>CM055676.1:45539594-46789594 GCA_029448645.1 Andrena camellia | reverse complement strand
TTTGTGAATTCGAGATTTGTTTTATTATATACATGGCTAATAGTGTATCAAGAGTAAGGGAGATTAGGAAACATTTGAGTTGTGTGAAAGGTGGTAAAACCCTGATTCGAATAATTGTATAGTAAAAAGTACAGTAGAACTATTACCAACGTTTGGACTTTTTTATTTCGCAAACTTGGCACCGTTAAGTTCCCTCTATTTCAAACATACATCTCCCATCCATTTATATTCCTGTTTCTACAGGACACCTCAATTATCAACTGTCATTCGCATTACATATTTACATTATTATAAACAATATTCTTGCAAAACATATTCGTATGTATAAATTGAACTTAGAATATTATCTGTGTGCTAAATGAATTTCACACATAATACATAAAAATTAATTGAATAATCAGCTCATTTAAATGTCACAAAAGTTGAGTAAGTCCCATAATAATTTGAACAGCTCCCTCTTAAAAATGGCAAAAGGAGTAGGAAATAGTGTAGCTCAAAATCAAACTACCAAGCGTATAAATAAATTTCCATTGCATATTACGAATACACAAAATCTGTGAAGCAGTGAAGATACAATTACGTAATCACCAATGACGAGTTACAAGTGCATTTTTTCTGAAAACACTATCTGAACAGATAGTGCAACGGCATTAACGCTTATCAACGGTTCCTTATCGCCCGCAAAAAAGTGCACCTGGATAGCCCGAAAGTCCGCGCTATTCTCACCGGTGGTTAATAAAATAGCGAGAGAAAAAATGGGAAATTTTAGATGAAACATGTATGTACGATATCCAGCACTGGTATTGATTGTGTCAGAAGAGCATGCCTTTTCTCATCTACCCACACCTTCGCAAGCCCGAGACGCCATTTTTCTTCTCCTGTTAGCCGAATCGAAGGAACTCTCTTTTCTTCCCCTTCGCTCTGCCCTCCACTATGCTGCTCTCGCCCTTTCTTGGGATCAGAATCTCCAGGGGGATGGAAAGTGCCGGCTCTGCAACGCGTTCAGGAACCCCGAGAAGATCGTTCGAGTTTGATAAATGCTTGATTTACTCTCCTCGGAGTCAAATACGAGGGCTCTTTAATTATTCTTCGAAATGGCGCGTGTCTTCTTTGGCGTTTCTCTAAACCACCAAAATCAAAAGTATTAGCACGTCCTATGAGATAGTGCCCCGAGGAAAAATGTTCTGCCTACTCTGCCACCGGCGAGTATCAAGATAAGGAGACTTTCAAAGGGCCTAGTTTCAGTATTCGTGACGACCACAGTTTTCCTGACAGAGTAATGCTGGCTGACTCGCCCGGCTTGACGACTTTGTACATTTTAAGGAGCAATTAATTTTCTAGGCTTGCTTTTTTATTCAAGTATATGGGGGACGTATTTGACCTTTTAAATTGCACTTTTAATTCTTCCTGTAAACCTCATTATTGCTTGGTACACCACACTATTAGACCACTCACTATTATCCAATTATACGTATAGACTAGTTCTCCCTATCTTAAATATTTTCTTCTGCTGTGTCAGTGTCGCTATAACACGACGACACATTGCTGTCTCTAATGCGCGAACGTAATGTGAGAAATGTTGTATGTTGTTGGTGTGGCAGGCGTTTCGGGACGAAATGCGCGGGCTGCGGCCAAGGATTAGCACCGTCGCAAGTCGTGCGAAGGGCACAGGAGCTGGTCTACCACCTAACCTGTTTCTCGTGCGCCCTTTGCTCCCGACAGCTGGACACCGGTGACGAGTTCTACCTCATGGAAGACAGAAAGCTCGTCTGCAAGCCTGACTATGAACAGGCGAAAGCGAAAGGTAGGTGACGATAAAAGAAATATAAAAAAAAAATTGTATATCGTGTTTACTACGGTAGCGGACAAAAAAGTTACCATTTTTTTCAATCCACTCTACCTGTATTACTTTTTAACATCAACTCAAAACTGCAGCATGTGCCCAATATACATATTCTGATAAAGAATTGAAAGCTGAATAAAACCCAGTTAAAGTTGAATTTATTTAACTAACAAACAAAAACTGTTACAAAAAAGTTATCACTCTTGAAAAGTAATAAAAAATATAATATTTTGTGGAGGCACCTTTTGCATTTTAGACGACCTAAAAAGTTACCACAAGTGGTAACTCCTTTGTCGATCCCAAAAATGTGGTGTCCCGTTCAATGCCATATAAAACTTTTGTTTGTTAGTTAAATAAATTCAACTTTAACTGGGTTTCATACAGCTTTCAATTCTCCATCAGAATGTGTATATTAAACCAACCATTCCAAGTTGATGCTAAAAAATAACAGAAATAAAACAAATCGAAAGAATGATAACTTTTTTTCTCCGCTGCTGTATAAGTGGTGAATCGTTGTAGATTGCATTTGAGAATTGAATTATTACCTCGGTAATGTTTTTCGAAAGTTTCGTGAAGGATTAATACAAAATTCGATGAGTTTATATATTAATTTTTGAAGAGCAGAGTCATTTTCACGTGACTGATGCCAATACACTGCACATTTGATAACTTAAACCACACACTATCAATATTTTGTCGACTGTACTGTTCACGATTTGGCTATTTTATCGAGTCCCTGGGCAATAAACAAATATGTGCGCGCCCATATACATCCATACCATTTATAATATCCGAAATGTCGATCGAGCCACGCATTCGAGTTGTTCCACAAGAATTTCATTGTAGCTTTTTCATTTGCTATACCAGCATGTTACTTGACAATAGAAGTAAGTAGATTATAGGGACTCGCGCAAAGGTGTCAGCGAACTAGAAAGTAAATTGAGATGCGTTTATCTTTTTGAATCGCAGAGTTAGCCGACGGAGGAAGTATAGATGGCGATCAACCGAACAAAAGGCCGAGAACTACGATCACGGCGAAGCAACTGGAGACGCTGAAATTAGCGTACAACACCAGCCCCAAGCCAGCGAGACACGTGCGAGAGCAACTCTCTCAGGACACAGGACTCGATATGCGCGTCGTTCAAGTCTGGTTCCAGAACAGGTACGTTCTCTCGAGACACGACAGTTCGCAAGTGAGAATTTTGCTGGTTCCAAGTCCGACCAATATTGCAGGCCCTTGGCCAGTGACTGCATTAACACTTTGCGTGGCGTCGGCGTGTTTTCATGTCGAGGAACTTAACTCGCACTCGTAGTGATGACATACGACGCTACGCATCAGATGGATCTTTCTAGGTGGCTACCTGGCATTGCTTCTAGGGTTGCTTCGATGCTAGTAAATACGACTAAAGTATCGATACTCGTCGTGCGATATGATTATGAGGTATCGAAATAATAGTACAGAGGGTGGCCAAATTATTATACTCAAAAAAAATTCGTCAAAATCTGTGAATGTCGTGGCTGTATTTAAAGTAACAATGCATGAATGTTATATGTTCTTCATTTATTGGTTAGCTACAACATCTGGCAACATTGTGAGTAATTTTTCAGCATATAAATCTCATTTGTTTTTAAAAGGACTGGGATAAAATTATTACAAATAAGACAAAAATACTAGAGAATATCATCAGAGTATGGTAGAATATTCAAAAACTGTAGGAAGTAGCCACAGAATGCATTGAAAGCAGGCCACGCCGAATCCAAGCCGTCATAAAAGTTAAATGCGGAGACACCAAATATTGTGTAATTGTATTTCTCGTACAATATAGGCTTAAACTTATATACCTAAATGTATTTAATTTGCATTCTTAAATACATATACTAGTATTAAAAAATAATACTAAAACAATAAAACTGAGACATCTATTTTATTCCATCGCTTAAACTTACAGTACCTCAAACCTTTTTGTTTGAGTTTAATAATTTAGCCACCCACTGTATTTGAATCAAAGCGAATCGAATGCGTGACAAGTAATATTTCATTTTTTTGTAATTGTCAATCACGCCAAAATAATAAGTGGCCAAGGATGAAAATTGCCGGTTCGCGTTTTTTCTAGTGGGCAACTAGGATTTTTAGCCTCGATGTAAAATGTATTTTTTCGTTGAAAACATATTGAACGACATTTTTTCTCTGTTATTCCTATTTCTTTTGAAGTGGTTGACAGTGTGAAAGGAAAGGATTACAGGAATCGAGGGACCGTGGATAATGCAGAAGTACTTTTTTTACGAAGAATAATAATATATTCGATACCAATATTTAAAGGTATCGCTACTTTTCCACCCATACCCGAGTAGTATCGATGCTTGTATTCTGATCCTAAGTAACGAGTACAAGTATCGAAACAACCCTAACTGCCTCTCGCTGTGCCTAACCTATGCTAAATAACTACTACTGCGCGCCGGCAGTAGTCTAAGCCTCACGCGTCAGACGCTTCTTGAGCGTATCTTCAACAATTAATAACTCGGAAACGCAGCTTCAAACGCAATTTCCTCATTCTTGATTTTCGTCTTATTTTGGCCTAAAGAATCACTCTGTAAAAGCTGTCACTCTTTATCTACGTATAGTTGAACACTTACATTTTCTGAAAAGCATCAAAAGTATTGGGCGAGTGTTTTTACGTATGTTTGTTCTGGGTGCGTCAAGTAAACTCTTATCGATTGTAGCGATCTCTCAGAAAGGCCTAACCGACTTGAAACGGTATTTCGCCAAACCGTACGTCACTCAAAATGTTATTGTTCAATGGCGATTTAAATAATTAGCAATAGATGAAGAGCATATTGACAGGAGTTAAGATTAGAAACGCCATAATCAAGTCGCAGAAAATATATATTACTTCTTAGTGTTTTACAATTTTACTTAAATTCCATGATGCTGTTAGGTATAGTGATATGAAAGGCAAGTTTGTTTTCATTTAGATTAGAATATCTACCTTCTTGAAATTAGTATTTTTGTCTGTATGTGTATTCCATTTCTGAAAGTTTGAAATCAATTTTATCGTCTAATTTTACTGCAGGGTTTAGTTTATTATAGGAGATTTTGCAAATTTGACTTACTTAAGGAGAATTATGGTATCCCTTAATATTTAGTAACAAGCAGAATTTCTAATGTTTCTTTGAAAATCCAATTGCTTCCCCACAATACAATTCCAAATTCAACCAATCTTAATTTCTTTTTGCGTACGAATAACTTTTAGACGTACACGTGTTACAAGTGGTAATCATATAGAGAACCCACGAAGGTGAGAACGTTTGAAACGGATGAAAGTAAAATGGGAGCTTTCATATCGCAACTTTTAAGCAGTACTTAAATACTCATGTAAATTTATGGGATTGCGAGAAATATATAGACAGTTGTTGGGTCCAGTAGTTAAGATACCATAGAAAAGCAGTTTAATCAGGATCTCTGAAAGTTTAATCAGGATCTCTGAAGCCATTTGTAACATACCCGATCGTAAATTCTGTATAGACAAAGCAATATGAATTTATTTGCTCTAAGTATTCTCAATTTCTACAATGATCCTTATTATTTAAAAAAGGACTTTCATGTCCATAGAAATAGAGTATGTAGTATTTTAATGGAAATAAACTTGCCCTTTATTACTGCACGAACTAAAAAATTTAAAAAGATTTGGCTGCACCAAGTGCACAAAATTTATTTCAATCTGGTGTCATAATATCAATCATTATTTTCTTATTTCGTATCAGTTGTCGCTGGAACAAGTGTCTAATGTGTTCGAATTATACTGTTTTTGTATTACGTAGGTCACTTATTATTGCCACTGATTATTCACATCCACTTCATTTCTGCGATACTCTAAAAATATAAGAAAGATTATAATTATACACATACCAAGTTATAGAAACCGAATTATCATCCCCTGACAATAACTTATTCTCCAAAAGTAAACGGCGATCTAATCCCCTACTTATTTTGAACTGCATACATAGCAACCTCAGATTATCATAATTGGCAATCATTGTGCTTAAAAGTGTGAATATTAGAATTACCAGATTATCATCTATATTAGTAATAATTATGTTCACAAATTTAATAATTCTTATAGAAGGATAGATTACTCGAAATCCTCCCACCTCGAATGCCACATTTGCATCGCACAATTTTTGCTAAAATACGTAGCAACATTACACAGAATGTACACCGATGCGCGTTGCGAATTATCAGTTATCGCTCAGATCTCAGACTTCAGACATTTTTTGCAATAGTCGTTATCGCTTTCTCGAGACCGTAGCGTGTGGTGTTGCATACAATGTAACAAACTACGTTTAAAAATATCGCTTTATCGATTACAACGAGCGCATGTGGTACATGCAGCTACGCGTCCGTATTCAATGTTAATCCCGTGATTTCTTGTGTGAAGTAACGCAACTTTATCACAATGTCTGTCATCTCATAGCGGTAGATAAAGTAAACGCGAAAGTTGCAAAAATGCATACGTGCTGAATCGTTTCTTTTCTTAAAGCCAATTGAAGTGACCATTTGCCACAGTTCATGATGCAATGGAAGTCCCTTGAAAAATGTCTGCGGAGATTAAGTTGATACTTTGTATCTCCTAATGGCGGTAGTCTATAGAAATTTAATGACAAAAGGAAATTGATTCATCAATAGCGTTTAAGATAGATGGGAAGGCATCCTTCGCGAAGTTTCTATGTAGTTTTCACTCTAGGGAACTTAACGGCTGTACTACGGTATGACCCAACCACGGTAATGAACCGAAATTTTGAGGGGTTGGGCGGGAGGGTGAGAGAATCTCTAGTATAAAATTTTAGCTTCGGGTATTTGTAGTTTCTGAGATATTAATAAAAACTTCCAGCATAATACATTGACATCTGCCTATACAGACGTTATTAACGCAATCATCTTCTTGTCGCCGTCTACTGTTTCGACTGTTTCACAGGTTAGTGCGGGGGGCGCGTAAAGCATGGTACCGAACCGATGTGAGTTTGGGAATACTAAAAATGAGATTGCAGCAAAGAGAAGGTATACCAAGAGGCGACACTCCGAGCGGTATCTTTGAAGTTCTTCGTTGGCTTGTCCTTTTAAATTGGTTGTATTAAGCAGCTGTATATCTTCGTCTTACTATCACCTCTTGTTAATCCCTTCTCTGTCCGACTACCGAATGGACATTTAAATTGGTTATGCATTTCGTCTCTCTCTAAAATTGGTTTCTTCGTCAGAGTGTCGCCTCTTGGTATACCTTCTCTTTGACTGCAGTTACAAGCATCGTGCGATGAGGTCAATATCGATATTGTATCGTCGGCTGTGAAACAGTTGACGGTGACGAGAAAATCATTGCATTAGTAACGTCTGTATAGGCATATTTCAATGTATTATGCCGAAAGTTTTTTTATTAATATCTCAGAAACTAACAAATACCCGCAGCTAAAATTTTATAATAGGGGTCCTCTTCCCCTCCCTCCCAACTCCTCAAAATTTCAGTTCATTATGATGGTTGGGTCATACCATAGTACATCCGACTTAACTTATACATACACAGTCCTATCTAATCGCAAGTGTCTCTTAGAACGGTGATTCTTCAGGCACATCCGAGAATCGAATAAAGAAATTGCAAAAACACTTCGCACGTCCTGATCGAACGATAAATGCAAGTAACAGAAACTTCAGAAATGTGACGTTTTTATTAAAATACCACGGTTGAGTGTCTTGAGTAGTATCGTATGGTTTTTTTTTACCGTAGGGAATATCAAGATAAATTCAACAATCGCTGGAAGTATCACTTTTATTCAGATTCAGTATAAAAATCATTATATGACTTTGGACAGCATTAAATTGTGGTCTGCTTAAGTGATTCAAGCAACTTTTTGTTATTCAAGTTCTATAAACTTTCACGAACGAAGTAACTATAAATATTGCTGAGAGATATATTTTTATTATATGATAATATAATTAGCTGACACGAATTCTTCCTAGTAATTTTTTTAATTTCCATCGTTTAATATCTTCTAGTAACAATAAATAATCATATCCATCTCCAATATTGAGTTCCACTTATAACGACATCTACAAACTATTTGTGTATCAACCACGCGTTGAGAATTTTAGTAATCATAAAAAAAAGAACTTATTACATCTTCTAGGGCAGTGAATCCAGACAATTTGATAGCTACTACTGATGATAGTTAACTGGAAAGAGCCGAATGTCACGTTGAAGAAGCAGGCATGTAATTGGAACATTTACTTATCATAAACCATATCCCTATTTTATTTTTATATAGATAAAAGTGGTACTTTCGGTAGCCATTGAATTTATTTTAGTATTTCCAAAACAGAATAAACAGCAAGCACATACTATTTAAAAAGAACTCGTACAGCATTTATTTGCGAAAGGAACAGAAGTGCTCCCGAAGTTTCTGTTATTTTAATTAATTGCTCGTTCAAATCAGAAGAAAAGTTTCATTCCTAACTGTTTTCTTATTATATCATTACAAGTGCCTCAGACATTCTGCATACCGTTATAATGCGATGCATAGGTATACTAAGCATTAGTGAGGTTTTAAAACGCGCATGCGCAAGCGGAGGACGTCTCCACGAAGCGAATTCTGTCGATAGGGAAGATTAGATCCGTGGTTTGAGGTGCCATTTAATATCGAGCACTGCGTACTAGCAGGGCCATCTCTAGTACAGGCCGGAACATGTGATGTGGCAACACCGCATACAAAAAAAAATCATCAGTCCGATCAAATTATGTTGTATATAGGTACTATTTAATAAAGACCTGTTGACAAACAACAGACCATTTACTGGATTCCCAATTGTTTTTTTTATCTTTTATTTACCGTGTCTTTAACTTTTCATCCCGAGCAAAGCGAAAAACAGGGTTATATTTTGCATCAGATGTTGCACAATTGCTATTGCATTCGGGTACGCAACACTTGTCTGGCATCGGTAAAGGAATATCAAAGACATACTCTCCATAGGTCATACTGATTCATTACAGTTGCATATTTATTAATACAAATACAAAAGAATGGTCTACTGAAATGAAGGTTATGATCGTTTTATATTCACCGTATTGTTCTGCTTTTGTCATTCGAAAACTTTACACTAATATATTGTTTATAACACTTATTCACCGCACACATAAATTACACTTAAATAATTACAGTAACTCCACATTATATCCACACATCACAATAATACCACATAACGCGAACGGCTTCAAGATAATTTTCATAGGACTGATGGCAGCGTTGCCAAATTTGCTATGTTCCGGTCGTGGTACTAGTGATGGGCTGGCAACTATAGTAGATCTCTTGCGTACACCTTTGTTTCCCAATCTCTCCCCGAACTCCGCCCACAAACCTCACTATTGCTTGGTATACCTGTGCTCCTTGTTACATCGCACTACAACAGTAATATAACTTTCCCTTCCTTCTCGCAGGAGAGCAAAAGAGAAGAGACTGAAAAAAGATGCGGGTAGAACAAGATGGTCCCAGTATTTCCGTAGTATGAAAGGGACCGGCGCCGGTGGACATTCGCCGAGGCACGATAAGCTTCTCGATAAGGACGAGCTCAAGGTCGACTTGGACTCCACCTTTGGTCACCACGGTACGTAATTCTTCTCGATTATGCACTTCGCTGATTTCAATCCAAACTCCCGCAGCACCTACTGTTTACACCATTCTAATTAATTCAATCTGCCCGCTGGTGCGTACGAATCTGCTATATGTAGAGCCAGTATTTCCATACCGCACTCGTAATGGTCCCGCATTCGAAAAATCGTTGCCCGTTGTCGGAAGTAGCATTGAAAAGCGACCAATAACGCGTTATTTGTACTTCCAATATCACGAAATGTGCCCAGCTTCCCCTCTGTATGCCCAAGCATCCCCCTTTGTCTCCCCCCTCGGTCCGTGAAACGAGGAAATTTTAAAAGCGTAGTAAAGGATCGCCAAATATGTTCGGATCGTGTGATTTTTATCCTAGAGGACTGAATTTTCCAACGGTGTGTTGCAAAAAATAAATTTAAAAATAATGGAAAAATCTTTAATACAAATTTTGAGGGAAATACTTGGAAATGTTTATTCGACACGTTACAATTTCTCACGCACGAGTACGGTAATTGGCTATTTGATTATATTTTCGCGACAGGTAAAATTTACAGCGAGGTGTGTTATAGAAATATGTTTGGCTCCAAGTCGAAGCACAGGAAGACTTAAGTTTGAAAGGTGTGTGCTCTTTCTGTTGCTTTCTCTTTAACGTCGGTTACATGTAAGCTTTCGTGTACTCGAGCGTTTAGCAGAGGGGAAGACGATCACGTCAATTATTCAGGAGTTCGTGGAGGCTAACTGCCGGTTCACCGTGTCCGAGATTTCAGGAAGATTGCGGACCATCCTCGAATTTATATCTACCGTTAACCACGCACGCTATAAAGCCACGTAGAGTTCAGCTATTGTTTAAATTTTAAAGAAGTTCATTACCGAGTGCCCTTCTTTTGCTCGACAGAAATACTCGCCGAATAATAACTTTGCTCTACTTATTTAATATGTCATTTTATTACATTCCTAATATCGTGCATTACAATTTTAGCACATTTCAAATCTGAAAGAATTTAAAATTAACTGATCACGTGATATACCTACATTTATTTAAAAATACGTAAATTACAATTTATCTGTAGGAATTTTGGTTCCCGCGGGAATTGATTTTGAAATGTGTATAGAGGCCTTAGGTATATGACGTATAAATTTGTAAGTTTGCACATTTTCAATTTCATTACCGTGCGTCCATTAAAAGTACATAAAGTTGTGATCTGGTACGTTTTAAAATAATCTAAAAGCTTTTCCTCGGAGTGCCATTCTATTTATTCATTATTATATTTTTGTGTAATATAATTAGGAAATGTTAAGAAAACTTTTTTAAACTTTATTCCTCGAATAATTAACTATTTTAACTCACTTCACTATTTTATCGTTAAGTAATCTGCGAAAGAAGAAATAGAACATAGATACTAATCGCCCTATAACTTTATTATATAATATAGGAAACATTTGTCACCGACGACCGCATTAACCAAATGGATATTTGCATTTAGATTTGAGTAACGACAGTTACGGCACAGTGGTGAACATGGGATTAGATGGTGAAGGCGCAAGTCCAGGTGGGGGTGGAAATGGGGCAGGTGGAGGCCCTCCACGCGGTTATTTAGGTGCAACGACTCCCCCTTATCTCTCAACGTCCAGATCACCGTCCTTACCACCTCAGTTTCCATATCCACCGGATGCTGGCCTCTCAGTCTACACCACCCTTGGTAAGTGAACAATGCGCTGTCTGCCATTACGAAATATTTTCCCCATACTACACTGTTCCAAATTCTAAACAAATTACTATGCTGAATTTCTCGAATACTCATACCACTGGCCATAACTTCCCACTGACTTTCGACCGACGACCCACTCAGCGCAACATAGAAATCGCAAAAATCACAAGTCCACCATATTTGTTACGCTGCCCGCGACAGTGGAACTTGAAGCCCCCAGCAGGACTCAGAAAATTAATTTGGTACTTTGATTGTGATATTCAGTTATAGGAAAGTTGAAATTATGTTAAATTTTTCGTACTTTTAGCCTCCCTTTTTCATCTTTCACTGTCGAATCCAAGCTTGTTCTCTTGATAAAAATTGTCTGATAAATGCTACCCACCAGTGGCGCACACAGAGGGGGAGGGGGCAGGGGGCCCTGACACCCCCGAAAGAAAAAGGAAATTAATATAACCGTGACTGAAGTAATTCAAAAGCTTTGTAAAAAGAAAAGAAAACTGGATTTTATTCTTCAAATAAATTTTTACAATCACCTAATGAATTTCATTGAATTTGCATTAAAAATATTTTTATTCGTTCAACTCAGCCCCCCCCCCCCCCAAAGTTTAAATCCTGAGTGCGCCACTAGCTACCCACCACTGACCCACGTAGCGCTAGACGCGTTATTCAAAATAACCCTCGGCTCCCTAGTGAAAAGCACTAATGCCATGACGAAATTATTACAGGGGGCACAGGCAGCATGGTGCCGGGTCCGGCGTCCGATTTGAGCAACGAATCGAGCGGAGGCGGCGGTGGAGGTGGCGGCGGCGGCGGGGGTGGTTACCCAGACTTTCCTCCCTCGCCGGATTCATGGCTAGGCGAACCACCACCCCCGCATGCTCACCACCATTCCCACTACGCCACATAACCCGGCAGACCAGCGAGTCGCCAACCACCGTTTCGAAGAACGGATCGGCACAAGGCGTTCACCTGACCACACCTCCGACAAGTGGCAAGACTCAGTTGAAAGACTAACTCGAGCCCTCCATCAGACCAGCCTGTCCACCATCCCGTCGACCGTCAGCGTTGCATCCTCGGGCTTCGATCTCGAGGGGAACCCGGTGTGTTCACGGTGTACCAACAATCGGGGGCCTCGGTCGAGGGTGTCGATCGAGTAACCGACACCAGCCACGGGTGGACGATTCTGCGCACCCACCCAACCACCGTCCCAGCCGGTTCCCCGTCATCGAAAACGACGCGACGCGACGCCGCCGCACGGCGCTGACGTACAACGTGTCACTGCTCGTAGTGCGCGCGATTACACGGTACACAATTCGATAGTACGATTAATCTAAATATATTTATGTACAAGTTCCTCGTTTCCCGGTACTATTGGAGTTTTAATCGTCGAGTAAAAGAAGTAACTAGAGGGTAGTTTAGGTGTGTCGCGAGCCGGACGTTCGTCGGTACCGAGGCGTCCCGAAGACCCCAATGAACGATCACAGACGATCGGCCGCCATTCGAGGACATAACGCCGCGATGTCGTTCGGGGACCATCGGGGCATGTCGATGGCACGACGTTGAACGACAGGTGGCGACGCTCGTGGGACACAATTCCGTCGGAGACCGACCGTAGATCGGGACCGTGCTTCGGATAGCGTCGCTCACCACGCGCAACATCGTTCGGCCCACGTTTCTGCGGTGTACTGCGCTTACGTGACGCTAAGAGTTTCAGGTATCGTTTATTGTAAATAGTTCAGATTAGATTCTCTCGTACTTCGGTAAGGATGAAGAAAGCGGCGAACGGATAAAGGGAAAGAGAGGATCGGCGTACAGTGATCTCTGCACGAGCGACGCCGTCCGCAAACGAAACTCGAGATCGGAAGTTAGATACTACTCTGAAGCACTCGCGAGTGCCCGTTGAGCCGTTAACACCTTATGGGAATATGTCACGGTGGAGATTTTTCGATACTTTTTATTGGCTAAGGCGTTGGTATCGCGCAGAAGAATTTGTTTGGGTAATCATCAAACGGAAGGATCGTGTTGATTCACTTTCAACACGTGGGAGTTCCAGAGATATAGGTGTACATTTATTTTAACTGGGCAATGGAAGCTATAAAATGAAATAGAGAAGTTTTACTGGGCGTTGGTTTGCAAACTAACCATTCCTCAAATATCCTTCGTTCTTAGTAAAAAGCTTCAGAGGATATTTCAGATTACCTTCCTTGACACACCTCTTTTTTCGATCAACTTTAACATACCTGGGTGGCTCACACCCAGAACAATAAAAATTGTTCAAAACAATTCAAAAGAACGATTGCCATTCTCATCTGAAGAATCCAATCGTTATGAAAAAAATCATGGGTCAATTTCATGGTCTGTAGAATGAATTCCAATAATTTTTTTTATTAAAATTTTATCACAGTTCTTGTAAAACAAATCTAGATTGCCATATGTCGAGAAAACACGAAGAAAATCTTCAAACAAACTGTAACTTTTACAAATTTCAATATTAGAATCTAAAAATCTACAGAGTTATTGTTCAGATATAATATTTTGAGAGAAAAAATAGTTTGTAAGTTGGCTTTGGAAAAAAGGTATTTATTTTGCATATAGAAGGTACAGAGCCTCAAAATCAGCTTATGGGTGGCTCACACCCAGAGTGTCAACGAAGAGTTAAGGTGGAAATCCACCTGGAAGCTAAGCTATGCTATGCGGTGCTACGTTTTAAAAAATTTGCTTGAATACATTCTTATGGAACCGTTTCCACTAAAACCTAAGCTAAGCTGTGCCATGGTATGCTATCTTTTCAAAAAACAGCTTCAACACGTCCTTTTCCACCAATTGCTACGTTTCTGTGCTATGCCTTGCTATGTTTCCGAAAAATCGCTCACGGGGCAATCTCGGGCTACGTCGAGCTAATCCGAAAAACCATAGCACAGAAACGTAGCTTTTGGTGGAAACGGTTCCAAGAATGTATTGAAGCTAATTTTATAAAACTTAGCGTAGCATAGCTTACCATCGCATAGCATAACTTACAAGGAAAGATCCCAAACCCGAAAATTCAAAAAATTCTGAAACTTTGTGAATATGTAAGGGATTTCCTCCTGATTACAAAAAAGTTTCAAGACAAAAATTACTTCTTTTAATTAGATCTGTTATTTGGTAAAAAAATATTTTACAATTCACGAGTTATAACACAAAATCGGAAAATAACCGGATTTTCAAGGGCCAACTACACCTCCTTAGAGTGAGTTTGGGCAGCAAACAAAAATTATGTTGCAATCAGGAAGGAATTCCCTACATACTCACAAAGTTTCAGAATTTTTTGAATTTCCGGGTTCGGGATGTTCCCCTGTTAGCTTCCAGGTGGATTCCCGGCTTTATGGAGAATTCAGATTAATTATTCTCTTGAATTCTCGAGATATTAGCCATTTTACAATACACATTGAGAATTCGGAACACAATTAGTTTATAGATCTACGTTTACTAGAGCCACCGTGTTTCCTCTGAATATATTTCTGAAACACCCCGTATAAGCGATCTCATTTTGTTACAATCAATACCTACTCGATATCACAGTGTGGACAAACTTACAGGGAGAGATCTCGACCTAGTCGAGCCATTTTTGGATGGTACCAGCCTTAAAATGTAGGAATGGAACGGATGTGTATCAATAATTCCTAAAAAAAATTATAAAAAAGATACAGTAAACACTCGTATTAAACCCGACGAACGGGGCTAGCGGTGGGCGTACAACGCGTTGTGGATACTATTCCGTGCAGCCAATGCCGCGAGTGAAAAAACCCAACAGCGAGGGAACAAAACAGTTGAGACGAAGTTGCCGTCGACTCTTTCGTTCTCGGGTTCTCTCACTCTCGACCGAAGGATTCCAAGAAATGACAGAGATAGTCACCGGGCTATAACGAGGATTTACTGTACTACCCCTTACTGGATTTAAACTCTGTAAATTGTCATACAAGTCTTTGGAATCGTTTCTTACTACCAAAACAGTCAATTATAAGCAGCCAATGTTGCAAGAATTATTTATGTACATTCATCTGCTCCTTTATTTCAACCCGAGTGCCATAAATAAAAATGATGAATGATAATGAAAAATGCTCGTCCAGGCAGTGACCTTCCGCTCTCGTTAGTGCTACAGAGTTGGCTAGTTTCGCGACCAATCGGTAACAACAAATCAGGATCATTCTACCTTTCCGTGGAATCGCTCGCGGTACGCCGCGAGGGTGTTCCATGTAAATCGGTTCACATCGATCTCTACCACAAACGTTTTAATGTATCGATACACGGAACGCGATCTTTAATTGTAACCGAATGACAGTTGAGTGTGAACCATTAACCGTGTCGTATTTCATTACGAAAACTTTACTTCCGATCGGTGAACCGTGGAACAGCTACACATGTTCATTCAACGGGCACTTCTGTGCGTACGCGTGACGGTAAACTCTCGTTATGAGCGGATTTCAAGTTTCAACTATGCATTGAACGCGCGTCGCTGTCCCCGCTATTTCTTGGAATCCTTCGGTCGAGAGTGAGAGAACCCGAGAGCGAGCGAGAGGGGACGAAAGAGTCGACACGACGTTAGCGTCGGCTACGAAAGAGAGAAAGCATGATACTTTGTCTCGCTTCGTCTTTCGCGTGCCTACGCTCTGTCTCTCTCTCAAGGCTGCCATCGGCGGCTCGGAATTGTCGACGTTATGCGTTAAGCGTTCGCCGCAAGCCCCGAGCGCGTGCCTATAGCGAGAGTTTACTATATACTGGATTCGTTACAGGGAAGTCGCGTTTCCATCGCGATGCGTTTCTAAAGTGTCCCGTGTTCCTCTAACGAGTGTCATCGTCGTCAACCTCCGTCAGCTGTCAATCAAAAATAAGCCCTACTCTCGCGATTTATTACACGATCGCTGCCCGGTTTCGTTAACGTGCAATGTACGGTTGAATAAAGGTGACTTATCGTTGATGAAACCGAGCGTCTAAAAATTCACCGTTTCACTCGTTCTGCGTCACTTTTTACCGACTCACGACATAAGAGGATCTCTGTCGATCGAGATATTCCGATCGATCGATCGATCTAACTTAAACGAATTACAATTGTACAGTTACAGCTTTACGAACGGAGCCGTGAATTGGATGGAATCGCTCTGAAATTGTGCGAATTCATTTGCGTAATTAACATCATCTACAGGATATTATTGGAAGAGTACGATAACTTTTTGTGACTTTCTTTTCTCGTTCAGTTGGAAGAATCTTAGTCACGTTCTTGTTCGTAAGGTATCGGCGATTTTCCGTAATCAAATCTCATAACGATGTCAATTGTGCCCTCGTCTCGACGCGTACACGCGTGTTATGTATAAATTGCGTATGTAAAGCACGGCTAGGTTACGAAGAATCGATAATCAAAAGCTCCAAGTTCGATCGATCGATCGCTGTTTCCGCGGTCGACTTCCTGTGCGCATGCGCGGTAATACGAGGCGCGCTTTGGTTGGCTACGCGCGGAAAAGTCTCGCGTGCGTTCGTCAACCCTCGCGTCATTGTAATTCATTTGATGGGAAATTACACAAAATTTGGAACTATTTTTCGAAAGCTGTACGTCTCGTATTATTCGAAGTAGCGAACATCCAATAAGGCGCATCGCGCGGCACAGGCAAGGATCGCGGCGAAGGAAAAATATCACTGTTGAATTGTATATATAATATTTCGTCCCTCATTCGTTTTACCCGCGAGAATTCGATAACTCGAAACGAAAGGAGAGACGAGAGAGAGGTATATTTCGCCGGGTAGAAGAATTGAATGTGTTGTACAGTTATGAGAATACGTGCCCCTCGCTGGGCTTTCGCAAAGTAAAAATAAAAAGAAATAAAGATAAAGAGAAGGATTCGCGTGACTGGCGCAGTTCATAACTTCATCGACACGAGTTACTACGGATCTTTATATTATTATCTAGTCATCGAGTGATAATAAAAATTCTATCGTAATCTATACCACAATGTGTTTCAATTCCTTCGAACTTTATTTTTCAACTGTTTTTCGTTCACAAAATAGTTTCAAATACACGCATACTTCTTCCCTAACAAAAAAGCTGCAAACAGGTTGAAAAATTTCTGTTACCTTATAAAATATTTATTAAGTTGCCAAAGGTAGTCATAAAAAAATCCCTCAAATGTCAATGACACTTTATTTGCGAAGACTATGTACAGATGCTGTGTAATGATACATCGGGCGTTCATATGTACACGCGCGCGAATTTCAGTCGCCGAGAGAACGAAACACGACGAACGGGCACAGTTCTCGATTCTGTGAGAAGTTTACACAGATCGAAAAGAAGAAACAATCTACAAAAGGGCTCGGGTACACGATTATATACAAAAACTCGCAATATACAGTTCCATCTTGGTTCGCGAAGTACGCTTTTGATCGTCGTTTCGTCTCTACGTTTCCTTCCTATCTTCGCGTCCCGCGCATGTATGAAAATACTTTCTCGTAGCTTTTGCAAGACACAACAGGCAGGCGTTGCTCGTTAATTTATAAAATTGCGGTGCGTTTGATAACGATTGTTCGAGATTTAAAAACGAAATGAGAATTGGACAGCGCACTAAGAGCACACATGGTAAAAGTGCGATTATAAAAGAAAGTAATAAATGGTGTCGTCAGTTTTTAAAATATGCAACGAGCAGCGACATTATGTTCCTTTTCCCCTTCCAGTACACGGTAGCTTTTTTTGTTTGCCATTAGTCTCCCCACCTCTGTCAATTATCTAATGGCTCTTCGTACGTTCTTGTTTTCTTGAGTATACTCTTCGTGATCTGTAATTGCTTCGTTATCGCCTTCTCGACGTTCTTCTTATTTTTATTCGACGTGGAAAGATGCTGGAAAGTATCTTCCAATGCCCTTCTCGTTTTCATCAGCCGTCTCTTCAGTGTTTCGTTCTCTTGTTTCAAAGCTTCCACTTCATCTAAACCTGGATAATAATGTTTAGGGAATTTTTTTATGTCGTTACAGAACGTTAAGAAAATATTAAGAGATACTAGAGGATATTTGCGAAGAAAGATGTTTGAATATCTTAAAATGTTATCAACAGAACTAGAACTTATACGTATATTAACAAAAATTTCATAAAGTCTTTAAAGTATGTATGTTCATTTTATCACAGAGGACGTATAGGATAGCCCGAACATCCCATCTAAATTTTTGTCACATGTCTCGAGGGGCTTTGGAGTCCACATACCACATTCATATCGCATGCAACGTTATCGATGCTAAATATTATACCATCACGACGACACTAGCAGTTAGAATTAACATGAAATATGGGGAGATTTCCAATATTTTCATCATATGAGCTCGATTTGTTCATCATGATTTAGAACAAGCTAACTACACCTTAGACTGTGAAGTGCGGACTGTGAAATTGAGGAAGTAAAGTGTAGCCTGTGAGCTATGGATTGTGAAATGTTAATTGTAACCTGTAATGTGGGCCAGCCTTGTAGTACAAGAGTGGTGGACTTTTATCGACTTTACCGGCTTCTGTAATTGAGTTGAATATAGTTCCTGAGTCACCGCTGTTTAACTTAGAGTGCATGGTAAAACCACTGAATTTTCACGAAGTTGATATTTCAGTTTGTGTAACACGACTCTCCATCCTATACCCCATCTGTGATTTTACAAATGCGCATGCATTGCAGTTTCATAATTGAAATCAAAATACCTTCTATGGGTAACGGACTTTCGCTATCCACTTCTCGATTTGGCCTGTTATTATTTCCGTTATCCTCGTCGCTCAACAAATTAGTCATGGACTCTGTAATTTTCAAAGTGTCTTTCAATGGCCTCATAGTTGTGATCGCCGCATCACTTTCGATCCCTAAATCTGGCGAACAACTTGATTTACTGCGTCCACCGAGGGTTGGGTAGTTCATGGGTACCCAGTATTGTGAATTCTGTAACAAATCAATTACAGTTTTTTATATATAATTGTGACCAGGCTATCAGTAGATGGCTTCTTCCTAAGTCTAAGATTACAAACTGGCGACTAGCTACAGGAGGTGTATATAGTTTACAGGGCAAGAAGGGGAATGATTAACACAAAAAGTAATCTCATGAGAAGTCAACATGAAGAGGTAATCTAATAAAATGGCAACAAGGAAAAGATCTATTTAACTGAAAAGGTGACAACTGTGTAACTGATAAGATAGGGCTAGGTAGAGCTGCATAACCTTGACTACGCCTACAAACTAACCGTCTAGTGTACAAACCTAACGCGAATTCAAAACATGACTGCTACTCATAAGAAATTAAGTATCTTAAAGGGTATCATAAGAAATTAAGTATCAATACACCTAGATATGCCAAAAAGATTGATTTTCTTTTCCTTTACATATTTTTAGTGTTTGATATGTCAAGAATGTTTTCTCAAAATTTAACCGAAATTCACAGAAATATTGAAGACATAGGCATTTAGATATTAGAAGTAAAGCATGCTCACGTGTTACCATACGTTGAACCTCAAATGCATTTTTCTCGAAACCGGGTTTTCAAACACGGTACCCACGATTCCTCACAAACTGTTCAACCAATTTACTTCTAATTTTTCATGGCTATATGATACACTATTACGCAGTTTTTGACATGGCGAATTTTTTATTTGATTCATAGTTTCTTTTTTATTGCATCAAAAGGCACGATTTCATGTCCGAAAATTGATCGTTTCATTTAGAGTGCTGCCATTTCTTTAAAAATTAACTATTTTGAAATTGGCCCCGTCAAAAGCAGCACTTGTTAATATATTTTAAGAAACTAATTTACTTTTGCTCTCATGTAAAATCTAAATTAATTCCGAGTGGCTGCTGCAAATCACTGCAGCGAATGGCGCATTTGGAAGTAACCTCTATAACTGTATTATACGACTAATATTTTTACATACAAGAATCAAGTATTACAGCCCGAGATGTGACATAATTAATAAAAAAATTACGGGTGCAATAACGTTAATACTTTCTTAAAAAAAAATTTAAAAGGACGTCAGTTTTTGCCCTCTCTAGGTGTATGTCGCCCCTTAACAGAGACTGCATACTAACATTGTACAATTGGTATTCCTGCATGATGTCGTCGCAAGTTTGCTTGAGTATAGCATCAACCGGTATCGAGGATACACCGCTGGAGCTTGGCGCAGAATCACTCGCGTCGCAAACTGCAACGTGCTTCCTAAGTTCTTTGTTAGCTACTTCCAGCTCTTGTAGCCGTGCCCTGTGCGACTCGTTGATCTGATTCAGGTCCGATATCTAAAATGAAGCGACGTGTAAAGATGTCTGCGCGTGGTTCAAACGAATTCTAGTAATCGAAAGCCTTACTTCTTTATTAAATTTGTCATGCATGGAACGGATGGTCATGTCGCATCTGCCCTCCGTTTTCCTCCCTTCTTGCTCCAAGCGTAATTTGTCGTTCGTCAGCTTCGTGTTCTCCACAAGGATCTGGCTGTGTGAGAGCGTTAAATGATCAAGATCCTTCGTTAACGCTGATATGTTCACCTTGGCAGCTTCGTTTTCGTCCTCCAATTTCTTGATTCGCGTCCTCAACTGAAATTGTAATATGCAAACGTAATTAAACACTTGTTTAGCACGAGTTTGGACTTGGGTTGGTCGGGTAGATTAGATAGCAATAAATGTCGCCAATAGTGCTGCAGATTCATTTAAGAAGCGTTTGCAACAGAGCCTGCAAGAAGGATTACCGTGTCATTCTCTCTGTTGAGCGTAAGTAGCATTTCTGTGGCTTTTCTTTCAGCGTTCTCTTTATAATGCACCAATTCTGCCTTCTGCTTATTCATTTCCGCGGCCATGCCCTCCAGATCGACCAGCTTCTTTTCTAATTGCACCCTGCGAACGCTGTTCTGTTTGCTCTCCTTCTTCAACGCGTGAAATTCGCACACCCTCTTTTCCAGAGACGATTGCAGCTTCTCGCAGAACTTCTGCGACTTTTCTAATTTGGCGATCAACGGCGATAATTTTTCATCGAATGCCTATAACGTTTAAAAAGTTTTATTTAAGACTTCAGCTTTATTTAATTTCTGTTTTCTCATTTTCCTTTAATTCCTACTTTACAGGTACGTCTTTTAAAGCACGATGAAGCACTGTGTAGGGTTTCTCGAAAATTACTATGAAATTTTAAGGTTTCAGTACGCATGGATACATAAAAAGTAACTATGAAACATTCAAAGTTCTTTTTATCATCACTTTCCTTCTTAAATACCATTTCCCATATCCATATTCTCCATTCAGCCAATATTACATTCCAGATTCACACACAATTTGGACAAATTAATATACACCTATGAAAGCCTATAAAGGCTGAATTTTCAGACATTGTGGAAGTTAACAAAGAGGTCACTCCACTTTAAATCCAACCGTTCAAACTTAATTTTCATAACAACCACGGATTCTACATTAAAACGAGAACCCATACTTACACAGTCGAAGGAAATCTTGCTAGTCAATTCATTCCTAAGGGCACTGAGCTCCGAATACAGAAAAGTGTTCGTCTCCTTCAGCTCTTGTATCTGGTGGTTCGCTTCAGACTCGTTCAGATCGTTCTGATAAGTCTTGTGATAAGGCACGTATTCCAAGGAGTCCTCGGAATCGGTAAATGTCTTAGTGTACTTGGAGAACCTGGGTCGGTTCGAGGACTTCTGATGCGTCTCCTGCAGCCCGATCCTGGCCATGGACACTGTTCTATCGGGCTCCGAAAACGCCTCCGAGTCCGATTGCGTGGAGGCCTGATTCTTCGCGGCGCTGAGCAGATTCTCGGATCGACTTTTCTTCACCGAACTGTCGATCAACCTCGCATTCACTTCGTCTGTATTAAACAGCAGATCGTTGGTGGAAATGCCCTCCAGAGCGTTGACAAAATCGTCAGATAGTATCTTGGAGCTCATGAGAACGTCGAGGACGATCCTCTTGTGCTGGTTACCGATGGTGTCCGCGTGATCAGCGTTCTTCAGCATCTCCTTCATGAATTTCACCAGGTCCTTCAAGTGCGTGCGCAGCAACTCGCAATACTTATTGGCTCTCTCCTTTTGATTGTCGCCGTAACCGTCGATCTCCGTGGCGATGTCCGGCTTCGAGACCAGTTTCAGCCATTTTAGGTAGTCCACTTCCTTCTCCAGTTCATTCTTCTGGGTCACCAGCTTCTGAACATAGTCTGTCATCGTTTTTACGTCGATCGGCTCGCTGCCGTCGGCGTAGTTCAATTGTATCACCTCGTTGGTAAACGTCACCCTTATACCAATGTCGTTCAGCTCTTTGAGCAGCGTCGACAGCTGCGCGCTGGCGCTTTCTTGCACGATGTCCGACTTGTTGCGGCTCCTTTCGTGACAGTGGGAGGCGGTCATGTGGTTGTGCAGCTTGGCGATCTCCTTGTTCTTGCTCCACAGCTCCGTGTTCACCAGCTTCTGGAGGTTCTGAGTTTTCACCTGCAGGTCCTTCGACAGCTGCTCGATCCTCTGGTTCTTCTCCACGATCTCCTCGTCGCGCAGTTGCAGCTCGCGAAGAAGATCCTCTCGTTCAGCCGTGGCGTCGGGTTCGTTTCTCGCCGACTCTTTCAGCTTCTCCAGCTCAATCGCCTTGTCCTCCAGTTGCTCCTTCATCGTCTGCTTTTCCACCTCCAACACTTCGATTTTCTGCTCCTTGTCGTGTAGGCGTCCCTGCAGCTCCTGTCGAGGAAGAAATCGTGTTCCATCACCTCGATAATCGGAATCTTGGCGATTAGCTGAGCGTCTGATGATATAACGGCAAGGTGAACAAATCTCGAATGTTATCTTGATATTTCTGGTCACTTTTTATTCAATGGCAAATTTTTACTATATTCATTTGTCAAAATCAGGCGTGACTTGCACAGTATTTGTATAATATTCATTTTGAAATTAGCTGAAGCTTTCATTTCAAAAACGTATGAAATTGATAGCAGTGTTGTCCAAGATATTTGATCAAATACAAAATCGGAAAATTCTTTACTGACCGAGAAAGGAAAAAGAAGCCGTAACAAATCGGGGAAATTTCTGCGAAAGATATAAAATATTGTACGAATATGAAAGTCATTTCTGATTAAACAGAATAGTAAGAAAATTCGTGTGATAAAATTTTACAGGCACAAAAGTGGGAAAGAATTTTACGTTACAAGAGTCGTCGTAACACAAGTAGAATTAAAGTTCCAGGGGGATTACATAAGTCTTTCAGAAGACAAAATTCACTTTCGTGTCGTTTCAATAGCTAATACTAAATTAAAATAATGTAGAATTCAATTTTTCAGTGAGTTATATCACTCTCATTCCTCGATGACTATGATTCAGTAGATGCAATTACTTGAATGATTAGATGATTTATCGCCAGTATTTATTTTTTCCGTCATTAATAAAAGAAGCAGAAAATTCATCATAATTAATAATGCATGAATCATACCTGTACAAAGTTTACGTTTATAAACTAGTTAAAATCTTTAATTTTTATTAAAATTAGATTAGAAGTATTAGAATTTTTATTAAAATTGTAGTTTGCGTACCGTATTGAATAATGGGAGTCTTAAAGAGGTCTTTAGGACTTTACTAGACGTCTTTAAGGCATCTTGAAAGTCTGGGAGGGTGTGCTATTTGAGAAAACACTTTCCTACATGAGCAACGCTACTTATAATTCTCTATTTAATTCACAAACTAGTTTTATCTCAACTCCAGTGATTGTCTCATAATCATGGCCCAACAAAATTCCATTCAATTTAAAATGAAACATGGAACATCCCAAAAACTATTTGTAAAGTATTAGACTTCTATTACAATTTTACATGAAAATGCATAGAACACTTAATCTTGACAATTACAAACTTAATCATCAGAAAAGAAACGACTGACCCTCCCCTTCGATTCGATGATGCAAAAAAACTCTGAAAAACATAACTGGCAGTTTCAAAGATCAAACACGGTAATCATATCTTTTTCTTTCAAATTAGTTTTTATCAGAACTGTGAGGATCGTCGAGCATTTCTTTTTTAATTTCGACTACGTACTTGTGCCTTATCATTCAACGAAACACCATTATACCGAGCTTCGACGTGACTCGATCCATGAGAATAGTTTTTGGGAGTCAAGATAAGTGTTATTAAAAGAAGAAAAAAAAGAAAAGAAAAGTTTACCTCTGATTCAACTTCTATCTGCTTCTCCAAACGACTCTTCTCGGCTTTGATGGTCTCTATTTGGTCTCGTAGGTCGTTAATTTTCGCTTCCATTTCGTCGAATCGTTGCTGCACATATAAAGTATTGTTCACGTGAATAAAACTCGGCGGCGAATCGGTTGAACGATTTATTTGTAGAACAACTGCGATTACAGAGTGGTATGGGTGCGGTGTACAAAATTGCGTGCAACAATTTGCATCGGAACGGCATGCGAGGTAATCGAGAGGATTTCGTGTTTCGTGGGGAACTCAGTTTTGGAGAACCCGTGGACGATAGATGGAGGAAAGAGCGGGGGGCTGGGGTTAGAAGGGGCGCGACATTGCATGTTAATTAACATCGTGTAGGAGACCTTTTTTCGTGTTTAGGGGAGTGTTAGATTTTCGGTCTCCTTGACCAACTGCGCGGCGAGACAAGGGTAACGATATCTGGCCCCTAAAAGGAAAGAAATAGATCTAATTTGTAATTTTCTTTTTTTACTTCTAGCCTTAGCTACACCGCCTTTCTGTTAAAAACAGTTTTAACTTACAAGGGAAGATCCCGAACCCGAAAATTCAAAAAATTCTGAAACTTTGTTAATATGTAGGGCATTTCCTCCTAATTACAACGCAATTTTTGTTGCTGCCGAAATTCACTCGAAGGGAATGAAATTAACCCCTGAAAATTCGGCTATTTTCCGATTTTTTGTTATAACTCGCGAACTGTAAGAGTTAAAAAAAAAGTTTCGAGACAAAAGTTACTTCTTTTAATTAGATCTACCATTTGGTAAAAAATTATTTCACAGTTCACGAGTTATAACACAAAATTCAGGGATCAATTACACCCCCTTAGAGTGAATTTGGGCAGGAAAAAAAAATTGCGTTATAATCAGGAGGAAATTACCTATATATTCACAAAGTTTCAGAATTTTTTGAATTTCCGGTTTCGGGATGTTCCCTTGTTAGAACGTTTCAGTGTAGTGGAAAAATCGTGAAGAATCGTTAACGATTCCGTGGGCATGTGTGCACTTGACTTGTATTTTGATTAAACAGCTCTTTCCTTGATTTTTATTTACGTTGTCTATTCTAGAATACAATAAAAAACCCCTTACAGCTCTAAGAATTTACAATGACTGAAGGAATACAGCACTATATAGAACGTAATGTCTACCTCGGATAAAAAATTCTGGCCACATTCCCAGTAATTATTTAAGTAACACAAAAATGTAAAATACTGCAATTGAATGTATCTTGAAATGTAAAAATAAAAAACGAGAATTGGGATGCATTCAATCAGAACCGAGTCAAGTGTCCACATACCAACCAGAAACATTTTATTCTTTCAAAATGGAGCCACGGAGGGAAGAAATTTCATCCCCCACTGTCAACTAATTTTTATTATACGAAAAATCAGTGTATGTTGTGCCAAAAGTCTCAGATCACTCTGTGCAGTTACATTACTGTTCCACGAAGAGGACGCTCGATCTACCTACCTCCATTCTCACCGAGGCACACAAACAGGCGAACATTTTTATCGGTTACGTTCGATTTCGGTTCGGTTAATAGTGCTCGACTAATCCTTTCACAGATACTCAACGCTAATGCTACAGTATCGTTAGCACTGGCGAATATCCGCGGGTCACGATAGCGTCGTTTCTCTCGGAACTGATCTCCAGAATTCAACGGGTTTAAGAACTTTTCCTATAGGAAGATCTTCCCAAAATAAAGTCGTCGCTTTTGTCGGCTGTGTTTCGTAAAAGATTGCACACGTTTCTCTGTCGAATCTCGTCGAGTGTCGTTTGATAAAGGAAAAAGAAACAAATCGTCACAGCGGTTTCAATTTCTCTCGAAAGTCGTTCTTAGTCGGCAAGCAATGGAGAAAGGGATGCCTCGATGCGTCCTCGTGTCTCCTAATCGTGGTCTGTCGATCGAGTTCTAGTCGTTTTCTTCTCCTCTTTTTTCCGTTTTTTTTTTATGTTTTTCGTTTCTTTTATTATTGTCGTTCGTCGTGGAGGAAACCACGGTGATTGGAACGGTCGGGACGAATTTTCGTGCGAAGACTGCCGAGAGCAGATCGCGCAGACTTCGCGAGCGGACTGCCGCTATTATTAGACGGTAGGCATGTCTTCGGTTTGGTATCTCGGAGATACGATGCCGCCGGGACATGGTCTTCCACGAAAATTACTCGTTAGCCCGATCTCTAGCAGCCTCTCGGTACATAGGTGCTCGACTTTATTAAGCGCCCAGCATCGGCAATTCGCGCTTGTTTAGAATGGAATTCGTGTGGGACGGTCATCAGCGGGCATCAAGCGCTCTCAGTTGCGATGCTCTTGCCTTTTACAGACTGCCGTAGCCACTTGTGTGCTACTATTACAAGAGTAATTTCACAGTTCCTCACTCGATACGACGAAACGCGATTGAAATACCCCGGGAAATTCAGATGATGACACGGACTAACTGGCTTCTGAATTAATCTCCCGTTTTTAGAGGGTTGCTAGTGGTTGGTTGACTTTTTGGGTGGTATGTAATTTTATAATTTAAATTTGATGTTTCATAGGAGGGTGAGATTTGCAAAGAAGCAAAGTGGTAATGTGGACTTTAAGAGACCTGAATTGGTTTTTTGTATCGTGAGAAGTAGGTACTGCTATGTGTTTTCTTGTCTGAGAAGTAACTTCATGGTTCTGATTGAATGTTTCGTAAGAAGCACGAGATATTCGATGGACGCGAGGTGATTGTTAAGGTGCGAATCCACAATGAGATTTTTACATGAGACTTTTCTATAATGAGAAAAAAATCTCACCAACAACCAAGTGTAAATAATGAAAAAAGTCGCGAGAGGTGAGATTTTTGAAAATATATCATGAAACTTGTCACGTGAGAATCTAATTTCATGAAACTAATGACAAAATAATTGAAAAATAATAAAATAATTATGTCTCAGATGAGACTT
Organism: Andrena camellia; assembly: GCA_029448645.1. Classification (NCBI taxonomy): domain Eukaryota; kingdom Metazoa; phylum Arthropoda; class Insecta; order Hymenoptera; family Andrenidae; genus Andrena; species Andrena camellia. The sequence goes on along the minus strand of CM055676.1, from coordinate 46,762,266 downwards.
TAATCTCCATTATTATTATTCTCTTATTTCCATTATTTAGACGCTGAGATTTCTGTCTCATGATAGAGAAGTCTCCTATAAAATCTCATCGTGGATTAGCACCTTATGATGGGCCTGATTTGATATTGCGTCTTCTAATAGCTTTAATCATATCTTCAGAGATCTTTTGTATTGTGTAATGGTGTCTTTATGTGGAATTCCTAGTAATACCTAGTAGCAATGGATTAGTGTTTGAAAAGTTGCTTTGTAATTTCTGACTTGATGTAGCAAAAGGGAGCTCAAAGAACGTAGGAAATAATATAGCTCTGAGTCTGAAAGCAAGTTTGTATTTCGGAGACCCCTGGGAAACTGGGACCCTGAACTGTAGCCTAATTAAACTATATATAGATTCGTCCATGAACAAACTTTGCCTCGGAACATAATGGAGGAGATGTCGAGGATGTTTTTGTAGGGTGGACAGATTGTTTAAAGATCTGATGTATAAAATAGATTGTTTCGTTCGCGCGTATTTCAAACTCCCCCAAGTATTGATAAATTAGTTTATCAAGATTTAACTAAAATTATGGAATCAGACAATTCGTAGACGAAACGTGAGCAATTAATTTTATTCGTTGAAAGCTTTGACAACAGATTGCCGATTTGTCGATTAACTTGCAACTAAGCGCCTTAAACAATGTGTCATTCGATTTTCACATTAGAGAAAATGAAACGTGCATTGAAATTAATTAGTGCAGGATTCAGACACGCGTTGGTTCGAAGACAGTGCAATAAAACAAGGCGATTTTCATGGAATGAGTTCTGGATCAGTTACAGGGGGATATAAAAAATTGTACAAAAATTTATTAAAATCTGTCGCAGGAATTAAAAAACGTTCTGTTTCTCATCCGTATGGATGTGATACAACTATATAAAACACAAACATCCTAGTTTCTCTCACTTTTAGCATTCACATGTGGCGTGCATTAACTGCAAATCCGTGCGAAAATGTAGACGCAAAAAAAGTAATTACTTCCTAAGGAAAGTCTGAAATAAATAAATAAATTATATAACGTTTCATCGAACTTGAACAATATTAAGGAAAATTAAATAACACGAAAGAAACATCAGTGGAGGTCACGATGAAAAAAATAGTAAAAAAAATATTGAAATTTTCAGACCAGCCACGACTAGAAGTTCTTCTTTCAACTCGTCGCGAGTATACGTAAAGTCACAGTGGAGATTGCAGAATCGGCTAGCTTGTAAGTCGCAATTATCGATGCGTACAGATATTTAAAAATAGTGAACGGTACCCCAAAGCGATAAGTGTCATGCAGTGAGAGTGATGATGGCGAAAAGCAGAAAGGGAGAAGTAGAAGTAGATGTTAGGTGAGTTCAGTGTCTCTGAAAGAAAGAGAAACGTTTGGTAATGCTTAGCCATTCCGTGATTCTTTTTCCTCTGTAAGCGGAATGCGTTACAAAGTTCCAAGTATCATCTCTCCGTTTCTGAACATCCGTTAACGTCTCGCGCCCCGTTCAACGATCCACCGGATCATCATTATAGTCAGCGATCCCCTCGCAAATTTTCAACCGCGATCGTTACTTAACACACTTGTGTTCACGAACAAAGAAGTGAATCTAGGGAAAACAGCGGTCAATCTGGAGCCCAAGGAGCAGATTTTGGTGACCACGTGATCGTTCAGAAACGCAGAGATAGCCGAGCAGAGTCGAAAAATCATGATGTCGACCTGATTGCTGGGATCACGCTCGGGATCGTCCGTAATGTCGGTCCTGAAGTCACTTCGAACGAAATGGTCGTGCCCGTCCCTCGTTCCCTTCGGATTCTCGCCCTCCCGTAGCCTGTTCAGCTCGATCTCCAGCTCCATGATCTTCTGCTCCTTCCTCAGCTGCGCGTTCTCCAGCTGATGTTGCCTCTCCATGAAACCTTGGATAGTCTTGATCGCCTTCTCGTGCTCGCCTTCCAGCTTCTTCAGCTTATACTCCGTACTCTCGGCGTACTTTTGCACGTTGCACAGCTTCAGCACCAGCTGCTTCCGCGCCTCCTCTTGGCGCTTCAGTTCATTGTCCTTCTCGTCGAGCTCCTGCAGCAAATACGTTACGTTAATACGCATGATCTATCGATCGAGCCTCGTTAAGGGAGTGCGGGGTGTATGCGGGTGGAAGGGATTGTGCGGCGAAGGAGGACTGTAGGAGTTCGAGTGAACCTTGATGAAATTTCTCACGTCTTTGACCTCTCCACTGAATGTTTGCAACGGCGACTTTACTCTCGTTGACCTTTCTCTGTTCGGTTCCCAATCGAGACAAGTGTTTCCCCTCTTCGCCATCCCCTGAACACTCGTCACCTTCTGTCCCATTCTCGACTGCAACGGGTCTTCAATCGGATTCATCGCCGACGGGCTGTTTGGTGGTGATCGTTTCGAGTAACTGTTTTCGAACTGTAATAAAAATCGATGTCAGGGACGTTTACTAATCTTTCACAAACAATTGCCTAGGCTTATTTGAATATCACTGGCAGTGGCTTTCACGTTAGAAACAACAGAGAAAGTAGTGTCCTAGACATTTAGCATGGATTCCCTTTCAGGAATATGCACACAGCCTGCTTAACAAGGGAGCATGCTTAACAAATACGAATATAGTATTCCCGCACGTGAACGTTTAGCATTTGAATTTTGATCAACACCGAAACGGTTATAGAAGATCAACTGGACAATAATTTCTTTACTGTTAGAGAACGTGGAAAAGAATCTATCAAGCTCGTGCCGGTATTTCGATTTCCAATGCCAGTCAAAGAGCAAACTGGAAAAAGGTGGGCGAAATAAAAAGTAATTGTGTTATCACCTGAGAGAGCAGGGCACGATGTTTGTTGTTAAGGTCCGTGAGGGCGTCGTCCCTGGATTTTATAGACGTCCTCAGCTGATCAACCTGTTTTTTTCTTTTCTCCGAGACTGCGTTCATCTCTTCATACACCCGACACTTCTCCTCCAGTTGCGCATTTTTCTCCTTAATGACCCTTTCTTTCTCGTGCAGCTCGTTTCGACACTGCTGAACGACAGTGTCCCTCTTCAGCAGCTGTTCCTCCAGTTCTTTCACCCTCTCTCGCAATTCCTCTGCATCACGCGACTTTTCCGCGACCAAATTCTCTCTTAAACGCGACTCCGCTTCTAAACGTTCCCTGAACTCGTCCCTCTCGCCCTCGAGCTCCTGCGCCCAGATGCGCTCCTCCTCTAGGCTGCTCGTTACCTGCTTCACCTACGCGTTTCCGTCGAATAATAGCATTGTGAGAAATATTCGTGGCACCCGAGAGAAAGAGTGGATAGCACGATTTGCTCCTTTTATTATTATTGATTACTGAAAGTTATCCGGAACTATTGACCGAGAAATGTGTCGCGAGTAGTGTCACAGAATGTTTTCAAATATGAATTGAGGCATTGATAGCAGAAGCGATCTAACACAATTTTTTGAGAAATTAAGTATTCCAATAGGCTGTACTAATCATATAAAATATGAAAAATTATTTTTTTTTCCAATGTAGGTTAGCCCGTCCTTGCTCTCAATGCCTCAATTGGAGAAAAACTATGAAAGAGGATGCACGAGGTTGGTTAGTGCAATGACGTATTAAGGGGTTACCTTACCGGGTCGGAAAATAGGGTCATTTTTGTGATTTTTTTCGTATAAAGAAACGTCATATTTAAAAATCAAGATATACACCTTGTTGTGTATGAATTAAGCTGAATTCTCTTCAAAAAGAAATTTGATATCTTAAGAAATGGTGTCATAGCAGCACTTTCTCCTAAGCCTTAGGACTTCTTCACAGTTATAGCATTTGCGGTACCTAAAATATCTCAGAGATTAGTGTACCCATTTGAATAAAATTTTGCATGAATATTCTTAAGACTATAATCTAGTACTTGTCGAGACGATTTTTCGATTAGTGGTCAGTTTTGTTTTTTATTAACAAAAGAAGATGAAAACTTAGGTCGAAAATCATATATTTGACTTTTAGTAACTGCCATTTTTCAAAAAATAAATTTTTTCGAAATCGGCACCGACAAGTACTAGATTATAGTCTTAGGAATATTCTTGGCCTGCTATGGCACCATTTTTTAATATATCAAATTTCTTTTGGAAAAGAATACAGTTTAATTTAAGGGGAGGTCCCGGTCGAAAAGTCGATTTTTTTTTATTTCATTTTTCGAATGTTCGGCCTTTTGGGAATACGTGTTTCAAAGGATTTGTCGAAATTCGTAAAATTCCCGAAGATATAGACATTTGAGTAGCGGCAAATGCGTGGGTAACACCCGGCCACTCGGCGCTCACGTAAAACTTTAAACGCGTTTTTCCCGAAACAGTGTCCTCAAAACGGTGGGACCTATATCTCCAAAAGTTATTATCCGATTCGACTGAAACTTTTTTATTTTGAAGAATATACTTCTGGCTAGGGGGGAAACCAGAAAAAATTACAAAAAATTGAAAATTTATCATTTTCAAAAGCGTTGAAAGGGCGAGAAATATAGGGAACAAGTGATTTCAAACTTCAAGTGTCGTTATTTTCTCAATAAAATGTCATTTTTGTAATTTTTTCTGGTTTCCACCCTAGCCAGAAGTATATTCTTCAAAATAAAAAAAGTTTCACTCGAATCGGATAATAACTTTTGGAAATACAGGTCCCACCGATTTGGATGAATTTTTTGACGTCTCGACTTTAACGACTCCCCAGTGCCGTTTGCAACGATTAATTATAAAACAAAAAATATATTTCTACAATTTAAGACATGCTTAATACAATGCAACAAGTCCCATTAAATTATATATAGTAGTTTTCCTTTAATTAATTCCTAAAGATCACCTATTTTTTGGGGCTCTAGACTGGAACCCCCCCTTAAATACACAACAAAGTGTATATCTTCAATTTTAAGTATGACGTTAAAACTGACACTATTTTCTGAGCTGCATAGTCCTCATGATAATTAGCCTAATGTGTTAATTTATGTAGAATAGATTAACCAGTTGTAAGATTTCAATGAAATCAGCGACCTAAACCTCGAACACTCCTTTTAAGTAGTAGACAGTATCTAAATGCACAATTTGAGCCAAATCGAATTTACCCTTTGCTCTTACAATTTCCTTGACACATATCAGCCCAACTATCGATTATTGCAACAAGGGTTGCTCTCCACTGTATTATTAACTGTTACACACTTGGATCACGATACCAAGAAGAATGGTGTTATTGTTCCCTCGAAACAGAAACACGTAAAGGAAGACCAACTCCAAGTATTCTATGAGTGGAAAATATTAACGAAGTGAACTCGCGCGCGACTGCAGACACACTGATTAATTTCTTTCCTTTTTTCGTAGCGATAAGTCAGTTTATCAAGTAGCACTCTTTCCGCGGGAACAGAAGGAAGTGGACGAAGATAACGTTGAAATTGTGTCGCTGTGCGGTTGAAAATGATACATAGAGAAAAATAAAATATGACAGCTTGGAATTTGTTTCACCAGTGCCGTACTACTTAACAGTTTCATTTCGTTGGATGAATTTCGCGAAGTAGGATTATTTCTTTTTTTAACATATTCAAGAGAAATGTCACATGTAAAATTATAAAGTTACATCAATTTTAGTGGAAAGGTACAAAATGTTGATAAAAGGACAAGTAGCTCTTTAATTACAGAATTAACTAGCTATTCAAGGCCAGTGCAAAATCTCTTTCCCCTCACAGTGGGAAATGGCCCAAGACAACCATTTGAATTTACCTCAACTCACTGATATTTATACTAAACATTGCCAACTAATATTTCAATATTTCCCTTATCAACGGGCATCAATCATTTGCACATCGAAATCGAAGATCATTTTAAAACCAAGGAGAGTATAGATGTTATATTACACAGCAATTGCGAAATTTAATCTCCCACATGTATGAGTATCATTCTCTGTTCGCGATTAAAACGAGCTGAAGTATGAAATGAAGGGTCAACGAACACTCTCTGCGTAGATCGTTTGTGTGCACGGTATCATTGTTTAATCTGTGTGTGTGTGTCATTTAACGTGTTCCTACCTCGGCGTCCAGAGATGCAACAAGCTCCTCCATTTGACGTAATTTTTCTTCGTTCTCCAATGCCTGTTCTGGCGTGATGCCGAACGCTTCCTTATAGTAGATGGACGCATCTGTCACCTTTTCCTGGTATTCCGCTAATTCTGTCGCAACAGAGAGCAGTAAAACGTTTCATCGCAACGAGAATAAATCAGCTTTGCCGAAAGGCAACGGGGGTAAATCAAAAGTAGAATTCAATGGAGCAACGACTTAGTTTCAAAATGGTGTAACACCCTGTAATAGCCTGATAAACAGACTTTTCCGGGACTATGTTTCAAGGAGGAATTAAGAAAAATGTTACGAGAGGAACACTACAATATCTGAAGAGTAAGTAGAAAACGAGGGATGTCCATTTTTCGTGATTTTGCGATTTATAGCATATTTTGTTGATGGCTACTGGGACTGCAGAACTGTCGAATCACAAAGGGGTTCAAATGGGGTTGTTAAGTTCAAATACTCCCGTCAGATAACGTTAAAGATTTGGTATACTGATTAAAAACAGGAAATGGCCTGCACTGGAACAAAATACGGAATGTCCCCACTCTTTGCCTAAGCAGAAGCTTCAAGCTTCTGTCAAGGTAAAACAAGAAATCATTTAAGAAGAAAATTATATAAGAAAATTAAATTCAGTGAACCTTGCGTCTGGTGGACTAAAGTATTAAAACTTAATTTACTCGATAAAGCTGTTTTATAACATTCCCTGTTTTTACTCTTTACCCTTCATATGTGCACCACTGTGAATAGTAATGTAACAATGGACGAGAGTATTAAAATCCATGTTTGAAGCTGTCGTTATTACTGTTTCGAAATAGGTACAAGACGATTAATTATTGCTAATAGATTCGGGAATTATAATTTCTAATTTAGGGATATAGAGAATTCAATAATGTGGACGTAGATATTAATTAAACTCACGCAAATATGAATTGCAATTTGGAATTACAGACTACAACTCCATAATATCAATACAACCAATTGGAACATACACGGATTCTAAATTCTACTGAAAATGAAGCTTTGTAAATGCCAGCGATGTAGATAAAAAACTTAGAAGATCCTTATATCAGGTACAATACTTCAAACGCGTTTAATTTACTTAGAATATCGCGAAATAAAAAATCAGCGAATAAATGCGATCATATACGAATAACTGCGAGCTTAAGATTATTATAATCTAAAATTCGACAAAAAGTTAATCAAAACTGTATTGCATTTAACGCTTTGAAATTTCTTTATATTGTCATTTTATGTGGATCCAAAAGCATCTTTAACCATGCCATCGCATGTGCAACGTGTGGCAGAGAATAGTTATTCCCTTTCAAGTGCTTCCACTTGCAGATGTAGGAGCGTGGCTTAAACCGTCTGCAGTGCCTCTGGAGCGTTACGATATAGTTACTACTGACCTTTCTCGAGTTTCCTGATCTTTTCTCGTTCGTTCTCGAGAGACTGTTGATACTGAGCTTGATTCCTCGACGATGCTGCTTTCTGTTCTTCGATCAACTCGAAAGCCTTGGCCGCTTGACTCAGAAGTTCCTGTTTCTCAACCAGCTCCTTCCTCAGTGATTCGATTTCGACCTGGCAGGGGAACCAAACCTCTTCTGAATTTAATAACCAAATGTAATAAAACTAAAGTAACTAAAACCCCCGTCATGCCTTACGCGCTCACTGAAATTAATTTATTTAGGCATCAATTAGTTCACTCTGTTATCCTAGAAGAAATACAATAACTGAACAAAAGAGAAAAATAGTAATTGACTTCGCGAGTGACAGAATGGCATCCCAGTTATGAAACAATAATAGGATAGAGCTGATTGAGTTCCAATCAAAGCAATAGACGGAATATGCTTCGTTATCTAACTACACGCGTCACTACATTTACATTTGTGCTAGACTAACTTGTTATGAAAGTGTACACTGCAAAATTATTGAAAAAGAAATCGTTAATTGACAGGTTATTGCAATTTTAATGGCAACAGTCATCGAGTAAAGGACCCTCCTCTTTTGGTACACGATAATATATCAACACATGCTCAAATCTTTTTGAAGGAAATAAAACGTAAGAATTATTACTCAAACAAAAAAAAGAACAAATGCATTAACAGTACAAATTTGAACCGCCTGAATCCCAGCTACGGGAATCTTAAGAATCAAATTCAAATTATTATGTCTATCAATTCAACTTTCATGCGCTTCGTGCAGAGTTCAACGGAAGACTAATGATGAGGTACCTACACAAAATTGCAACTACTTAGACGTTAATATATTAATAAGGTTGGTACAGTCTTTAATCTGGTACATATTAATAATTTTTACAGCTAGGACGCTAGAAACATTTAGTGGAAATAGCTCGGATCGTATAGAAACCTTCAACTCAATGTTCTTTTTGATCGCATTCTCGTCCGCCGATGTGATGCCCATTCGTTCCTCGAGAAAGTAGATTCGTAACTTGAGGTTGAAATTTTCCTTTTTGAGCGCCTCCAACTGATCTTCATATTCCTTCATTGTTCTACCGACTCCTGCCCCGTCCCTGGCCCCGATCACCCCCGTCGGGGAGATTTTACCAGGCGATCTGGCATTTGTACCTGAAACACAGGAACGAATATTTCAATACAAGTCTCCACTATATTAAAAGATAATTTAAAAAAGGTGTATTTCTATATTAACTGATACTTCGTTACAATATAGGTAAGCGACTAAACGACTGTCTGCAAAATTGAAATGGGTATTTGTAACTGTTTGACCATTTACAAAATGGCTGCTCTGATCTAATAAAAGTTGATATTGTTTGAGGTTAATAAATACAATTTATGGTCTTTTGGACGTATGTTTCTCTGTTTTTGTATCACTACAATTTCATCGAGGCCAAGGTAAAGGGACGTTTTTCTAGAAAATATAAGGAAAGTGGGAGTGATGGGACACTAATATCAACGGAAGTATTAGCTACTGCCAGTTATCCATTAAAAATCTGTCTTAGACATATACGCAAGGGACTTTAAAAATATCAACAAATGAAGCTAACTGCAAAATTTGCATAAGTATTCACACATTTCATTCTAAAAGAGCATTCAGAAATTCAAACAGATCAACTATGAAAATCCTACTGAAAGAACAGTAGTGATTTTAAGAAAAACTCGAAACCTCTACTTAACAGAATATAATAATAAAATATTGACTAATGTATTTATTTTGTTCCAACTCGAAACTACAAGATTGCATTCACAGGACCAAGTCTCCTCAAAGCTATATTTCCACGAATAGAGAACAATTAAAGTGCGCATATTATTTAATTCCATGGCAGACGAAGAAGAGAATTTCTTTTAAAGAAATTAATGATCATCGAATTAATGAGTTCTTACTTCCCATAATTGGCAGGGCAGACGGTGTTAACCTAATACCCGGAGGTGTTTCGATAGCGCAACAGCTCCCCTTAAGTCATCTCTGTAACGAGAGAATTTAGTCCAGTCCCCAATGCCTGTCACCTGGAATTTCTATCCTCACACCGTCTCCTTGACAAACGTTTAACGAGCCACTGATCCGATCACAGGAACAAGAACCACGATTGTATCGACTCGGTAACTTTGCCTTTAACATTTACGTGCTGAACATGAGAACCCGAATTTTGCGCGATCACGTTTACGGCTGTCACAGTTCGACTGCTCCCTAACCCGTACCCCCTGATTCTACCGACTGAAATTGCTCTTGCCAAAAAATCGCGGATAAAAGACGAACTTTTATCGATGCGCGTCCTCGAGAATCGAGATCCTTTTATGAAAGTAAAAGACGGATAACGAAGTTCAGGCGCCCTGGTGGACAAGGACACCATCGTGGCTCACTATTCATGTTTTGGGGATATTCACACGTTTTGTGTACTTCTCTGTTTTTTCTTTAAATTAGTACCTACTGTCTCTGGCAAGTGAATGTACCTGAAAAAAATTTAAGGGAGGTTCCGGTCTAGAATTGTCGAGAAATCGATTTTTTTTTAATTTCATTTTTCAAGTGTTCGACCTTTTAAGAATACATGTTTAAAATGATTTTTTGAAACTCGAAAAACTCCTGAAGTCGAACGCTTCCCACCGTTTTGGATGAATTTTTAGACGCCTCGACTTCAACGACTCCCCATTGCCATTTGCAATGATTAGTTACAAAAAGAGAAATATATTTCTACAGTTTAAGACATCCTTAATACTGACGCACGTCGCCATGCCACGATTTCCTGCCGATGGAGCTTCGCAGCTCGAACGTCCAAGTCCCTTTATGGGCAAAGTCAATCGTAATGCAGACACGACTTTGCAGACGCGAAACTAAAGATAAATACGCAATGGTCGCCGGCCCGTTTTAAGGACGCACGGGGGGCTCGTGACTAATGAGCGTTTAGCGCGAGTCGTCCGTGAACGCGCGATGCAGCCGGGGTTGATCGTTTTTCTCCAGGTGCGCTTGTTGCAATAACTGACCGTTGAATCGATCCTATTCTCGAATTCATTCGAACTACGTGACTGATGCCAATTTCGCGATGCTAAACGGGCACCGCCGTCTTGCTCCCTTTTAAATCTTTTTGGCGCGTCACCAAGCGCCGTTAAACCTTTCAGCCGATCCACGGGGGCCGCCGTCTTCGTGTCGTTTCACGCACATTTTTACCGGCCTCCTTGTTTTTCCTTCGACTTCGCTCCTCTTATTCGTTATCCCAGCAACTCGCAGCGTCCTTCTCTTTCTTCTCGCGCGCGATTTAGAATCCAAAAGGTGAAAATGCAGTTGTCGTACGGCTGGGGCTCCAGGAATGCGTGCTCATCTCGCGAGATGCGACATAAAATGAGATTTTTCACTTTTCACGGTTCTTTAATGTGCGAAGTCTTGGGAATGAGCTAGAGAAATATTTCGCTGAAATTTGCTGAAGTATGGAAGTTGTAGAATTTTGAGGAAATTATGTCTCGAGTGCACAAGGGCGTAACACTCCTCCGTTTTGTAGATTAGTAGACGGAATTTCAAATTCATATTAATTCTTAACCTCCAATTAAATTTTAATACAATCTATCAAAATATTATTTAATTCTGAATTTTCAATTAAATTCAACATAATTCATATTAATTTTCAAACCTCCAATTAAATTTTAATATAATTTATCAAAATATTATTCAATTTATTCTTAATTTTCAATTAAATTCAACATAATTCATATTCATTTTTAAACCTCCAATTAAATTTTAATATAATATAATATAATTTTATTTGCTGTTGTGTATATCCACTGTGTTCGAATGTGTGATAAAGTATCGGTGATTAATAGGATCAAATAAAAGTGTCTCACTTTAAAAATATCTTCTGGTGAAACTTTAATGAAATCGTGTTTTCGAAATCAATTTCAAATTGTGGCGATACCTTTATTCCGGCATCCTCATTTTCAACTGGCAATTGTAACCAAGGAAAATATTTACTTTTTTTTATTATTAGGATTATTAATTCTCCATAGATACTAAAATATTACCTAATTCAAATTTCATAAAGTTTAAATTCAAGATAAGTTTCAAATAAGCACAGACGTAAAACCTAACTAAAGTGATCCTGTGGTTTTTAAAGTTCCTAGGACAATTGGAACATATGAGTACTCAAACTTTTTCAGTGAAATTTTCTTAAAGTTTATCTCAAATTTTTTGGATATTCGAAATGTAACTTCTTTACGAATTTTATGATTGCCATCTACATCAGAGTATTCATTGTATCAAGTATCATTTATTACGAATCACGATTCGTAATTGGCCAGTGAATCCTACAATAGCGGCTAAGTGTCGAGCACTTTCGAAATCTTCGAAAAGCATCGCGTGTCAGGTGGATTGAAATCATGTTCGAGCGCAACAGATTCACGATATTAACTGTGAATAATAATTCGTGCTCGAAATACCAACGAAATCCTATTTAAATTTCGTTTGCAATAATCGTAAAGAAACGCTGTTAACACACCGAACAGTGGCGTGGAAATTATTGAAACATAAAGGAAAGCCAAGCGAAAATAATATACCTCGATGATAACTTCTGGCATCGACGCAACCAGCCGGCTACCCGAATGCATCTGCCATTTGTGCTTTAATATAGTCTATTAAGCCTGGTAGCACGCGGTACGACCTTTCTTTATGCGACACTATTCACCGCAGAGCGAGGAGCATTTAATGTATTCACCAAGGTACATATTTGCAAGATCAGTTCATTGTTAATAATTTCTTTTCAAACAAGATAAAATAGCAGAATGTCACACAAAATGTTAGTCTTGATAAATATGTGAAATATTTATGTTATATTAAATATTTATACTCTAAAGTGTGAAATAAATTTCTTATTTAAAAAAATACCTATTAATTATTTACTAACATATGTAAGAAGCATTGACAGATCTAGTATGAAAATAATAAAACATTAATTTGTGACAAGTCTGTCCAAGCGTTTTACTAAAAACTCTCTGTGTATTAATTAAAGCTAATATTTGAAAATTCCTATTTAAAATGATTTGTTGCTCTTCGAAAGAAAGAAAGACTAATAATCAAATGCTGTGGAAAGAACAGCAAACTCTGAACTTATTTGTTAGCACATGCCACCGAATTCTCATCAACTACGACACAAAACACGTGTGTTCACATATTTGCCGAAAATATTTAGCTGCACTACTATGACTGTAATAAAAACCATTTTCAAGTGCAAGTAATTTTGCTCCAAAATCGTGGTTTGCTCCAACCATTTTAAAATTAATATTTCTGACAGTTCCCAGCATCGCCATCGCAACAAGTCCGTGTGTCTTCGAACAGCGCGTAGAGAATTTCAAAGAGAAGCTACGGTTATCGACAGAGTAGCAGAGTGTTACATAATTCCTTACAAAATTCTTCTTCCTTCACTACGTCTATTCAGTGAAAAGTTAGAAATCTTACACAATGCTTCCAAATACTTTTCAAATCACTCATAAAATAACAGTAAAATATACAAATTCACTCAACACCTTAATTTCCCTATAATCGCTTAAACTAATTTCTTTCCATAAACCTCACTAACTCGCAAACAATCTGAACAATCAATTCCGACCATATTATAATCTTTCCACATCCAGATACATATTATACATAATTGCCTACAATTATTGTTTTAAGACACTAATACGTCGACTTTTAATTAACAGTAACTAGTGCCCATCATGTAGCACTCTGCATTTTCACGAACCACGAAGAAGAAAAGAGGAGAGGTGTCTTCCCTCGAGTCGCCAAACGGGGTCACTGTCGGGAGCGTTTATTTATAGTTCTAAACGGCGCAATATCACGGACAATTCGTTAATTGTAGCACATTGAAAGCAGGATTCCATACCAAACATGACTTGAACTTGTATTGGCCTGTGCTGGATGTTCTCGAGGGAGGTCAGAGCCGGAGATCTCGACCTACCACATCCCATGCCACGTGCAACGTCCTCCAAGTCATCGCATTTCACAGCACTTGTATGAAACCTACGCTAAACCTAAGCTACGAGCGGAAAAGGTTCTCGCGGTTCCCTCAGGTTCGTAGGTCTTTTCGCGGCGGCTGCACAAACACTAACTGAGACAGAGAATGCCAGAGGCAGCGCCAAAGTTTACATCGCAATAACCCACGGTTAAAATTATATTCCAAGCATATACCGTGTCACGTATCTGCTCTACATATAGACAGACGTTTCAAGGATTCATCGAACTACAGCTGCACGTGGAAATGTGTTCCTATGAGTACAAATTTTCCATCGATTTTTTTCCTATTCGAGCGATTTCGCTTGCGAACAAGACTTGTTTGGGGATGTTTGAATGTCTGACAAAGGAATATCTTTGAAGGAAATATTTGTTTCTTTAAAAATTTGGCATGGACTTGTGGAGCTTTAAAAATATACAAAAAAAAAATTTAAGTTAAACGATTTTATTTAACGTGATCAAAAATGCACTAAAAACTAGAACAATAATTATTTTCTTGTACTACAATTACCATGGTGATGTGTCCTTTAAATAAAATCATGGGACAGGATGTTTCACAACAAATTCATTTCGACGCTTCTATTAAATTCAGTCATTTTGATTCTGTATTAAATTAATTCATATCCTGTTAGGAAGAAAAATATTCTGCCCCGCGATTTTATTTCAAGTGACATATCACCATCCTAATTGTAGTACAAGAAAAGAACTATTTTTCTAGTTTTTAGTGCATTTTCGATCAAGTTAAATAAAATCGTTTAACTTAAATTTTTTCTTATTATTTACTTTTTAGTGTTTTTAATTACATTTATCTATTGTTGTCCGGGGCGGTTTTAAATGCGAGAGGCTGATTTCATGTCTATTGGATTGGTGGAAGTGGGTTAAAATTGAATTACAAGATTTGAACCAAACAAACAAATGGACAGAAGAGTGAAGCTAAATAAAAATCGTTTAAAAATATTAGTCTGTTTCTACTGATTATTTCTCATAGCTTGTGTGGAGGGAGGGGCACCCTGCTAAAGACTCTATTCATTTAAGTTTAAATTGCTTGTTCAATTTGGAAATTTTGGGGGTAAAATGACTTGGTTTCGAATATAGAATTGTTTCAAATAGAAAAATTTCTTTCGAAATAAATCTCGAAATATTCCTCGATTCATCTAAAAAACAAATTTAAGATGGTACTTATTCTTGGAAGAATATTGAATTAAAATATTTTGTCGCGTTAAAATGGGTGAAGTGTATTTGAAATTGTTCGAAGGAATAGAAGCAATCAGAATAACAACCAGCGAGTATTGCATTTTCCATTGAAAACAATTTGTCTAATTTGGACGTCAACGTACGGCGCTAATTTTAAACTTCCTAAACGGAGTTGCGAAAAGCGCTTCGAACAAAGCATGAACTCGTTGCATAGTACAATTCAAATGGCTTATATTTACTTAACCCTCGTCTGGTAGGGTGAAATACCTGTTATGTAAGTGGTGGGGTAGACTCGGTATATCCTCCATATGATCCATCAAAAAAAGTAGACGGGAACATACACTAATAGTCACGTGACTTACACTGAATCTCTGTTAAATTACTGTGAATTTGTAAATTATAAAAAATATCTAAAAATAGAAAAGTATAAACGATAAATTCAAGAGAAGTTAAGATACTCGCGATTATAGATGTTCACCTACCAACACCAATGAGTTATTTGAGGATAATGTAAGGATGAATCTTCATTAAAAAAATAAATATAGTTACCACCCTATAATAGATTTTTCTTAATCCGATCGAAAAATATTTCTCCAAAGTGCTTTTCTTAAAACTTTTCCCAAGCCCTTTGTGTAGGTAAATAACTCGTGCAATAATTGAAGGAAAGAGGAGGAATGAAAATTCTTTAAACACTTGTCCTACATAACACTTTATTCAAATTTGTACTCTTTATAATCTTTATTAGGACGAATTTAAGTTCAAAGATTTTTTGGCGGCACATAGCACTCACACGTGTGCTCTAGAAACTTGCACGTAACATGAGTGCATGTTGGAAAAAGCAGGAAGCAAATCTTATCCCACTTCAGGTATTAGGGTCGATCTCCGGAAGCTGTCCTACCCTTTTAACATGCGTTTCCCTCTTGCGGCTGTAGTTAGCCAAAATCTGGGCGACTCCTGTTTCCACTTCAATTGCACCCCAATGCAGTTCCTGCGCAGTGTCTGACATCACATGCTCGGGTTCCTGTGAGTATAAATTATCCCCTTTGTGCACCCTCACGTGTCGAGGAAGTAAAACGAGAGAACACCCGTATCTTTCCCTTAGCAGACGACACTGTTGCAATTCTATTCTTCGCCCTTCAACTGTGATTGAATCACGTTTTCTGTTGATATTATATATTTTCCTTATCTTTTGGATATCAAAGATTCATGTCCAATAATAAACGGTGGATTCGTTAGTGGGTTAGAATGAAGGGAATTATCATTTTTAAAAAATTGGAAGTTAGAATGTTGTTATGAAAGGGTTAGGTTAAATGATAAGACTGAAGGTTAATACCAAAGATGTAGAGGTATGAGTTTCCCATTTTTTTTTTAGGCCGTTTAGTTTTATTTGCAGGAATAGTAAATGATATGTGTTGAACAATGTAATTTATATCTCCTACCATGATTTAATTCTAATATTTCGTCTCTTTTACTTATATATGTAGACTTGAATATCATATTTCATCCAGAACGTGGAAGACTTGAGGTATTCTAACACACAAGATTTTATGTTAGCTTTATTCCCCATTTTTACTAATCAATTCAATTCCCTTCAACTCCAAATTCTGCACACATAAGAAACATAATCAGCCCAACCCTTCTCCTCCAAAAGAGTAACACTAAACAATTCTATCCCACTAAAAACAAATACCATTAATTAAAAATCAAACCCTTCATCACCCTATTCTCGAATCCACCAGCTCTACGATCAATCATCCCGAAAACAATAAAGGACACGTGTGAGTGCTATGTGCCGCCAAAAAATCTTTGAACTTAAATTCGCCCTAATAAAGATTATAAAGAGTACAAATTTGAATAAAGTGTTATGTAAATGCAGTGCATTTAATGCACCCCACAGTGACTTCTAAGCCTTCATTTAGTGTCAAAACCTTTCACATTTAGTAGCTTTCATTCGTGTCAGACTTGGTGCCATCTCACCTGGAAGCTTTCACATAATCGTCGACTACCGTAGAACTATTAGGAAAGTTTAATAGCTATTGCGCGTCGCGAGAGGACGTGGAACGATGTCAGGGACGTGGTTCGTTTGTGATCCCCGCGTTTCCGTATATCGATCACCGAATTTCCGCGATTCGAGTGCATCGATGCAACTGCAATATCAACTTTCCCTTTAATCCACCCTTCCTCCCCATTTTCTCTCTCTCTTTTCTCCCTCCTCTCTTTTCACTCTCTCATCCCTCTATCACTTCTCTCACTTTCCCCTACGCCCTCTCTCTTTCTACTCTCTCCTCTATCACTTCTCACACTCCCTTCTCCTCTCTCTCCTACACCCTGTCTTCACCTCTCTCTCTTTGTCCTCTCACTCCTCTTGTCTCTTCTCTCGCACCCCTATTCGCCTCTCTCTCTCTTCCCTCTCTCTCACTCTCTCTCACTCTCTCTCTCTCCCTCTCTCTCTCTCTCTCTCTCACCCTCCCCCCTCCCCTCGCTCTCTCGCGAACGGCCGCGGTGAGCTCGCGTATTTATAGATGACACATTTAGGCCAGAACAGAGTTTCGACTATCTTTATTTTGGCAGGCCGCGCTCTCCAGCCCCTCGGTGTCTGCCCAACCAGCCGGCCGACCCGACTCGCTCCGTAATTAAAGCACCGCGGGAAATCGTCTCGAACACGAGCCCGCGCAATTGTAATTTCGCCAGTCAGCCATCAGCCCGCATTAAATGTTAGGCCACGAATCAAGATCAGAGAACGGTCAGACTATCCCCGGTTATTTCGGCCCGCTCGCAACGGTCGCGGCGCGGCGTTACGACACGGACACGGTGCGCCACCGGTTACACGGCACACGTCCGTGTCCGTGTCGCCAGGAAACCACCGTGATCGATATGCGATCCCGTGATTAAACTCGGCAATAGAATCGAACGGGAAATAGAAAAGGAATTCGGCAGTCCCCAGGGGGACGATGCTAATTGGTCATTGGTTGGAAATGAAATTGGGGAATTATTGTTTGATGGTTAAGCACCCTTAAAGTCCTCTCACGAGCGACACTTCTGTGGGTCACGATTAGTGTTTCAGATATAGTTAAAAAAAAAAGTATGAGAAGATTGAAATTGTCTGGTTATATCGTCTGACAAAGTTCTTGGATGTGGTTGGCAGACTTGACGAGATAGTGCGACCCTGTCGGCGGGAAAGTACATAGTAGTAACACATTCGCTTCAGGGACGTGGATATCTTGGTTTTTTCTATTTACCGTTGGCTTTGAATGAGGAGTAGCTTGGCTTATTCACTTTTCAGAAAAAGGAGATATGGTTGAAAGACACGCACATATCTAGCACTTTATCTGCCACACGTTTTGGAATAGATTTACGTTTACTACCGATCTTTTTTAATTTTCGGACTTGCAATAGAGATATTTCGGTGGTGCTGTTTGACGGATGAGAGATAGGCATTAAGATCCAATTCTTAATTGTGAACTTTATTGCATGGAGTAGTACATTTGAAATTATTATTTCGGTAACTGAAAGTTTCGTAGTATCGAGGTTAATGTAACTGGATCAAATATTTTTAACTATAGAGAGATAGTTCAGGATTTGAAAGTAACACTTCTAAGTGCAACCATCATTATTTACAAACAATAAGATATAATTTACTAGTTTTTAACCTACATGTGACCAATAAAATACGAAAAACAGTCTCTTACTTCGAACCAAAGAGGAAATATTTTCCCCGTGCCGTACAACTCTACGCGTACAGGATATCCAATGTGGAAGAAGGAGTATCGAAAATTCACAGAATTAGCGACAGTAAGTTCATGACCAGTCATAACACGTCTGCTTCCTCGTTTTCTTTGCTTTGTCCTCTTATTTATCTGACTAGTAACTACGAGCTTCCTCTATACTCAGATGCGCCATGCATGACGAGAGTTACAAGCAATAAAACTCAGAATATATCTTGTACAAAATGTCTATGCAAGTACTACAGAGTCACGAGTACGCTGGAAGGCATTTCTAAATTGCTAACTTCCAAATAATCTCTACCACCTATTATTTATCCTTTTGATTATTGCCTAATTTTTACAACCGTATGCGATACACTCAAGACGCTGGAATAAATGAACTGGAAAAGATGACGCTCCGTGGATTAAAGTTTATCGCCCTTACCACGCGTGTTAAATACGTAAAAATAGCATTAGCGCTTGAATTATCATTCAGTTTATAAGGACAGCAGGTTTTAGTAGACACGTAGGAGTCTGGCTTGATCCCAATCATGTCAAAGTATAAATGAAAATGACTTCGTGGGCGGCTGTTCGGGAACGGGCAATTAATTTCAACTGCATAATGCCCTGCGTTCGTTAGTTAACTAAATAATGAATCACGTGTGGCGCTTGCAGTTTGTTGGTCTAGGTAACAGCAAAACAGTTTCATGATCATTTTTACGTGATTAAAGAATGCAATTGTGTTGAGGGTTAGAATGATTTCGAGGGGATTTTTTACTACGCACATTTATGCGCATAACTTTACATAAATTCTTTTAGTACAGGAGTTTATAAATGGAAAATGTTGAAGTATTGAAAGTATGACCTAGGGCTAAGTTTAATTTTGGATACTCAATTTGTGAGATTTGCGTAACACTTGGGAAACTGCCCATATATCGACCAAGATCTATTTTGTTCCTGACCGTTCCTAATCTCACGGAGCTTCTTTAATCAGCTAAACGGCTAATACGAAGAATTTTCCTATTGTTGGAGAAAATTATCATAATGAAACATATTTCATTCTTCATAATACACGGAAATTACGAATTATCTTGTGTGCATGCAGGAGGGTTCTATCTTCAAGGCATGGACAAACAATGAACAGCTGGTCATGTCCCTCAGGATTCCCAGCTGCAGCTTATCAGGACTTTACAAGATACCACGATCTTGTAGGAAGAGTATACACGTGCTTATCATGTAAATTCCCATCACTTTTGGCAACTTAAAAGTAGTCACACAAAATTCTTATTTTCGTTTATGTTTAGGATTTATGCCAGCTGCCCTAACTTCTTCCCTCACTGATGACCAAGGTTCACATTAACTAACCTTCGTATTAAACTACATTATTTATTTTCGTCTTGTAGAAATTGAATGTTTAAATATTGTATCCATCAGTTACATCGAATAAGGTTTTACTGAATATGCTTTTTGCCCTACGATTGCAACACAAATTCATCTACAGTGGCTCACAGCCATAATCGGACACTTTTTAAAATCGCATAACTTTTTTAAAATTAATCGAAACGACTTGAGTTTTTTTAATAAGCTAGAAGGATTAGTTTGCCAAGTGACGGGTTTCGTTGTTTTGTAAAAAAATTGCAACTGGTCGAAATAGCAAAAAAAATAGTAAAAGTCGTTTTTTCAACTTTTTTTTCTGAGCCTGTAATGAAAATTCAAAAAACCCGTTTGTAGATTTAAGTAAGTTGTATACATGCTGAAAATTTCATCAAAATCGGTTAATGTTGCTCTGAGCTACAAACGTTTAAAGATCGCAGAATAAGAGCGAAAATCGCGGAAATTCTCGAAATCAGCGATTTTCGCTCTTATTCTGCGATCTTTAAACGTTTGTAGCTCAGAGCAACATTAACCGATTTTGATGAAATTTTCAGCATGTATACAACTTACTTAAATCTACAAACAGGTTTTTTGAATTTTCATTACAGGCTCAGAAAAAAAAGTTGAAAAAACGACCTTTACTATTTTTTTTGCTATATCGACCAGTTGCAATTTTTTACAAAACGACGAAACCCGTCACTTGGCAAACTAATCCTTCTAGCTTCTTAAAAAAACTCAAGTCATTTCGATTAATTTGAAAAAAGTTATGCGATTTTAAAAAGTGTCCGATTATGGCTTTGAGCCACTGTATATCCCATTAACTGTAAATACGTGTTATCTATATGTATACAAAAAGAACACACAAAGCCCTGACCTCAAGAATGTCATCTTATCTCATATTTATCAGCAATAAAACTGCACCACTGATACATCTCTTCTCCACTTTCAAAATACAGTTGTTATTTGATTAAAGCGAAACAAACTCCAAAAACAGTTGAAACATTTAAAAAAAGGATCATCACTGAAGGCAAGCTCGCTTCGAAACGTGCCTCAGATCAAGCGCCAAAGGCTGGAGAATATTTTTACTACGCGGAAACGAGAGGGATCCGTATACACGGGATGAAAAGCTCGCCTATACTATGCATAACAACCTCTCGTGGGGTGCTCGAGGAAGCTCTGGCATCCAATGCAAATTTCGCATTCCAAACTGGCCGCAAGAGTTTAGACTTTTAGACGATAGGAGAGAGCCGGGCCAGCTGGAGCAACAAACATCGGCTTCGATGCAGACAATGCACCCGTGTGCGGGTATCTGCGCGCAGCCATCGCGCCATGGAAAACGTCCAAATGTTCGCGAAGGTGGTGAATAACGGCGCGGCGTACACGGGGCAACGGTGTTACAGAAATAAATACAGAGCCAGAGTCGCGACACGTCGGTACCGTGCTCGTCTTGCCGCGGACCCACCGAAATAAATGGACCACCGCTTCCTGTAATCCGAGATCGCGAAAAACACTTTTCCAGGATGCATAGTGTTGTTTTTGCCGTGGGACAAAAACGTTCGTCGCGCGGCTAACTTACGATCATCGCGGTTATGTGTCGCGTTGCGAAATGGGGGCTGGTGCAAGTTGCTACGGTATTAGATGTTTATCTGCGCTGTAAACGATAGGTTTCGTAATCCCTACGTATAACTGTTTTGGATCAGGGTGATTGATAAAAAGGTATAGAAGTGAGATATATGTATGTGCACCAATGTGGTGATGGTAGTAATATAATCTTCTAAAAAAAGGCAAAATATGTAGGTATGTTTGTTAGATGAAGGCTTCTATAGCATTCAACATATCCGCAACCTTTGGCAGGAGTATTCTTCGAGACCTTGAAAAAAATATGTGAACACCCTTTCCCCAACCAGCCCTAAAAGCCACCCCCTTTTAAGGATACCAGGCAGTGGTTTTTGTCGAAAATGAAACATTTCTTTTTAATGAATCTTAATATATAAAGCAGAAAGTGTTTGTGTGTTTGTTTGTCGCCTAAATACTTTTGAACGGTAAACTCTGGGGTCACGAAATGTCTCCCAGCTCATTATGCCTAGCTAATCCAGATGAATATGACTATTTTCACAAAAAAATAAATTTTTAAAAAATTAAAAAAGTAAAATTTTTTTTATAAATCAGAAATTAAATTTCGGGCGAAGCCGAGTAGTAAAGCTAGTAAATAACTCAAAAAACGGAGGTTCCAATCGATTCCAATCAAATTCGAGCAAGTTTACAAAATGTGTAGTTTTGGCCTCAACTTAAATTATTGAAGTTAATAAAAACTCTTATTCTTTATGAAAAAAAAAAACTAAAACCCCATCCTTCTTTTATAGGGTTAGTGCAGTACCAAAGGTATTCCGAGGTAGAATTTACAAGCAGCTCGTTAAATTTCGTTTTGTTTCATTAAAATCGCTGCGAAATCAAAGAAATTTTTTTAAAAAGCCTCTTTAATGATCCATCTGTATTTCTAGCGAAATAAATATGTTTTTTTAAAGCTTATGATGTTAATAAATATTGTGCCAAAGAACAAGTCTCAGCTTCAATTTATTCCTTTATAAGTAATTCAAAAATAGATATTAACTCCTAAACCCTTTAACCGATTTGGACCAAATTTTGCATAATAAATTACTCTCTAGAAACCTGCAGAAAATATAGGCCATCCTGAAATCTGGACATCCCACCCCTTTTCCCTTATTTCATCCCCTTGACACATTGCAATAATTAAAGTTTTACCCGGGAAACGCCGGGTACTTTGGGCTAGTGTTAAAAGAAATGCTACTTGCTGTACTCAGTAAATAGTCCACCTAAAAATTCGTTGAATCCTTTCATCCTGAATACTCCTTATAGATTAGGCAAAAAGGCAGTTTTACTATGTATTGGACATACAACATAAGACACCCCAATTTAAAGATACACACTCACAATCGTCTCTCAACGTTTTCAAACATCATAGTGATACCCATTTTCTCGAAACACCAAATCCTACCTTTATCTTTATGTATAAATTTTGGCCTTCATTTTATCCTAATATTCACATGTGCATACATGTTGCGCACTATATAATAACAGTCATTACAGAAGACCTTGTTGTTTCATGTTTGTGTGAGTAAAATCACTATGAAATTACGAAATTAATTACCATAATTAATATTGCAATTCCACGGTACGCTAAATTCAATTTCAAGAAATTCAATAACACGTTCGTTAGACAAAGAGCTTCAAGGAATGGCAATCCTCCCACCCCCAACGGTGTTTCGCAAAAACAGGTCTGTGGAGTTTGATCGATTCCAGTACATCGAATTAAACTACCCCCCTCGAATAACCGTTTCAATAATTGCTACGTGGTCTTGTTATCCTGTGGATAGAATGCAACGTGGGAATTAACCTGTTAGCTGGGTCATTTCTCTATCAGAAACGCCTCCATCTCTTTAAGATTATTAAAGGTGAATTAACTCATTTCGTTCGCAGTGAACGAATTCACTGTTTTTGCACGAGTATAAATATAATTAGTTCATTTTGCCAAGTACCTACAGAATTTTCGAACAGCGAGTTAACTCGTCCTGCCAAATTCAGAGGAATGTCCAAATGACGAGTTAACTCGCCTTGCCCAATGTAGAGGAATTTTCAAGTGACGAGATAACTCGTTTAGTCCGATGCGGAGGAATTTTTAAATGACGAGTTAACTCGTCCTTCCCATTTAATAGGGCAGAAGTTGCGCGATTGGTCCGCAGAGAAATTAACTGCAGATGGACAGCGAGCACGTGCGATTTTATCTATAGATCTAGGACCACGAAAACCTAGATCAAACCAGAACGAAATGTCGGTCTGGCTCTGGCGCGGATTCGTTTACCAACGGCCAAATTTATGCATTACTATAAACCAGCAGTAGCCGAGCTCCGTTCTAGCTGTGTCTTGGCTATTAGCCACTATTCAGTTCCCCGCGCCACACCCATTGTGCTGTGTACGCATTTATCAAATTTGAAGGGCTGCAGAAAATCGTGTTCAATGGTACAAGATTGTGCAAGTGAGAATTAATCTCTTTAATATTGGTAAAGCAAGAAGGACTG
Organism: Andrena camellia; assembly: GCA_029448645.1. Classification (NCBI taxonomy): domain Eukaryota; kingdom Metazoa; phylum Arthropoda; class Insecta; order Hymenoptera; family Andrenidae; genus Andrena; species Andrena camellia. Next base: position 46,738,341 of record CM055676.1, on the reverse strand, counting down.
TGTGGGATTGTGTGTGAGATAGGAGACAATGTCTGAAACCCTGAACGTGATCACCCCTGATGCAGACGTTAGATTACGTCGACGTCGGCCGACATATGTAGTCGTGAAATATATGTAACCGCGAGGAAAGAGGTTCGTTGCCCCGCTTTCATCGCGATAGATACAATTACCCAGACGCCACCGCGTGTGAATTCTCGCGGGCTTTATTATACAGGATGCTGCAGTTACTGTTGCTACAGTAGCAGTCGATTGAAAATGTGAAATATGACTGATAGCAAGAATACCACAATCTGATAAATATATTTCATGCAGAATTACTTCGGTATCTATTTCATGCGTATCCTATCTGCTTTATACAGAGTGCATATTCCTCGGAGTTCAAAATATACCACGGATGCTGGCAAAATGAGTAAAGCTTAGTATCAAAGACAAGGTATAGGGTAAACCAACCAGTGAATGACCGAATTGTTGAATTTATGGACATTGTTGAAATTGCATTTAAATCTATTTCTCTTGAAATTTCTATAAAAATAATTACTTATTCTTATCGTAATTTTAAAAAAAAAAAACAATTATAAAATGCAAAACGTGTAGAAGCCCAGTAAATGACCGCATACTTTTAATAAGTGTACTTATTAATGTTTGCTTAATTAGGTACGCGTAACTAAAAATATGGGATATTAAAAGTGCAACTACACTCCATTTATAAACATATAATAATTTTTAAATTTATAATTGACATTTCTTTGCCTAATGGTCATTCACTGGTATGCGGTCAATTGCTGGTTGGTTTACCCTAGGATAAACTTAAACATATCTAATGCAAACTTCTCTCAGGCGATTCGGTGGCTCGCGAGTCTCTTAACCATTTTTGTGTAATATCCAATATTATCGAGTCTAAATCAAATAAGATTATTACGCGATTATTAGTAATTAAAATTAAATATTACGTTCGACATTAACGATAAGAAACACATCAATGCGATCGTATCTTTATAGAGTATTACAAACTTTCGTAAAATGTAGGTCCACCCTATACCGCAGATGAGGTACACCGTCTTAATCCTTAACTGGAAGTTAATTCCAGGAACATTACAGAATGTTTCTAATGCAGTGTTTAAATATTCTAATAGAGTAATAATAATTGCTCTGTTGTTTGTTTAATACAGAAATCTAGTTCTTTAAAGTCTTGCACAAAGTTACTGTGAAATTGTTTAAACGTTCGAGTATGGGTATAATAACTACTCGAGGCCTTGAGGACCTTATACACCCTTCCTACTAGCAAGAGGAATTAATTAAAATCCCATACATCATCGTCTATAGAAAGCAAATTATTCTCCTAAATATTTCTGCAAGTATTCACTTACACGAAGTCCAACTAAAAACTATTTAAACATTATATGTAGTTAATACTTTACAATACGTATAAGGATTAACATTTATCGAACGTTTAAACATTAAGAATAAATTCATGCGGCGTAGAAAATCATTTCCAAGTCCAAGTCCAAATGTTACTAATTGCTTTATGTCTCGAGTTTCATCGATCATAGTTAATAATTATTTATACTAGGCGGTTAGTGTAAATGTTGTTAACATCATTTTTCATAGTAATAACCACTGGAATTAATATTTTAGTGGAAATATCAGTTTTTGCCAGATAATTAACTGGCTTTCGCCACTTCTGCACGCCTATGTAGTCTACTCTATACCTCCTCTGTAATTACACTGGCGTCGCTACTGTCGCTAACGTCGGTAAGTCGATAATGTCAATGAGATCGGTAACGTTGGTACTGCCGCTATATGTGCATGTAAACAGGATTTAGGAAATTATGGGATTTATAGAATTCATAAGGTTGTATATACATTTATAAAAATGCGAATGATTAATCGTTTCAAAAGGCCCGACTTCGTATTCCTAAAGGTGCGCTTAGACCAAACGAACGAATGCTCGTTCGCTCCTCATTTCGACAAAATTCGTGCTCATTTAGTGTAAACGGCAATCTTCACTTGCAACTTTTCATTACTTGAATTTTATCGAAGTGGGGAGGCGAACGAGCATTCGTTCGTTTGATTTAAACGCACCTTAATACAGCAAGTCAAATCGATTAATTGAGAAAATTATATTCTCATGGTTCTCCTGACCAATACACTCAAATTAAATAGTAATTTTATTCTTATCAGTATGTAGGACAGTCGATGATTTTTCTATCAGCACGACTGTCAGTCTACGAGCCGTTCATCGTCTATTAGAGATGTCGATAGAGGGACAATTGTCCAAGGGGAAATGGCCAATAAAGATAGTTTCGCTAGGGAATGAGGAAGGTAACTGATCGCTCCATTGTCAGCCCCAATATTGAGTGGCCTCTCGTTTAAGCAGACAGATTAATCTCAAGGGATCTCTGTACGTGGCACGTTCATTTACGACAGAACTATAAGTAATAAATACGTATCTATAATCGATTCTTACGCAACGATCTGTCTCGATCGTAGACCGTGAAATTATATCCGCTCCCACCTAATAATCGATGGTTCTTGTATCAGCCGTATAAAAACAGTAACGAGTCATTAGTCTTTGAATTATGACCCGAACGTTTTACGAAGACGAAAAATGTTACTTTGCACGGTACATCTTTTGTTTTTGAATCTTTGGACATTGTTCGGTAGTTGACGAGTATTTACCCCCCATCAAAGTTTCCAGAAAGGGGCGGTAAAAGTCTCTTCTTGTTTTTTCCCCGTAGTATAAGGAATGGTAGGTATATTTACAATAGTGCTTTTGACATAGTACTTCCTTTTCGATTTTCTCAAGGTTTCTTATAGATAATTTTTTATTTTCTACAATTGTTGGAAATTGTTGGAATGCTTACTAACCCTGTTTTTATTAGTCTAAAATTTCTCTTTGGCTAATAATATCGTTTACAGCTATCAATGTGAATTTGTTATGAGAAATATATAGACAAAAATTGAATTGGGAATTTTTCACGGTTCTACCTTCTTCCCTATCCAGTACTCGCCCATGATATGAACTGGTTTCTTGATAAAAAGATTTTGAAAATTCAGTCAGAAGTTCTCTTCAGGTATAAAATCATGTTACACTTGTAGTATCAAATTAATTCAATTTTAATACACAAAATTATAGCAATCGAACAAGAAGAGTTGATTATTTACTTACCATTCGTTAATAGTAGGGTCTGATTCATCGTAATGTCCTGCAGCGGCATGGTTGTACTGCAACAAAAAACAAAAACCACCAATTAGTTACCAATTTCTCTTAACGAACTAACTTATATACAATCAATCGTTTCATTTTACCAAACTATTCAGCCCTTGCAATGTACAAGAAGTCCTCGTTAAAAGTTACATAAGAAAACATGAAAATACAGAACATATTTACTTCAAATATTTATTAATTAATCAAATATCATAAATCACCAAAGGAGCTCACAATTCTGAAGCATATTCCGCCATTTTTGTTATATCTACTGCAACAGAAGTGACCAATTTCCAACGTCACTGGTACATATTCCGTTTACACAGCGTCCTTCGTATATTTAACTTGAAAATCGAAAACGCCACGTGACTCACAACGTTGCAGCCTAAAACAAAGAGGAAGCTCGAGGGAGACGCGTCCCTTTTTATATTTCGAAGGGACGATAATGAGAGGACCTGAGCAGAGCTCAAAGGCGGTTTATTTTCGGAATAGGGCCGAAAATGGAGCGATGGCACGTGGTCCCTCCCGATTCCACAGGAAATAGACTCTACGAACTAGACCGAATTAGATAAAACGTTTAAAAAGGATCAATGAAGGTTGACATCTATTTCCAGTGCGACGCCATCGGTTAAGACTAAAACATCGATTCGGTAAGGACGAGGTTTGCGCATAGATGAACGATTAATCAGCAGAATCGACGGCGATCCAAAGAATGCCATTGGAATTGAATCCTACAGATTTCAGTGCCGTGAAACCCTGACCATCCCAACATCGCTCGTTTTCTTCCCTGTCTTTTTTTAACACGCTCATTGCCATGGGTATTTTAAGGGTCTTGTCATAATGTGATTTGTACACCAAGTATGGTACACTGTATGTATATCTGGCCTGTGAGCAGGATTGCCAATTTGGCTTTTCTGACGCCAAATTCCAGAAATCTGGCTTTGTTTCAATCTGGCTTTTGTTTAAAATCCTTTCCCTAAAACTTTTTTTTTAAATAATTTCAAACAGAGCAGTTTTGGTTTGGTATATTTCAGCATCGGGGATTTAAGGAGCTTGCTACGTTTGTCTTAACTTGCCCAATAACTCCTGTAAGCAATGCTGTAGTTGAGAGGATCTTTGCTCTTGTATCCTCCGTTAAAACAAAGGCAAGGAACAAAATGCAGCTGAAGCTTCTGCGTCTTGGTGCCATTATAAGAATTAGAGCAGAACTAGTGCTCTCAAACAAATGATGCAATGATTTTAGTGTATCTCAACAAATGCTTCAAGATTTAACAACGAAAAATGTTTATGATTCCAGCGAAGAGAATCTGGATCTCGAACTTTTATTGTGATTTAATTACTATGAATATTTTTCGAACATATGTGGCTTTTTTCTGGCTTTTTTTAAATATTATTTGACTTGAACGTATGATTTCAAACTGGCAACCCTGCCCGTGATCCCCGTGCACCACATCTGGTACACAATTATGAGCATCTGGAGGGGTGTGCAAAAGGGGCAGTTGCCCACCCTGGCATTTGAGAAAAAATCACTTATTTTTCAAAACCGATCTTTATTAAGTTTATACTAAAAAAGGGAATATCTTTAAATTTCGGTTTTAAATTTTTAACGAAATTGACACTATAAAATAGGTTTAAAAAGCAAGAGGGGTATATTTTTTTTACCATCATCCAAAACTTGCCCTTGTTAACACAATGAAACGTATGCATCAAATACTATAAACCTAACCTAACATAACGATGCATAGATGTTTGTCTATTGAATAAGCATTATTAGTTGAAAAAATATTTTATCGTGATCTCAGGAACCATATTAGCAGTTATTTCAGTAACACTATGTGATTGGCAAGACTGCTGTGTACAAGGGAGGGTATTCGTGCCAGTCAACATGTTAATTGTTATCTGCAGTCGCTTATATCGAAAATCGTCCATCAGTTTCAGCTACGTGTAAATCTTCGCAAGATATATTATTTAGAAATAAGATATTAGGCTCCTATAAAACTACTGTTCCGTAATAAATGTGGGAAAGGGATAGAATTTTTAAACAGAGTGGACAATTTAGATCGATCCAAGCGAATACATGTCTGCGAAACAATTGGTGATGTCGAAAAATGTTTTAAACAAAGTTTAGTTTAGCAGCTCATGGTTTGATGTCGATACTGATAGTTTTTATGCAAATGGTGGTGTAAAGAAGATACGAAGGTTAAATGAAATTCTATACATTCTTATAACATTCACTATAAAAAAGTGAGGGTATTTGTGCCGAAAAGTCATTAGTTTAGGAGATATATAATCTGACAATATACAAATTATTGAATTTTATAAAAATGTATTTAATAGTAATTAAATTTATTTGCGGTTAATTTATTTAAGTTAAATGTATGATTTAATTAATATTTGATTTTATTAAATATATTTAAATTAATTTGATTATTGGAGGGTAATTGAATTTTATAAAAATGTATTTAAGGTTAATTGAATTGCTTTAAAAAGTATATACTTTCATTTAAACAAATGAAGACCTTCAAGTCTCCTTCACGCATCCACCTAAAATAAACTGTTAATATCAAGTTATCGGTACTTTTAGTGTTGCGAAAGTAGATACCTCACAAGTTATCCAACATTTCAGCTGTACACACAACTCTGAATACCTGTAGTGTGTACACCTCCATTCCGAAATTTACAGTAACAGACCTATAAATTGCTCGAGGATTTTCATTCATATCCTTCTGAATTATTCTTCGACTTCAACGTTCAAACTAACTCGTTAATATCTGAATGTCCAATGAGGTCACTGGTTCCGAAACTCCTAAGCGCACCGTTTTAGATGGCGACGGATAGGGGTTGAAGATCCCAGACAGCGCGGGGCTAGCAAATAATAACGGAACTCTTAGAACTTGTTAAGATCCACGACAACCCGCTGGAGGGACGTTATATCCCGTTAATTACTCATTTCACGTTTCAACACTGGCTTAGCAGGAATAGCTTTTGTATGAAATCTAAATTAAACCTTTCTGGAAATTCTGCATTTCCTTATTGCTCTCGCGCAGTTTGAAGTGGCCCGGCATGATAAATCACTGACATGTCACGCAAAGGGTTTTACATCACGTTAAGCCGTCGTTCATTAGAACGCTGATAATTGCAATCAAAATCTGAGTCGTACTTAACTATAACGAATCGTTCCCTTGGAATTATATTTGATTGCTGGGGCACTTTTTTTTGCCCCAGCAATCAAATATAATTCCAAGGGAATGTAATATGAAGTAGACTGTGTTTTATTAAATAAACTGCATTTTATTTGTTGGATTAATATGGCCTATGACAGAGTCATTTTTATTAGGTAAATATCATTGTTGCTAAAAGTACAATTATTAATTAGGTATCTTCAATAAGTAATTATTCAAAAGGGAACGCAGACATTACTGTGAGGAGCAATAATTTCTTTATGAATTCGTTGGAGAATTGAAGGAATATAAGAAGGGATAAAACCCATCTTAAAAAAAAAATTATGATTTTATCCAAACACTATATTTTTTTTCTGTATTACTACACTTAGCCCGATTTTAGTAAACTGCCGTTTCATTTCCCCGAATAAAATTGGCCCCTCAGAACGTTTGCCATCTGGACCCTTTTCTTTAAATCCGCCACTGGATAAGACACGAGTAAACATTGTAAAAGACTCACAAACAATGTCATTGGTATCTCGTATTTGTGGTTACTGTATGATTAATGGATGATTATGAGTCACATACAATAAGTTACGCCGTTTCTGTCAAAAATAGGTAATAAAACTCTAAGCTTTTAAGGGGGAATGCCACCCCTGAGGTCAAAATTTTTCGATTCTTTCTTTTCGCATTTTCTGATAGCCGTAGATTAGTGCTGCGATAGATTCAGACTGATAAGTCAACGCATGTCTTCATAATATTACTTTAAATATGAATTTCAACCTTCATGCTGATTTTCCGGGAAAACTTTTTGGAACCGATGTGCATGATTACTTAAAAACTAGGGCACCTACAGTCTTGAAATTTCTACAGCAGTTTAACCACATACGGGGCTCTGTTATGAACCACGGACAAGACTGTTGAAATTTTAGTTCCTGCTTTTTTCATATTTTATCAAAAAAATTATGTTTGTTTTCCGTTATGAAATCAAAGTATCTAAAATGGGGTGAAATTAATTTTGACCCTAATCATAGTGGTTCATACTAGAACTACTGTCATACTGATTGTGTAGAAAGAATTGGTTTTATCACAGAGCTCATCGTTAAAACAGGAGAGTGCACACCAAACCAGCGTGCCCTTGATTAGGCCTTCAGTTGAAAGACCCTGGCACCCTAATTTTATTTTTATTTTACAAAAGCCATAAGCTGTTAAAACTCTATTTTCTTAAATAAAAAGAATCTATCATTTTTTTCATGTGCAATTGTTAGTTTAGTTGTTATAGCTCTGCAAACATACGCTACATTGAACCGCCTCAGGGGTGGCATTCTCCCTTAAGCAAACACTGGTGTGCATAAAACAGACTAAGGAAGATGTCGACATTAATATCTAATTTAACATATAGATTATGGCAAATTATCGGCTTGTTTGCTTTATATAAGATACCGATACAATTTCGCTTTTCAGGTCGCTGTGCTTCATTTCCTCCCAGATAAGAATCCTCCAAGTTCCGATAGTACACAACATTTCCGCCATGTGGTGCAAATATAAAATCCACGAGCAGCGAAACAAGTCCAATTTCTAATCCTCACTTCACTTTCCCAAAAATGAGGATCCTCCAAATTTCGGTGTTGCAAAGACTTCAATGTAATTTAACTAAAATAATAAACATCGATACCGAAATACTTTTAACTTCCAATCCTCCCCTACATTTCCCTAAAGATAAGAATTCTACTTTTGGTATTGAAAAGATTCGGTATAATTTAACTAAAAAATTCACCAACGCTAAAATAACTTCAGTTCCCAGTCCACAACTTAACGGTTGTTGGGGTCCGCGCTAATGTGCTACGGCACTGGGCGGCCCCGCGGCGAGGCGACGGACGCGACGCCACGAGAGAACGATGATGGGTCTCTTTCGAGTTAGCACGTGGAGTTTTGTTATAAATAAATGTTTAGTTAGAACGAACAACGGCCTTCAAACCTAAGTATGCCACAAAATTTCGTTATACACATACATATCAGTGGCGGATTTAGTGGGCGGCCGATAAGCAGTTGCCACCTGGGCCCTCGCCCAGAAAGACCCCCAAGGCCCCATCCCCCCCAAAAATTATGATTTTATCCAAACACCATATTTTTCTTTGTACTACCACACTTGGCCCGTTTATAGTAAACTACCTCTTCATTTTCCCGAAAAATGGGCCCATGCTCATCAGAAGGCCCCCTGGGGCCTTATCTTCAAAAAAAAATTATCATTTTATCCAACCACTATATTTTTTTTCTGTATTTTTCTGTACACAGCCTGGTTTTAGTAAACTACCTCCTCATTTTTCCAAAAAATGGGCCCTGTTTAAAAGGTCCCATCCTCAAAAAAAATTATGATTTTATCTAAACACCATAACATTTTTCTGTACTACTACACATAGCCCGGTTTTAGTAAACTATCTCTCTTAATTTTCCCGAAAAATGGGCCCCTCGAAACGTTTGCTATCTGGGCCTTTTTCCTTAAATCCGGCACTGATACATATATACAGACTTTTACTACGATTCAACTGAAGATACTCAATACCAATTGAATTTCAGTTCCCAGCTCACTGCGCTGTCCCCTCCAAAGTGAGAATCGTGCGTTCTTCATAATGGCCTGTTTACAAACCCCGCGGCACACGTAATCCGTCCACCTTGCGGAGGAGAGGTTGGAGGCGTGCGTGTAACCGTGGACATCCTGTTTTCGGCTGCACCCCAACATCCGACTCTGATATATTAAGCGCAACCCCTTACGTCCGCGTTTAACTAATCCAGATCCAGACTTCTCGGAAATCCACGGACGCCTCAGAAGTCGTTCAGACCGAAACGACGACAAGGGGGGGGGGGGGCCCGAACGGTGACACTGCGCTGATATTATTATTGTAGACTTTACGAGACACACCGTTGGTTTTGCGTAAAGGAGATTCTAACCGTGAAATTCACCACAGCCGTGTAGTGTGCCCATTAATTCCGTTGGTAAAGGATCCTATAGAGGCGACACTGGCCGCCGAGCTTGAACGAAGCCTAAAAGTTCGGCACGTTCTATAAGCGTAATGCTAACTTTGGCATGTACTGGGTGATTCAGAACTCTGTAAATTTAGGGCGTTATAGAGGACGATAAAATACACATTTTTTTTTTAAATCATTTTGCTATACGACGTCGTGTAACTAAATCACAGGCTTTTGAAAATTATGTTTAATAGTGGTGATGAATGGTATGGAAGCTATGGAAGCATTCTGCTTAAATAGATTGTAATATGCAATTTACAGTGCTTTAAAAGGTAAAATTATAAATCTGTCGTTCATGCGCAATTTTGTATTTAAACAGCAGTAGAGTAAGTGAAGAACATAAACCTAAGGATAGGTATTTATATAAGTATTAATTAGTAAGAGTGTTATTTGTTACAAATAAAGACAGCACACTTATATTAAAAAACTTTCAGTTTCAATCAAGTACCTACTCTTCCCTTCGAACTTAAAATCCCTGTAATAACAGTTTTTGGTAACATTTACAGATGGCGTAAACAATGTGAATTAAGATACAATTAGTTATAAATCATCATCGAACCAATGCAGAAACTAATTATAAACAGATAAAACGACCATCTGCGTTGCTTGAGACTACGATTGGTCGCAATAAGGATTCGTTACATAATTCATAACGCATTTCGTAACATGCAAACGAAAGAGCTGTCGTCACGGTTCATGCATACAGATCAATTATTAGACGCGCCCTAATACAAAAGCTTTGGAAAACAATCTTTAATATGCTACCCTTTGCGGACGTCTGTTATTTCAAATGCAACCCTTTTTTATACTTCTTAACATATAATTACTCATTAATTTTCCAAAGTCTGAACGATGATTTCAATAATAACTGAATAAGTGTCTAGAAGAAGGGTGTATGTTACATTTCATAAAGTCTCTTGGAAAAACGTCAAAACAATTAGTTCCTCACTGTAGCAATTAAAGAGACAGCTGTTGGAACATACGCCCTTCTTCCAGTTTGAAAAATAAATAATAATCCAATAATGAGAAAGTAATTTTGCTAAAGCATCTTCTACATCACACTGCCCCTTGTCCCACGGAAACCCCATCCGAAAATTTGTAAAATACGCTCTTCTTCTAGACACCCACCCATATGAATGATACACAGATAACGATAAAAATTGTTGTTGGACTGCACGCCCGTGAAGAAGAATCGAATTTAATATTCGTCGGTCAAGAAATGAATACATTAAAGCTAATGATAAATTAGTTACTTGTGCCTGAAGTAAAATGATCTATTGATATCATTGAGAACAGTCGATAACTTTTATCTATGTATGTATGTATTGTATGCCAAAGGATTCTGCACTCTACTTTCTATCAAAACAAATACAATGTTTACGAGAAACAATATCATAACTTTAATAGCGACGAATTCGAAGGTAATGCAACTGCGAAATATTGATGGTTAAGGAACTTCTATAAAGTTTACAGTACACCATTCCACCTTATCTTTCGAATGACGACGAAAATTACGTTAACGATACTCATCATAACGACACAAGTCCCTGTCACATTTGTATCAGATCATCGTTAGTGATTCGATTCAAAGAAGAATGTAAACAATATCATGGAATGACGCAGAGAGTTGTCGTCATCTAGCAAGATGGAGGGTGGCTGCGTAAGTAATCAATACTCGGAGAGCAGATATGGTGGCATGGACCGAAACAGGAGCAAGCAGTAGTCAGTACGAGCTTTAATCGATCCTATAGAGTTATTTACTTTATAGTATTTCCTTCTTACATAAATCTTTGTGATTTTAATTGATCTCAAATCGATAATCCAATTTTCCTAATACAATCCAAAAATTGGGCTTCCATGTATTTCTAAGAAATACTGTATCTTCCTGTTAGAAACTTTTTTTGGTCTTATGACGAGTACACATTTAGAAACGTAGAAAATATTGTCACATGTACCTATATAAGTATATGAAGGGTGAGGGAAAAAACAAGGAATGTCACAAAACAGTTTTGCTGAGAAAATCCAATTTTAATACTTTAGTCTACCAGTAAAGAACAAGGTTCAATGAACTTAATTGTATCGTAATATATAAAGCAAAAAAGCTTCTATGTTTGCGCGTTTATCTGTCGCCTAAAAACTTTAAAACGATAAACTCTTGGATCACGAAATGTGCCTAAGCTCATTATGCCTGACTAATCCAGATGAATGTAACTATTTTCACAAAAAAACTAAAAAAATTTTATAAAATCAGAATCTAAATTTCGGGCGAAGCGTAATAGTAAAACTAGATGTTTATAACATGAAAAATTTATACTCTAATTAGGAATCAGAAAATAACTGAGTAAATAGATAATTGTTTTATATTGTTTTAGGTAATATCTTTCAAGTGGATCACTGCAGAGTACTGTAACAAAATAAATGTCCACTTCTATTATTTATTATCTTACGCTCCTGACGTAGTACAAAGTTACACTAATCAGGAATACATAGTGCAAGTAGGAAGAGTGGGGACATTCCTTGTTTTACCCCAGTGGAGAGTGAACATTCCCTGTTTTTAACCAGTCCTACACCAAATCTATAACGTTGTCCTATGTGGACATTTCTGCTTTATAATCCTTCGTGATTCGACAGTTCTGTGGCCCCAATTAATTACAATTTAATACGTTCAAAAAACTGAATCAAAATTCTCAGGGGAATGAATATTTCTCTAAGGCTATATTCGTTTTATTGATGGTGTAATATGCTGCAACTTGTAAGTAGCTCATTTATAATGTAATAAGTATGGCTTCCTCATTTTTCCTAATTTGATTTTAAATAGTTCATTAGCAATGTGTTGGTATACGTCCCTTGATATGTATTTAGTTTAATGGCATTACATGTATTTTACGAGGTAATAGTAATCTGAAAAGTGTAATCAATGTCAAAACGAATTTATCATGAATAGAGTTACGTAATTTATCCAATGAAATGAAGAGCACTCGTTTTAACAGTTAAAAGGTTAACAAAATTCAACGATAGTCCAAAGATATTTTTAATCACTCAAGAGCCACGATCCAATTAAAAAGTGTGCAATATCTGACAGTTAATGAGACACTGAATATACATAGTGATTCAAGCTTTATAATGAGTATCTTTAATACTCATTGTCAGAGTGATTCACCTAGATTAACGATCTTAAGTAAGTAACTTATCAGGTTCAGAGGTCAAAAAGATCAAAAAGGAACCAACACTCTATAATCAGAACAAAATCAACTAACTGTCCAAAGCCACTTTCCCCACTATGTGTCACGCCACACAGGTCTCTTTAATGCCATGGCAGTTTTCAATCTTTCGTAAAAGAGACCATAAATGCTTGCACAATCGTGCCATTTTTTTTTACAATTAAATGTGTTAACAAGTTATCTAAATCAACAATCAAATAACAGACAATTCATCTTCATCCATCTTTCGAAACTCCGAATAACCTACATAAAGTGCAACACAGTTAAAAAATTCCCCCACCATAACAGACTTAAACAAACAGTTAAAAGCCAGATCAACTAGATGACCAAACGGTAAGGTGGAGATAATCCTTCAACAGCCTTGAGTGGCCAATTGACTGTTCCAAGTTTCAACCATTATTGTTCCTGGATCACCAACAATAGCACAGGCGAAGCCTTTAAAGTACCGTTGAGCCTGATGAGATCATTACAGCAAGTGATCCTCCACCTACTCCGAACAGAGGATTCAGGGCTTGAATCTTGGATTTTCACTCGAACGCCGTAAATCAGGTCCAATACCGTGCCATTCTCTAGCGCAGACTGCCTAACGATATTAGAACGGCCGCGTTCACGTTGGCGCGCAAACTTGCCTCAATTACCAGGTCGTTAAACGTATTAACTTGCCCAGTTAAACAATTAACTTGGCCCTGTCGAATGGAAACATCGTTCGTGAACAGATCCTCGGCTCGCTGCCGTACTTCTTACGCCGCGGCGAGTGGGTGTCCAGTGGGCGAAAGAGTTCATTAAAACCTTAATGAATGCACGCGACACTTGGGGAACCTATGCGACGCATGTAGATCGATGCAATGTAGCCTGGCGTGTCGCAACCGTCGCGAAGCACACACGATCGCGATGTCACGACCTATCGACGGTAAATCGGAAGGCATCCTGTGCGTTTTCGAATAGATTTCTGGTTAGGAAAGAAATGCAGATTTAATGGGAAGCCTCGAGTCAATTATGATAATTTTACGCTGCGCAGAGGATGAAGATTGATTTACTACTTCGAGTGGCGCAATGTTTGGGGAAATCCCCTCCTTCGAGTCTGTTATTACGAGCGGTCGCCGCTGCCGTGAATTTTTTGTCCAACTCGCACCGGGCAAACATTCGGGAGCACTCGGACGATGCTTTCGATGCTTTCCAGGAAATATCGATGTGGAAACACGCCAAAACAGTGGACAGGTTGCAAGTACCTCGGCGTGAAAACACGCCGACGACTCGCCATGTGTTAAAACGATGTGTTTGATCAAACGAGAATGAGAGTTTCAAGGTTAAGGGGTTACGTATGTACATTGCTGGTGGATCTAGCTGGAGCTAGATTGAGGTCCCCAATACGCATGCTCAAATGGAAGATGGAAAAGTAGATGGAACCACGATTAGGGTGGAACGAAGGAATCAAAATTGTGTGATTGTTTTCTAATATGTAGTGAAAAAAAACTTGCCTTTAATGATTCAGATTAAGCCGGCAAAAGTTAGATTCTGTCGAAAAAAATTGAGGTGCCACAAGAACCTTGAAGTATTAGGTAACTTTTTGTTTTTCAAGCATGTTTTTAAAGTTTTGTATGCGGTAATTTTGTTATAGTCTTAACACGATTACTGTCCAGACTTCTAGCGTAGCGACTCGTCTCTCATGCGTCCAACAAAGCAACAAAACGTTAGTTTAAACATTTGCGATTTCATTTGTCTATACAATATGTCGTCACTCCTTCATCGCAGCAGCTTTCTTCAGTTGTTGGATAGCAGTCAGATAGGATACACGGCTAGGAAATCTAACGAGTAAGTTTCTTTTAACGAGTCTCCCTACCTGACGGACGAAAAATGATGCGATCTCTCGGAATTTTTTAAAAACCTATAAAATTTATTTACTTCCAGCTTTGTGCCTTTAATTGTCAATCTTTAGAGAATATGAATAAAAAATTGTATGCAAAAATAGTGGTTATATCCGGAGTTATAGTGCTTCAAATAAAGCGCCTTACAAAAATCATATGCGCATGGTTAGCATAAAATCAGCCGTTGTAGGTGTCTGAAATAGAAAATTTAAAAATTTGTGTAATCTGTATGAGTGTGACTATCGTCTGAACTAGATTAAATGAGAAGTACTGAAAAGTAAAATAAAAATGGCAGCGTCTAAAACAGACATCGATTTCTGCAAAAAAGTCGCTGTTTTTTTAAGTCGCAAAAGCGTAATTTTGCAAAAACCGACTTAGTTTCAGTGCCAACGAGAATGGGATATCTACTGAAGATATGTACCAAGTTTTAAGTAAATCGGGTGATTGGTTTTTTGAGATATCATGCTAACAAATTCGAAAAATATCGTTTTGAGAAAAACGCGTTTAAAGTTTTAGGTACCGTTGTTTTTAAATTATTTTTTTTTTAAATGTTGCCTCAATATGTACCAAATATAGGCATAAAGTTTTCAATTAATATAATTTGAGGGTTTCTCTTAAAAAAAATCCCAAATATCACGCTTCTTTTCAGGCCGTCGAAGTAGGGAGACCACTTAAAAAGAAGTGCTATCGTGTGATAAAATAAAATTCATAAGATCAATAAAAATAATAATATTTAAGTAACTTGCAGCATCTGAAAACATTTATTGATGAAGTTCAGATTGTGACAGCTTAAATACCATTAGCAAATACAACTTTTGCCAATTATTAAAAGTCATGAACATTAAAAAAAAATTGTGCACCTATATTTCATTCCGCCCTCACCAGGAGCCTCTTCCACAATACAATAAGAATTCTATGGGAATAATGATGACGAGATTCGAGATTTACCAGTCAATTTTTCAGGTTTCCGTTTTCTGTTTGGATATATGTGTACAAAAAAGATCTCACTATTGTTTGGTAGAGCAATATTTGAGGCACAGAAAGTGGTGTGTAGAATAATAGTCTTGAGAGTACAACTCGACAAATGTGACAAAAAAGTCTATCTACTTAGTTTGGTCTGAAAGCCGCAGAGTTGGGCATTAACCACATAATAAATTATTTAAATAACGGCTCGTATAAAAGTTACTTTTACTTTATTCGTTATTCGAGGCTGGAATAATCTGGGTTAACATTATTTGACGTAGGATGAATAATTTTTTAAATTTTTTCTTTCATTCGTTATTCGAAATTTTTATTTAAATACAGACTTCGCTTTATGATTTCGCTATATGTCATCCACAATCCATTCTAAAAGGTTACGTCAGAATCTGCGTAATTAACGAGGTTATGGAATTTTAACGGAATCAACCTCAGAGGACTCAATACCAAAAATCACTACACATGTCACTAAGTAGTCAACAGTCCTAGGTGGATTTAAAAATTTATTGCTCTCTGGACAGTACTCCCTCTTTTCCTATTGTATATACACTTACTTGGAGCGTGCGCAGAATTAATTAAATACAACTTCATTAATTTGTACCAAATCTTTTCTCGATTAGCTTAATAATACGCATCCAAACGAAAGATTGCTGTTAATACTGAGCTGGTTCAAATTAATCAACGATTAAAACATAACACGCGAACTCTTGACCAGATCAACTTCGTTAAACTTCACTGAAATTGAATTTACTTTCCTGGACAAATTAATTATGGATTCAGCGAATTATGGGTCAAGCAGCGAGGCACAATTTGAAAATGAAGTAATTACTAAACAGAGGGGCTATTCGATTTGGATACTTTGTACTATGTAAATAACTTGCTAAGCAAACTGTTAATCACCGCAGTTTACTTATGACTCAGTTTCGTGTACAAAACAACTGCTCGTCGTTTGAACTCGGGAAACTGATACCAACCCTTTGCAGTAGTTTTCCTATTGCGCATCAAGCAATTTCAATTGACTCAAGTTGTACTATAATAAAATATAATTAAAATCTTATCCACTAGTAGTAATGAGTAATGGTCTTTGGAGGTACTAGTGCTTACCGGTATTTATTATCCACACGATTATAACAGAAAAATTCCGTTGAATGCCTCCCTCATATTATAAAATAGTACATTCAAGTTTTTCTCCTATTTCATTTCATAATTTTTTACAGAAAAAATCCTGCAAGATCGTGTAGCTTATAAAAGCACTGATACACATTCGAACTTGACTCGATAGAAATAGTTTGCAATCGTCGAAATAAATGCCTAGCACACCAAAGCTAAAAAATGTGGAATATTTTCACCGAGTATAAATAATTTTTGAGTTCCACATCGTATGCGTCTCAACTCTTCGTGGTCCAAGGTCGTGATATTCCCGTCAGCATGCTTTTATCAGCAACACTTTTAAAATATCTTTACGCTCATTGCTTTGTTTTCACCAATTTACCAGTAATTTATTACTGAATCAACTTATCACTATTTTTGAAAAAAAAAATTAATTCCTATCTTCGTGAAAAAAAAGAGGAAAAACGCTGGGACGCTTTTCAACTCTTCTTAGCATTCCGATTATCGTGGAAATTCTTTTCTTTAAACAAGAAAGTGAAACGACGAGCAATTTAATGAATCCCTACCAATAAATTGTTGTGCTAACATTCATAAATTTCAGACTAAAATAAGTAGTATTCATGACTATCTAGTGCCTCGAAAGAATTAAAAAGATTCAAGTGGATCTCGAACACAATGTACTACGACAAACATTAACCTGAACACGAAAATCCAATTGCACAGAAGAATAATATTAATGGTTCTACAGAGACAGAAATGTTCTGTGATTGAAATGAAACTTGAACACCATTAAAGGGTCACTCTACTTTGATCGGCCGAAAAATGAAGCTGTGTTTAAAGATTTTTTTCTGAATAAATACAACATGTAATGAAATAACCACACATTCAAATGTTTCTCAAGTGAAGTACTGTCAAGTGGGGTAACTTTGACTAGAAAACTAGATTTTAAAACAAGTTCCTCTAGCATCTACTGTAGAACAGGTATTATTCTCAGAGAAAGTGCCTTGGACAGCTTTAATTGCTTGCTTCAAGATGCATTTTGTCTGAGAATAATACCTTTTATACAGGGTGATTGGCTAGGAACGCCTGATCCGCCTGGCAACCGTGACGAGGTCAACCCCCCGTGGTGTCTCTCCGAAGTTATGGCTTTCGACCCTCGAAGGGGTTGGAGTACCTATTAAGAAGTGAGAAATCTTCGAATTCCTCATTTCTCATCAGATCTGTGCGAAAGCGACGCCAATGGATTCCTGGCGTTCCGTCGATTAAAATCATACCAAACATCATGCAAATCGGACTACTTTTACATAAGGAATACAAATAGCTTGTGTCAAAGTAGTCCGATTTGCATGATGTTTGGTATGATTTTAATCGACGGAACGCCAGGAATCCATTGGCGTCGCTTTCGCACAGATCTGATGAGAAATGAGGAATTCGAAGATTTCTCACTTCTTAATAGGTACTCCAACCCCTTCGAGGGTCGAAAGCCATAACTTCGGAGAGACACCACGGGGGGTTGACCTCGTCACGGTTGCCAGGCGGATCAGGCGTTCCTAGCCAATCACCCTGTACTATATTGCTAGAGGAATTTGTTTTAAAATCTAGTTTTGTGGTCAAAGTTACCCCAGTTGACTAAATGAAGTTTCGTCATTACTGTCTGAACTATTTATTAAAGTAAGTATCACCTTGTCAAAAACATTGCAAATTGCATAACTAAAGCAATAAACAAATTCTGACGCTCCAAAATTCCATTGTGAAACGTCGAGCAACTTTTCTGAATCATGTTTGTCAATATTTCACTACATCTAGATATGAAATTTTTGCAGAAAGCTGAGAGGCATTTTTAGAGATAAAAGACACAATTGCACACAATCTATTAATTCAAAAATGTGTTATAGAAATAGTTTTAGCATAGAAGAACCCTTAGAGGAGTTTGTAACTAAAATTAGTCTAATTTCTAGTTACTTTTGTTTTGAAATCTTCCTGTTCAACATGATAGCTCCTGAGTGCTTTGGACCCGCTACATTCTCTATTATTCACAAAAATTCTAATAGACGCTCATATGATAAGAACTGATCATAATACATACGAGATAAACCTAAACGCATTAAATATGTAAATATTTACATTTTGTCCATGAATAGATCTTGTTATTAATTTTCTAAGAAAGCTTCAGATACCCTCGACCACCTACGCTATGCAAAATTATATATTCAGTTTATGGAGCTTTGTATTCATCCGTGGCATTAATAAACATAAAACGAAAACAGTTTTTCTTCTGTTTGAATTTTTTGTCAAAAGAATTAGGTGAAACGAATAAACGAGGAAACTAGTATATAGAACAAAGAACTAATATTTAATTAGTGTAGAGAGAAATATAACTTGGAAATACCATCAACTTCATGTGTCTGGTGCAATGATCCCCAATTTCGCAGAACTTGAACGAAACGAAAGGAAATGTATTTGGGGGTTTCTTTGATTTTTCTGCGTACAATGAAGAAGCGTTTGAAGCTGTTATTTAAACCTGTCAAAGCGAATTCAAAGGAACTAACAGCCCAAGGTTTGCCCTAAGATATTCACGACAAACAATCTAAATTTAGGGAACGAAAGGGTAAGCATCTTTTATGTAGCTTTACTCGTTTTAATTTAGCGACGACCCGTTTCCGCCATGAAGCTCGTTCTTCGCCTGCTTTCGACGAGAGCCCACCCTTTTATATATCGTTGAAGGTAATTCCAAAATTCGAGGTACAGGCGAGAATATGTAATTCTCTTTAAAGTATTGCCAATAAATGGAACTTTATGGTGTTATTAAAAATCTATAATAAAAACACAAGTACAATATTATATCCCTCCTTTCGAATCAAATAATTTGGTATCTTCGATAATTTGAAAAATAATTGGGTATAGATATAATTCAATTGAATCCAACACTATATGTCCAGTACTATTATATGTTATCACTGACATTTCATACATTTGCCTCATCCCCCATAATCCAACACTTGACTCTCCCCCTACTAATTATTATTTCAAGCACTACAATCGTATTTTCAGTCTCGACAACTGATATATCATCCTTCAGACACAGAAACCTCTAAGCAGTGAGTACAGAACACTATCTTCATCTCTATTCCTCCTCTACCACTTCCCATCCCTTACCCGAAATCAAAGAGCCCCTTGATCCTCCTGTAAATAACCATTTTGCGCGGTATGTAAATCAGGGTGTGTGTACCTCACTCCAGAATGACGTCATACTGCTGGAAAATTCAGAGTGGGGAGGGAATGGAGGGAGCCGAAGCGAAATGGGACAAACGTTTCTCGACTCCGTCTCAGTTACAAGAGGAAGCTTATCCCATTTTGCAGGAGTTCTACCAAACTATCACTACCTATACCAAGCGATAAGCGTGCAGCGTTGCGTGCGATTCTTAAAAAAAATCTCCCTCGTTGAGATAAGTAAGGTCAGGAGCGGCTTCAGTCGACGATTAACGATTGACGATCGACGAACGATTCTTTTCTTTCGACGCATCCCAGTCGCGACGAGCCAACGAAGGTGGGTACTCACTTGCGAAAGGGACTATAAACGCCACCCCAGACGCTGGCCCTGGTCGGCGATGGTGACCCATTGTGATGCTGATTGGAGTATCCGTAGCCAGCGAAGAACATGTTGCGGTAATTGTTCCTCATCGATGTACACTCGAATGGCGATGTACTGGCAACGTTCGCGAGTCACGAGTTTAAACAGGTCCCTCGCGCGTCAACAAGTACTTATACAAAGGAACTTAAAAAACTGGGAGCTGCATCAGCGGTAACAATAACAATAACAACGAACAGTCTCACTCTTAAATGCTAATAAAACTTGTACTCTCAATGAAACACTTTGGCACGTTTGTTTGGCACAGAATAATGTCAATAGACTCGGACAAAGTTTCGAGCGGGTATAGATCAGCGTCCACCGCGATCGACGCTGATGGATCCCGTCAGTCTTAAGAATTCCACGTCGTTGGGGTCGTATGCCCCTGTCGACGGATTATTGTGCGCGCGGTTTTCTGATTCCCACCTATCGGCCGCCCCAAAAAAATCCGTTCCTGGAGCGGAACCGTGTTAGCACCGGGCGACCTATATGCTTCTGGACCGATCAATGAGAAGATGATAACACTCTCCTAAGACGACACGCCAGACGATTCACTGTCCACCGTTGTCTGTCGCGAACACACGGCCCCCGTTCACTGTCTCTCGACGAATTCGACGTGACCACGTTCCGCGAGACCGCGAGTGCCCCGTGATGAAGGCGACGGAAGCTGCAGCGTCGCGCACGTTCACCCCTGAACGTCACTGGATCAGCAGCTTGTACTTCAACATTGTCCTCTTGGAGGAAAGCGATCGCTTTCTAGCCAGTCTGTCGTCTTCCATCGCGAATCGAACGTCTATCCGATCTATCCTGCTTGTCGGCGTGGAAGAAACGCGTACGGCAGGAGATCGCAGTCTCCTTTAATTACACCGAGTTAATTCGGGCTCCGCGCTACTGTTCGTAACGCGCTGACCTTATCGATAATTACGGTACATACAGCGATAAACGAGACCACGTTTGCACGGATCTGAAGTGCTATCACGACACCTCCTACTCTAGTGACGACTCCAACGCAACTGAAGACGGAGGCGGCGGCACGGCTTGCGGGCAGAGAACGAGAGGGTGGAGCGAAGAGAGGGGGAACTGGCGAACTAGCAGAGGGTTTAAGGTCGACAGATTCGTGCACGCTGGCCCCAAGGAGGGACGGAGACGGGCTAATTGATCCCGTGCGGTCGAAAGAGGGAAAGAGGAAGAGGCAGAGCCCTGATAAAGAGCAGAAGGGGAACGTGGACCGAGGGGAGAGCCGAGCGACAAAAACAGATAAAAGCGAGCAGGGTTGCAAGTAGACGAAACGAGACAGAGCGCGTGCATCGGTCAAATGCAGTGCCTCTCAGTGGAGCTTTTCGATAGTGATGGGCTTCGACGTGATTCGAGTCGATTCGAACATGCGGCAAAATCTTCGAATCGCTTTAAATATCGTTCGATGATCAAGGATTTTAGTTGTTCATGGAACTCGAAGACATTAAGAGTCTTTAACGGTAGGAATAAATGCCTTGGAGGTGGTGTGGTGAAAATAAACTGTTTCTATTAATTATTTGGAAGAATATATAGTGATCCCTTTTAAAATGTCTTGTATCGTCCCTTTTTTGTTACTGGTTTTAGGTCCATTTTTGTTTTCCCTCTTCTTCTAAATTTTCTATTCTTCGCCTTACTTCTTCTTTTCTTCCGTCTTCTACAGTTTCGTCGAATTTATGCAAGTCTCAGAAATTTAAAAATTCCTAATCAACATTGCTAATAAAAATGAATACCGTCTAACTATTAATTACATATTTTTTGCTCATTTCTGCACCTTGTTTCGTGGCTTAATAGACTTCTATCGATAAAGGCTACAATTTGAAAAAAGCGTGTTTTTTAATCTGATTTTCTCCACCAGATTTTTGTATCAATTGCCCTTACGAATGATTATCACAAGTAGACGATAATTAATGCATAACTTATTTAGTAAGTATTAATTTAATAGACTAACAGTCATTTTGTCAGTTTCTCAGTACTATCTTCCGAAACACTTTGCTATTTTTGGAATTTTCCCTTATACTTTTCAATCTTCCTTTTCGTTCTGCTACCCTATCTCAGTGGTTCCCAACCTGTGGGTCGGGACTCCCGAGGGGGTCGCAAAGTGTTTTCTGGGCGGTCGCCGCGTTTAATTTCAGTTGTCGATCATGAATTGATGTTCTATTAATGATGTAGCACTGATTTTTCATAAATGAAATAAAGGAAAATTTGGTTACCCTGATGCAAGCACAACCATCGCACTAAATAAGATAATTAAATATTATTAAGTTAGAATTATTTTCTGAAATACTTACCTATGTTTAATGTGTTTTTTTACATTGTTAAATTTACCTTACCTTGTATGGGGTGTGTGGGGCAGGTTATTTGAATATTATAAAAGGAGGTCGCGACTTAAAAAACGTACTCGCAACAATTTCCCCAAATATCGTTTCGACTTTAAACGACACTTCGTACCGATTCTACACGCGATTTCAGGAAACGTGTCGACGAACAGATTCTTAATGGCATCGCGAGGGTCACCATTGGTGAATTTCCAACGCTTTCTTACAAAGTTCACGAAAACTAAATCCTAACGCGCATAAACTCCCCGATAACATTTATACCGTCAGAATTGCTAACTTAGAAATAATAGACAATACTAAACACGCCATTAAATTAAATACTCTTATTTTTCAGTGAACGTGTTAAGAGTCATCGAAGCTCCTAACAGCCGTGATATCAAACATTGATGAGTCACCAACAGATAACTGAATGGTGGAAACTTTTCTATTACCCTGTGTAATTTCGCCGGCAGATCTTACCTATTTAAAGTAATTTAAACGAGATGATGGGAACGTGGTCAACAAATACTGATTTCCAGGATCTCTTTCTATTGTAGCGTGCGTAGCGTCGTATTTCGAGCGAAGCAGAAGGCGACCAAGTAGGGCCATAAAGTTCAACGGAAGATTTCGTGGCCGTTGGATTTTGCCAGGCGACGAAACCTCCCCTGTCTCAGGACTCGGGGTTTTTCCCGAGTTTTGCACGCGGTACGCGTTTCCTTCGGTTTTGGGAGGAACGCGACCGAGGTTACGCATTCGGCTAGAAGTACTCGTCCTGAGCGGGTGTATTTTTTGATCGTTCGAACATTTCCCTCCAAAGAGATTTTTGGTTGTGTTTCGAAATAAATTAAATCTTTGTTGAGCTTATTAAGACGTATAGTCATTACCACCCTCACGTGTACCACCTCACTATCTTCTTTACATAGTCCATTATTAGAGAGTTTGCAAACAGGGCGTAGATAGTGTACACGATGTGCAAGAAATATAGGAGACACTACAAACAAAGGGCTGAACAGTAGCGTACTTAATATTATACATTCACTGATAAACCTGACTGGTCAATTTAAGAATTCGCACGTTAAGTCGTCAACGTCGATTTTAATCGATCTAAATTATTCCCTGCCTTTTTGCATTACTGGCTACACTACCCTAATTTTAAACAGGAAACATATTAGACAGCTTTATTAACCCCTAATTAACGTAAACAGAGGGAAAAGAAATTACTTGCTTGAGAGCATTTAAATACCCAGTAGATGTGTTAAATGGAGGAAGTCAAGTTCCCAGTTTCCCATTTTGTATAGTTTCTAAATGCTAAATCTGAACAACTCTACTCGAAACAAAATAAACTCGACTGTTTTATCGAGCTACTCAAAATAATACTGCAATAATTGGAGATCCGTTACATTTTGAGAATAAATTTTACTAAATTAGATTTCCATTGGAGAATCCTATAAAAAAGCTTATTTACTAAATGCATTAATCCTATAATTGCTTCGCGTAGTGCAGGCGATTCGTCGAACGTCGTTGCTCGATTACTCTTCGCTGATAAAACTGCGGGATTTCATACAGACTAATTCGGCGAAATTTCGTAAATTTCTGACGTGTAAAGTAAGGATAGATTACCTACACACTGATAATTTCTTAGTATGTCTGACGCCCGTTTTATGACACCGCCTTTCTGATAAAGTACCGCAATTCTCGGAAACCGAATACGCTTCCTAATTACGGACGTGAAATATTAAGTACGTAAACGTAAGTATTAGGATGTACCGTTTGCGGGATTAGAACCAACAATTGGAAATGGCTGGGTATAATTCGAGTCTGAAGCTCATACCTGAAACGAATAAGAGCTAATGCAAAGGGATCAGTTGAACCTCAACACTGCATATACCGTAAACTGGGGGAACATTGGCAGTACGGGGTAACATTGGCATCTAATTAACATCTACTAATCCTCGGAAGACAAATGGTGGGGATGGTCGCGCGAGACGAATGCAGGGTCATTTTGACCCATAGCAGAATTTCTATTGTACACGGGTTTCGCGAAGGAATTAAATATAAAATCAATATTTTAAGCAAAATAATAAATACAGATATACATAATCGCACATAAATAAGTAATAAAGAAATACATAAAAGAAATGATTTATATACATTTGACACATAAAATAGGTTTATCTGCTGTATGCTTTTTACAAATAAATTTACTACAATTTCGGCATCTTGTACTATATTTTGTGTCTTTGCCGACACAAATATAACATCGTGATCGTTTCTGGGATGGTTCTGGAAAGATTTGTTTTTGCCTGTTTATTGGTCTATTCACAGCATCAAATGCATTTGCTACATGTTTATGTAATACTATACTGGGGCCTTCATATTGTATCGCACGTTTTTCAATATTTTCTGCAAATAATTGTTTCGATAATTCCTTAAGAAATATTTTTCTTTTTCGGTTGATGGAAATTTGCTGTTGCCAACCAGGATATTTGATAAACCAAATTACAAGGGCATTGTATGCTGCAATGTGAAGATAGTGAAGAAAAAGGGAGAGTGACCAACGCTTTGTACACCTGCGAAATGAATATTCTCTTACGAGTTTGTCGAGTGTGTCTACGCCACTTTTTGTTGTATTATATTTTATTATTTCTGGTTTGTAATTATCTTCTGGTCCGGATATATTGTGCTCATGGTGGATACTAGACAGTAATACGACACATTTCCGAGGTTTCGGAACGTATGACACTAGCGTCAATTCAGGTGTAAATAAAAAGTCAGACGAATATTGCTGTCTTTCTTTTACTTGTACCAAAGATTTTGGCAAGTCTTTTCTATTTTTCCGCATTGTACCGACCAGGTAAATGCCATCTTGCAATAAATCTTCCGCTAATCGTATATCAGTAAAAAAATTGTCTGTAGTTACAGTACGACCAGTGTTTTTCCAGAATTGAGTGAATTGCTTTACCACACGCTGTCCTTGTCCTTTTTCTGCAGTATTACCAATTTTTCCTAGATAAATGTCTATGTTGAAGCAGTAGAATATTTTCACGTCACACAAAGTCCATATTTTCAAGCCATATTTCCCAGGTTTGGATGGCATATAAACCTTGAAAGTAGATCGTCCTTGGAATTTTACCAATTGTTCATCTATAGTTCCTTTATCTGAAGCATTATAACATTCTCGGCAATTTTTTGTAAATATATTAGTTACTGTTCGAAGTGGTGCTAATTTATCATTGGCTTTTCGTTCTTCCCTGGTTGTCAAATCATCAAATCTAATAAATCTCAAGATCTGCTTGAACCTATCTCTGGACATAGCAGCAGTATAAATTTGTCTTGTCGTAGACTTATCCTTTTTCCATAAATCATTTCTACTTTCTCTAGATTCTCTGAATCTTCCTATCATGAGCAATATACCACAGATTGCACTCACTTCGGTATTGTCTATTGGTTTCCACGTTTCTGAATTTTTAGTAGCATAAAACATATTAGCTTTTTGATTGGTATATTCAACAATAATGTCTATTATTTCTTTGTTTATAAACAGATTGAAGCAGTCTTTTATGGTTTCAATACCCTCACTTTTCTCCGTCAAAGTTGCATTCCAAGGAATATTTCGCGGAGTTTCGGGGTGTTGGGGGGCAATGTATTTCCATAGACGACCAGATACAATCTGATTTCTTGTACTGGCTATATTTTCGTCATCAGATAGTATTGTAGTAATATCTTCCTCAGAATCCTGTAATTCTGGCTCAGCATCGCTAAATAAGCTTCCACATTCTTCATCCGATGACATATCGTTATTGCGAGTGTCAGTTTCTACAAACTCCATGAAATTGGGATTTGTATTAGCCATAGCAGTTGATTCCGAAATTGTAGGATTCAACAACAATAATATGAAAAAAGAATCGTTAAACAATAAACAATTAAAAAATCCGAAGAATCTTTCGCAAGGGACGCCTTAGTTCTTCGCTATTTCACTGAATACTGGCAGCGAAATGTGTTTTCTCGAAGTAAATAGCCCCACCACCATAGCGGAACAATAAAGAAACGAAGTGTCGACAATGTTGCTTTAGAGCGATAACGAGGATCGTTCGAATGCTCCGCCGGAGATTGTAACCTGCGCCTTAGCTGGAATCTGACTTTGTCAAAGCTGGGTCAAAATGACCCTGCATTCACTGTACGAGGGTTAAAGAGGAAAAGGAAAAAATTTTTATGCATTTTCACATTTGTAGTACAATCACAAACGATGTAATGTTATAATAGGATACCTAAACCAAATTTAAAAATATTAATTAAAAGAATGAAAAAATAAATAAAATAGAGTGCATTGAACATGAAAAGAAACAAATTTAAGTGTTACTGTAAGTTCAGATGTGGTAAAACTTTAGCTGTTAACGCTATTTATATGACATGCTAATGTTACCCGGTTACGGTATAACATTGGCAGATATTTAACATGTATTAAAGAAGGATAAGGACAAAAATTTTGTGCATTTTGACACTTGTAGTGCATTCACAAAGGATGCAATGTTATGATAGGATACTTAAAGCAAATGTGAAAATGTTAATTTTTATATTATATAGCAAAATATTCCGAAAACATGCCAATGTTCCCCCAGTTTACGGTATAACATGAAAATATTGTAATAATTAAATTTTTCGCGTGATTTTTGCATTAAGAAATCAGGATTGTAAGATAAAAACTAAATATTGAAAGATAACTCACTATCAAAGTTAAACGTTAAATATGTTTATTTCGATGAAGAACAAAAGTAAAGTTGGTAGGTCTTCCTCGATTCGAGGTCTGGAGAAGACTGTCCCTCCGTCCCATGGAAAGTGCCATGTTGTCCTTTAGGAAAACTCCTAAGGACCCCGATGCTAATTTACGACGTCTATTGTGCCGCGCTGGTCGGGCCCATCGTCGCTGTACACGTCACTCTGGCCACATTTGTTTACGCTCAACCAAGCAGCCCCTTTTACGAGGTGGTGCTTCAATATTTCTAACAGGATTTCAACTTTAAATAGCCGCTATTCTGTTTTAAATTAATATTTCGGAAATTCCCTCCGTTAATCAGAGGATACATTAATCTACTAACGAAATCTTTTTTGTTTTTTGATTTTAGATAATCTGGTTCCGAATGGCAGTGCTCACCACAAAACCAAATTTTTAAAATGCCTTCTTAGATGTCGGTTTATTATGAACTGATGTACTTTATTACGAACGTAAATATTTTTCTACGAAAAAATTACCAAATGTTCTCTAATGTTGCTATTTTAAGTGCAATGAGTTCTGTAAAAATATACGCTTCCGCTGTTTCAAAAAAAAATTCACAAACATTCGCCTCTTTTCGGCCGCCTGACTACATTTCGTAATAGGTATTACGTTTTTTGCGATCAGTCTCAAAATTCCACCTCCCGTAATATTACGTTCGATGGAATAAAAATTAAACGCTTTTTTCGAAAAGCAGTGTTTCATACCAGTTTATAAATATTTATTATAGTAGAATTGAAACATAAAAAAGAGTTGTTATTTTTTAACAAGGGAACATCCCGAACCCGGAAATTTCCTCCTGATTATAATGCAATTTTTGTTTCCTGCCCAAATTCACCCTAAGGGGGTGTAATTGACCCTTGAAAATCCGGTTATTTTCCGATTGTGTGTTATAATTCGTGAACTGTAAAATAATTTTTTTACCAAATGATAGATCTAATTAAAAGTAGTAACCTTTGTCTTGAAACTTTTTTTCTATCTCTTACAGTTCACGAGTTATAACACAAAATCGGAAAATAGCCGAATTTTCAGGTGTTAATTTCATCCCCTTCGAGTGAATTTGGGCAGCAAAAAAAATTGCGTTACAATCAGGAGGAAATCCCCTACATATTGACAAAGTTTCAGAATTTTTTGAATTTTCCGGTTCGGGATCTTCCCGTATAAGAACATGTTGCAATAAAATTTCAAGTGTCTGATAATGTATGCTCGTATTATCTTACTTACGAAATTGGTGATTAACCATTTGTTTACATTTTTAGTAACAGAAATTAAGTTTGAGAACCACTATAGTGAAGAGTAGCCTCCATCCCTGACCATTGAGATAATCACTGTTTATTTGAACAGTGAATCAATTCAATGTTTATTATGCATGACATATAGGAAGATTAAACATAATTTTTTTTCCTCTTTGTATTGTATACAATGTGCAACGTGAGTAGTATAGATTCTGTTTTAGAAACTGTTTAATTAATGGATATAATGTTTAGTTTCTGTAAAATTTCCAAAGATTTTCTTAGTTGTACATACAACTCCAAGTATATAGACTTCCATTCTAGAAGGAAAGTACCTATATCTAATTTAATATCCCAATTACATAATTGAAAATCCATGAATTTTGTATAGAATATTAGTGTGTGATCACTTCCAAAATTAATTGAAATCGATAAGCATTCTTTTGAATCATATTTATTGCCCCCTTAACCGAAATTGTGATTTTATAACGTAGAAAAATTAAATGCACAGGTAGTGCATTAAATAATTTTACGGCTGTGAATACTATAATTTGTATCTTAATAAATATAACTCGTGCAACATGAAATTAAAAAAATTTATTTTTATTCAACAATGTTAACTTTCAAAAGGTCTGCACATAATTTATCTTTTCGGAAATAGGTTATCATTTCCTAACCTCTGCAGCTGACTTAACCTCACAATCTAACCGAAAGAAACTGTTAAGGAAATATAATCAAGATTTATTAAATATTCTATCAATTATTCAAAAATAGTATGAATTTTTCGTATGGGCAGATAAATTTAAGCATCAGAAACTATCTTAATAAACCTAAAAATGAATTTGTTTATCAATCAACCGGCTCATCGAGACTGTCGATAAAATTATTCCCTACTTACATCGTATTGAAGTTATTGACAGTTCCGAAAAAAACAACAATACACAATACAGACCACAGAAACAAATTGTAAAACAATTAAATTTCCTTTTTCACAACAAAAGATACTTTCGCCCATTATTGTATTTTATTTGAAAAATGATTATACTCTACAAGTTATCAAAACACATTGCAAGCGTGCAGTAATACATTCTACTAAACCTTGAAGGATATCAAATCCAAACACCCATAAAACGAAATATAATGTGTGAAAGTTTCTTTCGGTGTAATAGAGAGCGAGAGTGAGGAATCAATTTACAAAGGACAACAGACCCCTCGCATCAGATGGCGAAAATAGCTACAGACGCAGCACACGAAATTTTACAAATCTACTTACAAATCAAAGAGATTAGTCGTTCCAGGCGTCTCGTCCAAGAATTCCCCCATCTTTTATAAGATCTCGCAGCAGCAAAACACAAAAAGAGACACATAAAAACTCAGAACCTGCACGAAACTCGCGTGCACTCCAAAACCGTCAAATTTGAAAACACTATTTCCCAATGCTTCCACTGCACGCGCTGATGCACACGCTGCAGCGTTATTCCCTGCGCAGGTTCCGCCAACCACCATCTTCAAACCACAAAAAAAATGTTCCCAGCATATTAACAGTATCATTGGTCCACGAGGCACTAACCAACACTAGCTAACAATCGAGTCACGACGAAACTTAGTTCAGCAAAAACCTTGGTGACATCATTATGTAATTATCTTTCTGTATACACAGAAGATAATAAGCGCAGCGTCTACTTAGTGCATAGTTTTCGTTCTTTTTTAATCGGAGCACACGCGCGTCGAGGAGCTTCCGAGTGTCATATAACCAGTCCCAGTGAATCGTTCATTTTCACGAATACACTCGGGGAACACTGTGCAGTCAAGGTATTTGCATTGCGCGCTGAACGTATTCGATGCGCTAATATACCCAATCAAAGAACACGATCTATACATGTGTGCATATGTATATATCGAAGTTTGCGAACCAGTGGCCCCTTAACGCGAGCGACTAGTATGGCAGCCTGTGTTTGATGCGCTGCTCGGCTCCGTGCGAAACTTTTGCCCCCGTTAATTACACCGCATGATTTAACTATGACTCGGTGAGACCGAGTCAGCCGGTGTTATCGGCGAAGAATGAACCGCTGGTGCGTTACATTTCTACTCCTTGAGCTGCAGTAAGATCGCCCCGTTAGACGGGCGAACGAAGTCGTCACGACGTCGACGGTGACAGGTGGTGGTTGTCATTTTCTGGTCGCCCACTTGGAGGTTATTGCACCATGTTCGCGACGCTGAAGAACAAGATACGGGAAGAAATAGGGAGCGATGTGTCGACTGTCGTTAGAAACGCGGGGAACGTGCGTGGTATTAACTCGAGGCATATGTCTCAGGTAAACATGCCATGTCTACTCGTCGAACGAGTATCAATGCGATGCGATATCTCGGCTACGAACGTACAACGGGGTTTATTTATAGACACCGATTAACTTCCCGCGGTCGTTTCGAACTGTCGTTGCTGAAAATATGTGGACAGTACTTTAACTTACCTTATTACAATTGTACATATGTTTTCCAGGCAATGTATTATGTATATTATCTCGTTACGTTAATGTTGCGACTTACTCAAACAACTTTACATGCTGAATATCTTCTCGGACATATGTTTTGAAGCAGTTTTTTATTCATACTTCGTTTTGCATTTATTTAAATTATTTTTCTGTTAGTTAAAATTCCGTTATATTTAGAAGCTTGAGAGCTTCTGGGTTTGATAAATTTTTTTAATACATCTAGTGGTATTTAGTGAACAGAATCTCAGGAAATAATGGTAATCCTCTTATAGGCGGGGTCCACGAGTAGCATTAGCGGCTCTCAAGTTTCGTTAGATGGTTCACGGGAAGAGAACGCTGCATCACCTTCTCCGCCGATCTCGTTGAAGCGGGATAGTAGCTTTGAACTGAAATTAAGCGATGGTATGCAGCTCTCTACGAAGGATATCAAGAGGTTCGAAACCAGGGAAGAAGAATGGCGGAGGAGATTAGTCAAGAAGGAGGCAGAATTGATGAAACGAATGGAAAAGAAGGAAGAGGAATGGAAAGTAAGGCTCTTTGAAAAGGAAAAGGAATGGAAGAAAGTTGTTGAGAAACAAGAGAAGGACAAAAGTAAATTAGAAGAAGAGTTGCGGAACGTGGAATATACAAAACATTCTTTGGCATCGGCGCTTAAGGATGCGGAAGGTATATATTATCTTTTATAAATTTTCTTTGCTCTACAAATTCGGGATCTACTCGTAATACCGTGCTAACACCGTTAGTGATGGGATTCGAAACGCTTCTAATCTGCCTTGAATATCAGGCGACTACTTGGAAGCACTTAGAACGTGATTCGAAGCTTAAAACTCTTGAAAGTCTTGATAAGTCTTGAAAGCTTGAAAGTCTTGAAACTCTTGATTGTCTTGGAAGTCTTGGAACTCTTGCTTCAAAGCCTTAATAGGTTTCGGACACGTATGTACGTCTACCGACTTGCGGGACAATACAGTCATAAACTGTGAACCTAGCAAGACCCTCTGGCCGATCAACTTGGCTTTCAAGACCTATCAAGACTTAACACTTATCAAGACTTTCAAGAGTTTTAAGCTTCGAATCATGTTCGAAGTGCTTCAAAGTTTTCGTCATATATATAGATTCGAAGCGCTTCAGATCCCACCACTAAACCCCGCACTTCTTTATGTACTACGAATTGTAATAAAAACATCAGACTCTTTAGCTGATTCTTTTTAATAATATTAGCACGTGTCGAATGTTAATATTACTGTGTTCTCAGAATATAAAAAGAAGTTGTACAGTTTTCAAGAAGATGCAGAGCAACTAGAAGATTTGCAAACCCAAGAAATGGCCAAAGTAAAACACTTAGTATGTTTCACTTAATAAACTTTATTCCTATGTATTTTAAAAAAGATTTATTACCGTTGAGTTAGCTGTACGATATGTTTCTTCTTTTTATTGAAGTTACTGGTTAAGGAGCAAGAAGTGGACGAAAAGACGCATCACTTGAAGGCAGCCACTACGGAGATCGAAAGTTTGAAATCCGAAGTTTCGCGTCTCAGGCGATACGAAGACGAGCTGAACAATGTACAGGTGAGTACATTGTGAGATAATTGCTTTCTTTGATTTTGAGTATCATCCGGAATATGTCATTAACTTTAAGATTATGTTAACATAATTATTTCTCATAATTGTGTTAATGTAATTCACGTCACTCGAGTAAGTAAACATGGAGCATATCTAATTGAGTTTGATTAGAAAGGATCTACATTCTTTATTTTAAAAAACATTTTTAAATTGTTGCCATATTGATTACATAAACACGGATATCCTTGGAGAAAGTTTTCCGTAATAAGCATTGAATTATTCATGTATAACTATTCTTTTAGCTGTATGTGTTATTCAATGATTTACACTTACATTCACCTTTTATGTGCGTATGAAATATATTATCACCAGTTTGAGCAAAAGTTTTGAGGTTTATAGTTTCACAGCAAAAAGATTTTCTCAAATGTTACATATTCTATTCTTACAATGCATATGTACAAGAGGAAAAGGAAGTTTACAGTGAATATTATTAACAAACGTGTTACTGATTATCGATTATTTACGAACAGGTTTTCACATTCTCATAGTACTTATTTATATTACTAAGTAATTTAAATATATGCAAATCTATTAATATAATAATTATAACACGATAAAATGAAATAGTTACATAGTTATAAAAAACCTGTGATATTTGTTTAGTCTGATTCTCTCTATAGCAATATTATTTTCAATAAAATCAAATTACGTTCTGATTATTTTCAATGAATTAATTCTTTATGCGAAATTCGAACATTAGAATAGTTTGAAGAAATACTGGATATTACTTTAAGCGCAGATTACTTTTCGAAAACTAATTTTTCTTATATTGTGCATTGTATTCTGTACTCGTTAATAGTACGAGATATTGTTTCATGCGAAAAGATAGAGGTGCATGGAGAAATCAATTTTTTCGTGTCTATATTCTCTTTTTAAATTGTTTTTCGTTCTTATAATATCAGTTATATGTCTTTTGTGAAATTATGACCGTATATTTTTTAGATATAAGCACGCTTCTTTCGAAAGACTTAAATTTTATTTCGGAGCCTTTCATTTTTTATTTATTTTATAAATGAGCTTTTTGTTTTGTCACGGTTGGCCATGTTGTTTTTTCTGCACATTTTTTTATATTGACACACAATACCAATCTACGATATATATTTGCGATCAGCGGTGAAAACTCTAAGTATTTGATTGTATCGAATATTTCGGACATTCGTTAAAATGAAACAATACGCATATGTTCCATAACTTTTACCTGTACTCTTAAAATGCTTTTCGAATACGTGACAGAAAGCTGTCGCTTCCATTTTGCTAAAATCTCAGTTCAGAAGAAGGTGAGCATTTTTTCGAGTACAAACAAGTTGCGTAAGACCAACGTTCTTCTATTCGTTATGGAACATGAGCAAAATCTGAGTGATACTGAAAGTTTTGTGAAAACAACAAACGCATGAAGATTGGAATACTTTGATAAACGAGAGCATTGGAGATCAGAGTAGGCGGTAATTTCCGCTAATTCGCTGCTGCTACTGCTGATGCTAGAGGTACGTCTTCAAAGCTTTGCTGCTATTCTGCAAACATAACTGATTTCTATAGATTTTACTTACATCAGTGTTGCTCTTTATGTAATTCTATCCTTGGTGCAAAATTTTATAACATAGAAAAAAAAAAGAAATGCATGTATTAACTAGTGGAAGTGGTTTTAATAGTAAAAGAAGAGTTTTCATCTTACTAGAAGGAGATTTCATTTAAAATGTCCAAACTATTTCTACTGCGGTACTCACCCTCCAATGTTGTTACTCTCGTAACAGCGTGGAATAATTATTCTCAGACTACAGAAATAATAATTTTACATACACATTGGTCTTTTGAAAAAAATTTATCTCACCCAACGTTTATTTCTGCTTCGTAACTTTCTTTTTTCATTTTATTCACTTTCAGCGTTGTTGTCATTAACCGTCGTGTTCATCATCATTTGCTTATCCTTGGCTTCGTAAGGTTTGAATTATTTCTAATATTTCATTCATCTTTATGTGTTAGCAATGCTTTGGTAAGGTTCGCAACAAAGCTTCTCAGAGCAAAATACAATAATAATAAGAGCCGACGCAGCGATCACGTTTTTGTAACGATCACACCATTTCCAGGATGAGATGGAGACATTGCGTCATTCTACACAGCGGGAGAGAACTCAGCTTTCCTGCCAGCTGGCGCAAACGGAGGAAGAAGTGCGTCACCTAAAGGATAAAGTGTTTGTGTTAGAACAGAGAGTTGCTTTAGGAACTAACGATCAAGTAACAGTCGATGAGAGAATAGCCGATCTTATGAGAGAAAGAGCATTGTTAGAGAGGAAATTAGAGGAGGCGCATCTTCACTTGTCCGATATAAAGACTAGTTGGTCAGGAAAAATATCTAGCTTGGAGACTCAAGTCGGGAGGCTTAGCAGGCAGGCTGGCGAAGAAGGTCTAGAGAGGAGGCGAGTCGAAGAGGAGTGCGAAAAGCTGAGACAGAGGATCAAGCAGTTAGCAGCTGATATAGAGGTGAACAATGTTGTCATGGTGACGAAAGACGCCAAGCTTTTGCGCATGGCAGAGGACATCGACGAGATGGCCACGGAACTGAAAGAGCTCCGGGCCAGCGTCGATGATGAGGTGGAAGAGTTTAAGCGGCAAATTGTGAGTTACCGCGATATGTAGTCATGCATGGGCTAGATTGTTTTGAAGAGGATGTCTCGTTAGATCTTGAGATGCAAAGAAATGAATATTCCTTTATCAAATGACAAGATGTTTCCAAATGGTCACGGTCCTGAGTATTGTTCCTCGAATTCTTACATAAGTGTATCTATCGTCTTTTTTCTTCTCTCTTTTTTTTTTTGTCGTTCTACTGTGTGAGCCATATCATAATATTACGTGATACATAATTACCTACTTATATACAATAAGAATCGCAATTCAAACAAGATTGTAGCAGCTTTTACGTACTTCAATCGATTCTTCTCTTTATTAGAAGAGCGGAAAAGGGGAAGTCACTGTGTACAATGTGACTGTTTTGTATTTAACTATTTCGTATTTATCCGTGAATGTTTAACTGTGGTTATATGATCTTTATTTCTTAGAAGTTTGTCAGAGTTTATCGTAGTCGTTTATCGTAACGAATCACCTAATCACTTTTACAAAGTACTAAACGCTTACAATATTACCCGATAACCGTAAGAACACCCCGGAACGCGTCTACACGAACGCGTAGAAAATGTTGTATTACAATTTAATTGAATATGAAAACTACATATCGCCTATATAAACGTGCATGTTCTTTTTAAGATGCTTGACGCTTAACGCACAGAATATTTATTTTATGCATATTTACCAGCACACTCTTTTATTTATAGTTTTTTTTTTTATTTACCGTTATTATAAGCATGCAAAAACTCTATGATGTATGTATATTATACTTTATTGAAATCAGTATCGCCTGTCCAACAAACAAGGTCACTTTGGTCAACCACTCAAAGTCCTATATATCCCCCACATTGCCTTTGTACATGAAAATTAGATAGTATCGACATAACGACATTTTTATGTACGATCGCATTTCTGTAAATTTTATTTGTGGAATAAAGAGAGGAACAAATAAATTAGATAGTGATCGCATTCGTTTTGTGCTTGTTTTTAACCCATTTTTATATCCCCTATTCAAGCGGCTTTTTATATATTATTACACACACGAATGTGTACACTATTGTTTTCTTACAGGGTAACAGATATACATTATATTTTGCTACACCAACGACACAGTCTAATTACGTTTACGTTGCTGTAAATTATTAGGAATGCGTTCCCCGAAGGAAACGAATTCAAGGAAAACGTATCTTATATAATAGAGAATAGAAGATTGAATGGTTAAATAGAAGAATATAAAACCGTTGAGAGATCAAAAGTCATAATACAAGTTCTTCTACTGACTCGAACGTGTTCGAATTAGAGTTTATTGCTGATTCGAACTTTGGAATTAATGGCACAAACGACTCCTGTTAGAAAACTTCTATTTCTGGTTTAAATTTTTATAGATACGCATCATATACGTTTAACGCGTAGATTGTGATATATTTGAAACAATATTCTGTACAATCGTAAATTTGGTAGTTCATTTCAAGTGCAATAAATTACTAGTATTGTAGTTTTATTTGAAAATAAGTTATTGTTTAATTGGTTTAATTACTTTAGATGGACTACCTTTCAGCTGTTTATTATATAGATTAATATACGTTAACAAGAACCTTTAATTATTACTATAATAATGTGTACTATATAGCAAAGGTACTTGTACATATGTTTATGTTAGATGAATCGAAAGTCTGATACCAACTCAAACGCAAATGTAAAAGTGTTTATATAAAATGTTTCCCCATCCTTTAAGAAATTTATAGTTATTGCTCCATGTTAATTTTACTCATGCTTTAACTAACTCTACCAAACACCTTTCACTGTTGCATAAATATTTCGTTTTATTTTTTATTAATTAATCTCGATTGTACCATGAATTCCAAAGATACATACTGCAAATCATATTTCAGTGAAACCTATCAATGCAAAATCACAATTTTAGTACTCTATAGTTTTGATATTAGGTACTACTTACGTTATTGTATTCTCTACTATATTGTCAGGAATCATCTTCGAAGGAGATCATCCAACTGAAAGAAGACTTGGAGGATACGACCACGAGGTTGTCGGCTGCCACCTCTCAAGTGGCACACCTTCGCCTGACCATAGAAGGAGAACGAACAAATAATTCCTCTTTGCACTTAGAAGTAGCACGTTTAAGGGAAGATCTAGAATCTGAACGGACGGCGTCCGCAACCCTAAGAGTGTGCCTAGAAAAAGAAAGAGGTGAGAAGGACTCTGCGTTGCTGAGGAACGCCCAAGTCTCCCAGGATATCGAAATTGTAAAGCAAGAAAACCGACGTCACGAAGTTGAAAGCGCAGAGATGCAAACTAGGATAGACAGCCTAGAGCTTAATTTAGAAAGTAAAAGTAAAGAAGTGGAACAAGCAATCTCGGTACTAGAGGAAACTAAACAAAGGATGTCAGAGTTGGAGGAAGCAGAACGAAACAGAGAAAAAATGGAGAGGACTGAGAAACTTCTTAAAAGTAGTTTGATGGACCTAGAGGAGCAATTAAATGAGAAAACTAAGGCAAGTCTAATAAAGAAATAAAGCGAGTAAAAGGTATTTTGCAAGATACTAATTGCTGAATGTATTTTTAGACAATCAAAGTCTTGCAACAACGATTAACAGACATGAAAAAGACTCTCCAACGAGAATTGAGGGTTCCTTCATCGTCATTGGACAGTGATGCCGAACCGTCAGCGGCAATTCTCAAACCGAGCTCGTCTAAGACTGTTACCGCTAGGCATAATAACACGAGGGAGGACGATGTTAATTTTAAATACCTTAAACACGTTCTTATAAAGTTCCTAACGAGTCGGGAATATGAGGTAAATATTATATGAGTGAAATTGAAATATTTCTACACATATAAGAAGTTGCCGGTCTCCAAATATTAACTTTATTCATTTCAATTTACAATTATTTTTCGCTACACGTTTTCGTTTCTATTGTTCAAGGCCCTTCACTTAACAAGAGCGGTCGCTACTCTTCTACATTTCTCGCCCGAAGAAGAACGCTTGCTTCAAGAAACTTTAGAATGGAAGATGTCGTGGTTTGGTACTCGGCCTAACTTAGGTTTCGGACAAACTGCCAAAGCTATACCGCCCAGCTGATAGCTGAAACGAACTCTTTTTCCTATAGGTATCGTAAAAATGGTCACGAACTCGTGGTTGAAATCGAAAAGTTGCGTTGCTCTCGATGATCCGTCGTAAGTAATCGCGAATACTTGAAAGATTAGGGAAGGGACAGACAAATTTATAAACTATAGAAATTTCATAAATTTTGTAAATTATTTAGCATTTACAGTACATGTATAATTTATTCGCAAAGGCTACATATAACGATCCTAGTGAATTTCAGAAATGTGCAGTGAAATTTGTAGTATCGAAAATTGTTTAGGTAAATTTGTAAGTTGAAGGTAGAAGAGCACGTGCCGATATTTCTCGCGTACAGTGACGTTCATAGGTAAATTAGCAAGGGGTATACAATGGGTGATCAAATTATTAGAGCCACAGTACGAAAAATATGTTTTCTTCGATTATGTAGAAATAAATCATCCATGTGGCAGATAATATTGCCAAGTGTATATTTGCAAACGTCAATACCTCGAAAAAAAAATAATAAGAATTTGGTGTAACTAGGCTTTCGTTTAAAACTTAATTGTTTTAATGTAAAGTTGCCAATTTATGCAGGTGGCTCTAATAATTTAATCACCCACTGTACATACAACGTATGATATACAATCGACACAGTTACACTGTACGTTGCTTTCATATGCAAACACACACACACACGCGCGCGACCACGCGCACGCTATTATACTTGATATACAAGACTTATAATCAGATCCATTTCCTTAAACGAATATATTATTATGCGAAGTATTTCATTACGGACAAAATATTTAATTTCTAATTCCCTGATATACACGAACTCTAAGTATGCAACACTTTTGTACACGAAAATTATTCTATTATTACATCGCATCGTCTTAAACCTTATCGTATAAGTTCACATATGCCGTTTACGTTTCGAAGAGCATTGACGATTGCATCATTATATGATGTAAGCAACTTGGTACATATGTATTCTCTAAAGACGTTTAAGATTCCTTAGACATGGCTGCAGGTCGGTTGTAAACATTACGAAAAACCTGTTTTAGCTTCGTCGGTTACGAAGCTGAGAATAATCGCCATAGTTATAATTTGTGATGTGAACGTTGCAATTGTGCCGTGTTCATATTTGTAAATAATGCAATCATATTTCTATAGGCATAATTAAAGTACACGAAGCCGAATGGTTTTTGAAGAAAATGGCTCATTTAATTTCTTACCTAGTATCTACGTCAAACTGTGGTCATTTCTACCTGTGGCAATTAATTTATTATGCACGAAATTAGTTTGATAATAGAGTTTATAATCATAAACAAAGACTATAGATGATGGATGTTGATGAGTCGTTTGAGTAACAGATACACACATGAAAGAACTTTCTTGTCACGTGCTTGCTATTGAAAGAATTTTGCTTTTATTATTGGCTTATTTAATACAGAATTTTATATATTTAGGACAGCATTTTACGTACATTACCTTACTTTAATCGATCGTTAAATATTTTTAAATGAAAATTCTATTAGCTACTTATTTAAGAAATGACACAATTTCAAACTCGAAATAAGGTATCCTTCATGAAAGACGAATGTTACATATTAAGTACGATTTTATTTAAACTGTTGTCCTATCTACAATGCCAGTGTGTTTCTTACACTACACTTCATTCATTCATTTAAAAATGTACAGATATATTTATAAAATATACAGGAACATGTCACCATATTCGTTCGATTCAATGTGACTATTCGCAAAACCGAATTTGTCCCTTTGTGACAGAAATCCCTTACTACACAAGCTTCCTTTGAGCTTTCGTAAAAATAACATTATCCGAAAACTCCCACCTATGTCCTATGTTTTACATAATAATATTATAAAATCCTATACGTTGTATCTACAAGGCGCGTGCATAGTCATGTTCATGTTATAAAAAAAATTATACGTCTAATCTTTAAAAGATCTTCAACCCTTCGAAATTGTTCGCGAAGCATGAACGTAGTGACTAGAACTTTCTTGAGCCAGACATAATTTCTTCATACAGTTCGGGCGTTATTTCAACATATTCCTTGTTTCCAGCCAAGAAGTATATCTTATCTTGAATTTTGCTCGGGTCGAAGCCCTCCTTTTGAAGGTCCACTTTCTTCAACTTGTACGTTCCCGTCATTTCCAGTTCTTTTACGATTCTTAAGAAAATTGGTCTCGCATATGCTGGTAGAGCTTTTTCCAAGCCGTCTGCAAGAGCTTTAAAATCTAATAGACTATCTGGATCGACTATTGCTGCCATGCCTGCTCTTCCTTCCATTCCAGGCACCTTAAATGATATCGACGCTAAGTGTGTGTTATTAAAGTACACGCGAAAGTTTGAGAATTACTAACCTGAACTCCGTAAACGGTAGCATTTCGTTGTCCAGCAATATTGCTGATAACACCCTCCACTTCGGCAGTGGCAACATTTTCACCTTTCCATCTAAACGTGTCTCCTACTCTATCTTTAAAGTAAATGTAACCATATTCATCTTGTACTAAAATATCACCTAAAACGAAAAAGAAAAAACAATAGTAACCATTTTCAAGTCAGGAACTACAAAAATAGAACTCATTTTAAAAGA
Source organism: Andrena camellia (assembly GCA_029448645.1). Taxonomy (NCBI): domain Eukaryota; kingdom Metazoa; phylum Arthropoda; class Insecta; order Hymenoptera; family Andrenidae; genus Andrena; species Andrena camellia. The sequence goes on along the minus strand of CM055676.1, from coordinate 46,697,374 downwards.
TGTGAAGAATCTTTAATTGCACGAATCTTCGATTGTGTAAGTCTCTGTTTTAGTTGGCACAAAATTACATCTGTAGTTTACCATCCCCATTTTGATTAAGGTGGTATTTGTAAATGTGACTCACCGGTGAGGAAAGCTTTGTCGCCTTTAACAAATAGATCTTTTATTATCTTCTGTTTTGACGCTTCTTTGTCTAGATATCCATTGAACTCCCTCAACGCGTTTCCTTCTTTTATTAGCCCTATGAACATACCTGGTTCATCTGAGGACAAAACATTTATTCGTTTTAATTTGGAAACTTTTTGTCCAAGATTCTAACATTACTGTGTTAAATCCTTACTTATATCTGCTCTTATGCACAATCCATTTGGACCTCTAACCGGTTCATACGTCTCTTTATTTACTCGAATAATTGCCACGGGATGGAATACCCTTGGTACAATGAGTGGTACGTAGCCAACAGCACCAGCTCGACCGTCCAAGTTTGCTGAAATATATACATACGTAGTCATTACAAAACTTTATTTTACGGTAAATACCGCACAACGAAGGAGTAAGTATGAGTATCAAATATTTCGGAATAAATTAGTTTGACTACTATATTTTAATATCTAGTTCTTCTGTAAATAATGAGATTTTTTTAGGATTCCACAATACAGAGTGGCCCAATAACTTTGTTCACCTGGAATATCTCCAGAGGCGGATTTGTGTATAGACTAAGTAGGCAAATTTTGGCGAGCGATAAATTTTGAGCGAAAGAAATTGGGAAAGGTTTAAACACAGTGGCTTGAGACAATTTCAAAAACAATTCACTTCTTTTTCATGTAGCGAATTAGCAATAACTCATATATAAGTTGCTATATTGAATTAATTTTGAAATTGCTCAACTCTTTTAAATTAAAATATTTGATGATATTTCGCGGAAAGAGCGGTAGACACTTGTTAGCGTAGGGACGCCAAATCTCCAAATTCGAGCCTGAATGTCTCCATTATTTTTACAGATATGGAACAACTTTTGTAAATAAAGCATACAGCAATAAAATTGGTCGTTATAGACACATGTTCATTCGATGTAAATACTAGTGTGACAAATACAGATTGAATAATTTAATTGTTTCAAGAATCTATAATAAAAGCAATATATTATGCTACAGAAATTTAAACATGGAAATCATGGAACTCTAGTATCATATATCAGGTACAGAGAGATTACCATTGGTACAAATATAGTGGCGGGCGAAAGAAAGTTTACATCCTTTAAAATCGCATAACTTTTTTAGAATTGGTCCAAACGACTTCGGTGTTTTTGAGAAGCTAGAAGGATTAGTTTTCTAAGTGACGTGTTTCGCTGTTTTGAAAAAATAGTAATTGGTCGGAATAGCGAAAAAAATATTAAAGGTTCTTTTTTCAACTTTCTTTTTTTAGCACAATGAATTTCATTGCAATTTTTTTCAAAACGACGAAACACGTCAGTTAGCAAACTAATCCTTCTGGCTTCCCAAAAAAACTCAAGTCGTTTGGACTAATTCTAAAAAAGTCATGCGATTTTAAAGGATGTAAACTTTCTTTCGTCCGCCACTGTGTATCTACATTTAAAAAACTCAGAATTCTCAAATAATTTATTCTTGTTTGTATTATAATTAAAACATTGGGCCTCACCGATATTAGCGTTTCCTTCGCTAGATCCGTAAAACTCGCAAACCAGCTTGATGTTGAAGCGTTTGACAAATTCATTCCAGATCTGGGGCCTCATGCCATTTCCGAACATAAGCCTTAAACGATGTGCATTGTCTTGTGGCCTAGGTGGCGCGTTCAGTAAGTAACGACACATTTCACCAATATACTGTGCTGCCTAATAACAAAAAAAAAGAACTGTATCTTTACAACAAAGTCTCCGCAGCCACGTATTCTACTAACGACTAATCGTTAGACTACATAATAAACTAACTTTAGTCAACAAAAACCACTTAAGTACGTCCATATTAAAAAGTAATATCAACATATTCGTAAGAATTGTAATCAATCGATACATTACTTGAAACGGCATACATATCTTAGGCACATTAACGATGTCAATAAAATATTGAAACAAATATAACATAATCCCTCGCTGTATATTGTGCTCGCGAGCAATATTGATTTTAAATAAAAAGAAAAAAGGGACAGAATAATTATATATCTGCATTCATAGAAAATGTATCACTTGGATCGTTAATTCTACTTTAATATTGCTCTGCGGTTGTTCCTGTATCCTTCATACCCTTGTGGTATTGTGAGTACTCGTAGGATAGTCGGATATTGAAAATACTATAGTACAGTGTTCTTCAACCGGTGGTCCGCGCAAAACGCCCGAATCAAGTAGCCGCTAAGTTAAATAAAAAAAAAATTAAATTAAATTGTAATTTTATAATATTAGATTTAATAAATAAAATACTATCTACATTGGTTTTTATTTCTGTCTTAGCCGTCAGCCGATCCGCGAAATATTTCTCCTATTACGCAGGCTTATACTTGGTACGCAGGTGTAAACAGAAAAAGGTTGAAGAATGCTGCTATAGTATACTACGCGCAGGCATTAATTTCATTGACCAAGGAACATATCGTATCCGCACACGCTGATAGTGGAAAATATTCGACACGTATTTTTTGTAATCTGTAATTATCCATATCGAAGGAGTGAAAAGAGCCCCTAAAATCTGGGGTCGAAAACATATTTTCTGAAATTTTCTAAAAACTAAACAGCGGTCCGGATTCGTCTTTAAAAAAACTCACACTTAAAAAAATTGTCCCGCGCCTAATAATTCTCGAGATATTAAAATAAAAATATGTTTTCAACTCCAACTTTAGGGGCTATTTTCAGTGTTTTCACCCCTTCAACATGGTAGATTGCCGATAACAAAAAATACGTGTCAAATATTGTTCGCTATTCTGCAAATCTGCAGAGTCTCATGAAAATTGGTGTGTGCGGGCTCGATATGTTCCCTTGTGAGATCGCTGTAAAGTAACATCGTAAGCTACTTACGGTACAATTATATTTGATGCAATCGGTCCAATAAGCCGTGACTGAAAACTTGGTCCTTAGGACCACTGGTGTCCCTTTTAGAATCGCGAAACCCACTCCTAGCATTCCACCGGCTGTATGATACAGTGGATTCGGATTATACAGGATATCAGTCGATTTAATCCCCAACATGCTAAACGGCATTACGACCATTAAGAACCTGCAAACAGAAACATTTATCTTCGTGGTTTTATGATGATTATATCAGACATTTTACTCTGTGTTTATACGTTATTCAACAGTCTACTGTGATCCAGAGGAGCGGGAGGGAAAAAAGGACAGTCAAACTTCCGTTTTGGTCGTTCTGATTATCCTCGTTGGAAAGATTAATTTATTAGTCAGAATAAAATAAATTTAAACGCACCTCATGGCAACCGAATAAGTTGTAAAACATACGCGCGATCAAAAGATCGATCGATTATTGTCATTATGAACATGTTGGATATGGCGAACTGGAGAATTTTAAAATGATAATAAAACGTGAAAGTTTTGTATAATACAATTTATACGTATAGTGTACATATATCTTCACAGGTATGTCAGGATATTCTCCTCTGTTCTTTTTGCATAATTTGTTTAATGACAATACGAGCGATATAATAATATTCGTCATTGTAAATAACATTTATGAAAAATATGAGAGATATAATTTATGACAAATTGCAGAGAAATTCCATTTATCGACTACATTATTGGGAAAGTTCCAGAAGAACTTTTAATGACTTTAAATCAAAATTATTAAGTAATGAAACATTTCGTCCTCCATTAATAAAGCAATTAAATTTAGTAACCTCGTGTAATAATCTTCAAAGGCACAGAGAAAGAAATGTTAATATAAGTTGTGCAACCAAAAGAGTGAGCAGTACATATTTACAAAAACTCTTTAGTTATTATATCTTTATTAAACAATTGTCCATTCTATTCTACCCATCCTACGTTCAACAAAAAAAAAAGCAACAAGTCGCAAACCTTATTCTTTTTAACTCTCATATAATGTTAACTAAATTTCTGTATTTCAGCGAAAAAAAATTATTTTCAAGATTAGAAACTCGCAAATAGACGTTAAATTTTTATATTATTTTCAATTTAGTTCAACAAATTTATATAGCAAGAATTTACGCGTCCTTTTCACCGATATCTGGAAGCAGTTCGATTATACAACGAGAAAATTACAGCAAACAGAAATGAAAGTTGCTAGGGACAAGAATTACATCATTTTGTTAGTAAAACAGTTATAATGCAGGCAGACAGGAAGCAGCCTCGCGTAAAGCGACTACATTAACATGTAATCCTATTCTCGTCGACTCCTAAGGCTTTAGTGAGAGGATTACGGATCATTTATAGTTTACACGTACAGTAAGTAGACAATTCATTCCGTTCACGATTCCGCGTCTAAGAATAAATGAATAATTAAAAATCTCTCACGGAAATGTCAATCATCTCGAACGTTTATTACCCTCGTTACGATTTGCCTTACAATAAACTGGTAAAATAAATTTTAAATAATAAATCGACTAAAACTGTTGAAAAATTACAATGCACATAGGTACTCTAGATTTATTTACTGTTCTTTAAACAAAACAAAACATTTCAGAATCTCCAAAAAATGTAATAAAAGTTATAATCTATTCTAGACTTTCCTTTGACCATATATTATAGCGATTTTGAATATTAGCGAAATGAATATTGATTGGTTTTGAATTTCTATGGTATACGAATATTATAATACACATTATTTTCTCGAATATAAAAGTATCCCCCATAGCAGTGTTTCCCAAGCTTTTTTGAGCCGCGAACCCCTTTTATAATATTCAACTAACCTGCGACCCCCGTGTCCCATATAAGGTGAAGGTAAATTTAATAAAGTGAAGAAAACACATTAAAAATAGGTATTTCAGATTATAATTCTAACTGAATAATATTAACCCGCCGTGGGCACACTTATTTTCGCACCTTCCGTGGGCACACTGGGTCGTTTGTGTCCATGGCTGTTTTTTTTTTTACAGATTTTGACTTTCAAAAAATCTGAAAAATTTATGGAATACATATTCAAGTCTCTACTTTAATGTACAATCGTTCTTTGAGTCAAATGTTTAAAGGATTAATTAGAAAAAATAAAAATTCGGAAGGGAGTTCTAGAAAAGAGGCAATTTTCCCGGATATAAACGACCCAGTGTGCCCACGGCGGGTTAAAAAAAACCGTGGCGACCCCTCAGAAAACACTTGGCGACCCACCGGTTGGGAATCACTGTTAGTCTCATAGGCCCTATGCCATAGGGTAAAGGTGCGTTTTGACGTGACAGCAAAAGTCATGACTTTCGCTGTCGTGACATTGTACGACAGCGTGAATCAAATGCTACGACATGGTTGCGCTGGGCCGGATCTAGGGGAGCGCAAGCAGGGCAACTGCCCAGAGCGGCAAATTTGGTAGAAAGAGAAAATTAAAATCAATAGAAACTAATAAAAAAGTAAAGCTTTGTAAGCGGTAAAAAGTAGGTAAGGTTTTTGTTATTCAACAACTACCTACAAAAAAATTTACTCACTGTCGAACATTATATTTTAAAATAATTATTTATAATTAAATATAAAGGGCGGCAAAAATCAATTTTGCCCAGAGCGGCGGATGAGTTAGATCGGGCCTTGTGGTTACGATATCGTGAGATCTAGTTTTCTCGGTGACAAAAATCATGACATTCATAGCGAATTCGGTATCTCGCACTGGCTCTGTGCTAGTGCCAGAAAATAACTTGGATTGCTTGTTTCTGATAGAAACGACGATAGCTCTATAAGAATCAACCGATCCAAGTCATTTTCTGGCACCAGCGCAGAGACAGTGCGAAGTACCAAATTCGGTATCAATGCCATGACGGTAAATGTCACGATTTACTGTCACGTGCAGACGGACCTTATCTACATGATTGAGACAGTATCAACCGATCCAAGTCATTTTCTGGCTCCAGCGCAGAGTCAGTGCGAGATACCAAATTCGCTATCAATGCCATGACGGTAAATGTCACGATTTACTGTCACGTGCAGACGGACCTTATCTACGTGATTGAGACAGTATCGGAAGTAACAAGTGAACATCAAATCTGTATTCGACGATTGCTAATTAGCAGGCATGTGTCGATTCGCTTGGCCGTGAATTTCGAAACGGATGCGATATCATTAGCAATTTTAATCAGTTAACGAGTTACATATTTACTTAGTTACCTTGAATAGAAATTTCTTAGAGAGCACACATTGTAAAATGGAGTTAGGAAATACTAACAGATTTGTTACTAAAAATATAAATTTTACTTTTGCCAAACATCGATGATATGATTCCATCCCTTGAATTATTCAAAGACGCCATTTACTAAACGTAGTATTTATGCTTTCGTTTATCCGTTAGTCAACTACTTTCAGCGTGGAGGTTTCTTATTTCCAGAACGATTTGGAGAATGGTCTCCTATATTTGTGGCAACGATGCAACGCAGCTTTTATCTTATCACTTCTAACTGTTTCATCTAACATGCGCGCGAAGATTTGCTCGGCATCAGGCAGTGATAGCAGGAGAAGACGAGGTCAAGGCCCTCGTAAATAGTATGGGATATGCCAGGAACTATTTGCCTCGTGACTGGAATCACTCAATCCCTGTCTTTTGGCTGGCCAACAATTGTTATATGTTCGATTTCACAGACGACGCTAGGCGAGAGATATTGATTTATCTATAACTTTCTGGAGGAGTAATTTATCGTCTACGACTGACCTACATCTGCTAGTCAATAATTTTACATAATGCATCGACTCCTGCGCTAAAGATTATGGTAACTCCTTGGCTATAATATCAAATACAGTACACGAGCCTTGACCACCTGGCGTAGTTGAAGTTCATTACAAATAGTATCACCTCGTTCAGGAACAGTGTGCGACTATTAATTTTTTATTAGAAGAATGTTACCGCTGTCTGTGCTATGCGAAATTCAAAACGGCAAACACAGGGCCAACCGAATTATTATAATAACGTAAATCCATTAATATAATAAACTCTGACGATACTATTAATAACAATCTTTAAATCACGACGTGAAAATAATTCTCACTTGCCCGAACAAATTAAATTAGAAAAACTTGAGTTATCATTTGATCATCATTGAAGCGAAACGTGCAAATTATGCTGCGCTCGTGTAGAATGTATAGATACTATACAAAAAGCACGGTGCCTACGTAATATTTTTTACAGAGTATGCAAAATAAAGGAGGCACGTACTTCCTCTTAAACCAACAACCATAACGACCGTGGTAAGCAGACGTGCGGTGAAAGTAGCCAATTTAGAAACTGAAATCCACAAACATCGAACGCTTTATTGTTTGTTCGATTCGATCCGGAAACTATTTACCGTTACAAATTCTTTCCTCGTACCTAATTATGCAGGCTGAGGAGTTTTATTGCAAATGATAAACCCGCCCAAAATTGGCGTTAGACCGTGCAATAATCAGCGTCCATGTAAACGATCGATCAATGGTGGAATATTTATTTCTGCTCTCTATCTACCAAGTTTCGTTGAATTCGATTGGAAAAAGTTTCACGCGGCACCCTCGTCAGTGGCTCTGAACAGCCAGCTGACCGTGTCCCGGCTATAGCAATCGATCTCTGCTGCTATAGTCAGACCAGCGTATTAAAAAAATATATAAAAAAAAATTTTATGTTAAACGATTTTATTAAAAATGTACTAAAAACTAAAAAATAATTCTTTTCTTGTACTACAATTTCGATGGTGTTTTTTCACTTTAAATAAAATCGTGGAGCAGGATATGTCATAACAGAATATGAATCAATTTAATACAGAATCAAGCGTCGAAATGAATTTATTGTGACATATCCAGCTCCACGATTTTATTTAAAGTGAAAAAACACCATCGAAATTGTAGTACAAGAAAAGAATTATTTTTTAGTTTTTAGTACATTTTTAATAAAATCGTTTAACATAAATTTTTTTTTATATATTTTTTATTTTCTAGTTTTTAGTATTTATGGATTTACATTTCGCAGCTCAGACTTCATTACAAATATCTTTTATTTCATTTCGAACAGGGTTGCCAGGCGGTTCAGTACACCGTACTGGCATATATGACGTCACAAGACGGCATAGACCTATATACACTACTCGACTTGTGCACGCTATGCGATGAATTGTGGTACTAATCGGTAGTGACGTCGCTAACTACGCGACGCTTGAAAAATATGTCCTCTACTTCCCCGTTTTTAATAAAATGAACTGAAATTGGCGTCGGTTGGCATGCCGTCAGGAAGTCACCAACACAAATACACCGTTACTGCTGTAGGTGTTCCCCTTCTCCTACACCGTATGACGTCATATACGTCAGCACACTGCCATTTATTTAGTACGCCTGGCAACCCTGATTTCAAATCGCGATGCGATTAGCGACCCGAACGCAGCAACTTTTTGTCGTTTTCCTAAATAACGCGAGTGGCTGATTTCAAGTCGTTTGAATTTGTGGTTATGGGTTATATTTATTTATGACTGAGTAATAGGGCGGAGCGAAACTATATAGGCGAAAATTTAAATTTGAATTTTCAGTTGGCCTGGGTGCGGAATAGTTGTCTTTTGATTAACCAAACACAACTGTAAAAAAATTTTGGAAAAATATTCATGTCTGCAGGTTCCTTTTTTCTCTTAAATATGTGAAAAATAACATTGTGAACCTTATTTTTTACATTTTTAAGAGAAAAAGGAACCTGCGGACATGAATATTTTTCCAAAATTTTTTTACAGTTGTGTTTGGTTAATCAAAAGACAACTATCCCGCACCCAGGCCAACTGAAAATTCAAATTTAAATTTTCGCCTATATAGTTTCGCTCCGCCCTACTGGGTAATTTTTTCACCCGCTCGGGGTTAATCTTTTTTTTTAAATATTGTATTGTCATCCAAACTACGCACGCCTGCAAAATTTCAAGACAATTGAATAGTTGGAAGTGGGTTAAATTTGAGTTGCCAGATTTGAACCATACATACAAACAAACAGAGGATCGAAGCTGAATAAAATCGTTTAAAAAAGAAATTATTTTACCTCGAATGTGGAACGATCGCCACTTTTGGCAAACCAGTGGTGCCGCTCGTGTAAATGTACAGCAACTTGTCCCTGTAACCGGGCTCATCCTTCACCACTGGATCCTCTGTGCTGGCTTCGTCCAAAAGTTTCTTCAGATCGTGCACGCCGCTCTCGCATGTCTCGGAATTATTGCACATTTTGTACTTCACGATGCTTTGAATCGAGTCCTTGACGTTATCGATGGCTGCGAAAAGATTGGGCAAGTTTTATAAATTCTGTGTTTTCGAATTTTGCCGAAGTTCCTTCTGGCGAGACAGAAAGCTTCTTCGAAAAAAAAAACTTTTTTAAAATGTGTTTTTAAAGCTTATGATGTTAATAAACATTGTGTCAAAGAACAAGTCTCAGCTTCAATTTATTTCTCGAAATTAATTTAAAAAGAAATACTTCATTTTCGATAAAAACGACTGCCTAAGAGTACCCTTAGGCTGGGGGCACACGAGCGTTTTTTTTTTTTTGACGGACGTCACGACAATACACTGCACGATATTAGACTTACGATAGTGTGCAGTGTATACGCAAGTCCGTCAAAATTAACGTCCGTCGCGACGGACGTCGAAAGAAAAACCGTGGGCCCCCAGCCTTAATCATTGTGAAGATCAAAAGAACAATTGGTCCATTGATACTTAACAACTTTTATTACATTCTCGTGTAACATTTCAAATGTTTCATGCTGCTATAAATTATTTTACAAGGTAGCTTTGAGTAATTAAAATGTTGACACTTTGGGCTGATTGATTATTCATCATTTACGTAATTTCTCTACTAAAATATAGCATTAACTAACGTAAGCAAAAATATCGACACTTGAACTTTGAACAATCATATTACTGAACGCGTGTCCCTCTTACGTAATTTCCTCGACAAAACTGTTAGAACCTCGTAATTGTTTAAAAAGATTTGCCCGCTTCGTTAAAAAAATCTGCCCTTTAACATCATTTTCCCTGTTTTCGGTATGATTATTAGAGGAAGTGCAGCATATTTGAAATACTGTTGGTAATTTGGAATACCGAAGTATTTAATAAACTACTAACGCTATCTAATTTGTGACATCGGAAATAATAGGGGCTAATGATCTTTTAACGAATGACATTTTCGACTTAATCTGCAGAATAAGAAAACGTCAATCTGCAAAACCGCGCCGCGTCGGTTTGCGCCAGCGCTGTCCATTTATATTTACCTCAGATTGTTTCTATAATGTGATTTTTGAGCCTGATTAGATCGTAAAAGAAAATAATTTTGCTATCTACATGTTTTTTTTTATGTTTATAAAGTGAAGGTAAATTGGAATACCGGTATTCCAAATTACCTGCACCTTAACGAAATCGATACTTCCTGTCATTTTTCATTTAGACCAAAGTGTCAGTTACTTTTTGTTTTTTGTTATTACCGAGGGTTTGAAATATAAAAGTTTATTGGTTTCTCTATGATATTATGCAATTTTATTTGTTCCCATCCTCTGTCGTAATTTTTTATTCGTCTTAAACAAACTGGTATTCCAAATATACTGCACTTCCTCTAACATCAACGTTGACAGTAATGAAGCAAAGGCGAATGATGTGGCGAAAATGGGGAAACAACTTAGTGAAGTCTCAAAATAAGAATTATCTTTGAATTTGAAGGAAACTGAGGAAAGCTTCATTTTCATTTCATCGTGATTCTTTTGTTTGCAGACATACTCACCAGTCGCGTAGTCCGCTGCATAAATGATACTCTTAACTTCAGCGATACGCAGGCAATGGATTAAAGACTGAAGTCGTAAATTCGTGTTGATCAGAGCGGTGACGACCCCGAGCTTCCCCAAGCCGAGCCAGATCGCAGCGAATTCTGGCCTGTTCGGCATCATCAATGCCACAGCATCCCCCTTAACGTACCCCGCCTTTTGAAAGATGGACGCGACCTTGTTGCTGTATTTATTAATCTGCAAGTTCCAAGTTTAATTCAACACTCTTCCAGTCACACCCGTCACCCCCGTCACCCCCGCGAACGCGTGGCCGTCCACCCTGCTGTTCCGTTTCACCCTAAACGATCTTCACTTACCGTCGCAGGCGCGAAACGTGGGAAAAATAGGCTCTTTAGGAACATTTGACCCTCTGCTGGGATCAAAGAGGGTGAACGGAACAGCGAGGTCAAGGAGAGGGTAGAAATGAAATTTCTAACGGTGCCATTTTGCAGACGAATCACAGAGATTTAGAAGAACTCTTAGATGAGGTACTCAGTGGCTGGCACTTAGTGTTCAGGCCACAAGCACTCGGTAACCACCGCTGAGACACTTGTGCCTGTGACGGCGTAATTACACGTTCCCCTCCCTTTGTTCTCACCCTTTGCCATTTTGTACTGTTTTATTCTGATGTATAAAAAAAACGTGACGGATATAATCGTCAATGTCTCGGTTGCTATGGTCGGAACAATGTCATCTGACTCTTGAGGCCACACCTTAGGGTAGCTTGCCTTTTAGTCTGTCCTCTAATTGCCTATTGTTTTCAATATGTCCCTTCTGGTAGTCTGAATGGATGGTAGGTACTTAGGATGATTTTATTATCTAAGCGTTGCGAAGTAAAGTCGTTATTTACCAATTAAAACTAAACGCTTGATCATTGGGCACTTCGGGCATATATCCATCGTTGACTGCAATCAGTTTTTATCTACGTAGTAACCAAGGAAGTCGTGTTGAATTTATCAGTATATAAAATGACGTATAATAATTCTGCAGCGTCTGGTTGTAAAATGACATATCACGAAATGGGCAAATTGAATAATCCGTGATCCCCCTGACAAGATAATTATTAGCACTGGGAGCACGGAATATTCCATAACCAAACAATGAAGTTTCACATGACAAAATAATGTGTCGTGTCTAAAAGTGAAAATAGAATGTCATCTCTATCTTAGATACATACGAGTTTTCTTTAATACCGTTCCCACCTGATTTTCAAGATAGAAATTGTACTATTCTATTCCTTTTGATAAAAGCTTCCCTAAGATATACAACAGTTAGAGAATATCAGACTCTGGTTCAAAACGGCTTTATAAACTTAATAATTATCTTTTGCCCGACTATGTGTGGGATTTGTGTTGCGACACTGAAAATAGATTGGGACACTGTTGCATGATGAGAGACGAGTGTACTGTTCTTGAAAACAATAAACTGTACTTCTCTATTTAAGAAGTCAAAAGATTATCAAGTTTGCGCGTTCGTTTCTCGTCTACAGTGGGTGGAGCAAAGAGACGAAAGATGGAGAAGCGGGGATAGTCAAATGGCATGGTGGGGATAGCCTGTGTGTGGCCTTGAACAGTCAGTTGATTTTGTTCCGACTTAAGGAGGGAAAACCCATTGATAATCCTATAAATCCCACTGTGTGGGTCTATCCGAATATTCGAATCGCTTATAAAGTATTTTCGGGAAATAATTCTGTTCATGCATTTGAAACGTACGTCAGAGTTTGTCCAAACAGAATCCTCGAAATAGAAACAAGGCTCGTTAGGATATTGATCCACCCTCTTCTTAAAAACCTTCGCGACGGACAAGTTTTTTCTGCGCTGGCTTTTCATTTCGAGCTCAGCCCTGATGGTACGATAGAGCAACCTAGAAATGCGTTTAAAGAAACAATATTATGATCCAGTGAAATCACAAATTCCGTCGATTTCTTCCCAAGCAATTTCGAAGTCTTAATGGTCTTAATTTGTGATATTCTTTGTGCATCGAAGTTTTCTATTCGTTTTCCCAGTACATTTTAGAAGAAAATTTTATCACATGTAATTAATATTGGAATACAGATAGCTAGATTTAGAGGTTGTTGGTATCGTTGATTATTCTTACCACAATTACTCTAACTTCTTATTAATACTTTTGTATTCCCCTATTGTAATATTTATTTATTAATACTCCTGTACTTATTTATTATAACATTTCGGTATACTAAAAGTCCTTAGCCCATGCGACACACGGGCAGAGATGGGCAACAAATTATTTTAAATAAAAATTTGTGTACGAAATTTTTAGTTAAAATAATTTGTTTGCCCATCTCTGCACACGGGGCCGACCACAGGAGGGGTGCAGCGGGCCCGCACCCAGGCTGTATAGTGTATAGGGACCCCTCCAAAAAAGGAAAAATGAAGAAAAGAAAAAACTGAGAACGAAAATTTTTGATTTGTTTGAAATTAATTTAATTTCATAAACCGACTTGAATTTCACGCTCTAAGCACAGAACTGGTAATACTACGGACACACCACAATTGTGGTTGTGATTACCATACCATGGTATGCGAGGACTGTCAAAAAAGAAATTAGAATATAGTTTCTAATATAATAATCTAATATTATTCATGATATGGCAATAAAAAACTCATTTATTTAAATATGCTATTGTTTATTTTTTTATTTTAGTTTCATTATTATTGTTATTATTATCCTCTTGTCGTGAAAAGATGTCATGCTTTTTTACCGTTCAGAAATTGTTTGGGGTCTCAAAATATTTCGTGCATCCGGGCCCGTTTATAGAGAAGGCCCGCACATATACAATCAGAAACTATTGCTTTAAAAAAAAAAAACTATTGTTTATATAATGCTCTATTTTATTTTTACAAAAGATATTGGATGCTATTGCGATAATCCCCTATATTATCTTTACAAGAAAGGTCTCTGCTTTTATATATATATAGCACGATATGTGTATACTATCTACTGTATACCTACCAACAGAAGCAGGGATCAATAGACAAGGACGAATTCATAAAACTTTAACTATTTCTCTACCTCGATGGACACCATTCCAAAATTTTCCAATAAGAGAAAAGAAGCTATAAAATGTACAGCACCCCCTTATAAAGTGAAAACAAGTGTTCGTTGTATAAACAATAAAGTAAGTGTATACAATATGGATTTACGTTCACAATAATTAGTGATAAACCGCAACTGTTCTACCTTCCATCTTTCTCTTATTATTAATATAATAAGTAATCTGTATTCGTAGATTTCACTAAATAGTTTTCAATAATGGCCAAATATTTTTATATTGCCAGAAATAAAACTGCTTCAATTATTAATATCTGTTATTTCCGTTTCCTCCATAATCAAGCTAAATTAAAATAAATTAGATTATTTTGAATTCCCACCGTCAATAATTTTAGGAATACTGTGGTCGGGTCAGACTGTGCGTGTAGAGTAAAAAATGATAAAATACATCAATCACTTGTAGATACTCTACAGGAAACGGACCAATGTTGATAAACCAGTTACTGCACACAATAAACGTGTCGATAGTTCGAATAACTTTCTTCAAACTCTGCATCTAAATTACTCAAAATAATTCTTATTCAAAACCACTTTGGAAATAATGCACGCTTAAATAAATTTTTGATAGTGATTGAGAAGTGAATCTAAAAATTTTTCTTTCATCTTCTGTTATTTTTTTTAAATATACACAGTATTAAAAAATGTGTTCAGGATTTACAGAATAAATTCTAACAGGGATAAGTGTTCGATCCATGTTGACCAAGCATTCTGTATTCAGTTTTATGGGTACTGTAAGCTCTCCCAATCCTGAAGCCTTTCTTAACGCCCTTATTATATCACCTTCGAACGAGTATACTCTTTCGAAAATTGTTCAGCGTAGGAATTGCTCGAATCCACGAACAAACCACAATTTCACTTCAGCTCTCTCAAGCTCCATTGTAATTTAAAGAATATAAAATAAAGAGGAGCGGGGCTTAAAATATCGATGTAAATTTTGAGTATGATGAAAAGAAAATTGAGAAACGCCTTCGCGAAGACGTTTTGCAACGGAATGAATGGGATGCAGGCGATCGTTGGAATACAGGATGGAAACAAAGATTCTTGCATCTTGCTTATCAAGGATACGTAAACTTATGTTCAGCCTATTAATAACAATTTTCATAGCCGTGGCGATAGCGAAGTGAACTTTGAATGGAATAATTCTGGGGAATTGCGCTCCACTACGGCGAAAATGAAGCCGAATGTATGAAATTGTATAACTATCCGTCCTTATCGCATTCCGTTCGATTACTGTAATTGGATTCCTAAGGCTTACGAAGCTTTATATTTTCTTCGGGATTTGGAAAAGATCTCGTTACGGCGGTTCCTGAATCAAACATTCTTTTCCAATACACCAGAGCATTCGACCTATAATTGCCGGATGCTATCGAACGCTAATTACCATAGTTAAGTCATCTAATTTATGATACAAAATTGATAGAAAATTAACGAAATCTTCAATTGATCTTTAGATAAAAAGATAAAAAAATAGTATAAACGTTTGCTGTATTTCTTTTTTTTTACAGGAAATAGTTAATTAGATCCTACCTACGCTAGAAAATCAGATAAATGGATCATCGTTTCATAAAGTTTTTACTTTTTCTTCGAACTTAAATGAACTGTAGATTAATTTTAAAATCCATTTCTTTCATGCACACCTTAATGATACACAAAACATTCTTACACATTGTGGTAGGCAGTTTCTATTTTTTTTTTTCAAAATAGAACTCCCACACTCTAATTCGTTTTCCCATCTAAGTATTTTATATGTATTTATACATCTTTAATGAAAGTACCGTTTACTTCCCCATTACCTAAAATCAAAATCAAATATTCGTTTAAAAATGGAGTATACTTTGGATTCGGAGCGCTTCAGCTATGATTGAGTTACTCATATACGTTTCTTCTTCAGATGACCGTTGTGACATTCTAAGTCGAACTGTTTAATATTTTTAACATTAGTCATGCGTTGATGCGCACATAAATGGTATAAAATATCAAAAACATTTATCAATAATGATATGTGTCAACAAAGTTGATATAATCGCCAGCAACAAGTCGTGTACAACGAATCTAAAGGCGCGGTTAAACATGTGCAACAGCGCGCATTGCGCGCCGACACTCAAAATTTCCTACGGTACGAGGTCCTATGTTGCGCGCCGAGCCATAAAAATCGACCCTTGTAATGGTGTTCTGTAGCGCGCATTGCACATGTTTAACCGTGGCCTTAATGTGAATAATTTGCGGTATATAATGCAAAGAACATTTTTTAGCTATAATGTGTGCCAGTAAAATTGATATTCTTTAGCAATACAGTACGAAGAGTTGCATTTAAATAATTCACAGTACCTACATGATAACATGGGAAGCATTTGTCAGTCACAGCGTGTGTGAATAGAATTTACGAATTCATCTTCAGATTCACTGGCATAAATATGAAAAAGTTTACCTCATC
Source organism: Andrena camellia (assembly GCA_029448645.1). Classification (NCBI taxonomy): domain Eukaryota; kingdom Metazoa; phylum Arthropoda; class Insecta; order Hymenoptera; family Andrenidae; genus Andrena; species Andrena camellia. The sequence goes on along the minus strand of CM055676.1, from coordinate 46,680,969 downwards.
TCGAATAATTTTTCCGCAAATTCCCATAAATATCGTCTAATTAAGGGGTTACATACACCTAGAATGTTCGAACAGATCGATTCTTCCAATAAAGAATTCGCAGAAGCTACAACATCAAAGGAAGGTCGATATTTTATTCCATGGCCTTGAAATCGACGATTTTCTGTAAGTTCAAAAAAAAATTATCTCAATTTAACCTGTACCTTAAACTTTAAACGCTGTTTTCTCGAAACTATGTTTTTCAAATCGGTGCCAATGATATGAAAAACTGATGAAATTTCTCTAGAAATTTAATAACTATTAATTATTAATTTTAATTAAATTTTACTTAATCTTAATAATTAATCATTATTAAATTTCTAGACAAATTTCATCAGTTTTTCAATGATTAAAAACAAACTGGTTTAAAAAAAAAAAGGTATGATAAAGACTAGTAGTGTGACAGAATTGATGTGAGAAATAATCGTGCCAAGTTTCATTCAAATCGGTTCAGTAGTTTTTGAAATATCATCGGCACCGACTTGAAAAACATAGTTTCGAGAAAACAGCGTTTAATGTTTGAAGAACAGGTTAAAGCGAGATAATTTTTTTTACAGAAAATCGTCGATTCCGGAGCCATAGAAATGACCTTCCTTTGACGTTGTAACTTCTGCGAATTCTTCATTGGAAAAATCGATCTTTACGACCATTCTAGGTGTACGTAATCCCTTAATACACGTCAGGACTTGAATGCAACAAAATCGGTTTCTCGTATGTCGGCCCGGCTAGAGCCTTTTTTGTGCCCTAGGCGAGCTTGCCCAATTACTTTGCCTCTCTGATGACCTCAACTCTGATTTTTATTCCTAGCTTGAAACATTTATAGTACAACTTGTAATATTTATTTCAAGAAATGCCAACAATGAAAAGACCATTTTGCGTCCCTTGTGTACTTTGGACGAGCCAGGCCTGCTTGTATCAGGCGGACATCTTTCCGTCCCAATATTATTCAAGTAGTTTTCCATTGACAATAATGCGTGCAATTGAACCACCTACGTTCTATTGTATTCCCATGTGCATTACTTTTACGATATTCGTCGACGCAAATGCATTTCTGTCTGGAGGAGGAGGTTCTTTTGCTTAACGGTTCCTGTGGCCAACATGTGCAACCTTGCGCGGGTCAGTGACCGAGCTTAATTCAAGAAAACGGCTGCTAGATACATGTCCTTGCAGATATAAGCGAGGTGCATGGAAAGTTGGAATTAAAGAGACAGAAAAAGCCCACCGACGCGCCTATTATCAGTTTTATAATAACTCGAGGCACGATAACGCTGATAGAACGAGCTGCATGTGAAAGTTGTACTAATCGGGTCAGGCGGATGGTAGTTCGCATTTTCCACGTTCCACGTTGGATCTGTTGCAGGGATATTTTCTCTGGGCACCTACAGTGATGGTCAAAAGAAAGATTAAAGCTCATATTTTTACATATCCGCGTAACAAGCTTAATACTAGGCTCTACGTGTTAGCTTGGTGTCACTGATCTATTATAGAGAACCCCCCAATCTAGGGGATATAAATATTTACGTATACATTCTAACAGGAACTATCTTGTATCTATTACTAATCACAGTTTAAACTTTCTTCTGACCATTGCTGCGTTTGGAAAAATTTAAGAAAATCGGTAATTGTGAGTATTGTAGATTTTGCGAAGCGTTGATTATGGAACGAGAAAAGTTGAAACGAAGGATGATAGCAATGAGTCGCTGTAAAGAAAGAAGTTTTGTGATAATGAAAATGGAGAACGACGACTTTTTTTTATTGCATTGATTGGAGAATTATTTTAACTTTTCATAAAAATAACCCACCATAGATTCCTTGGGAGCTGTATTTTCGATGATATACTACGATTTTTCTAAAATTTAGTGCAATTGTTTACTGGTCCAATTTAAAAATTTTACTCATTTTTAATTTCCTACATGAAGCAACTTTTTAAATATTCACACATTGAATATTCGACATACTACCTACTTGAACGCGCGTAACGCAAACCGGGAAAAACTAGAACAGTAGGGTACGTAAAGTTCGTTCGAGTCTAGTCTCGTCGAACTTTTTTACCTAAAATTATCGTTGACATAAATCTTTTTTCGTTATTTATACTCAACTCGTTAACAGCGATGCGATCTGTGTAATTTATTCCTGCAATTTCCAAATATATTTATTAATGTCACGACACGAATAATTTATTCGTTCGTCGTAACCCGATTACGTATTTCATAGTTAGAGACGAACGAGATCGAGATCGAATAAAAAATAACAATTTATTTGTAAGTAACGAATAAGCTCTCGTTCGTGCAACAATTTATTTCGATCGAACAGTTCCTTTACGTGTCTTGTTACGGGAATAGAAATAAGTATGTTCTCGTTACTCCCGAATAGATCGCAATATTTTATTTTTAAATTTGATTCACCTATGATGTGGATTACGCCCTACAAACACTTTTAACTATTATTTAAAAGATTTGAGGAGAATGAAACGCGATTCGAACTGTTGACACTGATTTCCAATGACTTTCAGAGATCATTCTGTAGAGTACTATGTAGACAACTATGTACCTCGGATAACTGTTCTGAGACACAGATTCGATAAATAAATGTATATTATATATATCAACAACCTCTTAATAAATCCATCATTTTTCCGCAATGCACCATAAATCGGCCGCCAATATTCTCATGGAAAGAGAAATTCGCGTAGCGTTAAATAAACGCAGAAATTGTGTGCTGGAATACTTTGACACTTAACAATTAAAAAGGTGATAAATACTTTAACGATAAGCACAATAGTTGCGCGCAACAGGAATTTGTTGGAACAATACTATCTGAGATAAGCGAACGACAATACGTAAAGTGCACACCTTTAAATATTCAAGGTACGCGTGATTCCAACAGCGAACAAGTTTGAACGCTCCCAAATCATCCCCTTCAACAGATCGTTCAAGACTTACGTTACATCGCGCGGCAGAGTCTTACAGATGATATACAGCTTCCGATGGAATCTGCAGAGCACTGGCAACAGGACCACAGCGAGGATGATCTGGGCGATTTTATTGAACCCAGGGAACCCGAGTCGGGTTGCAACAGTGGCAACCATTGCACCCAAGATCGCCAGGGATAGCAATAACAGTCGGATGTCCATACCCTCGTGTCACCCACTGTCTCTCCACCGAACCCAGGTATCCGAAACTGCGAAATGGTAGCAGGAGTTCAATTCGTTGTTATTTCAGAATGGCGGTGAGTATCACTGAACGGCATCTGTACTTTGGTGTAACGTACGGCGGTACCAAAGATCGAAACCGTCTAGCTCAGAGTTACGGTAAATTGTGACTGAGCCCATCCGTTTCACGACTCTTAACTTCGAAATTAGCCCCGAAACCACAATGACCGCTTTTCGTATCGAGGAATTACGTAATACGCTACCATCATTTTCTTTAATTCGGTGCAGCACGAGGTGCAACGATCAATACACTGCGTTTTAGGGATACGCAATGCATTGCGACCGATCCTTGGCATATCGAGCCCACGCAAGGCTACCGCGATCGATTCCTTATATGCCCAGATATCCACGTAAACACCACGTACGAATACGTACAATAGGAAATATTACAAAACAATCACGGTCAAACGCGAGGTCTCGCGTGACACGATAGTCGATGTAGCATATATTTCAGCGATACGCGAAGGTACGGCAAACGATTTATCAAAACTGCACCAAACATTGTTACGCACCGATACCTTGTGTATTTCTGAGCTACTCGAGATGCGGATCGGATATCGTAGCTCGGGTGCAACGTGCAACACGAAATACCACCATGGGACACCGGCCCCTTTGTGTCGCAGACACACGCGGGATTATACCACGGTCAGCCTCTTTGTTTCGAAGTCGCACGTGGCGAGACGATTAATAGATTATACTTTCAATGATACACGCGAAAACAGCGGAAATCAATGATTTGTTCGTGGAAGAGGCACGAGGTGTCACGATCAATATCTCGTGTGCCAGAGGTACGCGAACGTGCCACAATCGATTCACCTTTACGTTTTACAATTAACACAGAGGAGGTATATCACAGAATGACGCGCAATAACGCCGATCTAGTACCTTGTAAACTTGTAACTTGTAACTCAGGGACAAAACCAAGTACCACAATCGATCCCCTTTGTGTCCGTCCCGGAGATCCGCACGGAGCAAGTTCGCGTCTCAGAATGCACACGGTGTCACGCTCGACGACAGTTACTAACAACACTAACAGCCGATGAAGCTACTGACTGAGAAGCAAGCAAACGCGTTATTCTGACTTGACCGCTCCGCTATTGCGCCACTAGCCCAAGAATTATTCCTGTGCACTGTGCGGCGGTGTTCACGGCTGCAGAAAATCGAAGTTTTATTTTAACGGGGGACCCCTACCCATCTGCTCGCCTACGGTTGTGCACGTTCCCGTGGCAGTTACTAAGCATGCCCAAACGCTGCGGAACCTCGCGAATGCCTCACTTCCACGCTTTCATTTCGCGATACCCCCGAGGCCTGTTTTCCGCGTATATCCACTTAAAGAAACCTCTCGGACCGAATGAATGAAACAAAACCGCGTAGGAATGCGCCGAACGCGTTAGCGAATCTTTCTAGCTTGGCGCATTCTGACATTTCGATCACGTAGTTTAAGCCATCTTTGTATTTCTAATCAGACACGTTTACGAAGATATCGGCGGCAAAAAGGGAAAGATGAAATGCAAATGCAGTTGAGATTTAGCAAATTAATTCACGAACATTCTGTTCTTTTGTTTTGTTTTATATACATATGTATGCAGTTTCACATTTGAGATACTTTCGTCTGCGTTATTTATTCGATAGGGAGGCTTTCGTCCTTTGATTATTGTCAAAGGATAAGAAAGACAGATAAAATAGAAACTGGTTGATATTCTCGGAATTGTGAGATTTTTCATGGTAACTGTTTACGATACTCGTGATTTCCTTGACACTGATAATTTATTAACATAAACTGCATATCGTTTTCTGCGAGTTTCTTGCGAATTCGTTAGAGGTACAAGATCTAGGATTCGTGATTTTTGTTGAGCAATAAACTCGGTTAATACTACAAACCGATGAATAGCATCAGTTTTCATTCTTAAAACACATTTGTCAATATCTAAAATCAGTGAAATAGAATTATTTTATACATAAAACGTTACATATAATTTTTTCATCACTACAATAGTAAATACTGTATATTTGTAGTTATAACGTTAAAAAGACGAGGACTGAAATAATTTCTCGTATTTATAAAAATTTGAAATTGGAAGTGCAACTGTATGCACCCGAAGTCAGATCATTTCTGACAAGGAGAGTATCCCAGGTGTCCGCTTCCGATTGCATTGATTTTTGGATACGTTTTAGAGCACCGAAAAATAAAATACAGGTGTCTTTTTACTTTGGCCTGTTTGCATGTTTTGGGGGTGAAACCACCTCTCAAATTTACAAGATTTTCAGCTTTTCGTCTGCGATTGCTTTGGTTTTTGGATATGTTTTAGAGAACAGAAAAATAAGAAACAGGTGTCCTTTTATTTTGGTCTGTTTGCATGCTCAGGGGGTGAAACCAGCCCTCAAATTTCATGAGAATTGGTGGTGTCATCCTTCGATTGCTTTGGCCAAAAACCAAAGCAATCAAAGATGAACAGCTGAAAATCTTGTAAATTTGAGAGGTGGTTTCACCCCCTAAACATGCAAACAGGCCAAAATAAAAAGACACCTGTTTCTTACTTTTCAGTCCTCTAAAACATATTCAAAAATCAAAGCAATCGGAGGTGGTCACCTGGGACACTCTCCTTGTGAGTATTAAAGCTTAAAAAGTCATTTAATCGCAATAATTGCAAAGAAATACTTGTTAAATACTTTGTTATACAACTAAACAATCATGCGTACACATATTATAAAAAATGAACTTAAAATATTGTACATAAGCTTGACGAAATATCCCAATACTAAACTTTCTTTCGTACCTTACGAGTCTATCGCATCAAATATTGACGATGTCGAAGCAGAAATGTTACGAAACAGGGGACAGATTCAGTATAGGGTTATTCAATTACATGCTTTAACTGTCGATATTCACTCTATTAATCTGGTCATATTAACTTTATTATCCATACTTTATCATTCTCAGTACATGTTTTCATGTTAAGTTTCTTTCAACAAATGACATGTATTGTTATACATTCATTACTATCTAATAAAAAGAAAACCAACACTGTATGAACATGCTTGAAGTAGTTGTTAAACGATCATTGATTTTAAACTAATTCCGAAAAATGTTACGCTCTGGGGGTAAAATTGTTCCAATCCACGATTTACAGAATTAGTGTACAATTGATAAAACAACATTACTGCTAGTTTGTACAATTTTTAATCGTTCGATCGTGCGATTATGCAGCAAGTGTACAACGACTTCAACACGAATTATTTATATTACTGTACTAGAATTGCATAATTAAAGAATTTAAGCATGGAAGGTAAATAAACAGAAGAATATGCAGTTCTACGTCTACCTTACGAATAAGCACCATCAGCGTTTCACTGGAACTTAATTTCGATACACATGATTCACGTTAAAACACAATAGCTCCTTAGCCGCATGAGACATTTACAAACAGCACGATATTGAATTAAACTCTCATGAATACGTTAAACAGACGTAAATTAATTAACATATTTCATTTTTATTATCGCTTTACTGACTCAGAGCTACGATAGAAAATGATGGGAAGACTTAACGAATCTCCTGAAAATGAACGTACATTTAGAAATACGTAGCTGTTGATCGGAACGTTTTTAAAGAACGGGTAATTGGCGAGAATCACAATTGTCTGCCAGAATTTACGAAGGATTTACCTATGTTTGTTGGGCTGGGGTACAATTTTTATACACTGATCTACTTGTAAATATTCTAGAATAATTATAAATTGCTTTTGTTTAATTTTCTGAGCTTTGTTTATACTCGTTAACATCGTCTAAATTAAAATATCAAACTCTATAATATTCTTTCCTGCAAACTGTCCAAACACACCGCTTGATATGCTACGCTTGCTCACTGTGGAAACGAAAGTAACGGGATTAATACCATACAAAATGTGTAATGTTCGTATAAGGGTTACCGTAATAATATTGTAATAACTAACCGTGCGAATTGACTTTCGTCAACATGTAGGTTGGCAAATCTTGACACTCGTGAGCTATATACGTTCCAACGACTGACAGATCAGTGATCGGCGGTAAAACTACTTTCATCGTTTCTCTCACAATCTCTGTGTCTACTTCATAATATCCTATAAAAATGTATTAATTTTACTTAAAAATTCAGGTACAGTTATTTAAAAAATGTATGAAATTTACCATTATACATTTTTCTGAGAAGATCGTACATATTGTGCGGTGGTAAAACTCTTTGACGATTCAGCGGCATAACAAAACAGCATTGCCCATCGATATCAATAATACCAGTTTTATTCTGTAATAATATTCATAGATTATGTATCGCAGTCTGATTAAACCTTAATGCGTTTTTAAGCATTAATTGCGTTTTGTAACACTGAAACCTCTTCAACTTACAATGTTAAAATCATGTATGAATCGGCCCTGACGCCCACCGCGAAAATCAGGGACATCAATTTTCTCGTAATGCTCGTTCTCTAAATCAATTTCGAATCGTTCTTTGAAAAATGTGCCTTGTATAGGCTCGTTACCAACGCCCTTTTCAGCATACAAAGCTTCTTGTTCCGTGGCTCTTGCCAGACTTTTAAACAGTTCAGGGTCACCTAACATCGCTCGATTAACAGCGTCTTTGCCATAAGGTATTTTGTTCGAACTGTCATATGGAATGCTGTACCATCCTGTTCTAAATCTATGCATCTGCGTTCGAGCGTACTGCCTGTATATATATACACCACCAATGATTCCAATTATGAGAATTATTATTGCAACAAGAAGTAGCAAAAAGGTAGCAGTGACGCGAACACATATGCTTGTAACAACGTAGTGATTTCTGACATCAACTTTCTGACATTGTGCTTCTGGGTCTGCCTTTTCGTCTTCCTGTTACAGAAAACATATTTATTTATGAAAACAACTGTTCATGTAAAATATTCAGCGTTCCATTGAAAAATTTGAACGAGACTTTCATAGATTGGTAAACAAACAATATCGCAAAAAAATGAGTTATTGTACTGTTATCTCATTATATTTGTGCCTCCGACAAGGAGAGGTTTTCAGGTGTTCACCTTCGATTGCTGTAGTTTTTGAACATGGTTTAGAGCAGGGTTGACTAACTGGAGGCCCGCGAGCCACAGAGGGCACCTCCGCCTTACTGCCACGCTGAACGGCCCCTTCCATACCCAGCAGACTCTGAGGATCGCTGTCGAAAAGAGAAGGAAAGATGGACGAATTCAACTGCGATCGTTAGAGTCTGGTAGGTATGGAGGAAGCCATTCAGTGTGGCAGCAAGGCGGAGGTGCTTCCAGTGGGTCGCGGGCCACCAGTTAGTCAACCCTGATTTAGAGGACCAAAAAATAGCAAACACGTGTGTTTTAATTTTGGCCCGTTTGCATAGCTAGGGGGTGAAAACACCCCTCAAAGTTCATAAGAAGAGGTACAAAAGTTCCTGTTGTTAGTTTAAAGAATATTGTAACATTATGTCGAATAAAACTTGATGTAAATACTTGGCACGCAATGTTATAATATTCTTTAAAGTAACAAAGGGAACTTTTGTACCTCTTCTTATGAATTTTGAGGCAGTGGATTTGGAGATTTGGCGCCCCTAGGCTAATAAGTGTTTGACGCTCTTTCCGTGAAATATCATCAAATATTTTAATTTAATAGATATAATTTCAAACTTAATTTAATATGGCAATGCACATATGCATTATTGCTAATTCGCTATATGAAAAAGAAGTGAATTGTTTTTGAAGTTGTGTCGAACCTCTGATTTTAAATCTTTCCCCATTTCTTTCTTAGCCTATACACAAATCTTACCCCTGCTTTGAGGGGTGGTTTGATCTCCTAAACATGCAAATGAACCAAAATAAAACAAACATATATTGTTATTTCTCGGCCCTCTGAAACATATCCGAAAATCAAAGCAATCGGAGCAGGAAACCTGAAAATCTTTCCTTGCGCCTGACTCATTTATTTCAGTTTGGAAAACATTGGTCCACACGTATGATACGCACGAGGCTATGGTTGTATGAAGGTATTAGTATGCTCTGACGAGAGAGGACAGCATAAGGGTGTGCGAGGGCCGCCAGTGTGGACCGATGTTTTCGGAACTGAAATAAAAGAGCGCCAACCGTCGGTCTCGCTTGCACTAGCGGACGCCGAACGCGCACAGGATAGATATATTCTGCCAACAATATATGTTCATTTTAATATCACTAAATTTTTATTTAAATGACTTTGCCATTACTTGAGTTATTTAATATTGTCACTTGATCATTTAGTGGATAAACGTAAATTTGCACTAGTAACGATTCTGCTAAAACCAATTTCCGGGATATCTACCGGATATGATAGCGAGTATAAGTAATGCACTGTTATCAAGTCCGCACATAATTTATCATACACGCAGCAACGTCGGTACTAAAAAAAGATAATGCTGCGCATTAAGTAACAAATACATTGAAAAACAGAATTCTCTAAAAACAATCGTATCAACCGGTAGCAAGGGTGAATAATCGTATGTTTATTTACGGGGAAAGATTCTACACTCAAAATATCCGGCAAGTTCATTCGATTCCTTTGATTTTTAATAAAGTTAAAATCGCATGAAATTTAAAGCTCAGGAAGGATCAGAGTGGTGCTAACCATTGAATTCACTTCAACAAACAACGGTTGTTCCATTTTGTCCGTCTTCTTCTCGCCAATGGCCTTTGTGATGATCGTCATCTTGATGTTGTGGTTTCAATACCCGTTCAGTGGAGATATCAGCGCACCTTCCGCGCGAACTGTACTTTCGTGCGTTCAACCTTGCAATTCTAATCGACGGTCACCGCGCTTCGACGAATGTTAACATAAAATAACACAATACGTGCGCAGGGTACACCAGGCCCACAAAATTCCAGGATAAACTGCATACATACAAATGCAAACGAGATTGATCGGTGACAACCGCGCCCTCAATGCACTAATAAATACCGTGCGCGCATGCGTCGATGTAGAGCAGAAGACGGCTAAATGCTTGTAGCGGCGATTATGCCTGCGATCACGCATGTGTACGCACACGCGGGTATGCAACGTTTCGTGGTTGCAAGAAACACTATACCCCAATATTATTGTTATTATTTAATATTTTCCGCTTCTCCGCAGTGATTCTATAACAGTACAGTGAAGCTATGGTCGAAATGCAGAGTACCGTTAAAGGTGCCAAATCAGAGAACGAAGGGACGAACGAAGCTAAAGGTTCATTGGAAAAAGAAGGAATAGTAAATAAGAGCGCGGAACTCGGTCACGAGGAACTAATGAAATTAACAAAAGAAGCAATTGACAATATAATTGAAAGCGACCCGCTTCTATCCGGCCTACCGACTGACGTTACAGTCGAAGAGCTTAAAGCTCAAACCGCTGTTGCACAAGGACAGGCGATAACTGTGTACTTAAATCGCGGGGATCTACCCAAACTTGGAATTGTGGTGACGCCCTTTTAAATAACTTTCTTTATTATTTAGTCTTTGTCTGCAAGAAATTTTTATCTTCGTAAATAGCAATAAAAACTGTATTACAATTCTTACGACTTAGGTACCTCCTCATAACACCACGGTCTTAGATCTCAAGAAAGCTGTCAAGCGTTATACAAATTTATCTTTGAAGAGGGAGAAAGTGAAAAAGAAGATAAGTTGGAAGCACATTTGGAGGAAGTATTACTTGAGCTTCGAGAATGTGAAATTGACAGACGACAATGAAAACATTAAAATGTACGGGATCTCGAACAAGGTGGAATTACATTACGTGAAACGACGCAGGGAAAAGAATAAAATGATGAGGAACAGTTAGTTGCTAGAAAGAGAGACTCGATGTGTAAATATTGTACTTTTGTAATGTATAATACCTTATATTTCATTAAATGTGCTACAGCGTTGAAAATTCTGTTTATTACCTATCTACATCATTCGTTTGGCAAAAGTTTCTTTTCTGGCTTTCGAATTTCGCACTGTAAAAATGGATTCACATCTTCCAATAAAAAACAAGCCAATTCCAATGCTACCGAATTGTTGTAATTTGTTATAATTAATTTTTTCAGATTTGGCATTCTATACAGGGCTTCCAGTCCCCTTTCCGTTATGTTTATACATTCCGATATGTCAAAATACTCTAACGTTGGAAACTCCGAAGATAATTTATCCAATGCCCAATCGTCGATCGTTCTGCAATCTCTAAGGCTGAGCCACTTTATATGATAAAGATTAAATAAGTTAATGAGATTGTCGAACTCTATAGGGTGCCCTTTTAAATCTACCGCTTCCAGAGTAAATCGTGGATCGTAAGAGGTTGCCAATGCGGGCATATTCTTTCCTTTAGTCTTAGTCCATTCTAGCCATTCATCGGTGCCTTTGAATTTTACTCTACCACCAGATCTTAAGACGAATTGAGCCGTCGCCAAATCGGGGCCTAAATTCACATAGTTTTTGTAATTCTCTCTCTGAACAAACTTTCTGTATTCTCGTTTTTTGTGCTGCCACCATTCCTTGAGATTAAATGTAAAAAAGTTATACACTTCAGGTGCGTCTGTTGAGGAAAAGAACAGGTTATTTTTACGGACTTGTCTTTTAACAGGGTTTTTCTCGTCGTGTTCGCGCTTTACTTCGAGAAGACTTTGTCGTTTACGCAAATCTTGCACTAAAGCCGTGGTGACATTGTTGTTGTTGTAGTATGGTCGTGCAATGTTCACGTGTAATTTATTTCGAAGTATTGTGCATTCTGAGATTTGTTTAGGTACGATGCGAGTGGTACACTGACGCAACATTTTTGTGGAAAATTATTTACTATTACTTCTCACATTAATGCGCCATTATTATATAAATCTTCCAATACTTTTGCGCTGATGTTATTCCCTTCCATATGAGATTCACGTCGATACTCTATTATCTGTTAGCCTGGATGCTGTAGTCTTTTGGATCGGTTGAGGATGAAGTACATATAAATCTAATTCAAAAATTCATTATAAGGAACAGCCTCAATAATTTTCAAATTGTTTGATAACAATTTAGCAGAAGAGTATCGTACACGTGACATGTTTCTAATGGTACCTATACTGGGATTGGTAAAGCTGCCATACGCTACCTGGCGGCGAAAATCAGAACCTGAAAGAGTTGGTCGCCACCAGGTAGCGTATCGCAACATTACCAATGTTACGTATTTTAGCGGGGAAATTGGGATGAGAACGCGTGTTGGTGCCCGTGGAGCGCTTGTACCGCTCCTTAGAGCTCTAAGGCCGGTATTCATAGTCGCTACTTATTCTTAAGCAAATGCTTAAGCATGCGGCATCCTCTACTAACCTAGTAGCTAGTAAAGGATGCCGAATGCTTAAGCATTTACTTAAGACTAAGTAGCGACTATGAATACCGGCCTAAGTACCGCTCTGCTCGTCGGAGTGCGCGGGTGTTATAAAATAAAACAAGTACACAGAACTATTTGCAAGCTAAACTTTAAGATGTATTTCAAGTACTCAGTATACTGGTTAGCGACCAAATGACCAGGTAGACAAAGCTCCGAGCTCGTCGACGAAGTCAACGACAAGTTCCTCCTGATCCTCCCATAAATTGTCCAATCAGAACGATGACATCCCTCAAGCTTCGACAGAGGGTTGTCCTTTAGCCATCTCTCCGTTCCTGCCCCTTCCTTGGCGCTTCCCTCCACTCCCCGCTGGTGATTAAGGCTCGCTTTCCGCGTGCATACATTACATACAGATCTAAAGGGTAGGTAAGCGCAACCCTCAGGGTCAGAAGACCGCGCCCGGTCAAAATTTATGACTTTACGACTTTTGGTCTTTCTCGACCGGAGTTTTTACTCTTACAGTAAATCGGCAATTATTGAAAGGGAGGACAGAATTTTAAACGGTTTTACAAGACGAGCCGCTGTCCGCTCGACGAAATTTGGCACGCAGATGTGAAAGGAAAAGTTAAGTTAATTGCTATCCTCGCCTGGCCTAACTGTAATTTTAAAAGCTATTGAATGCCTTCAAAGTTCAGGCATCGGCTACCAGCATTCTAAGGACACGTTCAAAAATAGAAAGGGAAAAACCCTCGAGAAGCACAACGCACTCTACGTGTTTATGAGCCTGGCAATAATTCTTCCTTGTCCCCCGTTTCAAATCTCGTTCCTACATACTCTACATATCGATTACATACAGTTTCCCAGCCACGTTCAAGCGATAGCATAATACCAACAAAGAGGATATAATAAGAGGCGTCACTCGACAAGGATAGAAATAACTAGGGAAATCAGTAGACAACCAATTTAAATGTACATTCGGCAATGATCGGTAAACTTCGGCAATAATCAGCAAACTGCGGTAAAGTACATTTAGTCGATTTGAATATCTCGCTCGAATAGACAACCAATTTAAATGCCAAGGTCAAGTAAGGACTACAAAGGTTCCGCCCGGAGTGACGCCTCTTATTATATCTCCTCTTTGATTGCCAATCCCAATAGTATACCATACATGCATTTGTACCCACGAGTCCACTGTTATCAGGGCCGGCGCGAGGATGGTTGGCGCTCTTATGCAAGAAAATTTTTGCACCCCCAAATTTTTGCACCTGTTTTCTATTTAATATGTTTTGCTTTTACGGAGTACAATAAAAAAAGAATTACATTTACATTTTGTTTACGTGGAAATTGGATTCCTTTATTACTTAACGTGCGATATAAATTTTTTGCGCCCCATTCGGCTGGCGCCCTTATGCGGCGCATAACTTGCATAATGGTTCCGGAGCAGTGGCGGATTTAATAGAGTGGCCGATGAGCAGTTGCCACCTGAGCCCCTGCACAGAAGGCCTCCCCAAGGCCCAATCCTTAAAACAAAATTATGATTTTATCCAACTATATTTTTTTCTGTATTATTACACTGAGCCAGTTTTCAGTAAACTACCGCTTTATTTTCCCGAAAAATGGGAAATGTTTTCCCCGCTCAGAAGGACCAGCTAGGGGCCCTGTCATAAAAAAAAAGTATGATTTTATTCAAGCACTATATTTTTTTTCTATACTTTTCTGTAGGTACACTGACCCCCTTTTCGTAAACTACCTCCTCATTTTCCCGAAAAAATGGGCCCCTCCGGACGTTTGCCACCTGGGTCTTTTTTCTTAAATCCATCACTGTTCCGGAAGCTCTGATTGTTATACCGCGTTGATTTAAACTATCAAAGATTGCAGATCGCAATGACACCATGTTTAGAGAATTCAAACCGGAAATTTAATTTAAAAAGGTTTCTTTATATGGAAATAGCGTATAGTACAATAAAATAAATGTAGGGTAATGATAAAATAACAATAGCGAAAATTTACGTTGACAAAAATTCACCGACATTTAACATGTCCCCGAAGTATGAAGTAAATAATTATGTAATGTAGGTGTTTGTTCCCACAATACTTAAATGATACTACACCCTTGAATGTTAATACGAATGTCAACTATCATTGTGGTAGCATTGTAAAGTGTCCATGGGAAAAGTTGCTAAAGGTTTTCGTAATTTACATAGAAGAGCGAACGACATCCGACATGTTGGTTGATTGTAGTGTCATCTGCGGGGAGTCGATGTTTTCCGGATGAGCTAAATGAGCGCCGCGATGGTCGGCCTCACTCGCACTTACGGGTGTCCCACTCCCAACCCAACCGTCACTCTTGTTAGAGGCACGGATATGTGTTGAGTTACATGTTAAGTATGAGAAATATGGTGTAATTTTATGGTGCCGGTATTTTCATATGCAAGAATACGTAAGGTACATATTAGAAATTCGTAGGACGCGCGTTTATAAGTTATATCGTTTTTCACTCGTAACAATGCACTATCGGCGAAAATGACATATCACTTAACATTAACGATGTCAATCTATCAATTGCATTTCGATTGAAAAGATTAATCATTGTTCGGTTTGTGTGGACAGGTAATTCGTCGACGTGGGATTTTTTGAAAATTTGCCAAAATGATGGAAGATATGCAAGAAGAGGTTAGTACTTACCATTTATTTGGACAGGGTTTGTTTATCATATTTGAACTGTCAAACTACAGAAAATACGTGATCTGTATTACAGATTTCGTCTATTTATTCGTCAAGCATAGTTTCTGTTTATTAAAAAATATTACTGTTCGTTGCTGAATTGTTTCATTTATGTTTAGGTGAGAAATCAATACCCGGACTATAATGTAACCTACGTTTCATTCCTTTATTTTTAGACCCAATTTGTGGTCGACGATGTGAGCAAAATCATTAAGGAAGCGATCGAAGTGTCTATTGGTGGGAATGCTTATCAACATAATAAAGTAAATCAATGGACATCGAATGTTGTCGAAGGATGCTTGGGGAACCTCACGAAATTACAAAAACCCTACAAATATATAGGTGAGTTTTTAATAGTCTTTTAATAATATTTTATTCAACATTGTTAAATATTTTTCCAGTCACTTGTACCATTATGCAAAAAAATGGTGCTGGACTACACACCGCGAGCTCTTGTTTTTGGGACAACGCTACCGACGGTAGTTGTACAGTGCGTTGGGAAAATAAAACAATGTATTGTATTGTTTCTGTGTTCGGTCTAGCGATTTAATTGTTATTAGTGTTTTAAAAGCTTCTGATAAAAATCAAACATGAATATTAAAAAGCTATTTAATATCCCATACAAATTCTAGCGATTATGGTGCAGGAAGTACTAAATCCCTTTTGTGCAATAGTTCTTTCATTTCAACGATGTTATCTATTCTTTTTATATTTCCAATACATTGCATTTGGGACACTAATTACTGTATCTACTAATTAGGATGTTTCATTTAACGTATGTATGAATGTATGTATGTAAATCTATTCTAATTACAAAGTAATATTAAAAAACGTTTATTTTTATCATATTGTATTTTTCATATAAATGGTATTTACTTGTTATTTACATTTCAGTTTTCCACGAAAATGTTACTTTGTTTCAAATCATAGAGGTATTCTACAACAATCGATCGTATAATTTACATAAAATAAAACTACCAC
Organism: Andrena camellia; assembly: GCA_029448645.1. Taxonomy (NCBI): domain Eukaryota; kingdom Metazoa; phylum Arthropoda; class Insecta; order Hymenoptera; family Andrenidae; genus Andrena; species Andrena camellia. Next base: position 46,664,699 of record CM055676.1, on the reverse strand, counting down.
GACCGTATACTAATTGACATACAAAATGTAAGTCAAATTGCAAAATACATGAATATTTTTGGAAATCAAACATAAAATATTTGCGGCCGTTTATCCTTCCATACTGATTAATTACAATCGTATTGGAGCTCGGTAACTAATGTAATATCTCTTGTATCTTTTAATAGTAAAATTCAATAAATTACTGGTAGTATCTGAATAATACAAACTATAATTATTATTCTATAGTCTCTTATAGTTCCGATATGTCGGGCAAGAAATCCTCGTCAATCGATAAATCTTCATCTAACAAAACCATATTAACGTTTAAATCATCACCGAATTCGTCGTCTATGTATAAATCCTCCACAGTGCTGTCTGGTACATCCTGCAACAATATTATTACAGATACAACGAAAAGCTTCAAAATGTATAAATTAATCATAATATATTATCATTTAAAATAATTTATAAATATGTATAGATAGAAATTTTTACGAATTAAGCTGGGAATCCAGCTGGAAGTTAAGCTAAGCTAAGCCACGCTGCTCTGCTATGCTATGCTACGTTTTAAAAACTTAGTTTCATTACATTCTTATGGAACCATTTCCACCAAAAGCTAAGCTAAGCTGTGCAATGGTATGCTATGTTTTAAAAAAAATAGCTGCAATACATCATTTTCCACCAAAAGATTATTAAACCTTATTAAATCTCTTTTTTCATTTTCATAAAAAGGACTACAATACACCTCACTAACGTAAGAGTAGCCTACAGGAAATAGTATTCTTACCCCTCTGCGTATAGGTAACTTCCCTAAAGCCGAGTTATTAATTCCCCTTAACTGGCTCAATGCCGCTGGTAAAGAACGTCGCCTTGGCAAAGCACTTTGATGGCACGTTTTGCAATCCTTCGGTTTCGAAGGGTCATTTAGAAACATTAGATTAAAGTTCGATATCGTACGTTTCTTTTCCACTTCTGTAGTTTGTGCCGTGGCTTGGACGTCACTTTTATCTGCCGCGGCATTTTGTACACTTCTCGACGAATTCTCCTCTTCTTCAACGGTGGCCTTTTTATTGCTAAACGATTCGGTCTTCTTATCTGATTTTGTCTCATTGCACGAAATATTCAATTCGCTCGACACTTCAGCAATGGATTCGCAAACGAAATTCCTGCTGAACGTATCGTACGAAGTTGTGGGGTTTTCGTAACTAGCGGCGCTGACGGTGCCGTTACTTTCGTGCACTCTTTGGGAGTCGTTGCTGTTTATCGTAGTGTCGATATCATTCTCGTTGAATAGAAACGTTTCGTTCCTCTCGATACTCTTGATTTCCTCGCTCTCGTTAGTCTGCAAATCGTACAAATCTTCGAATATGGACTTAGAAGCGTGGCTATCATCCATGGTAACTTCGAAATTAGTGTAAGCCTTGAATGTGGGGGAAAGGCAGGATTCGTCGGAGCTTGGTGTGATGGGGCGTACAATTTTCGTCGCTCGATCCAAGGCATCTTTCAAGACTTGCAAAGGTTTGCTGTGCGGGCTATTGGTTCCCGTCGAATCACTTGCATTTCCAGAGACTTGCATTACCCCTTCTTGGTTGGTTTCCGTTTCTGGAGCTAATTTTTTTTTTTAGGAATTTATTATTAGACAATAGTTACGGAGTCGTAGAAAAGTGCAGACTATATCTTAAGAATTATAATTCAATTAGAATTAGTATATTAAAAAATGATTCTTTTAAAACAGTTAAATAATACTCTGAATTTGTTTTAATCTGTTACCTTTCGGTTGTTTAGTAACAATGTACGTATTGTTGCTTTTCAGGGAGTTCGTTTCTGTCGTTTGATCTTTGCTAAAAGTGGCAGTAGAAACGGTATCGTTATCGTCAGTATGCTGTGTAAAATAATGTGCCTGTAATGGGAGAATTTATAATCTCAATTATTACTTCCCTTCTTATAATTATATACAAATGTACGCTACATATTATTTATCAATAGTATTAATACTGCGAGTCTATAATTTATTAGAGAGACAAGTTCTTACAGTTTCGTTGCCAAACGATTTCCTCATTTTGGACAGGCAAATTAATTTTTCCTTTCTCCATAAAGAGGTCTCGAAAAAACTTTGAGGGTCGGAGTTTAATACTCGTGGGTGTATTATCGCGCCTTTAATGCCCTCGGGCGTGTATGCATAAGCTATCTATGATAAAAAAGAAAACATGGAACTTGACGTTGTTTATAAAAAAAATAATCCAATCATACCTTACAACGTTGTTGAATCGACGATTTCATACAAGATGGATCATACTGTCCAGGGGATTTACTATACTTTGGTTCCAAGCTAGTTTTGTGACTAGCTGGCTTATGTGGCTCGTAGTCTTTGCTCTTCGCTTGGGTGAGTATTTTGCTTTTCGTTTTTCGATCTAATACGATACGCACATTAAAAAAAGAAACGTTACACTAATTAAGATTTTCAACGGTTAGATGTTCTTTTACTTTAGTTTTATCATACACAAGGTAGCCCAGTAAGGTATTACTATCTTAAATCTAAATGCCTTCGAAACTGTGGGAGCCAGAGAAAAAAATTTAATTAGTAAGACGTCTGAGGTATACAATTAAAAGACTTCCGTGTCGATTTCTTTAGAAATTTCTTCACCCCTTCGAAGTATGCGTCACCAAAAACAATTTCACGAGAATGAAGGAAAAATAGTGTAAAAAGATACGAGTCTTGTAATTTAAAATAATGACGAGAACTATTACTGGATGACCCTGAATTCTATCGCAGATCAACAATAAAAAAGAATTAAAAATTATCAAATACAGAATATACAAAGCGGCGGCCATACATTTGCGTGTCCTAAAAATTAAAATTTTGAACTGCTATTATCTGAATCACTGCTAAGCGATAGTTTACTAAAGATGAACTTAAATCCAAAATGAATAATCTATAAATACTATAATCCAATAAATATGTACCTACTATAAATTAAATCACCTTGCAATATTGATCTACACAAAATGAGCGGATGTCCTTAAATCTAGTTGAAAAGGAAATGGAGTTTGGCTATCTTTGCTCAGTTTGCAAATTTTTTGAGAAGATACAGATTCTTTCTACTAACATATAAATCGTAATTCCAAATTTCTGGACTCATAATTTCAGCAACATTGTCAGCTCCCCACGAATACACTCCAAGTTGTTAAATTAAAATCTACGTCACACGTAAGTGTATGCCCGCCAATTTTACGTCTCTATGTTACATACTAATGTCTGCAGACTCGGGTGACGAGTCACTTCCGTAAAAGAAGTGCTCTCTTCTATTCGCCAGCACTTTCTTCAGCTGCTTCAAATTGGTCCTCGCGTCCTTGTAGGAGTCGTCGTCGGTGGAGTCCAACAACGGGGAGGAATACACTGAGTTGGACCTGGACTCTGCTTCCTGCGGCGCTCTGACTTTCTTATAAGTGCTGTTCCATGGTTGCAGGGTTTCCTCTGAATTACCTCTCTCCGTTCGGAGGGTATCCGAAACTTCTACGTTACAATTCGGATAGTGACATTTCTTATAATTGTTCTGTATGTTGCAGAGCACGTTCGTGCTTTTCTGCAAGTCGTCTTTGTTACCGCGCTTCGCGTCCTCAGCAAAGAAGTTGATCTGCTCGATATGAGCGGCGGTTTTCAAATGCCCGTTTTGCTTGGACCCCAGTTTCTTCGGATGCAGATACTGCCTCGTCGGGGATGCGATAGCTTTCGCGGAGTACAATTGCTTGGCCGAGGCGCTTTTGGTCAGCCTCGAACCCTTACTTTTGGCCAACCCCATGGGGGATTTCGGAGGCAAAATGTAAGTGCTACCGGTCCCGTTGTTGTTGTTCGCGTACTGATCAATGTATACAGGCTCCTCGTCTTCGTATTGCATCTGGATAGATCGTGTTAGAGCTAGTACAGTGCGTTTTAAATATAAACGCAGATAAAGTTTCGCGAAAATATCGGCGCTACGAAACTATTGTAAGATTCTTTCCGGGGGGGCCAGGTATCATTGAAAAATTAAAAAAAGAACTATTTAGTATAATCATTGCGATGCAATATCGAGCACCGAGTCAGTAGCGGATTTAAGGAAAAAGGCCCAGGTGGCAAACGTTCTGAGGGGCCCATTTTTGGGGAAAATGAAGAGGTAGTTTATTAAATCGGGTTAAGTGTAGTAGTATAAAAAAAGAATATTGTGTTTGGATAAAATCATAATTCTTTTTTTGAAGATGGCTGCTGCTCATCAGCCGCCCGTTAAATTCGCCACTGTACCGAGTGATAATTTGATAATTAGATTAATCTGATGAAATCTTTCGCATCAATAGGTATGTAATTATTTCTCCGGACTAACGAGTTCGTCATTTTGTTAATTTAGTCTTAAATAGTTTCTGCAGAGAGAGAGAGAGGGGAGAGAGAGGGAGAGAGAGAGGGAGAGAGAGAGGGAGGGAGGGAGGGAGGGAGGGAGGGAGGGAGGGAGAGAGAGAGAGAGAGAGAGAGAGAGAGAGAGAGAGAGAGAGAGAGAGAGAGAGAGAGAGAGAGAGAGAGAGAGAGAGAGAGAGAGAGAGAGACAAACCTCCAGTCTTTGAAGGAATCGTCGCATTCTGTTCATGTCCAGCGTTCTTTTATCAATATCGAGTTGCAGTCCAGCTTCTAGTAAATTGTTAAGCAAAGGCGGGAAGTCGTACAAATCCATCATGACACCACGTTTCCAGTGTACGTACTGTCTCTCCACGTCTGTTTTGGTGTATCCGCTCCATGGTACGTGCACTATTCATCGATCAGAAATCATTTTTACGCGACATTCGCGATTCTATGGATTCGTGTGCGCTAGCTATCGCATTGTGCTAACGTTGTCGTACAGTGGTGTGCAGAACAATTTGCCAACAAATTGCACTATCGCATCTTTTACGCAACTAGACTTACAGTGTAAAGGCAGATAAGCGTACAGAAATATTGGAATATTAGAGCTTCCTGTGCAGCCATTTTATCAAAGAAATTACTTCGAACGTCAAAATTTTTAAATCTTTAAATCGATTTCAGTGTCATTGTTTCTCAGGTACAGATTTTGTTAAAAGAAATAAAAGGGTAGGTATTGGTAAGTACTTTTATAAATAATAATAGTCAAATCTGTTAAATGCAATTTCAGGCTTCCTTAATTTGAAGAATTTGTGTTTGTAGCTTGTAACGTGTGCAGACGTGTAAAGATTGAACGCAATATAAAATAAAATACAGCAAGTAATGGAAAATAATAGGAATATAATAAAAATATAGTAAACGTAAGCTACTTTGGAATATAATAGAATAAAGTGAACTAAATAAAGATTTCTTAGATTTTAGACCTTTTTTCTTACAATTAGTCCCTTCCAAGCTGAATGCTTTTTAGGTAAGAAAAATGTCGATAGGATGTAACGCATAAAATTATGTATTACCTTCGTACAATAATGGAGGAAAATATCGACACAAAAATTTCAGCAAATAGCGTATAAATAATCGTTTAAAAAAATTGGTCACCATAAATCCCATGTTTTTAGTAACAGTCCTAAAGATTTACGAAATCAAAGTGGTTATGGAATTCTGTTTAACACGTGCACAGACTAACAACCAGAAAAATCTGCCTTCCTTCGAATCAATCGAAATCTCAGCGAATGCAAGTCCGTTTTCTTATCGGTTCTAAACCTGTTTCATTCGGTTTTCTTTATAATGCCGAGATCCTGGCGTAGTTTCTAGTTTACAAGTTAATCTCGTAATAGTTCAGGTTCAGATGAAGAAATCGGATTCCTCGAATACTTCAATGCCTCGTTCGGGATCTTTAAGCGGATTTCAAGCGCCGGCGAGAAATTTTGAAGCACGCATATCTGAGGATCGACGAACGAATCGAATTGAACACTTACTTGTACACATTTCCCAAATCAACATGGCAAGCCCATACACATCGTTCTCTTTTCTTGGCTCGTGACTGTGAAAAAGCTCTGGCGCTTGCCAACGGAAAATCTCGGTTCGCAAGCGTTCCTGGTATTCCCTGCCTGGCTTTGGCTATAGTGAAGTTACGAAATAAAAGGTAGTCAGAAACGAAGGTAAATAAAAACGCACAGTGACTGATAGATTTGTTCGCGTGCAGGCCTGGCTCGTCCCTATAGGCAAAATTAGGCGGCCTTCCAGGGCGTAAAGTTGGCAAGGGACGCGAAATGGTCTTTTCATTGTTGGCATTTTTTAAAATAATGTTTAAAATAAAATACTATAAATGTCGTAAGTTACGAATAAAAAATCAGAGTAAGGTCATCAAGAAGCTCGAATAAATGTATTATAAATAAAGGGCGCGATTTGGCAAGTTCGTCTGGGGCGCAAAAAAAGCTCAAGCCGGGCCCGTTCACGTGCTTTAGAGTATTAGCTATATAATTGTAGAATGTACGACTCTGTAAGGGTATAAAGTATAAGGGCTACAAGGTAGTGGTGAGGTTTCTACTGTTTGTAGGAAGAGTTAAAAGAGAGGAGTTGGGAGAAAAAGAGTTTATGGGAGATCCATCAGTAGGCAGCCACCCAATAGTAAGGCTTTAATTCTATCTGTGTTGTTACACTCCAATATAAATTATTATCCCTACCCCTTGCATTAAGGGAATATTAATGATATTCTGTATTAAAAAAAGTTTTCTTATTCGTTCTATGCAATATCGAGATATTATTTACTCATATCTGTAATAATAAGAGGAATGAGGCACTTCCACATTGTTTAAAAAGGAAAAAAGGAAGTATTTCTCAGGAAGAATATGATAGCCACCTTCGATTGATTAATATAGTAATATATCTAATAGAGTTACACTAGCACATAATTTTTAGATGCTCGTATTATCTTAAATAAGCCGCACTCTTATTGTTAGTGAAGAAATCTGAGAGCCACTGTGGAATAAAGTAGGTATAACGAATAAAGAAAGCAATAAAAGATAAACAAACAGATATAAGAATTTAGAGGAAAGTAAGAAAGTGTTGTAAACCTATACGTTATAATTATACAAATGTATATTAGTATTTTCAGAGAATCTTTCAAGATCTGATCGAATTATATTGTCACTGGATTCGGAGTTTAATATTAGGCAAAGTTAAAACAGTATGTTCAGGATGTTACTGCCTATTGCAGCACTAATCGCGTCTGTAAAAAAAAAGTCGTGAGAACTGAGTGTGAAAGCCCATAGAAGATCGTGTAAAATTCACAGAATTCACTCTCGATCATTTTCGCGCACGCCAGGCAATTTATTTCTCACCATTCGTTAATTGCAGCGCCTCCTTTATGCCTCGTGCGTGTTAGCTCGTACAAACTACAGTGGTGACTTTTTGTCTATATTAATATACACCGCTCAAACTACTTAGGAGTCAACGTTTCTGAATGAGCCGAGCAAATAAGCATGTATCGAGGGTGATAAAAATGCTATGTACCAGGCAGATTTGGGCATTATTCGAATAAAAGATTATTCATTATTCTCGAATAACTTCATGTCATTCGCAATCCTTATTCCAGATCATTCAAATAAAGATTTATCGGAATAATGCCCAACTCTGCGCACGAATGTTTCTATGAACTTCATTGCGAAAAAAGATATTCAAAAAAATAAAGTTATCAAGAAAAAAAAAATTAGTCATCAATGTAATTCTCCATTTTTTAAGAATAGTACCTTTACAAAATACGCAAAAACTTTTGAAGTGACTTGATACGTGACATAGCGATATTTTCACTTTCTTTGTGAGCTTCCACCACATTGTCCAAGCGTATCTCAAAGAATTTATTTACAACGTAATAAACGCCACAAAAACTATGCGAATATGATGTAAGAAAGATTGCTTACAATAGAATTATCACAAGTTGCATGTTTGGAAAAGAGATGGTTAAATACAAAGAACAATCGACGTGCTTTCGCGCTGACATATCTGCCCGAAAATAATGCGGACGACAGACTTGGCGGTCTATTGTCCACGATTCACGTGGATATTCACGCTTCAGTCGGTGAATGTAATTAAGACCGTCACGGCACAGCGAATTCATTCAAAAATGAACATTTTGTGAGAAACAACGCTGACAATTTCCTGCTGCGAAGTACCGTTGGGTGCGCCAACGGAGAAACGGATATGACGTTATATCCACTCGATTTCAGCTACTCACATACCTACATACGTATGTACATATTGCTCGAAATCATTAGAGTATCTTATATTTTGAAGACGAACTAAATATCTGCTTTGAAATAATAAAAAATCCTCTCTTTTTAATACCACAGAATTTTTACTAAATTTCAAAATGTGGATGACCTTTTTTATTATAGTAAACAGAGTATATGTATAAGCAGAGGAAGAAAAGTTTCCTTTTCTATGAATCAAGATTCTAGGAATTAGACCAGTCTGTAGCTATTTTCTAAACTCACACAGAGGAAATTGATAAATATAAAATAGTAGAAATATTGCATCGTTCAAGATCGAGCTATCTTCTTATGACCACATCCTTTTTACATGCAATTTTATAAGACCTAATAATCGCTATGACGAGGCTATAGTCGCGAGGCTCATGAAAGTTGGCCCAGATTATGCATAGTAATAGTAATTTATCGGCACTGGTTTACGAACGTCTGCGTCAATGAATTTCCAAGTACGCATGAAAAAGGTGTATCTTTGCCACACACTCTAGTAAACGGTTTAATAGTGTAAAACGCGTGCTCTGATCTCTTTAGTCCTCCATTAATTCCACTCGGCGTACGACCGATGCCCACATTTTTTTTCGCGAGTTAATCAATTTGTTCATTGAATTTGAAAGGGTGTAACGCAACGGTTCACTCGTACACTGGTAGATATGGGATCAATGACTTATCAATAATTACGGGAATGTGGTATTGCTCTCGTAAACGAAAGTGTATGTACGTAGTCAACATCCTATTGGCGGATGTATTTTATTAGAGTAAACTGAACTGCTTAGTGCCGCGGAAGAGAATCTCGATTGAAAAAGAATCAGGGGATTGGCGAGAGAAATCGATCGGTCGACGATTTTTCTTCAACATATTGCTTGTATCATTAGTCTCACGAGAACTGACGTTTTGACACTAAACATCCATGGGTTGTACTTATTGTTAGCGAATGATGATGTCAGGAGCATCATCACCTCCGCAAAATTAACTATTTAATTTTGTAATGAATGTCACTGAGTTAGGTAATTAATAACTTATGATTTTAATTGATTCAAAGTTTTCTTTCTACGAATGTGTTGCAGCTTGATAAATTTGTTTTCAATTCTAAACTTAGCATCTGAAGGCTGGTATGATTAGGAGAGTGATGAAATAATCAATGAAGATTAACTTCAATAACATCAGTTTTTCTTTAACATATTCGCGGTTGGTATTCTCAAATGATGTTAGTGACCGTTTTAATTTACAATTAGCGCTACTCAGTTAAAGCCAAGGCATACCATGCATATAAATTAGAGTATCCCATAAGTAATCCGATTTTTCTAAGGACTGTGCAATAAAGCAATAAACTGGCCGCGACGCGTACCTATACATCTCTGGCTTAAATTGCTACGGAGAATGAGAAACAGCTGTTCTATAGCGTACTGTTTAACAGGCCAGATAAGTTGAATGTAAACACCGCAGACAATGGATTAGTCTTGGTAAAACCCGAGTACCGTACAACCCAAATCAAGGCTACAACCGCAGAAAATTTACTCTGTCCCATGGAATATAGAAGTTATTACCTATTATGAAGTGTGTTAGGGTCGTTCAAACGCTAGGCTTATGGCACGGATAATTGAAACACGCTATTTTCCAGGAGAATTGTTCCAGAGATTTGTAAGTTAATTGCCTGGTTAAACAAGTACTCGAGGCCTACTTTCTTGTCACAGAATTATTGTTATTAAGTTTCGAATTCCAAGGCATTTTCTAAATAGGAGACAGATCAACGTTAAAACGTCAAATTGTGAGACTCCCTAAATAAGCAACAGTTCACAGCTCTCTGAAATGCATTATTTCAAAACTAACATCGGGACGACGCATCCTCAAATATACACAACTTAAAGCCTCAGGAAGTACGAGAGGAAAGTACTATTCAAGCCTCCCACGCTCTCCCTTATCTCTGTTTCTTAACACTTCAAGTCTCAAGTGTCGTCAGAACCCTCTGTGAACTGAGAAGATCGTTCAAACTGTTAAGAATTGTCCACATTTCTCGCATTGCGACTACTTGTGTGTGCCCCAATGATATCGCGTTACTTATGGGATGACCGGATAATAGATGAAAGGAGAATATAAATTTATTTACTTACATTATTGATGTTCATGGCCAGCTCCCATCCACCGAGTTTCACGATACCGTTAGAAGCCAGATAGACGCAATGCGAGCTGATGGCAGTGTGCACGTACCCGCGCATGTGAGAATGCCTTAAGGCATCTGACAGTCTTCCCCCGCATTTCGCGATACCCTGTATAGGTATTCGTTCACCCTGGTCGTGTATGTAGTGGTAGAGGGTGCAATCGACGGACTCTAAGATAGACACTAATCCATGATCGTCCGTGTGCGTCGTGGCCATCAACAGTAACACATTCGGATGTCGAATTTCTCTGATGAATAAGAAAACGAAAATGCGACGTACAAATAAAAAAAAAAATAAAGAAGACCGGTAGGAATTGGTTTTGTATTGCAATTGACATTATCGAAAAAGGAAAGTAGGATTATTTAATTTTTAATTATATCGTTTGATATTACACGACAATTTAAGTTTCGCTAAATGGTGAAGATTCCATAGTATATATTTTCAATTATTCCTCAGAATATCTTAATATATAAAGCAGAAAACTTCTAAGTATATGTTTGTGTGTTTGTCTGTCGCCTAAAAACTTTCGAACAATAAACTCTGGGATCACGAAATGTGCATCAGCTACATTATACCTGACTAATCCAGACGAATGTGACCATTTAAAAAAAAAACTAAAAAATTTTTTTTTTTATAAAATTAGAATCTAAATTTCGGGCGAGGCCGAATAGTAAAGCTAGTTAAAAATATATGGAACTACTTGACAATCCTTTATACTAATTATCAAGTTTACAGGCACGAAAACATGTCAAAACGTAACGAATCTATTTTATGTATCATAATCCCACTGACCTCACCTCATAAAACCTATGTAACAAGTATTTCATTCTACCAGCCAAGTCTCCAATCTCCCCAATTTTAAAATACTATTACTTAAATATGATAATTATTATTAAATAATCAAAGAACAAGAAAACAAGCACTGTGCATGTATATTACACTACGCACTCGTTATAAGCCCGACGAACGGGGCTGGCGGCGGGCGTACGGCGCGTTGTGGCCACTATTCCGCGCGGTCAATGGCGCGAGTGAGGAAACCCAAGAGGAAACAAAAGAGCCACTCGCTCGTTCTCGGGTTCTCTCACTCTCGTCCGAAGGATTCCAAGAAATGGTGGGGATAGTCGCCGGGCGTACAATGCATGGTTGAAACGGGCTTATAACGAGTGCGGTCTATACTGGAAATATTTATTGCATCACCCCCAAATCTATGTCCTATGAAACAATCTTCACAACTACATAATTGATAAAAATAGTGTCCAACTCATTTTAATCAAGATATGGTGGACTGTATACCTACTTAGTCAATCGCGCAAGAGTACTTTCCGAACACTAATACTAAATGAGGTGGCAGTGAGTAGCTACGCGCTAAATATTCGAGTGACGCAATAAATATTTTCAGTACTGTACGTATAGCATACATTCTTCGATATTAAATACTTACAAAAGCACATCCAAATCAGCTTTCACGACGTCCTTGCATTCTGGGTGTGTGTGCCTCTTCAGAGAGACTCTGGTGTTTTGCCATTCGGCAAAGATCAGTTCGACGTATCGATCCTCCGTGCCAGCTACCCATCCGATTTCGAAGATGTCTGAGGCTGGTATGTGCGGCACACCTGGCAAGATCGGCTTCGATTCTTGCGATTTCCGTTCGTTGTCGCGTTTACTGTTATTGGTTTTGGCCAAGAGATCAGCCCTCGATTTATCTGGACTACACGGCGCGTCTGGCTCCGTGTCCTCGGGGAACCGTCTGCGGTCGATGAACGCCTGCAGAGCGTTCCTGTAAGATTCGCTGTAAACAGAGGTTGAAGAGGATTTATGGGTAGGGTTCGAATCGATTCGTTAAAATGTGAAAAATATTTTATGGGTCGTGGGAGCTACGCGTGGCACTGTTTATAATTGTTCTATCTACGGGGTGATCCGTAGCTGGGGGTACAAATGAGATGCTGATGATTCTATATGTATAGAAAAATAGGTCGAAAATGAGGGATAAAATGTTTCTTCATGGTTTTGTTTTCGAAAGAAACGATATTTGTCACAAACGCGCATTTGAGTCTTTACTTAAAATAGATGTAAGTAGGTATGCAGGTTAATACGTATATTACGATCACTTAAAATATTATCTTGAATACTTATTTCTGGTATCAATTTATTTTTTCAAAAGGTAATATTATGAGTGATCACGAAGCATAGATCACCGTGTAGATTATTTCTGCTCATGTTTCTATTTATAAACATTGACAACACAATTAATTGTATTTGAATTTTTTTCGACCGCGCGAAGTAAAAGTTTGTTCTACTCGCGTGAAGGATATTTCTCGTTAAAAGTAATCATACGACCCCCGTAAATTAAATATACAATAACCTATTCGATAAAGCGTTCGAAGTATTTAATAAACACCACGTCCTCGACCACGAAAAAATGGGAAGGTATATTTCTATAAATTAGCTTTAATTTATACAATATCGTGGAGAATGTAACAAATGCTTCTTTATTTTTTAAAAAATCAATCCTTAGAACAATCTGTTGCGTACAAGTACATATTCTTTGCTTCAATTGTCACCGTTGTAAGAAATTAGAAAATATTAATGACAACTTCGTTAGCGTACTACTGTTCCTATGGAATGAAAAGCTAAGTAATTATTTATCAAAAGTACAATTTTCGAAGAGTTTTACGAATACTTTAACTATCTTCGAAAACATTCGAAACTATTTCAAAATATCGATAATGGTCAATGAAACTGTTGCTTGAGAAACACTGTCTTTCATTTATCGAAGTACATACCTTATACAATATTAACCGTACCTTAAACCTGTCAAATCTTTTAACCATCTGCCGGTACTTTTAACCTCTCTAACGTGTTACGCGGCGTCACATTCATGCGCGTATCGTCTCTACGATCGGTGAAAAACATTCTAATTAATATGAAAGAAAATAGTCATGATACTTGCCGATATTTCAAAGTTGAGAGCCACGTTACAGCTACGATAAATTTGAAACAAGAAACACAAGAATCCACTAACGACAAAGCACAAAGCAGTCGATATTTACGCGAGACACTAAAACAACAAACCACTAAAACGCAACAGGTTTGCCTCTCGTGCGTCAGATGGAAATTTTAGAAGTACAGATCGGGGACGACAGAATATTTTGAATGGAAGAACAAAACGCGACACGTTCTCCCACAGAAGAACCACAGTGAATGCTGTCAGTTCGAATTATTCTTTATGACGCAGCCGGCAAAATAGGTTAAGACGTTTATCGCTTTTAGGGAAATTTAACGCCTTACGTGACAGTTCGTCCTCTATCGTGTCTCGATCCTTGTCGCTTTTTCACGCTGTCGGTCATTTTCGAAACGGGCAGAGTCGACATTTACTTCAAATTGAAAAGTTATCCTCTAGCCATTCGTACGGCAGTAATACCGTTGATAATGCATATAATAGACTACTTAGCACCGAGTAAAAGATTGGGGAAGATGCATGCCATTGGTCACTGCCAAATTACTCGTAACGTCATTGGTTACGCCGTGAATTATAATTAAGCAATAGGCTTATTCATTCTGGTAGGGATTTCGTTATATTTTATCGAAATAAATTATCTTCAAGCTGTTTTATTTGTTTCGAAATTCTTGAAAACTTACAGTAATCAATTATGAAACAATAATATTCAAGTTATTTTGACGGATTTTTTTGTAAAATTCGAAACAATGGTGTCGATATATTCGACATGCAGCTCTCATCCAATGTGTGAGCAATTTCATGGCCATCGATTGAACTCCATTGTCCGTTAGAGGTTTCCCGCGTAAGGTGCGGTGGTAATGATCCTGCTTTTTTCTGGTAGTCAGTGAGCTTGCAATGATTACAATGGATCGGAATCAGATCTAACGTGGAACTTTTCAGTGGAAAAATGCAGGCGCCGTTGAAATTGCGTACAACATGTGGTAAGTATACTTTATTCTCGCCACAAAATTTATCCGGGTTCTGAGCTTTCGTTGTCACTTGGCTACGGAATATAGCCGTTCGAAAATTCTCTTCTCGAAAAATGAATGGTATGAAATAGTGAAAATGTATATGCCATAAGGACACGAAAGGGGCATCAGTAATTGCGAATAACGTAGGCGAAGATTTTTCATAGAACATTTATACTTACTTGTTCAGACCACATTGCTTCTGCGCTATATTCCATCCGGTCCGTTCTCTCTGTATATCCCTGCGAGAAAGAAAATTATATTCTCGTTACGTGTGTTCGTATATTAAGTTTAACATAGAAAAATGGAAGAATTATGAATATGTGCGTATATACGACGACAAGCTTTCGCGTAGCGTTTCGTGCAATTACGATGGTCACTTTCTTTTGCAAACAGTAATTACGGCGAGTTCTTAAATATTCTATAAAAGTGGAATTTTCTTCTATATTCGATCTCGTAGTTTACTTTAATTGCCTATTTCGCGTTTCCGTGCGTCGAGGCATAATTTTTCGCTTCGAAAAACGAGTGAGAAAGTAATTGTTGTGATACATGTCGTCATTGCAATATGTATTCTATCTCAGGCTTCCGCGCAAGGGCGTACGGAGAGTTTTTTCCAGGGGAGGGGAGCAACTTTGGGATGATGGTAAAGAAAAATATACCCCTCTTGCTTTTTTAAACCCATTTTATAGTGCCAATTTAATTAAAAATTTAAAACCGAAATTTAAAAATATTCTCTTCTTTAGTATAAACTTAATAAAGATTAGTTTTAAAAAATAAGCGATTTTTTCTCAAAAGCCAGGGGGGGGGGGCAACTGCCCCTTTTGCACCCCATTCGGACGTCCATGTTTCCGCGGAACACCAGTTGGGAAACGCTGGTCTAATAGGTCCGTCATTTTGCCACCTTTGTTCAACTCTTACCGTTTTTAACGGTTTTTTCGGAGTTAGATGCTATGCTATATTGGTCATAGTGGGTCCAGTCTCGACTGCGTAATGAGTCTCCTTCGCTCTCTCCGAACTTTTACGGAAAAAGTAATTAATTTTTACTATTTTCTTAGAAAGAATGCACCAAATTTGTTCTAATTATTTACGGTTATCTGTTTATGGGACTTTTGGGTGGGTAATTGACGCGATTGCGGAAATATGATAGAAAATTGGAAGCTAATGCAGTCATTCGCTTTCAAAATTCTTAACATTTTATTGATGGAAAAATTCATCTTTTGCATTTAAAGGCATCGATATTTCGATTAACGCACTTTTTTGCTTCAAATTTCAGATTTTTTCATTTTTCTGGTCTATCCGCATGGAAGTAAGGGAGACTGACGACGGTCGCGGAGCATCGCAATTCCATCGTGTAAATTGGTAAGCATTACTTTAATAGCTATTCATTTGTTATATAAAATGGTTCTCTATTTGTTGATTTGTGTATGAACTATGAATACTTTACTAAATAAATCTTTTTTCCAGAAAAGATATTAACTATTTCCTTTTTCAATCTTGTTCATTGCGCTCAAATTAATAATTAAATATATTCAATTTACCATAAGTAGCAATATTAATAATCATTTTTCAGTTTTAATGTTTTGATTAATTATTCATTTTCATTAAATTTAACTCTACATTAACAAAAATATTAAAAGTGAGAAATTAAAGAATGATACAATTGTTATTAATAAACTTAGCGGTTCCCTAAGTTACATAAATTGTTTTTCGTTGCGTTCATATATTTTAGTATATTGATTAATTAATAATTCGTTAATCAATTATAATAAATGCTTGTAGTGTATTGTTAGTTAAAAATGTAAATAATTGCGTAAGAATTAATTTTGAATTTTGGACGTTCTCAAATCCCATGGAAGAAAGAGATCGCGTTGATCTTATTCAGTTATGAGTTACAAGGGAGGTCAGTGGAACAGCTCAAGCGGGAAAAACTGAGGCACCGCAGAAAGCAAATAGGCGATAACGTTTGTTTCTCATCCGCGAAATTCACATAGTCCGTGATATTCCACTTTCTCCGATTCTGTTTTCATGGATCGCTGCGCAACGACACTTTCCGCGTTATAACTTGTTTTACTACTTCGACGTTTCTTTGTTCCCTCTTTTCATTTCCACGCAAACGGTGGAGCGTATTTCGGTCAAAAGATGAAAAAATTATTCGGCATTTGAGGCGCACTTATCGGCAATTTGAAATAGTTTATGCGAATCAGTGTTAAAGTACTGTAAATCTCCAAATCTTGACTGCCCTCCCTCATTGCATGCATGTCCAGAACTTTTGAAACTAATTCAAATGCACACCCCATTTGCAACCAATTCTTAAATCTAAGTAAACACTCTTCTTAGCGCTGCTCCAAACATAGGAAATTTACGTGCCGTGTACAAATTCGTTTATCCATCCATATACCTATATAGGTGCTAATACTTTTCATTTATTCTTTCACACCACAAACTTTTTTGCACACAGTAGTTCTGTGGAGTCATTTTATTGTTCAGTTTCGCGTTGACTCCAAATTGTTTATGAATCCCTGAATGCTTTAGAATACTTAGGAATATTATTCTTAGATTAGTCACTTTTATTTCTGTTACGAGTTTCATTAATTCCGTTGAATATTAACTTTATTAGCAAACGAATTATTATTTCACTTCGTTTATCTTCAAACCTAAAACATTTTCTTTATTAACAATAGAACGTTCGGTTGAATGGTCCTCAAATAATAGATATTTTGTTGTATAATATAAAACATCCTCATTTTCTCATTAAAAACGACAGTTAACGTGTTGAAAAAAAAGAGTTAAAAATATTTTACCAGTTAATGTATTCGTTATTTCATTTATCATTGTTCATTAATGAATACAATTTTTCTCAATTATTCCGTGATAACGTCGTTGCATTTAATACCAGAATTTCCTACGTTAAAATCAGTTATTTAAACACACAGAATTCTACGTACGGAAATAGACTTACTTGTGATTGGTGAAATCATGTAAGTAAGCGGCAATTTCTTCAATCGAATTAAAGTATTAAGCAGAGTTCGGTTAAGAAATCCTTGCAACTGATTACCAGAACAATCAATTAAAGTGAATGGTTTGGAATTGGTCCTAATAGCATAGAGTTTTTTTGTCTGCCAGTGTTCCTGGCAACTAGTGATCACTTTGTTTAAATCGATAACAATATTTCAATTACGTTTATTAATAATAGATTACTAGCCAATATTAATAATACAACACATATTAGTTCATTCTGTTCAATGAGTTTTCAACAAATAGTTTTTTATTAATGAGAGGCATTGTTAAAGTATTTTAATATCATTATCCTTATCTTAATCACTTAGTTATTCTGACTGAATCCATTCGGAGAATAAACGTATTAATTTTAATTTATTCTGGTGTGTTCTTTTTAACAAGATATCTAAATGGAAGATTTATTAAGCAATTAATAAGATGCATCTAGACCAGCGCAGCAAAAATTCAGGAAACGTTATCAATGCTGTAATTTAGAAATTATAATTCTCTGCTAAATTTAGTTTGATCTATAAACTCGAAATGAAAGCTAATTAACGACTTTCCAATCTAGCACTCAAGGGTAACTGCAGATTTTATCTCGTATCTCGCATTTGGCCGTTCTCATTATCCTACTGGATTTAATTGAAATTCAATTGATCTCTAAAATTCGTGAAATAAGGACGGTGAAATTAATAATGCCATATTCCAGGTTTAGATAAATCAAGGCTAAAAGAAGGTATTCTTAACGATAATGTAATCTGATTAAGTGCAATCTAGAGTCGCTTGGAGCATTTGTAAAATAAAGTATAAGTGCCTGGATTTATTGAAGAGCTTGGTATAGGATCTGTTGTTATCGTTTGCAGTGATTTCACTTTGGTGCTTAGGAGCTTATCACTTTTGACGACTTATCGCGAGGGAACGTAAATCTATCTTATTTGACCTGAAGTGATTTTTATTTACTTATAAATACAGGACTAACAGGGAAATTTATAATCTTCAGAAGTTTTCTTATTTTATTCTCTTGTTAGATTTCCATTTTCATTTCTAATATGTTTTCTAAACGTTTCGTGTTTTTGTGTCTAGAAGTGAATGAAAATAATTATGCAGGGTGAAATAGATTAAAAGAGAGATTAATGGAATACTCATGTTTCATTCCACCCTTATACTTAAAAAGATTATTCAACATGCAATTTTTGTTGAAATAATTTTTTCCTATATCGAGCCACTTTATAATATGTGTCTCAGTCTATATCTTCACCATATATCTGTGTTTTAGATGATATAAAGTGAAGGATCGGTGTAACGAAATAAGAAAAACTGAGCATCCGGTGACCGCGTTTCGTGCTTCCTGTGCTGCAAATCAAGGTAGGGTGTCACAATATTTTTGCACGCATGCAACCCGTTTGCCACCAATCAGAAGTCTGCATCAGTTAGAAAAAGGGCATATCTCGAGATATATTACTTTTACAGTCTGCAGTTGTTCCTGTTAGGTATTTGATATCTGTAGATATTTCTGGCGCGTGATAAATCTTCATTTAGAAGGGTGTTCTATGTGGATCTCATGGTATCATTTTTGCAACATTAGAGATACGAGTGTCTGTAATAGAACTTTCATTGGACATGAATTTTGCTATGCTCATATACAGGGTGTTAAAAGGCACGCGAAATGTCAAGTAAACTGATAGTAAGGAAAAGTATTTCGTCGTGATAATTTTGCATAATTCGATTCAAATGATAATTGTTGAATGTAGTAGTTAAAATTAGCAAATTCAGTTTTTTTTGAGAATATTTATAATATTTCTTTAGAGTTTTATTATTTAAATATGTATGGTGTAAATGAAGGTCAATTTTAGTTTATTGAATCTTTGCTAACGTAATCAACTGATGCACATATGTGGTCACTGATTGGTTTCTCAATTCTGCAATAATACTAATGTCTTAGTTCAATATTATACAATAATTACTAGATGACAAGTATGTCGTGATACTTTATTTCGCACTGTAAATGAATATTGTGGTATACGTTTATTTTAGATGTTTGTTTCAAGTCATACAACTGTTAACAGTGAAAGCGTGCAGCGCATTAAGTAGTATGCTTAATAAATCTGTATTGTGCGCTCCTGGAGCATAATCGACCTAACGCTATTCTCAGATCTGCATCGTCATAGTTTCATTACTAGCAATTATACAAATGTGACACATGCTGGTCCGCGAATTTGCCATGGTGAACGCTTGAGTTAACGCGGGACTTCTTATAAAGCAAAAATCATGTTACTGAAAACTTTCAATTTTGGAAATGGCAATTTTGGTAAAGAAAAAAATAAGAAAATTCGATATTAGTGAATCATAACGTGGATAATGGGAATTGCTCTTTAATTTCTTTGAAGTAATGATTTTGTGCAAATTTGAAGAGTATATCTATAGTAAAAAGTTGAGAATACATAATAAAATTTTACTCTCTATATTATAATTAAAAATTACAAGAATTTTATTTAGGGAATTTATTCGGAATACAGACCACATCACCGATTTCAATGACTTTGAAATATGCTGTCAGGTCAACATTTTGAGTAATTTTTTCTGATACATACCTATAACCGCCGCTCGGCCTTGGCTTCAGAGATACACGCAAAAATGTGTTTAACACTATATATTTAACGGTATCTATTTTTTAAAGGTTTGGGTTAGATTTAAGTTACATTGGGGTAAGTTAAATTCATAGAACTTCATTGTAATTCAATTTATTAATACTATAGCGATTCGTACACTTTAAGTAAGTACTAGCAATGAAAGGGGTTTCGTCTCGATATGACATGATTTTACTTGAAACCGATGCTGAGGAGGATGGAATAGGGGTAGCTATGTTTACGTTACATAGACGTTGACGTTGAATATAATATGGAATACACCTCAATCGGTTACCGGTTAAGCAAACTAACCCAAATGCGGCTTACAATATTGTTGTGTATATCTCTGAAAAATTTTCAGTGAAAATAAGACCGAGCGGTGGTTATACATATGCAGATATATGAAAAAGTTACTCAGAATATTCACCTTGACAACATCTTTCAAGGTTATTGAAATCGGCGAGGTTACTCCTATTCCAAATAATTACCGAATTTAGTTATTCTATTATTTTAATAATGTTTCAATATCATTATACATCAGTATTGTATCAATAATAACTTGTTAGTAAACCTTTATTGACTATTACTGTAGTAATTGTCTTTGTATTATATTTTATTTAAACTGAAGTGCAATTTTCTTTCATATGATAAAAGAGATGGTAAATACGAAATAGAAATTTGTTCAGCGATTTCTAAGTTCGGGAATAAAACTTGCCATTTCCAGAATGGAAAACATTCTAGTAAGCAAAAGAAAGTATTCCTCTTCTATTGATCAATGCGTTGTTGAACTTTTTCTTCGCGGATTTTAATAGAAGAGGTTCTTTCATGGAAAGTATATAGATATACACGTAATTGTACCACTAAACATAACGTTTGGAAATTGAGTTTTAGAATATTTAAAATAAATTCACCAAACTAATGAATACTCTAGAAGATTTGACAAGAGATGTAAATCTTCACACTCTTGTAACAAGAATTTTAAAACAAATTATCCATAAAATTTCTTCACTTTATGACGTACAAAATATATTGTTCACACTGATTGGTAAACGTTGTCCAACTATTCATCAAACGATACAATTTTATTCCATCGTGTTGACGCAAAATACTTATATTTCTTAGCAGATCAGATGATCAGGTATCTATCTTACTCGTGCATTGTTTTTATGTAGGAAATGTTCGATGCGAGCAAAATAGTCATTTAGTTACGAGCACAGTGGAAGTAATTACATGATGGCAGAGTTAGCTTGATTCTAATACTTAACGGTCTACCTGTGCTCACCTCCAAACCGCAGGAGGCCCCGTTCCTTTCGAGGGTAATTAACCTGTCTCCGATACGCTTGAAACTTTTTGGAACATTTCCACAAAGTAGAAAACAAACGGGACTGCAGAGAAACTTTCGTTCAACCAAGCTTTTTTTTGTATACTATAGAGCTACTATCGTACCTTTGGAGCCGTAATTCGCTGTGACGTCTAAACAGTTGCGATTACCGTAGCGCACACTGCGTACAGAGATTCTTATTTGACAAAGAAACTTTTTATTCTCATTCGTTGATACTATAGGTACAGCACCCTTTAATGGATTCAGTTTTAAGATTGGGTGTATTTAACTATGTGAAATTAATATTCTATTATAGTGACTAGGAGTGTACATTTCGCAGATAGAGAGGAATAATTTTGTTCTAATTATGACGTTGGACCCTGCTACGACCTTCAATTCAACTCTACATTTAGTATAATATCGAGGAGCAAGCACGGAGAAATGAGAACACAATTGGGTCACAGAGGACTCCAGATTCGTAGTACCTAGGTTTAAAAAAAAAAAACAACACAATTGGGTTAAAAAAGACTCAATGAATATAGTAGGTTTAAGGGGTCATTCTACTTTGAACCGCCTAAAAATTAAGTTATTTTTAAAAATATTTTTCTCAGTAAATGCAACATATAATGAAATAAATCTTTTTGGTATTTATTAAGCTACTCTTATATTGTACAAAAAAAAAAATTAAAAAGAATTTTTGAAATTTGTTTTAATTTTTTTACAGTGTCAATATGGCACCTAAAAAAGAGGTATGTTCACGGCGTAGGATATTTCCCGGCATAGGTTTATTCGAAACAAAAAGTTCCAAAAGATTCTTAATCTGTATGAGTGTCTCTATAGCCCCTACCTCAATTAACAATTTTTGTTGAATAGTAACAAAATTGTGGCGGTTTGAAAAAAAGTTTGACAAAACACTTAAATAAAAGGATGTATTCTCGGGTGTTCCATGAGAAAAATCTGGGTTATTTCTTGATAAAAATTGTTAATTGAGCTGGGGGCTATAGCGACACTCATACAGATTACGAAACTTCTGGAATTTTATGTTGCGGATAAGCCTGAGCCGGGAAATCACCTACGCCGTGAACATACCTAATTTTTTAGGTGCCATATTGACGCTGTAAAAAACCCATTAAAACAAATTTAAAAAATTCGTTTTAATTTTTGTTCTATAATATAAGAGTAGCTTAATAAATACCAAAAAGATTTATTTCATTATATGTTGTATTGCCTGAGAAAAAAATCTTTACAAATAGCTTAACTTTTTGGCCGATCAAAGTAGAATGACCCCTTATGGTCCCCAAACACAGAGTCGTTCAATAAAATTTTAAAATCTACATGAGCCTCCAATTTGTAAAATTTTCGAACTCAGTAATCTCAGTATCCCAATGTCAGGGACCTAACCCAGGCCGTTGACTTCACAGAATTTCAATTTCATGGATCAGTAAAACTGCCGCACTCCAACTGCGCACAGAACAGCCGTTTAATACAATTTCAATAATTGCAGAGAATATCAATTTCAGGGAGGATCAACTTCTTATAAACAGTTATTTCATAGAAATGTATAGAGTAACAACCTTCATGGAGCCTCCAATCTCATAGAAATTGGTCCACTTCGACTACTCCGTCCTTGAAGTCGATCCACTTCAAGGGTGTCGCTTTTACAGCTATTTCATATTGCAATACACTTCCACGGAACTGTCAACCTCATAACACTTTATGCTCTATGCTAGAGACGTACAGTTTCAACCGTTTTGATACATCCACAGAAAAAAAAAACAAGTTACACGTAATCGAACGCCGGCTCCAAACTCGATGTTAGTCGCGTCTCACGTTTGCAGTTGCAGCGGAGAAACTAGTGCAACCGAGGTGCATTTTATCGCAAATTGTTCCGCCGTTTGAGAGCGGGGGAACCGGTTGCAGCGACGCCTATGATAAAGCGTAATTCCGGTGTCAATGTGTTACGTTATAGGTGAAGGTTACCGAGATGGTGTCAGCCGACTAATAAATAGCGCCGAAAAGCCAAGCGGAGAAGCTGCTATGTAACGTGTACGGCTGTACGCGATGTGTCTCTTTGCAGCCGCGGGAAATGCCAATGCGAAATGTCGGACTTTCAACAAAATGTAGAGTAAAACTGCACGTGCTCGGAATGTTTAGAGATAGCAGTGTGATCGCTATACAAGGTGTCTCTTCTAATGTAATCGCTCCAAATCTCATCATTGAAATATTTGTTGCAGGAGAGTGAATTTTTGATCGATAGAATTGGTATGGATAATAGAGTTTTTGCGACTACAATTACACGTGATCTTTATACAAGGTGACTGGTTTAATTTAACCACTACTCTCTTCATTAAATATTTCTGCTAATTGTAAGAGGAAATCGTGGGTTGGAACAGAAATTCTCTGAGTAAAATCAAAACTGGTCTTGACTGACAGATTTTTTGAGAGTTAAAATTGTATTGGTGCAGGATGTTTAGAGACGAAAGTCTTATAAATATTATATAAAATATTCTATTTGGTTTGACTACTTCAAATGATCTTCATTTTCGGCGTATCAATAAATCATATTTAAATATTAATATACCTAGTTGCTCTATGAGAATGAAAATATCATAATTCTTATAGTACTATAGTATTTATCAGTGCATTTTGTCTACAAAATTCTAGAAGGCATTTTATGATACAACAGATTTCTACTTCCAGATTTCAGTTGTTGATTTAATTCCCTAGTAATCGTTAACGAAATCTTGACCTATTAAGCGTCTGCATAAAGCTAGAATTTAGTTTTATCGAAAGTTTCAAATCCAATGATTTCTTGTGAAAGTACTGACATTCTGATATTTGCATGCTTAATTGGCGCCACTCACTCTTCGACTAGACGATGCAAAACGCGACCTAACAATAGCTCTTTCTATTATATTCGTATGCAAAAATGGTGAGGGCTAATTAATTTCTTTTCCGTCTTGCACTTTCACCGTCTTCTGGAATGCTTCCGAAGCTTTGACAAATAATATACATGGCAATTGGTTTGTCTCCTTTTATCATGCGAATTTTAGTTTTTTTCATCGAATATTATATAGATCCAGTGCAGCTTTGCTTGTACTATGCAGTTTCTAAAAATGTGTAATTTCAAATTGTGCTTTCGTGCACAAAATTTTTCATTAAAATTCGATGTCATAGATGCACCATTCCGTTAGAATAATTCTGTTGGTCTAGTGTTATGCAAAAGTGGATCGTTTTATTCAAATGCAGGATAGAGCACGGGACAATCGTAACAAGTGTCACACGCGTGATGCGTTTAGTAACCGTAATTATCGTACTGTATTGTTATAATGCGGTGAAAGAAATAGGTATCTGCTCGTTTGTCGCGGCTGGTTCGAACAATGTGGTGTCTCAGTTTGTTGGACACCGCTTCCTGTGGTGGGTTTGGTCATTGCGAGAATAATAGTGGGAAATTTCGTAGTAAAAACTTCGTCATTGTGCAGGGAAAAATTGTTCCTTGCTTTCATGGCTTATCACCGAATTTGGGAAGGAAAGGGGTAAAGTGTTGGATACTTATTGTTAGATATTTAAAATCGATCGAACTTTCTGTATATTGACACTTGTGAAGACCCTCACTGAGGAATTACATAAAAAATTTCAAGGCAAACGAGGCTACTCTTCTTTTGTTCACTCATTTAATTTTTAAAGAATTAATAATCTCGTATATCTGTTAGCACCTATCCATCACAAATGACAATCTTCAGTATTTTATATAAAAATTTTGTCTAAATGAAATTAACAACTGTCGTATTTAATATTCGTGTTTTTCTTAGTCACTCTAATACTTTTTATATTTAAATCAAAGAAATTTGCCAAAGTAGCAAAATAGTATATTTTATTGAATAGGAAGTTTAAAAAGAGAGGCCTTCTTTATCTCAAACATTAATATACTTTTTTAACAATTTTTCATCGCATATTTTTCCTCGTAGTTATATGTGGGTGAAATTAGAATCGATATTAGTTCTCAAATTTTTTTTCGTTCTTGTAATTGGTAATTTGTTACTTGCAATTTACAGCGAAGATAGAAGAACAAAGTATTCTACTCGTCTACTAAATATGTATCTAGTGTCAAATACTGGGAGATTCGCGTTCTTTTAAAGAACTGCTTTCTTATTTACTAATTTACTTACACGCTTTCTTCGATCGACTTAACAGATTCCACGACAATCGCAGAAATTGCGTTACTGGTCACTTCGTGCAAAATATACAATATCAATTCGTCCATTACACTTAGGATGAATATATGTGATACAACAGAATTTGATCGTGCTGCACGCAACGAATAAAAATAACGGAGAAACAGAGAATTGTACCGTGTTGCGAAATTGTTGACTTCGCGAAGGTTAATTCTGTTTTCCTTGGTAAACGTACATTCGCTGCTCCAAGACGGTTATTATTGCTTTAAAGTAAACACTGGTCAAAATTTCCAAAACGTATCGTCGCAAAATTTCCTTTTACCTTAATTTACTTTGGCAAGAATTATACAAATATGTGTAGATAAATATTTATTACATAAATTGCATGTGAAGTTGGATTTCAACAAACTGAGATTTTAGTTCATTTACTCATTCTTCTTTCGTTTCTCTTTTATTATAACTTGTTAATTTGTTTTCAACTCTTTTTGTTATAGAATTCACAAGTTTCTACGTTTGATAAAATTATGAGATTTAGGGGCCAAAATCTTACCTACTCTTTATCGAGTTTTTCAAACTAAATAAAGTTCAAGACTTTTCACTCAGAGATGGGCAAAAAATTATTTGAAATAAAAACTTCGTACACAAATTTTTATTTCAAATAACTTTTTGCCCATCTCTGTTTTCACTTTAATAATATTTTTTTTCAGGTTCTACATTCTTTCGTTCTATTGTTTCCAAAGCATCCCTGCTCCGTTTGAATATTCAAAGAATATTTGTTACGCTTCGACTGTTTACATTCTAAAATAAGAGACTGGAGAGTTGTCACGCATTTTTCTGAGAGTTTTAAAGTCGTTTTTAAAGAACATTGAACTCCTTGTTGCTCCTTTTTCGTATGTTTCTTTTTCATGCTATATAAATGGTGTGATAATATTACAAAATTCAAATTTAAGAAAAGGGACCTTTCACGTGCCCCAAAATTAAGTGAATATAGTTAATGAAAACTGTTACATGTACTGCAGACCAAGTAATCACTTTACTGCTCATTTGCGATAAGAAATTTACAACCAAAAATTTCAGCAGTCTTCTACGATAAATTATATGTATATATACCTACTTTTAGACTAACTATTTTCGACCTTTACGATAAATTATAGAAAATCCTCGTGGTTGTGCAATTTGCATTCCTTAAACAATAAAGTGCAAAATTGCATGCCCTTTAGAGAATTTTTAGATACGTAATTATTTGCATTTTAATGAAGAGGAAATTTAAATATATTGTCCCATGTGTAAGTAGTAAATTCAGTTATTACATCATCGTAAAAAATACGAATACTATAGGAATCTAGTTTCAAGTTTTTATTTTCCTTTTTATGAAAAGAAATAGATCATAATCCTAGTTAAATGGAAACATTTTGAAAAATTCTTCAGCTGTAACTCCACTTAAGAGTTGCTACGAATATCTATGTGGGACAAATCAGTATTTTTTCGGTTGTGTCATTTTCATCGCAAACGAGCTTTGTAGAGGTCGTAGCACCTACAGCGACTGTAACGAGAATTGCACAGTAATTATGTACGAAGCTCTTTAAAATAGGCCTTTGTAAATAGACAGACTGTAACAGTATTAACAACTGTGACATTAACAAACCGTCAGTTGGTGTTTTATGTGTTTACGTGTGCTGGCAGTATTCTACTTTCTTAAGCAAACAGTCGTTCCCGATCGTTTTGTCGCGACAGAGATGAGACTTTATTTTCAGAACATCATTTTTTGCCGAATACAGCTAGTTTTGGGAGAATTTATTAAATATTTTAATTCACTAGAAATATATTCATACATACACAAATTACTAAAAAAGTACTTCAATTCTGATTTTTAATGAAATCTTTACGATATTTTTGCAGTTTGTTCGTTCCGATCCACGTGAATTGTGTTTTAATTTAATTATTCTCTAAGATTCCATTTATGATTCGAAAATTTTATCTTCGAGTACTGGTTAAAATTACATTAAACTCGACAAATGAGTGGACAGACATTCGGATTCTTTTGTTTTCGTTGCAACTTCCATGACACTCTTGATGCTTATGCATTCCTTTTTTAAACAGTGTCTTGATTAGTATTCCACTTAATATTCTAATTAATATTCTTCGATGTACTGGCGTCTTGTGAAAGTTATATACAGATGTGTTCGTAATCGCGACTAGACCATCTCTGAAGCGCCACGTTCTGAACAGCAAACAGTATGGTGTCCCTAATCCAATGTAAATGACTCCACAGCGTTAAATCTTTATAATGCTAACTCTGTACACGAATGAAATGAATGAGAATTTGTATAGAAATTATATAGTTTCAACGAATTTTGTGGGGAATAATTCTGCCTCTTTTCTGTAACGATTCAGAGATCACTGGTGGAAAGGAGTAGGTATAAGAATTTTTTGTTGAATTCTTATACCAAGTCAAAATCGTAGTTCCCTTCAGATTACCATTTAGTGAATTCAAGACGATTAGAATTTCATTTTAATTGAGCATTAAGTGTAATTGAGACATCTTGTATTAGCATTCCAAAGAATAACGAAGTAAAAGAGAATTATAATAATTTTAATTGTAGCTAGTGGCATAATTACTTCTGGTAAATTTTCATCTTGAACTGTTTGCAACCCAAGTACACCACTCAGGCATACCAAGCTACTATTGCTAACGTTTCATGTTGATTTCATTCAGCATTATAGGAACAACAGAATTCGTAGAATTAAATGGAATGTTAGTTTTGAAATTACTGTTGTATCAATCCCGATTCCAAAGATCTGTGTTTAATAAGAGCTGCATTGAACAAAAGTATCTATGATCGACACGTTAGTGAATAAATTGGAGTGCAAATGGTTACTATATACAGGAACTGAAGAACGTAGAATAAACTCCAAGTATATGTATAGGAAAACAATGTAGTATCTACTTAAAATTACATAGAATTTTATCTGTAAAATATGCCTTTGCTTCCTTCATTACTGCTATCAGCACAACAAATGTGGTATACCCTTCAGGTGTATAAAATAAAACACCAACTGTTATTTAGAGAAAGGTCACGTACACGTATAACTTATAAAGCTGTACACCTACAAACTGTTTTTTCTTGATTATTGTTTTTAGTGAGGAACTATATACTTGCGTATATAACATACAATCACGATTATTTCCGTTACTAAGAAAAGGGGGTCGTGTACATAAAATCATTTACATAACATCCTGCTTACTTCCATTAACAAAATATTTGTATCGCTCGTTTGCTGTAAGAGCGATATAAATTAAAGTCGTTCCTGCCCCAGATTTTAGCCACGATTTCCTTTACTTCTGCTACATGCGACTTTTGGCAAATCAGTACGCATATCCGAAGCTAAATTGGAGACGTGCGTACTACGATCTTTGTTTACATCCTAATGAGAGAATTTTCAAATATTTCGTCTATGAAGTTTATACGTTTCGAGTTGTCTGTTTGGATCCCAAACAGAGACATAATATTGTAAGTGTGGTTCCTAGTAAAAAAAAAACCGAATTGTCCTTGCCAATTATACGCAAATCGTACGTGTTTCATCTCGACAATTATAATCATAAATATGCAACGATCTCGATGATACAGTTTAGCATCGTTATCAGAAAGCTTGGAAGCAGTAAGACTTTTAAAAACACTTGTCCAGTGACTTCAGACTAAATACTGTATTAAACCAATAATACTCAGTAGCATAATTTACAAATTAATAATACTCTGCTGATTCGCAGAATAATGAGAGCACATAAGAATTCCTTTCCCAACGAATCAGTAGGTACGTTCTTATTGTTCTACAACAATTTTCATTAACGTTTCATATTTTCCCCATTCCAAAGTGTAAAACATATTAAATAATTCATCAATATTGTTTAACACATAACAGCTGCCCGTACCTTCACCTTTCGTTCCATCTTTACAAAACAACTTCTGACGGTCGCGTCTTCCAGACTCTAAAACGCTTATCGTTATCGTTACCAACTGCTTCCAAGCGTTCCGCCGATAACGCGTACGTTTTTGAATCTTCTGCAGCTCTTTATCTCGGGCAGATATGCAGAATGAAGAGCAATCGGAAAAAGGCACAATCACTTACTTTCTAAGCCACTTGAACATTCCCATCATGCCCATCGCGCACGTGGCGCATCGGCCGACCGCCCGTAGATAATACTCGACGAGCTGGCAGGTGAGCACCACGATGCCGACGACCACTGCTAGCGCGAGGCTTCTGCGCGGCGAGCAGCGCGGATCAAGCCGATTCGCTTCCTTTTCGCGACTGACGAGCTGACGGGGGCTCGTGTCGGCGCGACACTTCCTCCTGGTGCTTCTGACAACGCGACTGACCGGCCGCCTCGCGTTCGCTCCAAATCCTATCCCTGGTGCGAACGCGGCCCGCTCCCCACTACAGTAGTCCTGATCAAATCTGCCGTGTCCTCGCGAGCCGTTCCTTTGACATTCGTTCAAGGGCAGAACACGTAAATTCCATGGGGATTCGCGCTGATATATTGCGTCGCAGCGTGCTTCATGTACAATGTCTGGGCAATTCACCTGCCGGTAGGGAGAGCTTCAGGGAGAGGAGGGGATGGTAAACAGAGTGCGTGGGAGGGCGTTGATTGGTAGTTATCTCCTGGGAGTAATGCTTGGATAGTAGATCGGACGGTAGACCTCGAATGTAGTCACCGTCATCCCCACTCCATTTGCTTCTTTATGTATTTGGACAATGGACATGCGCATTGGTGACGTCACTATTGCTGGGTATACTTGGGAGCGGGTTTTTGAAATTTTGTGTTTTAGGAGTTTGGGATTTTGAGGGGTTTTTTTTATTGAGTTTTCTTTTTTCGTGGTGGGGGATATTGAAGGATAGGAAATGTAGATGATTGTGGTATAGGGGAAAGTCCTACAGTACCGGGCAGCGTATAGTAACGGAAAAAGCTAATGTTAGTTAACTGCGCATATCGATGGAGAAATAAATAAATACTATAGTTCTGAGCAACGTATTCCGGTGACATTTTTTTTCTTCAGTATTATCAGAGGTTTAACCCTTCATGGTTACACTGTGTCCAATAGACCCGCTTTTTCATTTTGGAGCTTGATACCGGTAAGTTCCTGGCTTTCCTTCTCGATTTTTTTTTTGGTACATGTTGTCATTTCATTTCTTATTAAAACGCGACTATTCCATATTCTACAATGCTCCAAGTGTGTATTATAATTTTTGGGACTCGATTGAACTGATACAGTTCCTACGGTAACTGTTTAAAAATCGGCTGGGTCCATTGGACCCAGTGTGACCACCGCGGAACTTTACAGAAGTGTGACCACGAAGGGTTAAGACGTTTAACGTTTACGCTGGTTTTCCGTGCGACAAAAGTTATTCTTCATAGCTGATTTCTTATTTTTCAGGTAATTAAATAATTTTGTCATATTACGTACATTATTTTTAGACTATTGGGTATATATAAATGCTCCGGCTTTTGCAATTTGCTTTGTATATTACGCATGAAACCTAAAACCTTTTTTACGTGCTTGTCATGCAGCACCGGCCATAATTTTTTAAATTTTTTCCTGTATTAAAATCCTTAGGTTTTCTTCTTTGTTTTTCTGCAGAAAAATGTCTGAAATTAGACAGAAAAAAAGGAAAATGGACGCAGAACGATGCGAATGCGGCTTTGAAAATGCTACTATAAAACAAAATTAGACTAAACTAAATTAAACTTAAACTAGGCTTTGATGAACACGTCACTGAGTGCATCATTCATAAAAAATCATTCAACGAAGATTTGGTGCAGTGCATTAAAAGTAAGGGTTGGGCTCACGAGGACTATACAGATCAAAAAAATATCGATTCTATTTGCGATATTTATAGACGTGCCTAAATAAATGTCCTATTCTATTTTTAAATGTTTTTACTAACATTATTAATTACTTAGACCTTAAAATCTACTAACTAAGTAGTTGGCCGGTACTGGACGACAATTTTTCGTTCGCTGCGAATTACAACTTTTTTATTCCAGCAAATTATTAATCTTTAAGATAAAATTTAAAAAACAAACGATTTGTCCCTTTTTATTAAGCACAATTTGTACTACAAAGTACTTTTCGAAATTGGATTTTTACCAACAATAGCCCAAGTTATAGTACAAGAACTTAGAGTGGCCGGTACTGCAGGACTCTGCCCTACATTACGATAGTGTTTGTAACGAGGAATTTGGTAATGCTAATAGATAAGTACCTAGTCTATATACAGTCGAAATTGGAAGTCTATCGAATTACGCTATCACGAGAAAATTGATGTTATATTTGAAATACCTTGTATTCTGTGTTACAACACGGAATATTTCGCGTACCACAGAAGTCTGCATATTTTATTTATAATAAGCGTACATACCAGTAACAAGTTTTCACTTCCATTGTTTCCGTGATCCTTTTCCTTTTTTATTCAGAATTCCTGTCAAACCGAACTTTTACCTCTTCCTACCCATTATATGGTAAATAGTCGAGGATAAATTTCAGTGATTTATTTCACTTAAAATATAATACCCTTCGTGTCAGAAATTTATAAAATACCACAATGGTCAGTTTTCACTCGATCGTCGTAACGGTTAAAATTGTGTGCCCGTTGAAAATATCGAATTTCGTTTAATTTACAGTTTTAGTGTCTATTGTTTTTCACGAACAGGGAAGCTTGAATATTGCAAACACGCAGAGAACGTGCAATATCGCGTCAAACAGGCAAACTTCTGGAACAAGTCTCATTGTCAATGGCAAACGCTGAGATAATGATGATGGTGCGTGCAAGTTTGACAACAACTTTCGACTTTAGCGTGTTTAGGGTATCAATAGCATTTGGTTAGTGTCTGTTCGCTCGTATGTTTACATTTCCCCAAATGTTCGAAATATTGTCCATAAAATTTAATTTTCTCCTTTCGAGAATAAAATTTATTACCAATGATCTCTCACCGTGGTAGGTACTTAACATTTTAAACAGCAGTAACTCGTGACATAGATCGAAGGAGGAAAGAATTGTTATGTGTGGGTGGCCAATTCTTTAATCGAGATGAAATTTTTTAGTCGTATTTTTTGAATATTTAATTGTTACAGATTAAATAAGCAGTTGTATTCAATTATATCATAATTAATATACAATTAGATATGGAATTAATTGTTTAAGGGAAAATTAATTTGACATTTTACGAGTGGTAAAATAACATAGTGAGTGAGGATAGCTCAAACGGTTTGCAGTGGCCATTTGATTTTATTCCAACTAGGTACAGTATACCATTACCAATTCATATTCATCGTATTATTAACCATTTAGATGGTAAAGCGTGAACACAGTAGTCCGTGTATCATGATTAGCTGAATTACTGTATGAAATAATCATTTAATAAAGCAGCGAAGAAGCGTTTTTAATTAAATTCAATTAAAGAATTAGAAATCATTTTCTCGCACCACACGCACATAATGTAGATACAATCGAGGTCGACGATCTTACCATCGAAGGCGTTATTGAATTAAAATTTGAAGCTATGTTATCCTAGTTCAATGAATTAGACATTATAATATTTAAGAGAAATTATCGATAACGATATCCAATATCGGATAATATCTTCCTTATATTGAAAATTCTTTAATTTAAAATTGAAAGAAAATTCAGAAATTGTGACTCCGAAAAGAATTCCCTCGATGGACAAACGTGCCCCTTTCATCGGACAATTTTTCCCCCTAGACTTTAGACATTTTTAATATAGAAGGCATTTCACAGGACCTTGATAAGTAGTCCTTACATATTTTCATCAGAAGTATTCCTACATTAAGGGAAGATCGATTTTTTTTCATTTGTTTTGTCGAATGTTCAACCTTTTAAGAATACGTGTTTAAAAGGATTGTTGGAAATTCGTAAAATTCCCGAAGTTATAGGCATTTGAGTAGTGGCAAATGCATGCGTAACACCCGACCACTCGGCGCTCACGTAAAACTTTAAACGCGTTTTTCTCGAAACAGTGTTCTCAAAATCGGTGGAACCTATATCTCGAAAAATTATTATCCGATTCGACTGAAATTTTTTTATTTTGAAGAATATACTCCTCGTATAGAAACCTCGTGGAGAAACCAGTAAACTTTAAAAAATTTAAAATATATGATTTTTAAAGGCGTTTAAAGGTCGAAAAATATAGGGAAAAAGCGATTTCAAACTTCAAGTGTTATTATTTTCTCAAAAATGCCATTTTTTGTCATTTTTCCTGCTAAGTCCACGAACGAGTTTCATGTCCATTAATAATCTGGCATTGTTTTTTATTTCAAACCAATGGTTTAGGTGCTACAGGTTCCACCGATTTGGCTGAATTTTTTGACGCTTCGACTTTAACGACTCCCCAGTGGCGACTGCAATGATTAATTATAAAACAAAAAATTTATTTCTATAGTTTAAGACATCCTTAATACAATACAAAAAGTCCCATTAAATTATATGTAGTAGTTTTCCTTTAATTAATTCCTAAAGATCACCAATTTTTAGGGACTCTAGACCGGAACCGCCCCTTAAGCACATCATTTCTGTCAACCCCTTTCCATTCTAATTTTTTTCTTCAGCAGGTACACTGTACCTCGGTCCACCCTATATCTAAGATATTTTCCAAAAAAGGCACCCTTTACTTTGCAAACATAAATATACAAGGCAATTTCCATTATTCTAAAAGGTTTGGTAATTCAACAAACGTATTACTTAATCCTTTATAACTGAGATTTTTAAGAAATTGGTAGACATTAAATGTTGCATATAAATTGTCAGGTACATTTCAATTTTATTTCGCAAACATATTACTAGATAGTACATAATAATAGTAGAAAATGGAATTTTTGTGCAGTAGCGCCTGCAATATAAAACAGATAGTATGCCATGCTATCTCAAAGTCACACAACGTTACAGAGGGTTGAGGAATGTCCATACCGTCAATTTTAAGCAGCGCAATACATATTTACATGATCTAGCTGTTAGAGCCATCTTAACAATTAATCAGGCGACTCGAGCTTTGAGCCAGGCCGCTTAAACTCGCCAGAAAATTGCATTCCTAGACAGTGGTCGTTATTCTGGAACCAGGAAGCTTTTTCACGGAATCATTGCTCTCAACGAAGCTCGTTTGATGCCAGGCCGGGAGGACAAGTAAATGAAGTGTTTTTTTCTCGGTCGGCTCAATTCACGAGACCACCAGACGGCAATCAGTGTGATGAGTGATAACAAACAACAATTACCAGACGCAGTCTGCGGCAAAAAGAGAGAACTGGGCCACTGGCGGTGGTGCACGTGGGACGAACGGTACTTTGTAACTTGAGAGTGAAAATGCAGCTTGATTGTCGTTATTAAACTACTGCATTTACATTCCTGCTGCTGTATATGTACGTACAGATAATTCGTAATTACTTCGGAGACTTCAAATTCTGGAAAGAGTAGGAGGATGCTTTTATAAGACGAAAGAAATTTGGAAATTATCAGGGATTAGTCTTGGAAAATTTATATTCGGAATTACAGATGCTACTGTATCTTTCAAAAGTAATGTAATGGAAATATTAGCAGAAGGAAGGAGTTTTCGTGGGATGTTGGAATGGTAATTTTAATGGATGTTGAAGGAATATGAATTTTTCTTCTACTATTTTGAGTAAAGTGATACTTTGGTATATTAAATTCTAGTTTGATGGTCGTAACAGTCAAACTTGGTTTACAATGCTGGTGTACATGTATATTTGAAGTTCTAAGATTCATTGAATTAGAGATTTTAATCGGTAATATAGATATAATTATTTAGGTTTGGACAGAACTTTAAATAAATTTGATTTATGTTGTAGTTTAAGGGCATGGAAGTGGTAAAAGATGGATTTGTCATTTAGAAATAAACTTGTCGAAAGTAAGAATAAATATATGGAGTTGCAATCATGATTTGAATAATTATATAAAATTATAGTAGTTTTCATGCAACGGAATTTTCAATTCAATTTAGTGTTACCAAAGTTTAAATTATCTTAGATAGATGCTACAAAAATTTAAATTCAAGAGTGTTTCAATTTATTGAATTAATATGATATAGCATCGGTTACTATTTTCCTGCAATATAAAACTAGCGGAAAAAATCGATTAATCATAAATGAATAGTTTTTAAAACTAAATTCATTTGTTCACTACATAGTATACATTCAATAAAAGACATAGATTTTACTAGAATAAGCTTCAGCTTTTCAATACATTCATCTTTTCCAGTATAGCAGTTTTGAACATTTTATTTTATCACGTGACAATTTTGTGAATGAGGTATAGAAGATCTTATGTCATGATAACTTTAATTCAAAGACAAAAATACATTATATACAACGTTTTTATATAACGTTCAATAAACATTCATTTCCACGCTACAGTTGCTCCCGGTTAACTTGAGAAATTTACGCCGGTTAGGTTGATACAAAACCACCACCCCCATTATCATTTTTTGTGAGGGAACCTTGTCGACCGAGCCGCTCGACTTTCGATGAGCCGCGAAATTTAAAGAACGCTGCGCAGCCGCACTACTGGACGCATCAGCCTAGACAACTCAATTCTGATTGCTGATATATTAAATAAAATAAAAAAAGCCGCACTACTGCATATTGAAATTTCTATATTTTTCATTTGATCTTCATGAAAATGGTATCAATCGATTCCTTGTGTTTTCCCGATTAAAACACAAAATTCCATGTAAATCGGACTATTTTTAACGGAAATAGCATTAAATTCTGTGAATTAATTTTTTTATGTAATTTTGTTAATTATAGTCTGATTTACATGCTGTTTGGTGACTTTTAGTCGGGAACTTCTTAACAAAAATGACTCGTCTCCAATTCTCGAGCTCCGACAATCATAAAACTCTGTGAAACGCGAAATCGGAGGTGTGTGAAATTATCTATTCTTCGGAACCTGAGATTATCAACTTAACCGAGAACAACTGTATTAGCTAAATAATAGATACTTAGAAAAACGGAAAGATCGTTGGCATCGATATTTGGATTTATCAAGGACTAGTGTAGTTTTCCGCAGACTACAGCGTAACAATCGTGAAACCACGAAAATGCAACGAAATATTAAATAAGTAAAGATTAGAGGTAGAGAGCTAGTCGTATGTACTATGCAATGGTAACTGCGGCTATCGCAATAAAATTAATGCGATGGGACTAGGACGTAGTGGCACTTCATATTCTTCAACGCTTCATGTTTGTATCCGTTCTTCGGTTCCTCCTCTTCATTAATTATCAATTAACGCGACTTCATCTCCTGTTTCACGCAGTAAGTAAATGCTTGCCAACCCTCCCTTCGTTGTTGCGACTGTAAAATATAAACGTAGAAATACGTTAATCGGAAGATAAAATAGAATGTCTATGTTTAGTATTTTACATATTGCAGTGGGTGTTATTGTGTCATCATGTCATAACAGTAGGTTAAAATTAGTGGACGATGTATTGAATATTTCCCTTGATTTCTGCCTGAAAGCTGCTTTACTTGCTCGACAGCGATCAGAATTTATCCTTGTCAAACTTAACTGCTCGTAAATGCACACTCCAGCTTATGAGAATCACCTTGAAAGTCATCGTAAATCATATTCACAGAATGGTTAATTAAATTGACTGAATAATGGCGTCCACCTGGGTGTTGAAAATGTTCTGCACCAATTGCAGTCAGGTGTGTGTGTGTATATATATCAGTCATGCATTTAAAAGCAAACTAACATCTATTCTATTTATGAGAAGCAGAATATTTCTTTTGATCCATTTTGAAATGAGACAGGAGAAATGGAATAATTTATCTCAACACCTACTTCTCTATGACTTAATATCGGAATCTAACTCCTCCAATAGTTCCTCACATTCTACCAAAAATAAAAAATTTCAAAAATCTAGGAGACCACATTTTCGGTTAATACCTTGAACCCTCTGTGGAGTCGATCTTTCATTATGGCGATGAACTCCTTGTAAGACAGCTGGCCATCGCCATCTTCGTCGAACAGTGCGAAGATTGTGTCGATCATGTGAAAGGAGAGTAAGCTCCCCGTGCATATTTTTACAGCTCGTTGGAATTCGTCTGAAAAGGGACAAGAATTGTTACTTTTCTCAGTTTCAGCTGTGTAGATTTCTCGAGTGAGGAACGATTCTTTGAACCTTTGGATATTGGGTGGTCAGCGAGGGTGTACATTCGCATGGCGATGGAAAAGTCGTCCAGGTTATTTAGGAACTGATAGAAAAGTCGAAACTCATTGAACGTGATGCCAGTTTGAAGTTCGGAATTCTGCATTATCCTATCTAAATACTTGTCACACCTGCAATCACAGAATACATCAATTTAATTTCCCTCTACTTGCGTTTAAAGATCTATTACAGGTTTAAACTTTATTCGACGTATATTCCAATATTCGAGTAGTTTCAACATTTGAATGGGAAAATTTTTGACAAATACTCTCAGCTTTA
The DNA here is from genome assembly GCA_029448645.1 of Andrena camellia. Lineage (NCBI taxonomy): Eukaryota > Metazoa > Arthropoda > Insecta > Hymenoptera > Andrenidae > Andrena > Andrena camellia. The sequence goes on along the minus strand of CM055676.1, from coordinate 46,626,779 downwards.
GTTGAGAGCATGAATGAAACAGTTGGGATAAAGGAGACTTCTAAACTTTGTAGCAGGCCTAAGAATGGTTCAATAGAAGCAGCAGAGTATCTCATTATCTCCGCTGAAAAAAATTATCAAGCACAAAGTTGGGTGTTTTCATGAGATAAATGGAGGCCAAAGATAATTTTTTTCGCAGCACGTTTTGAATGCCACTGAAAAATATAGAGAATGATAACTGGGAATAAACTCTTTTTTTTTTTATTAATTTTGCATCATTTCGTGTCGTGTCTTGTCAGATCCTACAATATTAAATTTGATATCTTAATATGAAAAATATGTTTATTAGGAGTAATACTTTAAGAAGGCGGTTCTCGAAATTTTCGAGTAGTACTTACTCGTCAGTGTCGATGTAGGTATATCGTAATAATATTTTAGCAAAGTCCAATTCGGAAATGGTGTCGCGTCCTTTACTGAATTCATGGAACTCGAGCTCCAGAACTTCTTGCTGCAGATTCTCCATGAAACGCTTGAAATCTTCGTATTTCAGCTCATTCATGCCATCTTTTCCGAAGAAATGTATCATTAGAGATGTGTCAACAGCGTGTCGTCGTTGCAAACCCTGCACATAGAAAATTATAATCATTAATTGCCTTCTCAATTTGCAGATGGAATTATATAATAGTAGTAAAAGACTTCTGTATAACTTCAATCCTACAATACAATTTCTTTGTAAAATATATAATTCTAAAAAAAGACCTTCACAAGATCTCCTTTGTTTCTGGAACGTTTAAATGTTCATAATAATTACGCAAAATGACTTAAATATTTGGAATGGAAAAATTATATATGATATAATTAAACACTATAGGGTTTTTATTAAATACTTAATTTGTATTAGATAAAGGGAATAGCTTTCAGCAGATTATTTGCTTCATTTGTGTACATATTCTTTTGTTCCATTGAGCTTGCTAGTTTTTTATCGTACCTGATCGTCGTCGATAAATTGAACTTGAATTTCCTCTGGGGTTGTTTGCCTTTCGGTGAGAAGCTCCAATATTTCTTTGGTATCGGTGCCATGGCGACCTCTCCAAGCGTGGCTGAATACTTTTTCCATCTGCACGGAACGAGGCATTTCATTAGAACTATCTGGTCATTCGGTTCTGCAGGGAACCTTCACAAAATAACATACAGGTGGATTTGCATAATAGAGAGGCAAAATGGCAGCAATGATTTTTCAGCATCCAGAGCTAATGTGTCTGAAATAAATGGCAAGAGAGTTAGCATAGCAGTGATTAATATGAAGGCACACACGTATCATTTTTTTAATTAGAGTCTATTACAGTCAGTCATCTGTTATTAATTATATTATTAGGGTTCAATTGTCATATACAGTGTTACAATTTTACGAGTTATACATATAGTACTTTACAAAATCCTGTCCTTAGCTATGTACTATATGTACAATACAATAACTTTTGTTGTGTTAATTGGAGTAGAATGTTGTTTTTACTTACCTAAGGGTGGCGTCATAATATTTGTATTGGGAACTTCTCAAGAGCAATTTTTTTTTAATATTTTCTATTCTGTTTTCGGTAATACTGACTTGGATATTGTAGTTTCTTCCTTTGTCACTGTCAATGTTTGGGGATCAATTTTGTAATATGGTGAATTTAATTTCAGCATTAGTGAGATCAGCTTTAATTTCGTTAAATTTTAAAAATGTCAAGTATTGGAATCATTTAAACGAATTTGGATAAATTAATTCGGCTAACTGAAGCTAATAATTGTAATTAAGGGGATTCTCTTTCAATACAACTTCTAATAATAATTTTAGTGCCACTAAGGAAATTTATGGCAATTTTGGTATATTATGTGTAATATTAATAATAATCCAAAAATCGATTAATTGATCAAGAACTAATGTTTTAGTGGTTAATTATTTGTTGTTAAGATAAACATCGCGCCACGATTTTAATTATTACGATCTTTAATCACCATAAGTTTTAAGTATCTAATAGAAGATTTAAGTAATCGTTAAGTTACATATGTATTTTTGAGACTGTAAAAGAGAATATGTAATGATACAAAATTTCCATTTTTAAAATTCCTGTTCAAGATTTTTGAAACTAGCTTCTAAATTTTTCAGTACGATAAATTACTAGATACATACAGTTCTACAAATTAGTAATTTATCTAAAAAATTGTACGTGTAATTCATTTGAAGGAGAACAAATCGTAGTAATTGAAATCGTAACTAAAACTCAGCATCCAAAAATTCAGGTTCATTCTTACCAAAAAACAAATCAACCAATATTCACATGTTGGTGCATACGGAAAACTTACGTAAGAATTAGAGACAATCTCTGTTTTTTTATTTTTCTCTTGGTAGCTACGAAGTTTCGGTTTGCGACCGCACTCCTCATTCAAAGGAAGTATGTGACTCAACTAATACGTCAGAACAAATAACAACAAATATCAGTGCCGTCGTTTCAACTAATAGATAAAGAGGTCAAACTGAAACTCATATAACACACAAAAATAAGCTTCTATGATATTCGAAGAGACAAAGCAAAAGTGGAGAATGAAAGTATAAATAAAGCACAAAAACGAACAGAAAGAAAACAAAAAAAAAATAGACAGTGTCGTAGCCAGAAATTAATTTCTAACAGAACAAACATGTTTGGAAAAGAGAATTAAAAAGCTATATTTGTACAGAAACTTGAATCAAGCTTTTCATAGTAATTGAAAATTGTTCAGTAACTATAATCAGTAATTTAAATATTTCGATTAATTAAATCAAAAAGAAAAAATGAGAATCTAGTAGGTATATAAACTAGCATCGCATTTAAATTCTGTAAATATCCGAGTGGATATAGGATGTTCCAGAAGAAAATGTTAGAAAATGTTCGCCGAGGAAGGCCAACGCAAACGAGTTACACTGTCAAGCAAGTTCGCTAGGCGTCGAACGGCGACAACCGTCATGGGCTGGTTACGAGATTGCAAGCGATTAGAATGGGTCTCGGATAAGAATCGAGACTCTCGAGCGTGGATTCACACTTTGACGAATATGCTGAAACTCACTGCACGTTTCGTTTCTTCGTCGAGGTGCCGCCTCTTCAGCGTGCCACCCAGCAGGCGCCGAATCTGTGAAAATTACAAACGTATCCGTGCAAATTGGAACATTCCACTTGGTTGCGACGAACCTGCCCTTCTTCTTCCTTCTTTCTGTCGCATTTCTCCTCTTCCTTCGATTCGCGATTTATCCTCGTAGCCAGTGCTATACCGAACCTTTGCGATCTGATTTCATCAATTATCATTTTGTGTAAGGAAATTTGACTTGATTTGAAGCAAATTACGAATTTGGATATTTGTCGAATGAAGTTTGATTGTTCATTGTTTATTATTCGATCTTACAAGGGATGTTTGGCAACTCGAAAATTAAAAAGAATTTGAAACTTTGCAGAAATGTAGTTCAAGTGATGGAAAATTTAATTGGGGAGAACTTGGGAGGTTCTTCCTGCTTTTTGAGCAACGATTGATGTATCTTATTATATGATGTATATTAGCGAGAATTATTGAAGACTACTAAGTCTTTTAAAAATTTTGGGAACATAGAATGCAGTAATCGATTTCTTTTCTGTTTTACTCCATTTTAACAATCTAAAAGCTAGTAGCACATGTAGTAAAAGTACTTCTTAGTTTATAAATATGGATTGTCCAACATTCAAAAGGTGTGTTTCAAAGATAGAAAGCATCGAATGTTGCATAAAAAAGAATTAAGGTGTAGGGGGTGAAAAGGTAAAGTTATCTGGATAACCGTGAACTAATTATTCCTTTTCGTAATGCTGGAAGAGTTGCACGAAAGGGGTAACTCTTGAGCATCAGTTGATTATTACTCCGTTTATAATAATCGCTGAAGCATCGTTTATATAAATAAAATGAATAAAGGATGATACGAATAATACACAATGAAATATTCTTATTTCATATATAATACTTTTTCGTTCAAAATGAAACTGAATATTCAAAAGCATAAACCTGAGTGAGCACAGAATCGCAAAGGGGTTGAAATCTTCGATCGTACATTCGAATTACATCAACACATTAAAAGCCGACGTTTTTATTTTGTTCGCTCGATGTGATTGTAGCCGGCACAGAATATGAAATTAAATGATTTGAGAAGCGTGCTGGCAACAAGTTTTGCAATCGATACTGCGATTCTACTTATTGCAATAAATACTTTCTTTTTTGTTTCCATATTCAAATTATATCTTATCATTAGAAAATATTCTTCTGAAACGCTAACGAATGAACTATCTTGTTCTGTCCCAATAAAGTACATGCAGACACATGATAAAAAGTGATACAAATTTTATTGGGAAAATTGATACGTGCGAAAGTGTGAAGAAAAAGAATAGTCTTACCACAAGGAATTCAGTCTTGTCCACGCGTTCGTTTCCGTCAGTGTCGAACATGTTAAACGCGATTTGGAAACCTGACTTAGGTTCTGAAATAAAGTTCATCGTCACTTCGAATTCACCTCAGATTTTCTGGTAATCGTAAGCACCGTCATGCAGGTATAAGCGTGGTTAGATTATTATAACACGACGAGTAATGGAAACAGTAAGTACTTACTGGTTAGAATGGACAAGAGAAACAAATACTCCGTATAAGAAATAATTCCTAGAAATAATGGAATAGTGTTATTATTATTGGCAACATACTCGCATTATAAATTAAAATTACTCAAATATACCCATAAGTATTTAACAAGGAGAAATGCAGATATTCAATTGAACATGCTGATAGAAGAAATATAGAGTTCAAAATGAATTAGCAATAAATTCAACTGCAGATATTTTCATTTACAATCCTATACCACAGAAGTGAAATTGAAATTCTCGTTAAGTATATACTAAGCAAATAGAAACTATCGACCGTCTAAATAAAAATTTTATTATTATTAGTACCAATTACTAGCATTTCTTAAAATTCTAACAAGATAGTCTTCACTTAATTATAAATCATAATTTATCAGGAACATAAAAATAATTATCATTACGATTACACATACACATTAAACTTCCTTTTCAACCGGCAAATTCCATTACACGGAGCAATCAGTCCCAAAAGTAGCCGGCCCTCGAGAAATTGATATCCATTTAATGGCATAAAATCCAGTTAGAAGAAAATGATCTATCGCGCGATGGGATCCCTCTGTTTTGTTTACGACGACGTCGTCACAAAGTCCCATACTAATTTTCTCGATAATCACGTTAACTCCTACCTGACCGTAGCGAGTGACAATAATGGTGCACGCCTAGGAGTAGCCAGAAGGGTATTAGGCACGCCTCATAGCGTCCCAGGCATTTTCTCGGGCCTCCCTTTTCTTGGGGAGGCTCAAGAGGGCCCAATAATTCAGAATTTTAACCGCAAGAAATAGAGGGAGGGAGATCGCCTCGCACCCAAATTTTTATCCACCTGGAACACCCTTCGCGTGCTTTAGCTTTGTGGCCGACGTAGATCGATTTTATTGCGCCGTAAGCACTCCATAAAACGTTTTCACGGCTGCGATAGTGTGGAAAGTTTACGAAGCGGAAAACGGAGAAAGTGGGTGGAAGGAAACGGCTACGTAAAAGCACCGACACGTCGAGGGGCGCACATTTCTCTCGAGGTGCCGGCCACTTCGGATTAACCCCCTTGGATGAAGTTATTCGCTGTGGATGGTCGGCGAACATCAGAAAAACTCGAGCTGTCGCGTCTTTTAAAGGCTATCCTTTAGAGTTATTTCATAGGAGACACTCTCGTGGCTCGTGATAGGTGTATCGAATGTATTGACAGATTTTTTTTATCTACCGATAAGAGACTTAGGGCATCCACGACGAAGGTTTAAAGCTCTCTCTGTTTCGGGCTTCTGGGTACAAGCTGTTTCTTTTAGGAAAAGTATTTTAAAGTTTCTCGACTTTTTTTGAACTTTTTCAGGATTTTTTTATGAACTTAATAAAAGATTTTTATTCCAGACCAGGCGTGACAGATTAGGTGTAAGTAGAATTTTTATCACTAGAACTGTTTGCAAAACTTTAAACGAGTTTTTCTCAAAACGGTGTTTTAGAAAATGGTTGCCACGATATCCCGAATTCTATTTGATCTTGTGTACACATCTCCAGCAGATGTGTCGTTATCGGCGCTAGTAGAATTATTCCAAAATATTTTTCTTTCCTAACTCTTTTTTAATTTTATAGCCCAAGAAAGGCGAAGAAAAATCGGCAAAGTCGACACTTAATGTTCAAATTGCAGCCATTTTAAGAATTTTTAAAATTCCAATCCAAATCTGCTACCAACGATAGTCATCCCCGAATAATTTAAGAATCGTTTTGGTTTTTTTTTATTTCGGATGAACAGACCGCCTAGAATCATGGCAAAAAATGGAGCAATTTTTTTCGAGGTGGTGGGCTTTCATGGGCTGTAACGCAACCATTGTTTCATATTTTCAACCAAAAAAATTTTTATTCATAGTTTAAGATATAATAAATATACAGTAAAAAGTTCAGCATAAAAATCTTTCATTATGTCTAAAAAATAATTCCTGAAAAAAGTTGACAAAATCGCATGTCACAGTAAAATATCCCCTTAATCAGTATGTAATTTGACACCCAGATGAAGCTCTTTCTTTCTTCGTTAAACGAAAATTCAGAATCTATGTGTCTCGTTTGAAAATTCCCTTACACTGCTTTTTCCTTCAGACTTGGATGTAGATATAGGAATCGTGTTGGCTGAATGTAATTCCTTTGGAAAACCTATTCGTCAAAGTAATTGGACCAATAATCCCCATTACATAATTTAGCCGAGTATTAATATTTCCACTAGTTTGCAAATTAAATTGTACAGAAACAATTTCTATCCGAGACTTCATTCAGGAGATTCGGTTTCTCTTCTCTCAACAACACCTCTGACAAGTTCCGCGATAGTTAAATCGTAGAACACGTTGCGCGTGAAATTTCATTCAGAATATCACATGACTCATTCCTCTCTGCTGTACGTCTTTGAAAAGCCCCTTGAAAGCTAAATCGTGGGTGGAACAATTTTCGCGGCGAAATTTCATTCATAGGGCCCCATTACTCATTCGGTTGCCCTGTACCGCTCGTTGCGTAGTCCTGCAATAAGGAAGTGTGCCATCTAGTTCGAGTAGGTTCGCATGAGATGAACCCGATATTGGTAACAGGACGCCAGGTTTCGTACGTTGCCTCTGGTGCTTCGTATCCATGTCCCATAATCGTAACGAACGCCTTTAAAACGGAGTGGATCAAGCCTGGGCTCGTATATATTCGGCCGTGAAATTCTGGTTCGCGTACACGCGAGGGAGGCGTACGTAAGAAAAAGAGAAAGTGGTGTATATACCTATACACTAACGCTCAAAAGTATCTGATCACTTGTTATATACGTGCGTTTCATAAAAGAGGAAATGTGTATAATATTATTCTGTGATACATTTCTATGATCCACTTTTGATATGCCTTAAGGGAAGGTTTCGGTTTAGACTTTAAACGGCCGAAAAGTGTTTTTTGTGAAGAAATATACCTACATCATATTTATTATCATTTGTAATTTCAAATTATATTTTCGTTTATGATAAAGTGTAGGTGAATTCTAATTGGACTAAGTACACGTTGCACATCAAATTGGCAGGAAAAATATCTCTCGAACGAGTGACTTTCGAAAACTAGATATTTTTTATAGGTCCCCTAAAAAATCTTCAAAATAATATTTTTCTTGGTGGCACGAAATAAAAAAAAAAATCCGAAAACAAACTTGTAACTTCGAGGTTTTGCCATTCTGTCAATTTTCGACTTTGTGCACTGTAGTTAGATTCAGCCTCCAATTACAACTATCTACTTTTTAAAAATAAAGAGCTCAAGTCGATCGACCCACTTGTTTCCCCTGATTCTTAAATTTCTCGCTCCATTTATCTCATTGCTTGACAGTGTACTGTAATTATTTCAATATTATTGATAAATACTGTAGGGGACAGTAATTTAAGTTTATTTACTATATCTGTTAACTCCCCATTCTCCTAACGTATAGTTACGATAGAGCCTCTAATTTCAATGATTACAGAATTATATCAATTATTACGAGACTACTGCACACTACAGAATAATAATTTTAGCTTACCCGCACTAGTTCTCAACTACATATTTCAATGGGTAACTCTTTCCTTTTCACCACTTTTCACTCGATGATTATTTATACTCGAGGTTTTTACCGTTCCTCTCTCCGAGACACAGCTGTCGATCACAGTGATTCAAGCACGTTCTTGGCAGCAAAACAATTTTCAAGCGAAAAATTAAATATAAATTACCAGTTCCTGAATCGATTAATCACACGAAGAGCACCAATAGAAAGATTACACGCGTAATTAGGAAAAGCGTAGCAATTTGATAAAGACAGGAAATAATCAGCTAAGACATATTTTTCATTCACATTTCTCTTTTATCAAACTTTCGTATAGCAAATGATCAAATACTTTTGAGCGGTAGTGTATATGTATACAGAGAGAGCGAATGGAGCTCGTTTATTAGAGGGAAGTGTGAAACTGGCTCCGTGCGCGATTATTTGCATTTCCATTAGCACGACAAACGTGCGGTGAACGCGCAAAAAGCCAAGAAGAGGAGGCCCAACCAGCCGCAATGGGGACGCCTTAACGACACGGCCCTCTTGTTTTGATCATCCCTGGGGTGGTGGGATTAATTGCTCCGCAGCAGATCGCTTCGACGCGCTCGTGCGTGTCATATAAAAGCCAAGGGGATTTTCGAGCGAGAAACGTGTCTGAATCGAATTAATCGATTAAATGCGCAGCAGCGCAATGAACACTTTGTCGAATATTTTCGCTGGTGGCTGGGGCCAAAGAAATGTTGAAGAAGAGAGGTTTCATAGTAAATAAATTGGTGGATATACATATTGGAATCTCGAGTGTGAGATGTCGTAGATCCACTGTACATTTATAATACGTAATACGATAATGCGATTTGATAAGACGTAAGTTATTTAATAATAAGCTGAGTAGAAGACTGAATGCTCTGCAGGAATGGAAATGTTCTTTGTAAAATGGACTTTATTAAATAGATCAGATGTTTGCTGGGACAAGGACGACCTTAACCCTTAGTAAAAGAATTTCTATAAAAAAAAAACCCTGAAATGGGACGTGGGCTGATGAGTAAGTTACTTTGGACGGAATAGCCTAAGCCCTTATTCTTAGAATGACATGGTCATTGTAAAAGAAATCTGACAGATTGTAAATTTGAATAGAAATGTGAAGGTATTTAATTTTGCACTCGATTGCAAAGTTAGGAAATAGTAGTCTGTTAGTAGTGTTTAGAGCGGTGAATTAGATTTACATATAATTTAGATATAGGTAATTTCAATTTTCAATTTGTATTTTCGTTGAACCTTTATGGTGGTATAAACAGTTTTCAAACTGATTTTCAGTCGCAGAAAGCATATAAATTCCATATAAAATAACTAATTACCTATTCACTCAACATCAATTTTTATCAAAAATTTAAAACAATCTACAATTGCCCCTCAAAATCTTGTTGGAAGGCATCTAGGCAAAGATATTCATTCCACGAAGATGAGTAAAACGTGCTGTAGGTTTTAATGTTTCGTTTGACGCATAAGAACGTTCATATTTGAAAACTGTTTTAAGGTTGATTGAAAAGAAGCCGTTCGTGAATGCAGTTTTGTATACAAACGTGCGTTTAAAAATGAAAAGGCGGGATACGATATTTTTTCACTGCTCACCTTTGTCCCGAAGGTTTCTGAACATGTGTGGACTTCCTTGGCGCAGCGAAGGGATGCTGTTCCTCATCACTTCTAGCTCCTTGTCAGCTATCACGCGTCTCTTCAGCCTCGCTGAAATACCACCGATATTTCTTTACCTTATTTACGTAGGCGCGGCTGATCAAGGGGACCGTGATTTTAGTTCATCGTCACTGTCTGTCTGCACCGGTCCCGGTGCATCAAAGAACCGAGAAAAACTCGAAAATCGTTTATTTGTAATTCCCACCCCGTGTGGAGGGCAACACGTGTGGGAAGGTGAATCTACATAGTAGAGTTTCAAATGTCATGTCGACAGAGGAAATTTTTATTTAATCTCGTGATGGGTATTATCTAGCAAGAAAAATATTTTGTATCTTTCTTAAATTATTTTGTTTTACTAAACGTGCACTTTTATTCGTTAAAGTCACTTACGCGTGATTTCCCGATTTCAAAATCAATTTTATTTTTATCTTATTTGCAATATACTGTTTTGATGGTTTTCAAAAATTGCGAGAATAGTTAGGAAATTGGAAAAAAATCGGTAGTGAGAGTAAGACTGCTCCAAAAGGTACGGCCAGTAGTGTTAATAGAATTCAGATTTTTAAACTTATATAAAAATAGTAATTGTGTTATATTCATCATAATTCCAGTTTTCTTCTCTTCTATTTTCATTTCGACGGCATATAGAGAAGTAACTGAAAGTTCAACTTTCTTTGAATGAAAGTTCCACTTTTGATAAATATCGTAGGCTACGGAACGTGTTAAACAGACGATTGTTCATCTTTTACATCTCCTCCTGGAGGTTGTCGAGGTTGTAGAGTAATGCGTAAAAATATGGTCTGTTTCAAATTACGAGGGCATTGGTTGTAAAGGCATATAGTTATTATCGTGGGTCGGCATCGCCATTGCTGTTCGTGCAAATTTATTTAATACTCACGTCTGGGTTCAGCCTCAACGACACTGTCAAGGAAGTCCTGGGGCGTCATGTACAGTTGCCCATCGTATTCCACCGATGCAAATTTTATAAATCTCCTTTCTCGCATCGTCAGCTTTACTGCCTTCTGTGTCTCATCGTCGCGTCGTCCGCCAGGCTGAAATGATGTTCAGCATTAATAAATCAATATTTTACTTACTATACTAGTGTGGTCTAACATATACACTCCGTGCATCTTTCCTTACAACGATGTTTTAATTTAAAATTCACTGTTAACCTCTGTGTTAATTCATATAAAGTTCCATAATCACAAACTTTTATTTTATGATAAAATGTTTGTGAAACGAAATTAAAATGTACCTGTTCATTTATATGCAATATTTAGTGTCTACGAATGTCCTAAGAATTTTGGGTACAGAATTGTTCTATATGCAAAAAAAAGTAATTATTGGCATACTTCTCGTAGTTTGCAATAAACTAGAAGTGTTTAGTTAATTGTTTTTCTAGGAAAGCCGCCAAAGAGCACATCTCGCCTAAGAAGTAATTGTATAATTGGAGATAAGCAAATTGTAGTCAAGTTTTTGTGAACAAAAAACCCATTTCCTCTTCTGTGTTCTTTTCACGAGCCTTGTTAATGTCACGCTTGTATGTGGCGTGAAATTTTCACATATTCTGTATCCCGCGGAATTCATAACCTCGTGATTAAAGTGACTGTGCAAATATAAAGTATGGATGGAACCCGGCGCTTATTTACCTATAATTCCCTCTCAAATACTTTTATCTTTGAAATAGTGGTCAATTTATTTCTGCACATTTGCAAGAAAATTATTCATGGATCGACTAAGAGCATTACAAATCTAACAGCGCGTAAGTATCAGTACGCTCTCACGATTAATAACTTTAGAATACTCTTCTTTTTTTAAGCATCGACTCTAGCCATATTACAAACACAATCCCAAAATTTTAATGGATAAACGGAACTAAAATTAAGCTTGAATACAGCCAATTAATTCCACTTTCTGTATTTATGTTCAGTCAACCTCAATTAACACCAAAGGTACCACTTATCCGCAACGTCAAAAGTATTTCTAACAAATTTTTCTCCCCGCTTCGATTACCTACTCGTTAAGCGCGCAAGGGGGTTAACAAACAACCGACACGCTACAAGGAACACGGCTATGAAAGATTGTCGAATTTCTAGAAGGGCGAGGCCCTTTTGTTGGCTTCCCTCGTGGGAGCTTGTACGCCCACTTTGTGCCCGATTACTCTCCTCCTACACCTACCTGCTTACCCACACCGCCGGGGCAATATGCATCACGAGTATTTCGCGACGTAAGCCGCAGTTAAGCCCCGAGAGATATGCACACAGGCGTCATGTAACGACATGAATTTGCGATCTCACCGGTGCAGATTGAATCGTTCATTCTGGGGACGCGAAATTGCTGGAACAGAGCGCGACTCTCCGTGCCAGACCTAAACCACAGGAACTGATTATGAGTTATTGTCATGGCCGCGTATACACAATTTCGAGGCCTCTTTTCGTTCCGTTTGGGGATGGAAGACGCCGCGAAGAATGAAATAATGCGATACGGTGGACGTCGAGTTAAGGGAGAAATTCTGATGTACTGCGTTTGGAAAGGTGGACAGTATTTAATTCTTACTGCTATAGGTTATTCTTGTGCACTTCCTGTGAAAAATTTATATTTTAAGAATGAATTGAGGAAGTATGAGGATTCGTGCAGTTTTTATTTAGGGGTTCTTAGTTTGGTTATTTGGGTACCAAAGTGGATAGATTTCAGAAAATTTATTTGTTAACATTTCGATAAGAGTATCTGAGTATAATTGATTTTTTTTGTATTTCTGTATATTCTTTTTGTATACTTAAGTGAAGTTAGTATTCGAAGGTGTCGATAAGCTTCATCGTCGCATAAGTGAGATTAAAAAAAAAATTTAATTCAGTTACTTCCTCGTGTTCACAAATACCAGATTTAAAGGAAACTTTTATTCGTTCATTTTGTGATTTTAATAAAAAGATTCCCGTAGACGAAGAAGAATTCGTGGTTGATATTATTATATACATCTTTGAATTAAAAACTGAAGAGTGGGACAAGAATACTCCAAATTTTATTATCAATCTAATATTCACTCATTCCCCTGGAGTACCTATCTATATTTCACATTCTCACGTTTTTAATCGAGCCGTATCAGTGTCAACGTACCATTCACGAAACTACCGTTGCTTAACGATCACTAGCGTTAAATGTTACTGCAGAGATGACAAAAGGACGCCTATCCCCTGGAGTGATCGCATGAATTGCAAACGAACCCATATCGTTACTAGTTCAACGATCAGTAAAGTGTCCAATTTAAGCGGGAGCAAGAATGTAGGATTACCATTTGTAACAACAACGTATTACATCATGCAATCATCATTATCCGTATCAGTGCACGTACCGGGGCCATTCTCCTTGGCTCGAGTCGCGCGTACAGCAACGTATAGGTACTGTGCAAAATCACTTTAAGGATCTGCGGTGGTCTTGTTGTTCGAGGCATTTCCATAAGCGCCACCGTAATCGGATACGGCGTCTTTCGCGGATCTCCGTCTGACCGTAAATCAGCCTTCCTTTTTCGCTATAAATCGTTTTTACAATGGTTTGCACTTGTAATAGCCGCTTCCTGTTACCGATCAAGATTAACCGCCGAGTAACTTGTAGATTCATGTAGATACGCGGACGGGAAGGCTGCGCGTTTTTGCAACGTGCACACCCATTAAATCTGATTAAATGTGAAATCGTAGAAATAAAATTATCGTTCTTAAAACAATCGTCTTATATGTTCGATTCGTACCAGGAGTTTCTGTATAGATAGTAGGTACTGTATTTATACAAACGTCCGAAATTATTTCATCAGGTTCAAATAATAAATGTATTATAATGAAGTTATTCGTATGAAGAATGATTATTGGGGTTAAGGGGTTATGCCTACCTGTGAGGTCTGAAAAAACATGTATATTCGGGAATTTTTTACGGGAAAAACTTGAAGGCTTTTTTTATCAAACCTTTATATATTCGAAAGTGTACATGTTAAACTACTTGTAGTAATTTTTGCGATGGAAAATATAAATAAATAACAGAAATATCATCGATCTCCCGGCAGCGATTTTTTTTTCAGTAGTTTGCGGTGACAACTCTAATTTTGACCTGGTTCATCTGAAATAAAAAATTCACGGGAATTTAGTTAGTATGTTAGATTATCTGGTCCTTAATCGTTCATTATCTCGAAAAATTAATTTGCTACAAAATGGCGGCTTCTCATAGCAAAAGTATCGATTTTCTTCGATTCGACTAGATAATCTAATATACTAACTTTTGGTTGAATTTTTTATTTCTGATGAACCAGGTCAAAGCTACAGTGGTCACCGTAAAGTGCTTAAATAAAAAAACGCTGTCGGGAGATTGCCTATAATTCCATTATTTATTTAGATATCGCATTGCAAAAGAAATATAAGAACTTTACTTTCGAATATACAACCGTTTATTTAAAAAAAGTCTTCAAGTTTTTACAAAAACATTCCGAAAATACTTGTGTTTTCAGACCTTACAGGTCGGCATAACCTCTTAAGTCGATTTAGAATACAGTAATGTGTATCTATTAATTTGGTAACATACAGTACAGGAAATATTTATATTGCATCACTCTTATTATTAGTACTAGGAAAGTATCATTGCAAAATTTATTTATTACAAAAATGTGCTCTGTTTACTATCTTCGCCAAAATAAGATCAATCCTATTGCTATTCATAGCAATATTCAAATTGTGCGTAGGTACTACGTAAATTTGAGAGTGATGCCATAAATATTTCCAGTTACTATATTACTGATCTATTTTTCGCATTTTGTGTTTTTTAGGGGGAAACCAAGGTGGTCTTGAAACGAAGTGTTCTTGTAACGTTCCGATCACATTTGTTTGATTTTTCAAATTTGATTTCACGGTGAAGCTGCTTCAGAGATTTAGAAAAGATCCTGCTCACACCTCAACAAAAGAATTTTTATCCATTAATTTCTCTGATTCTTCAACCGACACCACGTATAAACACCCCCAATATTTTCCATTGCAACAACAGAAGACACCCAGTTTCTTGTCCTTTATTTCTGCGCTCCAAATTCCAATGCATCTCTAACCAATTCGCGAGTTCCATTCTGATTTCTCGATGCTAACAACGAGAAACCGAGAGATCCCCCGACGTCTGCAGGCTTCTAAGTTTCCTCCGAAGCGCGTTAATCCCTGGTCAAGGCCAGGCATGGGACGAAGTCGGTACAACCGAAGGCTCTTACGAAATAACCCTCGATCCTCCGTATCCAGGGGCACGATCTCACGATTCCTCATTCAGGAATACATCAGTGACAGAGGAGGCCGGGGCTCTCGTGGGGGAAAGATATTTCCGCGAGAATGAATTTACGCCATGGCATACCCATAAATCCCATCGTTTCTTTTCCATGGTTAATGCGCGGCGCCGGCAATTTATGGGATACCAAACGCCGTTAGGTCTAATCTTCTAGTTAGAAAGTCCAAAAAGCACCGAAGGTGCCGGTGCCTTTGTACAAATTGCTACCGGGTGAACTGGGGCCCGGGGACCACCGTGCTCTCCTCCTTGTCGTGCTCTTGGAAACTGGGCCTGGTGTAACACGGCCAGATACCTAAATGAAATTCTTCCTCTGTTTCGCTTGGTCCTCCGGTTGGAAAGGTACATATATATATATACGAATGCGACGGTTGCGCTGCGCGATGTCCCTGATGAAATATCTGTCCCGTTGTTCGCTTATCTGTGAAGTTATATTGGGTTTCAGTGATTTCATTTCGTTGGTTGCCTGGGTGGTTGGCAGTTTCGTGAAAGTTTCTCTCGAGGTTTTTATTTGGCTGTGATTTATCGAACCCTTGTGGATAATTGTTCCATGTACTTGTATTTTACAAGTGTCGTAAATTTGTCAGTGCACGTTGCGGCAATTATAATTAGTTGATATTATGTGTCGAAGGTATCTTATGATATTGGATAAATAATTGTAGATTGCATGGACAAACCATTCGCGCGATCTTTGTAATATACGATGCATTAAAATATAAACCCGAGTTTCCAGATTGGAAAGGGTGCCTTTAGATTCAGCTTGCAACAAACAGTATTAATTGGACTTAAAACTACTGGTTGTATAGAGCAGCCCTTACATTATTCGATTATCCAATGAGATCTCTGTTACAAGACGCGCTCCTCTACATGCTTTCTTCTCTTCCACAAATTACTGCCAGTCATATTCCCATGATCGCGGCCCACTGGATTGCCCATGTAATGTTTATCTCACCCACCGTGCTCGACGGACTTAGCACCCTCGTATTATCATCTGTCCGTAACGCTGGAAGCGAGAGAATGACTCAGTGCAACGAGAAATAATTACTAATAATAATAATACGAGCCGCCTAACGACTCAGGCATCATAAATCATCCATCTACTTTACTTCAAGCCTCCAACTCGCCCCGCTGGCCGTCTTGAAATTAGACTCGCCAATGTAAAAGAGAAAAGAAGCAGCACCCATCCGTAAACCAGTACTCGCTGGACACCAGCCCAACTAATCCTCCCGAGTGATTAAAAGCAAACATACGATCAAAGCACACTGTTATTTGCAAACATTTCTACAACATAGTCGTCCAGCATCGCCGATAGTCCTAACAAGCCGGGAGTATCTCCATACGAGGCTAACGACAGCTTTACTGAAAGCAATCGTTTCGCCGTGGATAACGATAAATCAGCTATGCACACAGTGTATACGACTATCATCGTCATTACCCAGATTTTTCAGCCACGTAACTCGCCGGCCGCGCTTTCCCCGGGTAATATGCCCCTCTCGGCCGTTCCCGTTGACGTTGATCACGTCGACGGGTCCTACCAGGATAAGGCGGTGTTAATTTAACCAGGATCACGCGCTCTCGCCGATCAATATTCTGGGCAAGCTCGTCCGTACCCTTCGTAGCTGGCTGACGCCCGGTTAACTAACGCCTGTTGGCACGTCCTCGCGTGTCTATAGGATCCAGGGGGGTGTTAGACTGGCATGTTAGCGGTCCAGGGTAATGACAGGCGTGCTGAACATTATGCTAAGTGCGAGGCGCCCGACCCCTTTTCGTCCCTCGGCCCTGGATCCTCCCCCCGTTGCTCACTCTCTCCCGCTCCTGCTCCCTCTTTCGATATCTCCGCTATGGTGGTTAAGGCCCTTCTCATCTGCACCCGTAAAACGCAACGACTGGGCCCCCTCCCCGCCCATCTTGACCTCTACGCCACCCTACGCGTCGGTTGTTATAGTTTTCAATAAAGAAGCACGCGACGGGCTCTCCAATAGGAGTAATTTCCTTCGGGTCCCTTTGCCTGGTCCCAGCTAAATCGATAGCCTCGAGAGGCGATCGTATCTGGGACGCATCGCCCGTGGAAAGGGACACGGTATGCCTGAATTGGCTTCAGGGTGATACTTTTCGAGGCTCTAGATACGTTTATGGGGTAGGTACCGTGGATTCTTTTTGTGTAGGGGTGGGGTTTGTGGGTTGGAGGGACACTGTTGGGTTTTTTGTGATCCGTCGAGGAATGTTAAGCGAATGTTTAGGGTGAATACTAACTGTTCGAGTGCGTGCAAACACGCAGACGCACAGTGGTCCAGATTGGGGAAGTTGGTGACATTTGTGTATAACATTTGGACTGTAAAACATATCGAAATGAAATTAGCGCCAAAAAACAGGAAAAAATTATTCCTTTCTAATGATGTATAATTTATGCAACGAAATTTGCAATTATTTCGGTATTAGTAATGCTAAGAATATAAGTAACTTTTGATGAAGTCGATATGGTTGTAACTATAAGATAGGGTTAAGTATTGGTACAACTGCTTTCTTAGAGGATTGAATAATTTACTGGTCCAAGGTTTGAATTACAGTTTATTGCGAGTGTTTCGCGTGTCAAATGCGACTAGAAAATGACTGCAAAGTCCCGGTACCGGTAAATGGTAATGTAACGGGAATTTTGCATTATCGTTACATATTTATGGTTACTCCCGCCCTCGTTTGCGCAACGAAATCATAGCTTGGGACTCAGCACGTTTAAGTTAATTTTCGGGAAAAGCTTAATGTCGGTCATGCGGCGTTCATTTTTTGTACAGCTTTGCAACCACGTGGCCAGTAATTATCTTTACGGAGAAAGCATGGCCAAATGTTTGCGACTGATGGCAGGCTACGTGGAAACCACCCCAAGCACCTGCCTACTATCGATACATTAATACGCGTGGATCGACTGCGTGCATAAATGCAATCGTGATTACTGTAGCGATGGGAACAAGTTCAGTGTGGGCTCACGAGCATCAATCAATTCAGTACTTAAGCATCATTTCGTTATTCACTTGACTTCGTTATTCGTACTTCGAAATTAATAGAAATACAAAGCTTCAGACAGAATGAGTTACCTAAATTTCTACGTGAATATCTTTGAAGCTCCCAATATTGCAACATGTTCTCATACAAAATTCAAACATGTATGATTAACCTTGGATTTTGTTTACAATTGTCACTATTACTTTTTTCTAAATACTCATACAGGATTTTATCACATTTCCATACTACACGCGACGTGTTCGAACCCATCACTACCGATCAAGGATCAGCGTACTTAGGGTGGAGTACGGTGGCCCCGAGATTGCACCAGCAAAATTGAAATCAGATAACTGGTTGGCATCTGAACAGTACCTTCCTCTCGAAGGGTATTTGCATATGGATATTTGGATATGAAAATCAGATTGCCGAATTTCACACATTGGGCTTCGCGACTTTCTATCTTTTTATTCTTCTAGGATGGCACTTAATTGCAGCAACGATTATATAATTTATTACAAACCACAGTACATGTTACTATAACGCCATTTTCTTCTTATTTGACGTATTTTATAACAGCTACTTAGGTGACTCGAAATAATGATACGTTTTCGAGATAAACCGACGATTATCGTTTTCTCATGCAAATATATTATTGTATGAGTAAACAATGTAAACATTGTTGAAATAGTTATACTTCAGCTGTAATTTCTCTCTTGGTTACATAATTCAGAAATAGAAACCTTTTTTTCCAGTATTTGGTGGAATCAACTTCTTGATAATATAATCACGTTTTGGATAGTAGTGTAATACGTGCGATATCCTTCTCTATAGTGCGCAAAGCTCCCATTACTCTTGATTCCTTAAAAACGAATATCGTGCAAAAGGACACCCAGTAGATATGCAACACACAAAGATGGGCAAAATTTTTATTTAAATAAAATTTCGAATAACGAATAAAACTTAAAAAAATGATTCGTCATGTGTCGAATAATGTTAACTCGGGTTAACGAACGAATGACGAATAATTTTTTTGAACTTTTATTTGAAATTTTATTCAAATAAAAATTTTGCCCCTGTCTGGCAACACAGCTACAATGCAATAGAGCTCTGAATAGAAGCACTACTACAAGAAACTTCGTCACGTACCAATGCCAAACAATATTATCGTGATAAACAATATTATCAAACAATATTATTGCGAATCTGTAAATTCCAATTAAACGAATACTTAACTTGCTGTATGTAGTTATATGTAGTTATATTAATAGTATGTAGTTGGAAGTACATTTTGTGAGCCAGCATACGGAACTTCGATGAGAAATCTTCGATCAATATAGGTGCCTCGTAAAACACTTGGCAGCTCGTTCGTAGCTAATAAACTGATGCTAGTAGATTTATAGGTGCCTAAACATCTTTGCGTACGCAGTTTCAATAAGATTTAAGTTCCTTCAATCAATCACAATGTGCATTTGAAGGGTTTCTTTGGTCATCAATTTCTGGTACTAAATCCTAATTGCAATTATTATCGGTGATTCGGATTCCTTTACACTCCTTCATTAAGAAAAAAGTTTATATTCCACGCTTAAAAAAAAGCAGAATGCAAAGAATCATAAATTGATAAACGATGAAACGTTTTCCATTATAATTTCACTCAGAGGAAGGGATACATTTATGTCTCTACGGTTTTAATTTTATGGTTTCGTTTTGAAATGTCGATATCAATACTTGGGTCCTGATGAATCTAGGGTCACGGAGTTCTAAGAGTATAATAAAAAATTAGTGTGCCGAGTAAGGTTTTATGAAAATCTTTAATTTAATGGCTGGATAAATTTCTCATATCCGAAGATTGTGCAGAGCTAAAATTTTTATTGCGTTCCCTTAGGTGCACTCCTCTACAGTTACTTATTTTACCTTCACACTTACATTAAATAGAAAAGTTCCAGTTGAGCATAATTCTTGAATTATTTTGAGCTATATACTTTGTATTTAAATATTCCTTCTGCGTTTCTATTTTCGTTACACTAAAATCGTTCCACTTAAACTATAGTAATCCAGTATTAGTAAATCTGTAATAAAAACTTTGTAAATTGAAAGACTGTACTATTGTTTTAAATATTCCTCAAAAATTCGCGAATGGCAATTTCTTTCCTCATAGAGAACGACCTAAAGAAAAAGGTGTAGTATTCGTGAAAATAGAAAGCAAACTATTAACTCTGTCGGATTAATTTGCGAGTTCTTCGCCTATAAATTTTCTCTGCATAACTTTGCAAACAAAGTTGCATACTAATAGTATAGTTATCCCTGTATTTCCTGTTCTTGAATTTCTCGAGCTCCTTTCTTATATCATTCTGTACACATTACTACAGAGTTTACCTCGGTGCAGAGGTACTTAAATGCTCGAAGGAATCAGATTCTACCGATAAAGACGATTGATCGTAAAATTTCCCGGGTATGAGAATTGAGAGATTACGTCACAGGGACTTAAGAGGGAATCAGGTTTGCCTTTCCGCGCAAACACTTCGTTATCCATTATAACAGATTGTAATGGTTCATCTGATAAACGAAATCCCAATTATATGCACACACGACGATCTCTACGGTTCGCCTCCTCGTACAGATCTCGCGGGATTTCACTTTATGGGCACTGCGTCTCTATTTATGACTATTCTTTGGTATCAGATGTTTCACTTGTTCAGCGAAGACCGAGAAGATAACACACCCAACGGCATCTATCCGTTGGATTCGATCTGGCGTCGCTTCCATTACGAACACTTGGTCTATATCTACAGAAGCTTACGCCATTACTGTACCAACCCTTCACGCGAACTTACCAAATCATTTACAGGATACCAGTTCTGCCGTAAATACACCGCTGTTTTAATAACACTTAATTTAGAGATCTCAAGATGAAATAAATTTTTTTACACGAAGTTGAAGACCAGTTCCGCTGTAATTGTGCAAAGTAGATTTTATATAAATGTTAGAAAATGTAAAATCTTAATTATAAATTTCCGATTCGATTTTATTTCTTGCAGCTGTAAGAGTACGAAGGAAGATGTTGATATTAGATTAAAATATATAGAATGTTCGGCTACATAAGGGAGAAACTTTAATGGGACCCTCCGGTCAAAACGCTCGAAAAATAGGCGATTTTTATGAATTTTTTACAAGAAGAGGTTTTAACATATCCTAAAAAATCTTTTTGGCATTTATTGATACACTCGTTAGGGTTGTACACAAATTTTTGTTTCGTGTTTTTGATCTTGGTACATTTTGTAGGTGGCGCTTAGTGCAGCGCTGCCAAAAAGAGATATCTAAACGGTAACCATAAAATTTGCTTACAGGATTGTCCAAGATCAAAAATCAAAAAAATTTCTTAAAATTTATATCAATGGCTATCGCAGTAGCCGTTGTTACGACAAAAAAGACCAAAACTACGATGATTGGTGTACATTTGAACGAAGTAGTGCAAAAAAGATGGTAATTTTACGCATAAATGTGCAGATAAAAAAAACGTGTTTCAAAAATTTATATTATAGGATGCTGCGATAGCGAGTCCAATTATGAATCAAATGCCTTAAGGTTTTTCCGAATCGGTTCATTAAATCTTCTGAAATCATGGTTTCCGTTTCGAAATATCGTGTTTCGAGAGAAACGTGTTCAAAGTGTTCTCGGTTCATAATATTATGGGACTGTAAAATCTATACCATTACGAATTTTGGTGTGAAACTTTCACCAGGGTATTCTCGGGATATATTAAAAAAAAAAATTGATTTTCTGAAAAATTTTAAGCGTAGGGTCCCCGTAAGGGATGATTTTTTATTCTGATTTTCTTCCACGTGTAATTATACCCTGTAGGTATAAAGAAAGTTGGGTAGGGATATAATAAATTACATTCGTGTATTTTTTTACTGTTATCCTGGTTTCTGACATGAGCAAAGATTTTCTTAGTTCTTTTAAATTTGAATTTAGCCATAAACCCCAGCGTCCCTCGAACTATCTTTTTTCTCATCTCAAAAACTCGGTAATTGGTTTTAACCTCGTAAGTGGCCTTTTAATAAATTGTATCTCCACGTGCTATTTAGATTTATCTTTTCTCCCATCTTTCATCGTATCCCTTAATAATCAATTTTCTGCTAGCAACGAGAAACACAACTACGTCGATATAGTTGAAACTAGCGGGCTAATATTATCCCAAGATCGCGAACCACATCGAAGAGATTCGCGAGGCGTTCGACAGGTTGAAAAGCGTTATCCTTTGGGAATCTAGATTCGCGTTACTTTGACTCTTAATTCCAATCTTCCGCTTCGAACACGTACGCTGTATTTGCATATTATCGTTTGATTAAAACTGATTGTGAGTCAAATATAATTGAGTTTACTATTCCTATGCAGAGTGCTTCCAAAATGTTTGCAGTTTGCATAAACATCACCGTACAATGTTCCAGTAGTTACACCCATGAAAAATAGTTATACATACAATCTTTTTATTAAGATTGCCTGATTGTTTCTTTAATTTCCTTTCTGAGTTCTACCATTAAACATTTTCAAATTATGCATTAGTTGTATAGGTATATCTAGAGGATAAAACCCTGAACGTGTTACAATTTCATATTCAAATAATTACTTAATAATTACTATAAGTTGTCTCTTTATTTATTCTAACTGTTCTAATTTTTTGTTTGCAAGATATTTTGCTGATACTTCGGTCGACGCGGCGATTCGATGAGTGCTTTAAGTTTCTCATTTACCTACAGTTGTCTGTGATGTGCATACAAAATTTTCTGGTGTATCTGGGCGACTATTTTTTATTTATCCCAGACTGTAAACATAGTTCATCTTATTCACGCGAGAATTTTATTCAAAGACTCATGTAGGCGTTCGAACAATCCATTTGTCCTTTAACTTTAACACGTTCGCTTCATCTGATTTTTATTTAAAAAATTCCACCTATGAATTTTTTCGAATTTTCGAAGACACCGACCAGTTACTAAAGCGATGGCAAGAAGTCATTGAAAAGGAAGGAAATCGCATTAATGAGTAAACTTACTTCATTGCGATATTTTCATTAATATCGAAGTGTTAACTCACGTTACGATACCGTCCAGCTGAAAGTGCAGAGGAAGAAAACGTTTCACTACACAACTTGATACCTATCTCGCCTCGAACGCCAGAAGATTTGCCATAAAATGAAACGCAAGACCGTGATTAGGAACTGCACAATACTCACGTGTCTCGTCTTACGGGCAACAAATTCGGCCCTAACCTGGCTCGGTCAGCCAGCGAACGTATCGATCGCGTTTCACCGACTCGGCTAGCTTTCCGAACACTCGATTAACACGCGATATGTAAATAGATTTAGCATAGTTTTGCGTCGCTAACGGTGCCTCGATGATCCGCGCGAATACTATCATCATACGGTCGAATGATACAATCCCTAGGTGTCGTTTTTCCGCATTTCTGCTGCCATGTTCTGCGTTATCGCCTGATAGGGTATCCTTTGATCGTTGTATCGCGAATGGCCGCGACCAGGATCCGAGGATAAACGATGCGGTCGAATCTCGAACGCGATAGCGCCTGCCAGTCCTTCGCGTTGCTGCAGATGCTGGCTTACTGTGATTTGTGAGCGTCAGACAGAGCGAGAGAGAAAGAGGAGAAGGATCTGCACTTGAGCTAGATCCGCGGACGATCACTATCCACGCGAGAACTCGTTGATCGCGAGTCACATTGAACGTCTTAACGACATTCAAATCCACTCGGTCGCGAAATTAGGGCGTTGGTTGCAATAACCGTTCGAGAATTGCCGGTGTATCGTATTTCGCTTCAGATTTAGGGCCGTGCTGCTTGGAAAGAGCGGTAATAGGTACGTAGATTCAATATTTATTTCGTTCGCGAGTACTTACAAGGGAAGATCCCGAACCCGAAAATTCAAAAAATTCTGAAACTTTGTGAATATGTAGAGGATTTCCTCCTGATTACAACGCAATTTTTGTTTGCTGCCCAAATTCACTCGAAGGGGGTAAAATTAATCCCTGAAAATTCGGTTATTTTCCGATTTTGTGTTATAACTCGCGAACTGTAAGAGATAGAAAAAAAAGTTTCAAGACAAAAGTTACTTCTTTTAATTAGATCTATCATTTGGTAAAAAAAAATATTTTACAGTTTATGAGTTATAACACAAAATCGGAAAATAACCGGATTGTTAGGGGTAAATTACACCCCATTAGAGTGAATTTGGGCAACAAACAAAAATTGCGTTGTAATCAGAAGGAAATCCCCTGCATACTCACGAAGTTGCAGAATTTTTTGAATTTTCGGGTTCGGTATCTTCCCTTATTAGTTGCACTGCCAGTCATAAGCATGGGCGTCCGCAGCGGGGGGCTGGCTTGGGGAAAAATGGCTTATTTCTAAAATCAATCTTTATTAAGTTTATACTAAAAAAGAGAATATTTTTAAATTTAAATTTTTAATTAAATTGACTCTACAAAATGGGTTCAACCGTGGGTTAACCTGGAGGCGAAACAGGCAGTAGCTTCAGGGCCCCGGAGCTTAGGGGGCCCCCAAAAAGTTGGAAAATTAAGAAAAGGGTTGTAAAAGCTAGAAAAAAATAATGGAAATGGGCCCTCCAAACGTGACGGAAAGAAACTAACCAATACACCAAAATTTAGATTTTAAAATGGAGCCCTTTTTTTCGTGGAATGGACCCCACATTTAATCTTATTTACTTAATTGTTTTAATACTTATACATTTCGGGTATTAGCGCGGTATTATCGATTTTATTTAATTTAGAATAATTTAGAGGGCCACATATGGAGCTCGTCTCAGGGCCCCCGAAAATGATAAGACGGCACTGGTGTGCGTAGCCCTTTAAAGCCTAACCTATATCTCCCAAATCGTCCACTGTCAATATTAGATCACGTGAGGTTTATTCTGATAAGAAGCCATACTAACCGCCTGATACAATTTAATTAACTTGATTCCGCGCCATTCAAAGTGAATATCGAAGTAGTCGTTGAGAAATCACTATGAACGTCACATTTAGTCATATTGATAACCAAAGTAAACGAACATCCGTATCAATCAGACGTATCATTTATTTTAAACGACAACAATGGTGCTGTCTAAATTAACAGCTGACAATTTGTCTTCATTAAAGAAACGTATATTGATTATACAAGGAAGCTGGAGAGAATGTGAACGCGAAAGACGGAGATATACAAGAAAATGTGATTTCCTAACCTTTCGAGACTTCAGAGCGTGCACCACGTCCATTTTTGAGTAACTGTATCCAGCTAGAATCGCGATAGAAGTCGTAGCCAATGCACCGACACTTCGTCTCCATTTTGTCACTTTACTTTCGTTACGCCATGATCCGTAAGAACGCGTAGCACCACGAAAATGCCGCGAGAACGCCGATACTGGACGTGACAACCTTGCCACGGTCGCCATGTTTATGTGGCCAGATGATAATGACGCGCGCCTGCGTCGGGACGCTGCCGTCAAATTCCTGCGCGCGAGACGGTTTATCCCACGGCCATGTATGTATGTAGTAACTAAATGACATGCTATTTGAAGTAATTAGAGGCTGCCCGCTGGATTGAAGGGGTTAATTCCCAAGGTGTCTAATACTTCCAGAGCATCCTCGGTTATTTCGTTTGCCTTTCATTTTCGAAGGGCTTTATCCCCGTTGGCCGATATGTGTTTGTTTGATAATGCAAAGATGTTGTGCTGCAATCATTAAGGGTACTCTAGGCAGTCGTTCCTGTCTAAATTGAAGCATTTCTGTTTCAATTAATTACAAAGAAATAAATTGAAATTGAGACTTGTTCTTTGGTATGAAGTTTATTAACATCATAAACTTTAAAAAACATGTTTGTTTAGTCAAAAATATGCATTATATATAACGCTACAAATGGATCATTAAAGAGGCTTTTTAAAAGAGTTTCTTTTGTTTTACAGTGATAACTCAGAAACGGAGGTTCCAATCGATTCAAATCAAATTCGAGCGTGTTCACAAAATGTATAGTTTCGAACCGGACCTAAATTAAAGTTAATGAAAACCCTTATTTTTTATGAAAACAAACTAAGACCTCATCTTTTGGGGCTTACGGGGGTGGTAAAACCTCATCAATGAGCTCTTAATGGTGTTTTAATTTCTTTTCATAAAGAATAAGAGTTTTCATTAACTTCAATTTAGGTCCGATTCGAAACTACACATTGTGTGAACATGCTGGAATTTGATTTGAATCGATTGGAACCTCTGTTCTTGAGTTATCAATGCAAAACAAAAGAAACTTCTTTAAAAAGTCTCTTTAATGATCCATCTATAGCGTCATATATAAGGCATATTTTTGACTAAACAAACATGTTTTTTAAAACTTATCATGTTAATAAACTTCATGCCAAAGGACAAGTCTCAGTTTCAATTTGTTTCTTTGTAATTAATTGAAACAGAAATGCTTTAATTTAGACAGGAACGACTGCCTAAGTAGTACCCTTAAACAAAATGGCATGGCGACAAAATATCAGGCTTATAATAACTTGAAAAAATTTTTCATTTAATATTCGTTCTGAAAAGTAGTACTAATATACAGGGGCGGAATAGGCGTTGACTATGTAGGTTGTAGTCTAGGCCGGCAAATTTTGGGTAGCAATTTTTGGGGAGCGATAAATTTTGGGGAGCATCAAATTTTTGAGGACGACAAATTTTGGGGAGCGATACATTTTGGATGACTTAGATAATATCTGACTATGCTTGATATCCTTTATGCATTCCGGGAGTAAGCTCTAGCGTTTTTAGAGCTTCCTTCGCGTAGGAAGTTAGAATTTCAAACAGATTCGTAAAAGGCCTGTAGACGCCTGCATGTATTTTGATAACTCGGTAAGTAATTAAACGATTTTACTTAGCTTCGATTCTCCGTATGTTTGGTGTTTGTTTGTTTGGTGTATGGTTCAAATCTGGCAACTCAATTTTCACCCACTTCCATCAGTCAAATGGTCTTGAAACTTTGTAGGCGTGCGTGGGTGTGATGAGAATACAATTTTTTATTAAAAAAAGTTAAAAATGAAAAGAAAAAATAAACAAAAATCCACAAACACTAAAAACTAGAAAATAAAAAAATATATAAAAAATTACTTTAAACAATTTTACTAAAAATGCACTAAAAACTAAAAAATAATTCTCTTCTTGTACCACAATTTCGATGGTATTTTTTCACTTTGAATAATATCGTGGTGCTCTATTAAATTGATTCATATTCTGTTATGAAATATCTCGCGCCACGATTTTATTTAAAGTAAGAAAACACCATCGAAATTTTCAGTGAAATTGGTTTTCAGTGCATTTTTAGTAAAATCGTTGAACATAAATTTTTTTATCATATATTTTTTCTGTTTCACTTGTTTTTCTGGACTTCGCGTAACACTGCGTTTTTTACTGATCATCTATTCAAAGATAAAGGATATGTTAATTATTGTGGGGAAGACCGTTGCCGTTATCTTGCGTGAAATTAATACGGATGAAAATAGAATTGTGCACAAAGCTAAGATACCGTTCGAAGGGCATTATGTAACGAAACGATGCCATCTTCACCCACGACATGCTGTGACGCAACGCTGAAGAGTTCCGTTCAAGCGCTGCGAGTGCTAAAATTATGCGGGCTGATGTGCGCGTCGCAGATACCGCCTTGCTACCGGTTACCCTAGTAGCTACCATGTCGTTTAGTAACCCGGATGGTCTGCTTTCTTCCTCGTGGTTTCATTATTTATAAATGCCACCCTGCTGCTTCAAGAGGCAGCTAATATAATCTTGGGCAGACAAAGCTGTTCCTTTTCTTTCTTTCAGAAAATGTATAGTACAGCTCTCGATTTTAACTATACACCAGTAATCTAGCTTGTGTCAGATACGTTAGCAGCAATATTCTGGAAACTGTAATATGCTTCCTCACTGTAAATGATATAACATTTTTAGAATGTTTAACTTGGACTTTTAATTGACCGATCCCTGTTGCAATGATAGCAGTAATAAATTTTTGAAATACGATACCCTGATATGGAAGATAAAATGATGCTTCTTATTTAAACCTTACATCCACATAATTATACGCAGCCCCGGCCGGTTGCGTGTGCAAAGTGTGCGACGCGCACAGGCGCCGCAAGAGAACAAGCACTTAAAAGACCTAAAAAAATGGGAGACAAATTTTTAAGCAACCCAAATTTGTATAAGCAGAACTGGGGCATAAGTAAGATCATATTGTAGAATGTAGAGGGTTCTTATTTAATTTTCATTCCCTGATCTTTTTATTCGCAATTAATCCGAAAAAAAATTGTAAAGGCGCCAAATATTTAAGTACCACACATAAGAAAAACACCAAGCGGTGGGCCTGATTACACGTTTTTCAAATTAAGTAAAGGATTGTCTATGGATAGATAATCGTGGAACTTGTTTGGTCAGTCAAGAAGTTCAGCTTCGTACATACCTAAATAGGCGCCGAACTATTATGCTTAATATGAGGTCGCGTTCCACGAATGGGATACGAAAGGAAAAGCTCCAGTATAATACGGTCATAAATTTATAAGCTATTTGAATTTTTCGCTCCTCTTTTTTTGGTTCTTCAATTTTCTCGGGCAAAATAACGCACACCCTTATCGCGCGTCATATAGAACGATAGCCGTAATTAGCGTCGGTAATTAATATTGGTTACATCAATGTTATTTATATGCGAACGCTGATGCAGTACTGTATCACGCGCAGTTGAGAGGAATTTATAATAATTCCATAACAGCATTGGCCTCGGCTATCCGGGGGAAATTACCAATGCAAGCCGCGTATTCGTAATTTCCAATGATCGATTGATCGATTGTTTATTTGCAGCGCGAAAAGTATCTTGCCAAGTACGTAGTTCCTTAGGAAAGTAGTTCCATTGAATAAAGAGAAAAAGTCATGAAAATCCAATCAGCAAACAAGGGAATTCTACTAAAAATTCCAAGTTACTATTAAATAACGAAAAACGTTGAAATATACCTATTGAATATTATCACTCCTCAAATTAGTCTTTCACTGGAAATAACATACCTAAACAACTTACACAACGCTATCTATTTCTCTATCACCATACCTGCAGATACTTTAAATACATAGAAAATAGGCTAAACGTATAAATGATTTTCGCGCCGAGGGATTTGCGCTCTGTGCATAGGTTTGGCGTGTTTCCCGATTCCTCTGTAAAGCATCAAAAATATTGTCCGCGGGCCCCCGAATGTTTGTTCATGGCGATTTAAGCAAAACTTTTTCGGCAATAGCAGCGATCGCTCAGAAAAGTCTGACCAAACCTGAAAGAGCATTTTTGAAAACTTAGCTCTACTCAAAGTGTTTAAACAGTCTAGTAAATCTAAACGAATGAATGCAAAATATTTTCCTCAAAATTTGGCATCATCAACCCTACAAATATAAATATCGTCTCCCCATTCAGCAGTTGGCTGCTCACAGAAACGTCAATGTCATCTGCAATTTCCATTGCACTATGCCACTATACTACTGCCCAACGATCTCATATCAATTGAACTATACCCGGCGCAAAAAAGTCCGTAACCGTCGATTGCTAATTGGAAGCATCCGTTTATCTCACTGTTGCCGCGACGCAGCCGCGACCCGACATCCTGAAAAGAAGAAAACCTCCGGATGCCCCGAGTTGCTGGTTGCGCTGCGCATTCCAGCTGGCCCATAGAGCAGAGCAAAAGAACGAGGGGGGCACCGCGCGCGCAACGTTCGTGGGCCCGTGTAACGGCGGGGGGGAAAAAAACGAAAGTTGTCATTACCTACGCGGCGCGGCGCGGTCGCGAGGGAGCGTGATGAACATTCTTCGGGGCGCTCGACGTCAATCGAGTATGCCCCGTCTCCTCCCAAGTGCTGCCGTCGCCGGCCGGCGTGGAACAATCGTCTCGTTAATCTGCGTTTACGCTGGAACGTAATTATTCCCTCGGCACTTCGTCGAGGCGGCCCATTCTTCCAGAGAATCTGGCGTCGTTAACCTAGCCGGGCCGCTTCCCTTTCGTTCGGGAAAAATTCATTTGACTCCGTACCGCGGTGCAGCTGGTCCCCCCCGAGTCCTTCAAGCCGCGCGTCGACGGCGCGCGGCGGCAGCTCCCAGGGAAGATCGCGTCTAGGAATTATGGGTTGCACCCGCGGCACGACGCTTCCTCGAGCCTAGCAGCTTCCAGCGGCGAGCATCCGCCAAGGCTATCGACTCTCTCATCTACGCTTATTTGAATAATTGAAGCTGATCCAACGTAGCGGGGGATCTCGAGAGCGTTCTGGCGTCCGTGAGCACGCCACGGTGCGTCGAGCAGAAAATAAGGCGCTCGACAGTGATGGGCTTGAGGGGGGGATCCCTTTAATGACCACGACGATGACACCAATAATCCCGATAACGCCACTTCCGATACCGTCTAGAAGCATTTTGCAAAATATGATAAAACGATATTGACAGTAATGACACCGTGCCGGGGCATTTAGTGCGCTTGTTAATGTAGTAATTGGCGGGGCCACGGGCGACTCGCCTGTCGCGCGATAGCGAAGTAGCCGCAAGAAACGATTATCAACGGGATTCGAGGGGATGTTCGATTCTGGTGGTGATCAGGGACGCGGCTCTGCTCGATTGCTCGATGATAGTCAATGGTGATTGACTCTTAAACGGGTTAAAGTGGATTTAATGGGTGTGACAGTTTGCATATGAATTTTTCGGTCATAAGACACTACCAGTTGTGTTACAATTTTGTTATGGCTGATGAGACTATGACGTGGAAAGTCTGCTGAATGCCTTGATCAGGGGGAAATGGAACAGTGTATTCGGAATACTGAACATAGGAATTCGTTTAGAATCTCTGGTCAACGTTTTGATCTCTAATTCAACCCTCCAACAAATATTCTAAGAGAAAACGGAGAGCTCCTCCTTTCAAGCTTAAAGCTCAGTAAGTTTTAGTTATCTTATGCCTAAAATTCTGAGATTACCTTTAAATCTTGCAGTAGACCCCAATTCAGAATCGCCGCAAACTTCTGCAAATATCTAAAGGGAAAAATGAGTGCTGCCCTTTTCAAGTTTAAACTTCGCTAAGTTTTGGTCGCCAACGCCATACACACCTGCCTAAAATTTCCAAGTGACTTAAACTTTTATATCTTTGCCCCCTATATTTCTAAACTGCCGAATCCTGCGACTCAGAATCCCATAGACTTCTTTAAACTCCAGAGTATCTACAAACACAACGCCAATACCTTCCAAGCTTTTGCTGCGCGCAACTACACGCGTTCCCATAAATGGGTAAGATAACGTGAAGTCAAAGTGGACTTCTACCAGCTATTACTACAAATCGAATGGCTAGCTACACGCTATACCCCAGCGATACCGGGCAACAAGGTTCACCTTGTATTTCGTACGAGATGATGCGATATTTACTTTTAATAACCGTCCGTGATTATAGCCAGGATGAGAAAGGAATTTATACGGCGCAATTACCGATCTCGCGGGAGCATTTGTAATTTGTTTCTACTCTGTTTTGTTTCCCCCCGCGATGCGCATCGCCGATACGCCAGCCTCGTTTCGAAGGCTGTTCGCGGGTTTCAGTAACATTGTGCCTCTAATTCACTATGTTAACGGAACCGGGCAACGGTGTAACGAAATTAGCATTACCATCGATGTATCGGACTGGGGGATAATCATAATTATGTTTTATATCTTCATCGTAACTGTGCAGGCAACGTGGGACGCGTTTAGGGGCAACGGATGCGAGAACTCGATGCTGCTCGCCCCATCAACGATTTCAGTTTCTTGTCCCGTAGTTTTTCTATACATTCAAGCTGCACGCTATTTTTTGCCGCCGCACGACCATTACCCGACGTCTATATGGACGTTTTCGTTTACAGTTTACCTCGATCGACCGCTTGTCGCTCCATCGCGATCTTGTTCCTCTTCATCGTTCCCTCCCCTGCGAGCTGCCTTTCTCTCCCCCTTTAATGATATGTTCATGAATTTCTTCTCGCGTCCACTACGCCACGGGGCTCGCTCTTTAATATTCGAACGTCGTAAATCAACCGTTTAATAGGTTTCCAATTGACGTCACACCTCGATCACCCCCTGCCAGCGATTATATTACTGTAAAAGGGGGCATCAATCCGTGTCACTCGAATGAATTGATTCAACCTTCAAGAGCTACTTATGCAGCTTCAGCGACTTTGCTTCTGTAATCCGTGTGATGGGAAAGTAATTGCAGTGTTACGTTAATTGGTTTTTATTTCTTTGTGAGTGCATTGTGATGATTTATTAGAGACGTGTTTTTGGTAATAGCCTTATTCCTAGGGGATTTCTTTTCTTATTTTTGAAATGTTACCGTGGTGGCTTATCGCTAGGCTTCTCCGTAAATGAAATTTTGATAATGGCGGTTAAATTCCTTTTGTTACGAAAGTGGACTTTTACTGTCTGGTTATTTGATCTTGTCTGTATAAAAGTATCTACATGCAGTACTGCAAATGAAATAAAGTTTCTTCCTTTAAGAGGTCATTCTACATACATACTTTGATCGGCCGAAAAATGAAGCTATTTATAAAGATTTTTTTCTCAATAAATACAACATATAATGAAATAAATCTTGTTGGAATGTATTAAGCTACTCTTATATTACACAAACAAAATTTAAAAAGTTTTTTTTAATTCCTTGCAAATGTTTTTTTTATAGCGTCAATGTGATGCCTATAAAAAAGAGGTATGTTCGTGGCGCGGGTAATTTCCCGGCTCAGGCTTATCTGAAACAAAAAAATTGAAAAGATTCTTAATCTGTATGAGTGTCGCTATCGCTCGTAGCTCAATTAACAATTTTTGTCGAAAAATAGTCGACATTTTTCTCGGGGAGCATTTGAGAAAACAACCTTTTGGGGAACTTTTTCCTTCAAACCTGCCCCAATTTGTTAATTCTCAACAAAAATGGTTAATTGAGCTACAGGCGATAGCGACACTCGGACAGATTAAGAATCTTTTCGAATTTTTTGTTTCAGATAAGCCTGAGCCAGGAAATCAATTGCGCCACGATCATACCTCTTTTTTTTTGTAGGTGTCACATTGACGCTATAAAAAAACATTTGAAACAAATTAAAAAAATCTTTTAAATTTTGTTTGTATAATATAAATAAATTTGTATAAGTTTGTATAATATTAATAAATTCCAAAAAGATTTATTTCATTACATGTTGTATTTATTGAGAAAAAAATCATCAAATACAGCTTCATTTTTCGGCCGATCAAAGTAGAATGACCCCTTAAATGCAAGTATAGGTATATATTAATGTCACTATATGTAAAAAATAAATCAATTTCTGTCGCCCGTTCACATAAAGCTTCTTAATTCAGATGCATCGATAGCAGAACCATTTAAATTCATCGGGAAAAAAACTTACCTGCATATTGAGTCCATTCCATTAAATTATTACCGGAGCTTCTTTACCACGTTTGAAAACCACGAAATTTTCTCTCTAAAAATTGTTCGGATGCTAAACATCGCTCTATTAATTCCTGTTTAATTTCCACATTACTTTCGTGACTGTTTTCTTATCATCTTGCAATTCACATTAACAATTACCATTCACATCTACATACTTTGAACGTCCCCTATCTATCTGTGATAGCTCGTACCGCACCGCAAAGAAATACTTTATCTGTATCGCGATTATGTAGAGAGTTAATTCGCGATAGGTACCAACATGTTGTAATAAAGATATCCTTAATAGATATTCGAAACGCTAGTTACACCTAACCGGTTATTTTCTCTACCGCGTTCGTAAAAGGCGAATAACAGTCCGCGAGGCTGATCCGCATCGGTCGAGGGTGGGTGTTCAAACTGAATGACGAGATCGCATTGTATTCAATAATATTTCATTTATTACTCCTAAAAATTATATGGCGACGATATGGTGGGGTTCTACGTCGACGGAACCAGAAAGAGAAGAGAAAGTAGAGGAACGACACATAATAATTCCTTTCAGAAATCAAAAATGTCAACTGGGACTCATTTTTCCATCCTTCGTGGAAATTATTCTCTCTAGTCAGTGCCACTAGTAGAATTAAAGACAGACAAAAGAATTATGCATTGCGGAGATATAGTGACTACCCCAAACCCACTCAAGTTATATTTAAAGCAATATTCTTGACGATACATCTTTCTTCTTGGGCATTGCTTAGTGGGGCTGTACTTAAACGTCCTACATATTCTAAAAAGTGCTTTAAATCTCTGAGCTCCTGCGCTTGTTTCGAAAAGACTCTAGGGCGCTACAGTCTTCGTCCCTGGTTATTAACACGACACCATTATACCTCAGCAATGCACAGTACTTCATAGGGTTTTCTCATTCCCACCTCGCCTCTCTCCTCTGCAGCTTACCAATCATTTCCAAAAAGTGACGACAGGCAGGGTAGGGAACGGGATCCTGGATAATGTCACAAAGTAGCGTTTCCGGAAGTTGTAGCTGCGTTGATTAGACAGTAGATTAGAACGACGCGAGGGTGCGTACCCCGCAAAGTGCGTGAAGGGTCCTCGCTGTTCGTCCACCGTAGTTCCTCGTTCTCTCGCCGATATCGTTTAACAATTAAATACACTCGTTCCTAGTAGTTTTCAGTCTATGATGAATTCATCAATTAAATACAGCGTCGAAATGGCAGGCCTGGAACAGTTTCAAACGTAGTGGGGCCATTCCGAGATGGACTGGCAGAACAAGTACGCTCATCCCCGTGCTCGTCATTCCCATTTTGCTTGCTCGTTTCCTAATCCTCTTTCACCACGTGGTCGCCCATTTTCGACCAAACTCTATCGATTCGCTTCAACTCTTTAGAAACGTATCGCGAGACTTTGAATACTGATTTTAACCGCCCTGACAGTACAAGGGACGATCGCAACGATTGGGAACGCCACGCAGTCCTCGCACAGAGAATGGTCGTCGATGGAACTGCTGGTTGCTCCAATCAGCTACGTTGATTCAGAACACAAAAATAGCGCGTAACGTATTGAAAATTACGCGTGACCATTTCTTTGTAAAATTGAAGATATGTACGTGTATAGGTATGCCGAGCAATAGTGAGTTGACTACTGCGCATGCCTGAGAAGAAGATGGGAACCGCGCTAGATTGGAGGTTCGACTAGTGAACTAGTATCGGGGTTTCGGGTGACTCTTGTTCTCCCACTTTGAACTCTTCCCAGAAACGTCACATTTGCTCGGTATACCTATAGAATTCCAATTTTTCTTTTCTTTTTCCTTTAATACAATTCAGAGTATAATCTAACGCTTCTATTATCATCAGCACGCTACTTTTTCTCGCGTAAAACACTATCGTAAAATTCTTTCGGTGGTCATAAAATAAAACGTATGAAATGACGATGTAGTATGCGCACAAGTATCTTAACAAATCGTGTTTTGGATGTTTCCCTTGGTTTCTCTTTATTGCGATTTTTCTTATACGATTACACAGTGTGTATAATGTAGTACGCCGTGTTACTTGAATTATCCCGTTCGCCGCACGACGGATTTTCATTTTTTTTTCTCCTCTCTTTCTGCCGAATCACGTGCACAGAAACGAAATCGCTCTCAAAATCGATGCTTTCTCTCTCCTTCGCGTTCGCATTTTACAAAAACGTCGCTTCGCTTATTGTCTTCGCTATAGACTCGTACAGCCGCGCACGCACGCTATCGTTACAAGAATTGTCTTTTTTACCTCTAGTACCGACGAACCGCTCGTTGTCACATTCGCCAAAACACGCATACTTTATTACAATTGCGGTGGCTGGGAACTCACCAAAAATATCGACGTTCGCGTTAAATTCCAAGACACGGGTTACTTCTCTTTGCGTTTCGCAGGTGACGGTACGTACCACGTAACGAGAAACTGATCGCAGAAATTTTTGATAAATATGGCTTTGTAGAAGGGACGGTTTTATTTCTTTCTGTGCGTCAGCGTAATAATACTGTTTTCTTTTGTGCAATTAAGGAACGAAAGGAAATGTGGTCGTGTGAAGTTTCACTTATTTATATGATATAGGAATGAAGTATCAGCCGTGATATCGTGTAATGTTTTTAGGTTCGAATTGTTTAAAGTGGAGGTGAAATGTTTGTGGAACTTTTTAGAGATTCGATTAAATTTAGTGGTGAAAATTATGCTATGTAGGAAATGAACGAGGGCAATTTAGTGTAATGAAGCTGAAATTATATACAACGAACATACAGTAGAGAATTATGCTTTCTAGTCCTCTGCTGGGTTCTCTAAGCTGAATCCGAATTGCTGAGAAATTCGAGAAAAAGTGAATGTCAGGTACATCAAATTATTCCATTTCTTTTTCCCTTCCCCTTTGCGTAAGTCTTACGTCGTAAGATAAAACTAGAATGAAGGTTTACAAGGAAATTATCTCCCTTTCACTACTCTATCGTATCTAAAATTGAAAATTAAGAAACTAAGCCACGAAAAGAAAAAGAATTAAAAATATCCACTTTGAATAATTGGATACATTAAATTTTTGGCAAGAAATAAGGCTCTCCTCTTCTCATAAATTTTCTTCTCGTCTACGTAAATCTCAAACAGTTCAAGAATCTGCAACGAACTGATAGCAGATTAAACGGGAAGCATTCAATTTAAGAGACACTATGTATTTCTTGTCCTATTTATCCTACTTACTCTAAAACGAGTTAAAAAGTCCGAAAACAAGGAAGTACATCGACAAGTGTCAAGTAGTTAGAAATGAAATAAATTCGACGGGCAAAAACTGCCTGCGCTCCGCTTCTGGGGTTGATGAAAACGTTAGCAGATTAAGACCAACTGTTGGCGTGTTTGCGGAAGAGAATTACGGAAGCGTTTCGTCCCAGTTTTTAGGGAGAACCGAAATACAAGCATCGTGCGTTATTATCTGGAAATGGGAATTTAAGTGGCTTTGTTCGTTGGGAGCAAAGCGGTCCAATTTCAGTTCCGCCGGAAGTAATAGCGCGCTTTGTCGGTGAGTATCATTAAACAGGTTGCGTAACTGCGATGGGAGGCTTGGGAAAAATGCTTTCTCGTTAATAGACGTGGAATACCTGTTCCAAGATGGAGATTAAGCTCTGTGCATTGTTTTTGCCATGAACATTTTCTCTTAGGCCTTCGACTCTACTTTCAAGAAAGTGGAGCAGAAGGAAGGTACAGTTTGGTATAAAGAACTGCATTTGATGTACTTGAAGCTCTCCTTTTTTTTGTGATTCGTAACCTTCAACGTCTGATTGTGTACTGAAACTACGGAATTTTACATAAATAATGTACGGAATTAATTGTTCCTTGATAATTCTACTATTTGGTTCCACGATTCACTGTTTCATGAGAAGCCCAGCTATTATAGAAATTCAGGTAAAGTGCATACTTTGCCTAGGTATCTTATTAATTTGTATGGAATTGTTGGTATAATCGAGTAATCAGTAATTCATTCCACCAGTCCAGGACAAAATTAAAAAAAATACTAAATGCCTTTAGAGCATCGTAAAACTAATTTATGCTGTTCCTCTTCAACGTTACTACTAATTTATAATTTAAACATTACATTACAAACTTGCCTACCAAGTATATTTCCCCGAAATTCTCTCCTCCATGCCTACAAATCCTAATTTCTCGGCACGTGATACGTTGAATTCTCGCGTATCATTGATACCCACGTTCCTCCATAATACAAAACGCGAAGACGTTGCACAGCTTGCCGATTATTTTTGACGAATTCGTACGCCCGAAGGACAGACACAACATACGAAGAACACATGATCGATGCGCATGATTGATAAGTAATTATCGTAGACATATGTACACGGAGTCAGCTGTTTACAATAAATAAGTCTTTAATAAATATACTACTAAATATTAATAGGTCATTCCTACAAAGATTCGTGCGCGAGGTGAAGACATTTCTGGCGGGCACTTCTTCCCCTTTCCTCCGGTGGTTTCGCAAAGTACCTTAATCGAGATTCAAGGAGGCGTTACGCGCGATAGAATCTCCCTCGGAGACGTCGTCATACTTCGCAAATGTCCATTGCGCTCTGCAAAGTATAAAATGCAACTAGATAGTAATTGGGCGGGACCCTAAACGGTGTGAACACTTCGAAAGCCGCGGTACACGTTGAATCGCGTGGCACGCCGAGAATCTTTCCCATCACGAAAGGCAGTTGGACGTTGCTGCGAAAAAAATTACATTAAAAAAATACCTTACCGCCCATCCCCTGCGATGCTTACTCGGTATTGCGAGGTTTTCGTACCTACAGATATCTTTAATTACTGTTAATCCTCTGTAATCTCAGTTACACTTCGAGCGAACGAAATAAATTAATCTACGTACGCGAGCCTTTAGGGTCTCTCTCTCTCGTTTCATTTTCTTGAAATGCAAGAATTAAGTTAAGGGCGCGAACGTATACATATTAAAGACAAGAATGAACACAATGCCGCGCGGGATCGCAGCATCCTCGATTGGTAATAATGGTCCTTAAGCTTTTAAGTCGTTATGTCGATGAGACGGTCGCATAAATCACGCGATGAGAAATACATGGGGTGGTTCGATTTTATACCAACGACGGCGATGAGCGAAAATAACAATTGTTCTCGGTGACTTGCAATATTCACGCGACACTAATCCGCGTGTTTCCGTATAAACTCGTTAGTCGATCTTATCATAGTATCGTTAGGCTTCTGGCAGTCTGGCCGTGCCGTCATTAGAATACAATTTATCTTACCGTTAACTTTACGTGTAAATACCTCTAGCAACTTAATACTCTTCTCAGTAATTTAATACTTTGGATCTCTCTTGTAAGAACCGTACGAAACTATTTATTCTTCTATCCGCCACTTCCTCCAGAAATCACTTCCGTCATTCCTATTATACTCACATACCTGGCTCATCTCAATGAGCAGATTTATTTGCCGTTTTATGAAACACCCGA
This sequence comes from Andrena camellia, assembly GCA_029448645.1. Taxonomy (NCBI): domain Eukaryota; kingdom Metazoa; phylum Arthropoda; class Insecta; order Hymenoptera; family Andrenidae; genus Andrena; species Andrena camellia. The sequence continues at coordinate 46,587,675 of CM055676.1, read as the reverse complement.
CGGATTTGTACATATTTCTCATTGGATTACCACGGCAGGAATCGAATTCTGTATTTCCGTAGTTTCATAATAGAGCAAGTACACCGCGACCGCCATCGCTGCCTTCAAAATTAACGGCCACTCCATTACTCTAAATAAACAGGAACGTCCACATGGTACGCCTCCGCGACGTCGCCGCGAATCCCTCTACTGAATCTGAATCAAGGGAGAGGGAAGAGAAAGAAACTATTAACGCTATCACATCGTCTCGCGTATCCTTCCCATTCCGATTAGTCATCGAGCCTAACGTCGCCTCTCTATCGCCTCGACACCCTCGCGGTGTTACCTTCAGCGTCATCCGTGGTGAGCCTCAGCCGCCGAATTCCGGCCGTAGTTCCGAAGCCGCGTATTTGTCCAATTTCCCTCGGCCTCGCTAGAATGCTATAACATCGCTTCTCTTCTCACCGCTGAAACGCTCTAATTAAGGACAGGCTTCCGTCGATAATATACAAGGTGTTTCCTGTCGCCAGAAGAAAGATCAGGCCTGTGTTGACGTGACTGCAGGGATCACCTCTGGTGGGGCGAGGAAGCGCGGGCCCGTCGAAAAAACGAAAATCGCGGGAGAGAAGGGAGATGATTTTTCGTCGCCGTTCGAGGCGTGTCAGAGTAACGAGCGGTTGCGCCAGCGTTCGGCGTAATTAATATTCGGCGAGGGGCAGTGGTATGCCTCGTTGAACGCCGGTTTGTTTGCATGCTTGCGAGAAACGAGAAGCACCGCCGCCGCGCAGGGAAGGGGGCTAATCACGGCCGATTAACTAATTCATTCATTTCTGTCGAGATATAAGAGAAACGTTTCCATCAAGTCCACGGGTAATGCGGGGAGTCTCCATTAAGAAAATACGCCAGACCGGGCCCCGCTCGCGTAATTAGTTTATTCACTGTACTCGCGAACGATCCAGAACGGCTACCAACTTTGCACCGCGACAGGGAACCGTTTAAACGTTAAACTCGAGTCTCATGCTCGTTACGCGGCTCCGCCGTTTGGTACGCCCGTCTCTTTCCGTGCATAATTACGTCTATTCGAGCAACGAGTGGCCTGTAGGAGGGAGAGAGAGAGGGAGCAGTCTTGGCACACGGGCTCTTTTTGTGGCGTATCAGCCCGAAACTGCTCGTTACGTGTGGCAGACTCCTGCCGTCGACACGGGCCGCGTCCCGTTTTTGGCGATCGTTAGAGGGGTGGCTCGAAAGTGAAAGGGATCGAGATCAACATTTAGACGAATACTACGAAGTGTATATTTGATCGTGGCCGCGAGTTTTGGGATTCTTCCGCGACAAATGCTGCTTTTTTAGTTTTAGACTTTTATTATTCCAGGGGGTAAGGGGTTCGCGATGTCGCGAGGAAAATTGAAGGGGTTGGGAAAAGTAGAAGAAAGGAGGAGGAAGTAGCAGTCGTTCGGGGTCTGATCGACTCCACCTGCTTTCTCACTTTTCGGTTGCTCAACACCCTCAATTTTGCTCGTGGAATCTACGTAACAAAGATACTAATGGTACTTGTACATTAGTTTTGGCGGTCGAAAGAGGTAATGCTAAAATTTACGTATCATATTGGTATCACTGGTCTACATCGAGGGATCCCTTTAGTTGCATTCATTTGATTTTCTTATAGACCATCGTAATTCTCTAACTGTCCATAGGTAAATTAAGCATTCTTCTAACAGCTTCAGTTCTTCTTACTCCTGTATAATGAATTTTCGTGAAAATTAAATATCCCGCGAATTAAATATTCAATGAAGTTCTCAAAAAATTATCCTTGAAACTATCCATTAAATGCGAAAAGAACTCGGACCACGAGCCACCAAACCACCCATTTTTGCAATCCCGCAAAACCCAATTACGAAACAGAGCAGTCTAGATCCCTTCCGCTTCGGGAGAGTCCGCATATCGAACGGCGAAAAGTTCCACGCGGGGAACACGCGATGCGCACGCAATCGTCGTACATGAAGTGGAGTATGTCGTGAGTCGTAACGTAGTGTGATTTCTATGTACACGTAAGTTTACAATGATTCCGGTGAACACGATTGAGCGGGCCGAAGGCGCCTCACATGGCCAGTCTCTCGAGCGAAGCCTCTGTGGTGGTGGACAGTACAGCTTCTGGCGCGTCGAACCTGTCGTCGTCAGCGTCGTCGACATCCTCGATCGACCTAGTCTCGTCCTCGTACAGCCTGAGCGTGGTCGGCGTCCCGGTGGCTTCGATCGAGCTGACCATGGTCGAATCTATCGTAGTAGTCGCGTGTTCGCTCGAAACGGTCGACGCTGGGTCATCGTCGACGGATAGGGATTCGGACAACGACCGCGGGGTGTCCTCCGGGAGCTCCGCGGAAGACAGGCTCGAGGCAGGGGGGAGTCGATCGGGAACGGTATCAGGAACTTTCACGGTCATCGACTGGAAGTTTAGATCGAGGACCGTGGTCGTTTCGTACGCGCTCGTGGTAGCGGCACGGTCTATCGTTTTCGTACGATTTCTCGCGAAAGCTTTGCCTGCTCTACGGGGGCCTGGCGCACCGGCGTTCGAACCACCGCCGCCGAGCTTGTCCCTCTGAGAGGGTGGTTGCTTAGTCCTGCGCTTAGGCGAGGTTCCTCTCCCGGAAGGGGCGGTTAACACACCAGGAGACCACCAAGAGGAGGAGGATGTTGCGTAGGTCGGTACGGAAGTTGCCGTGGGCACCGCAGACGTGCTGTCCGTTCTGCCAGGCGTGAACCTCTTCCGTCCCAGAGGCACCGCTGGGTTCCTCCTCGCCGGTGGCCCCTTCTTCTTTTTCTTCTTCCCGTCCGTCAAATTAGGCTTTTTACTTTGACTCATGCTGCCAGCGGCGTTTACTTTTTTTGCGTTTGACGCTGGTGCTTTGCTCTTACCGTTGCTCGCGGTGACATTCCTGCCGCCGGCCTCCCCCTCGGCCGCCTCCTCTACCCGCAGCTTCCGCTTCTTGGACGGGACCGAGAGGGCCTCCCTGCGACAGGCCTCCTCGCTCGCCGCGCCCTCGCAGGATCTCTTCGACTCCGGGGAAGTCCCATTCCGGCGGGGACCCTCGCTCCTGGCCGCGGCCGTCGCCACCCCGACGCCCGCCTCCGTTATTTGGCACTGGGGGCCTGGCTTCTCGCCGGGCCTGCACTTCCGCTTCCTCTTCTTCCGCTTCTTCCGCTTGCGACACCTGAACTTGTCCCTGCCGTCCTTCTCCTGTACGGGAAGGGTGGGACAGAGCGACTGCTGGAGCAAATCGCCGCGATGGCTGTTGTGACGGTGACGGACGTTGTGCTGCGCGCCCAGCATCCGCCTCTGCAACGCCTCCACCCGCTCCGACGGGGCAACCTGCGTCAATACTCTCGCGTACGCCGAGAGCCTGCCCAGGTTGTGACCTTTCGCCTGCACCCTCCTCGGCTGGCCGTGCCGGTTCAGGCCCAGGTACAGGGTCTTCTTCGTCGTCGACCATTTCGCCGAGCTGTAGGTGTTGTAGTTGTGCTGCTCCAGGGTCTCGTTGAACACGCAGTCGTCTGTGTACTCGCGCTGAAACACAACATTGGAGAAATTACTTTCAGTTTCAGCAATAAAATTAGAGGTTCAACTGGGTGGGGGTTATCAGTGTTGTGTCTATCGAATATATATTCTTTCATCGTTGCGTCATGAAATTCCATGGATTCACAAAACCTGAAATGGTACTAAATATTCTTAAAATATAGGAGTCAGAAAAAGAGAGCCACGGCGCCGGGAATCGTACCCGAGCCGTCCGCGTACTGATCAGCAGCGTTAACCACCACGGGCTATGCCGACTCTCTCGGTCTCTGTCTTCCGAACTCCTAAATGGACGCCACCTATGTACTAAAGTCACACACTAGACCGTTGCCTAAGTGCCAGCGTATGCCTACTACATAAAGAAGGAACTAAAAGACAGCACGACGGGTGGGAAATGGACCCAGAAAACAGTTACCAACAGATCGTCGATTAAAACAATAAAGATTCTCGCTTTCACACTTAGAACCCCCTTTCAGTGGTAACATTACTCACAGGAACGACAGCTTTCCCCATTCATTGCGGGGAATCACTGAAGAACAGAAGGCCCACATTACTCGCGGTGGGCTGGACCAATAAGAAGCCGTGGATGGAAAAAACGCGGTACGAAATCGCGCGTCATATGATTTAATGGAAGGATATCCTCTGGATATTCCCAGAAGCTCCCATGGATCCTAGCCGTCGTTATCAATTCTGCGCGCCAATTATTCGTCATTATCACGTTGTAATTGCACGGCTGAGCGTTAGGGGCAAGGGCGGGTAGCCGAGCGGCCTGTCCCCCTGTCCCCCAAGTTTAACACGCTATTCCGTTTCGCCGCGCGCAAAACGGGGCTAACACTGGGCGAAATATTAACGGAGCGCTTCCCGATGGACGCTAAATGAGCATTAAGCATAATGCGGAACCAGCCTGACCGGCCCATGGTTGCCCGCACACCGAGCATTATGTTTTCGCTAGCGTTACGCCGCGCTGTGATTTTCGCTGTCCGCTTTATGGTAACTCGTTTCTAGAGGAGCGGAAGCGGCCGCGGTCTTCATCGGCTCTAATTACAGCGTTTATCCGGCTGGCTGGCGGAAAAATCCGCGATGAACGCGCGCGAACGGCCGTAAAGATACGCGGCAAACGAAAAACCGACTTTATGGCGCCGAAACCGACCGGCCAGCTGCCTGTTTTTCATGCCGTCCGGCAAATTTACGAGGCTACTCGACACCGTAGGAATTCGATCAATCGCCCCCTCCATCGGTACCGCGGTCGTTTTTAATACGCGAGTCGCGCGAATGTCTGCTAGTATCCCTGTCGTATCGGATATCGACGAACCAAGTTCTTATTGATTGTTGAAGGGAGAGATTACGGCGAGGCATGCGGGCTGGGGAACATCTTGAAGGCGTGGCGGAGACAAGAGATCTGATGTGGATGAGTTAAGGGGATAGTAAAGTTGGGTGAAATGATTTCGTGTTGGTGGTGAAAATTGATACCGGATTCAGGCTTTAATTGGGACGTAAATGAGAGTTGCGCTTGCATGTACCTCTGTAGTTGTTGGCTGGGGATGTTAACATAATACTTTGCTAGGGAGTTGACAGAATTTCTCGGTTGTTAGGTGTAGAAAGCGTTTCCATTATGAAGCATGTAAGAGTGTAATGGTTTGGGTGTCCGAAGATGGCGGATGACTGCCTACATTGTGACGTGGTTGGGTAAATGGTAGGGTTTTAAGAGTCTCTGTAGTATGTTACAAAAGGTACATGCGAAATGTATATCATCATTTTCATTACATTAAGAATAATGTCAGAATTATGTATATATGTTGTAAAGGGAAATCGTTATTCTACCATTATAGATAATTACTTGTAATTACGTGATTATGTAATTACATATTTTGCATTCGATTTACTATATGGGAAGCAGCTTCTGGTTTTGAGAGTCGGCTTTGATGGTCTACCCGGTCTACCGCATGTAATGTTTATGATGTAATTATAATATTAAATATTTTATTCTATTTAGAATATATTAAATATTTATTGAGGATTCATCTAAGTATAAGTATTCGGGGTGTATAAATGGAAATTTCATTTTTATTGCAAAGATGAGCAAGAAATGTTTGTACAAAAATATTAAGCAATTGAAATAATAAAACTACGTGAATTCAATGAAACTATCCTTTTCTCATTTGCACTGCAACCATTTCTGATTTTGGTACAAAGTCCAGTCAAACTAATCGCCATAAAAAAACTTCAAAAAAGTAAAAAAATTACGCCAAGTAGTACATGAAAAAGTCGAGGATGGAAAAGAGTATTATGAAATAAATCACGAAAAAAAAGATGATAATAATAATTACAATATAAAAAAAGATGTGAAATCAAAATAAGCTGCAAGTACCTACATAAAGATGTTTTCCAGCAGCGTGTAAAGGGGACACTGTGTAACACAATGTAAGATTCGGTCAAATACTTGGCGTGGCCAAGTTTTTTTTTTTTTTAATTTATTGGATAATACTCTTTTCCGTCCTCGACTTTTCATGTACTTGGTGTAATTTTGTTACTTTTTTGAAGTTTTTTTTTATGGGGATCTCACTTCTTTTTACAAAGATAATTTGCATAGGGAATGACTTCAGATAATTTTTAATATTATAAATTACAAAGGTTCCTCATCAACAGTAATGAACAGTCTTACCACGGGACAGAATTAAGGATAAATTCTACGCAAGTTAAACAACTACGAAAACAAACCATGTGCACCGCATTGCCGATCTATATGTATTATATGTATAGTACTTTGTGTATAGTACAAGAAACACTGATTAAATTCATGCATTATCGAAGGTGTCCATGTATCAAAATAACTGAATAAGTATGTATACGAAATCCTTCCTGCAAAATTATGCGTACATACATAGCCTGGCGTAGGTCACAGCATCATTTTACGCTTCGGTTATCTACATATACATAAAATCCTCAGTTTAGTTACAAATAAAAAACAGTTTTACCTTGTGTTTGAGACTGCATTTTGGTTGCAATTCAATGGTACAACGATACATATTTGTAAAAACACGTGGCATCTCCAACTCTTGACAACTTATCTTATTTGACAATCGCCAGGTTATAACTCGACGGTAAGCTGTCAAAATTTGGAGTAGATTGCATAGTGAAGATAGCGATTGACGAACGGAACATGTGTTAGTTTCTTTTGGCTGAAGGTGTGCGTGTAACGCGTATACGTATTATGTCGACGAAAATTTTGACTGGAGTATCACAAGAACAAGAAGAAAATCTTACCATTTTCGTATGATACATGAGAGCATATTACGATATCTCTGTCATACGTGGACCAATTTTATTGAATTTGGTCTTATTCGAAAGCTTACGTGCGGTTTACATAAGAAAAATGCCTTTAAATTTAGGAAATATTGCAGGCGTGATGAGATATTAATGAAATAAGTTTCAGGGTAAGGTTGGATTAGCCGGATTACGAGTAAAAGATACGCGGCAGCGACAGTCGACGTATACAGGGTGTCGAAACATGTACTTGGCGTCGAGACGCTACCGCGTCTCTAGACAAGTAGCGCCTAAGTAAAGGGACATCTATCAATACGTTAACAGACCCCATCAATTTACCTCTTTCATTTTGAATCTTCACAAGCTATAATCATCCCATTGGCACGTTTACGAATTTTACTCCACTCCCAACTAGGTACTTACTACAACCTCAATATTCGTAAACCCGAAGCAGAGTAAGTATAAAACAGCGTCTCAGTAAAGTGTTCCTCAGATGAGAATACTTTTTAGAGTGATTCAACGTCCAGCCACCCTTCTTGCTCGGCGACGGTCATTCTCGTGACCGGTGTACGCCTCCCGCGGAGCTAAAGAGCAAAATCTCTGCCATTATAAAAATCCATTCGCCGTCGAGTGGAAACGTTGCAGTTCTTAGACGATGCAAATTTGTGTGGAACAGGTTTACAGAACGTGTAATTAGAAAAAAGGATGCACAGGAGATAACGTAATCTTTCGTGGCAAGATGTAATTACAGAGAGTTTAGAAATATTGTGCATCGGTTATTGATAGCCGACCAGAATCTTCAATTATCCATGAACAGCTTGTTCTTTCGCCTGTCACACTTTCTTGCGATCTCTCGAGCTTTTCGTGGATTAATACGTTATGGCTGAAGTGTGTGTCGATGGCTATCGACATGCTATCTGGTACTTTGGAGGAATTACCGAGACCGTTGTATTCTATGGAAACGTTCTACGCCATTCGACTTTGGTTATGAATCCTTCAGGAACGTGTTAAATACTAGTGTGTCCTTAAATCTCTTTTAAAGTTATCTGTAATGGCATCGAAGTGTTGAAACACATTTTTAATAGGTCACGGTTTGCACACAAGCTTTAAACCGTATAATGTGCGAGAAGTACTTACAATTAGGGTCGTGAAAGTGTCAAGGGTCTTTCTCGAACTCCACGTATTACCCCAGGTCCACGCTGAGGCGAACAATTTTAGCGAAAATTTTACGCGCACATGTTAGCTAACACGCTCTTCGCCTCAGTGTTGGACATCATTTAGAATACTGAAGATAAGGAAGATTTTCTGGAGGTTCAACGAAGGTAAATTTTGAACGGCAATGACTTTGGAACACCAACATATTATAGGTCGATGAATTCATCAGGGAACGGGTTACACGCCCATCTGAATAAAAACATATAATTCCATTTAAAAAAACAATGGTAACCTAGATAAGGTGTGTGACCATCACAAGATGTCCCTCTCGATACAAAGTAAGTTTTACTTGAAACCTTTTCTTTTTAATAACGAATAGTTTAGGAGATCGTTGCGTGCGAAACATCAAATGGGACACCCTGTATATTTCTTTAATATTCGGTCATTGAGTGGTTGCTCATTCGTTGTTACGGTCAGTGTGATGTCCCCTTTTCCAAATTAGCGTCTAAAAAAGGCAGCGTAGCCGGCTACAGAAATCAATTTAGTTTGAAACACTGTGCCAAACAGAGGTGTTTTGTAAAATGGAATGGTCTCAAGAAAAAGCACTTGAATTAATCGGAGAATTTGAAAGATGTGACTGTCTGTGGGACATGTATGTATGTATACAATATATGTACATATAAATCCTGTTAAAAACTTCTAATTATTTCCTACCAATATCCTATATCTTTAAATAGGAATCATCCCTTAACAAGAATTTTACTATTTTTTTGTTTAAAGAAAATCTGTTATTAACTACTATAAAAAGGTGTTGATATTATAAAACCATGACATACATATTATAAGCGGAATAAAAAACTGTCTGAGTTGCGTTATGGTTGGTTTCATATTTATCAGGAAAATCTCGCCAATGGGTTGAAAATATTTTGGTCAAGATAGAACAGAAAATATACAAATTTTGAATTATTGAAAGTTTAATATTAGCCTCTGTCACGTGTATTATGCGTTTGTAGTGTCTGTCAACGGCGGGTCGCCTGTTTACGAGCAGTCCCAGAAATGGAGGCGGTGCGAATCAACAGAATAACACCAGAAAACTGCGGTAAGAACATCGAAGAACATTGACCTGTGTTATCCGCTGTGTTCATACCGATGCGAACACCCTAGTGAATGTTTTTACGCTGCGTTTTTGTTCGTGTTCGCTTCAGTGTGGACCGGGGCTTACGATTCTACCGGCTAAGTAGTATAGGTCGACCATATGGCGAATTGGAGACGTCAGAAGTCATAGAAACTTTACGGCTTACATTTGGAAATCCTAAACTTATTTTATGTGTAATTTGTGAGTCATCTTCTATGTAACACAAATTAAACAAATGTACTAATATTAATTTAAATTATTGTATACTATGGATTGAGTATAGCAAACTCAAGTTCCTCTGTTTGCACTACTTACATATCAGATACTCGAATGAATTTGCTCTCATAAAATTCGTGACATGCTTTACGCAATTTTTATGAAATAAACTTAACATATTCTGTATCATTGCATAATACTGCAAATTTGCACTAGATCAATTTGAATTTGATGCATATAAACGTAGTTTATTTTAAAACAAACGTTGCACCTTAATTAACGACAGAAATGATTATATTAGACATTAGTCTTCTTTAGACTGTTTAAAGTTCTTTCTTTCACGTCATCTACCACTTGATATCTTATGAATTGAATGAAGTATACATATATATTTACAAGAACTGTTTTTGTGGTGATTTTTATTATTTCCATTCAAGAAACATTGGCGATGAAAGGAACATCTGCCTGAATTTCGTGACCACATATTTTCACGTGATTTACACCCAATTCGGAGCCTCGTTAATTTTCATGCCGCTGGAAGAAAAAGATTCTGATGCCTGGCGCATCCTCGTTTATGGCTGCGATAAATGTGGATTACTGCGAACGAACGATTCCATTGAGGTAGCATATGCACGGCATGATTACAGAAACGATCGCATTGACCCTCGAATAATGTAATTTATCTTGCTGGATATATTTGCGGATTCCCAGAGGGTGTGAACGAGAATAGCTTCACGATTTATACACTTTTAGCCGGATACATACTTGCTGTTTCACTGAAAGCCCATCGATTAACGCTCCCTCGAGCTATTAAATCAACAGAACTCCATTCAACTGCAATAGAAATTGCATAGCTACCGACTCTAGCCCATTAAAGTTCTAAAGGGAATTCTTAGGTCTTTCAGTTTGTTCAATCCGAGCAATCTGGACAAATTAACGGACTTTTCATGTACGTACTTAATACTCCAAGGAACTTTATGTTGGTTGAAATCAGAAAATTTGGAAAAAATTATGTTTACTGATGCATTTTTTGAAATTGTACAAACTTTGGATTAAGCTTTTACTTACTTCAGAATTAACTGGTTATAAGTTGTAATATAATGAATTCGCACAATCACTGGGGCAAAAACAAACATATTTTAAAACTACAGTCGGTAATTGTACGTTTTATAATTCAATTTACTTTAAATAACACAATTATTTATAGAAACTATGAAATATTGTCAAACAGTCATCACAAGTAAAACATTAGATCATTTAATGCATTCTCCCATAATATCGATAAAGCTTCAATTCACCCAAAATCCCAAAGTTAAAGATCGTTACGCAGACTTTAAAACTATAAACCACTTTTGCACAATATTAATTCTTAACATTCATATTCATTCTTAACAATTGTATAATTATCACATACAAAACCTGGAAAAATACCATTTCAAAAATACATTTTAAACGTTTCCCCTTGATCACTATAAACTAACGATTCTTCAAAATACAACCAATCGACGAAAATAGCAAATCGAAACTTCTTGCAGCGAACTCTTTATGGCGTTTGCCATAGATACGAAAGGCAACGGAAAATGCGTTTCATTGAGCTACATGTGCTGCATGGCAATTAATCGGGGGCGATTGCATTCAGTCGAGGTAAAATGGCCAGTCGTGTATCAAACGCGGAGCCTAAACAAACCTTTGTGTTTTCGCTGGGGAATTTACGAGCACGACGAAATGAGGGGCTGGGCGGCCGATTCGTCTTGCCGTCGACAGGTCGGATGAAGAATGGGCGGTCGAAATTATCGAAACCACCTCGTTTCCTGTCTTTGTGAAACGGCCAAGATACGCGGCGACATGTGGCCGCCGTTAACACTGCCCGCGCCCGTTGATGCTTTCTTTCGCCGACCAAAGGGTTTGCTTACTAACTGCCCGTCAACGTGACAACTTTGATCTCGTAGATGTCCATACTGCTATTTCACACGTGTTGCTCGTGATTGTGCACGATCTATACTTTTTGGAAGCACTACATTTAGTCTCATTTAATTAACAATATGTTATTTTGTTAGGCGCGTTGCTGGTGACTAGATGCACGTACTTATGCGTTACTGTGAAAGTTCGAAGACCGGTGAATCTTATCCGTGAAGATTCACCGCCACGGGCGGTAGGAGTTCAAAATATGCCACGGAATATTCAAACCTCGGGCTTCCACAAACAGATGCCGATAAATGCCAGTATTTACCGATCAGCCCTGTTGGCAAAAGCCTGAAGTACAAATATTTTATAAGATATTTCGGATTTCCACCACATGCTAGGTCAGTGGTGGCGAACCTATGACCCGCGGGTCAGACACTGACCTCCGAAGGCTTTTTAAATGACCCACGCGTTGATTTTTATAAACTTATTAAAAAATTTTCGGTGTTTCCAAATTATTGGTACCCTTTTTACCACCGCCCTCCCCCCTTTCCAAGTGACGCCACTGACTTAGTGACCCACGGGCTAGTATTAAAAAAAAAATGAACAAAATTTGACCCACTTCTCGAAAAGGTTCCATCACTGTGCTGGGGTCTGGGACAGTGTGATCTGAGACAGTTCGGTCTGGGCGGGGGCTCGGACCATCAATGAAACGTGATCCGGATGCGGGACGGCGCAGTGGCTTGGCTACACTGTGCCGCCGCCAACAGTTGACGAGACTGAACGTCATGCGTGGCGCGAGTGGAGTACCGCGATGTGCTCTTCCCTCATTGTTCCGGTTTGCACACTACCCTGCCCCAGGTCGAAAGAAAAGGAAAATAGAAACGTCTGGGCAGTTAATTAAGTCTAGGGTAGTTCGGCTAAATGGCAGGATTTACCGATTAGCCCTGCCACGAAGTAACATTAACCCTTCGTGGTCACACCTTCTTATAATGACAAATTGGTCACACGGGGTTCACTGTACCCCAGCGTCATTTTTTGAGTTACCATTTTCGTATTTTTGAATCTTTTAACTTTTCAGTGATAATTGTACATTAGTAATACTTATACAATCATTGTCTAATAGTGTTTTTCTAGAAATGTAAATTTTAATATGATAAAATTTGTAGTTGAAAATGAGCGATTTTCCACGGTTGTAGGGAAAAAGCAATTTTTTAATTTTTTTTTATATTTTTTTTCTTGCGATAAATCTCCTTGGGAAGTCGTAAAGGCGCGACATTTTCACTCGAAAATTATTCTTCGGGTACAATACACCCCGTGTGACCATGAAGGGTTAAAATAAACACCACTCACTTAAACAGTTCAACCGTGATTGTCTATTTTTCAGCACCACCATTTGCCCTCTACACCTATCACGTTCTTTGGCTGTACTTTGTAAGACGTTTCTCATAGATTTAATAATAAACAATTCTGTTACAAGAATCATGGACACGTTATTAATTACCTACTGACAAACCTACACCTAACGATAAAATAGATAAAATCACAGAGGCAATGTTCGACAAAAAAATAATACAATTTTTATGTTGCAAAATACGATTTTATCGATTTCTTGTATGAAAAATATTTTTTATCTTTTTTTAAAGAATTTATCTCGAAATTCTGCTCCCGACATATCTTAGGGAATGGTTTTCTGCATGCCTCATTAAATTTTCATTCAAATAATTGGAGCGGTTTTCGAGATTTTATGTACACCATCAAACTGTGCACCGCGTACATGCCTTTACGTTTTTACTCACAACATTTATGTACATAGATATATTTAGATTTTTCTTTTTTTTGTGTTAAAGCTCATAGAATAACGATTAAAACTAGGGGAAAAACGTTGTCTCTATTGTTATTTATCACTTTAAAATTTGCGCTTGAAAAAAGGCCTGTTTTAGGGCTATCGAGGGTGACCTTACCCGCTTAAACCAAAACCTGACCAACGCTTCTAACAGATCACACTCGCTACTGGTACATAAAAAATGATATCATTTGGTCGAAACTTTCTATTTCTGTATTAACAGAACGTCACCCGACAATGATATCATTCCCCGCGAATATCCCACGGTGGCGCACAAATCTGATCGATTCACATTGTTGTGAATCTGGATTCGTGCTTAATGACACGTTCAAGGCCGATAAGTTTGATATGGGCGCCGCCCCACCACGTAAATCACGGCGGATGATGTAATTTCATGTAATTTCCCTTTCCTGCGCGAAGACAGTGCAGCTTTCGCGGTGCCGCGCCTGTATGAATAACCGCGACTCCTCGCGTGGAGTTTGGCCACCTGAACGTCCTCCGCCCCTTATAATTCGTGCCGGCGGATTACGCGCAAATTGCGAGTCTAACGTTACTGGGTTTGGGACGGCTGTAATTTCGTAGAATCCTCGTAACACCGTGCATCCTCCAGATTCGTCTGCGATTAGAAATTACCCGTAATCGCGAACTTCCAGGCCTGGAAGCAGGGAGTTTGTCGAACGTATGTGCGTACAAGCACAACGAAGCGCGCCGTTAAACACGCAAGTAATAGCCTGAATCAAGGTTACGGGGCAAGATCAAGATCGATTTGATTTATAATCAATCTTCCGTGACATATGATTACCGATTTTTCGTTTTCACCTCGGTCCACTCGTTGGAGCAGCACCCCGAAGTACTTGAGGCCAGATTGATGTCTAATCTGTATGCAGATGAGCTGTAGAAGGTACATGCGTGTGATTCCGCATTTTCTTCAACCATAGGATAATGATTTGTTGCGTGCTAATTTTGTTAGGTCGGTGTGCGGAAAATTGATATTCCTCGGAGGGATAGAATCGCGCGATTTAAAAGTCGCGAGATGAGAAGTTTAGCATTAGAGCTTCCTTGGCCGCCATTGCGATTAGGGTAGCTAGGGCTGTACTATTACCTATAGCGATCAGGTGATAAACGCGCTGGAATGATTGCTGGGTGGCTTGGGATAATATGTTAATTGTAGATTTAGGATATAATGGAGAAGGAATAGAATATTTGATGCAGGTATACTGTGCGACACTGCGAGTTAATGATGCAAATTTATGAATATAGGTTCCTGTTAGATCAATGTTAAGATAAACTTTTGAAGAATTTTGAAATGCTGATAACGATAATTTACAATAGAAAATAGTTATTTAAGGACATCTTTAAAATACAAAGTTGTGCATATAAGTGCAATATACTAAGGTTTGAAAATTATAGTTTGAATCATACTTTTTCTTTAACAGAATTAGTGATACAATACATATTTGATTCTAAAACTATTTAGTTAAATTACTGCAGATTTTTTTTTCAAATTTAGCAATTATAACTCTCTATAAGAACACCATTCAAAAAAGCTCATCTTTAAGTTTCACATAAGCCCCAGAAAAAAGCCTATTCAATTTTTTCTTCAAAATACAGTGTCTTTTCAGAAAAGCAGGTAATCCGGGGGGGGGGGGGCAACTTTGGCGTGACGATAAAGAAAAATATAATAATGAAAAAACAACCCTGGCGATGATATCGACGAATCGAATCGTGAAAGACGCGATGCGAGTGGAGTACCCCTGTTGCTTGTTCGAACTCATTTTGTAGTGCCAGTTTAATTAAAAATTTAAAATCGAAATTTAAAAGTATTAACTTTTTTAGTAGAAGCTTAATAAAGATCAGTTTTTTTTTTTAAAATAAGCGATTTTTTCTCAAAAGCCAGGAGAGACAACTGCCGCCTCCCCCTCCGGACGCCCATGAGAACACCACCCACACATAACAAACACAAGAAACAAAAGAATAAAGTAGATTCATTTGTGTTCCCACTTCTGACTTCGCGAACACTCTGGAAGCAGACACTGCGAAGTCGAAGTACACGAGTATACTACTCATTGGCCACACTAATTCCGTCAGCAGAATTCCGCGGATATTCGAGTGCAATCTGAAAAGCACAAGCTGCTCGAGTGTGTAGAGAAAGATCCACGTAAACGCTCAATCTCGGCGGGGGTATGCAGTCCGGTTGAAACAAAAAGTATCGTCGCTCTGACAACCGATCTTTTACAAGTAATTCCAGTGACTTAAAGCAAGGGGCGAGTATGCAATCGCGCTGAGTACATACGCGCACAACCGGCGAAGTTAAAGCGCCCGATCACGTAACTTCGTAACGAGCCTTTTCCTCTGGCACACGAGCGGGTGTTCGCGGTTAAGTGGTAACTACAGAAGTCAAATCGCACGTTTACGTATATTTATCGGTATCAACAAAGCCGTAAGATTTTAAAGCGGCCGTAATTACTGTTATCTGGCCGGATCGTTATTCCGAAGAACGCGTCAGCACGGGAAAGGATATACCTCCCCCCCACCCCCCTCTCGCGGTGCTGAAAAGAGAACTATGGTACAAACGTACGGACATTCCATTTTACTTTCTTCGCGGCGTTAAACTTCGTCTTCCTTTTCCGCCATTAGTTTTCAATGAACCATCAATTAGCCATTAACCTTGTTTGGGAATTTTAGTGGTTAATAATATAAATATGTATACTGTAGTAGATACATGATCGTTATGATACATACGTGTGTTTAAGATTATTGATAGGCAAATTTGAGTTATTATAGGTGTTCTGCAATGTGGGCCATTTATAATAATGACTGATGGAGTTGATTCTGTTTTCTTTTTATGTAGTTCTTTTTATGTGTTGAAGATCAACTTGATTTCAATTACTGGAAGAGTATATCATTTTTGTTAATATTTTGTTAGACGAAATGAAAGAATTTCGGTGATACTGTATAGAATGACCTTGGAAAAAACGAAGGTCAACGCAGTTTAACGTTAAGGGGAGCAAATGATTGATAATAAATCTGAATTATAATTTTCTATTTTAACCCGCGGTTGTCACACAAAATTTGACTTTTAGGTGAAATATATTTGAGGCATCATTAAAAATGGTACTACTGGCCAGTGCCGTCTTATCGTTTTCGGGGGCCCTAAGGCGAGCTCCATATGTGGCCCTCTAAATTATTCTAAACTAGCTGATCCGTTACCCGGTTTCACCCGAATTATTTATGATGTTTCCAAAATAAAAAATCCTAAAAAATAAATAGCCTATAATCTAATCTAGGACGTGTGTAATGTACGTTCCAAATTTCATTGAAATCCGTTCAACCGTTTACGCGTAAAAGAAGGACAAACAAACAGACAAGTTTCACTTTTATATATCAGTAGGGATTAAATAATACCAAAAATACCGCGTTAACACGCGAAGCTTTAAAACAATTAAATAAATAAGACGCAGGGTCCATTCCACGAAAATGGGCCTCATTTTAAAATCTAAATTTTGGTGTATTCGTTATTTTCGTTCCGCCACAGTTGGCCCATTTCCAATTTTTTTCTATCTTTTACAACCCTATTTTTTTTAATTTTCCAATTTTTCGGGGGCCCCCTGAGCTTCAGGGCCCTGAGGCGGCTGCGTCTTTGGCCTTCGGATTATAACGGCACTGCTACTGGCGCCATGTAGTAGTAATTTTATGTATCCTTTTCATTCTACAAGGTAGAGACGCTTCCTGAGTTAAGGGAATTCTATTTATTAAATTTATTAAAAGTAAAACAAAAGGTATGAAAAACTTTTTCTCTGACTCTTTTACTTCCAAAATAAATGTTAATTTTCAACGATGAACATATATTCTACAATGTTCAATCTTTATTTCAGAATTTTTGCGAATTAATTTAACAGATAGTTTTTAAGCAGCAGCTGATTTAAAATTGGCTTGGACCAATTTTATCTCAGACTGAATCGACCCAGTGTGACAACTACATTTGAAAAAAAAAATAGACGTGACAGCCGAGGGTTAATGATAATTTGAAATCGAACTTTCAGAGTCAAGCTCGTAGATATAGAGCTTCAGTTATTAACTCTTGGACGGCGGATAGTTTGCTGCTCGTTAGATGCAGGGTCCATTTCGTCCCACAATTTCATTCACACACATCTCTGAACAAGCTGTTACATTGGATTCTAATGTTGTGATCTAAAATTCTTCTTTTCTTCAAGAAGTAACACTAATAATATGTAACGCATGTAGTTTGATATTCAGAACGAGTCAAAGTGGACCCTGTACTTATCCGCCGCCCGAGGAGTAACAACGAAAACGTTTCGGTCTCCACTTAAAATTTTAAAAAATCTACAACTTCCGCTTTTTCCATCACAATTTCTGTTACTAGGAGCTCTCGTACAAAAACTTACGCACCATACATTGCGCTCTTCCTGCTATTCTTCACACTTTTTTAACGACTAAAAATAAATTTCAAAGGTCCATAAAAAATACCACAAACCTACCACAATTAATCTAAATCTCGTTCCAAAAAATTCTCCCCAAACCTGCTTCTAGCCGTCGACAAATAAACACCCACCAGCCAATACGTCTCAATTTACGCACCCCGCGACGCAAGAATCCTCTCCGAAGAAATCGTTGCAGCGAAACCGCGAGTCTCGCCGAGTTCCGCCCGAGACCCCCCCGTCGCGCCATTTTTACACCGCTGGATGGGGCCACAAATCCAGGACTATCGCATGCGAACGTCAACGAATTAATGTAGAGAATTCCGAAACGAGACGAGGCTTAATCGCACGACCCGCCGTGGCGCGTGTTTCGCTTTCGATCGACTCGCGGCCGCGGGCGCATACACGCGCGCGGGATATGCACCGCGTTCGATGGTTCACGCGGGGTCAAAGTCAACTGGTTTCTACCCCATATTCAGCGCGCAACGAATACTCGGGCGCGATTGCGTCACCGTTCCATCCGCATGATCCAGCACGACCACCATAAATTGTCTGCCGTCTGGTTGGTCGCGCCGGCGAGCGCGACGTGCCAGTCTCACGGCCGAGATTATCATTTTTCCGCGGGCCTGCTGTTAACAGGGGTCGATTTGTTCCCGCTGGAATTCGCGCGGCGTGCCTGGCCGAGAGTGTCTGCCGAAGAGGAATTTGGATTGGAACGTTGCGTGTCTCGGCGGCGTTACCCGTGGAAAGCTCTTTTTATTGAATCGTCTGTGTTGCTGAAATAAGAGGCCCGAGGCTGCTGCCTGTATTGTTCACGATGGAAGGAGGTCCCGAGTGGCTTAGTAGACGCTTCTGCGTGCTGCCGCGATTTTCTGGCTTTATTGGGACGTAGTTTACGAACTAGCTCTTGATTGGAACGGGAGGATGTTGGGGAGGATTTGCAGGGGTAGTGTGTGTGGAATTGAGGTTCGTGCTTAAAAGGTGAATAATTGATCCCGGTGGTGGTACATACATGTGTCACTGAAGAAATTAAGGACACTAATCATTCGATTCAAGTACTTTCCAAATTTCCTGAGATTTAGGTTCACGAGCACAAAGTGGAAGATCAATGTGTTATAGGGGTGTGCGGGTACCCAAAATTACGGGACCCGATTTGCGATTCGGGAGCCGATTTTCTTGCTGAAGGGGCCATTCTACTCTGATCGGCCGAAAAAATGAAGCTACTTGTAAAGATTTTTTTCTCAATAAATACAACATATAATGAAATAAATCTTTTTGGAATTTATTAATCTACTCTTATATTATACAAACAAAATTTAAAAAGATTTTTTTTTAATTTGTTTCATATGTTTTTTTATAGCGTCAATGTGACACCTACAAAAAAGAGGTATGTTCGTGGTGTAGGTGATTTTCCGGCTCAGGCTTATCTGAAATAAAAAAATCAAAAAGATTCTTAATCTGAATGTGGCTATCGCCCGTAGCTCAATTAACAATTTTTGTTGAGGAATAATAAAATGGCGCCGGTTTGGAAGATAAAGTTCCCCGAAAGAGTGTTTTCTCGAAAGTTCCCCGAGAAAAATCTCGGTTATTTCTCGGCTGTTATTCGGTCACTTTTTAATGTTTTTCTATAACAAAATTACGGAGAGTTGCTGCACATATGTACTTTTAAAATAAGCGAATAGTTGTAAAAAAATATGCAGTAGATATTCTACAAAAAATTTCCGAAAATCGCGTTCTTTTTCGCCAGCTGACTAGGCATAACCCTTTAAAAATTCTTACTGAAAAGTTTTCGGGTACCCGATTTTTAAGCAAGAATTTCGGTTTCCGAATCGCAAATCGAGTCCCGTAATTTCGGGTACCCGCACACCCCTAATGTGTTCATAAGTGCTTACGATCTCATAGTTCTAACGAAGTCTTCGTACAGTACGACATTCAAATAGTGGAGGTTCCCATAACATAAATTTCATAGTGCATCGATCAGCAGTATCAAGTTATCGGGGAACACCCTCCTCATTAAATTGCTATTTGCATTGCCGTATTTCAGACACCAGCCAGCATTAGCCGGGTAACCGTGTTTCCCACAGTGCTGTTGCGCGTCTCATTGTGCGCGCCGTTACATAATGACAACTTGAACCGCGGCGCCAACACTGAGAGATCAATCTTGTTATTTTCATCAGAGGCGCGGGCAACGCGCGCGTTTCCGCGTGGCGGTGGGACGCACTGCCCATCGCTCGCCTCGCGCAGGTACATTTACCGGTGGATATCGTCGTTCACAGCGGACTTATCGTAAATAATGGTCTCGTTAGAAAGAAACTACTTAATGGAGAGCGTAATCTCGCTGTGCCACCAGCACCACGCCGCCCCGCGCGCGCTGCTTTACACCTAGCCGAGGAAACTTTACGACTCGCGAAGCCAGCGCTCGTTGCCCGCGGATAAGGGATTTATTATTACTGTAATGCTGTCTGGTGTGTGTAGCTTGTTGCAACCGGGGCTTAAGGTCGTATGTACCTACCTACTGATCACCTCGAGCATGAATCCCAAAGCCGCCATGTGCACCATGTTTATCCTCTAAACAACGAGTCCGGCTGTCAAATCAGATTTATTTTGCCATGCGAGCTCTACTTAGCAATAATTTAAGTGCTAAAGATAAGAGTTACTAGAATTGTTCGAACCGCGGGCTCTTTCGACTCCCTTTGGTGTCGGAACTCGGGAACCTCTGAATTATTAACGATTTATTAGCGAATCTACTTAAACCGCTTTTAATAAATTATTAAAATATCTAGACACAAGGATTGTTGTCTCGCTTAAATGTCTGATCCTAAGACTTAAATTCGTTATCGATCTTCAACGATAACTGCTGATGTTTATTCGCTTTGGCGGTTCTAATCATGGAGCGAATGGATGATATTTTTCACGGACGTTTGTAGATAGTGCTACCGAAGGTTGTTCGTAGGGTACCAAGGAAACTCAGGAACAGTGGTCTTTCGTGTACCTACCTGCGACTCGTACAACGCGGTAAATTTAATACACCACCCGAGCGTTCCTCGAAGGCGCCATTTACTGCTGTTCCACAACTGTTAACGATCTAGACGTTTACGATTAGAGTGATTTCTGGCCAGTCAAATTTTAGTGTTCATCGAATCTTCAATGGCTAACGTTATATCCTAATGGTTCCAGAGCATTCCCTTTTATTTAATACGATGTTCGCGAGACTGGTTTGCTTAATTCAAAGGACATTCGACAAATCTAACAGCTAGGGCATTTTCACGCGGGACATTTCTGTGGTTCTCGACTGGTATTTTGTACACATATATTCACTTAACCGACATAGCGATAATTTTAAAAAAATGGAGAAATATGAATGTGTGAATATATCTGAAACACCTAGGGGTCGTTCTTAAATTCCGCAAGGCTTTGTGGAGGGGAGGGGGAGCAAATTTCTTACGTTTTCTTACGAGGGAGGAGTAATATTTTTATAATATTAAAATATTTATAATAGTTTTAATGAATGTAATATTTTTTTAACCTAATTTTCAATATGAGTAGAAAACGATATTTCATTGCACGCACGAAACCGAGTTAAGGGCGGACACCGCTGTAATGGTCCGAAAAGTAAAATATTATTAAAGCAAACTACGTAATGAATCTTTTTTAAACTTTCACGACTTTTTATTGGATATTTAACTTATACGAATATCTTTGTTTAAATTGATTTAAAGCAGATTTACAAGCTGTACAGGACCAGTAACTTTGCGCTGCAAAAAATTTGGTTGATAGTTTTCTGACGAAACGGTGCTTCTAAAATCAACAGGTTGAATATTAAGGGCCATTTCACACGAGATATTTCTGTAACTGTCGATCACTAATTTATCGAGATTAAGAAGGTTAATGATAATAGATTTAAACAAGATGTGAATATATCCAAGATATGAACCCCCAGATCTAAAAGCGCCATGTGTGAAAGAGACATAAGAATCACAGTCTGCGCACAGCGTTCACGCATAGCCGTTGATGGTGGCTAAGGAGGGTGTAGCAATTTTTCGAGCGCAAACTTTTCTCGTCGTTCTTTGGGAACAGAATCCGACTTGTTATGTCTGCTTGTTATTTTATCGCTGCTTTCAGACACTAACGCTCACTTTCAGCGAAAAATACGGTCGGCAGGCAGAGAGTGCAGATAGACAAACTTGCTTCCTCGTTTTTCTCATTAAACAATGATTTAAAAGAAGAGTCAAAGAATTTCGATGCATGTGGTACTCGTAAAAATAGCGTTCAATTGTCGCGGAGTTATAAATCGAACCAAGCGTTTCATCCTTGCACAACTATTTTCAGAAGCAGGAACTGAAAAACAAATTCATTTACGATCTAGGAAGCATTCACCCGGGAACTTTGCCTGCCAGAACGGTAATATTGATTCAGTTCCACCGTAATTATGTAAATGACAGTTTTTCTCCTCGAGCAACCCATCGGCACAATTAAGAAAGGGTAGGGAAATTTCAATTATTTCTCGGGACTGAGATTTCTCCTTGGAAAATAAACGGCCCCCCGTAATTCCAACTATCGATATAAAATTATACACCGTGCGTCGCTCGTCGTGGTCTTATTCGTGTTCGTTTACCCCACATTAATATTCCATCAATTTCGTTTTCCCGCTAAAGCGTCCCGTACCGTCGAGTTACGTGAAAAGGAACCACCACGTCGCCCGTCCACCGCGCGATAGTTCATTTCCGTGGCTTGCTCACAATTTCCACGTTTATCAGGAAAAACACAGGGCCGTGTTGTATTCAACGCGCGCCGCCAACGATCGTTCCCTTTAATGATAACCACCCCTGTGTAATCGCGTTTAACCGGCATGATTAAATGACTTCTCTGGCTGGTGAACTTTCAATTAAAGGTAAAGTCGCCCAGCGAAAGAAAAACGCTCGTCCTTCGCGTTATATCCCCTCGTTCTAGGGAACGTCAGCGAGATCCATTTATCCAGGATCAGTTTTTCTCCGTCGACGCGAGTAGACGAACGATTTTCCTGTTTCCTGTTTCGTAATAGCTTCCACTGCACGAATTTCTGGAATCTTCCAGCTCTCGGTGGTCGCGTTCAGCGTCGTTTAAGAATTAAGGCTCTTTCGTACGAGCCACTTGTGCTGCTCCCGAATAGTATTTTGTATACCTTCATTTGTTAGTGACTGTGTTATTTTTTTTTTTTAAAATAAGAAACGCTGTAGAAAGATTTTTTTTAGGAAAATATCTTTTATATCGAAGATAGTCCAAGCTTTGAAGTGTCAAGGCCTTTTCACACGAGGTATTTGTATGACTCACCACTGGAGTTTCGGAAATATTCACTTGCTAGAGACTGTACTATTTTGAAAAAATATGAAGGGAGAGAAAAGGTGTGAATATGATTGAAATACAGGGGCGAAAACTTTGCGGCCTTCACGACCATAACGGAGTATTTTGCAGACTAGGACAAGAACTTTTATCAGATTGGGATCATGGCATTGCGATAGCAATGGAACAAGTATAGAGATTTGAAAACGGGGCTAATGTGGAATAATAATGGAAACAAAAATTCTTGATACATTCTTTCTTTGTTACGCCGCGAAGTTTTCAAATCGACCTCATACTAGTTGGCAGTAAGAAAAGTTACTGTTTGAGGAAAATACATCTCATATGGAAGATAATTTAAGGGGAGAAGCCCGTATAAACGGTTTATTTTTGTATCAATTTTTAGGAATTTTTTGCAAAGATACCAATGCGCCAATCCTTTCGGAAATTTAAGGGCACTTTATTTATCATTATAACAAGTAAAAAAAAAATTTTAGAACAGTAAAATTATAATAAATACAAAAGAAATAGGGCAGTATCTGAAATAGGTTTCTTTTCGAGATGCAAAACGGCGTCGGTTGTAGCGTTTCTGGTAGTTATGTGAAACAGAAGAACAAATCTTTTTTTCAATTTATGTGCCAATTGCATATTTTAAAAATGGTGGAACTTCAAACAATTAATTGTGATTTTCGCCAAAAATTCGTGCTTTATTTGTTCAAAAACAGTGGTTGAAATTAATATTTTGGTTAAACCTTGTGGTTCATATTCCGAGGAATATTATAAACTAAAAGTGTACAAATTTGAAGTTGAGTAATCAAATAGTTTTTGAGTTATCTCCGGCGCCAATTTTGAAAACGTGGTTTCGAGAAAAACGCGTTTAAAATGCGTTTTAGGTATGCTCAGCACTCGGAGGCGCGTTGACTCACCAGGCTATATTATTGATATGGAGTTGAAGTTCGGCCTATAACTTTGAGAATATATTTTTGAAATGTTTTAGAAGCGATTTATGGAAAAATTTTTGTTTCTATTATTCATTCGATTTATACCGTCTTCTCCCCTTAACTTCAGATGTTAGGACGTTTTCACACGAGGCACTTCTGTGGCTCACGACTGATATTTTGGCACTAGCATCAAAGAAGTGGAACTTTGGAGGGTCTTAACAGTTAAGCCTCAGTTAAGCTACCTCTGAAAATAGCTATCCCGTAACATTGGCTACCCGAGAAATCTACAAAGTCAGGTCATCAAAAACGTCAATGAACGTATCATAGCTCTTTCTCAGATATATTTACAGATATGCTTTATCAGAATTTCCTTTTTCATTAAGAGTATCAGGGATGAGCTACCCCCTGATTTTGTCTCATAACATTAGTAATTTCCACACGTCTCTATCCATCTTCCTATATGCCACTCCTTTACGTACAGGAAAGTAGGAAATATCAGTTTTCAACTTCTTTAACTACGTACCACCCTTCCCAAAAATCTGAGAAAATTACACCTTAATAACCATACAAAGGCTCTAAAACTGTAAAAATATAAATGTGGTAATCTGATAATTGGAATATGAAATCGGCATTTTCAATCTTTTTTAATTTTTTAAAGCTCAGTTTCAGAGCTGAAAATTTTGAAAAAATTCACAGACATACACACCAATGGGTAGAATGTCTCTGTTTTTTTTTTTTTATAATTTTCTATTCAATACAGCAAAAGTAATGGAGCTTAATCTGCAAATTACGTTTCACTTCGTAACTACCCTAGTAGGAGGGTTATCGGGTTGATACTTGGCAGAAATTGATTTCTTTGAGGAACCTATCTATTGTTATACACCAAGTTCAGTTTGGTTTGGCGGTACTTTTCACCATGCTTACCCTGCTAGAAAACATTAAGTAATCCAATTACAGGATAATTACTATAAGAAATCATCCCACCCCAAGATAATTGTGTCTTTCTGTGGAAGCTAGCGATTGCCTAACATCGTCGAACTAGCCTTAAACCCAGCGAATTCCACGGACTTGCATCATCATACCGTAGCCATCGTGTTATTCGAAGTTCCAACAGGTGACGTTTGACCGTCGACTGACAAACTAATTAGGTCCCAACGTGCCACAGCGAACAACCGTTAACAATGTCCCCTTCATTTTAAATTAAAGGGGAAACCAAGTCGAGGGCCGATAAACGTGGGACGCGCGCATTTGTTAGCGAAGTTGCACACGTGCCCGACAATTTTATAGAGTCCATCGTTCTATTCTAGTCCCTTCGAGCAGCCGGCCATTCCCGCACGCGTCTGTGACTCTAATAATTGAATAGGCCATCGCCGCCTGCCTCTTTCCCTGCGACTTTCCTCTCGCCGTCGTCGAAACGAACCGGAGACTATTCGGCTCTTTGCTCGTTCTCGAAGGTAATTCAGTGGCTCAACTGGGACGCGGCAACGATCGAGGTTATTGTTCCTCCTCTGTAATTAACTGCTCAATGAAAGGGAATTCCCGCTCGTTGCACTTAGCAATTTATGATTAAATAGGAGATAGTAGTTTCTTCGTAATGCACTTTGTTGGGAGTGTTTTTAAAAGTTGCAGAATCGTGGAGTTCGTTTTAAGATTTTTTTTAGACACGTGTGGCAGGTTGTGTAAGTTTAGAATGTTAGATTTAGTTAATAAACAAGTTGTAGATATAATATTTAATTTTGAGAGTAATGTTATGGTATAGAGTTTAAGATACGCCGTCCTTCTGTAGAATAAGTGGAAGCTTAAAACGTCTGTGAATTTATTGCAAATTGAATAATTGTGGACTGTAGAATTATCATTTCAGGACGTAGGATCTTCTTGTCACTTCATGGCGAACCATGAGATTCAATTGCATTCAAAAGAATTTGAAACCCCTCATTGAATCACTTTCAAATAAATTTAAAAGTAAGAGAATTAAGGGGGACCCCACTCTGAAGCCACTAACAAGACAAAGTTAGGGATTTTTGTTCGTAAAAATTAAAATATGGGGCTTGGATTTTTTATATAGTTTTAAAGCAACCTTTAAGATTTTTTTTATATTTCAATTATTCGATTTTTGACAAGCATTTCAGTGCAAAGATTTATGTAAAAAATTAAAGTCAATTCTTCAAACAGTTATAATTTCCAAAATAATTCGAATTTTGAGAAAATCATAGGCTAGGTGGAAAATAATATATTCCAGTTTATATATCGTTTTTGTATTTCCTTCTCAGATGATCCAGTCATTCCCGGGAGTGTGGATCAGTTTTTTTGCTAGTCCCCGGGAAGCCATTTTGTGCGCCGCCATTTTGTAAAAATTTTCATAAAATTTTTTTTTCTAGCAAAGTAAAAGTTGCTTTAAATCTATATAAAAACTCCTAGCCCTATATTTTTATGTATACGAACAAAAAAATCCCTAACTTCGTCTTTTGTTAGTGGCTTCAGGGTGGGGTCCTCCCCTAATATGGTGACAATTAGTTAGCGGTCCATGTTATCTAATATCATACATATTTCTACCATTTCGTTACATCCTTCCATAACAGTGGTATCTCCATTGAAACGTTTTTGCAACGTAAATTTGAATTAAAAGAATACTTCGCACCAATAACATTACCTCACCAAAGCGTCAAGAGTAACAGAATTTTCACACGCTCTGCATCTTTTTCTACCTTCCTTAATCGAGTACTGTCTCTCTGTCAAATGAATAATCGAAAATGTCAGCCGCGAGCCGCAGAAGTGTGTCGTGTGAAGGTTCTCAGTCCTATAATACTTGAAGACTTGACGGAAGCCAAGTGATTCGTCTTTTAATGCACCGATGACACGTCCACTCGATGGGAAGAAAAATACCGATACTGTCAGCCTAGGCCTAGAATAACGAGGACAAGAGACGCGCGAGCTTAAGATAGAGTGGAATGGGGGCTGTCATCGTTTGAAATAGAAAGCAGTAGTTTGTCCGTCGAGCCTTCTTGCTCATTTTTCCGGACATTTGTCCACGCAATGTCAAAATAGCGCTACCCGTGGCGCTTCCACCAAATCTTACTGGATCTACATACATTTCGTGATAACTCATGTCGAAATTCATTCATTCAAAACCGCGCGATTCACCATCAACACGTTAGATCTTATATCATTGAGGTTCCAAGTATTTGTTGAAGTATTATGTTGACTAATTTTTTTGAACACCTAATGTCACACCAGTGTTTCGTACATTACGAACAAGTCATTCAAATTCACTTTTGTTATGCTATTAAATCACGTTTTATGCATTTTGGGAGAAGATACATAATTTAATATATTTCAGTTTGTTTTTTAATATTTTAAAAGACTATCATAAATTTGCAATTATACTATAAAAGAAGCTTTTACATAATTACTGCATTAACAGATTAATTATTTTAAATATAAATTAGATGAATTGGATAAGCAGTCTTTATCAGGCAAGTAATTAAATCAAATCGTTTAAGGAATTAAACCACCGAAACATGCTGTACAGATGCGCGATATTGAGAGATAGAAAATCAGATCAAGATACACCGCTTTTTCTCACGACGAAAACATACGGAATAAATGGTGAAAGGGGTCTATGATCGTTTCGAATTGACAGAATAATTAATTAGTGCTCGAGGGTAATTGACACACCACTGACAGACGATATCCTGCTGGCTCGTTCATGTTTCTTCTGCCATTCGTATTGTCGGCCAGCAGCCACGTTTCCCCTCGTGCAATTAACAAAGTGCAATTCACTTGATGCTCGCGATTAGAAACGCGTGACAGTAAAATATAGCCGCGATGTACGTTTCTCACGCGGACACGAAGCTAAGGACCACTTTACGTTCTTAATGCAAGCTTCCACGCGTAGCTCTGCTCGAAACTTGTAATTAAAAGTCGTTTCACGGAGAGCTTAAATTGTTTATTATGCTCTGCCGTCCAAACTGACTTTTTCGCGCGATTTGGCTTTGTAATTGGACGGGAACGTATAATCAACGAAGAAAACTACAACCATTTCTTGGCGTGCATGTATAATTTTGCTTCTATAATTTTGCAGTCATCTTGGGAGATAACAGAACCACTCTTGTAGTTCATTGCTTAATTGATTGCATGATTATTTAGTGCTTCGAAGTGCTAAATGTTTCTTGGCAGACACACCCGCGTTTTGGATTTTTTTTTAAGAAGTATGCAACAGGTTCTTCAAAATGGATTATTTAGAAGAATTATTTAGGATCGTTTTACATAAGGAATTTTGGATATATTCATGCCTTTTCTGTATCTTTTTTTGTAATAAACAAATGCTCTTTGGGTCTGAACTCGTGTGAAACATCTCTTAAAAACTCATTTTTTATTCATACGACTTTGGTAGTTAGTAAAACAAAACTATTTGCAACTGTTAGTGCATCAATTCGGAAGCTTTTTTGTATTTTGGATAATTTATACTGCAATATTCTTTTCAGTATATCTGTAGCTTCGAAACAAATAGGGACACTTGTTGAACTTGTCTTTACAGCTGTCGAAAGGTGCACCACTAAAATTGTAGCATACCTACTGTTTAAAAAACGAAAGGTGACCACGAGAACTTGGAAAAAGGTTGACTTATAAATAAAGTACCACAACTAGCTCGTAGATCTCATTGTTTAATTTTCATATTTGCAAATGGTACCTGAAATTAGGGTTTGTCGGTTTTTAAAAGCCGGGTTTAAAAACCGTTTTTTTTTTTTAGATAAATTTGTCAAATTTGAAAACCGGATTTTAAATCTAAAAAATCAGTTTTAGATACTAAAATTGATATATAAGAATTAATCAATTACTTAATTAACAACGTTAATATTTTGACTTGAAATCGCCTCAGGCACAAGCATATTGTTGTAAAAGTTTACTGTAAAACTAATCTTCATGAGTTTATATTTGCTGAAGAAAAATACTAAATGAAATAAAGATTTATAATCTATATTTTGTACGAATTTGAGTTATTTTAGTTTTGATTTATTTGGATTTGTATAGATAGAGTATGTTTCAATTTGGTATATTTTTGTAATTCTATAAATATTAAACAAACTGAAATTTTTTGAAATAAGTATAAATATTTTTTTACTGTTTTAATTATATCTGTATATATTCTTTTGTAAAAATTCGAGAATCGGATAAATCGTTTTTTTTTTTTAAATACTAGAACTCGAATACCGGTTTCTTCAAAAGTCGGTTTTTGTATAAACCCACCCTGAAATTATTGATTTGAAATAGAATAATTAATACGTACCTACCACTAATTTTTTCCAAACTCAACCTACTTACTAAAACCTGCTCATAAAATAATCAGTAAGCCTTCCACGTCGACTGAATATTCAGAAACGAGTATCTGGTCATGCTGGACCAAATTAAAATCGACCTAAGCATCGAACGATAGCAACAAGTTAAATCGTATATGGCGATCGATTCTCTATTTACGGCGGCGAGAGAAAGAGCGAGAAGGCGCGTGGTAAATGGCCGAAACGCCGAAGATTTACGGTACCTTAATCGCGCTACGGTAATTTGTAGAACTCGAGGCGGTGGCTGCGAACAGCTAATCGAATTAGCGAATTAATTCCGTTATTAGACGCTACGGGACCGCAGCGTATGCGGGCACGGATGCCAATAATCGTAAATCATCAGATTGAATTTTGAATGCCGATTCTCTGGTCCCGTGCTCTCTTCCTTTCGAACGAGCTGCGCGTGGATTTTTGTTCTTTTTCAAGATGGCCAATTTATCATTGCACGCTAATTCCGAGGTGTTAATCGTTTAATAAGCCAGACACCGTGTATCGTGTATTTTAGAAGGCATTTAGATTTATGGGCCCACCGAGATTCCTCTTTTTCGATTCGGTGTCGCCTGTGACACGCGATTTGCTGTTTAGTTTATCTTATTTTCTTGCGCTGTTATTTTAGAGTCCGATGTTTGTGTGGTTTCGTGTGGGTGATTTAAATGAAAGAAAAATTGGACAAGATTGAAGGGATGATGTTTATGTAGAATTATTCTAATACAGGGGAACGTATGAAAGGTGAAAATGTATGTTGGTTTGGTTAATCGCGGATTGCGAATTAATGTATGGGAAGTGAGTTATGTAGAACCTCCTAGTACATAATTTGCATAAGTTTGACAATCGAGGAAATATGAATGGTATAGAATGATAAATTTACACTCGTTTCACTATCATTTACTTCAAGTATAACTTGTTCCAAGTTCCAACTGAAAGAAATGGAATACATTGAAGAAGTAGCTCAGAATCCAGGTTTTATGTTTTCAGAATTTGAAGATCCTGAATCAGAATCTGTTTAATAATAGAGTCAGTAGCTCCAATTAGAAAATTTAAAGCAGGAATCTTCAATTTTCGATATTTAAAATTTTTTATGCAGAATAATTCATCCATTTTACTTTAATTAATAATCACCCTAATTCACAGAAATAAATTACGATGAATGTCTTTAATTTTGCACACTTATTAAAAATAGTATTGAAAGAATATTATATACATTTCCATGAGCTACACACTACGTCGTGTGCGTGGATCAAAATCTGCGGAAGCAGTTTGTAGCAGCAAGCTTGTACTAATTTTACAGGGCAATGCTTTAATTCACTCACTGACAATAAACTACTTACTTATTTCTGTGTAACTTGCCCGCGTAAATTACGAGATTGGCTCTTGCGGTATAGTACCAACACCACGCACAGAATTTCGCTGTTAGACGAGCCTCTGTCGTAAGGTTAAACTAGCATCGGATCGGGTGTGCACCGGGTATTTTCGTGTTAACATGTCAAAAGAAACCGCGCTCGTAAACCAAACGAAATACGATGTCAGTGTCTTCCACGCAAGAAGATTCATTGCTACTTGCGACTTTCAGTGGTTCTTAGCTTTGCCACTCTACCCTCTGTAGAATGCCAATGAACCCACGAATTTGCCATGAACTACTAGGAAATGATCTGTTGTATTTAGTATTTGGTTCGATATCATTCGAGAATGAAAATTGTTATTAAATTTTGATAATCCAATGTGGGACAAAACACTTGTCGATTTGGAGAGAAATTGGATTCAAATTTGAAGAAATTTGATAAATTTTGACAACAATCTGTTTCTTAAAAAATATTATATACATTTTGCTACGTTTGATTCATATATTTAAGAGAATATTAAACAGAATTTACAGCATGAATGGAAGAATACGTTTCTGAGGGCAGATTGATTTACTTAATGTTGCGAAAATTAGAAGTGGATGCTTCTTTGTCGAAAAGTGTTATTTAAATTTGTGGATAGTTAAGAAAATAAAAGGGCGAATACAATATCCTGATAAGCTATAAAATTTAATGAACAAGGACACCAAATTTCTACTCGAAATTTTCAAAAATCACTAAAGCTCTTTATGCGTTTCTACGTTGATGACAGTAAAGATATTACAAAATCTTTTGCAAAGAATTTTTCTAATTACAATACCATTACTAATATGGATTTCAAAAAACAGTTTTAAATATGTCTGCACAAATATTTCAAACAATCTCAACGCAGTCATAAAAAATAAATTATATCACATAAAGCGTGTACATACATGTTCCTCTTATTTGTCTCATTTCTTACACAATTTACGACAACGAAAGATATAAATATTCACAGTTAAAATTACGAGCATCAAATCACAGGAAACAGAAAAAAGCATTCATATCGAAAGGAAGCACAGGGCAAAGAAACAATCCCATAAAATACCGTTATCCCGAAGCCTCGTCCCAAAGAAAAAAGGAGAACTAAATTTCGAACAAGCAGGTCCTTATAAATCTCTTGCAGGAGCATTCTTAAAATAAGACGTTACTGTCCAACCACGTTTCCCTATCATTTTCCCATGGGTAACCCCGGACGAAAATTTGAGAACCCCAAAAAGGGTAAACGTTACTGCCCCGAACGTGGCCCGAGAGAGGAGGATCCTCCTTCAGGATTATTTAGGGGCATTCCTTGAACGCCCACTGGTCACCCACGAGCCACGAGCCGCCACCACGAGATCAGAGGAGCCCCTAAGTTCCTGCTTTCGAGACACCGCTAAACAAGACGAAATGGGACGAGAGTATAACTCTGTCTGGCTTGGGACCCTCTCTCGACTCTTGATTTTCGACTCCCCATCCTCAGACACGTCACTCAGCGCCCGCGTGTGCATGCAATATTGGAGCTGTTGCGTTTTTATTGTCATTGCGTTTACATTGGAACGTTGTTCTTCTGAGAGTACTTAAATTCCATTCAACTTGCTTCTTATTTTTACCCTGTTAATGGGCGATCATACTTGTGGAAATCTTCAGATGTTCAGATTTTTATTTATATCTAGGGAATGTTAGGTCAGTCGTAATTTCTAAGTTTCGAGTGGTGATTGAAGAATATTAATTTGAATTAGGCAGATGGCACAAACTAATTGGTATGGATTTTGAGGTCAAAGTGTGTTCATGTTGAAAAAGAATTTTATTCTAATTTTTTCTTAGCGAGTTACGATAATATTGTTTGCAAGGAAATGCTGGTTGTGGTATTAAAGAGTTAAGAGATACGTTCAAGGAAATTTGTACGTAACATTTGTGACGGAAATATAAAAAAAAATTAAAACCGACTTCAAAAAAATAAAAATGCACTAAAAAGTAAAAGATAATCTTTTCCCTTATTTAATATGTGACTCTCATATTTTTTAAGTCGGCGCCAGACTTACATAGTGCAAATTTTGAGGCGCCAACTTAAAAAATGTGAGAGGCGTAGATCAAATAAGGGAAAAAATTATTTTTTACTTTTTAGTGCATTTTTATTTTTTTGAAGACGGTTCTAATTTTTTTTAAATTTTATGTTTAACTTTTTAGTTTTACATATATATTGACACAACATGCTATGGAGATATTAGGTGAAAATAGTCTTTATTATTAACCAGAAGTGGCAAAATATTGGGCCAATATTGATGCAATATAAGATGGGACCACCGGGGTATCACCTTCTTTCGAATAAAAAAAAGATTATCAAAATCGGTCCATATGCTGAGAAGTTATGCGGGGACAAACATAAAAAAAATATACATACGGGTCGAATCTATAACCTCCTCCTTTTTGAAGTCGGTTAAAAAGCATAGCATTTAGACAAATATCAAAAGCATTTCAAAATTAAATTCGAGATACTATGCTCGTTTCATAAGAACAATTTATATTACCCGTTAAAGTTTAGGTATTATCTGGGAAATTTTATCAGTAATTTCAATCTATAGAGTGAATCCTAGAATCGTGGATCATTAAGCTCATAATATTTTTCGAAGATGCATACGATAGAAGAGTAGGTATGTCTCGTAACGTGGATTGAAAGAAATCTATCAACTCTGTAATCTAAAACGCTGTATCATCTTCCTAATAAATTACGAAGCATCTGTATTACCTCGTCCTTTTCTACTTCTATACAATTGTTGTCTATTTGAAGACTACTAATCCCCACCCCAACACATCCAAATACAAGCACTGCCTCCTCAGGATCATACATCATTCCTCACCTTTCAAACTCCCTAAGAAATTCACCCAGGAACTCCGCAAGAACACCAAAGGAACAAAACGAGAGCAAGCTATGCAGCCCGAAGAAATTAAGGCACCGCAAACCTAGAAGAAAGGACGTAGCCCCAGCTCCTCGATTTTCGATTCTCAGGCCAGAGATGTTTACGACGCTTCCACGTGTCGTGCCAAAGACACGATGGGGCATATACACGAAAGCTCCGAAAACGAAAAGAGACACGGACAGAATAAAACGCCGCGAAAGTCCATGGAAGGCAAGGCCTCCCTCGATTTTCGTTTCTCAGGGCGGGATGCGCGCCTCGACGCGCCGACGATCGTCCATCATAATATTTGTGCCCGTGTCGGCGGCTTGAATTATGTTGTAACGAGTAGTCACGAACGAGAGGAAGAAGAGGACGATCGCGCGCGTATCTCTGTCCGTCCGTGTACGGGCGACGAAAAGGGAAAAAGAGCCACGGAAACGGACCCGCGGCCCGCTAAGTACGAGCCTGATGTACGACGGGCCGAGCGAGCAAGCGCCGTGTCCGATTTTAACGAGAATCCAGCCAGATTAGACTCTGATAAACTATCGCCTGCTAGGGTTAATCCCCACCCAGATCGCCAGCCAGACAGGGATTAATATTTCTCGATGGTATTCCATTGATGCTTGTAATTAAAATGGATGCCGTGCGTGATGGATGTCGCTGGCGACAGCGTGGACGCAACCTGTTGGAAGGAACAATATTAACCCTTGCACCGCTGGATAGCTTGACCGTATGTCGCATGCAGGGTCCGTTTTCACTCATAATTTCATTCACACACACACACACACACACCTGGAAATAAGATTTTTCTATTAGGTCTTGATACTGTTAGGATCTAAGATTCTTATCTTCTTCGAAAAGTAGGGGATACCGGGGCAAAGCGAGATGGTCAGGCAAAGTGAAATATTGTTTTCTATATGCTGCTATATACTAGTGCTATGCAGTGAATATTCTATTTAACAGGTATGCCACGAAAGGAAGACATTATCATTTGCCGGACTGTTTGTTGGAGAAGTGTAGTGTATGAGTTTTTAATTCAAAATTTTTCAATTTTATACATGAAATTGTTATGTCTAAAGTCAGGTAAGTAATGTCTTATTTGTACAGGTGTTATTCTTTTTGCTTATGATTTAGATTATATGAAAGTATGGTTTAGCTTTATTTCAGTCGTTGTAACTTATAAATTGTTTTGCAACGAACTCGGGGGCAAAATGAAGGGGGTAGAGGGAATCAGAGCACATGTAATACAATATAATAAATTGTTTTGTGTTCTTTTCCTATAATTTTATCCAGTTTTTAGTGCTTTATTTCTTTTTGTACCTATATTTTAACTCCTTTTCAATTTTGGATGTTCTGAAATTAAATTCCTTTTTTAAGCTTTACCCCACTAGTGGACCAAAGTGAAAAATTATAGATTTTTTGAAGAAATATGTTATAAAATTCTACAGTGACAGGTTTTGTATTATGCATTTTAGAAAACAAAAGTGTATATTACAATATGGTAAAAAAATTAGCTTGTTTCTGTTATTTCTGTGTGTTATTAAACATCTTAAGTGTTTCACTTTGCCGCGGTTTGCCGCAATAGTATTAACAAGTAACTCGGGTAGTTAATATTTAGGGTAGGTCCAAATCGACCCTTTATCCGCTGGACGAGTGTTAAGTCTGTGGAATGATTTTTGGCCAAAGAGTGTGCTATGACTGCTTCGAATTGTTGGTAAGCTTTCATCGAGGC
Organism: Andrena camellia; assembly: GCA_029448645.1. Taxonomy (NCBI): domain Eukaryota; kingdom Metazoa; phylum Arthropoda; class Insecta; order Hymenoptera; family Andrenidae; genus Andrena; species Andrena camellia. The sequence goes on along the minus strand of CM055676.1, from coordinate 46,552,591 downwards.
GAATGGTATGATAGCATTTTTAACTTGAAAATCAGAAAGGAACGTTTTAAAAAATGACCTAAAATTTGTGACTTAGGGGGTGTGAACAAAAGAAAATTGTAGTAAAACATCTGACAAAAATGGTATAAGTGATATCTCTGCAGATCAAAATAAATGTAGCCCTGGCCCCTCGTTACAGTGTTACAGTACTTTTTGTTGTTTGGTAAACCTTGTATGTTGAGTGGATAACTCTTATATTTATTATAAAAAATAATAAAAAAGACTGCAACTTCTTCAAAGATGCATAAAAACATAGTGCAAATTTCAGATGAATCGAATCGCTAGTTTCTTAAAAAAAATCCCAAATTTTGCTGTTTTTAGCCCAAAAATAGGATTCCCTTCTTAAAGAGGAAGAAGCTTCTCCGGAAAAGTTCGAGCAATGGAGTTCTTGAAGACATTGTGTAACTGATGGAAGATAGTTACACGTGGGAAAATGTGTTGCAATTGTGTCTACAATGATTTTCCAAAGTATATTCCATCATAGTTGGGCAGTGGAGTACGTGTTTCATCCTACGCGACAATCAGGCAGTCTTTGTCCGTAGAACGGCGTCCTTTTGTTTGGTTCCTGGTACGCGGAAATAAGCCAAAGTCTGAACTTTATGCAGGATGTTGCCGTGATTACGGACCTCAGCTTTTTAGGAAATGTTGTGTAATGCGTGCTTGAGGTGTTGGAGCATCATGGTGGAAGAATCGAGAATCCATTTGTGAAAGTGGTCGTAAATTGTTTTCAGACTGAATGGTTACTGGCGAGATGTTTGCTCGTATATTATACTCAGGACATTTGAATCTGTGTACTTTGAATGTCTTGAAATAATTCTCGTTTAAATAGGCAAGATTGTATCCCTTTGTTGATTTGTAATAATATACGATAAAATACTCAAATTAGTCAATGCACACAACCCTTCTGTTGCAATCTTCCTATCACTCTCCCTTTCTAAAGTCTTCGAAATAACAATCATTCGCCATTATAAGTAACACTGAAATAAATTCAAAATGGTGGCTGAAGGAATGAAGTACTGGAAATATTTATTGTATCACTCGAATAAACAAGTTGTCACTTATATCTCTCTTATTAATAGTGCTAGGAAAAGTATTATTGCAAAATTTATTTACTCCGAAAATATGCACCTAGGTAGTTCACTATCTTGGCCAAAATAAGTTAGATACGGATCATTTTATTAATCATATTCCTATGAAAATTCTACGTACTACTCTGAGAGTAATGCAATAAATATTTCCAGTACTGTTTGCTTTCCGCCACAGTACATAGAAACATCCACACAATTGCACTCCTCGGGGAAAATGTTCCATTACACTACGAGATTAAACATTTCTATTACTTGGATACTATTTTACAGTGTTTATTGAATGGACGGTAACGTTCGAACACCTCGTAAAGTAGCTCGAGGTTTGCCTCAGGTGCCAAACCACCTGTTGGCAACGTTTCCACCGTGGAATACCGTTCACCTAATTGCACGGGGATATCGAACAAAGGCGATGTAATTTATCGTCACACGAGGGCTACCAAACTTCCATAAACATCCAGATTTTTACCCCTCGCTCGTAAAGAGGCTGAAATACTATCGCGCGTATCTATTCTCTTAACAGCAACTCGATAAGCGGTACAATTTCAAGGAGGCTGCCTGTCTTCGGCAACTTTTATTTCATACCGCTCTTATCCTTTACAGGATAACAGTCCGCCATTCTTGCAAGCTTATCCAGCGCGTGAAACAACTTCATTCGAATATCCCAGTTTATTGGCTGTATATCGTCGCCGCGTTAATATTAATCTTCACACGCGACATTAACGTCCCTATAACTCACGATGACTGGAAGTCGAGCCGATAGCCGATACAAAAGGTGTATCCTCCTTTTCCATGTTCTCTATGATCCATAAAAAGAAAGGGGAAACAAAAAAACATCCGAAAAAGAAGCATAAGTTCATCCAGCTCGAGCGTTGAAGGACGTCGCTCGCGGTGGGTCCGACGATATAGGGCTGAAAACAGGCTGGAAAAAAAAGACTCGAAAATCGAGCGACGATGTTGGAAACACCGGTTTTCCATCCACCTCCCCATGGGAAATTCACATGTGATTGGAGACGTGAACGGGGCCCTTCAACGCCACGAGACTCGACCGTTCAGCGTACGCAGACGCGCGAGTAGAAGGCTCAGATATATTTATGTGACGCCCTGGTCGATAAGGGCAATGGCCAATTAAACTTGAAAGCCGGCCGAACTTGGGGAGGCAACCCCCCGCTGCCGTTTGACGTGGCTTCGATCACCGAATCACCGTGCACTGCACATCAGCTTTTCACTCGCGGCCTTTTGTCTCCCTTTCACCACGCCCCTGCGATGTTCCAGCCCGAGGATAAGCCCCTGGGGACCGAGCCTCGTAGCAAGGACGATTTTTTATCCAAGGTTTAACGCCGCGTAAAGTTCGGAAGGTCTCTGTCTGAGAAATCGAACGTCGAATGCTGACACGTGAAAGTGACCTCTCGTTTGGAGACGATTTGTAGATCGCCCCCTTCACGATTCTCGGGATTCTAAGAATGGTTGGTGGGAGGACAGTCCGAGGATGTGCGTGTTATGTTTCTAGGAATTTTCGACAATTTTGTGGGGGAGGTTGCTAAGAAACTGATGATTTGGATATGTGGCGGGGTTTGAGGAAATTTTCTTCTGTTTTGTGGATTTAGGGATTCTAAATAATTTTTAGTGAAGAGTAGGAAGAATTTTTGGAGGTTTCGAGGTGGAATTTTAATGTAAGATATTTTGTAGATTTTCGTATTTTATGTTTAGGAATAATTGTAGATGTGAAAGAATAAGGGAAGGAGGAAGGACTTCAGCGTAGAATATTATAGGAAACATGTGAAAATTATTTCTAAAAGTGAACATCAAAGTACCCCGATGAAAGTTTAGAAGCTTCTAACGTAACTTCGAAATTTAATCTCGAATTTCGAAGGGACACCTACAAGTAGAAACTGATATCCAAAGTCATATGCAAAATGTCATACCTATGACATCTATATGTTCATATCTGAAGAATTTTTACCAAAAGAAATGACATAAAGGTACGCTTACACGACGATACTTTTGCGTCTAGATCAATTGTATACGGCAAAAAATTTTCCGGTAGATTGGAAACTGCCTAGAGCAGTCCGTGACACTGAATTTGACCTATCGTCGCGGGAGTTGCAGCTAGAGCTAGACTGAAGACACTGCAACTAGCTCTAGCTAGACACAAAATACACTTGATCTAGACACAAAAGTGTCGTCGTGTATACGTACCTTAAGAATACTCTTTCAAACACCCCCTGCAGATTTGCCAACCAACCAAAAAATCACTATCTCCCCAAACCTGTTCACCTAGAACCTACACCAGAAGAAACCAAAGTATCCCCCGTAATCCTCTCACCGAAACCACGAAAAAGTGAACGCCAGGTCCGATTATGTAGTTGTCCCACGTGGAATCGTAAAATCGTATCAATACTGCACCAAGGTACAGACCTCTAGATACAGCTCACGCCTCCACGAGCAATTCGCGAGGGCCCGAACAATAGTGGCTTTCTTTAGTCCAAGTGCCGTTTCTCCAGGTCGAACACGATAGTGTTATCCGCCTATTCCGCGATTTTCATCCGAAGCAGCGCGTCGGTGGCATTAAGTGGCATTACTCGGGGTTCGCGCAGCAGCACCGCCAGCCTGGCTCGTTATCTTCGCGGGGACACGTCGGCCACGAAGGTCCTGCCGGTCTGTTACACCTATTACGGGCTTTTTATCGCGCGGCTAGTTCCCGCCGAGGTCTTTGTCAGGCTCGTCGCAGCCTGACACGCCTCGCGACGGATGGGCAGGTTTCCACAAGGCGCGGGCACGGAAACTCCGGCCTGGAAGAAACGCGACCGCTTCAGCGGCGATGAAACTGGCAACGAGGTTTATCGTAGCGGCCGATATTTATTCGATGCATTCCGTTTTATTGACCCCAACAGCCCTGTGGATCCTCGACCGCGAGTCACCGGGCGTTCGAGGCTTAAGTTCCACTCGGTGTCCCGCCATAACTGCAGCCTCCCTATCTGCCTGCGACCGCCCCCTCCGCCGCGTTAATTTATACGCGTCTACTTCCACCCGCGATAAGTGAAGCCTCCCTTTCGAATCACGTCTCGTCACCGAGGTAGCACTCGGTGCGCCGATCGCGTGGGCTGAATCGTTTGCGCGATCCTCGGGTTCCTTCCTCGAACTCCTCACCGGTTGGCTCCGAGATATTCCTGAGAGTTATGGGGCGCTGGTGGTCTAGCGATGGGATTAAGCTCGGGCACGCGCTTACCGGTATTGATCAAGATAATGGCTGGATGTTTCCTTGAAACCGAGCGGTACGAATGAGAATGAATGTCCTGTTTAATGGATTTGGGTGGCGTTCGGTGCGCCATTGACGTCGTAAGCTGATATCGAGCTGTGCAGTGATATTATGCGTCGTTCGGAAATGGAGTGGTGAATAACGAACGTAATCACCTTGTCAGTGGTGAGATTCTAATGCTCGGCGCATGTTGCGTGCGGAAATATTGCAATTTGTTATGGTGAATATGTGGAAAGTATGTATGCCTCTTCTCTTTTATGAACGCTTAAAACAGGACCAGGAGGGAAGTAAAATGGAGCTGCTCGTCGTATATGTCTAGGAAATTGTTAGTATTACAATGCGTCGTGATGCAAAGGTCGAAACTGCATGAGTGGGGTTCGAAAAGGATTTTCGAAAAATTTCGGAGCACAGATGCCAGAACGAAACTAAGATTATCTTCAGCTTATGAATCAGAAGAGTACGACAGTCGTGATCAGATGGCACAGGGCGAATTTTAGATTAAAATATTTACTTTATGATAAATAATACTTAACTAAGTGGGACTGGTCCGTTGCACCTCACACAATGCAGCCCCGTTGCAACAAAAACCACGTCGTTACATGTAGCTCGAAGGCAGGAGGAGACTTCAGCAGGCTATCGCCTCAAAGGAACATCTAATGAACTCGAGTGGCATTCCAAAGAGATCAAACAAACTTGGAGAGAGAAGACAAAAAGGCCAGTTTCAGCAAACAGCGACAACACGCCAGCAAGCCGAGTGACGTGTATCCACGATAATTGGGGATATATCTGCGTGGTGTCCGGGTCTCCCCCCCCCCCCCCCATCTGTTCGCGAACAGTGCAATTTCGAGGAGGACTCTCGCGGGACTGGGCCCCGGAACCGGTGACCCTCGGAAAAGTCTCGGATTCCCCGGGTACAAATTAAGTATTTAAGCTAATTAGCCCGGCCGTGGCGCTCGGTTTGTCGGCAGAAGGAGCCGAAGATCTTATCGCGCTCGGGCCGATTCTGTTCGGGCCTCCCCTCTCCTCTGGCCCGTTTCTGGCCCAGGCTTGATTTACGTGGACACGCCGAGAAACACGGACCGCTCCGTCATTATTTTTATCTCTCACCCGCGACTAAACAATTGCCAGCCGATGGCTCGCCACCTGTGCAGAGGAGGAGGTGCGTTACACCATCCCCGCGGCGCGTTACGGCGACGGTTATTGCGTTTAAGCCGTCTTCACTTAGCACGAGCCGTGACGAGCCGAGCCCAGCCGTTTTTACACGTCGTTACACGCAACCGTGGTCCCGGCGGTAATGCCGACACGGGCTGTGCAAGTGTAGGCGATCGCGGTGAAAGGGGAGCCTGGTGTTTTCTCAGCTCCTCGCCGTTGTACCTGGGAGGATGTTGTATAGCTACATAGTCGGTGGAGGAGACACAAGAGCGATCCAGTGTCCCTCGCGCGGGGACGAGTCACTCGAAAATGCCTGTCCGATTTACGCCGATGCTAGGGCCTTTTTGCACGGGATACTTTTGTGCTGAGGGATCGGTAGGTAGGATATATTCGTTTGAACGAAACATGGGTGGTTTAAAAAAGATGGTGTAAGGTTAAAAGTGGCGCGGTGCATCAGTTGCTCGATCAAAAGTGGTCTAAAGGCCTTTCCGCACGGGACACTTTCGTGGCTCAGAATCAGTAGTTGGGGTATAATCGTTTCATTGTAACAAAATTGGTTTAAGAATGGTAGGATGAGCTAAAAAGTGGTGAGATGCTGGTGTCCCGATTCAAGGGCACTAAAGACCTTTTCATATAGGACATTTTTGTGGATCAAAATAGTTTCAGATATTTGAGATATATTTGTGTACTTTTTGCCTCTTTATAATTCTGTAAAATGTACGCTATCTTTGCTAAGTGTAAGTATTAATACGCGTTGTGTACTCTGAAAGCATCATAGGCTTTCGTAGTTAGGTTCTCGCAGTTATTTGCAGCTGTAAGATATTATTCCGAAGAACCATCATCCTTTTTTTAATATTAGTTTCACACACGGAAGGCAATGAATGTGACAGATAGTGTCAGCTTTGAAAAGATCCAACAGACGCGCTACGCCTCAGAGTTTCCTCTATAGTAGCATTTAAGCTTAGCAAGATGGAGTGAGCTTGATACACCTCCAGTTATCCACTGTGCAGGCCACAGGGCGGCCGGATTACGGGGGAAGTCGAAGTACCACGCTTGACTCTTTGCTGGGCATCGTAAGGAATTTTTCTGTTCGACCTTTCTTTAGGTCACGAACTAGAGATTGTTCGTGACCGACAGAGGTCGGATCAATGAATGTGACAATCAACTTCATATATATATATATATATGTCGCAGGACAATTACTGTAAAATCAGCGTTTTTGTATGTGCAAAGGCTACCCTTTTTACAAAACGCCGCCTTTCAGTCGAAAACACGTTTTTACCTCAATTAGGATGAGGAATCATAGCCTTTCTGTAATACTTTTATGTATATTAATATATAATATATAGTACTTTAATACTTTTTGTTGTCAAATGTTTCCATTACATTACGTCTGGAGGTCTCTAGACGTATTACAACAAGGCTGATTTTACAATTTAACTCTAACTTTACTATCACACTGCTATCGTGGTACTGCTATCACGAATAAACAGTATTCCTACTTATGTTACTTTTCAGAAGTTGTCTGTCCACTTGCCGCCTCGCGAGCCATGCAGAACATGGTCGCGAGTAAACCGTAGCCCGAGGACAGAGTGCATCGTACATCCTTGACTTAATTTGCCGAAGAACCTCGGGCAAAAAAGGGTAAGCCGAGAGTTGGTCGCATTTCCTACAGAAAGGTTTAAATGTGCCATTAGCTGACGTGGTGTGGGCACAACGTAACAACTGCACAGCTACCGGCTATTACCCACTCCGTTTAGCAACTATAAGTTCATGTACAAATTAATATTTTATTTATGCTGTTATATCTAGTAGCCGTAACACGACCACCGCTAGGTCCTAGCCGCCCTTAAATAGCCCGGCCATAAAGTGATTTTTCTACGGTCTTTGATCCACTTTGCCGAGTAAGTTGCCTCCTGCTTAGCGATGGATTTATGGAAACAAACTACGCTCTTCCGTACTCCGTGAGTGTTGTTCGTGGCATCGATTAGTGTTGCCATCCATCTTTTACATACATAGCAGCAGGGGAAGTTTACTAAAACGACGAGGTTCACGCCATACATCGATGATGAACAACAACTTTGTACACGATTATCGGTTATCTATCGCTCACTTATGATAGCGATTAACATTTTAAAATATAGTGGATGACTCAGGAGAATGTTCTAAATTTTAGGGGGCGAAGCAATACTGTGTACTTCGTGTAGAATGATTTTTGCTGAATTTCTAAGTAGCATGTTTCGTTAGAGATTTAAATTATTCTTAATTAGCATTCTAATTATTTGGTCTTTAAAGATGAAGCTACCTGCAGGTGTTATGTTACATGCGATAATTTCCTGTAGTTAACTCGACGTGACAACGTAGTTGACCAGGATTTTGTTATGTCCAAGGGAAATTGCAGGCGATGGTGTTAGAACGCCTGTCGAAGATTTTTCATTTACTTGAAATAAAGAACGAACACGACCATTCTGCACTGAGAACAAAATTGCGCTTGGATCTTTCGCCTTCTTCGAACAGAAGGGTTAAAACGATCGAGTGGTTTTTTGATAAAAAGCTGGGAAGGATGTGCTTCGTTAATAGACGAGAATCGATGTAGGTAGGTATTCACATGAGATTATAACTTAGTGCAATTTTATCAGAGAAAAATTACAGTGAACGATTTGTAAACACTGGAAGATAAAAAGAAATCGCACTTGGCAGTGGGAGTGGCTTTGAATTAGTTGGATCGTGAGAGTGGCAAGAAAATTATTGTTATTTAGATTGGTCAAATTAATTATACAAATCCTTGAACCATTAATATCACAACAGAACGTCTATAGGGTCCCATACACGTTGAGATCTTTATCGATATCGCGATACCTACATGTGTTTCAACTATCAAACAACACGTACACGTTGTGACGGAATCCTGAAACATCAGTTCATTTCTCAGGCTTCTGTACTCTGACACACTAAATATTTAATAAACCATAATGCCCACAATTTTCAATCCTATGCATCGAATTTGGCAAAAAACAGCAACAAACGCATGCAGCGTACACCGTACGCGGTACACTCAGCAACACACCAGGAACGGGCCGTGAAAGACAGCCGCGCAGTTCCGTCAAACCATAAATATCCCGTTGATCGTTATAAATTCCGGTGGCATTTTTTGAGCACACAGAAGCCCTGGTTATCTGTTCTTTCTCCTTAATGATATGTCGTATCGAGTGTTAGCCTCGCCGTCCGTGGCATCCATCCCCCGTGGCCATCCGCGTTGCTGGCCATTTAAAAGGAGAAATAGAGTCAAAGTGGTAGGTAGCGGGTACGTTCTAGCAGATTACTGGCGTGCGATGCAAACCACCCGAGTGGTTACCGTTTAAACGGCCAGGAAGGCTCGTCTGTTCGGGTTGCAGCGGTGCAGGGGCTCGCTGAGGAGTCACCGCGCCTCGCTTTCGCCGGCTATCGCATGTGCAAATCGAAAATCGCCGGCTAAAAGGCGTATTACGTCTAAACAAGCCGTTCCTACAGATCGTCACGAATGAATATACGGATGGGACACGTTGAGGTGGTCGGGAGGGGTTACAGTATTCCCTGGAAAGGAGAATGCTAATTCGTCCTCGGTGAAATTGTTGCTCGCCGAGTGGATACGAATTCCTGGATGACTCCGGATGTGGAATGCCTGAGACACGCGAGTGGTCGTTTGGAAAAAGAAAGGTAAGCTCGAGGCGCGGCTGATCCCCGAGGGTTGAAAAACGTCCACGCAGCGGCGGCCGCGGTAAACCGCCCGGGGATTTACGCGAGCGTTAATACCCACCCGATGAAGCGGCGTTGCGAAACCACTCCGGTTTTCCGTCGATTCAAGGCGCTCGATTTAACGCCGCGCGACGTGTGTGCATCCCGTGGAATGGGTGCTTTGGTTTGTCTTTTAGTTTGATTCGGATACAGGGATTGTTGTGCGCGTGGTGTAATGTGAAATGTGGTAGAAGGTGGTAGAACACTTGATTTGGCGTCCGTTTTGTTTGTGCCATGGAAAGTGTGTGAAGAGAAAGCTGAGCTCTGTGTGAAGAGAGGTCGTTTTGTTAAGTTATGTTTTGAGACACCTTCTAAATGGAGTGTTCAATAGTTTCTTTTGATTATGCGAATATTGGGATAATTATTAACTTTCATCCCCGTATTTTTTAACTTCTTTTTTATGTAGTGTTCGATATTCTTTCAAATTTTGGAGTGGAATATTGAGTGGTTCGTTTAAGAAATGCAAGGTAGCTTCCAGTTTCGATGATATAATAGCAGCTATTAAAAAGTTAATCATTTGCATCGAAGAGTTTTCCAAGTTTCACTGACGAATGTTAAATAATAATCTCTGCGAATCGATAGGATACTTAAAATAATTGAAGTCATTAGTCAGTTATTAAACTGTCAGTCATTAAAAGTAGTCGATTATTCTTTCACTCTTCTAAAAATAATAACCGAGATCCTTAAGGTTGTTACTTGCAACGTGAAATGAATTGAATCTTGCATTTACTTCTTTCCACTTCAAATAATCGGTATGTGGAATTTCCAACACATTCATCCACATTCTCCATTAAGTAATCAATATTCACATCAGAGCAGTCTGCTATCGTAGTAGATATACTTGAATTACGATACTGTACCTGACGACCAGCGTTTCATAAAATTGATCGGGACTCCTTGAGAACCACTCGCCAAGTCTGTCTTGTTCCACGATACTCTTTATCGCCCCTTTCCCGGAAAGAGGTTCAAAAAGACGCTCGCCGACGTCTCGTGTTGCTCGGTTTTCATAAATTGAAAGGTATAATTTATACCGATACGTACTCCGCCCATGTTAATTGGTCACGCCACGGAAACTTATTAACGCAACAAGACGGACGACTCATTAAGCGATGAAACGCACCACGGAGCCCTTTTACGTGCCCTCGCCAGTGTTTTGCGGTACGTGTTCCCCGATCAAACTGAATGAATGATATTATACCAGTTCCCGTTGAAAAAGGAGTGCACTCCGAGGACTGCTTTGCGCAGAGCAGTATGCCGGTAGTATTTATTATTGACGAGTGTACGGAGCACCAGAATAATATTTTAAATCCGTGGTTCGTGTAGAAGTTTTATAATGAAACTCCCGTGGTAATTGGTTTGTATGAAGAATTCTAACACTTCTACCCAAACCTGTTTGTAAACGTGGTACATATCTTGTTCAACGCTACAGTGAGGACGATTAATAGAAATAAGTTTCCAAGCACCTGCTTCTGAAGCGTCGTAAGAAAGCAAGATATGTCTATGCTTTGGTATAATTGTTTTAGATATATGTTGGTTTATGAAGGATTTGGTTTTAGAAGAGGCCATCCAGTGATTGGCATGCCTGGTTGCTTACGCATTTTGCTAACAGCAGGGGACTGAATTCTTCCAGTCAATATGGAAACAAGTTATTAGATATTGACATTTTGTATTACGCTGTTGTTCTACCGGAATTTGGTGAGCAAACTTCGAATGACTGGTTCAATACACGACAGAAGGAGCGGTTGCAGCTGAGTTTTAGAGCAGAAGAGTTTTTGGAATGTTGAAAATACGCAGAACTGTCGTAGATGAATCAGAAGGTAGACTTTTCTCTTTTTTAGCCTAGACAGCTTATACCAGATTTTAGAAAACTAGATAGGATCCATTATCACACGTACCCTACAGTTAGTATATTGGTCACAAGAAGATACATCAGATGTATCAATGTGATTCGACAATTCCACCATCGTCGAAATCTAATTGAGTCTTTATTGGGAGTTGCAAGATTTACTAATTTCCATTATTGTTAGGTGGAAATGATCTACTCTCCGTAAGATGCCTGCGAATAGCTGTAAATGTGACTTCGGTTGGGCAACGTCGGTGCGGTAATGTTTGTCGATGCAAACGTTGAGCTTCTCTACTATTTCCATTCACTCCTACGTATATGAGGCGCATTGCTGTTATTTCTCGGAGTGAATAATATTATTACGCTTTTATGACAAGCTGCTGACGAAAACGTTGTTAGTACGACTGGTACCTACATTATTTACCATCAGCTACTGACTATTTATGAATTTATACTATGCTTCATTTTGTTGTTCGGGATCCAACGATAACTTTACATTCCACTGTCGTATCTGAGCAATTTCAATTAAAACTTACGTAGCACCTCAGAATTGATAGAAATTCTGAACTGTTTCCAGAAGTGGTCAATTTTACAAAGCCATAACTCGAAAGGGAACCGTTTAGGGATCTCTGTTTGTGACACATTTTGTCAATATTATTAGCAGGGTATAAGCGTATGTACTTGCAACAGTAGCGAGATTTTCAAAAGTTGTACAGTACGAATTTTGTGTAAGTTAGGAGGATTAGATGATTTGGTGATCAGTGATGGGGAAATTAAAATAACCACTCCAGTGTTTTAGTAAAGAGAAGATATAAAATATAATTATTCTGACTGAACTTTGTTTGTTACACTTTTACTTTGGATTTCTTTGGATACGCTTCTGCTTATTGCACGATCGCTTTGCAGCTACGACAGAACAGAAGTAGGAATACGTATTTCCGGTTTAACTATCCGGTTATTCTACCAACTTAGTTGTCTTGAATATGAAACCTAGTTCTTATTACTAAAGTCCCTATTCTCAACATTAGATTCAAGCTTTAGCAATCCTAGTATCGTGTAATTATTACCTACTCTAAACAGGTGGCTGACACCCAAAGACCTTCCACGTACTCCTATACTTCCACCTCACCCTCACTTCATAACTCCCCCCCCCCCCCACACACACACAAATCTCACTGTCAGTCACACCTTTCGAACGCTGGTGTCGATCGCGATCGTTCTCTAGTTCGTGACCTAAAGAAAGGTCGAACAGAAAAATTCCTTACGATGCCCAGCAAAGAGTCAAGCGTGGTACTTCGACTTCCCCCGTAATCCGGCCGCCCTGTGGCCTGCACAGTGGATAACTGGAGGTGTATCAAGCTCACTCCATCTTGCTAAGCTTAAATGCTACTATAGAGGAAACTCTGAGGCGTAGCGCGTCTGTTGGACCTTTTCAAAGCTGACACTATCTGTCAGTCACACCTATAAACTGACAAGGGAAGATCCTCAAGCCGGAGATTCAAAAAATTATGAAACTTTGGGGATATGTAGAGGATATATATTTTTTTTTTCCTGCCCAAATTCACTCTATGAGGGTGAAATTGACTCCTGAAAATCCGGCTATTTTTCGATTTTGTGTTATAACTCGGAACCTGTAGGAGACAGAAAATAAGTTTTCAGGTAGAAGTTACTTCTTTTAATTAGGACCAGTGACGCACCCAGAGGGGGGGGGGGAGGCAATGAAAAAGGAGATTCATGTAACCACGACTGAAGTAATTCAAGAGCTTTGTAAAAAGAAAAAAAAACTGAAACTTATGCTTTAAATAAATTTTTATAATCACCTAATGAATTGTTTTGAATTTGCATTAAAAATATGTTTATCCATACAACTCGGTCGCCCCCAAGATTAAATCCCAAGTGCGCCACTGATGATTAGGACTACCATTTGCTAACTTACTTTCAGGGGTTAATTTCACCCCTTTAGAGTGAATTTCGGCAGCAAGAAAAGTATATATCCTCTACACATCACCAAAGTTTCATAATTTTTAAATGATTTTACTTAGCTTCGACCCTCTGTATGTTTGGTGTTTGTTTGGTGTACGGTTCAAATCTGGCAACTCTATTTTTACCCACTTCTACTAATCCAATTGTCTCGAAACTTTGCAGGCGTGTGTAGTTTGGATGACAATACAATTTTTCTAAAAAAAATTCAAAAATAAAAAATATAAAAAGAAATTTATAAAATATTTACAAACATTAGAAATTAGAAAAAAATATAAAAAAACCAAGGACACTAAAAACCAGAAAAAAGTATTTAAAAAAATCCACAAACACTACAAACTAGAAAATAAAAAAATATATAAAAAAATTATGTTAAACGATTTTACTAAAAATGCACTAAAAACTAAAAAATAATTCTTTTGTACTACAATTTCAATGGTGATATGTGACTTTAAATAAAATCATACAATCTATGATTATCTGTTACAATTTTTCTTTACAATTGATTTGAACAATTCTACAGTATAATCACAGAGTTTGTATGATTTTATTTCAAGTCACATATCATCATCGAAATTGTAATGCAAGAAAATAATTATTTTTTAGTTTTTAGTGCATTTTTAATAAAATCGTTTAACATAAAAATTTTTCCTATATATTTTGAATCTCCAAGTTAAGGATCTCCCCTTGTGAGTCAACTTCAACCCGTCAACAATTTAGAAGCACCCTGTATAAACGGCCGTGAAACCGCGGTTGGGACACCAGGGTGGCCTTCGAGCGCGTTCCAGAAGGAAGTGACCGGTGCCTGTCGAGGGGAAGAGGGTGGTCCGAGGGGGGTATCGCGTGGCGTTATCGCGTATTATCAAGTAATTGAACGGGGGAACCCGAGGGGTTTACGAACGTAACGATGACCCTGCACGTGCAAAGTGCAACTCGCAAACCTGCTTTCCCGCGAAAAAAACTCGGCCGCCTTAACGTTCGCGGGTGAGACGAGGGGAGATAAGAAGGGAAAGTAACTTCACCTATCTTTCTCTTTCGCGGATGGGAAGTTAAAGAGACGAAGGGGTGGGGGGACGATGCGGTCGCTAATTCTTCGCTACCGCGGCGAAGAAACGCGGAGGATGCCTGGTAACAAGCGGAGGTTTACAGTGCAACGCTGGAAACGCGCGTCATCAAACGCACCGACGACGCGTCCTTCTAAATTGGGATTTTCGACGGAGTTCGTTTAACTTTCAAATTGACTCCGATTTAAACCAGAAAAAGACGCAAACGGAGGAGCACGTTGGAAGACCCATGGCTGTGTCGCCCTCAGCAAACAACGGCCACTTCCTGACACGATAAGGCCCATGGCGTCGGTCGTCTGTGGGCCTGCTTCGATAATAGGAACAAACGCGTTGCGTTTCTCGTGCTCGAATCGGACGAACAATCCGATACGTGGTTTTAGAGAACTCTCCTCCCGCGTTATTTAAACGGAAAACGCACGCGAGTCGTGTCCACCCCGCAGGGTTCAGTTCGCGCCGTGACGACGCGAGATCACGTGCGGCAACGGGGGTTAAGGAAATGCCTCCTGTGTCGAATTTGGAAGTGACTAGATCACTGATTTCACACTGTGTGATTATTGTCTGCTTTGGTAATGAAGGATTGAATAGTAACGAGGAAGTCGGGAATTCGGTACTTGATGTTTTTAATTAGAGAACGTGGATTTTTGTACAAACAAATGGCTTAGGTACGTATCCACGAAATGGTAAATTGCTCTACTTACAAGGGAACGTCCCGCACCCGGATGTTCAAAAAATTCTGAAACTTTGTGAATATGCAGGGAATTTCCTCCTGATTACAACGCAATTTTTGTTTGCTGCCCAAATTCACTCTAAGGGGGTGTAATTGACCCCTGAAAATCCGGTTATTTTCCGATTTTGTGTTATAACTCGTGAACTGTAAAATAATGTTTTTACCAAATGATAGATCTAATTAAAGGAAGTAACTTTTGTCTTGAAACTTTTTTTCTATCTCTTACAGTTCGCGAGTCATAACACAAAATCGGAAAATAGCCGAATTTTCAGAGGTTAATTTCACCCCCTTCGAGAGAATTTGAGTAGCAAACAAAAATTGCGTTGCAATCAGGAGGAAATCCCATACATATTGAGAAAGTTTCAGAATTTTTTTAATTTCCAGGTTCGGGATCTTCCCTTATTAGCTGACTGTAGATATTATAGGAAATTGAAATTGTCAATTGTTCGTGTTACTACATCTCAGAGAGTAAATGAGGTGAATGATAGGCTGATAGCACTCCTTAAGGTGAATTTACCTACTAAGGCGAAGTTGCCTGGCACCCTCCGCAGAAAAAGGAAGAAGGAAATTAATGTAACCACGACTGAAGTAATTCAAGAGCTTTGAATTCTCAGATTTGTTATTCTAAAGACTCTTATTATTTCCATATATCTTTAAATATGTTTCCATAGGCTCGACTTTCCACGGAAAAGACATTTTCAAACTTTGGTAGCCGAATTATACGGCAAAACTGCGTGTTACCTGAACGGCTGGTATATTTGTTATTGGACACGTTTAGATTTGTCACTGCCACTTCACTACGGATGAATAATCCAGTCAATTCATCGAAAGTAGAGACTGACTCTACTTTGTTCACTTCTTAGTCACTTTCGATGTCCATTTTGGATGAAATGCAGATGAAAACAATCTTTACACCTTTTACTGTGGATGAATCCGGGCACCATCCGCGATGCACATCCAAAGTAAAAGTTTAAATTCACCTTCACAGATTTAACCCTCCGTGGTCACACCTTCTTATAATCACAAATTGGTCACACGTGGTTCACTGCATTTCGAGTTACCATTTTCGTATTTTTGAATCTTTTTATTTTTGAGTGAAATTGTACATTCGTAATACTCATACCATCATGCTGTAAGGGGTCATCCTTAAATTACGTAATGCTTTTTTTTTGGGAGGGGGGAGGCGCGAATTTTTTACGTTTTTTTAAACGGAGGGTGGAGTCACGTAGCGTCTTACGTAATTTTTTTTTAACATAATTTTCAATAAATACAAATTCTATCATTAATGTTCTGGAAAAGTAGTTTTAGTTTAAATTTTCCGAAACCGAGTTAAACGAATTATATAAACCTTTAAAAGAATTTTAATAACTGAAAAATGTAATTTAAAAAATATTACGTACCGAAGGGTGTTAGATATCAAATCTTACGAATTCTTATACTGGGGAGGGAGGGGGTAAGAATTCGCAAAAATTACCCTTACGTAATTTAAGGACGGCCCCTAATAGCCTTTTCCTAGTAATATAAATTTAGATACGATAATATTTGTAGTTGAAAAAATAGTTGCGGAAAAAGCGATTTTTTGGTTAAAATTTACCATATTTTAAATTTTAATATTAACGTCTAAAAATTTACAGAAATATTGGCAAAGACCAATATTCTTTTGCGTGGGGTGCGATACACCCCGTGTGGCGCACGCAGGGTTAATAAATAAGAATGTTCTATCGAAAGATGTCAAGTTGCTTCCATTTACATTTAACATACCCCCCCTCCCCCTTCCTTATTTATCAACGAATCGTATTAATTTCAGCCCGTAATCTTGATTGGTATTACTTCTAACGAGAGACGTTTCAAATAATCTGCTCAGGACTGATATCACTACTTAGTTTTATTGCTAATAAACGCGCGGCTCCATGTTACAAAGGCAATTGTATCGATAATTTCTGCTCGCGGACGGTAAAGAAATAGATGATGTACCTTGATTGAGTAAGCAATCGTCGATAAATATACACGAATGTCGTGGGTACCGATATAAAAACCAGGCTCGCGAACACGCGACGGTAGCAAGTTCTACCGGTACCCTCAGCACGCAAACATTCTTCCAATTTATTCCGTACTTACGCTCTAGATCTACTCCTTCATTTGTTTATCTGCGCCGGGGACGCCGCAGGCCAGTTTTGACACTTCGTTGTGCACGGAGTAGACTGAACTAAGCAAAGCCTCCGACCTCATTTGAATTCACGATAAGGGTAATCGTTACACGCCATTTGCATAGTTAGCGTATTACCACTCCATTACCAGTTAAATATGTTTTTATGGCATCCTTCTCTCTTTCTGGTCGTTGAATGACGTGCTGCGTAAATGGTGCGCCGATAGTGCTACGTATGCACTTGTCTTATGCGCTGCGTTCATAAATAGAGAGACATACGAATTTGGTGGCAGAGGAATTTAATTAGAAAATATGCTGTGACGGGAAAATAGGTCCGTTAAGATTATTGGAAACTTTACTTGATATTTTATTAGGCATGGGATTGGTTCAATTATAAAGCGGCTCTTTAAGATCCTACAAATATTATCTTCCACGTGTTTAATTACATAAATAAAACAGGGTTTATAAATATAATACTGCTGTTTTAGCAAGTCATTCGTTTCATAGTATAATAAAATGTTTGAGCAAATAGCTTCCTTAACAAAGGATCTTAACGAAACATCGTCCGAAATTAAGTAATTCTAAAATTTCGACTTACTTCTGCACATGGATTCACTTCACCCACACTTGCACCATATCTACTCCTGCACTTTATCAACTCTTAATCAGTTATACACACACAAATTTCCAAATTCGATTGCTTTAAAAACAAAGCCTGGTCCGAGAAAACCTTCTTCCACAATTTTCTATTCATTCTCCCACATAGAACTACCACCTACTACAACTCACCCCCATAACCTCACCTTTTTGACATTCAAATCTCAAAAAAAAAAAAAAAAAAAAAAAACCGATCAATCATAATCACAAAACTTTCACCTTCCATCCCTTTACTGTGCCCACAAAACACTGGAAGCCCCTCCAATACTCGGTAGCCCACCAAAATTCTCCTCCCTAAAGGCTGAATCTTTTAATGATGTATCGGACGTACAATATTAGACAAAAGTATATGAAATTTGAAATACTTGAATATCTACGGCTTACGCATAATAAATCTAGATGTAAGGAACTCGAACGACAGTTGTAGTGTTATTTTTACTCCTAGGAAGGTATTTCGCACTTTACAAATACTTTCTCAAACATTATTTTCTAAACTTTTGTCAGTGAAAATGCCCTGAATTCACAATTTTCTCAAATTATAATTTATTTCTTTAAAACGGTGTAGTGAAAACAATTGAAACTCGGCAGATATTTTCATCTACCCATATATTACATGTAAAAAACAATTGAAAACATTGGTACCATTTCTTCAACATTTTTTTCAGCTGTTTTATCTGTCAAGATCGTCTCTTTCCATAAGAGTACATGTAAAATCAGTGAAAATTAAAATCGTTATAACTCAGCAACCGTTTAGTGTATTCGTTTAAGATTTTTGGAGCACATCAAGAAGATTAGAAAGAACAATCTCACAAATTTTCATCAACTTGGTATCATTTTGAAGATAGGTCCAATACATCCTTAAGTGTGACTGGCCCACTAGTGCAAGGGAGGAATATGCATCTGTTTCTCCCTTGCACTAGTGGGACCGCCGCCGGCCGGAGCGGCCAGTCGCACTTAGTAGATTCAGCATTAACTCCGTTCCAATTCGTGGTGCAAGAATGCGCCGCGATAAAGGGCGTCGAAGGGGCTGAATCGCTAGGCGGCGTTAGCAAAGGAGCAGGCAGGAGAGCATCGGGAGCCGCGTGCCCGCCTGCCTAAAATATATTGTAGGAAGTCGGTTGGCGGCGGGTGCGCGGAATGTAAACACGCGACAGGAACAAATATGATCGGGCAGGCCCGTAGTTGGCTGGCAGGGATCGGGCCGCGTAGCCGCAGGGTGCAGCCGGCATTCAAACGGCCTTCAGATCTATTCTGGACCTAACGCAATACCTGCTCCCGAGACTTCCTCCCGTATCTAAGTGTTCCATTTGCATGCGGTGAACCGGGCAGACTGATAATCAGACGGTCCTCGCTTTCTTGCTCCTGTCGTGGCTCATGCTCTTCCGATTAACCGAGGAGCGTGCTGCATTCCAGAGCATTTTCCCCGGGTCGGGCCGATACGCAGACCTGTATCCACGAGCAGCCACGTTCCGATTAATGCCGGCAATATCCGTGAAAAGCAGGGGAGCGGGGCCCGCTCGCGCGCGCGCGCGTGCGTTTTCAGACCGATTGATCTTATCGCGGCGGCCAAACGTACCGGGTGTCGTTAGTTTCAATCTCGCCGCCGATATTTCATTTTCAGGCCTTGAATTATGCTGGATAAATCTGCCGTCGCGGGACCGTCGGGCCCCGGCCCCACCTGCGCGCGCACACCGCGCGGCCGATCCGCTGAAATCGGCCGGGGTATCTTAATCGCCGCTTGATGAAACCGTAACGCGACAATGACGACGCGACAACTCGTTGGCGCACGTTTTTTCGATAGACCGTTTAGCATTGCGCGGAGGCATTTCTTTCGTTTTGCCGCGGGATAATTTGGTGGTGAGGTATTAATGGGGAAGATGACGCAAAGCTCGGCACAGAGGGCGCCACTAGCGCATGTATGTACTGAGGTTTTGCATGAGTCCGAATGTGTGAATGGTTTGCGCGCAAAGTTTTCATTTGTGGAATGTATGAATTGGGCACTTATATAATGTTTTATAATTAGTTATTCTTTTATTGTAACTTCGAATTGGTAACTACTTAAGACTTTGTATCAAAAGATTGTAATGCAATTATTTATTAGAATATAATTTGTCCTGACATAGTAGGCTAAAACTAGGATTAAGAACGAAAATACAACGTTTTATAATATGATACGTATTAAAGATTCTTCATAACCTTAATGATGCAAATTAATTTTTTATATCTGTATAACTAATAATAGCTAATAGTAATAACAAAAATAATTATAGATACATGCACTTATTGTAGAAATAGAAATTAGGATGTAAAGTAAGATAATTTGAATTCGCATAAAATACCGATGACAAGTGGCACGTGTGCTGGAGGCGTCACAGGTGGCAAAAAGTAGCAGTCATTTTCCCAATTGGGGTGGGCATCGACAAACTTCAGGGACGATGTTAATTAAGTCAGTTTATAAGTACAGGTTATGGACAAGTTAAGTCGTCTTGTTCAGTTAAAAGACAAGATAGGGGCGATCTAATCTCTGCTTTCTTCTAATTCCAAGTGTCATGTTTAGATATTAAAGCATCAAACTTAAAATATGACTGCAGAATTTATGACTATACCACCTGAAGAGTTATTTACATCCGCGGATGAAAATGTCACGAATTCTGATTAAGAAAGGTATTACTATCACTCTAAAAATACATGTACAGTTTCGCAGTGATACGATCGCCGTTTTATTTACGAGAACGTTCCGTCGTTGGCGAACAGGCGATATTAAGTACCATTATCAGCAATTTCATCTATGATCATCCACACACTCCAATTAACCATATTAAAGAATCGGGAGTCGGTATTCCTTTAATCACCAACGGTACCAGTCGCTACAGTCGGTCGCTGTTTAATAACTTCATGCAGCCCCTTATCTAACACTTACTCGAAACTATCGGTCATAATCGCCGTTTCAATTTAATTCACACAGTTCCTGCGTGACTGATGGGGCGAATCCAAGTTGAGAGATCAATTCCCCGAGAATCCAGCGATTAAACTAGATTTGAACCAAACATACAAGAAACAAACAGAGGATCTGAATAAAATCGTTTAAAGAGGAACCATGTTCCCGAGCAGCGTACCATTTCCAATATCATCCTCATCGTTTCCTGACACTCCACAAAATGGAGAACCTAAAACTAAATCCCCCTTCCGGAGTACGCATTTATTCAAGCAACGCGACTTGCGTAATTCGTTCGGCCGTTGAAGCTCGCTTGAATTTCTCCCAGAAAGATATATATATATCGTGCTGATATCAAACTACCGTATATCAAGCGCGCGATCCTTTATCTCTGTTACTCCAGCTTGATAATATACTTCGATCTGGCACGACAGTTTAAATTATGTGACGCGTACGCAGGCGTTCGCTCCGCGGTTGCTAATAAAGTGACAGAAGAAACGCGCTGGAAACTGGATTTATTGAAAGCCGTTCGGCGGCAGGAGAAATGCTTCCAGAGGCTATATCCCTTCTGGCTATATCCCTCGTACGTGTTGCATGCCTTTAAGGGGATGCGCTATTATAAATGTAAAAGTTTCTGGTGCTGAAAGGTGTACTGGCTTCATCGATATCTTTGGAATATATCTTTGAAAGATTAAATGTGATTTCATGAAAATTCAGTGATTTTCAATTTGGGCCTGTGCTCCTCCTCTTCTCCCCTTTTTGGGTGCTGTAATTGTTTACTGAAGATTACACTAATATGAAATAGGAAGTTATTTGGCGAGTAATATAACAGGGGAGAGAATTGAGGGGCCCAGTAGGAAACAGGCACATGCCACGTATGCGTTAGTTTTCGTTTATTTGTATCTACTATTAATTCGTTCCTGCAATGTAGTGTAATTCCACGACCTCCTAATATAATAGTATGTACGTTTCACCGAGTAGAATCATATTAAATTTTTGTCACGCTGAGACAAAACAAATGCATAGTGGAAAAGGGGCCCATCAAATTAATTTTTCAGCTAGAATTTGATAATAGTTGTCATTTACCATCTAATTGAAGTATCTTTTAAAATAATTACAATTTCGTATCGCTTTTCCTATGAAAACAATTTTCCCTTCAACTTGCTATTCTCTGAAATCATAAAACAGTGGTGTATGCCTATTTTCCACTGGGCCCCTCAATTGTGACAAAGACTAAGAAGTCAGTTGAAACGAATAAATAAGTTTCTAATAAATATGCTATAATAAATATAATAAATATGGTTATGCTATGCCTAACTTCCGGACTGTATTCTATATATCACCCCACCAATCTTTCTGCACCTTTGCAGGCTTCTTTTAGGTATACAAATCTACTGCTTAATCGAAAGATTTCTTTTCTTAATGCGTAGTTTTTATTTTATGGACAACTAATGGACGACAAATGAGTGTTTTTTTTTTGTACGAAAATCGATCATTTCACTTAAAAATCCGGCATTTTGTCCCAGATTAAAGGAACTAATAGATTAGATCAACTAATATACTAACTAAATCTTTTTGTTTTTTTTTTATATTAGATAATGGGCCATCTTTAAATTACGTAAGGGTAATTTTAGCAATAGGTATCTTATCCCTCCCTCCCCCACTATAAGAATTCGTAAGATTTTATATTCCAACCCCCTTCCTTATTTAACACTTTTTGAATTGCATTCTTTCGGTTATTAAAATTCTCTTAAAGGTTTATAAAATTCATTTAACTCGTTTTTTAGACTACTCATACTGAAAATTAGGTTAAAAAAGTATTACGTAAAACCCTACCTGACTTCCTCTCCCCCTTGTAAGAAAACGTAAGAAATTCGTGACACCCTCCTCCACCCAACAAAGCCTTACATAATTTAAGGACAACCCCTAACCCTGTTCCGTGTAGCAACGGTCACCGTAAAGCACCTTTTCAAAAACAGCTTTTCGGAAATCGACTGTAACTTTGAAATAAATAAATATTTTTGCACCAAAATATAATACAAAAATTTGTTTAAATCTTCTTTCCCTAAACATAAAAATCATTGTACAAAAATATGCACGTAATACTTCAAATACGTTCCCAAAAAATTGTTCTCTTTTTACCGTCTGACTGCGAATAATCCCTAAAGAGGGCCAACAAACGGCAAGTGTCACTCTGACACGCGGCACGATCAGGTAATCAGAATCATGTCATTACAACCAATGGTATAAATAATTCTCATGGATGTTCTCCTTCGCCCGAAGCTGATTAATCCTGGTGCGTTTCAAGCAAGAAGATTCAATTTGATTTCGTTTGCAACAGTCGACCAACTTTCGCGCCCAACTCACGTGACCGATTTTTACGCGTGCCCACAACTCTCCCCCCCCCCCCCCCCCTCCATCCCTTGATTAATGAGCGTCTCTCGTGTCAGGAATACATATAAATTAGGAGATAGGTGCAAAGTAATAATTATAAAACTGTGTAGACTGGCGGCAGCGACGGTCTATCGATTTTTTCGTTTCTTTTAATTACCTGCCAGCTGGCGGCCCGGTACGACAGATATAGGTATTCTAATTATAAGGTAACGATAGCTCGTAGGAACGGGTTAACGCGTGTTTATGTCCACAGTTCCTTCGGGGCACCGGTGTTTAATAATATTACACGGATCGTCATTCTTCTGGGGATTAGTTGAGGGTCCACTGATGGCTTCTTGAACGTTGAATTAGTCTTTAATAAGGGCTCTTTCACGCGAGACACTTCTGCGGTTGACTGCTGGCAGTTTGGATGTTTTCTCTTCCCTGTCTTTAAGAAGATTCAACGTTCCGAAATAAGTGATGGTCAGAGTATTGACAATGGTAAATGGTGGACGAGCCACCATAATGAATCGCTGATGATGAAAGTAGAATAACTAATTGCTAGTGTAGTTTGTTGCAAAAACACCGAGTCTGTAAAGGAACGAAGGTTTTAATTTTCTTTTGCTTGTACCACTCTCATTTCCAAGGGCCCATATTCATCAGTAGGTACAAGCAACCCCAGTAAGTACCCACCTATTAAAATTTATTTAACCCTCGGTTGTCACACCTATTTTTTTGGACGTAGTTGTCACATTGGATCGATCCGACCCAAGCCTATTTTCACTCAGCTACTGTTTATAAACTACCTGTTAAATTAAGTCGTAAAAATTCTAAGATAAAGTTTGAACATTGTAAAGTATGAGTTCCAGAAAAGTTTTTTGCTTCAAGAAATCATAACTTTCTTAATGTTTAATATTTTTAGCTAAAAAATGTATGGTTATACTCGTGAGATATGCTAGTTAAATAAAAAATTTAATAAATAAACTTCCCCTCACTCGGGGATATTTTACCTCAAATTCAAATTTTGAGTCATTTAACCCAGTGTGACAATCGAGGGTTAAAAAATTAGATAATACTTACTGTTCTACTAATAGTACTATGCCAATAATTTCTCGCTATTCAGTAACTATTGAGTAATCACCTTCAATGCCATTACAGGCCTATTATCACAAGTCTAATCACATCATCCCTAACCACTATAAAGGTTGAGAATAGGTGAAATCTCACGTGTTTGGCCCATGGCACAAAACCTCTTTAAACCTTCAATGTTCCATTATAGTGAAAGTGTGAGCATCCACCCTAATAAGGCCACCGTATGTAACTCAGTAAGCAAGGATTGGATAGAGGTCTTTCCCCCGAGGATACTGCAGTTTAGAAGCGGCGCCATGACATTCCTTTGATCCCCTCTGACTTTTTCCATCGAAAGTAATAATTACGTGCTTTCTGTGGTATATGCACCTGTAATTACGCAAGAATCTCACGCTAGGCCCATTGGAACGGGAACTTTTATTCCGTCTTTTTTCAAAGGGCCCTGAAGGGTCCGCGCTCCCGATCAACGCGGAAAGAATTTATAGTTCCGAACTTATTTAATCCCCCAGAGACATTATCGAATTTATTCGTGTCGCGACCGTCTCCGGTTTCACTTTAATTAAGCGATTCACGCGCACCGATCGCGGGGATAAATACGATTTATTGGCTTTTGAGCAACTCGTTCTAAAAACCGATCGGCGGCTGAACTATAATTTCACGTTACAACCCGTCAGCGTTTAGACCCTGCCTGGCGGAATATCTTTAACACGTAATGTCGGCTCTAATGTGTCGTCGAAAGTGTGAAACGCGCGATAGAATCTTACTTTCTAATTTATCGAGTTATTATCGAGTTATTATATTGGTATTTTAGGACGTGGGTATTGGAATAGCGACAGGCAAATTACGTAACCATTTTTAAGGGGTAGTTGGAGGAAATTGTTTCCTAGTTTCTTCCTGCGGATGATTTTCGTGGAATCATAGCGCTTAGATAAGTGCTTCGACGGGGAAGGTCATTATCTGGAAAAAATAGGTTAGGTATTTGGTAGACGATTACATAAACTTGCACATACGTATGTACATCGAATTAAGATATTGATATGTCCCACGACTGGCAGTTCAGATATACTCACTTCAACATATTTTAACCTAAATTTAACATAATGGCAAAGAACAAGGAACAACTTCTTTATATTTTTCTAAAAGTTAAAAAAGTCCTCAAAGTGGGTGAAGCAAGACCTGAGGGACGTAGGAGGGATTGCAGGGGCGGGACCACGTGTGGGTCAAAGAAGACCCGAGGGACTTAGTAAGGTTAAAAAAGAAAGAAAGGCAAATCTTTTACAAGCCACAAATTTTGCGGCAATAAAAAATATTACATATGACGTACACCAATGTAAATTCATTTAAACGCTATTAATACCACCGCCATTACAGTGATAACCCATGTGACCCACTTTTTCGCTAGTAGGGGGAGAGGTGGGATGAAGGGGACATTTTTGTTTAGGACCAGATAGTAAAAAATCTGAGTAACCATTCTAGTTCTAATTGGTAACATTAGAAACATCAATTATCTGACTAAAACAGTACACTATATTAATTAGTAGTACCTACTCTACATATATTTACTCGTCTTATTTTTCGTATTTTAAAAAAGTCCCCTTTTGTCCTTTTAGTTTTTTGTCCTTTTCATAAATTGGCTGTATTGAATGGACACCGTAATAAAAGAAGGTAATATTAGATGGTACTACTTATGTTAATTAACACATTTTAATTGGCATGAAAATTGATCGAAAACATCTTGATCTGTGGTAAATATTCTTTTATCACCAATGTTCGGTTTATCATAGTAAGATTTTGAAGGGATCAGTTAGGAAAGGGGTATTCATTTCATAAATTTTTCTTGTGTCCCATTCATAAATATGACAACACAATGGAAAATCTAATCTCTACAGTCATAATATCAAACAAGAAATTACCTGACATAACTCTTATTATTCTTAAATAAATATATCAGTTCCGATGAAATAATAAAGAAATCAGTCATTGGTAACAGCACTTGACAAAACGTTTCCAGAAAACACCAGAAAATTTTGGAAAAAATTCAACCGTGATTTTTTAAATGGCAGCGGCTTGCAGTTAGACGTGTTTCGGGATGCATCAGTGTTGCTACAAAACAAATATACTTCTGTCGTAGCAAGATCCTTTATCTTCCAGATAATTGCAATGCTCCATTCATCCCCTCCTCTCCCCCAATTCACGTTCAAACGAAACACGTCCAACATCTGGCTTTCCTTCGTCAACGATACTCAAAGCACGATCGGCGATGTCCAACGTGATCGATCCCGCCGCAGAAACGAAGAAGCGATCGCAACCCCTTCGCTGCCAACAGTCAACACGTTCAATTTCCCGTGAAGTCTATATTCATAATTGAGCCGCTCGTACCGCCCGATTGAACGCGAGCTTCCTCTAACCGGCGTTTGGCTCCCGACATTTCCTAATAACTATAATTTATGATTCTTGCCGGTGCCACGATTCTTTTGCGACCCCCTGATTGAATCCAGCCGAACAGCTGCCGCGGCTGGGGTACGCGCGAAATGCTTGTAATTAGGTTAGAATTTCACGGTCGATCGGGCCAATATGGCGGTCAGCTTTCGTGGGCTTGTCATCATGGAATTACGTGGCCTCCAGGCCTGTGATTATGACACGATCCTCTACCAGCTTGGAAAAGCGAGCACGCCGACGTCGCTGCCAGCAGATTGCGCTCAGTCGTCGACCCAGAAGAGCATCCTAGAGTGCGCTGCTCCCTTCGCCCTTTCTCCCTACCCTTCTTCTTCCTATCCTTCCGTTCTCCGCCGTATTACTCGTATTCCCCGAGGAAGATCGCGTCGATGGGCTTCATCGAAAAATATCTCGATTCACGACCGTGCTGCGCGAGACCTTGATTTTCGAGGCGAACGCTCGCCAGAAGTCGGAAATGTTGATCTACAGGTTCTACCTCCGCCGCGATGTATGGATCGGTCCCTGTCGAGGAAGTTGCGCGTCATTTGTATACACCAAGAAGGAATGTTGCTCGAATATCGTTCACCCGGCTCCGATCGGCTGCTTGTTCGGTAAATTCACGCTCGCGTATACATATTCATGTCTCGTCGTGTTACTTTTGCTTGCCGATTTCACGCTGCTGAAGTTTTATCCACAGGGGACATTTTCTGCGAAACGTCGCTACGCGATCTGTCCTGGTCTTGAAGTGGGTGTCGGGCGCGGATGGGTAGGCTATATAATATTCCTCCGTAAGAAGTACAGTTTATGTAAAAGAAGAGCAAGGGTTGCCGTAATTCTACTTCGCTGACTCGTGGACTTGATTAAACGAAATGTGACTCCAAGAAATAGTCGACCAAGAAATAGTCCAGCCACGTTTTCTCTCGCCGTGGGATTTTCGATTTATACCTTTTTCGGCGGGTACACCGAGCGCTCGAACTATCATTTGCTAATTAACATAAGTTCATTCGGTTCACCTGTCTTGGCCGACGCGACACCGTATCCTAATTAATAATTCGCTGATAAACAGTTCCATGGTTGTCACTGGGTTCAAGAATGATTATTATTCGTTCTTGATGCTCGATCGAGTCCGATCGCCGTTTCCGCGTGGCTTTCGAACGGTTGAAAATAGCAGGTATCGGCGGTAGCGCAGAAATTACGTAGGTATCACTGTGCACGGTTTACCTGACAAGAAGCCCAACAGAACATTAATCTGTTACCGGCCTGCATTACAGCCACCGGTGAAATGTTTGCCTAGCTGTTCGTGTTATGTAGATTAGTTATCAGATACACTGGTCGCGGGCTTCGCGCTGCAACTTCGGCGCTCTAGTCGATCCTTTTAGTAGTTCCAAGAATGTAAATTGGACATCCGCGAATTTATCGCGGTTCGCGTGATTTCTTCATCCTAGAACACTCTGTGGGGAACTCTGGCATTAGGCGACCAACTAATTACCTACTAGAAATTTTATTTACCATTTTATTTACACCAATTATAAAATGGAGATTTTTTCAGTCACATTTCAGGCTACAGCAGGGTCATCATTGCATCGAAATCGAATGTTTCCAAGTATGAACGACAATAGGTACCTGCTTTACGATAGAAGATATCAAATGTGCAAGAAATGTTAGTTTATGGTGTGTACCATGAAGTTCACTTTGCTTTTGCGAAATGAATTTTCATGCATTTTTTAAGTTTTAGATCAGAAGAAGCAACTATTAATTGCACGTGAAAATAGTTGTTCTAGATAAGTATAAATGAAATGATGAAGTGTGTGAGGGGTGAATAATAATGTTTCAAATTGCAAAATTTTCATCATCGAGGATCCTACTTATTGTTAGTTCCAAATCCACAATATTCCATTCCAAAGTGGCAGGTGGTCCTATCAGTCTTTCACACTAACAAAAGCCTATCCCAGGCCATTGTCATACTCAGCAGTTAAAAAATAACACAGCCGCTGACTCTGTGTCAGCAAAACTCTTCTACGCCATGTTAACCGAAACAAGGCGAAGCAAGGGATTTGACCACCAGTCACCACCTTACGTTACTCTGAAACCCAACATACTGCCTATCATCTTAAAGCCAGCTGATGATATTACACCCCACATCAACCTTTGACTGGCGCAAGTTTTTGGACAATGCCTCTTTAACCTGGCCAACCTCTTCCGAGCAATTGCTTCTGCCAGGAACAAATTGAACTCCGAGCGTCGTTAGGTTTTCACAGTAAGCATTCGGAGAGCCGTGGACCATACTTTCGACGCTTTCCAGAAAATTGTAGGCGAGAGTCCTTGTCTTAAAAAGACGCGGACGCCACCCAAAGTGTCGAGTCCTACAGTCCTAAACCAACCATTCTAATAGTTAGTGTTCCATCACCTTCCGACTCCATGAGTATCCATAACCACAACAGAATTGCATCAAACGGTGCAATTACAACTTCCCTACCGACAAAAAGACACCAACAATCACGTGTCCAGGGTTAATGCACACTCAATTCTATGAATAATACGGCATTCCTGAAAGCAGAGAGCAGCGTGTGCCCTCGCCCAGCGAGAGCAAGAAAAAAGGGAGAAATGGATCCGCGAAACGAATCCACGGGGCTGCGAGCGAGGACGAACGGCATGCAGATACGTGACAATCTTTACTCGCGAAGAGATCTATCGGGTACAGTCCGTGCAGACGTAGTAGATGTACGATACGACTTTATTCGATGTTTCGCTGCCCGATACGGACTCAAGCGTACCGGACGGCTTTTAATGAAATGCGGCTCTTAACGAGACTAGTTTCAAACTGGACACTTACCACGTCTTTATTTCAATCTCTGCGTGTTCTATCGGTCCGTCTAATCGGGAAACATTGGAAGTCACTTCGGAATCTGTGACGCTCGGCATGGCTTTCGTGGCCACGGGAACTCGTTCCGAACGGTACATACATGAAAACTATTCTGGATCGCGCCTGCCCCTGTTTCTTGTTCTGTTGCGACGGAACGGTCGCTTCGATTTCGCTAGACTCGATACCTGCGTGTTTTATCGGCGCGGTTTACCAGGTAGAACGCTAGAGATTGCTTGATCTGCATATGAATCTGTTCGTTTCCATTGGCGAACGTTTCATCACCCTCTTAGGATCACGCTGATTGTGCCAGGGGGGGGGGGGGGGTGATTAAGGGAGGTTTGGGAACTGCTGTTAAGTTGGAGGTGCGCGGTGTTTTCGATGTTTAAGATAGGGTCGCGTAGGATGGTGGATTTATTTTTAAGGAACATTTATTGGAAACTGCTGTTTATGTTAATCTTGCCTTAATTAATTCTACCGCGATGCTTAAAGGAGCGTTTCAGCGACCTGCAGCTTTCGCTTTTGATATAATTGAAAACTTGTTTCTGCACAGTACCGGGTGTTAGTATAAACATCAAGAGATGTTACTTCACTTAAAATTTCACTCAATATTTCCAGTTTCTTCTCACCAATTTCCTGTCAATGCACACTGATGAATCAGAGTTGAAAACCGGCGACTTGTTACGGGGAAGGGATTGAGTACCTTACAGCGAGAGGGGTGCAGCTCCATTTTTTTTTACAGTTTTAGAGTTATGACGTGTAATGTATGTAAAACAAAATTCTACATCCTTTGGTGCAAATCTGATAACAAATGAGCGATTTATTGCAAATTTTGAATCTGCACCCGTTACTGTTTTGCGCGATACGAATGCTCCACCAGATTTGAAAAATTTACCAAAAATAGAAATAAAAACTTATCAACTAAATAACTACTACTTATTCTGTGAAAATATATACATATTTTTTAAGTAGTGTTCTCCTTTCAATGTTGGCTCAAAGCAATAATTTTATAAACAGTGTTTTCTAATTTCCTCCAAGTTGGTAAAGATGGAGCTGCACCCCTCTTGCCGCAAGGTCCTCAATTCAGTTCCGCCACCGGAGACTCCGAAGAGTAAATTACTGATAGTCGGAGGCCGCCACGGCTGTCCCCCGGAATTAAATCAAATACCAATTTCCTCGTTACAAGATGCGCGGACGCCCGCGGAAGTCGCGGAAAAATCGCGAGAATAACAAGATTAATCGGCCATTAAACGCATCCTCCTGCGAAATGGTACACAGTCAAGAGTGTATCAACCCCAGGGGAGCGCATTCCTTTTGTTCGGTACTAGTTACAGGCGGCGCGGGGGGGAGAAAAAAGGAATGGGACAGGGAGCGATAGTAGTTAAGGGCTAAACCAGTTTCTCAGGCTCGCACAGCTGCTCCTGTATTTCGATCAAACGTCATCGGGTTTAATTAAGTCTCGAAAACGTCGATGAAATTGATTGTACGCGAGCCACCGATTCTTCGTTCTGTCGCGTACGAAACTGCGAAGACGGATCTCAACGCGGGAGCCATGGGGGAACAAGAATCCTACGCGCCAACGTGCTACCTTGTCCCCAAGCCCACCAGACTGTCGCACTTTTTATGGCGGGATTTTTGTGCACCGAAAACACATGCTGGTCCTTTGGAAGCTGTACTAACTTACAAGATGGCTTCTTTAAAAATCGGGTGTGTTTAGCTCGCAACATTCTGATCTGATAAAACAGCAACTTATATACATGCAGCATAATTGAGTGGTCAGATTGATCGCACTTGTTATTTGTATGTGCCTGACACTACCCCTTCGGAGCTGATCTCATTTAAAATATGAGCCTCCTATTGCTGGAGCTGGAGTGATGCAACAAGAGAGTCGTTAGGTTGCTAACAATTTTCCATAGACATTTAAATCCTTTTATTAAGTGTGCAGAAAGGTTGCTGAGTATTGATAGGAGACGCTGCTGCCCATGTATCACTTGGGACTAAATGGGCTTACGTTAAATTATAAATACTATGGAGAGTGTTGTAAGTTTAAGATAAGCGGTTACCAACTAGGATTTTAAGTCGAATATTTTTTATCGTTATGTTTGGCAACTGTCATCCTTAGTGATGGGCTCGTACACAATGCAAGAAAGCATTTTAATGTATCTACTATTTTATTACGAAAATGCGCATTCAATAAAAAATACATTTCGCAAAATTCAAGATTTTTTCCGTCGGAATAATCGCCTACGTGAGCACGCAATTTGCAATTTAGGGAAGAAATTCGAGGAAACCGGATCTGTGCAAAATATAAAGAAGCCTGTGCGTCTTCGCACAGGTCGTTCAGCCGAAGACATTGCCGAAACAGCGATGTTAATTGGCTCCCAAGATCGTGCGATTTGATGTCGTTGAAATATTTCCTTTGGGTTACGTGAAAGGTAAGGTGTACATACGCTACCAATCCGCAAGCCATTCACAAGCTCAAAGACGAGATTCGGCGCGTTATTCTTGAGATCGAATTACAATTATGCGGCAAATGTGATCAGAAATTTCGAAAGAAGAGTGGCTGCCTGTGAAAAGAACTGCGGTGGGGATTTAGCCGATATTGTCTTTCACATACGATTGTAATCGATCAAAGTTTCTGACGAAATAAAGAAGGCCCGGAATTTTCTAAATTACAGTGCGTTTTATTGCAAAAGGAACATCCTGGAGTCCTTATTGCAAAACCCTTTATAATAAGCGAATAGAGGAAAATCGCGTACAAAACGAAATATGGAGAAGTTGAAATACTCTTGCAGCAGATCCGGTCCGTGTAGCCGATACTTTTTATTCCCCGCGTTTCTGTAATTTAGATGCCGCGATAGCGTAGGTATTAGAGAATAGGAAGGAGCGGTGGAGGAACGGTGTGCGTCGCGTGGCACTCGACCGCTCGCTTTTCTTCCTGAGGAATGCCTCCTCGCCGTTTGTCGGAGGCGTGCTACGAGGCGATTTTATCGAAAGGAAGAGCAACTTTTTCCGATGGACAGGTTGACTTACCGATCCGTAAAGAAGACCACAGGGATCCATGCACAGGTACAGGCAGGTCGCGACACCTTGGATCCTCAATTGACCTCTGGACACCGATGTCCTCTGAAATATCGCTGAAAACAGAAAGAAAAAAGGTGTCATGGTTAATGGTAACGAAGAAACAAATTTAATTCTGCTGAATTTTAAAATTCAACTTCCTTCTATTTTATTTTAATTTCATAATGGAACTTTGACGAGCTTTGTCCTGTATAAGTTCGTAATAACGGGGAGAAGAAGAATTCTGTCGAGCTTTACTTTAAAATCCATCTCCAATACTAGATACCTAAAAAGCTATCAAGGATTTCTTTTCCACGGATGCGCAATGATGTAGATACCATTGATTACTATAAACATTGCTAGCCTAATTGCCAATGGAAACTTGCTCTAAGCCTTTAACCCTTCGTGGTCACACTTCTGTAAAGTTACGCGGTGGTCACACTGGGTCCAATGGACCCGGCCGATTTTTATACAGTTACCGTATGAACTGTATCAGTCCAATGGCGTCCCAAAAATTATAATGCACACTTCGAACATTGTAGAATATGGAATAGTTGCGTTTTAGTAAGAAATGAAATGACAACATGTACCAAAAAAATCGGAAAGGTGTAAAGTCATGAAAAATGAACTTTTTTACTAAAACAATCATACCTTTTTATTTGGAATTTTCGTACAGATTGTTTTAGAAAATATACAGTTTCATACTGTGTGTTTTAGAAAGGTATTTATTTTGAGATCTGAAGATGGTCAATTGTGGAGTAAAAAACACGTTCAATTTAGAGAAATAACTATTTATTATTATAATGATTCTTATTATTATTAAACGATTATTATTTTTTTTATTCACATAGAAAATAATTTAACAATGAAAAGAATTGAATCTAGTCTTCTCCCGCGCATTCGGCACGCATATATATGTATTGTGTTCGTACTCATTACACAGACATATAACTTAGGGGAAAAAAATATTATCACAGCCATACATATTAAATTTCATTAAAGTAAATTTCTCGAATTAGAATAGCATACAATTTTTTCATTTTTTCGATAAAATTTACTCGTTGGTCACACATGGGTTCGATGGACCCACGCTCCAAACCGATGTGTTTGTAACGGCTGCCACTCACCAACGAACTTTCTCATTCAAAAACTGACAGTCTCTACCGGAAGAGGGAACCTCAAATTTCCGTAAAATGTCAGGTCAATGCCATTTCAAAGTCAGCAACTTACCGGTATCAAGCTCCAAAGTTAAAAAGCGGGTCCATCGGACCCAGTGTGACCAGGAACGGTTAAAACTGTATAAACTATAAACCGCAACTCCTTAGTCCTCCCATCTCCCAGTCTTAAACCCTGCCACAAGAACGTCTCGCTTGAGTAAACCACCCTTTCGTCCCCGCATTTGCTTTATTATAGCTTCCGAATGCTTGGACGATCTTCTTAATCGAGGCATATTCGAAAGCAGTGGGGTATTCCAGCCCCAGTGCTCGCGACGAGTTCCCCCTGTTCGCCAATTGATCCAAGGCACTTATTAAAACCTTCTTTTTCCCCCAGAAATGTTCCGTATGCTAATAACCCATGGTGACCATTTATCCCCGAGGGCCGGATCCGGTCTGCATCGACTCGTTCTGCCTCCACAGCGGTGTAATCAATGGTATTTTTCGCCACGCGAAAATACAAAGTAGCATACAGATCGCGGCCGTTCTTCGCAATTTTCCAGCGGACTGGCCAAGCAGTCGCCGAAGCGCGCGCGCGGTCTCGCTCCAAGGTATCGATTATGGTACTCGAATCGCGCTAAGGGACGGAGTAATCAAATGTTGCGGCAAAAAACGACGATAAAAGCCGGTAATTATCGACAGCATCGGCCGAGACATATCGTAAATAACGTGCCCCATTCTTTCTTCGTCCCACCAGCCACGTTTCGCAATTACATTTATTGCGTGTCATACCTCTCGTGCTTATTAGCCCATTCGTGGCGGGCTGAAAATTCCTCGTAATGACATTGTTCGTGGGATCACCGATTCAATTAAAGACCGATCCGTCACCAGGGAGGGGAGCGGAGAGAAATAGAAGAAAATTCACGTCCCCTGGGCAGGGTAAACGTGGAATTAGCGACAAGCAGAAGAAAGCAAATGGGACCTTGGCTGCGCGTGCGGCACTGTGGCATTGGCATTCTTCAATGATTCCTTTGGGAAGGATGTCCGATAACTGGATGTGAAACCTGGACGAATTTAATGATGCAGTAATGGGTGGTAACAGAATGCCGGTGTTGTCTTCTTCCAGGTACAATAACGAGAGGTGATAGGCATAGATTTTAGATAGACAAGGGTGGAACCACGATATTAGTGACTCTGTGGCTCGAAAGGAATTGGAATAGTAGAGTCGCGTTCATCGTCTGGGAAAATACTTTGAAAACTAGTCGAGTAGGATATTCCCTCACAAAGGGGATTGCATCCTCGAAGGGTTCGAATAACTATGTTGGATGTGTCTACTGAGGTACGTGCAGAGTCCACATTCTTATGCGTACTTGTTACGTTTTGGTAGGCAAAATACTGCCAGTTACGAATATTAGGTTACATGTGAAACAGACCTATAAAAATTCCCTTTGTTCCATATTACTGTATTTACAGAAAGTTGTACGGGCATGGTACTAGAGCACAGGACCTGACTTGCTATTTCTTAAACAGACTACTTGTAAATGACGCAACATGAAGGTGAACCGAGCTGCACTGGAGTTGGTTGAACTTTTGCTTCTAAGGACATTCTGTGTGGTGCAATTAGTTTGCTAATTTGTTTAGTATCTTATTAGATAATCCTTCTTCTGATCAAGAAGATTAACCCAGCTAGCAGACACGGGCAAAATTTTTATTTAAATAAAATTTCGAATAACGAATAAAAGTTAAAGAAATTATTCGTCATTTGTCGAATAAAGTTACCTCGGGTTAACGAACGAACGACGAATAATTTTTTGAACTTTTTATTTATTATTCATAATGTTATTTAAATAAAAACTTTGCCAATCTCTGCCTGCTAGTAATGAAGACTGCTATCAAAATCCTTCCAACAAACCGTAGTATCAGCAATTACAATTCCACCCGAAAACCTTTTAAAATTCAATTCCTCAAGAAAAGGAAGAATTTCTGACAAAAAAATTTAGTCTCCACTGTCGACTTATTTTTCTACAAACAGTTGCAATTGCTACTATAAATTCGACCCCGCCGTATATACTTCATCTAACAGTAAGAACGAAACACAACGCGTCTGCTGAAACGAAACAGTATCACGGCTCGTTACTCACGGGGTGTTGTTTCTCGTTTTACCATCATAAGTCTGTTTTATCACGAACGCCTCTAAGCGCGCTCCCTTATCGTAAGATCCGTTCAAGGTGGACGCGAGGCTGTCGTTACGATTAGACGCGCGATCGGAACCGCGCAGCATGAATCTGGCCGCGACACCTGCGCTCTGTAAATCTCGTCAACGCGTAAACACAGCGACACACGTTACCTCCTGGACATCGGGTAGGTAACAGTCGATCGCAGAGTGAGTGCAGCCTCCACCTTCACCCATAATTTCCTTAGTTCGTACCTTAGAACAAGATTCCACAGTAGCTTTTGATCTCGACATCATCTAAAAATGTTTTCTCAACTCTTCCCCAAACTGTGACGAATTTTGGCGGCAAAAGTCTATCCATTCCGCGAGATTGGCTTTTTTTCACGCCAGGGGAAGCATTGACCTGACCCTCTCGTTTGATCTAGGGACACTCAAGACCAGTGGCGCGCTCAGGATTTAATCTTGAGGTGACCGGAGTTGAACGGATACAAATATTTTTAATGCAAATTCAATAAAGCTCATTAGGTGATTATAAAAATTTATTTAAACTTGGAGCCGAGCTGAACGGATAAAAATATTTTTAATGCAAATTTAATAAAATTTAGTAGGTGATTATAGAAATTTATTTAAGATATGAAATCCAGTTTTCTTTTCTTTTTACAAAGCCCCTTCTTTGGCGGCCGCCTTGGCTTTTCCTTTTCCTTTGAGTGCGCCACTGCTCAAGACCATTATTAACCAAAACGAAGGCTTCATAAGGTTTAATGTAGATGAATTTGGAGGAATGAATTCTGTGATAGAAATAAAATATGCAAACTGAGAATTGTTCGCGGGGCAATACTTTCTCGCTGATAACGATACACGCGGCTCGATTACTACTCCTAGTTTCTCGCCGCCAGTCAAAGAATTAAGGAAGCGATGCTCGTACGTAATAATTAACATAAATAGTCCGATGGATCCAAGTGGCTGCTGTATCCGCGAGGCGAGGGTTTAGCGTTTTCTTTCTTTTCTTCTCTCGGGCTTCGTCGCACGTCCGCGCGATTAAACGAAACGTTGAATTCTCCAAGGTGCGAGCGATCTCGCGGCCACCACAAATGAAATCCAGGAGGAGAAGGCCAGGGCTCGCTCAAGGGGAACGAAAAGGTGTCGTGGATAGCAATTTGTTACTGTAAATTGACGCTTCGCACACCCTCCGCGAAAGTGTCGGAACTCGAAGCCCCGCAATCTTCTCGTTTTGTCGTTGCTTCTTTACCGATATATCAATACTTTTGCCGCGGGAGTCTGTCATAAGTGGAGAATTATGAGACGGTTCCGGATGCAAAGCGATGCTAATTCACGTTCATCTTTGACTTCCTGGTTTAGCGAATCGTTGGACGGCGTAGCTGTAAGTGTTCTGCGGCTTTTACCTGATTTCTTCGTTGATTCTTTGCGAACCCGTGTAACTCGATCTTCGACTCGTCGATTTACAGTTTACAGGTGTGAGGAAAATTTGCAAATTACAGGGACTGTTGGATAATTATATGTATAAGAAGTGTACGAAGTATCGAATGTGTTGGAGGTTAAAGATAATTGCCTGGCTTCGATGGAAAATTATGTGAAATTATTACTAAATGTTGTATAATCAACTGGTGCAACGTACTAATGGCTTATAAATCCATCTTTAAACATTGTTTTCCTAATTTGATTCCTTTCCGTTTGAAGGAACATCGACGCGATCGATTAAATTAAAAATTCACGGTTTTTGGTCAAAGGGAAGGATCTCTTCATTTAGTCCGGCTCGTAAAACCATAACACCATCTGTCTGCAGTAGCTTATTACATTTTTAAAGCCAGAAGTGGTTTAGCTGTTGTTTTAGTCGCATCGACCTGCATACCAATGTTATTAACTCTCGCACAACGAGAAGCATATACAGAAACACACAGTTCTGCGGATTCTCAATTATACCACCGGTTATAAATACGTACGCGGGACTAAATATCACTCTTGTCGTGCGCGGTAACAACCACGAAGCCGTTCACGGAGAAAAATACGCCGTGTCTCCTGTCAAAGCCACCTCCGATCGAGAAAGCTCCCGGGATCACGATCGAATTTACTTAATAAAATTTAATTAGTCTAAAGTGTCTGTCCCCGTTGCGTTAATGCAACTTAAGGACCGCTCACCATATTTTTCACCTTCATAATCATAATCGCGTCCGCGCGAAACTGGGGAGAAACGATGGACCGACAGGCAAGATACCCGCGACCCGATTAAAATTCTTAATTAACGAGAGAACCGTAATTTCCCCAGCCACGGGGCTGATAACATTCAATACGTGACGCACGACGACGAAAGAGACCTCAAACTGGCAGATTACAACCCTCGCTCTGCCTCCGTGCTCGCCGGTCCGGCGAGCAGAGATCGCGGATTCCATGCCAGATATAAATTACTAAGCTGCAATCATGGATTTTTCCGTTGTACCGCGGATAATCTGCCGAACGTCCCTTGCTCACTCTTAACGAATTTTTCCTCCCCCTCCCTGCCGCCGATACGATACGCCCGATCCGCGGTAGGAAACTCGTTTCGTCTGCTCGAAAATGCGGCCGTCTCTCGCGATGTCTCTCCGCCGATTGCCGGTTTTTGCTACATTTAACGACGA
Source organism: Andrena camellia (assembly GCA_029448645.1). Classification (NCBI taxonomy): domain Eukaryota; kingdom Metazoa; phylum Arthropoda; class Insecta; order Hymenoptera; family Andrenidae; genus Andrena; species Andrena camellia. Next base: position 46,514,152 of record CM055676.1, on the reverse strand, counting down.
AACATGTTCTAAGGACATTAGGACGCCACCCCAAGAACTCGACGTTGCTAGCAACTGATTCAAGTAGGTATTACAAGGGCACCGCCGCGCGCCGTGAAAATAAAAAAAATATATATAAAAATTGTATGTTAAACGATTTTATTTAAAATGCACTAAAAACTAAAAAATAATTCTTTTCTTGTACTACAATTTCGATGGTGTTTTTTTTTACTTTAAATAAAATCGTGGAGCAGGATATGTCACAACAAATTCATTTCGATGCTTGATTCTGTATTAAATTGATTTATATTCTTTTTTGACATATCCTGCTCCACGATTTTATTTAAAGTGGAAAAACACCACGGAAATTATTGCACAAGAAAAAAAATTATTTTTTAGTGCATTTTAAATTAAATCGTTTAACACACCGTTTTTTTTATATATTTTTTTATTTTCTAGTTTTTAGTGGTTATGGATTTACATTTCACAGCTCAGATTTCTTTACAAATATCTTTTATTGGCGTATACTGTTTAACAGTTTGCTTAAACCCTATAGTGCTAAGTAATTGTATTAATTACTTTTATCACATTGTTCACGTTCACATATATTCCCTCGTACGCGCCCTCCATAAACATATACTGGGCGAGTTCCACTTACGCCCAAATCGCCCGTGATTTTCATTAAGTTAGGTTTTCAAGGATATCAAAGTCGATTTTCTCGAAAATGAAGCACGATATCAAAAAAAGTTACTGTTTCTTTTCGACTTATAACAATTAAGTAAATCGAGAAAAAGGAATAAAATTTTTTGATATTGCGCTTCATTTTCGAGAAAATCAACTTTGAAATTCTTGATGTTGCGTTCGATCACGTATACGAAAACCTAGCTTAATGAAAATCACGGGCGTTGCGGGCGATTTGGGCGTAAGTGGAATTCGCCCACTGTCGACCGATACCGTCGATTGATTGCGCTCCATGACCGCGATAATTTGAAATCGCGATGCGGACTAGCAACTCGAACGCAGCGGCTTCTTGTCGTTTTCGAAAAGAACGCGAATGGTTGATTTCAAGTCGATTGGATCTGTGGTTATGGGTTATATTTATTGATGACTATGTAATATTTTCACACCCTCGGGTTTTTTTTTTCATAATTTTGTATTGTCATCCAAACCACGCACGCCTGCAAAGTTTCAAGACAATTGGGTTAAATTTGAGTTGCCAGGTTTGATCCAAACATGCAAGAAACAAACAAACAGAGGATCGACGAATATAAAAAAAAAATAGTTTAAAAATCGTTGGCTTCGTTTCGCCGTCAGTCGCGGCTGTGTTAAATAGAAGAAGAGTGCCTATATATCGACTATTCGACGTGGTAACGCGTATCGTCGATACAAAAAAACATGAGAATGGTACGAATGATGTAGATAACGAAGCGTACCTACTGGTGGAATTTTCATGTACCAATCCGAACTATTGGTGCGTCAGCTTCGCGAGCGGCTTGCCTGGAACCAGTTCGCGATTAGAGATGGTTATCCAACAGTATGGATGTAGCGCTCGTTGCGAAGTTTTCGTTTTGAAGTGTAGTTGGAGAATAAATCGAAGACTGATAGGATATAGTAGCTGGGATGTTGAGACGTAATTCAATATAATGAGATGTATATAAGTGGCATGTTGTAGATAAGTTGGCAGTTTTAATTATGTTTGGAGAGAAATCGAGGGACAGTGTTGCTAAGCTAGGATTCTACTTGGATGTCGGGAGTTTCGAGTAACTAAGAGGGGACTGCTTTTCAGGGGATTTTAAAAGGATCAGGCAAGCATGTGGGATTCAATTTTCTGGTTTAATTAGACTTCGAAGAATGTTCAGAATTAATGAAGTATATATTAGAGATGATATATTAAATATGTAACTATTAATATTTCGATACATATTTCGTTTCTAAGGTATTCAGAATAATTATGTACCTACTACTTAAAATTTAGTAAAATATCATTATCATTCTCGTATTTGGTATTAGATAAATAAAATAATAAAAAAACAGAAGATTTATCAAGAATTTAATTAATCCAGAATTAAATTATTCCACTGAATTTTCTACTGGTGCCAATCTTTCACTATAGGTACCTATGTATGTACTGAAACTCGCCCAAGATACATACTGCCATCCTTAGTTAAAATGACCAATCTAGCATTTTTCCATTTTTCAAGAAATGTTGAAATATTTGAAATTCCACATGTCTTTTACCTTTTAACCCTCCGTGGTCACACCTTCTTATAATCACAAATTGGTCACACGGGGTTCACTGCACCCCAGCGTCATTTTTGAGTTACCATTCTCGTATTTTTGAATCTTTTAATTTTTTAGTGATAGCACCCCGTTTGACCACGAAGGGTTAAGTAAAGTTAGAAAGTCCTACGTGCTTCGTAGAGATCTAGAAACAGTCTTATTTATTACTTTTTTTACAAGGACGGCACAAACAAAATGATAAAACTTAAGTTTCCTCGGCTCTTTCGAAATGCTAGATAGGACATTTTAACCAAGGAGGGCAGCACACTTCTCCAAATCTGAAAACACAAATCAGTGTGCAATAAAGCAAGCCGTAAAGAAACCACCATAAACTGTTTCCATTTAATTTCAATTTACAATGACTTAAAAAAAATCCCATAAAAATGCCAAACGAAAGAGGGGAAATCACGCTCTAAACGGCACAAACAGATCTCGTTTTCCTTCACGAAACGGCTTCCTCCATTCCGACGCAGGCTTACAGCTCAACCGAACGCGCATATTATTCAAACAGAGTCCCGTCTTTTTTTTACGTTATTTATATTATACGGTGCTTGAAAACTGTGAGACGCCTCATAGTAGTAAACCAAAGTACTGTTATTACTAAAATTACAGTGCGGCCAGCGGTCGCAATTTTTTACGAATTTTCACCCTGATCGCTCCGCGATGGCGGCTCGCTTCCGTTCCCGATAGCAACGAATATTAAAGTGTCAAAGATGCCGTATAAATAATCTTATCTACGCCTGGACGCATAATGCGTAGTACCAGAGGAATTTATTCGCACTAAGGTAACAAGTAAAAAGCCAATTGCGCAGTATCGGTGACGTGTATCTACGAGATGATGTTTTATGTCTGACAAGAATTAGGTGACTCGGTGATCGCCTCTTCCACCGATTAATTCAATTTCGTCCCGATTCTATCAATATCCCGTGGACGCGCCGCGATAGGATTATTAATTCTAGGGACGGCAGCACGAGAAGAACTTGGCACTTAATATGTTATTCATAACGTTACAAGGCAACGCTTTCTACGTCCACGGTGTTTCCTTCTTTTGCTGGGAAAATTATTACACGGCGGAAAACACGGAAGCACGGTCGCTTGCTTCTTTCCTCGCGATTGCTCGCGTCGAGTTTAATATCCGATAGGCCCCGACATTTCCGTGGACTTGTAACAAAAAGGTAATTGTTTAATTTTTACGTAGCACAGAGTTCATCTAAGATGGGGGTAAGTTCACTGTGGAAAAGTGGAAGGTGAGTATTCTTTTGCAAAGTTTCGTTTGAAAATTTTATTTTATAATTATTTGAATATTGAGAGCTTCGTCAAAACAGAATACAGAATAAAAGTTGTAAGGTATAAAATTGTAGGAAAGTAAAAGTAAGTCTCGACATTTCTCGTTATACATTTCGATAGAGTACACTGGAATATTTTCTTGATAACTTTATGAAATTTGTCCAAGTCTACGATTTTCAGACCCACGTTTAATGAAGTTATAACTGCCTGTGCTAGATGAATGCAATGAATCGAGATCTTCTTATAGCTACTATTAATCAAGATCGAAAATATTGTAGCTCACGTGTGCAATGTGGTTAAACTGAAAATTGTGGTTCCAATCAGTTGCCACGTAACGCGAAGCGTTAAATAGTAATAGTGAAATAAACGATTTACGAACATTGAATTGTGCATCATACCAATTCAACGGCCAATCACATCCATTTAGAATACTGTAAAACACTGGGCTTGATCAGTCGTTTGTTCGCCTGATCAGTGGAATGGGCGACTGAACAAAGTATTTACGAGCACTTTTCAGACATAAGGAAGAACGACTGACAGTAATGTACGTATCCGCTGGGTCAGGCCAGTGAATAGAAGTTTGTCGAGCAATCGATTTCAATTGGGCGAATATTACGTTTCGCTTTATGTGTTTTAGCGCGTTTGCAGTCGTTGACGAACTTCTGATGTATTTTTTATGAGCAACTTGAAGATTTAAAGGATACAGCGCGCAGTATTAAAAAAATTAAAAGGAATACCTTCTGGTAAGAAACGATAAAGAAAGGAGAGTGTGGACATGTCGGGTAGGTGACATCCAGATGATATCTTTCGACGTGCACAAGTTGCGAAACAGTAACAGCACGTAGAAGATGAAAAGAATAAAATAAAACACCACCGAATTTGGTATATGAATTCGATGTACGAACATTGTGAAATTAATGCAATGACAACAATGACAGCATATTTAAAGAAAAGTATTAAAATTTTGAAAACCTCGATAATCAGGGAAGAGTAGGTACCATTTTTTTTTTAAACGATTTTATTAATATATTGTAGCGTTTCTATGTGACTCATTTCATGACTACTTTCAGTTCAATTCAGTTCATATAAAACCACAAATTGGTTATTCAATCCAACGATGGTGGATGCCTTGCCATGTAAAAGGCAAATGCAGGATACATTTTGATTCATTCTAAAATAAGCTGCTTCTTCTTATGGTCATAAACAAGGAATATCCAAGGTTCTAACCAATTGGAATATTTTCAGCACACCTTCTTCTACAGAATCATGCAAAAATCATTTCCCCCTTCAGCCCACTCTTCAAATTATTAATGTTTAAAACTGTCAGCGTTACGTCATTTTACGTAAATACGTTCGTATTCATCGTATTATTATTGTATTACAAAGGGTTTTTACAAATATTTATGTATATATTGGGTTCTAGTCTGTCGAATAAATTAAAAATAAATGAATAATAATGTTTAACTAAACAGTAGATTTCGTCACAATTTCTAATAGTACTAATTGACTTTTCCTTATAACTCGGAAACGAATAGTTTCCCCAACATGCGATTTAAATCACTTAAAGAGCATTAAATAAACTACTACATAAACAGTTATCAATTTTTTTTAGAACAATTAAATTGATAAAATTGAAAACCGAAACATTAAATAAACGTACAATATATTCATTTACAAATCATTAGAAAGGGATAATTTTTGCCTGTCTTCTGGCGCCAATTTCGTTCCGATATCTTTTATAGTTTAAAAGTTATACACGAATGTTCCCTACTACCCCTGCTCCGACCAGCGTGCGGCGTCCGCGTGGCTAGGGTTTTAATCAAAGTAAAATTGATCGAGCCCGATTTTGGCAGCGAGCACGTTGAAATGATGATCGCAGTCGACGTGTCCCCGCGTTCCTCGCCGCGACAGCCCAGCAGCAACTTCTTCGCGGACGTTCGACTCGGCTGGCAGGCACGAGACGATGGAGGAGTGGCGAGGCTCCCGTTCCTGATGTCGCGCCTTGATAATCGCCACGGAGCCGAGGTGACACGTATCGCGCGTCGTTACCCGGCGAATCGGTGAAGTGCGCGTGAAACGATGCACGGGGAATCAATTAGAGCGTTGTCGTTCGTTAACGCTGCAGGTCATTAACTGCGCCCCCGGCCGGCCAGCCGTCGCGGGGAAGGCGCGTGACTAATCCGCGTGCGCGCGCACGAAGGACGTTGCCCACAGGTGAGGCTCATTTCGCGGCGATCCTCATCCGGACGTATGTATTGAGTTATTAAAAGGGTCGCCCCGTCTTGGGGGCGCCCCGACGACGACCGACGGCAACCTGTCCTGTTATCGGTCAGGACGACGTTAATAGCTAATGACGCAGTTAATTTGCCAGTGCCAATATGAAATACGGCTTGCGGAAACTGTTACTCGCTGCGAGGCGATGATTTACATTCGACGGCGAAAACGCGAGCTTTAACGATTGCGAGAGTGTTGTACATAATTCCCCGAGGGAGTGTGAGTAGCGAGGACTGCGCGCGTGTGGTTGAGTGGGCGAGTGCTTAAGGAAAATGGGAGTCTAATGGTGGAGATAGGGAGTTGTGGGATCATTTGGATATGAGCGATGTAGGTGGAGCGTTTGTTGCGGCAGTGACTACTTAGGAGAGGTTTTTAGAATTTTAGGTGTCCGCCTCCGATTACTTTGGCTGTTGGATATGTGCGAGGAGCGAAAAATAAGATGTACGTAGGTGCTTTTTTATAGCGGCCCGTTTTCGTATTTAGGGGGTTGAACCATCCCACAAAGTTGTAAGATTTTTAGGTCTCCGCCTCCAATTGCTTTGGTTTTTGGATATGGTTAAGAGGATCGAAAAATAAGAAATATTTGTCTTTTCATTTTGACTCGTTTGCATGTTTATTTAGGGGGTGGAACCACCCCCCAAAGTTCATAAGAAGAGGTGGTGAGCGCCCACCGATTGCTTTGGATTTTTGGATATGTTTTAAAGGACAGAAAAATAAGAAATACTCGACTTTTTATTTTGGCCCGTTTGCATGTCTAGGGGGTGAAACCACTCCTCAAAGTTCGTAAGTACTCTTCATACTTAAGTACCGAAACACTCTTCTTATGAACTTTGAGGGGTGGTTTCACCCTCTAAACACGCAAACATAAAAAAATACGTATATCTTATTTCTCGGTCTTCTAAAAAGTATCCAAAAACAAAAGCAATCGGAGGCGGACACATAAAAAACTTTTCTTATAAGTTTAATGTGTTAAAGAAAGATTCCACACAGTGTACTTGGACAAATTATTAGGTCGATGATGATTCCAGTTTCTTCGCGTCGCGTCGTGAATTCGATTTATGTAATAGATTCGATCACGAGATCGACAGTGAAGAATCACTGTGAAAGCTTGAAAAGGAGCCCGACAAAGAGTCCAAGGGTGCTCGGTGTCGTTGAGGTGTAGGCCAGCTTTCAGGGATAAACGTGAGAAACTCGACAAGAATTGGTGATCCGAACCGGGAAGGGTAAGATCGGAATCGATCGATTTATGATGTTCCGATACGACATGTGATTATCGCCTTCTATTTGAGGCGGCCAGAGACGCTTGTAATTACGTCGGAATCTCACGCCCGATCCCTAAAAACGTCATGGCCTTTAATCTACTTTGTTGGAGCCGCGAGAAACTTTGAAGAAAATACCCACGATTAGCATAAGGGGAATCACAACTGGAATTACTAAATCCTCGAAACTTCGTCTACTTTGTTGCCTTCGTAATCCCCCGGTTTCGCTTTAATTAAGCGATATTCGTGCGCAGGAAGGGATAATTAGAATTTATAGGTTTCTTAGGCTGGTGGGATTATAATTGGTTCTAAGAAGAATGTAATTTTGTATTTCAACCGGTTAGTGGTTTCAGGCGGCGTTTGCTTCTTGGAGAATTAACAAAATTCTTCATTCGTATTCCGTGGAGTTCCATACTGTGTTCTTATTTTTATGTACTGATGTTAGTAATACATGGGCAGTTAAATGCAAGCTTTTGCAGGTGTAATCTTTTAAACAGCTTTCCTCCTTTGAGCGAAGGAAAGTCTGACGCAAATGTTTATTATATAGGATGTTGGAACAGCATACACTACAAATACATAACTTCTTAAAGTTTCTTTATAATTCCCTAGTATTAGGAACTTAATGTGCAATAGAATGTCAATAATAATTGAGTAGTTGAAATGATAAACGATGTAAGTGCCAAAGAAATCAAATATTATTTTTTTAATGGAAAAGGATGTGAATTCCATGCTGGGTACGGTGGTAAACACTGTCAATGCTAGAATGATTTATTTTAGTGCCTCGGGATATTGCAAGATAGAGCTGAGATCATGAGTACCAACGTCGCTGTAGTTGGAAAGAAAATGTTAAAAAATTTCAAATGTGGCACTTATATCATTCACCATTTAAACTCCCCAATTCTCAATGTTTACGGACTAAAAGATGAAATACTATGCTTCACCCACATTAAACTTCAACAAATCAAACTGCGTAGTAGCACGTTAACGAATTCCATCTTTAATAAATTAGAAGACAAAGTCTGATTCTAACAACTTTCAATGCTAACCACTCAAGCAGAGTGCAAGAGAGCAAGAGAGGTTCAACAATGCTACTTCTTATTATTTTACATACTAGCTTTGCTACTTGACTCGCCCGAAATTTGGATTCTGATTTTATAAAAAAATGTTTTTTTTTAGTTTTTTTTTGTGAAAATAGTCACATTCGTCTGAATTAGTCAGGCATAATGAGCTGAGGCACGTTTCGTGATCCCAGAGTTTATCGTTAGAATGTTTTTAGGCGACAGAGAAACACACAAACATATAGAAGCTTTCTGCTTTGTATATTAAGATATGGAGGGGTCAGAAGGCACTCAGTGTAAGTCCATTAGCATTAAAATCGAGATTTACACTGTTTGTCCTCTGAATAATTTTGCTTAGTAATTCCGTGACTCAATATAAGTACCGTCATTTATTGCTTACGTATGAAAGTACAGACTTACTAATATTGATTTATCAACTGGAACTTTTAACAATAAAGAGGTCTCTCAACCACATAACTCATTTTCAAGAAAAGTTGGGCTTACACTGCTTGGCTTCTAAACACTCCACATATATAAACCTTTTTATTCTATACAATTTCCTCTTATCAGCCTAACGTGTCTTACAGCACGACGGATTTCTATCACAGCATCTGTCCTTCATTTTACTACCTCTATTTCCGCTTCTACTTTCCCATTCCAATCCCACGAGTTTGTTATTAAAGCCACCTACCACTTCACCTTTCGGTCGCTCACAAATAATATCTCAAACTCAATTACATAGAGGAAGGGGTGGTAATATGCCCCCCCCCCCCCCCCCAGTTTTATATATCTTCCTAAAATCTGATTCATAATTTACATTGCTTTAAATATTTGCTTAAAATGCAGGGTAACTAATAAGGTTATGTGTGATAAAAGGTGAAAGCAAAAGAAAAACAATTTAATCATATTTAACATATATTATGAAAAAATGTCATTTTCGGCGCTCTTACAGAAGTGAGAGTAATATGGCTCCTAACAAAAATCATAAAACATAATTCTTTGGCAACATCAGAGATAAAAAATAAACGAATAAAGAATATTTTATTATTTATACACAAAAGACACACACATATCCCACTTTTTCGCACGATGTGCACTCGCTATGTGTCCATAATTCGCATTTAAGATGCATTTAATCCATATTTCGTCACGTTGGTCCATGGCATGACGTCCGCCACAAAACATGCATATTTCCTCGGTGTTATCCGAAGCTTCATGAGGAATTTCGATGTCTGAAATATCAGAGGATGAGTTTTGGGGCTCATTACTCGGGGCCATATTACCCTCCATTATGGGGTGCCAATATATCAACACGCATAATTTTGGAAACTTTAAGTTTACATTTGAAAATATCAAAGATTAAGTGACCTTACTTGTAAATATCTATTCTAAGTACCTTTTATCAAATATATCCCGACCAGGGGCGGATTTAGGATTTTCGGGAGGGGCAGAGCCAAATCCAAGATTTTCTTGAGGGGCGCGGGGCGTAGGTCTGACAAATGAACCAGGAACCTTTCAGATATTTTCCTGTCAAATGATAAAGTGTTTTTTTTTTTGTATCAATTTATCATATTTTCCCTTATATTGCTAAGTTAAAATAAGTATTTTGCAAATTAAAATAAGTATTTCTCCCTCTGTATCCGCCACTGATCCCGACACACAACACTTTAACTTTCTTAACCTACAAGAAACATTTCTTGGGGACGACGAAAAAGTTTCGTTTCGCAGGTCATATTATTTATGCTTACTATAGCGACGACTAAGCTCCATCTAGTGTCATATGTTTTTCTCTGTGTACATAGCTACTAAGTGCAGTGGCTAACGCTATTAGCCGCTAGATATTTTTGTTTATAATATGAAAATCACGAGTGGGCCGAATTACCAGCAGGAGTCATAATACCACCTTTTCCTCTACTCTGAAACGCGTTTCATGCGCCCGCCGCCAAAGTGAGTAACAAGCGTGCGGCAGGTACCGCTCTCTCCACTCAAGGGGTTAACAAACTAAAAGAAACCACACGGCTGCCGGGTGGCGAATGTGTTGAGCCGCGCGAAGGTGCACCTCGTTCCGGGCTATCGAACGATTTTTAATAATCCACCGCTCCCGTGTGCTCCACCCCGGGCTTATCTCTCGCATCAAATTGCCCGACGTGTAATCGTCCGGCGCGCGGGCAAAACGCCCGGCCGGGAATAAATGGCGGCGCGGCGATTTCCGGCAGCGGCGGCATCTAGGTCGCCGCCGTGAAAAACGGCCGCGCGCGATAAAGGTGCGTATACTGTTAACCCGCGACGCCCGACGTCGGAGAAAGCTCTGACACGGGGAAAAACGCCGCTAATCTTCGACGCTCGGTGTCGCAGGTGGACCATATATCAGCCGGGCGGATAGGCGCCTTAGATCCGCGCGGCGGAGTCGCGGTAAAAATACTGCGGGCTAAGTGTCGAGACTGTTGAGCGGCGCGATACGTCCTGCCGGCGGGACGCGGCGATGTCAATCGCGTGGAATAAAAAAAGCCGCGGTTTCTCTCATGCAATATTCATTAACGCTATTATTGGCGCGAGAAGTGCCGATGATTGCTAACGTACCGCGGGGCGACGGCAGCGTTAATCGCGAGATATCGCGAACACCTTTCTCGCGGCACCATAGTGCGTTTCGACGGTTGCCGAGCCTCGACCAGGGACGCGGCCAAGTTGATATTGATGGACGAACGGTCCCCTGTGTTTTATACGCGTGATTTATCGCCGTTTTGCTGTAACCTGGCCGCGAGCCTCGTTACCGGCGCATTGTCGCGCGAATTTCTTGTCCATTCCGGCAATAAATCACGCGACGGTTCAAGATGGCTGACGCAGGGACAAAGTTTAGAGGGATTGACCCGAGGGTCGTGGGTGCACTCCGGCCTAGTCGAGCTTAATCTCTGCCGTCACGACTGTAACCCGCGATACTTGCTGGGCCCCTCGGTTCCAGAGATATTTTAGTCCAGTGTAACGGTTATTAATAACGGTGGAATTATTGCTGGAGATTATGAAGGCGGATTATTGAGATCTGCTGGCTGGGGGTGATTTGTTTTTGTCTAGGGTCGGCTTTCAAAGGTGAAGTTGCTTGAAGAAATTGTAGAGGAGAGGTGGGATGAAAGGGACATTTTTGTTTAGGAGAACATAGCAAAAGGACTAAATAACCATTGGTAACATTAGAAAGGTCAGTTATCCGACTATAACAGTACACGGTAATATTAAGCTTCTCTCTATATTTACTTGTCTTATTTTTCGCTTTTTAAAAAGTGTGCTCTGTCCCTTTCATAAATTGAATGTATTGAATGGGACAGTGTAATAAAGCCAGGTAATATTAATATCATTTCTTTAATTATTATTTCTGCAGGTGCCGAAATCACAGTAGTTATCTTAATTCATAATAGGAATTAAAAACTCAACAGTTAAGCTTATGTAACTAGACGATCTTAATAGCTATAAATAATTAATTGTCTAATGGCATCCCGAACGAAAGAAGTTAAAAACACCTTTTACATCATACGTTTCGTGTACTCACTTGTCACAAATTTTGCACTGATACAAGTCTTCAACGTATTTTAAGTATGTTTCCTTACAAACGTTGCATTGATTATTATCTCCTGCTCGACCTTTCGATTGGGCATTGCGTTTAAGAGGTTACATCCACCTAGAGGTCCGGAAAAAGCATACAAGTTCAGGATTTTTTGGGGGAAAAGTATAAGCGAAAATCATACGCAATGTTTTTCTACTAAAAGATACATCTTTTAAGTATATTATTCAAAATTTTCATGAGATATTATTATTAACTAAAGGAGATATCGGCTTGGTTATGAGTCGTGTTTTTTTTAAGCATTGGCTGGTGGACATTCTCTAGGTTGAACGATGCATCTGAAAACAAAAATTCAAATAGATTTTAAAAAGAAATATCTTTCAGAAGTACCTAACATTCTCATATTTTTTGCTTTCAATTTTGCAATAATGGACATACTTGCAAAGCCTTCTTGGAAAATAAAAGAAAAAAATTTTCCGATATCTCCTTTAGTTTATAATAATAACAACTCATGAAAATTTAGAATAATATAGTTAAAAGATGTATCTATTAGTAGAAAAACATTGAAAACAAAACGCGACTTACCACTTCTGTTGATGCTCCCCGAAGAAAAAATGTCTGCTGCATCGCGTGGGAGTAGTCAGATTTTCTTCTAGACCTTTAGTTTTGGAAAAGAATTGAAAGATATCTGCAAAAATGGGTGTATTTCGGGTGTTCTTTTCCCTTCGATCGTTGTTTAAACATATTTAAATGTTCATAATGCACTAATAACTTATATCGTTGTATTCGGGAGGGTTCGTAGAATAATTTGACGTAACAACCAACCGAATAACTATTACCGTTTCGACACAAAAGAAGTTCAAATTTAAACATTTGCAGTTTTTTTTCAAAATCGAATTTCGCAAAAACTGAGGGTGATGGCTACAAACGGTTTGCGGATTCGTTTTCAGCGTACGAAAACTTATAAGAAACGGCTATTGAATGTTACAAGTCCAGATGGCTGTCGAACTGTGTAATGAATAATACTTTACTCAATATCTGTTTAAATAAAAACTGCTTGAAACGCTACTAAATTCTGCTTCCAAACGGAATGGCTACAGCAGTGGGGCGAGAAACTAAGCTACGGAGCTAACTATATAACACTATGGTGTCGACAACCTCTCGATAGCCTCTAATAACCAGTTAATCTTCTTCAAACTGCAATATAATTACAACTAAATGCACCTAAGTAATTCCGTTTTCGCTCTACTATCAGGAAAAATGAGGCGACACTCCAGTTCTTCCAGTCAGCAAGGCGGTTCTCTTGTTTCCCGCGTCCCTTCGCTGCACGCCACATCCAACGATCCCTTGTTCGACGTCTGGCGGTTCGCGGAACTAGTTAACTATGAAAACGTCCTAAACATTCGCTAACAGACCGATTTTTCACCCAGGAACGAAGCAATCTCCGCGAAATTGTTATGCATTACATTATTACGACGTCATTTATACGTCCACGGCGGCAGATGACTCGCGAAATTCCCTGCACGCAATATTCGCCGACGCGATTATTAGTAGCTGCATCAGCAAATTACTAATGAAGCCCGGGAGTAAAACCTTCGTTGATGGCGTATCGGTAAATTACGAATACCGACTCGTACCACGAGGCGCGACCGTAACTGTATCAACGTGCGAGGAATCGATCGTTACGCGATACGAGTCGCCTTTTTCGCTCCCCGTAAACCTCAACACTTTACGCAACAACACCTCCCACTTTCTTCGTCCTCCTCCTGTGGGCATTCTTCTTTTTTTTCCCGGTAGTGTTTGCAATTTTTTTATGACGTATAATTTCTTCCGTCCTCTGTTTCTTTCTTTTTGAGATTTCTCGGTGCACTTTATTCGTTGCAGCAGGATGTCTCGAGTTGCTTTAATTTGGCTTTCAAATCGATGTATTCTGCGTTTTCTGGTAGAATGATTCGATTCCACGACGGATGCTGGGTCCATTTTGACCGGAATTTAATTCATACACACCTCGGAATAAGCTTTCCTAATCTGATCCTGTTATGATCCAAAATCCTCGGTTTCTTCAAGAAGTAATTCCAGTAGTAACTAATACTACTGGAATTTGATATTTAAGGATGACTTTCAGTGAAAATCTTGGCCAAATGTTAATCCATTTCCAAGATATTAATTAGGCTTTTTTAGGCAGAAATGGCAATTATGCATTTGTATCGCAGATTCAGTTGAATTCGCTCTTACTTTTTATTTTATTTTGTCAATTTATTGAGTATTTGATCTTTGGCCTATTATTTCACTCTTAATTTTGTAGTCATATTTCTCAATATTGCGTTTTCCTATAAGAATACGTGATAAATTGAAAGTTAAATAATTTAAATACTGCCGAATCAAGTTTCCTAAATTTTTTCGGGTGGTTTACTATTGCATAAAGATTCATTCCTCCAATTTTCAAAGATTGCCGCTTATTTTTAATGTTACTGAAGTTAACTCTTCACGCTTAACCCTAGACCCTTAACCCTTCGTGGTCACACGGAGTGTATTGTACTCCAAGAATAATTTTCGAGTTAAAATGCCGCGCCTTTACGACTTCCAAAGGGGATTTATCGCAAGAAAAAAAAATAAAAAAAAAATTAAAAAATCGCTTTTTTTCCCACAACCATGGAAAATCGCTGATTTTCGACTACGAATTTTATCATATCAAAATTTACATTTCTAGAAAAATACTATTAGACCATGATTGTATAAGTATTACGAATGTACAATTATCACTGAAAAGTTAAAAGATTCAAAAATAAAAAAATGGTAACTCAAAAAATGACGCTGGGGTACAGTGAAGCCCGTGTGACCAACTTGTGATTATAAGAAGGTGTGACCACGAAGGGTTAAGCATGGGTCTAAATTGACCCTACACCTGCCATAATGCTTAATAATAGTTTTCGTGGGAAATAAAATTGAGGTGAAGTGAAGAGTATAAAGACCGCTTGGAATAAATACAACATACAACTCCCTAGGTAACATACAAAAGTGAATTAAAGTTCTATACACTTTACTTTTCAAAGTCGTATTTCTCAGAAACGACCTCACCGCATGGGAAAAGTTTATTCTACAGTTTCGACTTATGTACTTCGAATTGTAGGTTCACATAGTTCTTAATTAAATAGTACCGCGTATTCCAACCCATCCTTTCTAACAACAATTAAGCGAGAGGTGAAACAAGAAGCTCTGAACGGCGGAATGGTTTATCGCGATGTTACAACGAGAATAAAATGTTCGTAGACCGAGCACGAAGCTTAAAGTAAACAAGAAGTCTACCGTCGAATAAGAAACTGTGGATATGCGAACAATTTATCGTAACGTTGAAATGGAAAGGAAATGCTCGAGCATCGGGCACGGAGTTTAAGATAAAGGCAATCAAGATGAACGCGAAAGAAGAAGTATGTAAAGAGTCAAGGTTGAATCGCTTTCGTGCGAGCTACTCTACGGGCCGGCTCGGTATCGCAAAAAATGACTAAGTCGCGTGTTTTCGTTCCTTGGCCTTTTTCTTTCGGTCGTTTTCCCTTTGTTTTTGCAAGAATCGTTAATTGAAGTTTCTTTTCGCATTGGCAGTGCTGGTGAAGAAATATTTGCATACAGGGTACACGGGTTCGGCTCGCTCTACGATAGGTATAATTTGAAAGCTTTCGCCTGTAAGCGTTTATTAGTTGTCATTTAATTTCGATAATGTTGTAGAAGATTACAATTTAACGGGGCCACTTTCATTACACGTTACTCGCTCGATACCCGTGGCGGGGCCAGTCTTAGCGAAATTTCTCATTACAAATTCATGCTGGCATCGCTGTGTCATCGCGAAACCGTAAAAATTCAAGCTGTTTTTCCTTTACAATTAGTCAAATTCCGCAACGTGTCAGATACCTGATCAATAGTTTTCTTACATCCTAATTGAAATTATAATTTAAATTGTAGGTAATAACCGGCCATTATGCTTCTTTTACAAACATTGTGTATAGCATCGAACTGTTAGGTAAAGTATAATTTGCAATTAGTTGCCAATATTTGAGAGAGTTAATCTACTGTAGGAAATATGAAGAAACTGTTACATGAACGTGGACCTGATTTACATACAGAGCTATGACGAATTAAAGAAGAATTTAAACTATGGCACATTTTAACTTAATTTGTTTTTACTGATTTCATCAAAGTTGTGGTAGTCACTGTGGTTGGGAATTCTTATGCAGTGTCACGGGACTGGTGATGCAAACCGACAGAGATGAAGCTTTGTGTAAAAATAAGGAACCTTGACAGACCTCGGAAAACTATAATCGTTCAAAAATACCGAATATGCCTTAAAATTATTACGTGTATGGAAATATTTTTAATAAATTTGTTACTTAAACTTCGTTTAGTAAAGTTTTACTAATATAACTAACATTTTTGAAGATCTTTAAATTTATTTCGTCTGTAAACATTTACTCGAGCAGCACGTAATGCTTAAATTGTTGTAAAGTTACAGCATGATAAAGGAAGGTAAATGAAATATATCGTACATTTTGCAATCTATTCTCCAAGCATCAGTAGCACAGTTGTTCCACTATTTTAGCAGCGTATTTACTATCCTTAAGCATACAAATCTTTGCGGCACAGTCAAGTTTGTTCTTACGTTCCCCCCCCCCCCCCCCCTGTATTTGCAGAAACGTTATCTGCTTTGAATGAGACAAATATTTGCGCCATACTGTGCACGAGATAGGAAGATCGATGGAATAGTCGAGTATCGTGTTAGAAATTTCATTGTAGCAGAAATGACGTAACAAACTTTCAAATTTTCATATCCTTTCACAAACAATTAGTAAGGCTTTCCTACTGAATATTCAAACTTAAGACCATTTCGCGCGAAACTTTTTTGTGGCTCGTAGCTATTATTCCAGAACGTTTCTCACTTCTTTCTACCCTTTATAACCTAGCGCTATTTTCAAAATTAACAAAATTTTTAAAAACTTTAAGCTCTTCAATTTTACTCTTTTTAGCTGTAGCATCTCCAACGATTGCCACTAAATACGAATTTACACAATAAAACTGAATCAAAAGCTTGAATAATGTTGAGTAATAACGAAAGACTATTAATTTCTAATAATAGCCTTTCCCTAATACAACTGACATCGATCTAATCAAGCAACTTCTCAACTGATACTAAAAAACAACCAACGACTAAATTCAACTTAATTTTAGGACGTAACAGCAAGTTGACCTACAAGCCTAGTCTCGTTTTCACGCGTAGACGTCTGAAAGTCTGAATCTGCTGCAAAATTCTCCATCGAAGCTGGGCGTTACGCCTCGCAACTGTGCTAATCGTTTCTCAACGAGCCTTAGATCAAAGGGAACATCGCGGCGAAGGTTAAGTTCAAACGATACGCGAAGAATCAAGTTCAAATCTTGACCTGTCGCTCTCATTCAAGAGGCGAAGCGCTGCGTGACTCGATTCACGTACATCGATCCAGATAGAGGAATGTTACGTGACATTGTGCACAGAATACGACCTTGCTCGGGGTCAATCGACCGAGTCACCGTGTTCTGAGAACGATCGAATCAAGGACTAGCCAGAATTCCCACCGTTACGGGCGAAAGTGGCGACACTTTTGAAAGTGACTTCATCGCGAAATTAGATTCACCACGTGTGGCGTCATCGTTGGATCAGTTTTTATTACGATGACTATTAAAACGTGCTGCAAGACTGATTGTATCGTTGTTTCAATAAGATGAGTAAGTAGGTAGCATTCTAATAATATTTTGAAACTCTGCAGGTTTGTAGAGGACCTCGATAGAAGTATTAGGCAATTTTTCGTTTGTGCCCATTTTCGCTTCTTCGGGGTGAAAACATCCCCTAAAGGTTAATGAGTGTTTTCCTATTTTCAAGTATATCTATCCAGTATATACCTATAAAAAAATTGTTCCGAAGAAAATTTAATGTTTTTATGCTGTATAAGACTATGTAATCGAATTGTTTAAAAAAAAGTGGGGACCGTTTTCCTGTCTAAACTACAAACTTTAAACAATTTGATTACACAGTTTTATAGAGCATAAAAAGCCGTTAAGATTTCGTTGTAATAATTTTTTTATATCTACTATAGTTTTCAAGATATACAGGAAAGTAGGAAATCACACATTAACCTTTAAGAGGTGTTTTCACCCTGAAGAACCGCAAATGGGGATAAACGAAAAATTGCCTGATACTTTGTATATTGAGGTCTTCTACAAACCTGCACAGTTTAAAAAAAAATCGGAATGTTCGGGTAACCGAACTTCCTTTGTGAGCTCTTAGTATCCGAATTCGTGCCTCGCGGCGTGCCACAAATTTATTAAAGAACTCCAACGAATTGCACTTTATTTGGTATTTCAAATTAAACCCTGAAAATAAAAGCAGTGAAAAGTGTCCTAATATGCACGCCTACATATGAACAGCAGTGTATACGAATTCATCTCGTTGCACAGAATACATATAAATGTTTCCTTGCATCCTATCAATAAAACAACAGATCTGAAGGAATAAACAGTGACGGAAGGGAGAATCAGTGGAATCCTATTATCCGAACCATCCAGTTATCAGTTAAACGCCATGTCCCCAGACATGCTTGGATAAACGAAGTCCTACTGTAAATAGAATATTTTATTTCACTTAGTAGTCGACGATTATTGTGCAGTAGGGAATCGTTTGATTTAGATTTTAGATCTTTCCAATAATTCTACATTACCAAATAAAATACCTTCAAGTACCTATCACTTTCCCCAGACCATCTTCTCCGCAAAAGTAAAATCATTTAACTGCACACTATACAAATTTTCCAATGAACTCTAAATTAATTCGACTTGCACTCCTTCTGAATTAAATATTCAATACACCAGCAACGAATAAGTTCTTCAAATTAAGCGTCATATCCTGAAACTCTGAGCCCTATCTGATCCTCGTTCAGAGGGTAAAAATCATGTTTTTCAAGGCTCCCCCAAGTCTCCGCGTTTCTCGATACACAGTAAAACAATCGCTGGCGACCGCGGTGCCCCGTCCGATTAGGCTAACGAAATAGAAACAGGAGTTCAGGTTGCTCACGTTTCAGACCGAAGCGCGCCCCGTCTCCGGCGTTCCTAGTAGCTCGGCCCGAGATCGGAACCGATGAAAGAACGAATCGTGGGATTTATTACGTTGCCGGGCGAAATTTATGCCCATCTGATTAAATTCCAAACGTCCAGCGCGCTTGAATCGTAAGGAATATCCCCGGGCAAATTAGCGCCGATCCCGGTCCAAGTTAAGTGGAAACTAAAAACTTTAACGAGGACAAATAACTGGAAGGGTGATGCATAGCGGCTAGACGCGTTACTCATCTCGTCGCGTTAAATCCTCGCTGGTACCGAACCTGGCATTCCTGCCATCCGAAAGGATTAAATGACGCGATTATAAAACGGTCGGAAATGGAAAATTATTTGAATCTCATTGTCAGTGGACACGCTGATGCGCGCGCGAGCGCAGGCACGGCGTAGGTACTTCGTAATTGGAGGGAAAAGTATGGTAAGTGGTTTGGAAGAACATTGTACACATTTACTACACGTTCGTTGCGGGTATGAACATGCGCACCTCGTATCAGATTTTTTATGCTGCATATTTTTTGTACGCAGCAAAATTGATACCAACGACGAACGTGTTAACCCTTTGAACTGAAACATATTCGCTCGTTGATCGGCCAGAGATACTTTGCTCACTGCTGGCATTCAATTTAGGCAGAACTCTGGAATATGAAAAAATGTGCTACAATGATTTGGAAGTCTATAATTTATTTCATTCTGCAGATCATAAATAATTCTTCCACTTTTACAAGGTTTAATAATATCAGTGTGTAACGTTCATTTAAAGAGGGTTAATACAGTTGATTGTTGTTAACAGGGTTAAAACTGTTTTTAATATATTATCTGGGGAACACGGAATATTTTATTAAGGAGTAGTTTCTTCTAGTGGTAGAATTTGTGTAATTATCTGTAGGTGCTGCTATTGTATGCTCGTTGTACGTCACAAATAGAAAGCTTAATGTATGTTCTCGAGATAAAGAACCACACTAAAATCGTTAGATTGAATGTTCTTAAAATAATACCAGTGTGTGAACTGTAAAATTACAAATATATTTTCAGATGGTCGCAGATGTGTGAGAATATTTTAACCGCAAACTCTCTTCGCCAAAATGCTTTATAAACGCATCAGTTACAAAGAATTTGGAGAAAACATAATTGCAATAGGTATATGTAAAACTTGATAATTTCAAAGTTCCTACAATTTATGTTCCAAGGTTGCGGGTGAATCTTAGTGACCACCATTATCTCTTAAAGCAACCCCTGAGTTTCAAAAGTAATAATTTCACATTAAATACTCTGTGTATTTGTAGTCGAAGAGAAAACAGAAAGCAAAATACATAGTTTAGAGCAGAAAGAGCATCCCGATAGGAACAAAGAGCCATAAAATAATACACAGAAGGAATTGCGACCGATGAAAAAGGGAGTCGGGACAGGTGGAAAATCCCCAAGACGTCCGTACTTCCACTGATGTTAGTTTATTTTCAATGCAGCACGGTTTATTGATGGAATGCACCGAAAAGTCCGTGATATCGCCTACATCCGGCAGGCATATCCGATCCTCAAGTATTTTCAGAACTCCCAAACTTCAAGGTGTCGTAAAATAGTATGAACTTCGTGCACGGTCGGACATTAGCAGCGACGTGTTTACACAGCGTGAAGTTAAATAGGTATTTTCTTGGTCGTGTATTATGGCCCCGTTCGTGTCATCCATAAATGTATGAATATACAGTAGGCACTGGAAATATTCATTGCATCACTCGAATAAACACGGTACACGGTAGTACAATGAATATATTATTGCAAAATTGATTTGTTGCAAAAATCTGTAGCTCGCTATCTCGGAAAAAAATTGAATACGAATCATTGTATCAATCATATTGCAACGAAAATTCTGCGTAAGTATCACGTAAATTTGAGAGCGATGCAATAGATATTCGTAGCATCATTTGCATTGAGATATATTTTTTTATATTACTCTAAAATCAATGCTGAAGTGGCGAACTAAAACTGCAACTAGTAAGATATAGTTACAGTGCCGGACAAAAGTAATGGGACACCGTTTAAAATAGAATAGCTTTTCTAAAATTGGTCCAAACGACTTGAGTTGTTTTGCGAAGCTAGAAGGATTAGTTTACTAATTGTAAGTAATTGTTTCGTCGTTTTGAAAGAATCGCGGTTGGTCGGAAATGCTGAAAATTTCAACGAGATTGGTTAACGTAGGTATGAGCTACAAACAATTAAAAGTAGTGGAAATCACAGTTTTCGACCGATAATTGTAATAAACCTAAAGATTTTACATATTTCGATGCCTGTCGTTTGTTTCTGCATCAACTGATTTCGATGAAATTTTCAGCACGTATACAACTTAATTATATCTACAAATGGCATTTTTAAAAATTTCATTACAGGCTCAGATAAATAAAAAAAATTTAAAAACAAGCTTTTGCATTGACATCGGAACTACGTATGTGTGCAAAATTTCAAGTCGATCGGACATGTGGAAGTGGGTCAGAATTAGCTTACAAGATTTCATCCTCACAAACTAACTAACGAACAAACTCACAAATGAAGCTAAATAAAAGCTTGTAAAAAGTTGAAAAGACGACCTCCACTAATTTCTTTAATTTTGTCCGCCACTGTAGCGATAAGCTTCGCAATAAATGTGAACTGATTTTGAATCTTTATTTTATGTCCTGATTAAAGAATCAAAATTTGCATGAATTTAGGCCTTACAAAACTCCATTAGTTATTTAAAAGTTATCAGCTAGACAGATATTTTAATGACTCAGAGTTGCAGAAGTTGCGCGCCCAACACTTTCTCTGAAATATTTTTTAAGCGTGATATAACCAGCCACCAGTCAGTCAGGCATTTTAATTACCCCTTTCGTCTACCTTCAGCCGAAACTGCCCTCCGGCAGCATAAATGGAGCAGCCGGGGCCACGCGAGGATCGAAGAAACCGCTCGAAAGAATGCGTCTGCACGTGCTGCATCGAAATAAATTACGGATGCGTTTCGCGATGCAAGGCAAATGAGTTACGAGTGTCACAGAGAGGCCACTAACCCGAGGTTATGTCACGAGGAGGAGCTACGTCGTATGTTCGTCAGCGTCCTCCTCGCGGCGCGAACCCGAAAATATTAATAGAAGCCTGTTGACGCTGTCGAGTGCCACAATAAACCGTTCCCCTTCGCGCGCCGCTGTTTAACCCTTTAAAACCAGCCCCCTCCGCCCCAAGCTTGCTTCAAACGCGTCGAGCACATACTTGTTTCCGGTCTCAAGGGTCCGATTGCCTTTACGACTTTTGCATCGTCTGTATTTTTATTGTAATTTCAGATGGATAAATCTTTCGACACAATTGCAAATACTCTACAAGCTTCTTCCAATTTGTAATCTATAAGAAATGTATAACGTGTACAGTTCTTTCAAGAAAATTATGTTAATAATATGGTTTTTATGTTTCGTTGTGTATTAATAGTTGTAAATGGTATTATGGATGTTTGTAGCATTCTCGGTGGGGAATTTCCGCGTTGAAAGTTTTGTATCAGTCATAGAAGCTTTCGTATTTCCCAGAAACTAGCCAAGATTCGTTCGTAAGAGATTTATATGGAGAGGAGTTAAGAGAAAAGTAGAAGTAGGCTATTTCACAAGAATCCACGGGTTCGAGGCATGTACATGCCTGAGCTTCCAAATTGAATAAAGACCCCTTTCACCGACAATTCGGGAGAGGGAATCGAACGACAACTGGAACAACGCCAGGAATCAATTCACTGGAGCTAATTGAATCTTCATGCTCGGAATTCAAGCGATTCTCTTCAAGCTGTGGTCGAACGGATGCGAAACTGTAGCATGGCTGGCTCGGCTCGTGACTTTAGCTCGAGTTAGCGGTGAATCTTTTACGTGCGTTTCCATTTCGTGAAACACAGTTTAAGTTTTATAATGTAACATGTATATTAACTTGCGTAACAAGTATAAAAATAGAATCAGGTAGGGAATCGACGAAGAGCTTAATTGAGGAAATGCACGAATATGTTTAGGTGTAAGTACAAATGAATTGAAAGTCTATGAGCAAGGAAGAGTCCCACAGGCAAGTGGTCACACCTATTTAGTAGCAAGGTTGATAGCAATTGTACTATATATTATATGCTACTATTTCTTAAATAAATTCGAAACCAACAAAATGATGACTTAAACCCCCCTAATTTCACATGGACTACGTTGCATTTCAATTCCATCGAAATTCCTGCGTTCAAAGTAGTGATCGATGTAACGTGAAGAGTTACTCATGTAATACATGCCACCCTACACGCAGCATTCGATGTTCCGTGAATATATCAAGTGTCTTCTACGTACAGCTCCTGTTTTATAACGCTGTAACACGTCCTCTTTATAGTCACGTCCCATTCTACTTAGCCTATACAACGTTAAATCCTTGTAAGAGCAGCGGAACATCTTGATAAAGGATCGACTACCATGGATTGGCGAGCGTTCGCCGCAACGCACGATTTTACCTCGTCGACCAAAGTTCATCCTGGACACGTACGAACGACGGACCTAATGCGAGGTCGAAGAGTAACGATACAAAATTTAAAGCCGAAAGAGGAACGGTACGTGGTGTACAGTAGAGGGCTGCGCAGTGATAAATCGCCGGTTCCTGTTCGTTTTGCTCGAGTAATTTGTGCCGCTAAGTGGCCACCGGCGGGCATAACTCTTTGGGAAGGCGCCTGTAGGAACAACGACACCGTGAAACACGGGTATACCTTTTTATGTAAATTCGACGCTCCGTGTAGTTCGGCAGTCGTATAATATCCGGAAGCCGCGGGCCTCGGGGATACCGCCTCGAACACAGTCGAGGTAAATGCGGTAAAGATAATGCTGGAGTTTGTATAGTGTTGTGTTACCAAAGGTGCCGCCACTGCTGCACAGCATTGGAAAGTTTCTTCGGCACTAACCTTCAGAAATAAATAACATTTTTGAAAATGGTATTGTTATTTGCAAGAAACTTCGAAAAAGAGCGTAAGAAAATACATTCCTTTTTATCTAAATGCTACATCTTCCTTAATTTTTTTAGGTATGCTCATATTAATAGTAATTAAAATTAAATTCCGTTCCGTTTTTTTGTTCCATTGAGCGGTTTTGGTTTTACAGTGACAGCAATTCAATGCTGTCAGTATTATTTACAACTATGCGTTATTTTGAGTGGAAAAAATGTATGTAATTTGTTCATCGTATATATCAGATGTATGTAAAATCTGAACACATTTGGTAATATAGATTTTTCTACAAAAAATTTGAAAGAAAACTCATTTTATTCCCGATTCAAATAACCCTCCCCCTTAAGGACAAGCCGAGTAGTGTAAACGATACTCCTGTAGGTGAAACTGCCAAATATATTTTTCGTTTTTCGTTAAGATCCTGCTACCACAGAATACCAAAATCCAAAAATAAAGAAACGTACATTCAACCCCCTTATGGCGGTAAAAGATAAAGAATCGAAAGGCAATCACAAAAGAAAGGACAAAAGTTGTAGTTCCAAACCACAGGTGGAAGGATAAAATTTGTAGGATTCTTTAAAATAAACTTTATTATCATATAAAAATAAACTTCTGATTTTGCTACCATGGGAGACCAAAATTTAAAAAGAAAAGATTACATTCAACCCTCTGATGGTGGCGAAACAAAAAGAATTAAACCACGCAGTAATATTCTGCGAAGGAAAAATAATATTTTCGAAACGGCGGAGGGCGAAATGAAAGTTACATACCTAGGTTCGTTGAAGCCTGATTCACGAGACGTTTCCCAACAGACTACAAGCAGCATTCGCGCAAAGGGGACTACAATTAATCGTTGCCCGGTTGTTTCGACGAAGACTTCGAATTCTAATTTCGGTATCTTTATTTCCCCCGAGCCAGCCCCTTGCTGGACAACGAGCTGCGGCGCGATCGATCTTTTTGTCTTTTCGGTATATTAATCTTGGCAGGGCGTCAAGACCTCCTGCCGGCTTTCAGGACCGTAAATCCACGTTTCAAGGATGGAATAAGATGTTTGGAATTTTTATAGATTCCCATCCGCACTGCCCCCACAATACAATATTCACCCGCGTGCTCTACGACCCCTTTCGGCCCTCGATTCTTAAATTTACATAAACAGTCCCCCGTGTTTCACATGCTGCTGCTGTGCATCTGCTACGTGGCGCCTGCTAAAAGATCGCCTCATGATTTAGGTATCACTACCGATTCCTCGACCAAAATAAAACAACGAATGAAAACTGTCCAATCGTGGCGAATTTTCGCACCATATAACTTACAATTTTTCCTAGTTTGATCAGTTGTGCGATATAAGTAAGTCATAATTCTTCGAATATACAATAAATATATAGTAAATAATAACTTTCAAATATATAATAAATATATAATAAATTTTAAGCCTCTTGGACCATTTGCAAAAGTAGTTTGAACCCAAAAAATCAAGTTTCTGGGATACTATTGACGAGGGATGTGACTTTTGAGTAGACGTTCGAAATTCAAAAGTGAAATATTGGGCAAAGGGATTAACAAAACAATTTGTTCAGTATCGTAAAAAGAGAAAAGCAATAAATGTAAGATAATTCAACGAAGCAAAATATATACATTTTTTAAGTAAATCCTAAGAATGTTTAATTCCATAAAGGGTTAAAGTATACTTGTAGTAAAATATGTATACTTATTTATATTACGATAAGTATTTTAATTATTTTTTGTGAGAACCTCAGTACTTCATCTTAATATATAAAGCAAAAAGTATTTGTGTTCGCCTGTCATCTAAATTCTGAAAACCTTCGAACAGTAAACTCTGGGATCACGAAATGTGTCCCAGCTCATTATGCCCAGCTAATCCAGATGAATGTGACGATTTTCACAAAAAATAAATAAATAAAAAAAAATTTATACATATAAAATCAGAATCTGAATTTCGGGAGAAGCCGAGTAGTAAAGCTAGTATTATAATAAACAGAAAACTTACGACTACTACCCTACTATTAGAAGAAACAAAACTTGAACTGTCACAACTTCATCCTGCATTTACCAATGTATTAATTAAGTCCCTCGCCTATTGCTGAAAAGTTAGGCGAAGAAACCATTCGCGGAGCCTTGAGTCCGCTAAAAATTACGGGCCGGCCATCTGTCTTCGAAATCTTCACCCCCATTTCTCTCGCTCGCGCCCAGGAATAACTCGTTTCGCAGTACGATAAATCTTCCTCCTGTTAACCGATCCGCGAGACAAAAATCGCGGTTTATATATCGCGAGCGATGGGACAAGACCAAGGGCCAAGCGAATCGAGCCGATAGTAATCGTTCGATTACAGGCTTCGTCACTTCCACTCTCGTCCCGTTTTGATATATCGACATTAACGACCATCATATAAATGCATGGAACCGTAATTGTTGAACAAACAGGACAGACTTTCAGTGGATTTTGTACTAACCCGGGATGGAACGTTTCCGCTGGAACTTCGATGCCTACACTTTTGGTGGCGTTTAGTAAAATGTCCTTTGTATTCGTATAACAGTGAGTTAACATTCAGGAAAATTCGATCCTGTTACTGTTAAACTGCTAACTGATTCGATATGTGTAACGGGAAAGCCCAATTCATTAGATATCAAATTGAATGTATCCGCTTGAAAATGTCAGAATTATCCACTTCTGGATTCATGGGTATTGATGGCAATTTAGGATAATAGAGCTTGAGAATTTCTAATGATAAAAGTAAGGTACCAACGGATTTATAAAGCCGGGATTCCACTGAGGCAACTTTATGGCAACCGGCAACATCGTCGCATCTTTTTTTCGCATGCAACACATGCAATCACTATCGCACTCATCGCATGCGACATGTTGCCTTGCGTTACCTCAGTGGAATCCCGGCTTAATACTGGCAATATTAATAAATCACAAATACGGGGAAAAGTGATTAAAAACGAGATCCATTAAATCTATACAAGCTTAAACACACGTGTACTCCCCAAATATTCTGAATCCTTCATAAAAAAATCTTTCCCCCATATTCTCGATTTATTTTTCCATACCGAATCCAAAGCTTCTTATTAGTTGCGGCGCTAGGTGCTACATAATAGCATATTCGCGATATTCTCTGCATTGGCGTATGACCTGCGTGTAACGAATAATGACTAATAACAAATCCTTTTAAATGGGGGAACATCGACAATCCAGTGACATGTAAGTGCTGACAGCAATCCGACGGTTGCAGCCTCCGTTTCTAGCCACCTCGCTAGAGAAGCAACTTGATGAATCGACTGCAACGATTAACAGCGTCTCTTACGTTTCTTCATTAATTAACGAGGCGAGCATTGGCGTGCCCGTGCTGGAGTAATTGCTCGTCTTCGATTTCACGGTCGGGGCCCGCGATAACGCGACTCGTTTGCCTTCAGGGACAGGACTTTAAGTAAGTAAGCGACGTCTTGTCCCATCAGCTGTGGTCTGCCGGCTTTTCATACACCCCTTAAATCAGCGTTTATTACGTGACCCGTTTTTAGTGCCAACCAGGCAGGTTGCAGATGCGCGAAATATTTGAATAGCCGAAATTTCGGTGGAACTGTGTAGAATATATCTGGAGTTGGGATAAAAGCTTTCTCGCACGGGACACTTCTGTGACTCGAGATTGCAATTTTGGGTATGATCGTTAAACAGAGATTGCTAATTTAAAAACGATAAGAAAATGGGGCATGTGTAAATAAATTTGAAATACCAGCCGCGAAACAAAAGAAAGCTATAAGATTGCAAGCAAAATTTGTTTAATATTTAAGGACCTTGCAGTAAGAGGGATGCAGCTCCATCTTTACTAACTTCAAGGGAATTAGAAAAAACTGTTTATAAAATTATTGCTTTGACTTAACATTAAAAAGAGCACACGAGTTGAGGTGATCAGTTTTTGTTTCTATTTTTGGCGAATTTTTCAAATCTGTAGAATTTTTTTTACACACATATATTACACGTCATAACTCAAAAACTGTCAAAAATGAAGCTGCACCCACCCCTCTTGCTGCAAGGTCCCCATTTAGTTATATTTCGAGAGAAGATTATTATAGACTAGAAGGTATAATAACTGGAGCAATGTCTAGAACTAATTCAATAATTAGGCATAAGTTACATACGAGGTGCTGAGTAAGTTTTATAGAAGGTGGTGACACTGAAGTGTAAATGGTGACTACAGTTGTTTGCTACATATATCACATATTCCAGTAATAGTAATTAAGACACTATACGATTTCATAAAGTTCTTCTTCCTAAGGTGTCTAATCTAATCATACCCTGATACAGGTACATACATACTAGTTCACCAACCAAATATTATCGTTCGAAAACCAAGCAATATTCACCCAACCCCTTCATTCAATACCTAAAAGGTACGTCTACACGATGACACTTTGGCGTCTAGATCAAGTATATACGACACTAAAAAAAATTTCCGGAAAATTGGAAACTGCCTAGAGCAATCCGCGACACTAAATTCGACCTATCGTCGCGGGAGTTGCAGCTAGAGCTACTCTGAAGATACTGCAACTAGCTCCAGCTAGACACAAAAGACACTTGATTAGACACAAAAGTGTCGTCGTGTCGACGTACCTTAAGGGGACCGTCCGGTCAAAACGCTCGAAAAATACGTGATCTTTAAGATTTTTTTTTCAAAAAAATATACAACTTGCAGTAGAAAAACTTTATGCTCGTTCTACATTCGTTCTTCAAGGATATAAAAACATTTTTTTTCTTCATTTTCCTATAGTGGTTCGAATTTTACGTGGCGCTCAGTGCACCGCTGCAACAAAAGAGGCGTAAACGGTAGACAGTAGAACTCGACGTAGGATTGTCTGAAATAAAAAGACCAAAGATATTCTTATAGGTTGTATCAATCACTATCGCATCAGCCTTTAAGAAGGCAAATAAAGCAAAATGGCGATGTTTGGTACACGTTTGAACACAAACGTGCGAAAAAGGGGGTAATTCTGCGCCTAAAAATGTTAATAACGAAGAACTATGACCTCTAAAATTGATGGTCAAAGGGCGATGCGATAGTGAATTCAATTAGAAAGAAAATGCCACCATTTTTATGAAGTCGGTTAATAATTTCTTTTGTTATGCTGTCTACCGTTCGGAAAAATCATGATTCGAGTAAAACGCGTTTAAAGTTTAACGTGAGTGCCAAGTGGCCGAGGTTTACGCACGCATTTGCCGCTACTCAAATGCCTATAACTTCGGGAATTTTACGAATTTCAAAAAGTCTCTTTAAACGCACATTCTTAAAAGGTTGAACATTCAAAAAATGAATTAAAAAATCGATTTTTAGGCCGAACGGTCCCCTTAATGCAGGAACAAATGGTTTCGATACTGAATGATTCAAATCCACTGTTGGCAAACTTCTGGATCCTTTCTCAAAATCCACAGTGTTCCACATAGCTCCCCTCAAACCCTGACTACACATGTCTGCCGCATTTCACCGTGGACCCATACCGCAACGCTTATCGCACGTTCGCACGAACAGCTTGGACCACTCCCTTGCCAGTGAAAATGAACCGTCAGGCCCTCGATCTCTCAATTTATCCATCCGTTCGCAATTTCGCCGCACTACTCGAGTCACGTCTCAATTACTCACAGCGAACTTCCACACTGAGACGCCGTTTAACCACTCGGGAAAGACGAGAAGCCCGCGCCGCGACAATCAAGACGATCGAAATCGGCTGTGCACGTAACGGTAGACGACAGGCGGGGTAAAAAGGCGATCACAGATTTAACCGCCGATAAATAAGACATTTTCGATCCGACTGATTGTAATTATTTCCAATTTACTTAAACGCTGTGTTCATTAAAAAAGGCTTAACGAGCCGCACGCAACAGAGAGCTATAGCGTGCCCCCACCGAGAAGTTGTTTCACGGCTAACTGTATATTCGCTGTTCACATTAGATAGGAATGTATCTCGGCGGCTGGTCAGAGGAGGATCTTGACAGATACCGCATCGCATAAATCGTGGCCGTGGAAAAACTGGATCGCAAACGACGCCGAGGTGGTAACCGTGCTGATCGACTATTGGCTCGCGTATTATTTTTAGACGGACCTGCTCTCGGGAATATGATTAGCGCCGGGGATGTTTGCGTCGCTCTTTTAGACAATGTTTACAATTATCGGTGCGCATAACCTTGGGGAACGATCGAAAGCAGGGGCTGAGAAATGGCCGGTAATTTACAAGATCGTATCGATTTCGTTAATCGACGCGCAACTAACCGGGCAGACCGTTCCTATCGACAGCCATGCCGGCGCGAAACACTCTCGATGGCGTAGGAAACCGTGGGGAAACGAGTTCGCTGAACGATGGTTCCCCTGGATCGGTTTGCCTCAACTGTCACTGGCTCCACCCGATTTCTGCTCTCGGGTGGTGGAAAGTGAATTTCACTTGGGGATGTAGAATGTAGTTTTGTGTCGGATGTACAGGGCACGCGAAAAGCATGGGTTTGACGAATTTAGGAGAAGTAAGTCTGACAGAAATGGACCAAAAATGTTCAGATAGATAAAATGCTCATCTCAGACAGAGACAGCTTAATTTGATCATGGGTGTTGGTATATAAATTACGAAACGGTTTGATAGAATTATGGAGGTGCAATACTTAGTTGTCTCTTAGTTTATTTTTATAGAGAACAGTGGCGCACCCAGAGAAGGGGGCTGGCACCCCTCAAAGAAAAGGAAAAAAGGAGATTACTGTAACCATGACTGAAGTAATTCAAGAACTTTGTAAAAAGAAAAGAAAACTAGATTTTATTCTTTAAGTAAATTTTTATAGCTAATCTCCTAATGATTTTTTTTTCTAATTTGCATTAAAAATATTTTTATCCGTTCAACTCGCCTTCCCCAAGATTAAATCCTGAGTGCGCCACTGATAGGGAATATATGAAACGTTTAATTTCCTCGTCCCAGATTCGTAATATGAATATTAAGGTGTCTGTAAAGTAGCGTGGCAAAGGGCAGAATTTCTCAAAATTTATGTACTTCTTTAATTCAGGCGTACATGTAACATAGACATATTATAGAAAGTCAAGTGTCAGCAATGTGAAATAAAAATTACGCTTAAAATAAATAACCATCTTCATCGCGCCTTATATCTATCAGGAATGACTAGACAGCGAGCGGAATCTTATTTATCAGCTATCCCACTAGAGACATACTTTTCTTTTTCTTCAACAATTATATGACATCTTGATAAAGTAGCAGTAATTTAAGCATTAAATCTTCAAACCCTATTTTCCTAAGCAATTATCCAACAATAGGTAGGTACTCATCAACAAGAACACAGTAGCTAGGGTAGAAGTCGATGTCACTCAAAACACTCAACTAATAATAACAGTAGCTAGGAAACTCCAAATACCTCATCAATATCCTCACTAATTGTAAAAATGAACTAAACCACAACATGAAACGGTACGGAACATTTGCTAAAAAATGATTATAAGTACTTAGTAAATTCATTCACACTCTCAGACACTCAATGAGCAACTCAAAGCCTGCTTGGTTCCGCATGAGAAGCGTACACCTTCTCACCGTACAAAGTACTTTCGATTCGTTTGCTGGATTATGACATTATCGGAATAATCGATGGTCACGATTTGCCATGGTTACGCTGACGGCGGGCAATCTTTTGTGCCGGGGAGAGAGGGGTGAGCCCTGATTTATGTGCAAAACGGCGCACACTTCGTACTCCGACTCGTACACGAGTTTCGAGCGGGCCGTTTTGCAGGGAGATTTGAGAAATGATGTATGGGCCGTTCGTGGGTCCAACGAGACAACCACGGGCCCTCTCTTGGCCGCCGTTCCCGGATTTCTTCTTTATTTTATGAACGGCCACACGCGCTTGCCACCTACCACTCGATACATTATTTCCGTCGCCCCGACCGGCGTGATTTTAATTCGCGCGTGCCTAATTGTCTGCGTGGGCGGAAACTCGTTCCCCGATAAATTTCCTGCGTCCTTTTGGAATTCGTACTGACTTGCTTTCAGGTGGCATCGGGCTATCCGATTCATCGCCATTCGGAACTAAGGTAAAATTTTTTTTCGAATTTTTGGTAGCTCAGTGTCAGCGGCTACTTAAAGTGGATTAGGTTATGAAAGAGGAATGAGTAGTATAAAATAGAGTAGGGTCTATGCAAAAGTGGGCGTTATTTGTGGTTCAAGTGGGACACTAGTGATTCTTTGTGTGAAGATGAAGCGAGGATATGGAATTACATTCTTAATTTAATAGTTTCCCCACTGCTAGAAGAAATATTGAGGAGGGATTTACTGTAGCTATTAAAATACAATTTGCAATTAGAAATTCCACTCTTGACATCTTCACGATAATGGCGAGGTTCGAAAACAATGGCTACATACAGCAAAATGTGAATTATTAGAATGTAGATAGAGAGGTGCCTACATTAGATTAGCTCCTCCAACATGGCTATCCTATTTAGATCACGATCTCTATTAATATATGTAAATAGTCTATACATTCTACGTCAGACATGCCCCAACTCTGCTGTGACTTTTCATCATATAATCCTAGCACTATAAAGTCTTTCTAATGCGGTCGTAGAGTTCGCAACAGGTTTGGTTTGACTTGGAGGTCTGCTAAAGTGTACTGGGCGATCACGTAATTTGAGAATAAAAATCCTAGACGTTAGCTGTTCTATTGGGATTTCGTTAATCCACTTAGATTGGGTTTCTGGTCGAATTGTCATGTAATTTTGATGATGGGATACTCGTGTTTGATGGATTAAGATTGACGGATACAGAGGTGTTTGAAATGTTACCAGGTACACCTAATTGTGATCTGAAATTTATGGTACTGTTTCGAGTTTATAGACTCTTATAGAACCCCTTTCGAAACACTAATGTCAAGAATTTTTTCTCTGAATTTACACGATCACCGTTCGACACGGTTTTATGGACTTTAAACCCAAACTCAGCCAGAGTTCATTAAAGAAATCTTAAAAAGATACTGACGTCAGGGATTTTTAGGCTCAAGTTTATAGGTTTTAGATCTTGTAAGGTGCTACGAAGGTTTCACTACCAAAAACTGTGAATTATTTACGAAAAAATATCGCTAAATTGAAATTTATAATCCTCAAACAAGTAACAGACTTATTTTCAATTCCAACTCTCAATTTTATTCTACGTATATAAACTACTTGCACCCCCAAAATATAAATCCTATATCGATGCAATACCTCGCGTAATTTTTCCAGTTAAATCAGTTTCCAAGCATTCTTGTTGCTAAAATTCTAGGACCTTTTCACACGAAACACTTTGGTCCCTTGTGATAAGTATTTCGCATATCTTACACCTCCATCCTTAACAAACTAGTGTCATCTCTGCGAAGTAGGTCTAGTTCTACATGAAAGAATAAGTAAAAAAATCCCATAAGCCCACAGTAAACAAAAAACGTCCCCTATACCTCAGCGTGCTCTTCAAACGCTCGAAGCTATACTACGGCGCACGCGTGGCGCGCCAAAGTTAAAAATGAATCTTCTCGAAACTGAAGCAAGCTACAAAATAATTATACTCCATACTTCAACTTACATTTTCATGTGCAATCACCACCCTTTCACTTATGCCATTGTTCGCGAAGCACTCTGTATATCGCTAGGGGACAATATCCTTACCTCTGGATGAAACGGTCCCTAGTGACGAGTAACGTTCTTAGACACGGCGGTATTTATTGTTATCGCCGACTCTCAAAACGCTTGTTACAGTGACGCGCCGTAAACCACGTGCCCACGTGTATGACTTGCTGACAGTTTACAATAGGAGCTGAATTGCCCCGCTACGTCGCGAGGCTTGGGAGAACAGTTAGGGCGTGTTGAGTACGCCTCCCGTGTTCCTCCGTTGATGTCTTTGTTAGGTCGCGCCGATCATCGTGCTTAACGGTTCCTGCACGCCTCGGGAAAGACGTAAACGTGCATCCTGGTAGCCGATAGATAAGGCAGCGCCCGCTGGGCCGTTCCCAAGCAGCTAGTTGAATGCGCTTAATTAGGGCTTGGGGGACGTATGTAACTGATCGCGACTGCGCCGGGCGAAACGGGTGTGTTTAGCGTACTGCGTTCGGACGTGGCGTGAGGCATCAGATTAAAGGCAATGCTTGCGATATGTGCTTGCTTCTCAAGTACCTCGTGTTCGAGGTTGCTTCTAGGGACGCTTGTGTTAATCGATGGTGAACGCCGTTGTTTATTGGCTAGAAATTCTTGGAGATTAAGTATTAGCGATGTTGTTCCAGGAAGTGGTGGTTATTTTTAACGAGGGAAGAAGATAGCGAAGGACGAGCGATGTGATCGCGAGAGGTGTTTGTGTACACGTGGAAGGAATTGAGGAATCTTTATAGAAAACACTGTAAGTGCCAAACATCAAATTCTATGTTATATTAACATTGGCACGTAGAATATTTTCCAATACATTTTTTTTTTAATTTTGGCACTTACAGTGTTTTGTACCAGGACTCTTCAATTATTTTAAAGGATATTGTATAAGTCAAACGTTCATGTTGCAGCACAGCGTATGAAATATCAAATCTTGTGTAGAGCAACTTCGACAAATAAATTAAGGATGAAATATAGCTAAGTTATCCATTACCACGAAGAAGTATCGTATTATTAACATTACTACTAACCAGATTTATCAATTAAGGTAAATGACAGTGTAAAAAAGATGCGAGAGCGACATGAACCCTTCACTGACACTCTGAATGCGAGCCACCCATAAACTGATTTTGACGCTCTGTACCTTTTATATGCAAAATAAATATCCTTTTTCCAAAGCCGACTTACAAACTATTTTTTCTTTCAAAATATTATATCTGAACAACAACTCTGTAGATTTTTAGCTTCTAATATTGAAATTTGTAGAAGTTACAATTTTTTAAAGATTTTCTTCGTGTTTTCTCGACATATGGTAATCTAGATATTTTTTGCAAAAACTGTGATAAAATGTCAATCAAAAAACTATTGGAATACATTCTAGAGACCTTGAAATTGACCCATGATTTTTTTTCATAACGATTGGATTCTTTAGATGAGAATGGCAGTCGTTCAAAAATTGTTCTGAGTATGAGCCACCCAGGTATGTCAAAGTTGATCGAAAAAGGAAGTGTGTTAACGAAGGGTTAATCAGTCGTAATAGAAGCTTATACAGTATTGTCCCTTTCTTCAAAATGTCCCTTGTTAAACTGGAAGTAACAAAACCATCGATACGAGTAATATACGAAACTAATAAAATAGGGAGATTGTCGCTTGACTGATTTAAGAGTCGAAGCGACAGTCGATTGTCAGATGGTCGGGGGGGGGGGTTCGAGCAATTCCTTGGTGCAAGAATGCCGCCACAACAATGCCACGGGAAGATAAGATGACGATAATCGGTCACCCGCGATGTTCCAAGCTTTCTCGTTCCGAAGCAGATTCTATGGACAGGTTCAGGTATATAAGGTAGGGGTCGATAGTCATCGAAGTCTCATAAAACCAGAAGAAACGAGCTATTGCTTAGGCAGCGTTGTATCCGGCTATAAAAACGGAGAAACAAGTTCGGAGCAATAATGACATTGAAATAGCGATGCATACAAGAGGCAAACCGCCTCGATAGAGTCATTCCTTTATCTTCGTTTTGTTTTCCATTCCTGGAAAGCCGACCGATTGCCCCGTTGAAGCATCGGCCTGATCCACCTTGGAATTTCACACCTCGGCCGGGGGACTACTCGATCGACTACTTTTTCGATTTGTCGTCAAGTTTCTATGTATCATCCGGACTTTCGTTATTTCGTTAGAATGATGGGGAAAGGTAAATGCTAAAATTCTGGGTAAGGGGGGAACTGATTTTCTGATAATGAGAATTAGAGACCTTGATTTGATGGATATGAGAAACAGGAATGTGGAGCAACGTGATTATTTATGGAATTTCGTTTGATGTCCAATTTGGGCGTCAAAATGTAGATTTAAATTTAACCCTTCGTGGTCACACGAGGTGTATCGAACCCCAGGATATGTATTTGCCAATATTTCTGTAAATTTTTAGTCCTTAATATTATAAATTAAAGTTTGGTACATTTTAACAAAAAGCATCGCTTTTCCACAATTATTTTTTCAAATACAAATTTCAACATATCAAAATTTACATTTTTAGAAAAAGACTATTACAGCACGAGTTGATGATTGTATGACTATTACGAAAGTACAATTATGACTCAAAATTTAAAAGATTCAAAAATACGAAAATGGTAACTCAAAAATGACGCTAGGGTGCAGCGAACCCTATATAAACAATTTCTGATTATAAGATGGTGTGGCCACGAAGTGTTAAATAGTTATTAAATCAACTTGTTCAGGTGGCCAAAGAAAAGCCGCTGTCAATTTTATCTCCATATTTGGTGTTAACGATCTAACTGCCACAGTGGAATTCAAAATTCTCGGAAGGGCTCGAAAACCTGAGTGGCTTTGAATTAACCCTTGAACAGCGGATAGACTGCTAATTAGATTCATAATCCATTTCAACTTTTAACCCACAATTTCAATGGTACAAACCTCAGATTAAGCCTTTACATTAGACTCTGACCTTGGTATGATTTAAAATCCTTATCTCTTTCAAGAAGCACCGTAAGCTGGGGTGACATTGCGACACTTTTTCGTTTTCTTTAAATACCGCACGAAAACTATACATTATAATCGCGAACCAATACACTAGTTTAAGACAAATCAATGATTATTTCCATAGTTAAGTAAGAAATAAAATTGGAAGTATGTTTTACCAATGCATCCAGAGGGAGGGGCCCTGGCACCCCCCCCCCCCCCAAAGAAAGGGCTTTGTGAAAAGAAAAGTCAAGACAACTGGATTTCATTCTTTAAACAAATTTTTGTTATCACCTAATGAATTTTATTGAATTTGCTTTCAAACTATTTTTTGATCCTTTCAACTCGGCTCTCCAAGATTAAATCCTGCTTGCGCCACTGTGTTTTACCGCACGAATAACACAGGGCAATAAATAAGTAAAAAGTAAACCCGTGAGTCACAAAGTACCACTAAGAACGAATGACATACAGTTGAATATTTAGCGTGGGTAAAAATTGACCCGCCATCCCTCTAGCTAGGGTTAAACACCAGTGTTAACGATTCTATCAACTTATTACTAATTGCACAGAGTCCCGGGCTCCAAAGGAAGCGGCGCGCGAATCGAGATCGAGCCGCTGTGAGCGTGGCTTGATGAATCAGCCGAATGCAAATGACGATCGATAATGAACTTCGTTCCGGCAATTAACAATCGCGCGTTGGCGAGGGCAACACGCGACAAAGGTTCGAGAACGTTGGCCGGAGACGTGGCCCCGTTTAATCACAATTTGCGCGGCCAGATTTTTACGAATGATTAATCAGGCCGCTGTGGCTGGCCACGAATGGCCAATTAAATTGAACCATCGCTCCGTAAGGTCGTGATTAGTCAGCGGTTACCGCCACCGTGAGGGTAGCCAGCTGATTTATGCCAGAATAATCGAGCCTCACGATGCTCCTCGCACGAAGTTCCAGAAGAACTTACGCACACACCTAGCCGTTTCGATGGTCACCGTCGAAATGATATCCACCTTGTAATTTGTCGGGCGTTAACTGGACACTGGAATTTATTAATCGGCCATCGTGTCCCGTTAATCGGTCCCTGATTGCCAGAGACCTGTCCCCTTTTGTTTTGGGGGAGTGGCCAATGGGAACATCGGTGATCACGCGTGATTAGGGTGAACTGGCAGTCTTTCGTTTTCCGTAGATTGTGCAGTGTTAACGAAGATTCCTGAGAACGCCACGATTGGCCGCCAGAGGACAATTAGCTTCGCCAGGGGAATAATTTATTGGGGTGGAAGTGATGCTCCGCTCGTTTCTTTCCTCACACGTTAGCTGGTTATGGGTATAGGTACCGTAAACTGGGGGAACATTGGCAGCACGGGGTAACATTGGCATACGCCGGGATTACATTGTTTTACGTTAGATTAGTAAAACTGAACCTGTTAATGCTATTTATATGATGTGTCAATGTTACGAGTAGATTTTAGTTAAGATGTAAAAAATAAAATAAAATGAACAAATTTAAGTACCAATGTATCTTACTGACTTCAAATTGGTAAAACTTAACCCATTGGTGTGCCAATGTTACCCTGGTACGGTAACGTTTTTAACATGTATTAAAGAAAGAAAAGGACAAAAGTTTTATGCATTTTGACACTTGTAGTACAATCACAAGAGATGCAATGTTATTATAGGATACATAAAGCAACTGTAAACATGTTAATTTTTACATTATATAACAAAATGTTTCAAAAACCTGCCAATGTTCCCCCAGTTTATGGTACGTATGTATTTTGTATAGCCCTCGATGTTGCTAAGTGACTTTTTCTGGTTGAGAGAAAAGTGGATTCTGTAAGTGAATTGTGGTTTTAATAAAAAGAGAGACACTCATCCGCCAATTATTTTTGGCACACTTTGCTTCCTAACTGTTCTAACTAAAACTACATTAGTTTTGGACGAAGCTCCGCCCAAAACAGTAAAGCCAACTGAAACTGCTCAAAGAATAACAAATAAAATAAAAACGAAGAAATAAAAAATTGTCTTATTCAAGCAAGGAAATTGTCTTTCGAAATATTTTGATGAAATCACTTATATGTGTCGAAGGGTGATCGAAAACAAGCCAATCTGAAACTCAAAGTTGCCCACCAAAAACAATTTCATCCCCCATCCACCCCCCGATCCTGGATCAGTTTTCTGAATTCGTGGTTGTTTCGGGGCACGACGTAAACGTGCAAAATGGAAACTCGAGACTGGCCCAGCTGCGCTGCGTAGGATTCGGCGCCAGCAGATGTAGCGCGGGTAATAATGCGGCAGCGGGACCAGCCAGGAAAACCGCAAACAATGGTCGACGGATCGGCTGAATCGTTGGTCGTGTAAAACGGTCGTTAACCAGAGAGACAATGGCCGAAACGGAGCCGACGTTATATCGAAAACACGACGGGCTAATTCGGAAATGGGTCAGAAAACCTTTCGCCCTACCCCCGTAGCTCCTGTCGTTCTTCTTTCACGGATATCAGCTTTCTTCGCGGCCCGCTCGCAACAGATTTTTGTCGACGAAACGTGGCCAATTGTTGCTCATTCTTTGTCCGTCAACGAAATTCCCTGACTGCTTTCGACAGACACGGGCTCCACTGTTCGAACGTCGAAAGATATTCGCTGGGCGAACGGACAGATCGTTATTTCGAAGGGTGCCATTATTTTCGCTTCAATGACACAGACATTCTGCATAGGTTCTTAATATTTCTCTATATGAATTTTTTACTATGTCCAACTTATCAACATTTTCGTAATAAAGAATCGTTGAAGAGTCTTCGTAGACTGTAAGTGCCACAATTGAAAAAACATGATTTTTTATCGGAAAATATTGTGCGGAATGTTCGGTTACCCGAACATTCATTTTTCTTGAAGATTTTTCGAGAAATTTCGTACGTCGATGTTGAATACACAGACTTTCTAAGTGTGCCAAATTCCGACAGTCATTTATCAATTCATCTAATCATTAATCTTTCCAGACTGGTGACATAATCTTATGGTTTATTACGTGCGTTTTTAATTGCGGCACTGAAGAAAGGGTATCTAAGCTTGACAAATTGCCCACGATTTCGCAAAACGCCAAATGTGCCAACTGTAATTAATCGCGATAAATCTTCCCCGCTTTGATGCGATTAATCATCCCAAGATCTTTCCAAGCTGGATGCTAGGAGGTTTCACCCAACATAAGTCTCTTCCGTTTTCTCAATGGTACGCGCGAATCGGTATCTACTTTTTACGGTGAACTGACGACCTTTGTGTCATCAAATTTGTTTTCCTATTCCCCCTAATTCTGTTAGAATGAGCTACACAAAAATGAAAAAAGAAGCAATCAAGAATAATTTCTGGTTTATCTAAATAACTCGTTGCAAGTTCACCGACCTCTGAACCAATGGAAACTTTTGCAGGAACCTCTTTAAAGAACTAACATTCTGCCGTGTCAATTCGAAAGAGTGTATCTGATCAAAATGTGGTTCCGAGATAAATGACTTTTAGTATGTGTTATGCCATCATTTTATTGTATTTTATATAAATCGGATTAGTTTAAATATTAAATCTGGATAAGAAGATAAAATATTTCATAAACTCCAATGTAGACTTTGATAGATATGCTCAAAATCAAGCATCGATGTCATATACCGTAAACTGGGGGAACATTGGCATCTACATAACATCTATTATAAAGGAAGAAGAAAACAATTTGATGTATTTTCACACTTGTAGTACAATCACAAAAGATTCAATGTTATAATAAGATACCTAAACAAAATTTAAAAGTCTTAATTAAAAGAATAAAAATAAAGAAATAAAAAAATATAAAATAGAATGCATTGAACATAAAAAGAAACAAATTTAAGTGTTAATGTAAGTTCAGATGTGGTAAAACTTTAACTTTTTAGTGCTACATACATGATATAGCAATGTTACCTAGTTACGGAGTAATATTGGCAGGTATTTAACATGTATTAAAGAAAGATAAGGACACAAATTTTATGCATTTTGACACTTGTAGTGCGTTCACAAAAGATGCAATGATAGAATACTTAAAGCAAATGTAAAAATGTTGATTTTTATATTATATAGCAAAATGTTCCAAAAAAAAACATGCCAATGCTCCCCCAGTTTACAGTACGTTCGAAATATAAACTGTTACATCTTCAGTTTCAACGCATATATGGCTTTCTTATTTAATATACAAATAGGTAAACTATTTTTGTGCTACCTGGCAGTAGTAACTCAATTTAAGCGCAAAGTAAAAAATACGCCCCTTCGACTTAACACGGCAGCATTAACCTACCACGATAATTACTTCATAAATCTCGAATCACAATTCCACAGATAAGTGCCCTCACGACAGACTATTTAACCAAGATCATCAGAAGCACCAGAAGCTCCACCTCCTTCTTCATTCCGCTTAACACGATCGATGTATCACCCAGACGAATCATCCATCGCTTCCTACTTCAGAACTATGCGCTACTATAGAATTACAACAGAG
Source organism: Andrena camellia (assembly GCA_029448645.1). Taxonomy (NCBI): domain Eukaryota; kingdom Metazoa; phylum Arthropoda; class Insecta; order Hymenoptera; family Andrenidae; genus Andrena; species Andrena camellia. The sequence continues at coordinate 46,473,237 of CM055676.1, read as the reverse complement.
TAAAAAACATTGGACTGTGTGCATAGTGCGGCACAACCCACCGCTAAATTAAAATCGACTTCCATCGCGTCGAATTAAGTTGGAAAAGCCACGCGTGAAAGTCCCCCCATCACCGGGCAGATGTGTTTCGCGGAAATTACAAAGCCGGAATCGCTCGGTGATCGGCATCGTGTAATCGTTGACTGGCGAAGGCGTTTCACGGAAGGCGTTTCCTTTACGGCTTTAATTCCGCCGTAGGAGAGGAATCCCTTGTCAGTTACGAGCAAGCAACAGGTTATTCTTACGTGCCACGTCCCCGTTGGCGTATGCGCGTGCTTGCGACAACCGCGCGCATGTGTGCAGTCTCGCGCGCGTGTACCGCGCGCGACCGTGCGTGATTAAACCCCCCCGCCCTCTTCCTTGATTATAATAGTCATTAAGGTGAACGGACGTCCACCGTGAACATTTATAAATATCATTTGACGAGCGAAAAATGGACGATAGGAGATTCCGCCGTGGGTACGCAACCAGGGTTAATTACCATAGGAACATTCTTCCGCGTGGCTGCTTGTCTAGTTGAAGCCAACGACTTCATCGCGACACGGCTTCCTGCTCACAGGGGCGATTAAGAGAAATTGTTTAGATTAGGAAGCGGTCTTTGATAGCGCTTGTGTATGGTTTGGAAATACGCGCGCTTGCTAGGGCGTAAGTGCGCATGCAAGGGGTGGGGGCGCACGTGTGAGAAAATGTGTGGAGTACTTTTCGGAGGGAATATGAAGGTAATGACGTTTTTCTTCGATGGTAGGAAGAAGAGGTTTCTGATTTTGAGGGGGTAATCAGTTTTGGGGGATTTTAAGGTTGTTAATGTTATTGTTTAATTGGGCCTAGTTATGCGGAAAGCTACCAACATTCAAACTGACAAACAATTAGTTAAGGGGTCATTCTACTTTGATCAGTCGAAAAATGAAGCTATTTGTAAAGATTTTTTTCTCAGGAAATACAACATATAATGAAATAAAGCTTTTTGGTATTTATTAAGCTACTCTTATATTATACAAGAAAAATTAAAAGAATATTTTTAATTTATTTTAATTGTTTTTTTACAGAGGCAATATGGCAACTGAATAAAAACGTTATGCTCGTGGCGCAGGTGATTTCCCGGCTCAAGCTTATCTGAAATAAAAAATTCGAAAAGATTCTTAATTTGCATTAGTGTCGCTATCGCCCGTAGTTAAATTAACAATTTTTGTCGAAAAATAACCGAGATTTTTCTCCGGGAACACTCCAGAAAACATCCTTTGGGGTGTTTTGCCAAGCTTTTTTTTCAAACCGGCGCCATTTCGTTACTTTTCAAGAAAAATTGTTAATTGAGCTACGGGCGATAGCGACACTAATGCGGATTAAGAATCTTTTCGAATTTTTTGTTTCAGATAAGCCTGAGCTGGGAAATCACCTGCGCCACGGACATACCGTTTTTGTTTAGTTACCATATTAACTCTGTAAAAAAGCAATTTAAATATATTAGAAATATTCTATTTAAATTTCTTTTGTATAATATAAGAGTAGCTTAATAAATACCAAAAAGATTTATTACATTATATGTTGCATTTACTCAGAAAAAAATAGAATGAAAATTAGAATGACCCCTTAAACCCAGTGCGGGTCACATAATTTTGTGATGTTTATTTGGCGGAAAATTATCTACCTATAGAACAACTCTTACATTATACAATTATTAAAAGTATCAAGCCATAGTCCCATTTTAGGTTTAAAAAACAAAAGCTACAGAAAATTTAGTTAATAATATTAACTGTACTACTCACGATTGAATAACCCATTAAAAAACGTTGCAAAACAATAACCAGAAATAAAATATACCCAATAGAAATAAAGCTACTTTTCTTTAACAATTACACTGTAGTTTGAAACGAATAGAATACGTAGTAAAACACGTTTACTTTAAACGATACTTAGACTGACCTCCAGCAATTTCCATGCGATATCATTTTTTGTTTTTCTTTTTATGTAAATTCTAATTCACGTGATGTATAGAAAAGAAGTTTCATTTTCGTACCACGCGAAAGAATCTTGTACACCTGTACAGTATCAATTTTTATACAATGGACATCTTATACTCGCAATCAGTTTCATGACTCATAATCAGCCTTCATTTATGCATTTCCAAATACTGTTCCTCCACCGATAAAATTCGGTTGAATTTCGTCACCGTGGCAGTGATAATTGAGCCGTTTTATGGCCAATTGATGATCCCACTTTACCATCCACTTTTCTCTGTCTATCGCCGTAATTAAATTTTAATAAATCATAAACCACTTTATCTTATTGTCTCTCCTAATCACAGCTGTAAAACGAAAAAGAAAGGCGCTCCGAATTAAGTTTCAAATTTATCGCAGTTTTGTTAAGTATCCACAGACATTCCGATCCATTAACTCGCCCAACGTTCCATTAATTTTCAATTCCGACCGCGTAAACAACTATTATCTTGATAGCAGCCGAAGTTTCCTAGGTACTCGTAGAACGGCCAGAACTTACGCTGTGTAATTTCCGTAAATTGCCGCATAACGTTTAGGCCACTCTGTGCATCGGATTGGCAAGGAAACGCGTGGGTGAAAGAATCTTATAAACAGCCATCTGCCCATGAAATTTGCCCTTACGTCAGCGACCTTCGTGACCTTGACCGCCTTGCAATCACGTTCTCTGGCGTTCGGTCGAGGAATTAAGCGGTTAACGGTACCGTTAATTTCACGATTTTAAAGGCTTTGTAAACTTGACATTACACTGCACGTTCTTTGTGTCGGTCAACAGAGAAATTGTCACTAAATTAAATTGTTAAAATTTATTGCTCGAACATTTAGAACGTGTACAAAATGATGCCACGATCTAATGAAATTACTATAAAAAGAAAGCCACAAAATGGCACATGGCTTCGTAATATCGTTGCAAGTTTAAATTATTCAATTGGTATTACCCACACGCAAAATATCTGATTGAATATTACAGTAAAACGTAAAATATAAAACTGAAAGTCCGCAGGAAATCTTTCTCTACATTCACAAATAAATTATTATTATTAACTCATTCCGAAATTGAGACTCAAGCAGTATTATTATAATTCATTGGGACATTACCATAATATATAAAACGTAAACCAAAAAGAGTCACAAAGTCTGTACCGAACCGTTAAGAATTAAATTCGAGGAAACCGCGAACGTAAAATTCACCAAAAAAAAAAGCAGGAAACTGTCGATGAACCGAAAAAAGTGACGAATAATGAGGGCAAAACTGGAGTAAAGAGCTGTCTTCGTTTTATAACTCTATTACCCCAGGGGAATGCCGGTTTGGCGGCGTGTCTTAGCGCGTGGATTAATGAAAACTGAATGATCGAAATAAGGAAGAATGTTAATCGTTAACGATGCAAATGAAACGACGGTGGCGTCCATAAAGGGATATTCATGGCGCGCCCTGTGTCCCTGTGGAAATTTTTATAGGACAAAGAGAACGACCCCAATAGGGACGTGTACCCCGAACATTCCCGCAATGAATTATTTAATTTTTTCCGTTTTCTCTCTCGCTCTTCCCCGCCCTCCCTCTCGACTCGGATATCGCGTCATTATCACCACGCGGAACTCCATCGTTTGTAATGTAGATGAGCCGTTATCACTGAACCAACTCCGACACAGATAAAATTCGATGTCAATGAACGCTCCTTTCTAACCGTGAGCCGCGTTTAGACGTTTTTGTTCCTAATTGGCTACGAAGCTCGTGAATACGAGCATCGGCCGCATTCTATTTCCCGACGAACGGACAAATCTACCTGGGCTCCTTAACGACGACGGTTGCGATCGTTTTCGAGCGACCAGTTGCCCTTATCGTGTCGATGTGACGCGGAAACTTATTAGCGAGGCTAATTTTATTACTTCCCTCTCGGTAACGTATTCTAATTAAATCCACGCCGGTTAACAATGTCGGGGCTAATTTGTGCTCCAGGTGAAAACTAATTTCATTCGTCCCTTAAAAACGTCTCTATCTTATATCCTTAATTATAAAGGCCGACAGTCCTGTTAATTGTGCTACGTAGCACGGACACGTTTGGAATTTCAGATACATATATATTGCTTTATTAAATTATTATCTGTGTCTGGAGTTTTAGGGAGAATTTCGTGTGATGTTGCCATTTATTTTAATAAAAACGAGGCAGGTAATTAAGATTCGGAATGGTTTGTTAGCTTTCGGTTAAGGGCAAGGAAATGAGGTTTAGTTTTAACAATTTTTAGTTTTAAGTATTTGATTCTGAGAACCGAAATCGGTGATATTGAATCGTGGAAGAGTTTTAATCGTTCGGTGTTTAAATCAAGTTTTGAGATTCAGAATTGTTAGATAAGTACGTTTTTTCATTAGGTGGCGTTTAGTGACATTTTATCAGTTTTAGAGTTCTATTACGTAAATAATTATTTAATTACCATCCGTAATTATCTACCCCCTTTCGGTGGGATGGTCTCCCTATTCGGTGTGTAGTAAAAAATCCTGCGGCATTCAGTGTCCAAACGTAATTTATGTTCGACCACGAGGGTCGATCGGAGCGAGTGTCAGGGTTATCGATGACAATCTCCTTCCGTCGCAACATTGGAGAGAAAGTGTGCTCATGGGTAAAATGTCCACAAATTCGAAGAAATATCAATTTTTCGAATGCCACCGATCTTTTTTATTAACGATTTCTCCTCGATTCAATCTTCTAATTTAAAATTCAGAATTCTCTCCTAGATCTGACGATTTGCAAAATAATGCTATGTGCGTGCATGCATAGAGAAGCTTCTGATTCATTGCATTCGCAAAACGAAGTCTTAATTATTTAAAATTTGACGCAAAATTAGAGGACTAAATTATAACTTGAAAATATCAAATTCAACAATTGCTTGTAGGGTATTTTTTGTCATTTTATATTTTGAATCCAGCAGTGTACTATGCCACACATAGTAGGAAAAAATTTACTAGGCTTATACACTGACTAATATTCATATATTAATACGTTACACAATGGCTATCCCCAGCCTGACGTTGCCTAATCAAACTGAACGCGCTACATGCGTGCAAAAAAGCACGTATACAGTTTTATTTTTAGCTCTCCACGATCTACTGTGTGGCGAAGAAAAATAAATGGCGAGAAATGTAGTGGTAGGTGTGGAAATCAATTGGGAATGCAATGATTGGTACGTGGATAAACTGTAGAACATATTTTCGTTATACGGCGTCCCCTCAGACCCAACGGAAACTCCATTTACTGAGATAAAAGAAGATTATGCATTTGAAGAAAACCTCGTTTTCACTTTTAGTTAGTTATTCATTGTAGTCTATCTTGCAACATTAAAAATTCTCATATCCTAGTAATAAAATTGAATAATTAAAATAAAAGGAATTACACTTGCTGCAGTAGACACAGAAAACGAAAAGGATTCTTGGTACCAAAAGTCACTGTGTTAGCTTGGGGGGTTGGAAGACTCCAATCTCACATGCCACATCTCGGGATCGTAACTTATGAATCATAAGTGTCCTCATCACGAATCATAAGCTCTGCTACTTCATTCATTCGAGCACACATTAGCCTGGTGATAAGACACTTCGACTACCGTACATATCGACAAGCCCCCACTGTTACCAATACCTGTACAAGGGTTTAACTCTTTAGATGCCACAGCCGACACATAGGGGAGAGTTGCCAATATCGTACTGGTCACCTAAATCGTACCTCATCAATTTCTCAGTAATTAATGAATGTAAACGACATCTGATAATAAAAATATCAAGTAAATGCGAAATAAGAAATAGAAACAAAACCTTTTGAGCTTACACTCTATTTTGTGCGTGCTATAAACATTTAAAAAAATCAGGAATGATCGATGTAACTTTTTACCAGTTTATTTTAGCTGATAATAATCAAACAATGCAATTTTGTCCTGTATTTTTGTATTTTTCTAAAAGTGGGTTTAATGTAGAATATTTTACATTCATTTTAAGTACATATTACATTCATTATAAAGTTTAAATTGATAATTTATAAATAAATTCATCATGTTTCCTAAATCGTACCACTACAATCGTACCAGTAGGATTTGACAACTCGTATGTTATATAGGTTATGTACATATATCATATACATAGGTTATTGCGGCCTGTGTGTAATCCATATACATATGTATATGTAACTATATAATAATCATTACTTTATGTTGAATATTTTCTTCTGTATTTGTTATTGATACTATTTTTAGTGGAGGTATGATTTTGGAAACCGAGGGGTACGATTTAGGAGACCGGTTGCCTAAATCGTACCTTTTACAGTATGTGACAAAAAGATTAATAACAAATTAATTTGTTCCGAACAAAAGGTTAAGCATACAATAGTAGGTGTCTAAAAGATCAAGCTACAATAGCCAATAGTCATTTGCGTTCAAATTAGTACCAAATATGAAATATAACGTAAAATGTCTTAAGTGGTACGATATAGGCAACCCTCCCCTACCTACGAGAGACGCCTATAGGCGTTCGTCAAACATAGTTACCAAACACACGCAAAGACCACCCGCACGCGACGTGCGTTCATCATCATCCTTCCACCGCCAAACCGGTTACAAATAACCATAATCGTTATCCTCCTATTTCGAGGTTTCCCTAAAAAAAATTGATACTCACGCATTACGAGACACTAGCCTCCAAAGGTATATAACCAGCGAAAGGCCCGAGTTTCCTCAGGATCGCCCGTTTCGAGATCCACATCGTCTCCCTCTAATTCCATGCACGCCCATCGCTCGTTAGGCGGCCAAGAAGCGAGACTGGCTTATCGTGGCGCTCCCCTCTCTCTCGCTCTCTCTCTCTCTTCTTCTTACGTCGCGACGCGGCGTAAGCGTGCGTTCCGTCAATAAGATGAAACGCGATTGAATTTATCTACGGTCACGGGGGAATAAGTTATCGTGCGTCTATGTAAATTGAAAAGGCGTCCCATGCGTGGGCCGGTCCGGAGGAAGAGCGCCGGTGGTGGTCGGTTCCGAGCCCCCGGACTCGTCACGGGGGTGAGGTCCAGGCTAGGTCCGCCAGGGGGACGACGTACGGCTTAATCTTCGTAATAAATGACCACCAGCGGCCGTTTAATTATTTATTTTTAATATATCCTCGCTGATAGGTCCGGCGGCGGGCATTATTGGGGCCGTGGCGTTTTAATGGGGCCGACGGAGATCCGATGTGACGATGCATGCCGATGTGCCCGGTCCACTCCTCCCTCGGCGGATACCTTTTTCAATGGGCCAGACAGAGGGAGATACGGATCTCCGATAAGCAGGTACACCGGCCGATATCATCTGACCGCGTAGTTCACACGGCCAGAAGAAAGTGAAACCAGTTTGATACCGGCGCGGCCGGCGCGCGAGTGTCCCCTTTTATTTCGACGCTCGCGCGGCGGACACTGACGCGCGCGATCCAGACGCGTTTATTCTGGTCCGTTCGCGGGCTTCTTTTTACCAGCGCGGAACGAGTCTTTATCGTTCCGAGGAAAACCCTGGCCTGCCCTCCCCCCGGGGCTGTACGCTGCACGCGTTTCGTTTCTCTCCCCTTTTTGTCGCGATAGAGAAAAGGGAGAAGAAGAAAAAAAAACGGACGCGCGCGTTTGTGATTAATCGAGGCTGCTTTCAGGCTCCGGGAGCGATTAAATTCTGACGCGAGCTCCTCGTTTTTCGCGGGCATCTACGGGGGCTAGTCGGCCTACAGCGCACGGCGATGTTGAACTCGGGGGTTTAGGCGTATTAATTTCGCTTGTTACGGATTTTAGTGTCAATTCGTTGGTAATCCCTCGCGTTCGCGGGGTGTAGCCAGCGTCTGTACGTGGGATTTTTTTTTTCAAATTCTTTCTAGGTACCTTGTTTCTCTGGCGATTAAGTCCTGATAGCCATCTGCTGGCAGAGGAACTGGGAGAACGTGTATGGGGTTCGGATAAAAGTTAATATTCATGTAGATTTCGCGTACGTCTTGAACGAGTGTTCAACAAGGTCCAGTTAGTATTTACATATGTCTCAAGGGACTTGTGTACCTAGTTTTTAAAATTCTGGAGGCTGCTGGAAAATGGCAATGGTGTATCTACGTTTATGAGAGTTTCTGTTATTTGGCTAAATTAGCTGCGAAGGTTTTCGAAGAAATTAGCTAAATGCTGAGCAATTAGCGCAATGCCGAGCTGTGGTGATTTCAATATGAACTGATCCGACTTCCTACTCGCACAGGCGTGAATGATTTGGGTAGGGTATATGTAAGTCAAACCTTGAACATTTTCAGACCTTGCAAGCAGAAAATAAGCACAATAATAAACAATGAAATTAAAAAACAGCTGTTAGACGAAAGTTACGATTTCACTGGCTCAATACCATAAGAGGCTAGATCTCCATCACGAAAGGTCACAAGTAAATTATCGTACCAGAATTTAAGTAGGTACATTCTTTCAGATTATTATCAATTGTACAATATTTTAAAAATCCGAATACAAACTAAATGACGTATCTATTTAATTAATTTCAAGCTACGAAAGATGGCGATAATCAAGCAGAACGACAATAAAAATGTATACTCTCATGAATTTCTAATATTCTGTACCTGGTATTCGAAAAGTAGTGCGATATAATCATTTGAAAAGCAAATTGAAAATTGACTATGATGAACAGGGCACTCGAAGTCACGTTTGTCAGACAATTTTCTACCACCGCAGGCTCTTGCATCTACACATTGCTTCTTGCAACTCGAAGCTCGTGCTCAAAATTTCAATGCCTCCCGATTCTAGTATTTGTATTGTGAGTGATGGTTAAAAAGCACAAAGCGTTGCTAGTAAAGGAGACTTCACGCCATTCTGTCCGCTTTACCCTTTGAATATTGTGCGTGGCCGCGTAAAAGGGCGCCTAGGGAAAACGCTTGCGATACCGAGCACGCTCGATGGTCGTGAAAAATCCTAAAATTCGATATGGCGAGTTGTTGGCTTTTCGAGCGGGGCGTAAGAACGATGCGGATGAAACGACGGAAAATTTCACGTAAATGACATCCGAAAGCGCACGTACGGCACGCTGATTTGCACACGAATGCACCGTGGGATTCCACGAATGCGAGGAAAACGATGCTGAGCGACAAAAGCCGAACAAAAAGCACGCACCATAAACTTCTTGCGAGAGGAAACTCAATGGCACTTATAAGTAATGGGACTTTCAGAGAAGTGCGAGTGTTCGCGATAAGCGATATTTCCAGAAATTACTTGGCATCGCGTTTGAAAGTGAAATATTCCTTCGTTGATACCCGAAATAACGAGACAACCGTGGTAATAATGGTAGAATCATGAAGTGACTCTTTCTAAATCGAAGGACCACCAAAACTTATAGGTATAGTAAATCAAATACCTAACTATACGATTTCAAAGACTCTATTTTATTTAAACTAAGGAACTTGAATTCTTAAAATTGTAGTTATACTATTACACTTAACCCTTAACCGGTGATGTCCCACTTTATGACATAAACGGTGACGTGGGGTCTCGCAGACTCCCCTCCTTTAATAATCATTTTACATTGTCAAGCTCAAACTTATTTTTAACATATACTGCAGTTATTAGTGACTTTATTACATATTTGAAAATATATTTTTGCATGTTTTGTTCAAGACCACTGATAGTTATCTTCGTGACACGGCATATTGTAAAACAAGGTCGAATGAAAAGAAGGAAAATGTAGGAAAAATTATTCTGCAAAAGTCTTCGAGACTCCACGTCACTGGTTAAGGGTTAAAGGCTTCCTTTAGTGTTCTTATTGCATTTAAATCGTTCAGGATATACGAATCGTAATGATTATATCTCCAAAAATTTTGAAAATTCTTTGCCAAAATTTCATTTAGAAATACTTCGACACATGCATCTCTAAAGGAGTACAGATTTAATTGATAATAGTTAATAGTTTAGTAGGAAAAAATTCCATTACTAGTAGTCCTTCCGTAGAAGGATTACAAGTAGTTCTTCCCTAATCATTCTTCGATGCCTTAACACTTGGATGGCTGGTAGGTTGACCACGCGTTGTACAGACAGTTAATTACCCTAATTTCATTCATACGCACCTTAGAATTAACTTTTGGATTTTGGATTAAACCCTGATATTGTTAGGATCTAGAATCCTTGTCTTGTTTTTTATTTTTTTTTCCGTCTATATTATAGCTGCTATTATGCCTAACCTCTGAATAATATGTCAGAACATGATATTAGAAAAGTAAAAGATAAAAGAAAACTAAACTAAAACTAAAGTAAAGCAATGCAGATTAAACTAAACTGAACTAAAACTAACTAAGAGTAATAGTAAGAGTAAAATCAATAAAACACTCATAACAATAAATAATGAGTGAAGCGTGCAAAGTAGAAATAAGCAACGTAAGAAGCAAGTAAGAAGTTGAGTAGCACGCATAGTAACAAGCAGAGTAAACTGAGGTCTGCTATATCATATTATGTTCTCCAAGAAGTTATGCTAATTGAAATAATACATGTAGTTTAATATTTAAAATGGTTTCGGGATGGACCCTATTTTAATTGAATTAATTTCAATTAATCCCGAAAATCGCGCTCGATTTTCCATGTTTCCAGCGACCCTACTGAGTCTACGACCCTACCTCTTACGTAAGGCGGTCGATTGGAAATGTGACACAACGAGTTCCCTCGTCGCCGCTGGCAGACGTTCACTCTCTACTCATCTGTTCGCACAATTCACGGGATCCTATCTCCCATGTCTATGACAAACGTCTAGCGGGATAGTAATGGGCCTAGAGAGTGTGCCGAAAATAGTCGGCGACTAAATATACGTCGTGCACCGGTCGCAGCCGAGCCAAAAGACAAATGGGGACTGGCCCGCTGTACCTGAACGTGCAAACTTTGCTTCGCAAAAGTTCATTGCTTTCTGCCCGCCGGATTCCGGGTCACGCGATCTCCTTCTGGCTCCTCCAAATTCGCAAGATTCCCACGGGTGGCAGTGGAAAAGGAACGTCGAGGTACGACCGGCGCCCGTACGATCGAGTAACTGCCCTTTAGACCCCGGCGCATACTATCGACTTTCCGCAGACTAAACTGTTTAGTCACGTCGAGGACTGTCTGCAATTTCACTATTTTCTGGAGTCCACGAGTAGTAGATAAATATACGCTTCCATGTGAGACTATATTATTTATGACATTGATTAAAGCGCTGGTCGGTAGGAAGAGCGAGATTATGGAAAATTATTATACTAAAATTCATTGAACTAACCACATAAATAGTTCATTTAAAAATACATAAAAATAAGGTCCCCCAACTTCAACAAAATAGAAGCTAAAACCATTGAGCCAAAAACAGGAGCCACATAAAATTACAATTCTTAAATTTATAAATTGATAATAACTACAGATCCATAGATTATCCCATGAATTTTTTATATTCAACAAAAACATATCAAGGTTTCTGCCAGTGTGTAATTTATGTGGAGGAATTACGTTACTGGTAGATGCTGGATTTGATTACTTGCAAATTAGTTAGTCGATTGAATGTCATACTATCGATTTTCTGTTGACTGGAGTGGTTAGTCACATCGAGGATAATCTACAGTTTGACGATTTTTTGGAGTCAATGAATCGATATCGAGTAAACTGTCGCTCGTCAGAATGTCGACAGTATGTACTAGGCCTTAGTCTCTGATTGACAGGTTGATTTGTTCCATTTATGCGCGTGTAGAGTAACGAGTGACGTGTATAAAGATGTATGATAGGAGTCCATAGGTCCTATTCTTCTAGTGACGTGACGTAAACTATGAAACTGTTTTCTACGTTTCATATTCTAAGAAACAACAAATACCTATATAGCAGGTTTTTTTATTTTTGATATTGAAAATAATTTTCTTGATTTAGGGTTAATTTTTCCAAAGACGAAACAGTGAAGTGTACATCATAAGCGTCGAGGAAAGCAATTGTATTTTTATACTTTTGAAAATAAATTACTCACTGCTTTGAATGTGACTTTTGATTGCGGGGGTTGAAACGGTTCTAGAAATAACTGTTGCACACTGTTATATAACAGTTCCTCACCACACAGTTATGAAGAACCGATATTTTGAATAACTGTTGTAAGGAGCCGAAATTTCTGACTATTCGATTTCGGTTCCGGTTCCAGAACCGTTATTTTTTCGGCTCGATGTCGGTTCCAAAACGGTTCTGGAATCGATTCTCGTATCGATTTTACAGTAAGTGGAATCGGTAGTGTTATGGCTGCAGATTATTGTGTATAAGCATAGCTTTTGCAACATCATTATTGAAAAAAATACAAAAACCGAAGTAATTATGCTTACTATTACTTTGTAAGATGAAAAGTGAAAACATTTTTTCAGATAAAATTTTTTTGTGTTTCTTTTACCATGATGGTCACAGTCTTGAATATTATATATATATATAAGTAATTGATAGCCCTTGCAAGTGCGACTGAAATGATTTGCACCTTTGATTAATGCAGTGACAAGTAAATTTAATACTAGCTTTCGTTCGTTAAAGAATATTCATCGAAACCTGAAGATCTCATAAATAATCAATGTCACCTGTAATTATCGCACTTAAATTAGCATTCAGTGATTTGCAATTTTGATTAATACTGATGATAAATAACGTTACTGCTATTAGTATTCATTAATTAGATAATAAGTGTTCGAAATCTGACCGACTTGTCAGTTATCGATTGCCCTCGTAATTATCGGTGAAATTCATATTCAATGATTTGCAATTTCGATCGATCCCGTGGCAAGTAATTTCATTGCCATCAATTTCCTGTAATTAGATAATACACCAATCCTCGTGTCACTGAAATTGGTAACCAGTGATTTGCAGTTTCGATTAACACGGTTGAAAATCCTTACCCTTGCTTCACTTTCAATCACCAGACGAACCAAACACTGTTTCAAAAAATCATTCTTCTCTTCAACTACCCACCATAATTACAGTCCCACGGTTGCAAGTGTTAATACTGTTATAAATATTTTATTTCTACCTGTGTAGTGACAGTAATTCAGGGGCTCAGTGGAAAGGCCCATGTCACTCTGTGTATGATCCATTTTTTTTTTCAATCCTTGGGGATGGTGGAAGTGAATAGAAATATGAACTTGAACATATTGCAGAAAATTTGTTGTATAGTTGAGCTACAACATAATAATATCTACTTGTACAGTTATTACAATTAAGATCTGATTACTTGTATTATTTCATGCATTATTTATTTCTTATTTACTAAACATATGTAGCAATATAATATTCTAAACTGATTGAAAATATAAAAATAACAGGAGCTGATGAATCAATGGTGTATTCAAAGTAAGATATAATAAAAGATGTCAAAGAACATGAAAGTTGCCATTCACCATCTAATTCAATTACCAGTTAAAATAATTACAATTTAGTACCTACCATGAGAAAATAATTTTTCCTGAAACATGCTTTCCTGTAAACATTATAGTATGGTGCCATTGTGCCTTTTCGGCTTTGTGAGCCCCTCAATTATAGAATTATACATTTTATAGAATTATAGAATATATATATTCCTACATAAGAAATCCAGTAGAAAAATTTATCATTAACCAGTATCACTATTATTCCCTTTTCCACGTAAGGCAATTTAATCTCCTTGCTATAAAATAACCCCAACGGGCGTCTTATCAGATAACGTCTAAAACATAAAAACTTACACTCAGATATTCAGATTTAGTACCAAATCCTGGGTGATCAGATTTGATAGATTATTAAATCTATCTGTTCGATAAGTTGTCTTTGAAGAAGGGTCCCTCCTTCCTTCAGCCTCTTCTAAAAATAAGGAGCACAGGTATCGAGACACCGCGGTTTCGCATAATTTATTCAAGAACGACGTCGCCAAGAGGTGGCGATGACGGCAGGGTGTTCCATGCGGACGAGTTCGACTGAATTCGTGAATCGAATTTTCGCACTTGTCCTCGTTGACACGGCCGACATGGCACAAGTCACGCGAGCACGCAGCGTGTGCCCCGCTCCTATAATCGACAGATTGACGCGACCATTTATAGGTACACGGGGGAATAAATTAAATTCTCACGATGACGAGTGCTCTGCGTAGCGATAAAACGTATGCGCCGGTTGCTGGGGCAAAAACTTGGCGCATTGCAAAAAGCAGCGAGCAGGAAAACGGAGAGTTTCATTCGTCGGGGCGCTGTTGACTTTGACTAAAAAGAAAGATCGATAGAAAGTTGTTGATCTTCTTACTTGAGTTTGACAATGATTGTTGTTATTGGTTTCGTAGAGATGATTCATTATACTTGAACGATGGAAATGAGAAGCTAAATGTATCAGGTTGCTACCGGGTTGCTTGAGGGAGTGCGAAGGGAAGGAGGTCATGGGACATCTTCTGTTGCCAGTCATTTGGTAGTAGTGTGTAGTCACAGTAGATGGTATATGGAATTTTGAATCTAGTCATCACTATGTTTAAAGAATTCTCGATTACAATTCAAGTAAATTTACTGTGGTACCTACTCTACTAGAGTATTTTGAAATATTCATCTGTCCCTTCAAAACTGTATTTTATTTTAATACAATAGGTTGAAAACGCAATTGTTAAGACCGCGAAAGTGATCGTTTGCTGACGCAGCATACGTTGCTCGATCTCGTCACTCTTTCAGACTTCATTTCAATTCGAACTTTGATAGGCATGCAGGAAGTCGAGCAGGTTGGTAAAGCGTCCCGAACTAGATTATGTAAATTCATCTGTTCTCGTCCATGCCGTGTCAAAGCTTAATGTTCCACCAAGGGTACAAACTATTCCACCACGCGCGCGATAGTTATGCTGGACAGAAAACAGAGATGTGTCTTGTAACTCAATTAACTTGCAACATTTCCTTTTACTCCCTTTGCTTTAGACTTTATTTTTTAAGCCCCCAAGCGAGGAGTTCCCAAGTGATTTTTCCTAGCAGATTCAGGGTCCATTTTGACCCATTCAAAATTACTACATCACTGCTTACTTACCAGTACCACCACTTTAAGGGGTTACGCTCAGTTAGAAGGTCGAAAAAGGTGTGATTTTTGGGAATTTTTTCTCAGAAACTATAAAACTTTATTCATAAAACTTTTTTTTTGTTTGGAAGGTAGTACATTTAGCTCTGTCTCTGAATTTTGGCGTTAAAAAATATTTATTAATAACAAAGTTATTTACAGTCTCCTAGATGTTCTGTTCGAAAGAGGGGTTTGCGCCGTAAAGGATTTTTGTTTCTGTTGCTTATATTTTTTTTAATTTAACGAAAATTAAGTGGGATTGTGGCCGAGTATCAACATTTTACGTTTGAATATTTGCCATTTTGGCCTACATCAATATTTCGAAAAACCCTTCGTCCAAGGACTAGATAATTTAATACATTAACTAAATTTTTTTGAATTTTCGATTTTAGATAATCCACTTCCGAGTAATCGTGGTCACCGCAAACTCCTCTTTCGAACAGGACATCTAGGAGATTGTAAATAACTTTCTTATTAATAAATATTTTTTAACGCCAAAATTCAGAGACAGAGCTAAATGTACTACCTTCAAAACAAAAAAAAATTTTTGAATAAAGTTTTATAGTTTCTGAGAAAAAAAATCCTAAACATCACACCTTTCTCGGCCTCCTGACTGAGCGTGACCCCTTAACAAAACCGAAATTTTAGATCACAAGCGGATCAAAATCTAACATCAAACTTTCCTCTGGTGATTCTATGATGCTGTAAGTAAAAAAATGGACTCCCCATGCGCCACTAACTGCCAACAAATCCACCAACTAAGAATTAAACCAGCTCTGCACAGTGACGAGGCCTGGAAACACCATAGCCAACGCCGTCCAACAAGTTACACTGCGTCCTAATAACCCACAGCACATACTCATAATCACCAGTAACTCTTCCAGATGTCCCCCATATCACAATCTCGTAAAGTCGCGGTACTCCGGTCTCTCCTGTCCTCGGCCGGTGCCAAGCAGAGAGCTCATTGTCAGATTCTTCGACACGGTGACTCAATGAACCTCGGGTGCATTGAAAAAGAGGCACGCCGCCGCTTCAATGGACCCGTTTAATGAACCGAGGCGCGTATACACTGAATATACTCGTGCCCCTTGCATGGCCATTCGAAATTCCGCGGGTGGATGGCGCAGGGTGCGCCGGAAGATGCTGCCGAGGGGTCGGTGGAGGAGGGGGGGCGGGGGGGTGAACAATAGCGGCCGAAATAGCGGCGGGGGCCTCAGGTGAGGATCTAGGTGAGCCTAACAAATGTCACGTCACACCGATCGACTGACTTGACGAGGGATACTCGTTGGCGGGGAGCAAAAGGCGGGAGGGAGAGGGCGCAGGGTCCCCGAGGATTCGATAATTCATGGCGCTATGAATAATGTATGGCTGCACCGCACGAATTCATGAAGCACGGCCGTCCGAGACGGCGGACTCCGCCGACTTATGTCCCATGCCAACTACTACCCGGCCCGAAACAATAGAGAGCACCCATATCTCGGTCGGGCAGCGGGAGGGGGAGAGAGGGGGGACCGTCCTCCGGGCGATTTGAAATTCTAACAGGCGTCTTTTAACAAAATGCAGCCGGGTTAAACAGCGTAATCCAATTAGCGTTCCGCTTTTGCGTGTCACCCGACCGAAATCTCGTTATACAAATGAGGAAATAAAATTTCAAATCGACGCCGACTGGGCCCGTCTCGGAGGGGGGGGGGGGGGGGTTCAGGGGCCGGGGAACCCAGGGCCGCCCCTTCGGGGAAACTTCACTTTCGATCGTCGAACGAGAATGCTTGGTGCGTGCCTGACACGGTGGACCAGATATGGTTGAAAGGGGGTTAGGAAGAGGCAGGTTTGAGTGTCAGAGAAATTGCGGCAGGAGGGTTGTTTGAAATATGGTAGTTGATCGTTGAAATTCGGGGAATTGTACCTTCTTAGTCGTGTGATTGTCAAAGATAATGTTCAAACTACTACGTCCCTCGGGTCTTTTTTAATCCGATCGTGTTATCGATTCTTTAACTCTACTGACAAGGAAAGATCCCCAACCCGGAAATTCAAACAATTATGAAACTTTGGGGACGTTAAGGGGGTGAAATTGACCCTTAAAAATTCTCCTATTTCCCGATTTTGTATTATAACCAGGGTTGCCACCTTATCATCATATAAATCCCGGAGTGCCACACATTCCAACCCGGAGATTCGAATATAAACCCGGAGATCGAAAAAGCAAAAAAAGTTTTGTTTTCGAATATCCGGAAAACAGATGTGCAATTCTTTTGAGCTCAAACAATTCAGAATTCAAAAGTACCTGTTCTTTTAATTAATAACTTTTATTGTATATAAAATTGATACCATTGTATAATACCACAATTTCTTATTATCTCATTTTTTTTCCGGTTCCAAAACCGGAGAGGTGGTAACCCTGGTTGTAACTCGTAAACTGCGAGAAGTGTAAGTTACCAAATGATAGACTTAATTAAAGGAAGTAACTTTTGTCTGAAAACTTTTTGTCCATCTTTCCCGTTAATTCTCGAAAGACAACTATTACCATGTCATCGAAATCGACGAAGTCGTATTCGAGAAACGGTATCATTATTATGGAATTTCACTCGTAACACGCTCGAATTAATACGTAACAGTTAGTATAATCGGCTGCAAATTTTCTGAAACAAAAACTACACAACACGTCGCGTTACAGTTGCCAAGAAGCAACTATTATCGTGTTATCGGAAACGACGCACTCGCTGCACTCCTGAAACGGCGATATTATTGAATTTCACTCGTAATTGCGCGCGACTTAATCCCCGGCAGTTACTATAATTACTCTTAATTAAAAGTTGTAATTACGTATGAAAAAAAGGACATGGCGAGCCGCGAGTTTATCACACCCGCCATCGCGTCATGCTTTTTAACCGCTCGAACCGAGGTTTGCAGTGTTCCTGCCATGTTTTTGCAATTTAATTACGTTCAATAATAGATGTTACGCGTTGCAATTATCAGCGACAGTTCACCTCGACGGTGTATCACAATGTAACCTGTTCATTACTGAAACGGTTCCCATGTTATCCGATTCAGCAATGCGTGTCCCCTGCAGCGCAAAGGGAACGTGAAATCATTGTTGCAAATGGAAAATCGTGGGCGCATAATATGTAACGACCATTTGTGGACGTAACCGTTCTGTATTTCTGGTGAATTAACTGTAAGATAATTACGATTCGAGGAAAGTAACAAGCCGACTGAAATAATGATGCACAAATAATTCAAGGATTCTTGTGGAAAACACTGCAAGTGCCAAAATTAAAAATAAAATTGTTGTGTAGAATTATATTATATTTAATTATTTATATTTTATAGTATATAATTTTAATGTAATTTCCCTTTATAAATAAGTTACCAATAATGCTGAAGATGGTACCGCTGGTACGTCCAACGCTCAAATCGCTCGAAAATCAAGTTGTTTTTGTGAATTTATTGCAAGGAGAAGAAAGCAAGCACAGACTTTTCCTTTTACACAGTGTTTAATACTATCACGTAGAGTAAAAAAAATATTTTTTTACTACATATCTATTTTACAAATGACGCCACACGAGGTCGATTAGACAGTGTTTTAGAAAAAGTGTCTTCGGTTGTGTCCTGATATTGAGCTTAAAAATAAAGATACAACGGTTTCCTTGGAATATGTTTTTGCTACCACCTGCAATTTCGGAGGGGACCTCCGAAAAAAATTGAAGAAAAATTATTAAAATAGCGATTTTCTTATCTTGGAAACTAGAGCCTTTACACTTCAATGTCGAGGTACACTCCAGAAAAGAATAGTATATTTTGAAGATGCTGCGAAACTTTCAGGTCGATCCGAATCTCGGCTTTTTCAGTCAGGGCAAAACCACAGAAAACCGCCTACACATCAGATGACTGTTGCGCTGTCATATACATGTATATATTATAAAAAAAATTGATACAGTTTATAGTATTAATAAACATTACCCAGTTTGTATTCATCTCCTCGGAATTAATCCTCAACGAAATACTTGATCTTCGAGCGATTTGATTGCCTTAAGTAGTCCCCTTAATTGACCAGGTCATCACATCATCCACGCAACTGAATCTCATTCGTTCACAAATTACAGGAGATTCTGAAGTGATCCAACGATTTGCAACTTTTTAAGAACAGCTTTGCCCCTCCTCGTGGTGTCGTCACGCTTTCTCACGATCCTGATTTCATCACGCCGTGTCCACGTCCCCTCGTTTAACGAATCCACCGTGCGGAATGAGGAAGCCGACATTCGGGATAGAAGGTGAATATCTCGCATTAAGATTCCATCCCTAACCAGTTGGGACAGTCTGTGGTAGATAAAGAAGACAGTGCCGATAGCAGTCACAGTATCGTACTGTCATTAATTAGGACCCGACCGATATCGACGGGGCAGAAGAATTTCGGTGAAATTCCACTCGGACCTCGCGCTTATCGCGACTTTCTGTAGACCAAGCTCCACGGACGCGTACGAAAAACTGTGGTATCGGCTTTGTCACGATCTGCTGCATCCTTTTTGATAAACGCCAGCCACTGTTTCGCGGGTCAGCTGCAATCTTTACGAATAATCCTCAATTAGCGGCTCGCTGGGATTGTCTTGCTGTGTGAGTTTCGGGGAGATTAAATTCAATAAGAAGAATTCTGTCTGGGAACTGTGGTAGTGTTCTCCGGGGAAATACCTACTATTCTTCAATTCTTTTGTACGCTGACTAGACTGTTTAGATTTTAGATAGACTACTGGCGTGATTTTACAGCTGAGACCACTATATTGGTTGCTTTGGGAATTTAAGGGAGGATTCTCGTGTAACAGCCCCAAAAAATAACTGATATTTATGATTTTTTTTTTAAATAACTATTGTTGATATTGGATTAAACTCTTTTGGGATATAAGGAGGCATCTTTAAACTTAATGAAAATATTTTTTTATGTCGATTCTTTTTATTATTTATTAATTATTGTGGAATCTTGTTAACCTCTTCGACGATGTTAGCGTGACGTGTAACACCTGTCACAGTCATCTGATTGCAAAAAGAAGAAACATTTCTTAAAGTTAGATAGTTTGCGGTGGGACTGAACATAAAATTTGAATCCTGGTTTTTATTTGTAATATTTTTGTCATCGATATAAAGAAAATTTGTCGAAGGAAAAAAGGTACTTTTCTTTCAAACGCTATAACTTTTTCAATATTTCATTTTTTTCTTTAAATTAGAGTCAATCTCAGCTTTAACTATCTAACTTCAAGTGGCAGGTGCTACATGCATTATTGTTGACAAGATTCTACAATAATTAATAAATAATAAAAAGCATCGACTTAAGAAAAATATTTTCTGCAAGTTTAAAAATGCCTCCTTATTTCCCGAAAGAGTTTAAACCATTATCAAGAATAGGTTTTTCTTTAAAAGAAATCGTAAATATCAATTACTTTTGGGGCTGTTACACGGGACCCCCCTCCCTTAAATGATATTACGGAGAAAAATGCGGATGATATTTTGAAAGCTCTAGAATAGAATTTCTCTCACAATCAAAAACTAATTTTTCTCTTTCATACTTATTACCCTGAAGAGCAGTAGTCAGAATTCGGTACGGAATAGTAGGAAAGAAAAATTTGGCGTTATATTTCATAGTATTCATTTCTAATCTTTCTCTCTCTAAAAAAAAAAAACAAACAAACTTTCTCCAATACATGTAGTCTTACAATCTCACTTAACGATCTCAGATGATTCACATACCCAAATTAATCTTCATCTAACTTATCCCGAAATATCCCACCACTCCTGACTTGTAAACGAACATCAATTGAAAAAACTCGTCGCAAATAAGGACGTTCGAGCGTTGTAATTAAGGAACAACCTTTCTTTACCTTCGCCGACCTCTACGCGTCAGAATCATCCTCGCGTATGAAAGAAAATCGAGTGGGGAAAGTGGAAATTTCGTAATCCAATGGAATATCGCGGATCAGCAGCCGGATGTCCGATGAGCACGTGGATGCTGCGCAGAAGGAACGAAATGGAGAACATCCAGATCTCCAATCGGCCTCTCTCTTTCCTTCCGCGTACGTTCGAGCGGCTATTTGAATTTATTACAGTCGTATTTCGACCACCCAGAAAACAGAGCCGACCGTCGGCGAGGTCCCGAGGCCGAGTTTCGACTACGCGCAGGAGGGAAGAAAACGTTCTATAGGTCAACTTAGAATAGAATCGAAAGCGGTTCGAGTCGCCGCGTTCCTGAGCCCCGTCCGCGCACCCCAATTTCACGCACGCATCTTCTCGCTCTTACCAGCGCGCGCCCCACCAATCCGCTTCGCCCGCCGTAGGTAACTGACAGTCGGCGAAAGTTTCGCCAATTGGGGACCAAAACATTGTGCACTTTGCTTCTCTTTGCGCACATTACCTTCTTACCTTCGACGAGCATACATTTGGGAATAATTAAGAATAGAGGTTTTAATTAATTCTGCCCTTCAGGCGTGGTTTGTTGCGGGTGAAAATGGACTATCGTGTCCGTCTTTGTAGTTTGAGCTTGGTTATTGCGACGAGGAAAATAGAAGAAGTACAGATGAAAATCTTGTTTAACCTTGTTTAAACATTGTGATGTGTACTAAATGAAAATTCAGTATTAAATGTTTCTTTGTACTTGCGATTAGACTTAAGTTAGCCATTGCGATAAGAAGTAGGAAAGGAAAAATGTAGAAGATATTTTTATGTCCATAACTACTTAGCTATACCTGCTGTTTGCAGCTAAAGGGTTAAAGTTACTGGGGTAGAAACTCGTGGAATTTTAGGACCAAAGAGACATTATGCTGATTTTATTGTGCTACTGGAATAAATGTCACTCTGAATTTCGAATATGGATTTCTTCACTCACGAAATTCTCTAGAACCGTAGGTCGAGCGAATGGAAAAACGCGCGAGCAAGGCCACCGAAACAGAAACTACAACTTTCGCCTCCCAGCAGCGAAGACACAATGAATATTCACAGCCCTGTACCATAATGCGAAGATAATTATTCCGGGTCAATAACACATTTCCATGATTAAATCTAACGATTAGATAATATCGTATGATTACGTAACACATGTTTGCGTGAACACCCGTAATTTATTTACTCTGTTATCAGGAGGGGAACATAGGACAGACATTATTTACCATACAGTTTGCAAATAGCAGTTTTCCTTTAAATCATTTTAGAAATACAATGGCATTAACCTGATCATTAACGTGAAATTTACATCTTCTATTAAACAATGTCCCCGAGTCATTCGTTCAAATTAAAATCTGTAATAAAACCATATTAACCGTATCAGAAGCATAAATAAGAAAATAAGCAATCTTTGTCAAAAAAGGAAACTTTTCTCTCGCACAATTCTCGAAAATCTTTAACATAAATTCACCCCCAAATCCTAAGCACCACTTCTATAACCATTCATTCCCTCAGAGTGGTATAACCTTCAAAGCTGCTGCGATTTTATTATCGGAATATACCAAATTTTATGACCAATATTATTGAAATATATGACAAAAAAAATTATTTCTAATCCACTCCAACCACGTGTCGCGCGCTCCTTAGAATTGTTTCAATGTTTTCGTTCGTGCATGCGCTCACCGCGAGATCTCTGTTTTACGCGCAAGATAAGCACCTTAATATCTTCGGAATCGTACCATTTTATTTACGACTCGCGAGCACGGTATCTTTGTAGCTTATACGCGGCGCGCACACATAAAGATTCGCTGCTGCAATACATATGCAAACGGAGACGACGATGGGAGCCCGTTGGCGCACCTTTAATTCTAACTTAATGGTCACGCGTTAAATTTTATTCTACCCCGAGACACCGTTGCTGGAAAAAGCTCGAGATCGCGTCGCTTGAAATCGGGGTCTAAATTTTGAGATACGGCCGCGGTTAATCGCGCCGCTGGGACGATTCCTCGCTTTATTACGGTCTCTGCTTCCAATGTGTGCTTCGTGATTCATGGATTCAGGCTAGGCGATGATCTTCTTGGGGCCTTTTCACACGAGACGCTTCTATGGCCCACGACTATGTAGTACCTACTTATCTTGATTATATTCAATTGGCAGAACAGCTGGTGGTTGGACAAGGATAAAAGGAGATAAGAAAACGATGCGAATGAAGTATCTCGTGTGGAAAGGCTCTTAGGAATTCAAGGTATGAAGGTTGAAGGTTGAAACGTTGAAATGGTTAAGTGGGTAGAAGTATTTAAATGGCGTTGACTCTGGGAACTGTGTCGTTACTTGCGTAGAATAAAATGTGAAATGTTTAACCGAGGTTTTACTTATCAGTAATGTGATATATCAATAAGAACAGATATGTGTATCTTGCTGCTGGAAGCTCAGTTAAGTGGCATGAAAAGGGAGAGTCTTAAGAGTGAAAGACAGCAGATGGAATTTGTAACATTCACTGCAGGGTACCACAGACTCAAAATGACTAATTAATACACCTTGGTGCACGCAGGGTTTTGAGTACTGAGGCTCAAAAACTATGTTATGTGTCGTTAAGGGGGTAGTGGACAAAATCGATTTTTTTTTTACTAATTCTGAAAGTCTTATCGTTTATGAACACTTTAAGAAAAATTTCATGAAGAAATTCAAATAATTGTCGAAGTTATAGCAGCGAACGTAATTGAGTGCACCGTTGAGTAACGGCCTCGCAGAACGGTATTGGCATAGGTAGGGTTGCCATACGTCCCGTATATACGGGACTGTCCCGTATTTCACTGTTCCCGTGAAATATTTTACAGAGTAAAATAAACCATTACCTACCCACTTTTTTCATGCTTTATTTATTTAGCACTTAAACGTTCCGTATCAATGCTTGGCAATTATAGCAACCCTAAAAATAAACCATTACCTACCCACTTTTTTCATGTTTTATGTATTTAGCACTTAAACGTCCCGTATCCATACTTGGCAATTATGGCAAGTCTAAGCATAAGGGACTTAACTTTGAAGCCGTTTTTCTCGAAACACCTTGTTCACACACGGTGTACATCATAACTCTTGAACCAATGAATATTTTCACTTGAAATTTTTACTGGGCGTGTAGAATTCCTTTCTCTACAGAGTAGAATTCCCGCATCAACATTGGATGTTTGTGAAACATTTTATAACTGATTAAAGATGAGTTTTTTCTGCAAAAATGTGGGGGAAAAATTGATTCGTGTGTAACTTCCACAATTTTTGTTCAAATTCATCGCCAAAGTTCCACTCTGTAGATTTTGGTGTATAAAGTACTCACCCCAAAGCAGTTTGCTTTCAGATGATTGGCTCACCTGAATCGATGTACACCACCTGCAGCGGCGCGCCGTACAGGTCTATCTTCAACGATTAATAACTTTGACAATCTTATACGTTCCGACGATTTCCTTTTTAGTAATTACTCACAAACGTGCCCACAATTGATTGTGAAAAGCACGACTGTAACGATTATTTGGTATCAAAGTAATTTAGCGTCAAAGAGACTAACGATTTTACGTATCCAATAGTCCACTATCTCCTTAAGGGGTTATATCTAGTCAGGCGGCCAAAAAGAGGCGAATGTTTGTGAATTTTTTTTTAAATAACGAAAGCATATATTTTTACAAAACTTTTTGCACTTAAAGGAGCAACATTTAAAGAACATTTGATAATTTATTTAAAGTATTAACGGAGGGAATTTCCGAAATATTAATTTAAAACAAAATGGCGGCTATTTAAAGTTAAACTCCTGATTTTTTTCGCGAGATTTCTGCACGTAAAAATCAGGATTTCAACTTTAAATAGCCGCCATTTTGTTTTAAATTAATATTTCGAAAATTCCCTCCGTTAATCAGAGGATACATTAATATATTAAAGAAACCGTGTTTGTTTCTTGATTTTAGATAATCTGGTTCCGAATGGCAGTGTTCACCGTAAAAGCAAATTTTTAAAAAGGCTTCTTTGATGTCGTTGTATTTTTATTATAAACCTAAATATTTTTCAACAAAAAAATTACCAAATGTTCCTTAACTGTTGCTCTTTTTAAGTGAAAAAAGTTCTGTAAAAATATATGCTTCCGCTTTGTCAAAAAAAATTCACAAACATTCGCCGCTTTTCGCCCTCCTGAACCATTAGGTATATAACCCCTTAAGTGTATTTTGGCCACTCGTGATTGCCGAAGTCCTTAATGCTCAAGTATGCAGAAACTATATAAAACATAAATCTAAGCTCCTGAATCTCACACCCTACTACTCGCACGACCTCACTACATCTTCTCCAGCCAAAACCCCACCTCTCGTAACCTACACAGAATGTCACCTGAGCTCTAAACTCCCTCACTCGAGTGCACTATGGCTTTTATCCCCCTGCTGCTACAACAACGTACCTACCTTTCTCATAGAGATACAGTGCCAGTAAAGTAGCAAGGGGCAAAATCAGCATAACTTTCCACCTAACAAATCGAGAAGCAGCAGACGCGTGCATCATATTTGGTAATACTTAAAGTTAAAGCAGATAAATAGAGGCCTGTATACTAATGACAGTAAGTATCAACGAGCACACTCAGTGGCTCTTACCTCGTACCCGCAATAATCCCCTCGAGAGGATCTCAGCACAGTCACAATATTTCTACAAGGCGCTAAACGTTCCTTCCGCTCGACATACCACTTGGTAGACTCGACCACAATGAGCTCGCACATCGAAGCCGCGGTGTCCTAGCGCGATTAAGCGAGGAAAGAGCACCAGGCACCAGGGCAGATGTATTAGTCAACAAGAAGCGCCTGTTCACAGTGCTCTGCGTACCTGAAGGAACGTGGCACGATCACTTAGAGGGACGATTAGCCGCAACAGGTGCATCGAACTTGGGATCATTCCGCGCGGCGGCGATAAACTGAATTTTATTGCGACGGCTTTTCACGGCCCGAGACCACGCTCGCCGGCGTTTCCCCTTGGCCCTTTTTCTTCCCAGTGGATCATCCAACCCCCGTGTTGCTCCATTTTCCCTCGTGGCGACTACTTCTGCGCCGTTCGCTGAGGCATCGGACGCATGCAAATCGTCACAGTTATCGGGCGAAGTGACTCGCTCCTTCTTCCCCCTCTTTTCCTCCGCATGACCCGTAATCGGTTAAACTACCTGCTCCGTAATTAAAAAGGGGAATTACCTGCCCTGTGATACAATCACCGATCAATTCCACGCTAAACGCATCTTACACAGTGCTTCTTGCCCCCTCGCAACTGTCCGCTAATCGCTTTTACGAGGTTCACGAACGACTATCAACAGAGGTGCTCGATAGTTATCAGATAAAGGACCACGGGATACCGCGGTGGCAGCGTATCGAAATTCGCCGTGGAGTTTTCACTAACGATCTCCGCTGTAATCCGCGATAAGTTGCTATCGTCGGGTGAGAAGCTTTTAAAAATAATCGATCAAAGCGCATTAAGTGTATAAGAGTCCAAATGATTTTCACGCTAACGTAAGAGTGGAAAGATCTGCTACCCGGTTTGATGTCGCGAACGTGCACGACGGCACGTATAAATCGCTATAAAGCAACCAGAAATCAATAATATCGAGAGGGGTGGGGAGGTTAGCAGGAACGCAAATTACACCTATTTGATAAATTTCTGCACCGGCATGCTGCTAATTTCGCTGGCAACTTAAAGCCCATAATCCAACAGAGGACAGCGATCTTATCTGGGCTTCTTTTTCGCGGCCACGGTAGTACTTAATACAAGACGTGGAAGGCTGTAAACGGAGTGTTTTTTAATTCACAATTAGCGGCGGATTTAAGTAGAATATCCTCTTATTTTTGCGTCCCCGTTTAAGTACCCCGATGCTATCTAGTAATTTTATGGAACGCAAAAGGACGCAACGGAATTATGTATTCCTTTCGCCCGTTCCAAAGGAAACCTTTTCCGCTCGTTCAGAGCCCTCTCGCGTTCCGTTTCTTCTGGCTTCGACGTACCTAGCTTTTATTTCTCGTTTCGTGCTCCGTACCAGACAGCATTTCAATAATTTTCATACGGGGCCATTTTTCCAGCTACATTTAGGGACCGCGTAGCGAGATGTTATCTGGAAACCTGAAGGAGGCGAATTCGTGCCGTTCCAGATGCGTATCTCGTGGTCCAATTAACAGCACGATGTCCTTAAAATAATGCACGAGCTTACTCCGTAGTTACTCCATTTCTGTTGATAGTTTATTCCACTTCAATGGATGCTAATATGCTCGTACGAGGGTTATATCATGATGAAGTTAATTTTCTTGGCAGTACAGCTTGGTCATTAAAATCACTTTGAACATGTAAGGCTTGGAGTTTTAAATTTGATTTAAACGGCTTAATGAATTTTACTTCTTGGCAGCTTGTGACGTATGTAGGTACTGCATACCTTAACTCTTTAGCGCCGGACGTATTATATATGATACACTCCCGTTGCTACCGTTGAACCCGGTATTCATTTGCTTTATGCATTTTAACCTCTGAAAAAGAATATAAAAACATTCAAATTCAGACCATTTTTAACGATGAAAAACGGGATGTTTTTCCTCCAACGGGATCTACAGTGGGTGACCAAATTATTATACTCAAACAAAACGGTTTCAGATTTTGTAAGTTTATAAGCGATGGAATGGCTGTATCTCTGCGAAAAATGGTCGCAAAAAGTATTTAAAAAAACGCATTTTAACGCTTGAAGTTTCTAAGTAGTTTTATCATCCATTATGATACTGTTTTATCAAGACGAAGCGCAAGAAACGAAGTTCCAGAAAATTTTGCCTAGTTTGAACGTATGCACGTGCCAAAATTTTTTTTTTCGGTAAATCCAATTACGAGCTCTTATAGAGCAAACATTTCTCTTTAATTTCGTTTTTTTTTTTTTTTGGTTTTGTTGTATGATTTTTATTGACCGAGTTATTTGCGATCAAAGCAAAAAAGGTACTTTTCACTTTGAATGCCTATAACTTGCGAACTCATGATCGTAGACAAATGTTTATGAGTGTTTTGGAAAGCTAAGAAAGTTTCCTTTCAGAACCTTTAGTTGCCCATTTAAGATTTTTTTTAATCGTATTAAATCCATTTTAAAATGACACCAAAATGTTTTGAGTATAATAATTTATTCACCCTCTGTAGGTGCCGGCACTAAAGGGTTAAATGTAAAAATATAATGGGAACAGTAGAGTGCAGACATGTTCATGTCTGCGGAGCAGTTGTAATGTAACTTGAAACTGATACTGTCTGAAAGTAAGAGAGAAATATTGGGGGCATCAATTTTATTGTTCTTGCATATCACCGACGTTAAAAGTCTCCAACTTATCTAAAATACCAATCGTGAGTGACAGAATCTTTAATTTCACGTATTACCATTTCTTTAAACACACCCCTATTTGTGTATCCAATAATGGACCAATAAAAATTCCCACCTTCAATATTTCCGGAACTATGGAAGCAAGAGAAATTGTTTCGGATAATAGTTCTTTGGTATGAAAAGAGCCATCGCATGCTCATAACGATTTCTTTGCAAGTGGAGTCACTTACGATCAATTTTTCTCTTCCATGATTTCAGAGACCTTCAAGGTGGTAATTCGAATTGGTCTACCCAGTAAAAAATACTTGAAAAGAGTACAAGTACTGCTTTATTAATTACACCCTGACACTCAACGTCACAGAAACTCACAAACTCACCCCTCTTATCACAGATCATCCACACCACTACGTCCCAGCAAGCACCCAAACCCCAGAAAATCAATTCCTGATTCAGGGAACTCGTAGTCCCATTGTAAGCAATAAAAAACTTCCCCAAAATTCTCCCGTCTTATCCTCGTCTATCAACCATCCCTCAAACGCGAGCACCCCCCCCCCCTTTGCCCAGAAAAAAGCTTCTTCTACAAAGAGACGCGAGAAGGCATGGGTGGGCGAGTAGTTAGAAGCGGGAGTAGTATGGCTGGTTCGATTGTTATGCTAATCGACCTCGTAAACTTTCGACGCGCACACGGCGCGGCGTCCAGCCGAAAACACGAAGGAGCCGCTGGCCAGCGCACGGACGTAGTCCTCGACCATAGGCAACGTAGGAGCACGTAGGCCCCCGGGGTGATTAATCGAAGGACCACACAGCGTAGCAGCGACTTCGTGACAGCCGAGAGCGCGACGAGCCGTCAGCATTACCGGCACTTCTTGCTCGAGTTTGATTGCATAACGAGGCGGCGGTATGCAGCCGATAACCGGGCAGATTACGGGGACGTCGGGGGCGCCTCGAGTTCCCGAGGCAGACGTCGCTGGGGCGATCACGTATCTTCGGTGCACCAAGATTCGGCGCGTAGGTCGTCTAGCCTCTGTGGAATCTCGTTCCAGGGAAGGTCGAGGGTCGCGAGCGTCCTGATTGATCGCTTCTGGAGAGTCACTCGTCATGATCGTCTACTAGGTCAGTGGTGCGCAAACGACCACCACGACTGACGGTTCACGGGGACTTGAAGGCTTCGTGAGCAGACTCTGAGCTGGCTATTATAATTGAGGCGCTGAAAGCAGAAGCGGACTAAGCCACATTTTTTTGCGAAATTGAGTTAGTGGCAATAATGCATTTCAGTAGGCTGTACTAATCATGTAAAATAGAAAGAGTTAATCTTTTTTCAATGTGGGTTAGTCCGCTTTTGTTCTCAATGCCTCGTATCTACTTTGATTATTTAGTGGTGGTTCTGCTCGACTCTGTTCGAATGAACATGAGTGTTTCGTTGTGCAGTATTGGGAGGAAGGGGACCAGTTGCTCCGGAGAATTTATTGGTTGCTTGTAGATGATAGTGAGTTGTCCTATGTATTATTACCTCAACATGCTATGTACGTTGGATATTTAATAAGAATGATAACAGGTGTGTGCGGCACCAGTGCTATATACATGCATATTGAGTATATTAATGCATCATAAACAGTGGAGCATTTAACAGGGCGGCTGATGAGCAGTTGCCTCCTGAGCCCCTGCCCAGAAGGCCCCCCACCCCTGGGTCCCATCTCCAAAAAAAATTATGATTAGGTATAGATATCCAAACACTACATTTTTTTTTTCGTACTACTACACTTCGCCCGTTTTTAGTAAACTATCTCTTCTCTTTCCCGAAGAAATGGGCTCGTCAGTACCTTTGCCACCTGGGCCTTTTTTCTTAAATCCGCCACTGATCATAAAGAAGACACGAAGATAATTATAAGTGGGTATAGAAATATTCTTTTATAAACCTACCTTTATAAAATAAATACATCATCCCGTAGTAGAATTCCTAATCTTCGGAAGTACGGAATACGTGGAGTAATTCTTGCAAAGGGAATGGAATCGTTTCCCGTTCAGTTCCTTCATAAATATTGCATCCACAAAGTAATCACGAGCCACGTAGATCCAATAAATTCTATCGAAGTGGCCCCCGTTGGTCTGCAGTCAGGACACGCGTCAACGAGTTGCGCGTCACTGCGATAGACGGGGTGAATCCTGCGGCAGTATTTCCAGAAGCGATGCTTCCGTGCAGCCGAGTGGTGGGTATAATCTATTCAATGCTATTTCAGCCCATCGGCTGGCCCGGGATCGCATTATAAAACTGGCCGTGGATAATACGAGGCCGGATTACATCGGCGATACCTATTACGGCATCTTTGGTGAAGAGATAAATCGTTTCTGGAATCGCTGCTGGAATTGTTGTTCGCCATGTGTGTCCAGTTGATCGAATCTCCCCGCTGGAATCTACCAATCATCGGCTGATAAGCGATTTACTTGTTTTTTCGGCAGCTGTCGTTATTCCGCCGATTGCACCGAGATCGATATCGGCGGCGCTCGGCACCGCAGTGTCGATCCTTTATTTGTCTTTAAACGGCGGCTTAGCCGGATTAATCCGGAAGCTTGCTTGCGCCTGACACTCTGTCGGAGAGACTGAACAGCAAATGTGAGCACGTTGTGCTGTGAAACAGCACGTAAAATGTACGCAGCGAGTAGAGTAAAGGTAGGTAAAAGTTCGCACCATGCGAATTTCATGGTTTGAGTTGTGGCAGTTGCCAATGGTGATCGACAGTTAATTGTCAGTCAAGGTAGAGTCACCAATGTCGAATTGTGTAGCTGTGCTTCGTTTTGTTATCGTACAATGCGGTAAGTACTGAATTCGTTAGTTCTGATGTAATATTCTCATTTTTAAGAATCAATATTATTCCTATAAATTGATCAGTAAATATTGTAATTCAGATGTCGTCTGCAAGAGCTGAAATTCTTCTATTCAGAAGTGCTAATAGAAGTTTTCAATTCTCCTCAGAAATAACAGGATTGATTGAACAATGTAAAAGTAGCTGTGGGGGCAAAAGTTCGCACAATGCAGTGGGGCAAGAGTTCGAATGCGAATTACAATATGGAAATAAATTTTGAGTTTATGATAGTTGAGCCACGCTAATATCGGCTTTTGATTTTTTTTTATTAATTTTTAATCCGCAATATTTTTCCAAAATAAGTTTTTTATTAACTTTTATGCCTGTTCAAATTACGAAGGTCGGGGTAATTTTATTTGCGACTATTGTTAGCTTCACCTAAAAAAAATTAATTATAAACTATTAGGCGTTTTACTGTATTACCCCAACTATGTACCTATGCAGGAAAATAAAACACTTCTTTGGATATTTCTCGTTGCGTTCTTTTACCCCATAACATGCGAACTTTTGCCCCACATATCGGGTTAAAGTTCGCATTTCACACTTTTTGGAAATATTTATTTTATATAAGTTGTGACAGGTAAATTTACATGAAGTCACTGCCTATCGAATAATAAGGGATAGTAGTTATTTCTCACAAAATGATATGACTATCAGTGTAATACCAAAGATTTTAGAGAAGTCTAAACTTTAAGTGCGCACTCTTACCCCACATTACCTGCGTACGTTAAAGGAGCATTCCGACGCGACGTTTCGGTGCCACGGTCCACAGAGTTTAATGCGATTATGTTTTGGAATTTCGAAGGCGATAATCGAGGGAGGTTATAGGTAATATCTTTAGCAGGATTTTTCAAGTATTTCTGTGAATTTTGATGGCACGAATAGTTAGTGTCGTGGAACTAAATTATTCCTAATGAAGACTGAAAATTATTTCTGTAATATTAAGTTGTAGGTTTGCGAGAGTGTGGTTACTGATTGTGTATTCATAGGCTGTGATAGTAAGCTGTTCTGCGTGGAAATTGGAACGAAAAGCACATGTAACGTGTTTATTTGTCTGTGACACTTGCACCGCCACGACAACAAGTATTATATCTCCCATGTGAGTGCCATGTGGATGGAATCATTGAAATCTCCGTACACGATCTTAGGCGTTAGTTACTACATATCTACTCAAAGGGGAAGATCCCGAATTCAAAAAATTCTGAAACTGCGAATATGTAGGGAATTTCCTCCTGATTACAACGCAATTTTTGTTTGCTGCCCAAATTCACTCTAAGGTGGTGTAATTGACCCCTGAAAATTCGGTTATTTTCCGATTTCGTATTAAAACGCGCGAACTGTAAAATAATTTTTTTATCAAATGATAGATCTAATTACAAGAAGTAACTTTTGTCTTGAAACTTTTTTCTCTATCTCTTACAGTTCTCGAGTTATAACACAAAATCGGAAAATAGCCGAATTTTCAGGGGTTAATTTCACCCCCTTCGAGTGAATTTGGGCTGCAAACCAAAATTGCGCTGTAATCAGGAGGAAATTCCCTACATATTCACAAAGTTCCAGAATTTTTTAAATTTCCGGGTTCGGGATCTTCCCTTGTCAGTATGCCACAAGTTATAGGTATCTGTAGTGTTACAGATCAAAGTGCCATAGAGATTACTATTTCCCTGACTTTCATAACGAACTTCTTTTAACAACATTTAATAACCTTCCTATTAATTTTCCTCACAATCGAATCCAATTACTTCCAATACGAAGGTGTATAAAAATATTTATAAAAAGTGGAAGTGGCTGTAATTAATCACGTAGGCGGGCAGTTTCTGTGGGCATTGGAATCTGATCACCAGGATTCAAGCATTCGTTGGTAAAATGTAGGAACGAACAGATTTTAATTCCTCTCAATCAGTACTGTCCGTGTTTCACAAGTTCGGCGCGCGAGGACAGCGACACGCTTCTCACTATCGCCTTCTAAGTCGATGGAAAAAATATTAGCAAAACGAACACCCATTGGCACGAATTCCCTAGCGGGACGCACGCGAACGAATCATGCGATAATAATTAATCGGATAGTAATTCGCGTGCGCGGACAGTGTGATTAATCGTTCCACTGATGTATCCGTATCACGCACGTGCCAGGGGATCCTCTCAAAGTGCACGTGAACTCGATCAACGAATTCTCCAATTGATTTACGACTGCTGGTTAAGGACAGAAGCGTCTCGCTACTCGCGTCCACTGATTCGTTCTCTCGACGATCATTTTTCCAATGAATTATGCATTTCTACGTGCGGTCGGATGTTGAAATTCTGCGCTGATTGCGGTAGGATATCTACATTCAGCGTTTTCTCCAGGAAAATGACGAAATTCTGCACTATGCGCTGTGAAATCTCAATATTTTGGACTATTGCATGTGCTAATAAGTAATGCATTATTTTTTAATAAGTTAGAAATATAGTTTAAATTCAAAATAATCTGCCGCACATTCTTTGTTTGTTAGCGACAACTTGTAGCTTCACTCAGAATTTAAGCTGGTCGATCATGAGGGGGGGATTCTCGTTTTTTTTTTTAAAGACTGTTGTTAATATTTGATTCAATTCTTTTGGGATATAAGGAGGCATCGTTGAACTTGCAGAATTTTTATGTCGAACTTTCTTATTATCTATTAATTATTGTGGAATCTAACAAGATTAACAAACAGAGGTTAACAGACCTCTTCGACGATGTAACTCCTGTTGGCGTAACGTGTAGCACCTGTCACAATCATCTGATTGCAAGAAACAGAAAAGTTACTTAAAGATAGATCCTTTACACTGAGTCTGAACCTAAAATGTAGTTTTTATTTATAATACTTTTTTCATCGATGTAATGTAAATTTTTCTAAGGAAAAAAGTTACTTTTTCTTTCAAACACTATAAATTTTTCAATTTTTCATTTTTTTTCTTTAAATTAGCTTCAATCCCAGTGTAAATTATCTAACTTTAAGGAATTTTTCTTTTTTCTTGCAAACAGATTACTGTAACAAGTGTTAAACGTTAGACGAGGTACGAAAATAGGTTAACTAATTTATTTCGTCAAAAGACCAAGCATCCTTTCCAGCAGGAATCTATAGGTTACCAGAAAAATGGCGTAAAGTACCCCTACTACGGAATAACGGCGATTATAGGTATGTAAGGCAGGATAGGTATTCGATTTTGTTTAAAATAAATGCTACATGTGACCAAAAATTGGATTATTCATTGGTACACGTAATATATGCTGTAAAATCTTAAAATTCTGTGTCATGTATAACATCTCGAAACTATGTGCTATATGTGCATAATAAAACTCCAGTTGCCTACTTTGCTATTCTACAAATACTAACATATGTACTGGTATAATCGATTGAATGCAGTTGAAGTCCAATATTTTGCATAAATCTTCCTCTCAAAAATGGAATTGACATATGTTACCTGCGAAATTAGTGTGTGTGATGTAAAACATTACTTCCAGTCAATTTACATGTGATTGAAAAACAGGTGATCACGCTATCTAACTACAGTCGCACATTCCAAGCGTGTGGGTGTAATTACGTCAGTGATGTATGAAGTTGTTCAGAAACTGTAGGCTCCAAGAATAGTGTGAATAATTTCAAATAGTCATTAAATTCAGCTGATTCTTTATTGATAATTTAACATTTCGTTTCAATAGAATTTTTATAACAGATTCAAGATGGAGTACTCAGAGCTACAAGTGGCACTGAAGAATTGCTATAAGTATCTACAGGTTAACTGAGTAGTTTAAGATTAACTCAAGTTTAGTCCAGATATTGGTGTGTAGGACAGTAGATTGTAAAAACTGAAATTAGTCAATTACAAATCTATTTCCAATCACTCCTCAGTTGATTATTAAAAAATAGCAAACGTGGTACGAATTTTCCTATACAACTTCACCTACTATCCTGCAAAGAGTAGGTATCTATTATATTGCGCCACATGGAAATTCAGATAATATCATCTAAATCACACGTATTCCAATTCTTGACATAAGAAACCTCCCAATCACTACTATAAACTTTATTTAAAATTTAAAATACAAACTCCCCAACCACAATTATTACTACACTTCGCATCCCACACCCAAAGTATTCACAGACACTTCATCACGACCGGTACAACCTCCTACACCCTGGACTCTCCTACTGAATTTCTTACATCGAAGCACACAATCGAAATAAGAAAAAAAATTCCTCCTAACTCCAGTTTTGCACTCCACCATCCGTTTGACTAAAACAACCCAGAGCCGACTCGATCGTCCGTGCTGGCAACGACAGAGCGAAAGGGATCGGAACGGGGCGTCCTTAAACAAGCCGTGACGAGCCGCTCGAGAAACGGAAGCGATCACGAGACCAGACATCTAATTAAATCCTCGTTACGCTGAACCGACCGGGAAGTCGAGTCAGGCCAAGTGAAACCGTGGATACAGCCGGGTAGCGAGGAAAGCTCGCGAGATAGTCTCGTCGAGGATTTTATTGAACACCGTGGCCGCGGGGGCTCACAAAAGGGAAGAAAGGCTTCCCCTCGCGACGCTATTCGAAGCGGCAACAAACGAAGCAGCTAGTTCTCAATTATTCGACGGGGCATGGGGCGGCGGGACGATTGGGAGAATCAATGAGACACGAAAGGGAGAGATCGATATGGGCGGCACCTTTGACTAAACGAAGGTCGAGGAAGGTAGCGCGGCATGCATCATCCTTTTACCCTCTACCTCCCAACCTCTCCCCCCCCCCCTGCGGGGGTCGATAAACTTGGGCGCACCTAATCAGACTCGAGCCTCATTGGTGGTATCTCGATGCATTATCCCCTTTATTGCCGGATGATCTATCGCGGTAATATTGAAAAATGGCCCCCGCCGCCTCGCCGTTCCTTTGACGACAGATCCGAAGATACATAATATATGGCCGGCCTCATTGGGAACCACCCGGCTTTTCGGTGGGATTACAAAAACCGACGCCAGCATCCTGTTCGCCGAACGGAAGAGGCATCGCCCGCCTCTACCTTGCGCAGCCTTCAATTGGAGTCGAAGAGTTGGCGGGCATTTCGATTGGGGATAAATTTAATTAGCTAATTGAGATGTGGCTGAGATGTGTGTATTAAAGTTCCAATGGGAGCTTGAAAGTTTAGGGAGGTGGCTTAGAACGAG
The DNA here is from genome assembly GCA_029448645.1 of Andrena camellia. Lineage (NCBI taxonomy): Eukaryota > Metazoa > Arthropoda > Insecta > Hymenoptera > Andrenidae > Andrena > Andrena camellia. Next base: position 46,436,860 of record CM055676.1, on the reverse strand, counting down.
GTGTTTTGAAGTTTTATTGGAATGCGGAAATGGGTTGCAGAGCTTTAATGTTTGGGGAGTTTTAGGGATTCTTTGTATGAAGCTTCTAACTTTAAGGTATGTTTCTCTGAAAATGGGGAGTAACTCATTAGTTACTTCATTAAATACCGTTTCATCGCCATTAAAGTTTGCTTCGCGGAGATCTGATGATCCAGTGATAGATACTAAATCTTTACAAATTTAGTAAATGGGCTCCAAGGATTTTTACTATATTCGTTCGTGTTTCTTTAAACCATTTACTTTTAACACATATCGAAACACTATAACTGTAATGCAATATGTGTGCAAATTCCATTGGAGGTCACCAAACTAGTTACACAACCGACTTCCGTAGCAGCAATTAACAGGAGGCTGAAAATCGATGGGGAAAAGGTCCTGGTACTTTCTACAGATATTGATCGTCTCTCGAAATAAATTTCAGAGCCCACGGAAGTTTATCGGGAGTAGTCCCACGCACGGACGTGTACGCGAACTAATTATACAGCGGCTAGGAGCTCCAGTTCGCCACTAGAGAACAACGTTCTTTGCTAAGTTTGTCGCGTGCATGTAACTCTGCTCGAGCGTGACTGAATCTCAAAGCAGCCACCGTCCCGCCACGCTAGGAAGAGTGTCACTGTGTTGCAAATTAATGCTTCTGTCTGTAACGGCGATTGTTGGGCGATTTACTAGCTTTCATCGACCGAGGAGGCGCTCGTCGCAGAGACTCGGATAGTTGACAAGCGAGTAGCTCTCGCGTTTTGACGACTAGCGCAGGCTAGTGACATTTTTTGCTCAGAACATGGGCTATGTAAAAAATTTCTATTTGTATCTTAGACACACCTGTGCTTGCAAAATGATTTGTTTGTTCTCGGAATAGTTGACCGGGCTTCGCGAATATATCTAGCATAGTGAGACGAATAGCCTTTTTACATTGTATTGGATTTATTAATTAGAAAGTCTTTATTATCTGTGAAGTTAGTTCTTTGGGAGTATGGAAGAATGTTAGAAATTGGACAATAACTTTGTAGAATTGGATTCTGCGCAAAAGTGGTTAACCATATCTGAAGGATAAGGGGAAGAAACGAGGAATGTCCATTTTTCGTGATTTTGCGATTTACTGGTTAAAAGCAGGAAATTTTAACTGTGCACTGGAACAAAATACGGAATGGCCCCACTCTCTGCCTAAGCATAAGCTTCAAGCCTCTGTTGTCAAGATAACACAGGAAATTATTTAAGAAGAAAATTATATAAGAAAATTAAATTCGTTGAACCTTGCTTCTTCACTAGTGGACTAAAGTATTAAAAACTTAATTTTCTTCATAAAGCTGTTTTGTGACATTCCCTGTTTTTTCCCTTACCCTTCATCTGTAAATATTCTGTGAGGTATTAGTACTCAATTTTTACATTTCAAGCCGGATTTCATCCAACACACATTCGTTCCAGTTATGACCCTCTTACAAGGCTAGAATTTCCAATATAACATTAATTATAGCCTAGTAATTCGGTGCTTAATATTTTCCACGGTTATTAGTGTTTCAATATTATCGTTGCTACCCATACGTTGACCAGAAACAAGTGGAATGGAGCAACAATGCTCTGGGACTATTCCACTTCAAAACTATTATCTCTATTAGTCAATGGATTTCACCAATGATTAATCAGAAAGCACCATATTCTATATTTATGTATCTTATTCTTGTATTAGTTTTTTAGCTTGTCTTCGCCAAGCATTACTATATATATATATATATATATATATATATATATATATATATAACTAGCTTTTCTACTTGGCTTCGGCCGAAATTTAGATTTTGATTTTATAAAAAAAAATTTTTATTTATTCATTTTTTGTGAAAATAGTCACGTTCGTCTAGATTAGCTAAGCATAATGACCTGGGACACATTTCGTGACCCCAGAGTTTACCGCTTGAAAGTATTTAGGCGACAGACCAACACACAAATACTTTCTGCTTTATATATTAAAATAAAACATCGAAGGTAACACGATTTTTGTTGCAAGAAAACAATAGAAACAATTTTCCCTACGAAATACCGATTTTCCAAGTTTCAGGTACTTTTCTGGTACCTACACTAGGTACCTGTCTCGTCGTGGGTCGTGCCATGTTATTTGCGGAGAAAGGAAAAGAAACTTACCAAAACTTCAATAACAAACAAGTGTTCAGTAATGCTTAACACCCTTGGGGCCCATAAGATAAACCTGTTTTAGGCCACAGGTACTACCCCTTTTCGAATTTTCCAGGTTTTGCAATTTTTATGGCAACTTTGGGTGCCCAGGAAATTTCGTGCTAAATTTGAACGTTTTAGTTCAGGTTATCGGGAAGTACGGAAAAAGCTCCTCGACCGATTTTGCTAACAAACGAACAGTTATTATTATATAGGACAATATTCTTCTCACCCTCCTCCACAATACTTTCTCCTTATTATACATATAAAAAGACAAACGGTAGTACTTAAAAAACCATCTGACATCTTAATATTCCACAACTCAGCCATCGAATTCGACTTTCCCTCCAACCCCATAAATGTTCCCCTGAAGCAATGCAACCTTTCTCCAAACCACTTTCTCATATACCGAATAATAAACGTGTTACGCCACGTGGCGATGCTAAGTGATTCATCCCGTGTAAACTGCCCACGAAGATGTTTCTATTAAATTTTAATTAATATCCTCAGATTTCACAGCGCCTCGGATAAATCCCCAAGCAATCGATGTCGGGCAAAAGTGAAATAAACACCAACAACTTAAATCAATCTCAGAGAAAACGGGCAACCCGTACTACCGATACGACTTATTACGTGGATTTTTTAAAACTCGACTTTACAGAATCGACCGCGTGGATGAGTTTATTGCGCGTCCCGCCGAACGGCTTAATCGAAAGGAAAGATCAATTCGATTACACTCGGTGGATGCGTTTACCTTCCTTCAATCAGGTGGATGGCGCCGTTACGCGTATTCCGGCGAGTTTTAACTGCCGCGCGTAAAGCGGACGCGCGTACAGCCCGATTTATTAAATCACGCGTACACGCGGCGTAAAACGCGAATCGTTCGGGTTTTTTGCCCCACTCGCGGGCCCGTTGTAAAACGTATCCGTGACTTTCATGCCGCCTCGAATCGATATTTCAGGGCGCGTCGCCAGAAAAGGGAAATGTTGCAGTTTCAGCTAGATGTAACGTGTTAATTGGCGTTCTCGTTAAAGAAAAGCTGTCTCGTACCGGCGTTGTCCAGGCCACCTATATTTCACCGGAATGGCCAATACGCGGCCTGCTAATTGGCTAAATTAATTAGGCTGCCCAGGCGCGTAATTTATCGGCTGATAAACGCAAATGCGCGTCCAACCTTCGTCGCGACACTCGCCCGTATAATAAGCCGCCGTGAAACGCGTTACGTATGCGTCACTGTATGTACAGGGTGATCCATGAATACAATTGAATTATTTCACGGAATGAATCTGCGCGGCGAGCCGAGTAGACAATGTTGTATGAACGTAGGTCCTGTTTATCATAGTTGCCGCAGCTTTTTCCCACCTGTGACCCCGTCAACGCATGTGCCACTTGTCATCGGTGCTTTGGACTTCTTAATTTCTATTTCTATAATAAATACATGTATCTATAATTATTATTGATATTATTATTAGCTATTATTAATTATGTAGATATTGCGATTATGAAGCCGTCGAACCTGGTGTAAGAGAAAAAAGATATTAGAAGTCCACTTTAGCATATAAAATTTTCAAACATTTTAGAATACTTTATAATTTTCTTCTTTTGGTGTCATTTTAATTTTGAAATTCCCATTAAGGGAAACGCTCGAATATCCGTCTTTCGCGTCGATGAATTATTCGAAAACATGTGTTGATTTGATCTGAAATTTAGAAAGAATCTCAATAGTTTGAAAAAAATCTCAATCCTTTTATTTAGGATAATAGTCAGATGTTACTGTGTGTGAATACAAATTAATTAACCTTTATGAACTGAAAAGAAAGTAAATTTGAAATTATTCGTCCAACGCCTGGTATCTTTTAACTAGTACTAGACTTATTGTTGAAGGTGTAACATGATGAGTGTTGATTAGGGTGGCTCTTATTTACTCTTGGTAAAAAAAATTTCAAGATTTTCTTCGGGGCACCCTCTAGAATAGTTCCAAATAATTAAAAAAATCCATGTAAAGTTTGACCTCGATCGGATAACGGGAAAGAGTGCCCCTGGGCCCTTAAACATTTAAATCATTATTTAACAGCTCGCGAAGTCGATTTTATATAATATTCTCCAAGTTATTGATTAAATAAAAAAATATGTCAAACAAAAGTTGTAGATCCGGACAAGGAGCATCTTTTATGTTTTATAATTTTTCTCGTGCGACAAACGGTTTTCAAAATAAGAGCCACCCTAGTGTTGATGCACCAAGTGCACTATAAGTTGAAAACTACCTATATCGACCATCTATGTTTATATAATGCTTTTTGCACGTTCTAGTGCATAGACTTATTCATATTGCATAGGTGTTTAAAAAAGTGGTGAATTCAAAAATTGAAAAAAATGGAACTTATCACTTATTTTGTAATGTAAAGTGACGTCATCCAAAGTAAACGATGAATTAGATTTTTGACTTACACCACTTTCGTAATCACCGGCAGATTTATGAATCACCCAGTACACAAGTGTACGCGGCGTACGCGCCCGAGTAACAGGGCCATGGTGTCGTTCGTCTTTTTCTTCCATTTTCACGAGGGACGTACAAGGGTCGGGCGAAAAGAAACAGCCCCATTTTTCACTATATCGGGGCAGATAAGATTGCACGGCAATAAAGGAAGTATAAAAGGTCAGCGATTCCGAGGGAAACGTGCAAGTGTGTTTTCGTGCGCGGAACAGGGATTTGGGCAGACGAATGAATTTACGATTCTACTGGACCCAGGGCAAGAAATGTATTGATTCATTGTAATAATTTCACATAAGTATCTCGGAGCGTTGACTTTCCCGGAAGATGAGGATCGATAAGGTTTAAAACAAGAAGCAGATTTTATGATAATGATTGACGTTTTCACCCTACAAAGATTCTTTAAATTTTCACAAGAATAAAGAGAATGCAAAATTACTGAAGTATTCGATTTACAAGTACTGGATTATTAAAGAATAAGCAATGGAAAGATAATAAAAATTCTGGACACTCGTTTCTGCACGCTATGACAACAAGTAGGGGAGAGTGGGTATTTCCATCCTTGTCAGGCATACCATACTCACATATGTATCATTCGTTGTAGCAGTAGTAGGGGAATTCGCAAACAAAGCGAGAAATTTGTTAAAGCGCGTATTAATTTTCTATAAGTAGAATTGCATTTTCGAGATAAGTGTAACCTGAATTGGTAACCGAAATAAGTCGCTGTTATAAACTTATATAAAATACGTAGTGCTGGTAAAGATTTTAGTAGACGAACTTATATTCAAGCAACAGTTATACCTAGGTTACGAATTGTAACTTAAAACACGTTGCTTGACCAACACAGGTGCCTTATTATGAACGTTCAGATGCGGGATGTATGGGTCAGAAGTGTGCGGGAGATTTGAGTCGACCCACACATCCCCACTTCCTTTTTAATGAACTGCTTTAGCTACTATTTCTTACAGGCTTACAATACCAATTATTTATAAAAGAAAGACAGAGAGAGAGGGGGAGGGGGAAAGAGGGAGCGAGAGGGGGAGGGGGAAAGAGGGAGCGAGAGGGAGAGAGAGGGAGAGAGAGAGAATTTTTTAAATTCGATGTTGACTTGATTAGTTTTGAAAATCTACAGGAAAAATTTTATTTACTACTTGCAACACGTTTATGCTTATTATGTTATTCCTTTACAGCTTTCATGTTACTTATTTACTGCATTACTTTTATATGTATACATATATTTTCACTTTGTAGGTAACAAATACGCCACTACATTCACTCCTATATTTACACCACAATAGAAAAATAAAACGACCCACTTATCCCCATTTCCTCACCCTAAAATAACTTTTCGAACCTTTATAATTTTAAAGATTTCTTTGTAATAATGAAATGAAATGATGATGGAACAGTGATGGTAAAACCTTACCAATTATAATAATTCACATTTAAAGCGTGTTTCTCTGTCATTTTAGTCAAACCCACCCACTCTCCCCTACTTACTGGTAGTTACACCGCAAACCAATTTCCAAAAATATACGAAAAATATTACTCTGCCAAAGCCACCGCCACGTATACGCGTGCTAAATCCCAGCATCCATCATTGAATATCCATGAAATTACTGAAAACCAACCCTCTACGATACCCCACAACACGTGACTCGTAACAATCGCACCCGACGCGTCTGCAGTTGCTCTGGAATGAAGACGTCAGCCATTAACGACAAACCAAACACAATAAACGACTTTTACCACAATGCACGATCGAGGGACGGTCAGACGAAGAGGCAATCCATTAATTCCAACCAGTCACGGCCACGAGAGAGGTCGGACCAACAAATTCCGTTTGCGTCGCGGCGCAAAAAAGGCCTGCTAGAAGATCCCTCATCCGTGCCGCGGAGAGGCAAGATGTAAAGGGGAACACCACTGCGCAGCGCAGGAAGTGGTTGCGAGATCGTTAAGTAATTTCCCTGTCGGATTACCGGGCCTGAAGATTACGAGGAAGGCCCGAGAGGCACTCTAAGCGCTGCGCCCAAGACGGAGAAAAAGCGAGGTACGTAGAAAACAGTGAGCAAACCGAGGGACCGTGGCGAACAAGAGTGACGTGCTGGAAAAGGCACTGGCCACGTCTCACACGCACGTACCCGCGAAATCGGATTACGGATTTTCGTGTGGACGTCGCCTCTAAACTGCCTCTAAAGTCTAAACCGCCCTCCGGATCGGCTGCCGGCCGTTGCACGTCGACGACCGCGCGATCCCCGAGACGAGCCGAGGAATCCCCTTAACCCTTTGGACACGACGTTTCGACGTACGGGCCCCGTGTAGCTAAATGGACGTAATTCGGTGAGTAACGACTCACCGAAAAGAAGGACGTTGCTTCAACCGGAGCTCGTAAGGAGCTTAAGCCTCCCCTTGGCCAGCCGGCCAATCTTCCCTCTTGCTCACTTGGTCACCAGTTGTTTTGTGTTCGCGTGTAACCGTACTGCGGTCCATTAACTCGCTGGAAAATGAAGTGGAGGATTTACGGTGGCTCGCGTTTTAAGAGGAACGCGCGGTTCCTGCTTTCGTGTAATTTTTTATGCTCTCCTCGTGGGAACGCTGGCTTTCGGTTACTTTTCTGTGGTGGGTCACTTCGAACAGCTTCGTTCGTTTTAGATCGTTGCGAAGTGGAGTTATTGTTTCTTTTATAACGATTAATGATTCAAGTGAACCACTAGACTGGGACCTAAAAAGGTTCAGCTTTGACAGATGTGTTTTTTTGCTGTAATAGGCGTGTATGGTGCATTGGCAGTGCAGTATTGGAATATTTATTGTATCACTCCCAAATTTACGTAGTGCGGGATTGATAAAATGATTCATATCCAACTTATTTTGGCCAAGGTAGTGAGCTACACATTTTTGCAATGATACTTTCTTAGTACTAATGTAATGAGAGAGGTATAAGTGATAACGTGTTTATTCGAGAGATGTAATAAATATTTCCAGTATTGTACGTGGTTTGAGTAGATAAAACAGTGAACGCAGTTATAAATGTATCGTTGTAGATGAAATATAATTCATGGACACCGGACAGGGGATTCATTTTTACCCAAATAGTGTAATTTTGTTGAAACAAGTAAGTTTTATATCAAATGTTGATTTTGTGTTGATTGATATTTATTTTCGTGAAGCAGTGATATTTATAGGTAGTGGGCCCAAGTGGATCTTGCATCTGTTTAAGTTGAGCTTACTTTGTGCAATTGTTCTGTTGCCTTTGAGTATTGCTGAGTACTGATTCGAGCACAAATTAAATTTTTCATTATTACTGCTGAAAAGAGAAGCCAATCCTTAACTATGTCCTTCAAATACAATTAAATTCATCCTGACGAGGTTTCACACTCTGATCTTTTCATCCCACACTTTTCCATGACACTTAATTTGTCTTACGAATTCACAGTATTGCTAAAAGCGGCTTCGATACGCAGCCAAATGATTTATGTAGGTACTTCTTACGAATGCTAATGAAAATTATTGCATATTTCGTATGTCCCCCTACCTCCTTCTCCCAGGAGGAGAATCAGGAAGACGAGAGAGCATCTCTAAGCGACGTTCTAAGAAGACTGACAAAAGCGCGGGTTAAGTGAATGGCATTAGTTAGTTGAAATGCTCGTAATATTCCCAGAGCGTAGTTCCTACGGAGCTTCAATTGGTCCGCGTGTGGCCCCTTGTCTATCTACGAGACAAGCAATCAACAAAGTAATATCATGCATGTACTTGCAGTGGTACAAACAGGTTCGCACCGGTAACGTAGTGTTAGCTTCTATTTATTTCCCCATACAGACTAATCAAACTATTATCCCTTTAATTTGGGACATTCTCAGTCACTGCTTAGATATTGAAAAGTAAAGCTACGTGTCAAACAACAATTTCATATTATTCTTAAGAAAATCATTAAAATAAATTGAAACTATTTTACAATCTAATCAGTGTCTGTAGAATTTCATACATTAAATTGTTGCGAATGAAAAGTCGAATGCAATGCTACCTATATAAAAGTATCTAATACCCATTCACATTTTCTCTACAGCCTAAATTTTGTAAACATTAAAATTCATCAAGGGCCACTAACAACTATGCATTAGCCATCAACCTATGATGTCGACACTGTTTTAGACTTTTGCAAAATTTTTGGGGTGGCAATTTTTGGCAAAGTGTTTTTATTTTGGGGTGATTTTATTACCGGGTGATCTTCAAACACAGAGGCTTGAGACAACTTTAAACACAGTTCACTTTTCTTTCATCTAGTAAATTAGCAATAAGTAATAACTCACTGTGAGATATCATATTGAATTAATTTTAACATTGTCTCAACTCTTTTAAATTGGAATATTTAATACATATAAAAAATATTTTTTTTATGATATTTCACAAAAAGAGCAGCAGACGCTTGTTAGCCTAGGGATGCCAAATCTCCAAATCCGCCCTTGTGTGTAGTTGCTCCTGGTTCACGAGTATTTCGTCCATTTGCTTACTATCAATATTAACAAAACCAGTTCTGCTTTAAATTAACATCTACTAAACGGTTCACGTGGCTCATCAAACCACTCCAGCGTCGACAAGAACACATCCCAAAACTAAAGAAGGACCCTACAATTTAACCCTCGTCAGGCGGCATAGGTACAATTGTAACTTTTGCGTTTTTAAATTGCGATAACTTTTTTTTCGAGAAGCCGTGGAGGGTTGATGTTACGTGACATCTCTAATTTTTTGGTCTAGATTATGCAGACCAAATTTCAGAAAAATATCTCTACCCCCTTCCGAGACAGAGAGTCGAGTCGAGGGTTGCATCCATAACAGCTGCATAGACACAATTACGTTCTCATACATTTTGTATGAAGATAATACAATAAAAAAAGAATACGATTTTTTTTTTAATGATAATGTTATTTTATTATAAAAAAAGTAAAAAATAGATTATTTACATTATAAAAGAAAATTTAGGAAATTTTTTTTATTGATTTTCATTGAGACTAAATGTTATCCATTTATCGTACAAATTATACCGATAGAGAGAATATTCATATAATATATGTGAGGGTGCAATTGTGCCTCTGCCGCCTGTTAACGTTGTAAAATTGTGCCGCCTGACGAGGGTTAAAGGTGATGTGATCGCACCAGATCCAAAAACGAAGAAAAATTATCAGAACTTGGAATACTTCAAAATGCACGCCACTTAAAAACCACGAAACACGTACTACATAGCTTCCACCGTTGCCCGGTGAACACACGGCTGAAAGATTAAAATCACGCGAAGCACCCCCAACCATAGATCACTCCTCGCCCTGACGAACCTATAAATCACGACCACGTGCACTTCAACATGTCGTGGTTAATAATAGGTACTGTACAGTCCACGATGACTATATAATGGCAGATATCGTACGTTCACAGTACCCTGAATAATAACGCGGTTAGTAAACGTGATCTACTTATCACTCCCGGAATGTAAATTGCTTAATTATCGGCCGTCATGGGCACATTGTCGAAGAAGAGAGTCTGGAGCAGCCCGCCAGCGCCGCGTCATTTATCATTAGTTTGCAACGTATGAAGTGTCTTCAGAAGTTATCCTTTATGGCTGAAAGTAGAAGCACTTCTTATCGGTCTTCATACTTCGTTGAAGCCTCACGCTCGGGAGGAATTGATCTTCCGTGTTTTTTCCTGCTGTACGTAGCACTTAGTACAAGCCATGCTACAGGTTTCTTGGTGTTGTGATGTAGATCTACAATTAGGATCCTGACAACTTGGTTGTCTACCATCTTCTCAGGGTCCGCCGCTTCTTCGCCTTTTTCCCCGAGACCAGTGTGTTCATTAGCTTTCTGCTCGCAGAAAAAGCGTGTCCACGTTAATACGTTCATTATAGCATCGCATGTATCTAACGAATGAAGATGGTATAACCTTTAATATAATGCCGAGGGCAACATTGCGAACAAGTGACACTTTTGCGTGCTTTATAAATAGTTGCTGAAAATATCGAAGGAGGTCGAATAAATTTGTTAAATTCACATATCAAAAGATTCTTTACCACAGTTCAATAATTCAAGATCTATGAAGTACCGAAGCCCCATTTCCCAGTGTCCAGGAATCCCAACTAATTTTAAAGGCTTGATATTGAAGCTAATGATTCAAACAATGCAGAAACTTCAACTTCAGCAACACAAACGCTTCGTGGATCTGTTCCCCAAGCAGTGCCCCAGGTCCTAAGAGTTTCACAGTCCAAATAATTCAAATATTGTTCATATACAATTCCAAATTAAACCTACTCCAATAATTAGTATACACAAGCAGCTTCGACCATTCTAATATTCCTAATAACCCAAACTCTCCTGACTTTAAACTAAATCCTACACGTCCCACTCACCTTCCACCGTCTCCCTCCAACGTGACTTCAAACTTTACGTCCATTTCAATTTACTTGGAACTACTCTGCTCATAAATAACTAATTCGAAAGACCTCCACATGCAGTGCCACGCGACATCTGAACCTCAGGAACAGAAGGGATATATCCACAGTCATCTCATAAACCTCCTCCACGTTGCAATTCTTAATAAATCCCACCTAAAGGTCACATAGTCCCATAATCTCGTAGACGTCCCATAAGTTACAGCTGGATACCTCGATAAGCCATCGCTTCCTAGAAAATTACAGCGAGACAGCGATGTGTTGGGGGGGAAATTCGCCCATTGAAACTTTCTTGAACCGTGGAGCAACAGACGCGCCGGCATTCAGTGGCGTGGGCGTCCAGGCACGTGCTACGAAAACCCCGGATATTATCGCACTTTCGCTGTCTTTTCCAGCGACCACTCTTCCCGGTCCGCCACGCGTTCCCATGGGGCTCTCCCGTATTGTTTGATGTTGTTAGAAATCCGTTTGTTTGGCGAGCACGCTCGAGCAGCTCGCGTGGAAGGTTCTTGAGGCAGGGCTGTCGTGGACGAATTAGGGCCGGTTTACACGACACCAAGGCGGCGTGCCGGGGCGCGCGTGTGCGTGTGGTAACAGCGGGGAGGAAAAGATTTGTTTCGTGACGCCGCACGGCATCGTTTCGACAATTACGTTTAAAAACACCGGGCTAAAACGCTGATTGTCGTGAACGTTGCTGGCGGTCTTCCAGAAACAAGTCTGCCCGCCTGCTTTTTTTACCACTACGCTCGCGATCGCGGTCTCTTTTTGTGCACCCCGGTGCCGCGTTAGAGCAACGAAGGGGAGAGGTTCGCTTCTTAGCTGTCGGATGAATTTTTTCTTTCGATAGTGAAGCGTGCTCGGGGGGTCTGCTCCTCGAGGATGAAACGGGAATTATGCATCCTGTGGAGCACGGATTGCATAACTTTCTCCTTCCCCGGATGACTAAGGAAAAATTCAGTGACATACCTCGCGCACGACTTAAGGTGACATTGCATAGCTGACGCCAAGGTCGACCGAGAAGCACATGTCACAAATTATGCTGAAAGACTGGACGCATACGTGGCCACATAGCTTACGGCCCAGTCGTGCCTCGGGGTTTCCGTCAGCTTCAGAGTTTCCTAATCTAAATTGATACCAAAACTTAAGCAGACACGAATCGGAAAAGAAACATTTTTCTATAAATTAAACAGCCCTCGAAATAGCTCGAAGGTCGCCTAGTAGGATGTCTTTATCGTTGGGTGAGGTGTCTTGTGCGTTTAAAATTTCCGCGTGTTGTACATAAATATTGTGGGTTGAATACCTTGCGAATTACCATTTTATAACACTTTCAGATGAAAAATATCCTTCATGTACTAAACATTAATTTTAACGATTTAGAAAATTTAAAAATTTTCAGTCATCTTAGTTGCCGAGAGATGATATTCCTTCAGCTGCATCGTGTATGTTTAGTATACTTATTCGCTGCTACCATTCGGGTAGCAGAGAAAATGGCTGTGTATACATCAATCCAGAGAAGCTAAACGCAAAGTGCGTGCTTGTTCGTCCATTAGTCTGAGAAATGACACGTAACAAAATTCAAAAACACGAAGTGTACTTCACAGAAGAGAAGTATATACACGTATGTAGAGGGGCGCGCACATATGTATGAAACAAAAATAAAGAAGACAGAAATGTATCAAAGTTCGTTATCTCGTCTGCTGTGGGTCTGAGCGCGTATGGATCTATGCCAACGAAAGCATTTTTAAACCACGGTAACATTCATACTGTAGCTATGGCTGACGACAATCTTGCCAACTCTTTTCCTGGAAAGAATACTACTACTCATAGAATCCAAAATTTATTCATTTGTCTTAATGATCTCACCGGGCCCAACATTCCCCCTAATTTCACGGTAAACACTCAGCACAGGAATCGCATGACGTCTACTCGTCAGATTATCAAACAAGGAGAAACTTGCACCGAGCAGCCGACTCTAGACGCGTTCCCAATAAATCCACAATTTTCTCCTTTTATCCTGGTACCTACACGCGTCAAGGCGTGCGAGCGTTATCAAAAACGTGGGACCCAGCTTTCTAAACGTCCCGCTGGGTGCACTTTCAGCAAATAAAAGCCGACGTCTGGCGTCCCGATACCCCTCGGATCGGGCGCTTGTATCACGTGTCGTTACGTGAAAACACGATCCGACTGTGACTCGTGGCGGCTTCGCGTCACACCTGTCATCATCATTTCGTCGATGACTGCGCAGGCGGTCGACCAGCGAGAACGGTCGACCGCGCTCAGCCGCATCTAACAGTATCTAAAGGCGCGATGCCACGGCGCGTGCAGCGCCAAACTCGCCGAGCCAGGCGCCGTGGGAATGATGAACTCGGGCTCGCGCGTCTCGGCTTGGGCTTCCCGCCTGTTATCGGTAAATGCAGAACCCGATCTAGCTCTTCCGCCGCTCTGGGCATAAATGATTTTTGCCACCCTTCATATTTACTTAAAAATAATTATTTTAAAATATCATTTTTGACAGTGAGTGAAATTTTTAGGTATTTGTTGAGTAACAAAAGCCTTACCTACTTTTCTACCGCTATTTCAAAAAGTGAAACTTTTTTCATTGATTTTAACTTTCGCTTTCTACTAATTTTGCCGCTCGGGGCAGTTGCCCTGCTTGCACCCCCCTAGATCAGTCCCTGGGTAAATGTGGCGCGCGTCGAAGCTTATCTGGCGCGGCTAAAACGGCGGGCTTAGCCGCGCCGTGGGACCGCGGCTTAAGGACGCGTAGCGATCGTTCGCGGGGACCACCGCTATTTTCGTGCGGGCTTCGCGTCGTCTGAAAGACGCCAGGACGGAAGGGGTCGGCCAAAAGAACGACGCGGACGCTAAGCAGGCCCCGTAGGGGCACACAACCAACGAAAATAAAGGGGTAACGCGAGAGACCGTGGCTCGTAAATTCGCCTCTCCATTGTAAATCGAAAGAATAAAGGAGGCAGCAACAATGGCGATATGTTAATCATAAATTTCGACGGGCGTGCGTGCACCGTCCACGCGGCGGGAGGATCGTGGAAAGGAGGGAAAAAGGAGGACGGCCGGGCGAAAGGGCGCCCAAACGTAGGGCGTGCGGGCAAGAACGAGCTGCCCAGAAGAGGATGCGGTGGGATTAGATACGAGGGGGAGAGAGGAGGAGAGACAATGGGGAGGAAACGATTGGACAGGAAACTGAAAATATTGTGAAGTGAGCGAAGGGGGAAGATGGGAGGGGGCAGAATGTTTCCCCGCCCGACTTTATGGCGCACTGAATCGCCCAGGTTCGTCTCGTGGTTAGTGGAGTATGTAACTTTGAAGCTCTGGTGGAGGCAACATTGAATAGAGTAGACTCCACCGCGGTTGAAATATTGGGTAGAGGAAATGGTGGTATTGTGGCCCCGTGCTGGTAATTCGGCCCCCTCGTAATTTTCATATTATAAACAAAAATATCTAGCGGCTAATAGCGTTATCTACCAGCTATATACACAGAGAAAAACATATGACAATAGATGGATCTTAGTCGTCGCTATAACAAGCATAAATAACATGATCTGCGAAACGAAAGTTTTTCGTCGTCCCCAAGATGAAGTATTTCTTGTAGGTTAAGAAAGTTAAAGTGTTGTGTGTCGGGATATATTTGATAAAAGGTACTTAGAATCGATAGTTATAAGTAAGGTCACTTAATCTTTGATATTTCCAAATATAAACTTAAAATTTCCAAAACTATGCGTGTTGATATATTGACACCCCATAATGGAGGGTAATATGGCCCCGGGTAATGAGCCCCAAAATTCATCCTCTGATTTTTCAGACATCGAAATTCCTCATGAAGCTTCTGATAATATCGATGCAATATGCATGTTTTGTGGCGGACGTCATGCCGTGGACCAACGTGACGAAAGATGGATTAAATGCATCTTAAATGCGAATTATGGACACATAGCGAGTGCACATCGTGCGAAAAAGTGGGATATGTATGCGACTAAAATATTCTTTATTCATTTATTTTTTATCTCTGATGTTGCCAAAGAATAATTTTTTATGATTTTTCTTAGGGGGCCATTTTACCCTCACTTTTGTATGAGCGCTGAAAATGACATTTTTTCATAACATATGTTAAATTCAATTAAATTGTTTTCTTTTACTTCCACTTTTCATCACACGTACATTTTAAGCAAAAATTTAAAGCAATTTAAGTTATGAATCAGATTTTAGGAAGATATATAAAACTGGGGGGGGGGGGGCACATTACCACCCCTTCCTCTATATCGTTGATGTTATTTTATCCAGACTGTGTGCCTGTTTTTTGGTTTCTCTGATAGCCTCAGTGTGTAGACTGCTGAGAGGGTAGAAGAAAGTTGAAGTCTGTCATGTGGGAGTAGCTTGTAATGTAATTTGTCATTCGGTATTGTAATGTGTAAATAATGCATACGTATAAAATATGATAAACCAAGGTATCCATTCTGGCAGTTATTGAAACAAACTTTTGCAAGATATTACCCTTGACAGCAGTTCTTGCCAAAATATATACCTACCACGAAAGTTTCCCATGCGAATGATAGAAATCATTAGTATTATTTCGACATCGCGTAATTACATGAGTCAAAAATATAATTAGATCGACCGATAACAGAACCACGAACGCAATTAAACCGCGGAGAATTAATTATGGGTTTTAAATTCCACTTAATTATAAACATTGTACGCGTACGATCTTTCGCGAATATAACGACCTCGTCTCACGCAACAATAATATAATCACACTAGCAAAAATAAGATCACACAGAAGGCGAAAGAGGGTGGATGAAGAAAGACAGTAGGGGGGGATGAAGACAAGAGAAGAAAAGAAGACAGAAAGGAAAGCAATTGAAGAAACCAGTTTGTGCGAATTGACAGCCACGAGGATGATGAGTCTGATTTATTCCGCGAGCGATAAAGTCCGACTTACAATTTAGATATCCCACGCGGGAACGCTTCGAGAAAGCGTATTTCCGCATCTGCAAGGTAGAAAAGACGGACGAACGATCGGGAGGAAGACGTAGATTGTGGCAAACGACCAAGATGGGAGAGATGAAGTGGCTTTGCAAAGAATTTACAGTTTACAGTCACACAGGTGAACACGGGAAGGGACGTACTGGAAAAGGACCAATGCGAGGCGAGGTAGAACGTCGGAGGATAGTTGGTTCGAGCCTTATCTCATGACAAGTGCTGTTTTTGTATCCGGTTTCATGGAAGATAAAGCGTGCACGGAGATGATGCATTCCGTGTGTTACTTAATGCAACAATTTTATTCATCGTCCAACTGAGGGAATTCGCGCAACGCGATGATTGTCCGGAAAGGGGCGGAGATTTGCAATTAGGGCTCTTGCGATTAAAAATAATGCCGATCACCGTATCTACTTGCACGCCCGTACTTAGTACGCCATTAATAAAAGAATATTTCTTTTATCCTCCTTCAACGAAACACGCATGAAATCTGCGAATGGCTGTCTGCTTTTGCTACTTGGTAACGGTCGAAATGGAAATTACGGCTGCTTTGTAATTCCAAAGCTTCGTATCATCCACCGAGGCACGGCAATTCCTACCCTTTAGTCACGCAACATTCTGTTAATATTTTTTAGGCAAACTAAAAATCACCCTGCAATTTCTCCGAATGGGTATCCGCAGATTCGAGGGCCATTCCCAGGCAACATCGTCGTCTAGACATTTTAGTAAAATGGCTAAAAGCTTTGAGCCAGTCGTGATCCATTGATAAAACTCGACCCTTCGTTTGAGGATGCTCAATGCATTCTACTGTGGAAGCCAAAGGTGCTATATTTTGAAACTCAGCTAATTATAAGTAAAATGTGTGCTCTTTCGTGGTACTTCCCAAAGATTCACCATTTGGGAAGTACCTGCTACTAGGAATGAATTTTCAAAGAATATTTAATCCCTTGACTACGACCAACCCTCAAACTTCTCTCATGACCTTTACACGCTTAGCAAAAAATATACATCTTTTCTTCCTCTTCAAGCTTCTTCAACCCACAACTACCTCTGCCTGGTGAATATACCCAAGACCCTGGCCTGTGTAGTAGCGAACTACAAAACTGGCCCTCTGACAAGAGCCTAACACTATCGGACCATAATGAGCCTGTCAATAAAAGAAAAAGCTGTACGCAGAAACGTCGAAGTGGGAAATCGCTGCGAGGATGATAATCGACGATCTTCGAGGCGCTAATAACGCATCAAGAAGAATCGTAAGGAAGAGAGTCGGGGGCAGGAGGGGTTGGAGAATCGACGCGCGTTCGCGGCTAAAAGTCAAAGTAGATGGCTAATCCCTTTCATTAGACGAGTACACGTGCAACCGGTCGTAATGGCGAGTCACGTTTTCTTGCTCAAGTCAAGTGTCGTTATGTCGACTAGTTTACAACCCGACGACTGTTCCAGCGGCGGTGCTTGTTTCGAAGTGTATCCGCCGCTTCCGTACGCGCGGATTTTAATCCTCGCCTGTCACCTTATGAAGACAAATGAACTCAATTTTCCCCCTCGCAAAAAAATCCCGTCAAACCTTTTATACACGGTGTTACGCGGCTACCAATGGGTGCAACGCGCGTTCCGATGTCCCCGGCTGAGAATTACGAAATCGTATGCAGATTCGAGCGAAGGTGCGAAGCGAAGGTAGCTGAAGAGCTATGCGGCTACGTAATGACAGTGGGAACGTGCGAATTCAACACACAAAACGCGGTTTCCCGTTTGAGCACGCATTACAGACGGGAAGCTGTGAATTGTTTAGGTGAACGTATTGTAATCTTGCACTGTAGTTTCGCTTCTACATGGTTGCGATTACGCGTGGTATTGAGTTAGGGGAGGGGGGAGAGTATCTGCCTTGTTTCTATAGTCTGGGTGGGAAATATTGGCTGCTGGGGTTTCCGGGTGAGTATTCACCTCTCAACTTTTGACAGAGTAAGGATTCTTATCAATTAGAACCCGGTATAGGTTATGTCATTTCAGCTTCTGCACTACCTGGTTCGATTCACGCTTTCTGAAGTCTTAGCCTGCGTTATTATTCTTACATAGTAATGTACTCCTGAATCCTTTGAAAGCCCTTGCAAGCTATTAATCGCTTCAGTGTGGTTTCAATTTTTAATGTAGTAGGTACATTTCCAGGGCTAAGTAGTCAAAGTTAAATTCCAAGTAGGCTCGAAATTCAGTTGCATTGCACCCTAAACGGTGTTTACTTACTCGTGCATGCTAAAAGTTAAAGATTACTTATTTTCCTTTTCCTTCTACTCAATCTTCTTATTTGCTTTCCACTATATTTCCCAATATTTCATGTTTCTTCTTGCTCATAAAGAAACAGGACTCCTTTCACCCTAAGTACACCTAAACGAGTGAATAGCAGACTAAGTGCCTTTCCAGACAAGACGCTCCTATAACTCGCGCAACAAAAGTGTCTCGCATGAAAAGACTCCAAGAGGATTTCATGTACACCGCAAAGACCACACCACTTCTCCCATCCTCTCTAGCTGTCTCGCTTGGAATGCCAACGTTTCCTCGATAGCAGCGAAAGACCACCAAGCCACCATTCCACGATACACGCCCATGCGGTGCAATAAGAATAAACGATTGAATCGTGATTCACCCTTCGTCCATTCTGATGGCCGAGGTTTGACAAGCGACTCCTACACGCGAACGAAACCCATGTCCGTAACGCGGATAAGCCACGTCAAGTTGCCACCGCGCTGTGAGGGCGACGCGACACGACGTCACCGTAGAGAGAGGGCCACGATGAGGCGGCGCGGTGAACGCGCTGGTCCCGTTTGAAACTAATGCGTCTGTCCAGCGATTCGGGCACACGACGAAAATCAATCAAGTCCATTAAGGGGTCCACGAACCGGCCGAGGCATTATAATGCCGATACCAGCCAATGTAACGCGATACCTATGCGTCGTTGACCGACGGCTCCGGGAGAGAGACGCTCGGACCCTCCTCTGTTATGTCATTAATGAAGATCCATTTAACGTGACGCGCTGTCGATTACGAAATTGATGACGATTCTCGGCCGCGACGTCGACTGTCCTTTAACTTCACCGTTTTGATACTGTCCGCCTCCGACTGTGGCCCCTTTCCAACTGTCGACGTAAAACTCCACGAAATCGAGTCAGAGTGAAAGGAGGAAGGGCGGATGGGGGTTCGAAAGCGAGAGGTTAAAGGGAGACTTTAACGCACGTGAAGGTATGAAATTGGAGTTTCGTAGAATGGGTAATTACTGGGGATGCGAATATTTAGGGATGTGGTATATTGTAATATGTCACTATATTTTTGGAGCCCTAGAGGAAATTGGAATATTAAAGAAATGTAATGCAACATCAGCTATCAACTGTCTACATTAACACTTACAAGGAGAGGTTCCCAGGTGTCCGCCTCCGATTGCTTGGAATTTTGGATATGTTTTAGAGGACCGAAAAATAAGATATACGTGTTTTTTTATAGCGGCTCGTTTTCATATTTAGGGGGTGAAACCAACCCCCAAAGTTATAAGATTTTCAGGTGTTCATCTCCTGAAAATAAACTTTGGGGGTGGTGTCACCACCTAAACATGAAAACGGGCCGCTATAAAAAAACATATATATTTTATTTTTCGGTCCTCTAAAACATATACAAAAACCCAAGCAATCGGAGATGAACACCTGAAAATCTTATAATTTTGGGGGTTGGTTTCACCCTCGAAATATGAAAACGGGCCGCTATAAAAAACACGTATATCTTATTTTTCGGTACTCTAAAAAATATCACAAATTCAAAGCGATCGGAGGCGGACACCCGGGAACCTCTCCTTGTTAGTTTGTTGATTCTAATATTCGCGTTATAGCCACCGAAATACTATTTCTTCCATCGTATTTATTCACAATTTAAGGCCTACATAGCTGTTATGAAGGATTCACTATAACTCAACCAAAAGAAAACTCGTCAGCATCCATTGGAAACGAGACCCAATTGAGTAGGAATACGAGATTTAGGGCAGAGATCGAGAGAACCGGTTAAATTGGGATTCAACGGGGAAGATTGTTCTGATCGATCTAGGAAGTGTCGACGCGTCCAGATCGTGAGAGATGATAAGGCAAAGTCGATTTAATGCGAGGATACGTGTAGCGTGCAGTTTGCAATGCGCCAAACGATGCATCACGCTTGATAGTCTTAATGTCTTCGATAATCAACCATCTCGCGAGGAGATGAAGTGTACTCTGTGCTACATGGACTTTGCTATTTTGTCATGAAAACAGGCCTTGCGTCGAAGATCGCAGAAGCACATTTCTAGAAGAAAACTTTCAATCCGCAAATTTTCACAATTAGCCCGGTGACCCTCGATCAGGAATGCGATCGTCGACGCCGATAGATCGCATTTGCACGCGAAATTCAGCAACTGGAGCGTCGCGTCTATTTTTAACCGCATTACGAGCGTGTCATGATTGCTTAACTAGTCGTCGCGGGCAATGCAACACGCATCGTCCATGACGATGCACCTAGGTGACGACCAACCACGTGTGTACGTGGCCTGTCACGCCGCGACGACGGAATAAACGAGGAAAAGCGTCGCACGTAATTCAATAATCATCAACATTGAAGCTCACCAACTGCATATTATATAGGGCGAATTCCACTTACGCCCAAATCGCCCGTGACTTTCATTAAGGTAGGTTTTCCTATACGCGACTGGACGCAACGTCGAAAATTTCAAAGTCGATTTTCTCAGAAATGAAGCGCGATATCAAAAAAAGTTACTGTTTCTTTTCGACATATAACAAGTAAATAAGTCGAGAAGAAGGAGTACAATTTTTTGATATTGCGCTTCATTTTCGAGAAAATCGACTTTGAAATTCTCGACGTTGCGTGCAGTCGCGTATAGGAAAACCTAGCTTAATGAGAATCACGGGCGTTGTGCGAGATTTGGGCGTAAGTGGGATTCGCCCTATATAGTAAGCTTCCAACGAGTCCCAAACGACACGCCACCTGGTGTACCAAAGTGAAAGCTTCAAGCTGTTGATGCTTCGCTTCGAACCTTTTGGTCGATCACGAACGATTTCTAGTTCGTGACCTAAAGAAGGGTCGAACAGAAAAATTCCTTACGAAGCCTTGCAAAGAGTCAAGCGTGGTCTTCTACCTCCCCCGTAATCCGGCCGCCCTGTGGCCTGCACGGTGGTTTCGCTGGTAGTAGTCTCTTTATAACACCGATCGTATAGGTTTTTATAAACCTCGGAAGACAGAGCAAGCTATAGGCTCCTGACGCTCATCGACATTAAATGTTGATGCTTCGCGAATCTCTGTGGGAGGGTTTCGATCAGTCTACTCCAAATTGTAACTATAT
Organism: Andrena camellia; assembly: GCA_029448645.1. Taxonomy (NCBI): domain Eukaryota; kingdom Metazoa; phylum Arthropoda; class Insecta; order Hymenoptera; family Andrenidae; genus Andrena; species Andrena camellia. Next base: position 46,415,371 of record CM055676.1, on the reverse strand, counting down.
CCCATTAAAAGGTGACAAAGATCATCAATAAGCTTGCCATTCTTCTGGACCCCGCTGAAGAGGGCTTTGGGATCCATAAAGAGGCTTCATTAATAACAATTTCAGGGAATAGGCATTCGTGGCACGCTTGGACCTCCCTCCTCGACCAATATCGGTTACAACAGCGTTGACTTATTCAGAGGTTAATAGTTCCCGAGGCTGTCTTCGCAACAAAGGTATTAGAATGCGGACTGCCGCGTTAGGGGGAACTTCATTTATCATGTTTCGGGGCTGTGTCGGGCATCGACGCTTCAATGCGCGTGAACACGCTCCGTTTCGTATAATCCGACAAGGGAATAAACGCTAGCGCGCGTGCGCGCGCTCACGGCGCCCCTGCCACTCGATACGCGACAGGATAATTATTTTTGCGACGTAACCTCCTGACAACGCGTAACAACGTTATCCGTCCTCCTCGATAAGGACGCGGGACGGTGGGATTTTAATAACGGAGGGCGCTGCGTTCGCGCAACAATGTCTGCAGGATTTTTGAGGACGATAATGTGACATGCCCAGTGATAAAGCATCGTGAACCGCTGATGGGCGTAAGATGATGCATTCGATCGTTATCGGATTGGGCGATCGGGTTCCACCAGCGAAGGCGCCACTCGCTCCGATGCCACGGCTTTTGTGGCCACTTCGTTTCGGTTTTTTTTATTCCGTTCCGAAGGGGTTGGATTGGCTCAAGCTTTGCCGCGTCGTCGATTTTAATCCACTGATTGTAATTAGGGGTCTTAGGGGAAATTCACGCGGCTCTTAATAGAGATTAACTTGTATCATTGGATCGTGGCGATCGAGACTATATAGCAGGGGAATCTGAAGTATTGGATTATGGGAGGTATCGGGTGTTACAGCGATGATCGTGCGCTGGTTGGTGAGTGTTACTTATCTGCGTCGATGTTGTGGAGATAGTGATTAAGTGTAATTATATCGTTGTGGATCTTAATTGGTTCCTGAGGTCAAGTGGAGGATGAGGGGAGTGGTACTTATCGTAAGTGAAAATTTCATGGGGGAATTTTGAAGGTGTCTGGTAATCCCTGAGATGGCGCTTGCGAAGCTTGTATTCTTGATCAACGAAACCACTTCGAAAGTACATATATCTTTATGCACACTTTGGAGTACGGCCAGCAATTCAAACACAGGAATCCTACAACGATTCCAATCAAAAACTCTCCGTAACGCCCCATGGTACGTCTCCAACGACACAATACATCGCGATCTGGCAATATCTACAGTAAAACAAGAAATAACAAATTACGGCAAACGCCATATAGAACAGTTAGCAAAGCATGTCAACCCATTAGCTTCAGAATTGATCCATCCAAATAACCGCACGTATAGACTAAAAAGATATACTCCCCTTAATCTGGTAACCAGATTTAACTAATTCAACATACTAGCTTTAACAACGGTGCAAATGCACATATGTATATAACTCTCTGATGTAACTAACGAGCTCAGTTAGGTACTTCTCACGCCACGATATAATATCATCAAACTTACTTATAATTCCCTGAGTGGAATTGATTGTAAATAATTTAAATCAATAAAAAAAATCTTTATGCAAATGTAATATATTTAAATGAAGAGAATGAGACACATTCATATTTCTCCTATCATTCCAGTAGGGTTCCTCGGTGTAATATGCCACGTTCAGGGCCGTCTTTTAATTTAATTTAATTTAATTACAGTAGACGGGTTAGACAACCCTTTAGTCCAATTAATTACAAAAATGAGGTAGAGAAACGGACGCATATTAAGAAATAAAGACAAAGACAAAAAAGGAAGAAGAAGAAAAGGAAAAGAAGCATGAATATACAATATGAAGCATTCAGCGCAACAGACGTAGAAGCTTTGTACGGATATTATCTATTGAATCAGAGAAAAAATCAAGTTAGTCGTGATAAGAATTAGCAATGCTACATATACGGTCGATACAATTATGTTTGCCATATGTTCGATGAGTTTTTGCATAAAAAAGATTACGATGCCTTAGGCTCTTAGTGGTTGCATTGAAATTGAGTTGATTTAGTATGGGTTGACAATTTATTCGGCCATTTATCACGTTAAGTAAAAAGGTCAGGTCTGATATAGTTCTTATCCAATAGGCACTGTGCCTAGGGCCTACGAACCTACAGAGGCCTACCAAAGTCTAAACATGAAATTTTAAATAGAAATATACCCTGATATAACAAAAAGAAAATTGAAAACATAATTTAATTTAAAAAAGAATGTAAATATATTAACAATTGAATGACGTGAACAATAAATTGAAAGGGCTCACAAATACAGTTTTTATGCAAAAAGTGCCTAGGGTCTACGACGGTCCTAAAACGACCCTGACTACGTTGAGGAATATGCCACTTTTCAATAATTTCCTATTTAATACATAGACGGCGATAATTGCGCGCTCATTCCGTTCGGTTTAGTGCAATCGCCGTCCGCCGCCACGATAATAGTCATTTGCTTTTATCTCCGTTTATTTTCAACAAATCCAGGTAAGTTATAAAAATATTGTCTTGATTTAATTCTACACTCTAACTATACAATTGAGTTAATTAGTTGTACAGTTCCTCAATAGATTATGATGGATTATACTAACAAATGAATTTTATAACCTCTCAAACGTGCACCAAAACCACGTGCTTACTGAAGAAATTTTCGATGCCTTTTTTATGACCCTGTGGAAATTACTTGTTGCAAACAATGGGTCCAAGAAAACTCTACATATACTAGAGATTGGAGACAGTTTACTTAATAAGGAATAGATATTGAGAAATATTTTGACGTTTCACTGATTACGAAGGTTTTTGATTACTACTATCTTAAATAATTTAAAATATTGGTTGTTGATTTTCACGAATTTTGAATCGATAGCTCCCAGTCCGGGGCTTAAAGCCATCCACCTTACGAAAAATCCCACGTTTGAAGAGTTTCGTATTTTGAATTATATTATTAAACTATAAGAGCTAGATATCTGTAATTATAAGCCAATAAACATAATTAATTTTATCTTTTTCCCTGTATCTCGTACTGAGTCGCCCCAAATAAAACACATTGTTAAATCTTAAATTTCTTATTGTACCTAAATATAAATAGGTATAATTCTTTCTAAAATCGCACAAATCCACCCAAATTGAACTACAGACTCTGGCACCTAAAAAGCGCACTTCCTAATTCATCTCAAACCCTTCCCAATTAACAAGACATCGCTCACTAGCGCACATTCATTCACCAACTACCATCGAAACATTTTATTTCCGTCGCATGGTTCAGGTGGATTCGTTGATGCACCCACCCCGATCCCGGTTGCTGAAAAATACAACCCCATACACGGCCAGAACGTTCGTAAGCTCGAAACATTTCCGACATTCTCGTCTAAACGACGGCTCACCGGCATTCTTTCGGCATTCATTTCATTTGAGTTACCTACGTCCGGGATATTTCAATTAAAAGCAGTAGACCAATCAGTCGCCCAGCACGCAGCCGCGCACTATCGCGTGGGTGTCAAGAGCTGCACTGCTGCAGGGGTTCCTGGGTCTCACTATGCAACTATGGAATGACACGTGTTCCGTGCTTTCGTGTTTCGCCTTCAATTATCTTACATCAACCTGCATAAATTACCTCTGTTGCTTGCACAGTCTCTTAATTCCACCGGGCTTTCTGCCTTTTTCCCGCGGAACGGTACTCGTAATGGCCTGTTGACTCGTGAACACGCACACCGCTGATTTGTTGGATGGCTGGCGTTCGGTAAAAATTCACGTTTCTGTTGAAGCTAGAAACGCCGGGTTTAAACGACGTATCGTGCTGGTGGTGCGCGCGGTATCTCGTTTTCCCCCGATACTTGAAATTTCCATGAGAGGCGTTCGGTTAACTTTTTCTCAGTCACCTCGTTTCGTATCGATGCACCACATGTGGCGCACGACTAGTTCACCGCGATACGCTTGATTGCGTCCCGCATGGCGCACCGGTCGTTCTTCGAGGAAGAACGTCCGTGGGACATGCATATATGCAAGGTAGCTTGCATAGCTCCCTGGTGATGTATCTTTATGATACGTAAAAAAATTGCAACTGAAGTTTCATGAATTATAGTGTAATTAGGATTTGGAGGTTTTCTATTACACATAAATAAACTGAATAACAGGAGAACGTGATAGAACGAGCTACATATTTGAAGTAGATTCTTTTACTATTCTGAACAATTGAACCCATAGCTCAACAGTTCACTATTGGGTAATAAAATGTTTCGAGGTTCTAGCATTGATAATTATCGCATACATTTCAATTAGAAATATTTAAACATTCTCTGACACATCGCTGTAAAATTACTATGCACAGTGGCGGATTTAACAGGGCGTCCGCTGAGTAGTTGCCGCCTGGGCCCCTGCTCAGAAGGCCCTATCCAGGGCCCTATTCTTCAAAAAAATATAATTTTATCCAAACTATATTTTTCTCTGTACTATTACACTGAGCCCGTTTTTACTAACCTACCTTTTCATTTTCCCGAAAAAATGGGCCCCTCAGAAGGATTGCCACCTGGGCCTTTTTCTTAAATCCGCCACTGACTATACAGTAAACATTATTTTACACATTACTAAATTTATCACAAGTTTTCCCTAAATTGGGATAAAACTGTCTGCACTTACAAGGGAACACCGCGAACCCGTAGGTATCGATTGGAACGTAAGTTTGTGGGTTTATAGAGTAACTCAAGACAAGAACAACGGTAAGTTTCATTCGTGCCCAATCGCTCTTTATAAATGTGAAAACTAATCTCAAACTTAAATAAGCTCTCCCACTTTTTTCGCGTATAACTCCTGAAGTAAAGGAGGCAGAAAAAATTGTTGCAAACAAAAGTTTAATGGCACACTAAGCGTTGCAAACATGCATTAACAAAATTTTGAAAAAAGTTTATTTTCGTCGGGAATTTTTTTTTAAACTCTTCAATAACGCTTTAAGGGGGTATACTAGTATTTTTTGCCCGAAAATTAAGCAGTCTTTATGAATTTCTTTCCATCTGAAACTGAAAAGGTAGAAAGATGGGATTTGTTGCAAATGAAAGATCACTGTTTGAAAATATTAAAAGAATTTTTATTTAAAAAAGAACCCTCGCTATAGTCGCTCAAAGTTGATCCCTCGCAGAGTGAGTAGAATTGCGATGCCATAAATTCTGCCTTCTATGCTTATCTGAAACATAAAAGCAAATTAAGACATTAAAATTTATTACATTTTGTTGTCATTGACGGAACAGATTCTTAAATTTCGCATTTAAAACAAAATGACCGACTGTCAAACTGTAGGTATCGATCGATTTTCGACACTGAGACTATAGGTTTGACAGTCCACCATTTTGTTTTAAATGCGAAATTTAAGAATTGGCTCGGTCAACGACAACAAAATGTAATAAATTTGAATGTCTTATTTTGTTTTTATATTTCAGATAAGCATAGAAGGCAGAATTTATGGCACCGTAGTTCTACTCGCTCCACGACGGGGCAACTTTCAGCGACTATAGCGAGGGGAGGGAGGATGCTTTCTTTTTAATAAAAATTCTTTTAATACTTTCAAACACTGATCTTTCATTTGCAAGAAACCCCATCTTCTTAGCTTCTCAGTTTCATATAGAAAAAAAAATCATAAAGAATGCTTAATTACAAGAGCATTTAATCCTCTCTTAATATCTTATCACACGAGACACTTCCATGCCGCGTTACTAACATTGAATCAGCACAGACAGTGCTATTCCCCCAAAACCTATCAATTGTGCCAATTTATCCCAAACACCACTCGTGAGCCACCCGCATCACGTGTAAAAAGGCCCCTCGTTGAAATGCCTACACTCTTCCCTCCGCAACAAATTCCAAGGCAGTTGATAACCTAGAGCAGGATCTTCCGTTCAAGTCCGTGCTTCAGCCTGCACCTCGTCTACAAGCGCAAACAGAGGTCAAGTTGTTCACCCGAGCGAAGAGTGAACAAGGATGTATGCGCAGAAAATCCGTGTCCAAATATTGCGGGGGGATTCGCGGTCCATGACCGCAACGAGGAAGTACAAGAGACACGTGAGAAAGTGCAAGCGGCGGGGAAACACGCCAGAGCCCAGGGACCGAAATGGCGCCTTCGGTAAAAACCGCAACCATTTCGAGACGTATGTGCTGTAGGTATAGTGCGCGGCACGGAACGAAGCGTTCGTGCCGCTCGATCGGGCGGGTTTCCTGAGGAGCAGTGAGCATTAGCATATCGCGATTGCAGAGCACCACGGAAACGACGCGATAATGGCTTGTACCGCGACAAAAGTTCATTAACGAGCACACGATGGAGATGGCACCGCTCCTGCACGCATTATTGCGTGCACGTACAAGAGCCACGACACAATAATACGCGGTAACGCGTGTTCGATGCGTACGGGGTGGCTATCCTCGGGGGACGTAATTGCAGCGCGCGAACGAATTCATTTTCTTGGCGTTCCCTCGACGTACGTTTCGCGTACGTGGACAGTTTGCGTGGATCACTTATTGTTAGTAAGTTGGAGATTGGTGACTCTGGTGTGTCATTCGGGTAGGCACTTGGGATTCGTTTTGGTTCTTCTGGTTTATTGGTGGGGACTGGTAATTATGGGAGCGAACGCATCCGTAGGTAGTATTGAAACTTGATGGGTTTTGTTAGCATGGTGCATTGGATAAGGAAAAGATGGACTGATGCTGGTAAGCAGTTATTTAAGAGTGTTATGACTCTATAGTCTATGCTACATGAAAGAAACTTTACACCCTTTAAAATTGCATAACTTTTTTAGAATTGGTTTAAACGACTTGAGTTTTTTTGAGAAGCTAGAAGGATTAGTTTGCTAAGGTAAAGGTCGTTTTTACAACTTTTTTCTGAACCTATAATGGAAATTCAAAAATTCAAAAAGTTGTATACATGCTGAAAATTTCATCAAAATCGGTTAACGTTGCTCTGACAAGGGAAGATCCCGAACCCGGATATTCAAAAAATTCTGGAACTTTGTGAATATGTAGGGAATTTCCTCCTGATTGCAAAGCAATTTTTGTTTGCTGCCAAAATTCACTCTAAGGGGGTGAAATTAACCTCTGAAGTTTCGGCTATTTTTCGATTTTATGTTATAACTTGTGCACTGTAAAATAATTTTTTCACCAAATGATAGATCTAATTAAAAGAAGTAACTTTTGTCTTGAAACTTTTTTCTATCTCTTACAGTTCGCGAGTTATAACACAAAATCGGAAAATAGCCGAATTTTCAAGGGTTAATTCCACCCCTTCGAGTGAATTTGGGCAGCAAACAAAAATTGCGTTGTAGTGAGGAGGAAATCCCCTACATATTCACAAAGTTTCAGAATTTTTTGAATTTCTGGGTGCGGAATCTTTCCTTGTGAGCTATAAACGCTTAAATATCGCAGAATAAGGTCGAAAATCGCGAAATTCCCGAAATCAGCGATTTTCGACATAGCATACTAATGCTTCTAACTTCTCAAAAAAAAACTCAAGTCGTTTGACCTAATTCTAAAAAAGTTATGCGATTTTAAAGGGCGTAAACTTTCTTTCGTCCGCCATTGTAGGTAGTCGCTTCTTGTTGAATTGTGGCGTTCTTGTTACTGTCCACTTTTTTCATTTTCTTTTAACTATCACTGTATGAGTTTATAGTCGAATCCTAATACAGTATGTAAAGAAGGACATAGACGTCATGTTCTTTCACCTCTTTGAAGTTGTGTCAAGAAGGACAAAATCTAATCGAATCCGACATAGTACTTGCATCACAGCTCTGCAATTGAAGTGCAAAGGGAAAAGTAAAAAAAACCTGATCAAGTAATACGTGGTGCAAAGGTCAGCCGATGTTAATAGCTCCTAATTTTTGTAATTTCAGATATATGTCAGTGATGTTTTGACATTTCAGTGGAAGATACTCACGAAATTTATTGTGCATAAAGATGAATAAGTATACCCTTCAAGAACGCGGAAACATTGTGTCGATGTTTTTATCTCCCATTTTGGTGATTTGTTATGACCAGCTAGATCCCTCGATTTAACTGGTCCAAACTTATTTCTTTGGGGCTATTTGAAGGTATTGGTTTGCGCGAATAACCCACAGACTTTACTACAATTAAAGGACACTATTCTACATGAAATAAAAAATCTAACCCCACAAATTCTTCACAATACCGTGGAAAATCGAATAAAAAGAGCCCGAATTTTCATCAATTTGAATGGTGGTCATTTATTGGATATTATCTTTGGAACTTGATGTCATAAAATTTATAAGTCTCAATAAAATTGTGCCACAAAAAACGCCACGTTGTTTCAAAATCGGATGATGAATTTTGCTGTCACCTGTTAGTTTCTGGACATAAAAATGAATCAGCTTGTTCATATATCTTATAAATCACATCACTCAATTCCGCAAAGTCCATTATTCCCACACCACGAAGTATGTTCCTCGCAGCACACGGATGTCGTTACTAACGATAAAAACATCTCTTCTTTCCACTATAAATTCGCCAAACACATCCACCATAAATTCAAGTATTCCTTACATAACTCCATTGTCAACCCCGTCAACAGTACCAGGAACCCTCTTCCAATCGCCCTGCATTGTACCAAAAACTTATTCGCGCAGGGGAAAAAGAAATGCCTCGCAACGTGACACCGAAACCCAGATACCATTACTGCTCGTTCGCCATCAACTTGGACTGTCAGGGAATAATAAAATAAATACTTGTTACCAGCCAATGTGGACGAAACATCGAATCGGCCCGCGATATAAATTACACCGCGAGGGATGCATACGGGGCTAATATCGTTCGTATAATTCAATACCCCTCAATGAAACTCGCCGGGGCCCATCGAGCGGCGCAAAGTGCAGCTTTGCGCGCGCGCATTGTGTCCGTTGGCTCTCGTTAATGCACGTAACAGTGGGCGGACCAAGACCCCCAAGTGCGAAAAGTTAGATGGTACGTTATTATTTTTAGGGACGATAAATATTTGCCGATTTAACTGCGCTACGTCGCCTTAGGTGCCGATTTATCCCCCCAGAGAGGATTTGCATACAGCGGGCCCCTGCACGGGGGTCGGAGTTCCGAGGGGATCGATCGACAGTGTAATTGATTTAGTGAGGAGCCTTCGATACGCTATAAATCACTGAATCTACTGTGCCTCTTATGAGAGTCATTTGTTATCATTAAGTTACGCTCTTTACCGGTTCCTGGTATTGTTGGAGGGGCCTTTGATCGCAGGTGCTCTAAGATTCTACTAAGGAGCTGGAGGCTGAACCGGCGATCTTTCATTTTCTAAAATTCAGCTTCCAGAGAAAGTTTGGGATAAGTGGGTTTTAAATTTTATTGCCAAAAATTGGACTGAATTATAATAAAATTGAAGGATTTATCTTTTATGGAAATCGATTTTTCTAAAACTAAAGCCTGGTATAATCTTTTCGCAAAGAGATAAGTCAATACTTTGCTACCGTTTGCTCACCATTTTCTCCTTAACTATACAGGAATAACAGGAATTACAGGAATAAATTATCTACCATGAGAAACCTCAGATTCTTGTCGCAATTATTTCACGAAATGAGTTATTAATCCTGACAACGACAGCGAAGAAAGCGCAACTATCATTCAAGAATTATCTTAAAAACTATAATTCCGATAACTCCGTTTCCACCTCGATGCACACCTCCGTCGACCACAACGTTTTCATCAAAAAGGCAGGCTGTTCCCGCAGCAACAATGAACACATCTATTATTCAGGCGTCTGGATTCTTGCTCGCATCGCGGGACAGGTGAAAGGTACACGCAGCCATGACGAAATTACTTTCGAGATAACGACACTATCGGCCTCTTGTCATGAATTTATATGCGTGCGCGACGTGTGGACAGAGAAACGAGCGTGTTCGGCTATTTATCGGGGCCACCGTTTGACAACGTGAAAATTGCCCGTTATCAGCGCAGCACGTGTCGACTGTGCGCCGTCAGGAAGCTCGTGCGGATATCGACACGCGGATATGGTTCGCCGAACTGATAACGTGTATGGGCCGGAATGCGCGCGGCGTCCCGGTTAACGCGCCACATTTTTGGCGACACTGGCATTCCGGCCGGAATTCCTCTTTCGTGTAGCATTTAAAGTACAATGCTCGTATCTGTGGAGCGCCAGGAACGCAAGGAGATAGCGCGGCTACTTCAGATAAGCTGAAAAATCAATTTTCTTTCTCGGAAGAATGCCTGGGAAGTCTGACAGTTCTTTGTTTACTTTGCGGGATACGGGGATTAGAACTTGTCCACAGTTTTATCAGAAAGTGTATTGACGCAAGGGGCTTTAAAAAATAAGAGTGAGGCATTGAAATTAAAAGGTGGAAAAAAGGAGATCTGCGGAATTATTCGATGAAAATGCTGTGTGTGTCGACTTGGCCATTGTGCGGTTTAAACTTGTGAAGATAATTTTTAGGTGGATCAATCGTGGGACGGTAATTCTCGGCTAAATCGTTCGAACTATGTTTAGAACCGCCGCAATCTATGAATTTGATAAACAATATAATTGGTTGCTTAATCTATCAATCGGGCGATGACCTAATTCTATCCCTAGCACGTTCAACTAGAACTAGACTCACCGCGCTACGTGCGCGGGTGTGTTTCTGGGTGATTTACGATCAGTTCGAATACTTGACCCTTCGGTATTGACATTATAATTAATTTGTTTCAAACTTCGATATGTTAATGGTCTTAAGCAATTTGTATTGGAACATGTTAAATAGTTCTGTATATTTTATTTTTCTATACTCAATTTCATTTCTTAAAGACTAACTCTACGATTGTTTTTGATACTTTTTTTTATATGTCTGTGGCTAACATTTTTCGACATAGAACGTATCATCACTGCAATAGATTGTTTACTATCATTATTTTATGAAAGACACATAATTTTAAAAAACGTCAGCATACTTTCTATCGACTTATATACTGCTGGACACTATTTTTTACCGATTGTGCACGCGAAAAGTTAAACGAAATTCATGTAAAATAAAAAGTGCATCATCTGATACATACATAGCATTGTTTTAAATTATCAATTGTTAGTTAAAAACAGATGGCGTATTGTTTCAAATTTAAGGATTAGTAAACAAGTGACTATTCAAGGTCCCAATAAATTAACCCTCTTTGTGAGTTTTCTAAAGTTGTATGTAAATTTCGTGTATTCAAATTATTTTGTCTGTCTTATGTACTTCTTACATGTTTTTTAAGAGGATTGTATATGGCTTTTCTTGGGCATTTATTTTTCAATTAATGTATACATAATCATATATTCGGCAAAAAATAGTGTCGAGCAGTATGACGTCTCAGATTCAAAGCTTTTTCATCTGCAACTATTTCACTACTTGGAAATCGTTTACATTACAAGTAATTCGATCAAATTGCTTAAAAAAAACTAATGTTTCAACCTATTTTCATAAAAATCATTAACCAATAGTTAATACATGTAGTATATGTATAGTAGTCACATGTGTTCATCGTCCTCCTCTATGTTTTAAATCCGATTCTCTCTAAAACTCTCCTCAACACTATAACAATTAAAAATACAGTAATTCTAGTATTCGTTGTTAAGTATACCGACCCCAACAACACCAATCACGATTTGGACACCTAGTATCACGTCTCCTACTCACAGATCCTCGCACAATTCCTTCCAAAAGACTCTAAAAACCCCTTTCCACACGAATTTCTTCAATCCCTTTCTATATCCTTGAAATCAACGCTATCTCTACCAAACGAATACACCCAAAACACCATTGATAATCCACAGAAGCGTCTCCTGTAAATGGGCCCTAATCAATCAACCCTCTCATTTGCGTTTCTTTCATACACCAACTTTCTCCACCACCAGATACTCGATCAACTAATCAGGATCCCTCGCACTCCAAGTCAGTACGCCGTCTTCAATCCCAACTTCCCAACTTGAACAATTCGCAGTGACAAAGAAACACTGACCCCCCAATAATGGCCCCTCGCGATCATCAACGAGCCTCCAACAGTTCCTCCGAGGTCGTTCGACTGTCGCGGGTGGTCAGGCCTAAACGAGAGTGGGAGAAAGTCGAAGCACTGCAAAAGGTGCAACGGAACGGTTAATTAGGGGACCTCGGGGGCCCGCGAGGGGTTGCGTGGCAGGGCGCAAGCGGTCGCGATCGGTATTCCACGCGCTTCACGCGGGGACCACTTAATGTCGGTGCGTACGGCCCTAAATCTCGGGCCTGGCGGCCGCCGAGAACGCATGGGGTCAATTGGTGGGTCCTTAAATCGCGAAATCTCGGTACGATGACAAATCGCCGTTATATATGCTCCCGTTCCCCGAGATCCGGCCGACGATCCTTGGGAAGAGCGAGGCGACTCGCCGTGCCACGCAGTGCGTGCATCCTGGGCTTCGTGCTGGCCGCGCGCGTAAATCAAAATTTACGCTGTCCCATCCGCGCACCTTTTCTCCTCTTTTCACGGGTGCTGCCCGAGGACGGTCAAAGGCACGGGGAACGACGCGGGGCCCGATCGTCTCTCCGCTTCATCGGGCAGCATCATCTCGGTTCATCGTCGAGTTTCAGCAACGAAATTTCCAGCTTTCAGGCAATGGCGAGTGCCGCGAGCGAGGAAGATGAACACTTGGATGCTTTGGGCATGTTTGCTGGGTTGTTGAATTAATTTTGTTAGTGTTACGTGTTTCTTGGATACTCGTTGGCTATTGCTGTGTGGTATGAAGTTGAGGATTTCTGGATAATGTGAAAGCAGAGCTTCGTTGAAATAGGTGGAAAGGAGCTCTCTTTGTAAGTTTAGTTTAGAACAATAAATACTTGTACATTTTTTTTAGGGAATTCCTTGGAGATTTATACTGTTTGTCGTGTTAGTTCTCACAGTATCGTGTTTCAGATTCAACAAGCTGAGAGTGAAAGGGGGCGGGGGAAACGTAGCAGCGGCTTCTAATTAATGGCCTAACGCGCCTCGTCACGTACTCCTCTTTTTCACCAATTTGAATCTCCTTCTGAGAACATCACGATGTACCATGCCGTGGACTCGCCTAATTATCGGAACGCTCTTTTAGCTGGAGCGGGGGAGAATGCAAAGAGCCTAAATGGAATTACAAACTCTTCCAAATAACTTCCAACAAATTGTTGTTTACATATACCTGTGTACCTACAAATTTGTTGGTCCATTAAGAACAATTGCAATTCTATCAGGTGGAATAATTTAATTGATGATTATTCTCCCAATGGGAATAAATACCACAATTCATTGTGACAAGATGAAATGCCTTGTGTATGTACTACACAATAGTAATATAATAAAGTACTTCGAATATACAATAGCCATTTTGACTACCACTCTTCCACCATAATCAAAATTTTAGTACCATTAAACAACCTCCTTTCTGCCAGCTTCCATCCCAAATTCGAAAAAAATGTCAATTACGTTTAATTTCAAGGTAAATCTCTCAGTTCACAAAATTTCTTTGTCATTTCCACTTAGGAGTTAACATAATTTCAAGAATCGTTTAAACCGCGAGCACTGCCAAGGAACATTCGCGAATGGGGGAAACAAGAATAAGACACGACTGAACAAATTTAATAGCAGCACGCAAACGCGTAACGCTGCAGCACTCTGCCCACTCATCATCAACCGTTCCGCGCACGTATCTACCATAATTCAGCATTCCGCGGGATTAGACGCGTGTATTTCGTACGGCGACTTGTCGGTGGCGCTGCTCGACTAACCGAGTTTAAACGCGCGCGCACGCAGTTTCGTATCGGGCCCCATCAATTATCATTTCTAAGGCACGGGTCCCCGTGGATATCGTCTCAATGTATTACACAGTCCCCCTTCTATAATTTATAGTCAACACGATGTACAGAGACATTTCGATAAATCCATGCGAAGTCGTCGAGTGTTCAATATACAGGGGTTTGAAAGAAAAGTGTCTGGTACTTACAGTGTAGATAGTAGGTACACAGTAAATTCAGTAAATAATGTTTCGTGTATCGAAAAATTAACCATTCTAGAGTTACAAGCAATTTTCATTTATGCGAGTGACATACAAGTAGCTTACTATATTATTTGTCTGACGTTCACAGAAAAAGGTATTTCACGTGTCCTTCTTTCATTTCCAGATATACATGCTACACAATTGCGAGAACTATTCCAGAAGCTCTTGGTCTGTCTTTGAACAGCATTTTCTACTTACTGCAGCGAAACACTACAAATGAACATATACATATATATGCAGAGATGGGTAGAATCTTTATCTAAATAAAAATTTAAAATAACGAATAAAAGATAAAAAAAATTTATTCGTTATTCGAGGCTCCAATAATTCAAGTTATCTTTTAACGAATAAATGTAGGTATATTGTGTCTCACGCTCAGTGCCTCAAATTCTTTATCTAAATAAAAATTTCAAATAACGAATAAAAGATAAAAAAAATTATTCTTTATTCGAGGCACCAATGATTCGATTTATCTTTTAACTAATAAATGTATATTGTGCCTCACGCTCAGTGGTGCACCCAGGATTTAATCTTGGGGGGAGTCGAGTTGAAACGGATAAAAATATTTTTAATGCAAATTCAATAAAATTCATTAGGTGATTATAAAAATTTATTTAGGGAATAAAATCCAGGTTTCTGTTCTTTTTACAAAACCCCTACTTCGGGGGGGGGGGGGGCTGCCCTCCCCTTCCCTGGGTGCGCTATTGCTCACGCTTATTAAATACAATTGTTAACATGGGAAGACGATCTCTCGCGTTCCACACTATCTGTAACAAATGGAAGCTAAGCAACTCACTTGCCTCACCAGGCCGAAAATCACTCACCGTTCTAAAACGGACGATTTCACAATCCAAGTTCGCCGAACATTTTTTATTCAGTTTAGCGAACACTATCTACCCTTATTATCTAGACTTATTAGTCTAGACCACTTCTTTCTTTCAACACCCCGTATGTAACATGTATGTGTACCGCTACAGATCGAGCGCCACGCCTCTCATCGTCAAACTCTGTTGCATTGAAACTAAGTAATTCGAATTGGCGTTCGCGATATAATCTGGCCGACATGTCGTTCGGATGTTCCACTTCAATTAAATGGGCGATACTTCAGAAAGCTACGATTCAATTAGATATCGCGCGGTTGCGTGCTTAAGGATAACGCGGTCGCTGATATTCCGGGAATAATCATTTAAGCGTGGCTTCCTCGACATGTAGACGAGGATCCACTTGCGCGTGGATAGCCGGCCGGGTATCATTACGCTTGCAACAGAATGCGCGGCTCGCAGAGATAGTTGCATTAGGAAGGTTCGGAAAAATACTGGGGGATGGGGCGATAAGATCTCCAGGCGCTACACAGGTGGAGCTGTTTCGCGGGGCAAAAATCGTGGACAGGAGTAACGTTGATACCCTTGCGATTGCGGGTACGTACTTATACGTTTCGTGGAAGATATTTATGATTCTGTATTATCTATAGTTAATTAGAAGCGGTGGATCTACACCCCAGTGGATCAATTTATGAAACATTCTTCAGGTATCACAGCCAGAGTTGGGCGCTAATTAAATAAAAAAATATTTAAATAACGGATCAAATAAAAGTTACTTTAACTTGAATTAAGGGCATCCGCCGGACAAAAAGTCGAAAAATTTTTCTTTGCATGTTTTCATTCAACAACATCTCAAAAATGTTAAAATTTTGGATCGAAATTCCTAACGGTACAGATTTTATAGGCAGTTCAGGAGGGTCACCAGTGTGACGGCCTTTAAATAGGTGTTTTTTGAAGATGGATTGTGAAAAGCAGGTATAATAGACAGAAATGTGATTTTTCTTTTAATTAATAATACATTTATTGATCTAAAAAAAGAATCTTTTTTTTAATCGAATAAACGCATGGAAAATAGGGCGCTTACAGGCAAGTCCCCGCCACTATAGACGAACGCGCTCGGTGTCAAACTTTAAGTACGTTTTTTTCGAAACAATTTTTCACGCACTGTCGCCACGATAAAAAATGCAATTCTTGACCGAATCTAAAAATTCAAACGGGATTCTGCTCGTAATTACACTGGCTTCCACGCTACCCTCTTGTAATGTACCGACCCTTACTTATCGTTTTCCTCTGATTTTCTCTGCAAACATGAATCACACTAATGTGGTAAAAGGATATTTATTGATAGATATATATAGTTAGGTTACACTATGGCTGATCTCTTCGAGCCCGGCTCGGTAAACCGACTGCTGCTCTGAGAGTCGAGCGCCGACCGGCTCGACGCTCCCGCGGTGTTTGCCAAGCGAATCCTCGCGGCAACGTGCCCTACGCGAGACACCATAAAGGGTCCTCCAGGCGCTGATGCATGTTGCAGTGAAACACTGATGCATGCATCATGATGCAGGTTTCATGACTCTTGCATCTTGCTCACGCGCCTAGCTGATGAGCAAGATGCCAGTTCCGCTTCTGATGCTGAAACACGGAAACCGATCTACAGACGTAGCAACATGCATCATGAAACCTGCATCATGATGCATGCATCAGCGTCTGGAGGACCCTTAAGACGCAAAAACCCCTCGTCGCCTACACTAACTACCCAAATGCTGCGTGAATGTAAACACTGCGTCATCCCTGCAACCCATCGTCATCTTAGCTAATGCATCAACTATCCAAAGTCCTACATTTCTGCCCTATCTCGTCATCCCCTCTCTTACATTCTGAAACCTTTAAAACCCCATCGCATTCCCTTACCCGACAGCATTACTATTCCAAAAGCCACCAGTCTCAGTCACGGAGTCCAATTAAAAACAGTTGAATCTCTAATATCCTTAATTTAGTTGAATAAATATCTATATAAATATTATTCATAAAAACGGTAGTTCAATTATCCTTGTGTCCATTACACTCTATTGCGATTTTTCATACACTCAATTGTTTTTTTACGAAACATTTTTGTGCGAAAAAAACCATGTTTCGGGGACCCTAACGTTTAAACATTTGGCAATCATCGCCCAGTTGTTTCTTAACACTGCCTGAGAGTAGCGCGATAACGACACATGTGTAATTAAGGAATATCTTTGGTTTTTTGATTTTGAATGATCCTGTCTAAAGTTATCGTGGCGCCAGTGCAGGCCAGTTTTTTGTACAACGATGCAGCCTGTTATGCATATCAGAGGCAGGGGTGGGCAAAAATGAAATAAAAAAATTGTTTTATACTCTACATTTGTAGCAGAATAATGTGCAAAAATTTGTAGACCCATACATTGTATACTTTTTTCTAGAAAAAATCATAAAAGTCACTATCTTCTATCTTCTTCCTGTGAGAGTAGCTTCACTTGTTCAAATTTAGAAGTTGTAATTCGTTGAAAAAGAAAAGCTAAGCATACCTACGTATGTAATAGTTACATATGAAGAGAATAACTCAACGTTTTCTGCATTTGAGTGGAACAGTAAAAATAGAAGCCATCACTTTTTCATTTTACTGTTACAGCAGCAGTTGCAGTTAGACATTGTAAGGGAAGGGGAATGAAATATGAATAATCTACATACGAGCAAGCTTTGTCACTAATGTTTTGTTAGCAGTGCATTTGAGGTATGTCAATAGCATTTATCACGTAATAGAGCTTATCTAGAAGTCGGCTCTACGTGAAAGGCGGTTTCGCGTTACTGTATCGTATAATATGACTTGACGTTGCAGTAATTTACATTTATCCATTAAGGGGCCTGCAATTTCGAAATTTATTAATACGCATGTGACCGAAACGTTTTATTTGAACAGTAGAGTGAGATACGAGAAAAGCAATTACACGATTGTTTTAGATTTAATTTCAGATACAAGAACTACTTTCCTCTTATGAATTGTGTTGCTCTTCTAATTACTAAATCTGGTTTCTGTGCTACGTAAATCGTGTACCAATAGTTCAATGATAAATAGAACTTATGACTTGAATTAATAATTTGGACAATGTTCCTGAAAACAATACCCGGCTTTACAATATTTTTAATAGCTATCTAATTATGTATTTATGATGACACTATATGTTGTTCAGTATCATAAGAACCTACTACCTTATACATTTACAAGAACTTCACAGTTATCAAATATGCTCTTTCCTCATGAAGACATGAAGTTAATAAGATTCTTCAAAAATATCCCACACATCGTCACGACAACTTAAACGAAACATTAGCTAAATAAAAAAATGAAAACACCTAAGGTACATTTTATTTGGTCCACAGACATGCCCATAACTTCAATTAAATCACAAATATCTCAACTTCCAAATATAGGTCAAACTTAAATTGTACAGTTAAATTAAACTACATCAAAATCAAATGAAAATTAAGATCCAGCTCGCCTCCAGTCCCGAATAAAACAAACTACCAAAAAGATATTTCAAAGCGAAGTCCGAAACCAGTGGAATAAGAATGAAAATAATAAAACGGCAAGATACATTGTGTAAACAATGTCCACCGAGTAGTCGTGCAAGACTGTCCACGAATTCGTTGGCGTCCCTAGGGCAATATAGGTCACGACGACCTCGCGATCCCTCCGTATAGTTCCGTCTTTGCCTAATTGCAGCATTCTCTCCAGCTGATAGCGGCGTATTGGGGCCATTGAATCCCCTCGAAGCTTCCGTTATCACCGTCCCTCGCTACTGATTTATTGCCCAGCCGCAGCCTCCTTTTTCCTCCTCTTTCGTCTTTTAATGATATTCGACTACGATCGCGCGTACTGTCGTCGCGCGGCGAAAAAATCGGATCGAGTCCCGTGCCACCTTCCGGACTGACCGGAAAATAATTTATTCCGTGATCGAATCGATCGCGAGTCAGATTTCAATGTATGTACAGGTTGATCGTGATTTATGATTGCGAAAGCAGCAGCGGCAGACCGGCTTTACCGGGTTATGATCCAAGTTATCCCTTTCAGCCGCTACAGATTGCTCCAAACACGGAGCGCGGTCGCGGAATGGTCATTTGAAGCGCTGCCGCTGACGAAGGGCAGGAGAATGGGCGAAGAAAGTGGTATAATGCGAGAAGGATCGAAAAATCAGGGGTTTGGTAAAAATAAGATATAATTGAAGTGAGAACAAGTTATTGAAGTGTATTGAGGTCTCCATGGGGGAATAGGAATCGAAATTAGTCCCCTGTGCTGCAACTAAAGTCGGTATCAGATATTTGGCCGGTGGATTCGTTTTCGGGAACAGCGATCGAGGAGAAATCAGCCACCACCATCCGACGATCGTGGATTTGTCAGTTGGAGTTGCGTGGTCCTCGCAGGGTATGGTGGGGTAACGGGAACGCTGCTCGGCTCCGCTTGAACGTAGCCGTTTGGCTGTTATTTATTCTTAGCGTAATAGTTGTGTGCGTTACGAAGCTATACGTAGACCAATAGGAAATGAATCTATCGAGAAAGAATCAATGTTCTGACTAATACTTAAAGCTCCTGAATTTTTTCGGAGCTAACGCACACCTATTCTGATGTGTGTATTTCTACGCTGACAGCTCGGTTTGGCCTACACGCCAGAAGCTTGGCTCTATCCCCACCACTTCTGGCTCACTCTTGTTCTGCGAAGGTGAAGCAACGCACAAACTGTGTGGTGGGAGAACACCCCTCACGAAACTCACCGGCCAATATATCTGATACCAAATTTAGTAGCGAGTTGCCTGGTTAAAGCAGTTGCACTGTGATAGCGTGGAAGAAGATAAGATGGGATGAAAAATCGAGTAAATGAGGAGGTGAGAAGTTATGTACGAAGTAAAAAGAAGGTATCGAGGTGTCTATAGAGATCTAGGAATTGAAGTTAATCTACTGCGCTGCAACCAGCAGCGCTGGTTGCATAGCTAAAGGCGTTCTACTCTAATTCCTGCTTCTAATGCAAACCTATTATTCGAAGCACTATTGTACGACCACTTTTAAGTATCACGAGTTACTTGCCTCTGCTACTCAGCCATCTATCAATATGCCATACAGAAATGATCGGAACGCGAAGGGTTAAAAATACAGAAAATGTAACATTACATCGGAATTTCTGTACGCAAATGCACGAGGCCGAGTGTTTCCACGGCGAAGTTGTATATCAGCGATAACGTCCTGGAAAAAAGGCAGGGCAGCTTGGGTCCGTGGTTACCTCAAATCAATTAACAAGCGGTCGCAAGTTGAAAAAAAAAACTGCGTTCGAGCGCATCTCGTTTGGCATTTCCGTCGATGTGCGGCTGATCGCGATACCATTCGACTCATTTACATGAGATTACCTCTGCAAAGGTGAAATAACAAATCTCCGCACGAGATTCCGCCAAATGAATTCCTCGGTAATTAATCTTCCGGGATCGGGGCCTCGTGATTACGCTTTAACAGACCTGATGAACGCTAAACGATTCGCAGGTATTTTTACCAAAAGTGACACCTTAATTAAAGCGCACAAGTATTTGTTGAAGTGCCTCCTGCATTTCGAACATCTTCAAAGTGCAGTTACGATTAATCCTCTCAAAAAAGCAGAGGAAAGAAGATTCCCTTAAAACAGTATTTCCCAATCTTTTTCGAGTCACGAACTCCCCATATAAGGTAACGTAAATGTAATAACGTAAAAAAAACCATTATAAATAGGTATTTCAGAATATAATTCTAACTTAATAATATTTAATTATCTTAATACATATATCTAAAAGAGACTAAAAATAATTGCGGCGACCCACGGGTTGGGAACCACTGCCTTAGAATATTGTTAAATTAAAATGAATTTGAAGCATTATTATCTTAGCCCGAAAAGATTCTTGCAAACCTTCAAGGGACTAAATTCTTCAGTGGAAAATAAATTAATCGTTCCTCAAATTGTTCGTCAAATTTCAAATTTTATTAACTTAATTAAGTCTTTTTGATGCCCTTTTCTATCAAAAAGGATACTATCACAGATCTTCGAGTTGTGTCTACAGGCTACTAAAAAGGTATCTGTTGCGTTTCCAACGCCGAGTCGAGCAGATACCAGCAGACGAAGCAGATTATTAGAAATAGAACGGAAACGGATCATCGCGTACAATAAACGTTCAAATTATCGGCGATGTTAGTGGTTCTGGCGGTTGGTTCACGCTCCAAGATTATGCTGTGACATCCGATTTTTCCATTCGCCTTCCAATTGCTTAATCATCGCCGAGCTTACTACGCTCGCCGCTGCGCTACGTAACTAGTTTCGCTAGACGATTTTCGCTCGTGATTAAACGGTCTCGAAACTCGGGGAACTCTCCGATGAACGACATAATCAAGAGGCTTTCATGCATATTTATGAGCAACGTGCTCGCCACTTGCAACGATTCATTTTTTCAGCTGTAAATATTTATTAACGGGACACGTTTGATGGAGTTTTCCAGAAAAAGCGGCTGCCTTAATTGGCTGCCGGCGGCAGCGAGGGAAGGACGCCAAAATTTTAACACTAATGACTTTTAATTTCAATAATCACTCTGCGGGAATTTAACGAACTGCTCGGTGTAATTAGGGCAATGAGTTACGATGGGTTATTAAGAAATGTGAACGATATTTCAAGGATAGGAGTATTTGAGCTTTTGTGGTATTCGGTAGTGGAGTTGGTGATTCTTTTATTTACTTTAGATGATATATTAAATCTGAGGTCACTTCGTGAGAATAGTTAAGCAGGATGTATCCAACATAAAATTGACAAATTCACATCGGAATATTGAAGTTGAAATGGTTTAGAATTTTAAATTTCAGTTTTTCATTTTGTTAGTTTCACTGTGATAGATTGCTACCGTAATTAAAAAAAGATGTTGATGTCTTTATAAATTAATTTTATTTTGGAAATGATAGCTGCAGTTAAAACTTGATATTAAAAAGCTGTGCTGAAAATTGCAAAGTAGTTAACAATAGAAATAGATGTCATGAATGGCTTACATCAAAATGATTTTTCCATGGAAAAACTATAACAGTATTATTAGTTAAAAAATTCTAACTACAGCAACATAATAAATTAACTGCTACATAGATTTATCGTTCTTTGCCAAATTAGTTAATAATATACTAAAACACCATAAATGTTCCAACTGAATTATTTGTATACTTAGAACATTGTTAATTCTATAATTATTAGAGAAGAATATGCCCCAAATAATACCCATTTGGTGATCACTTAAACTTCCACAAAATCATTTCACATTACATCTTTGTAATTTAAATTAGCCAATCGACCACGCCACTACACTCTACATTACACCGATATTACGCAAATCCCGATTTTGCTTTTCTATATCAAAGGATATTACCCTCTAACGCACCAATAAATAAATACACCAAGCATTATTCGCCGGCGTGAAAAAGAACAGGTACACGGCGGGCACAAGTAAATCAAAATATAAGGCGTTAAAAACAACACCGGAAGAAAGTCGAAAATAAACTAGTTAGTCACTGTGAGTCGGGCAGCGCGCGGTGTCTATTGGCAAGCCTGAAGTATTTTGGCAAGATATATACAAATCGTAATTAAACCGTTCAAAGACAATGTTACTTTACCGAACCACGAACGACGAACGAAATTAACGATCGGTAAAGTATCCAGCTGCTCGCCTACAAAGAAATGGAGCGAAATTTTTATACTACCTCTGTCGACCGTAATAGATCCTCGACGTACGTCCAATTACATAACAAGCATACTTTACGTGATTGAGCAGCCGAGTCACAAATAATTTCTGTACTTGTCAGTTTATGATCGAGTAGCATGAGAGGGTATTTTAAAAGGTCCACGACTGTCGCGTGGATTCCGTTATTCCCCGCGTTCTTACGTAAACCCCCCCTCGACCAGAGGAAATTTGAAGTACACAGCTTTCGTTTCGTCATTAGGGAACTTAAGCAAGTGTTTCGTGAAAGGGTACCGCTACAATTATCGGAAATAAGGCTGGGAATTATATTCCATGTAGAAACGATGTTTCTCAGGTTTTAAAGCTGACATACTTTTATTCTAAGACTGGCTAATGTTATTCAAAAATCGTCTGCGCTCTTTTTTTTTAAAGGGATAGAATAGTTTTCTATTTCAGTAATTGTCACACTTTCAAAAGTCACTGCTTTTGACCCCAAAGTTTTAATAAATTGAACTGTATAGAAGTTGTTTGATGTTCTGAATCATGGTTGTATGAAACTGAAGTTTCTTTATTTGTCTGTGAAATTGTTCAGGGTTAAAGGAAGAGGGGTTAATCTAGTTACGGACGTGAAGTTCGGTTCAGGCGATTAGGCATCCATCCCGGTTTGAAAAAAGAAGCTTCGATCGGTGATGTGAATTTAGACCAACTACTGACAGACTATCGAAGTTTCAAATGTTAGCGTGGACTAGTTAAGAAGAGGCACATCTACTAGGCAGCGCATATTCTTGGATCACCTCTACTCGGCCCAGTCACAGACCTGATCGCATTCTACTGTTAACTTCGCCGAGTCGATTACGGTCGCACGACAAACCCTTTCTCATCCCTGTAATTTCTCTTCTATTTCTTCAGGTCAGTCTATCGTTTGGAATATTTTATTTTCATCCTCGATCATAATCCATAGTGCAATCGATTTCTGTGATAATTTCAGTTGTTCTTTCACTACTTTCGGTGCATCACGTGTAGGTACATATTTTGTTAATGAATGAAAAAAATTAATGTGTAATTGAAAGAAGTTTTGAATTATTACTTTGGAGTATTAATTTCTCGGAACAAAGTAAAATTAAGTTACTAGTGTAAATCAACCTTATGAAACCTAAATATCTAACCTAAAGGGCCTAACAAGGGTAGAGCGTTCTTGAAACTTGAAGTAGAACTTAGAAAGTCCCTAAAGTCTGCTTTCTGCAATTAAAGCACCCTAATGCTCAGTAGTTTATTTTAATGTAAATTCACGACCCTTCGATCAATTTCTATGGTAAAAAGTCTACCCATAAAACTATGCAGACTCTCAACGACTATACAACTGTATTTTGTCTTTATCTGTGACGCGAGAGAGCTGGTCGCGTGAAATATTAAAATTTCGAAACTCGATTCGTTTAGAATGCATAATCGGGATCTTTGAGCATCGAGCGTTTCAGTGGAATATTGAAAATCAGGTCAACGTCACCAACGAAGGTGAGTCGACGAACCAGAACGTACGAAACTGAATACCTGTAAACTCAGTTGGATGTCTGAAGAGCTTTGTAGAATTGACGTCGATTGTGAACGAGCTACCTGAGAATTAAAAGTTTTACGCCGAGATCGAAGGGATTACTTCAAAGAATGGAATAAATGGAAAATAATAGATCTCTTGATAGCGTCGTGGTTTCTATCGACTCATCTGATCCTTACAGAATTTATTTTCTAATTTTTTCGAAATACATATACAAGACTTTAACACTGGTGTAGTTTTATGCCAAGTGTTCAAACATTATATCATAAGTATATGCATTTTGACCGATGAAAAATTGGAGAAGTTTCGAAGAGATTTTTTTTAAACGCGATCTCGATATGGGTGCAATATTTAAAGATTTCCTATATTCAGTGTTATTAGTAAATTTTAGTTTCGAAAATATATCGTGGCTTCAAAGTATAATTCGTCACATTCTAAAAATTCATATAGAACTCAAAATTACTAGTCTAAAGTCACTACTTCAACCAAAAATCCCCCATTAATAATAGAACGATAAATACATTACGTACTTAATTACAATTGCAGCACAACCTGTTCCAAAAGCTCCAGTCATTCAATTTCCTTTAAACTCTGTTCCAAAATCCCCAGTTATTTTAATTCCCTTAAACTGTACTCCAAAATATGTGTCCATCCTCTCCGTTTAACGCAACCAGACCAATCCTTCCGTTACGAACGACTGAGAGTCCAGCAATTCGATTATTAACCTTCCTCACAGTTTCAATTTCGAAAAAAAAACCTTTTTCTCTCGCAGACGAACGAGAAAACGACCACGAAGACAGCACGAATCTCTGGTATCGATCAGACGTCATCCAAGGCATGCGGATGCACGGTACACCAAGACGAAGAGGAGCGATCGTTCCAGTTCCAGTCGAACGTGTCGATCAAAGATTCGCGGTGCTCGATGGAAGAACAAACGAGGAAAAAGAAGAAAGGTTTTTCAAAGGTGTACTCACTGTAGTCGGACGTGTCGTCGTTGGAGCCGTTCACCGTGCCGTCCGGCAGAATCTGTAGATGTCGGTTCTTGATGTACATCTGGATCTTCCTGGAAGCGCCGGTGATGTGCGACAAATTGGCCGACCGTTCTGCCCTCACGCCGGCGTCACTCATTAAATCAACCGGCGCGGCACTCACTGCACTGATAACCGTGCCAATCGCCAATACACTGAAACCGCCGATACCCGCCGGTTTCGCACAGCAGCGATGCACACTCGATTTCCGCAGTCCACACTGACCGAGCGCGACGAGTAACAAGAGAAAGGCCAACTGAAAGTACGACGAACGGCTGTTTGGGCACTCGCGTCTCTTCTTCTTCTTCCTCGTTCTACGGCTACACCTCAAGGACTCGTTGTACCGGGGAAACTCGGCTTGCCGATCGGCCGGCCCGACCTTGGCGGCGACGCGCGACTCACATCGCCAGGAATTCGTCCCGTCCACTTCCTTCCACGTTTCGTCGGCCAAGGACGGGGCCGCGGTCCTCGACGAGGCGAGCTTCTCGTAGCTCTGTTCTTCCTCTATCGAGGGGTCGCTCGATTGACTAGAGAGCCACGCCGCCGATCGCCCGATACGGGCGTTGCTCGCGCGACGGAACACCGTCCAGTTGCCGTCAGAGAAGCCGCCTTCCGTCAGGCGATCACGCTCCCCGTGGCAACCATGTGCTGCTGGGTGGCTTTCGCGCGTCCCCCACGGATCCGTGACCCGTTGAAATCTCCAGTCGACCTCGTCCCGTTCCGA
Source organism: Andrena camellia (assembly GCA_029448645.1). NCBI lineage: Eukaryota > Metazoa > Arthropoda > Insecta > Hymenoptera > Andrenidae > Andrena > Andrena camellia. Next base: position 46,389,451 of record CM055676.1, on the reverse strand, counting down.
CGAGCCCCAGCGCCCCGATCCTGTACGCGCTATCTGTGTCGCGTCCCCCTCGCGCTCCTCATCGATGGTGTCGTGTAGCCGCGATTCCAGTTGTCGCGGGCAAGAAACATCCCGATCGGAATCCCTGTACTGAAGCGTCCGCGACGCGTCGGCATCCCCAGGAACGTCGTGCACGGCGGGCAGCTCGGTTCGACGGAATCCTCTCAATCCTATCCGTCGTGATGGCAAACCGGACCAACGGCGTGGCTTCGATGCACTGTCATCCAGCGATACGTTTACGCCGGCCCGCGGTAGTCGTCGTAGAACAGACGCTCGGACAACTCTATTTTCGCGGCGCAAGGAAGACTCGGCGGAAGCTGATGCTACGATCGGTATCGGGCAGTCGGCACGGTAATCACAGTGCAGCACCCTTGGCCCGCCCGTGTCGATCTCAGCGGGCATGACGGTCTCATCCACACTCCTTTCCGAACTCTCCTTCTTATCTACACACCACTTCCTCCTCGCTTTTATCGCAATATCTCTTTCACTTTCTTTTCTACCACCACCACTACCTTCTTCCCCCACTTCCTCTTCTCCCTTTTCTCCTTCGTCTCGTTGTGGGCGTGCCTTTTTATCCGTCTCTTCGACGTACCCCGTGCCCTGTGTTTTTACTCGTTTCGCCGTCTTCGTTTAGGAGTCTCGGACTCGGTACCACACCACGCGACTCGACTCGTCGTATGGATAGTCACAGGGACCAGAAACACCGTGTTACGATGTGGCACCACCTCGTCATCCTCGGTTACTTTCGCCCTAGATACAGGCTCGCCTGGAAGATTCGCTCTGAACAGTGAGGATGCAGCAGCTGGACCGCTGTTACCGTCCATGTACCGTGTTTTCGGTAATGATCTCGCATTATTACTGACAGCCGTGGCAGCGGTGCGCTGGCTCGCGGCTAGTTTAATCGGGCGCAGGATCGGCGGTGCCTGGTCAGGCGGTGTCTCGCGAACGGGAACCGGGATGAACGCCAGTCAGAACGGTTTGTTTGCGAAGATAGGAAACCACGGAATTGGTTTACGAGGTAGCATCGAGGCGGCGTACGATGGATCCTGAATGCAAACGAGCGGCTGGATCGTCGTGGCTTCCTGTGCCCGATATCGCCGAGGGTACTCGTTACACTGCGAATGATCCTGGGTGAAGATCGGCCGAAGGATCGACGATCAACGAAATGCCGTCGACGATGGGATTAGCGACAAAGGAGGCGAAAGGATCGTTGCTCGCTCGTCTTTAATCGGTTTTGTCCAGGCACGCAGGTTGATGCTACCGATTACCTTCATCGACCTCGCTGTGCCTGTCTCTCTTAGTCCCTCTATCAATCGCAAGAACTTCTCTACCGACACGTTACTCGTACCGCCTTAACGGGTTTCTCTCTCTCTTTCTTGCTCCTTTCCTTCGTGCACCGGCACCACCACCTCCTCCTCCTCCTCCTCCTCCTCCTCCCCCTCCTCCTCCTCTTCCTCCTCCTCCTCCACCTCTTTCTGTCTCCCTGCCTTTGTTCCTATCACTCTTTCTCTTCTTTCACTTTGACCGCCCTCCACCTCCCGCCCCGTGGGAGCGCGCGTATCCTTCCGGAGTCGCGGAGGGTCGTAATGAACGGCGCGCGGTGCTCGTTTCGCGAAATATTCGCGGGGAATCACTGCCACCACTTCTCTCACCACCGATCGGACGCGTGTAACATTCGCGAGCGCTGGCCGCGGCCAGCGGGGCACTCAACGAGAAGGAGGAGACACAGAAGCCGTGTGCGCTCCGACACGTTCGTCACCGCGAGTTAAACACCTGGCGTGGTTATACGCGATCCTATCTCCGTGCTGATAAACAGGCCAACGCGAGTCAGAGGAAGAGGGAGAAAGGAAGGAAACAGCTAATGACCTCCTCCGTGTGACACTGCAAGCGGGATCCGGAAGGCGGTCCACGACCGGTGATGTCCCAGCCGATCGACGTTGATCGCGCGACGAACAGCCTCGTGGCGTACGTCAGGATCGTCGATTCATCGATCGATATCCCTCTGTGTCCTAACCCACCACACGGTTGGTATGCCCACTATCTGTCCAAGTGGAGAGACACACGGGCGATTTCGAATTGTGCTGTGGTGACCGTTGGTCCGATTCTCCGTTGTTCTCGATTCTTCGTAACAAACGATCCAGTAGCGCGGGATCGTGCTGTCTGTCGGTATTAGTAGGAGGTCGGGGGTAGTACGGCGAGCCCGGGGTTATCTCGTAGGTCGGATGGTGCCGGTGCGGCGTCCGAGAAACTACTGAACGAGTGCCGCGGTTCTCTTCTCCGGCTCGGTTCGGGCACGCTCCTCGGTTCGCTCTCGTAGAGAGACCGAACAGCAGACCGACACACCAGCACACGGGCCGGCAGCAGCCGAGAGTGAAACCAATACCAGCGCGCGGGGATCGACTCGGCTCCTCTACTCACACGGTCCCGCAGCATCCATCCCATCCCGTCGTAGTTGTAGTAGTAGCCGTCGTCCCGTTTCGTCCCGTTCCGCTTCGTACCGTGTCGTCCCGGTTCCGTCACATCCCAGAGCGACGCAGCACGCGACAGATCTGGATGCTCGCTCGCTCTCCTCCACTACCGCTCCACCACCGACCACCACGCGCCTCTTCTTCTCCCTCTCTTCTTTCGCGCCGCTCCCCCTCCTCACCCTAGCGCCCTATCCGCTTCTCTCTGTCCGCCGACCTTCTCTTATCTCCGTTCCTCCTTCTCTCCTTCCCTTTCTCCTGCCTCTCTCCTTTCGCTCTCTCTCTCCCCCTGTTCCACTCTCTCCCTATTCCTCTTCTCTCAGCCTCCGCCTGTCCACCTATGCTGCTCCTTTTCGATGCCTCCTTCCTCACCTTTCTCTCCTTCTTTCCCTGGATCACTCGGTTCCTCTCTTCCCACCTCTGTCTTCTCGTTACACCTCTTCTGCTTCGCCTTTCCTCCCTTGCGTTTGCTCCTTTCCACTTCGTCCAGGCCTCGTCCCGGTTTGTCAGTACGTTTCCCTCCTGCCGCCTAGTTCCCCGGTCGGGCTTCTTTCGTGTCTTATTAACACCGAGCCGGTGCTACGCTTTTTCTTCACTTCGTCTACTCTGCTCAACAGTTCGTGTCCTCCTAACGCCCACTCTCCCTCCGTGCTCCTCGTCTATTTGATCCGGTCAACGCGGAGGTGCTCTATTATTTCACCCGGCTCCTTGTGCTGCTAGGAGAGTCAATATGGAGAGATAAAAGAGTCGGTAGGATAGAGGAGGAGGTAGCCCGTTAACAAGGCCACGAAGGACGCACGCGAACACCTGCAAACCTGGCAAGATGAATCGCTCGGAAATCACCTCTTGCACGCGCGTTCGCGTCACAATTCCTTTACTTCGTCTTCCTTGTCGCCCTCTTCTTCCTCCTCTTCGTCTTCTTCTTCTTCCCTGTCCTTTCGATCCTCCTTCAATCTTCTGCGTGACGTCCCCTTCCAGCTTATTCCCTCCGTACCTTCTGCCTTATTGAGTCCTTTCTTCTCGTTTTATTGCGATTGCTTCCGTCTGTTTCACCTTGTTCGCCAGTCCCTTGCTTCCCCCTTACTCTGCCCTCTCTGTCTCTGTTCCGCCAACGGACTCGTCGCGTCCGTTTCACACCGCGGAACGCTAACGTTGGAGAACACGATCAGCCAAGACGCGCATGAGTTCTCGTTTTCTTCGACTCCTTCGTTTCTTTTTCATTCTTCCTTAGACACGAACGAATGCTCTATTGAGGTCAGCCGTGCGTACCTGTAAACAGTAACAAGGTCGTCCCTTGAGTCGCCGTGGAGAAATGCTCCCGTTTGTGGGTTCTTTCCGCTTTACTAGGCGGCGGTAGAAAAATGGGAATCGGAGCTGATCTATGAGAAAGTAGTACAATGGTACTATTATTCGGAACATTCTTTTGCCCATTTGGTTTGGCAGATTTTTCAGAAGTTTGTCGTGGAACCAATAAATGTTCTTAAGGAACCCAATTTGTATTTATGTTTCTTATGGGTAAGTAAGTTTAAGTGTAGCACTGGTTCTTTCCTGTTAATACAAACACTAAAGTAATGTTTTGTTATAGGTAGGTACTTTTATATGTCTTTAATATTCATTTCAAGTGATTTTTTTTATTGAATACCAGAGTGGCCATTTTATCATTTAATGTGTTAATAGAAAAGAAATTAGGAAATTTTGTAACATAATCATTTTTGAGATATTGGAAATATCTTTTGATTCTATTGGCATTCTAGTGGAAATAAATCAATGGATTAGTAAAGAACTACACGTGGTATAACATGACCGATATTCTGAGAACTAATGAGATGGAAATAAATATCCTACGTAAGAAGTATGTAGTCCTCTTTACATTTTTAGTAGTACATACATGTGTATCAAGGGTCACCACTTTGACTACTTCTATTTTTATAATAGCTCCTGTGTTATATTTTCCAAAATATGATAAATCCTTATTTTATGCATGATTATGCAAACTTGTATAAATTGGTACTACTACCTACAATTAAAGTATTTATTTTATACTCCTCTTTCATAATTTTCCTAGATAATTCCCATCATAACTCCTTACTATGAGAATATTTTCCTGAGAATTCTACTTATATCTTTACCACAACATTTACAAATATACCGATACAAAATAATAGTTTTCTAAATCGATGAGAATCAGTTTTCCCAAGAACTTCAACCAGCACGCTACATTCCCTCCGTAACAATCGTCTTCACCGTAACGTGCCAGAAATTGTGGCATCACATAGATAGCAGCAACATTTTTATCATGCCGCGTAGATGTATTTAGCGAAAAGAAACGGAGATAACGTATTTTAGTACAGTAGTAGTACCACGCTACTAAGTAACTTTAGTAAACAAGACTATCTAGCTCAATTTTTACTCGGCGAGCAGCGGCAGCAACAAAGTAGATATCTCCTGTTGTGCATCTACAGGAGGGACATGAAAACAACCTTAAATGTTGCATTACACTACTTTGTATCCGATTTGATCTCACACGTTCGACTACACCTCTCTGTACCCGACCTCATTTTAAATGCTGCATGACGCCCACCTTTACTATGCTTTGTAAGTAGATAAGGGTACCCACTGAAGGTAGGAAGTATCAAATGTATTGCCTACACACCCCAGGACCTTAGAGAACAATATCCAAAAAGTGCGCTGCATACAGCCAATGGAACATCGCACGGCAACGAACTTGCAATATTGCTGCAATATTGTAGGATCGTTGCCAATTGTAGGATCGTTGCCACTCCAATAATGCACGACAATATTGCAGCATCGTTCCTGCAATATTGCAATGCAACCTGCAACAACACAATATTGCAGCAACGTTCCTGCAATACTGCTGCAATGAAGTGTGCTGTATGGGTAGAGGAAAGTGCAGCAAAACGGAACACCTATTATGTATGGAGAAGAATTGAAATATCTCTTAGTACATATTTATTCTTTCGTCCAATGTAATTCGTCCTAATTTATACTTTTTTTGCACTTTAATATTTATATTTGAGGTATCTTTAATAATTTTCATGTTATATTATAATATTTTTTCTTATCTATATAATACTATATATTTTTGTTATATGTTATCTATAATAGTTACCTATATCTACAATATATGTATATATAGTTTCTTACATAAATGAATATTTTTTAAAACATAAAAATAAAAATGGACTTTTACATGGTTTTATATGAGTTTTCCGTTATACCCCACCACTTAGGCGTGGCGAATATTCCAATACCTCCGAAGAATCTTATTTTCCTTCGGTGCCAAATATTTTTCTTAACATACAAAGTCTTTGATTTCCTTACAGTTTGAGCTCCAAAGTCTACTGAAGACTCCCAGTGAAGTTCCATGTCTGTTTTTCCCTCTGATTTTTTGTTATCACACTCAAAAGTTAGGTATTCCGTTTTGCCTCACTTTCCCCCATATACTTGATTCGAGGGAAGACCATTAACCATTGACATTTTCATGGACCCCATGATGATATTTGAGATGCCTGTTTATTTCGACGTTTCTTAACCTGAGGTTAGGAAACAAATGATCGTAGTCTTACATGCTTTGCAAATACGATTTTATTCCCATCACTTGTATTAACATACTTACTGAGAACACTTGAACGCTTTGTTCCGAAGAAAAACCGAAAATTTGACTGTGTAAACAGAAATAAAAATTAGGGTACACCCGCGTGTACCCAACCTAACATCACACGTTACATTACACTCCTCTATACCCTGCCCAACATCGAGCGCACCCAAACCAAAGACCCACAGAGACAACAAATCAAACTGACAAAAGAGCAGAAGACCAAAGACAGCAGAAAAAAGGGGGAGAAATGGAATCACACATCTAGTATACGTTTTGAACGCCGTTAATAGCGGGTTTTTCGGGGAAAACTATCTCATCCGGTAGAACAGTCTACAAGCGGCTTCCCCGACGTGTACGGAGATAAAGGGGAAGATACCCTTCATCGAGGATCGCGGCATTCCCGATACCTAAGTCCTTCGACTTTTACGAGGCGCGTCAAATTTCTACCGTTGTCGAACATCTCGTACGACTTCGACGGCCAAGATAGCCGATAGTAGTCCCAGTTTCGGGGTCCTGTCGTCCAGCCGAGTGAGAGGAAAGGTGGAAATGAGTTCCATACCGCGAGGCATTGTCAGCTGACCCTGGTCGACTGTTAACACCGTGGATTGTTGTCACGCGAGCCAAAAGTCACTTAAAGCGCACTTAACCGCGGCCCTCGTAAACACGGAAGGATACTGCCTCGCGACAACGACCTGAAAAAAATGACGAAACGGAGCGGTGCATGCTGATACATAAAGGCGGGCAGATACGCGGCCCACGGAGATTAGAAGGCGCCACGGAGTTCCACATTCTTGCGTTGCCGTTGGCATTACTGTTGCCACGATACCGTGTGAATTATAGTCAAATTTTGTCGAACGCGCGACCACGAGTGGCGTGCTCTTCGGCGTTGTGACTAATTGGAATTCCAATCTTCTGCCCTAAGTCTCTGTGTTTCTGATTGGCTTATGCTTTGCTCGGGGAGATGGCAATTGTTGAGGGCTGATGCGGGAGTGTTGGGAGTCACGAAGGAGTTGGACAGGAAGAGGAAAGGAATATGCATATATGTATATGAGTGAGATTGCTAGGCATTTTAATATCTACTGTCTTGCAGCAAGTGATAAGCTGAATTGATTAGGGTACTGAAAAGTATGGAGTTTTATTTAGAAAGTAGAGCAATTGTATTGTTTGCCTGCATGGGTGTGTATGTGCATGGTAGGAAGCCAGGAATATGGAGTATTTTAAATTGTTTCATTTGCTTTATGATTCTTTTTCTATGTATAGGCGTTGCACAGATAGATTGATCAGGTATATGGGACACCCTTTATAAATTCCTCAGAAAAATTGGAGCGTTTAATTTCTGAACAAATTTTTAGACCTGATCGAATATCAGAAGACAAATTTTTCGAAATACATACTGAATACCTTATTAAATAATAGTCGTTTGAACAGACGATGTTCTAATTATTTCAAGCAATGCATTGGGAATAGAGCAATACCTATATAAGGCATCGAGAGCAAAAACGGACTAATCCACATTGAAAAAAAAGTAAATTTTTCCTAATTTATATCATTAATATAGATTATAGCCTATTGGAATACATTATTGCTACTAACTCAATTTAACAAAAAATGTGGGTCAGTCCGTTTTTGCTTTCAATGCAAATCGGTACGTGCGACGGAAACTAAATTCATATAGTTTATAAAAAAAAAATGAAATTTGATTTCGGACCTGCTGTTCCATAGTTACACATTTGATCAACGCGCGTGCGGGGTCTAGAAGATTTATTAATATATTAAAATTTATGCATGTTTTTCTACTCATTTTTTTTTTATAATCTCTTAAGACATTGTACTAAAGGTAGGTAATAACAATTTTATATGAAAACTGTAAATTATTCTTGAAAAAATTCTTAAAAATGGCTTACTTTTCCGGCTGTTACAGTGGTGTTCCCCCTTAACTAGCTTACTATTTATGCGCAGGATTAACAGTTGATAGAATTGAATGATACTAATAGATGAGTAGGTATAAGGGACAATGATAAGGTTCTTCATCTCACCAATCGATACTTTTGCAAGTAATTTGCGCCTATTAATTTTATCTACTATGTAGCACGTTGCCACTTTTCTCATTCGCTATAACTGGTGTTCTCTGCCACATTTCATATTCTATTTTCCATTCCCTTTCAATGACACCCAATTAAGAATTACCGCACATAAACCCACCACTTAACATCGAACGTCACGAACGATCTCATAAAAGTGTTAAACACACCTCATTCTTACAAAAAAAAAAACCTAAATTATAGAGTCACTTTAATTTTCCACAACCGTTGCATGTATGTAGTACATTTCGTAGAAAATTCTTGTCCCAACACCCCATAGTAACGGGATGAAAAATTGACACGGGAGATTTTATCCGTTCTCCTGGAGCACGACTACGCGCTTCCCGCCGCGTTGATCGAATTACACAAAGTATCGTAATTTATTCGCTCCGTCTGAACGCACGATGTCAGCTTTTACGTCAAACGTAAGCGTCTGTAATTGGACGCGGTATGAGCTGCAATTGAGAAACTATTAATTTGATGGTTGTAACCTCGATCCATTCAGTCGGCGTATACTCATTACCCGTTGAAACTCACACGTGGCAATTTCAGTCAAATTAACGTCGCGACCTATAGAAACGGTCGGATTAACCTGCCTTGGACGCGAGTGTTTTAAAACGAGCCCTGCGATACCAGACGTGATCGCAAAGCTGGATCCATTAATGATACTTCATCAATTCACCGCTGACGTATCAATTATTCGCATGAACATCCGTCGACGGCGCACCGTCCCGCGCACTTTCACTCCAAAGCACGGAAAATATCCGGCGAACGATATTTTCGATAATTACCTAGGCGCGACGTTAAAAGGCCCGCGAAATAACGAATCAGCGAAAATTGCCCGCTAAAAGCGATAATTTGGAGCAATAAAATATTTGATGGGAATTAAAACGTGATCAAGTAGATTAATTGATTGCAGACCGTGGCACGGTTATGCATAAGTTAAATTGTTTATCCTTGCTTTGCCAAGCAAACAGCAGAGTGTATAACTTTTGCAGTTCGCTCTCGCTGTTCTGCTGAATGTAGATCTAAATTCTATTATTTCGTAAATGAGGCGTTAAACTGTTTTACGAGCAATTACTTCAGAAAACTTAATTAGAGGCGAAACGAAAGGTTTCAAGTCCGAACAGAAATATAGATATAAGTTTAGACGTCTTAGAATCACGAACGATTTATAATATTGCCACTGTTTAATTTTATGTAGCCACTCTACGCTAATATGTATGAGCCAGACTAACGGATGCAAATCGATGGAAATTTCAGCAGGTGGGCGTAAATATATATCGGTCTAGCTTCTGAGATAAGTCAAGCAGACTGAATAAACCTGTCCTAATGATACTATTTAATCAGGGAATAGTATGTAATCGGTGGCGCGAAGGAAATCATTGAGGTGCTCCGCAATTATGAAACCTCCGATTGACGTAATTATTGCCTTGCTCGAGATAACAGAAACGTTGATTCATGAATTAGAACCGAATTCCCTCCGCCCATTCCTGTCAACTTGAAACCCACACGCTGCAGTGCTAAATACATGGGTGTATTTTTTTTAATCTTGAGATTTTGTTCTCCGGAATCTGATATTTCATCAATTTTGCAGGCACGAAACTCTCTGTTACTTATTTTGGGGAGTATACCTATTTCAGAAAAAAAAAGAATGACCCGAGTTAGTGATCGAAGTTGTGAATGATTTTCACCAAAGTCAACAAAGTGGAATATTGAGAATGTCTTCAGTGAGATATAAATGAAATTTTCTATTTCTACAAAAATATAATATTAACATATTTTAAAGATTTAGAGACAATGATTGAAAGAAACGATCTTTCCGCTATTAAGCTTTCCTCGGTAACAGGAGCCACATCTATTCTCGCCACTTTGTTCGATGGCTGAAGCGTAATAGCGATGCCCAGTTGCGTACTTTTAGATGCCCCACCACTCAGCTATAAAAAAGCTTGCGAAGGGATGGCCGGAAGTGGAAACACCCTGCCTTAATGACTCATAGCTCGAATCGTAGAACTAAACGAGGTTCTTAAAGCACACAACTCCTTCTTGGGATAACAAGTTACTTGGCTTTGAAAAAGCGAGGTTATATTCTAAAGTTTTTAGGTCCTAGTAACACTAAACCACTGATGGACTTAGAACGTTCATACAACCATTTTTTGGAATCCTTATATACAGCTAATAAATCAATTTTGGAGGTTAACTCAAACCCCTAAGTAACACAAGGCCATAAACTAAAGCCTTTTTCACACGAGGCACTTATGTACTCGTAACTTTTATTTGGAATACATTCACAGAATTTCTAGCCCCTTCAATCTTCAAAAAGAACCCTATCTCTGTCGATCAAATATATGTATCCCAACTACCAGCCAATCAGTCGCAGAAATATCAAGTGCGAAAGGGCCTTAACTCGTTGCGAAGCCAACGAAAATATTCCGCGTTAATGAAATTACAGTACTTACAAGCGTTCAATAAACGGATCGGAGTATCTACAAACAATTAATGTATTCCGTTAGACCTTTATTTCGCGTACCCATTCAATAAAACTCGTTCGGTCAACTTGGATGACGGTGGACATGACTGAAACCGATCGACGGCCCGCATTGATCAGAGGGTGGCGCAAAAGGGATAGGCAAGGGCAATAAAATAATGAGGACGGGGGAAGTCGAGGGCAATCGGCGGCTGATCCTCGATCACCGAGGAGATCACCGGTGATCGGTCAAGCGCCGACGATCTTATCTTTAACACTGGCTTAAATGTATTAAGCAGGACGGCGCTCCACCACTTTTTTGCGCATAATTGCTCTCATTCACGCTCGGCGGACCTCCTCCATCCTCCGTCCCATCGGAAGCTTCATTTTGTACCAAACGCAGGGAGAGGGCAATTACGTCGACTATTCCTTTTTATCCTGCACTGCGGTTGACGTGAAATCGATCATTGAAAGCTTCGATCCGAAAGCTCAATTTTTTTTCGCTTGCTATTAACCATTTTTCTTGTGCCTATTTGTGGTGAACGGAGGAAGGCGAATGGTCCCATTAAGGCCTTTCCACACGAGACACTTTTATGCCCCGTGATAGATATTTTAAGGATATTCATAGGTTTTGTCCCTTTTTGTCTTTATCGCCTTTAGACGGTCGATCGTTTGTGAGCCAATTGCATCGCGTATACGGGGTCCATTTTGACCGATAATATAATTTCATTTATACACATCGTAGAGGAGGCTTTATAGTAGTCGTTTTATGTTTGCTTTAACACGGCGATATTAGCGATAAGTACCGTATGTAAAAGCAACGGTTTTCTCCTGTTGTAGATATAATAAAAGGGAAGCAGAGTTATTTAATGTTAATGTTACAGAAATGAATGAAAGAGTTCGTGCGATCGATTTTTTCGTGACACTCATTTGCTTGGCCCCATGCAACGATAGTCCAAGCGAGCTAATTTTGCGAATATATTTAGTAAGATGATTGTCAATCTAGTGATACATTTGTATGTAATTACGTTTATCGGAAAGATGTTCCTTCTCCTTTAAATTTTTTTTGCAGCTTTTACTATGTCTGATGATCACTCTTCCGCCGAATTATCAGTAAATGTTCGTTTTTAAATCTTGGTGTCTTTTTCAATTTTGCAGATTCGAATAAATGTAAAGTGAAAATTTTCTTGAAGCTTTTAATACAAATATCCAAAGAGCTTCGTAATAAGATTTTTTTGTATTTAATATCATGCTGTTTTTAATAGCTTCAATTCTGTGCACGATTTCTAAGGTGAAGTTTCTAAATTCCTATAAACGATGAATCTCAGATTGTGCAGCCTGAATCGTGTCATAACATTTGTGCCAGGCGACAATAAGATAAATTGTAGGTGAACGCACCCGCGTTTTAAAATTTATTTTTAGCCTTGCTGCCTTCGAAAATGCTTGCATACCGTACCCTAGATAAAACAGAATAATACGAACTGAAATAGAAAGACTGTCATTTAATTTAAAAGTTCTTCGATACAGGCATGGTGAAATTAAAATTTTACTTGAATAATGTAAGAAAAAAAGACATAGGTAATACTATGTTATACGAAGCATTAAATAATATTTAAAATAAAGTACTATCCAATTCACCATTTCTTGATACTGTTTGTTTACGCAATGTTTAATGTTAGATCAGTATCAAATTTGAAAAATAAAGTGTGTCGTAAATCGGTTTGCTCATTTTTTTTTCCACTTAAGTGCAAATTAGATGCAAAAAGGAAAATCAAATAAACTATTATATAACAACTGATTCACAAGCATTGTGTTTTTTTCACTGTTTGTAATTTATAGTTTTAAAACAAAATTGCAACAAAAAATGAAAAAAATAAATCGCCCAACGTGGGGCTCGAACCCACGACCCTGAGATTAAGAGTCTCATGCTCTACCGACTGAGCTAGTCAGGCGTTGGGCATTTTCTGATAAGATGATATATTTCTATTATTGCACGAATTCTGAAGTATATAACATTTTTTGCACTAAAGAACATAATAAAAACAATTCCTGACTTGTATAATATGAAAATAATTACGTATATTATTATTATTAATAATATGTAGGTACCACACATAATATGTTATTTTACTCCTTTATGTTGATATGTCAACCATAATTCAAAAACATCTATTTACTGAAATGTAATGGTAATAATAATAATAATAATAATAATGGCAGTGGCAGTGACAGTGATAATGATAATAATAATAATAATAATACATATACGTTATATTTTTATGAACAATAATTACATACAATAAGTTAGTACAACGTGAACCAATACTTCCTCAGAACAAAATATTCAAAGTAACAACGTGTTTGTACGTACAAAGCAAAACGTTGGTATAAATCGAATTCAGTAATTCCTTCTGCATCACTTTAAACAATCAAATTTTCCTAACACGGTTTTCTTTTTTTTTTATATAAATAAAACGCTTATTTCTCTGAGAAAACAATACGTACAATTTAAACAACAGTCATTTTTTTTTCAAAATATCACACTCACTTTTCTGAACTATCAATTCGCAATGTCGTGTCTTTGTATTATCTAACTGAATGAACTGACCCATTTCCCCTCCACCATTTCCTCTAGACAATTTTCCGCTCTGCCGGGACCCTCCTTTTGAATTCCATGTTTCAAATTACATGCGCATAATTTACAGCGGTTCCAGGATCCCAGTATTAAGCGGTTAACAAGGATTTTGAACGGAAGATGCATCGACAAGTGTCGTTACAGGTAGGTACACACTGTTATCTGTTTATTTAGCCCGTGTAAAATTGGCGGTCTGCACGGGGATCAGTTACCGCGGCCGTTTTACAACAGACCAGGTTTTCCACTCGAGCTTTAGTGCCTGCAATTCTATACCAATTCCCAGTGAATGCACACTGTCTGCGGAGGAGCAAGACCAGATGATAGTCCTCAAAGCGGCCGTAAGGCTCTGAACTCGTAATTTGCCGTAGCAATGAAAATTTATTCTAGGCCGCCTGCAACCGTCCTTCTGGATGCTTCCAGTTTACTCTGGGCTACTCTAACAGCGCGCAGGTAGCGTAAGCCGAGTAAGCGGGTCGCGTGCTTTATGGGAACCTTTATTGAGGTATCATGGTAACGAAATTACTGTCCGAGGAAATGGCACCCGCGCCTGCTTGTTTATTGTGGCAACGCCTCGTTAAACAAGTGCGAAGCTTATTGTTTCAACAGCATAATGTTTATATTGGGGAGTAATAATGCTTTCCAGACGAATTTTTTTTTTATGAATGTTTCAGGATAACGTGGCCGTTGTATGTTCGGTATATTTGTTAGATAGGTTCTCGCTTAAGGGGTCATTCCACTGTGAAGTAGTGAAAAATTGTCATTGTTTAGAATTTATTTTTTAGTAAATGGAATGTTCAACGTAAGTAATATTTAGTCTACTTATTAATACACTTATTGACAGTATAAAAAAAATCTGTTTTAAATATTTAACATTTTGTTATGTGATGTGAGCACCTTGAAAAAACGATGTAGTGCTGGTGCAGGTGATTCCGGGAGAACGACGTATGTAAAACCAAAAATTCAAAGTGTGTTGTAGTCATTATAAGTGTGGTTATCGTTGGGAGCAGAATTATTTTGACTGATACAAAAATAACAAGATGGCGGAGGTTTAAAGTTTAAGTGACAAAATACGGCGAATTTGTCAACCATTTTGCCTTGTAAAAAGTATGAAATTCGTAATCAAAAAAGGTTTCCGAGGTCCCTGCGATACCCAGTGATGTGCTGAATGGCGTGTGAAAATTTCAGACTGATTGATCAGATAGTTTTTTTGCAATCACCTGCACGAGTTGAAAAAAATGTCGTTTTAAGATAATTGCGTTTAAAGTCTTAAAACAAATTATAAAAATCCTTTTAAATTTTTTTTGTATAATATAAGATAGCTTAACAAATATCAAAAAGATTTATTGCATTAGGGTAACTGTACTCGTAGTTGACAGTGTACCAATAGTTGACACTTTTATTTTCAGTCGCAAATAATAAGCTTTCTATTAAAGAAATGTTTTTGACTAATACGCTGTTTGAAAAAGTATTAGTCAAAAACATTTTTTTAATAGACAGCTTATTATTCGCGACTGAAAATAAAAGTGTCAACTATTGGTACACTGTCAACTACGAGTACAGTTACCCTATATGTTGTATCTACGGAGAGAAAAATCTTTAAAAATAGCTTCATTTTTCAGCCGATCAAAGTAGAATGACCCCTTAATAGACTAACCCAGGCACTTTGATCGAAGGCGATCAGTGTTCTATGTGGTTTAACGAGCCTGTAGATTTTCGGCGGGATGATGTTATAATCATCTTAAGGGCACCGACGTTTGAACAAGGGCGTGACCAGGATACCGCGGTAAAAGAATGAGCTACGAAAGAACAGACAGACGTCCAATGGCGTGGCATTTGTTACGTTCAATCACGCGCACTTTGTAATTCTCGGGCGTCGTTAATTTTCGGCCTTGCGTTAGCATGTTTTATATTCTGCGAGAGTAATCTGTAAATGTGGTATCTTCTGAGTTGTTGCTTTCATTAGTCAAGAAGACATACTTTTTGAACGAAAAGCGTGGAAATGTAAATCGCAGTGGAGTCATTTTCGAACGTATCTCTTGATTCCAATCATTGTAACGTTCATATAAAAATATTGTAATCGATCTATATACATTTCCATAGGTATAAGAAACTTCACACAAGATACAGCCATACGTGGACTTACACGAGAAGCACATGAGCTGTTGCGCTCCGATTTTGGTGAAAAAAAAAACAATATTTGTAGACACCTAATAGTTTACGAGATATTTAATGTGACAAGTGCCTTAAACTTCAACAGTGCTGTAACAAGTAGAGTGGTGGCTTAAAGGGAAGATCGCCAAACCAAAAATTTAAAAAATTATGAAACTTTAGGGATATGTAGAGTTCGCGAGTTATAACACAGAACCGGAAAATAGCTAGATTTTTAAGGTTCAATTTCAGCCTCCCTAGGCAGCAAAAAAATCGTGATATATATATATATATATATCTATATATGCTCTACATATCCCCAAAGTGTCATAATTTTTTAAATTTCCAGGTTGGGAATTTTTCCTTGATAGTCGTAAATTACACTGCTTCCTAAGCGCGTATATAGCTGAAATTCGATTTCTTTCGTCTTACATAGGCATTTCTTTTTCATAGTTCATTACAATTTACATGCAAAATATTTAGTTACTTGTTGTGCAATTGAAGTTTCAGACACTTAACGCCCCAGGGCAAATTCGACTTTTATTGTTAAATATCTCGAATATATAAACTATTACGAATTTAAATAATTGTCAAATCCAGATTAACACTCCGAGTAGCTTCGCCGTGTTTTCACGCCGAGGTGTGTGTACCCTGTACAATGTACATGGTTTGGACATGTTTTCACGTCGATATTTTTCGGAAATCCACTTTCGAAATTTACTTGGAAAACAAACCGGCCTTGGAGTTTGTTTCGTATAAAACATTCCCGGCGAGAGTGATTACTCTGAGATTTCAGAAAAGCCCATCGGACTTAAAAGAGCATTCGTCAAAACCTTGCGCTTGACAGTCAAAGTGTCCTCGTTGTATATCCGTCGCAATAATATTCCTCCCCGCCGCGTCTCACTCGAAAGACGACCACCCCCCAGACATTTCTATTTACATCTAAACGTCCCATCTCTATTAGAGCCTCGCCTATAAACGTCTATCGAATATTCCGCCTCCACCTTCCCCCGAAACGTCTCAATCAGCCACGGGGCCTCGCAAACGGGCCCACAAGGCGTCTATCGCGACGATCGATTGTCAAAACCAAGGGCTATCCTCGAACGGTCTGCGCCATTGGGAGCCCTCGGATTTTATAGTTTAATAATAGAGCGGCGCAGAAGAGTGTTTGCTTATCGGATCCCTGATTTTCGGCCGAAGACACGACGCCGTCGTCGTGCGGCTTATAGAACAGGATGGGGCGAATAAGAATAAAGGTAAGAAGAAAAAGTGGGGTGGTGAAAAAGGAGCGGTTAGAGCTAAAGGTGAAATAAAACGAGGCGAAGGAGAGAAGAGCGGCATGGATCACGTGCAAAGAGGGGTGGGTGACTTGTGCGAAGCTGCTTAGCCCGGCTATGCCTCCCACCTGCGGCTGGCCTTCTCCCTCATCCACCGTCAGACACGAATAATCGAAGCATAATTTCAGCCCGTGGGCTGCCCCTCGCGTATTTCGGACGTTCCCTTTTTATATGGCTACGTACGACCCTCTTTACTATACAGGGTGTATCATATCAGATGGGATGGATTAGGATATGCAAAGCTTCCCATCAACGGGGCTCCCCCATTTCGCGGCCGCGTAGGAGGTTCTTTTTCCTCGCCGTACAAGGTGTATCTTATCAGATTGGCGAGATTATGGTATGTAAAAGTTGCAATTAACAGGATTCCCTGTTGTGCGCTTATGGACGATGCTCCTTTTGCTCTCCGGGCTGTATCGTATTCGATTGGCAGGATTGGGATACGGCGAAGTGGCTATCAACGGGATTCCCCATTTTCTGGTTGCGTGGGAGGTCCTTTTTCTGCGTCGTACAATGTATATCTTATCAGATTTACGAGATTAGGGGGTGTAAAAGTTGCAATTAACAGGGTTCCCTGCTGTGTGCTTATGGATGATGTTCTTTTCGTTTTGTGGGTCGGATCCTATCAGAGTGACAGGATTGGGATATGCAATACGCGCAATTAACGGGATTCCTTGTATATAACAATGTGTAGCTTACATATGATTCTTTATTTACTATATAGGGTGACATAAGGTTCCTGTTCTTTAGTGGCACATGATCTTCCATTTGCTATCAGATTGGCAGGATTTAAATATCTACAACTTGAGTGGCATTTTGTGTATGTGTAGCCTTGTTACCACATAGCGTGTACCCAATCTTAAGGGGTCGTTCCGGTTAGACGGGTTGAAAAACCGATTTTTTTAAAACATTTTTCGAAAGTAGGTACATATCCTCAAGAATGTACTGTTAAATTTTCATGGAAAAATTCCGATTAATTTAGTTTCTACAGAGGCATTTTGTAGGGAGTGTAGAGGCTTGGCCTGTACAGATGAAAACTTTAAACGCGTTTTTCTCGAAACGTCATTTTTTTTCACATCGTGAAGATAAAATCTCAAAATCTATCGAACCGACAGCTTTATAAATTTTACTGCTTATTCTGCACACCTATGGCTCTCGCAGGGACTACAACCAAGTATTTTCATTGAGTCTAATCTACTTTTAAGATCGAAAATAGCAAAAGAAAAATACCGAAAAAAAATTTTCTTGCATTTTGCCCGGCATTTTGCTAATTTTGAAGATAAATTACTAATTATAGTCCGAGCGATAGCGACAGTCATACTGGTCAAGAATCTATTTAGATTTTAGGGTTCAGATAGGTCTAAAAGCTGAAATCGCCTTCACGAGCGAGGCATGAATTTTTAAACATGTCATCAAGACCGCTTTCAAAAGCATCTTAAAACCAATAATTGTATTACTTTTATATTTTTTATTTACTGTAGAAATGTAGTTTAATAAATAGAAAAAAGTTTTATTCCATTACTATAATTATTTTCGTCGCAATAAATTCCTGAAAATCGCTGAATTTATCGGCGCGCTAAGCGGAATGACCCCTTAACTCAAAAGTTGTGGCTAACAAAAACTGTCGCAATTAACAAAGTTCCTGTCTCACGTGGTTACAGACAATTTTCACCTTATCAGACGAAATCTATCTTATCACATTCCAATTCAAAACCTGTCTATTCTTATACATTTCTATTCACTTACAGGCAGCCACCTGAGTTTCTACTTATAATATTTTACCTACTCATCTACATAAATCAATAAAGACGTCAGAAGTTGGCCTTATTCATTTACCTACTGCTAAATCCTCACTGCAAAAACACACTTGACCCATCTGAACTCAAGTCTACGACACCCTGTATAAGGCACGTAATCATGGCTATGTCTCGATACGTATAGGTATAACGAGCCGGGACGTAATTTAATGTGCTCCAGGCGCGATTTTTATTTCTATTCCTCTCGTAATAAACGATTATCATAATAACTGCCATTACGTTAAGGGTTCACGGAGACGACGTGGAACTTCGGCCAGGGGTAAGCAAACTATTTAATACACTCGATGAAAAAATATGGCTCGGTCTACGGCTATTCCATTATATCCAATTTGCGGCCTTCCTTCGGTACCGATGTATTTCAGCTGACAATGATAGTAATGCGTGGACACCGATCTACGAGGTGACAATTTGCATACTTAATCATTAATCAATACGCGGGAAGATGATTTGTATGCGCAATAGCATAGGAACTAACGGGAACCCTGTAATTACGTGTTACATGAAAAGAAGAAACATTTCCGAGAAAGGGCTCTGTGTGCTTCAATCCCTCGTATAATTGTGCCGAGTGGCAATACCGAAACTGAAAACGATCCTGTTTCCGTAGAATTCCTTTCCCCTAACCCCCGATGTGCGGTTCAACTAGTCGGCGAGGAACGTGAATTGTTTACGAACGTTGCATAATTAACGGCGACAGACTATATAATTTACTTACCGTACGGTAGGTATCCCTTTCGCACGTACGCGTCTCGATCGTCAGATGAAGCCATTAATAGTTCAGATCACGCATCGGTCGTGTATTGCTTTATGGTTATTGTGCCTTAATCATGGTCATTACGAGCCGAAAGCTTAGCGCTACGTTTACCTTGCGATACCGATAATCACGGTCTCTAGGAACAGTGATCTTGAATACCGAAGGCTCCAGGCACGAATTCCTCGAATATCGAAATCCGTTTCTAATATCGAATACGTGTATTTCACCTCTTTTTCTTTTCTCCGGATCGAATCGGTAGGACAGCTAGATGTTTCTAGAAATCTATGGCGTCTGTGTCACGAAAGGATTGCTTCGTTGTAATTTAACCAATCAGGTAGGTATCTATAAATAAAACTGTTGGCTTGATTTGTCTTTTAAATCAAGCTCGAATTCATAAAGTACTATACAGTATATTCATATTATTTGAAATGATAAGAGTGTTACGGTGTTTTCACTATCGAGCTCACCTCCTTTATTGAACAATTTTTATTTCTTTATTTATGCATAAATATTACAATATTAAAGAGCCAAATTAAATCTAAAATTTGAAATTCAAGAATGACAGTTGAAGATAACTAAATAAAAGCTGTATGGGGTCAGTTGACCCCATTGAGTTGAAGTTAATGTTGAAATATTCATTCGACGCTGAAGTTGAAACGCTCGATGAATAAAAAAATTAACTGTATTCGTCGAATAAATTCTCGTGAAATAAACAAATTAACTTTATTCGTCGAATAAAGTAAACCCGGTTTAACTTTACTCGTCACATGGCGATAATTTTGTCAACTTATATTCGTTATTCGAAATTTTTATTTAAATAAAAATTTTGCCCATCTCTGATGAACGCACGACTCCAACATCCGTAGTTTCGTGTTGTGAAGTGAAAAGGACGCCAGGAGAGTCCATGATTCCCGAAAGGTTACGATAAACCAAACCACCCGCGGTCATGGCAACTCGTGTGCAACTGCAGGGTGTATATAGTCACCTGCTTGAGCGATTAGTTTCATCCATCATACGCCATAAAGGAAGTCGAGGGGTCGAACAATATCTGATTTCGGGTTTCGACCTGTGTGGCGTTTTCGGTTGGTGGTGGGGTCCCCGTGGTTCCTGGGGACACGAACCCTTTTGTGGGCAACGGGGCCACCCTCCAGTCCTGAACTTTCCCCCGAAGGGGGACAGGCGCGCGACAACCTGCCTTTTTACAACGCCTCGCCTCTATTCAATAACGTTGTCCACGGATGATCGTGTAAACACCGATGCGGCGTAAAACACGTAGGATGGACAATGAAACACCTTTACAGCGAGTTCAAGACCACCATTTTTTCCCCCGGCCCTCGTAAATGGGGAACAATGCAAACAGGAAGTGTTCATTGTTCCATCTGAATTGCTAACGTCGTCCACGAATCGCGCAAACGATCAGATCAGACGTCGACGCCCGTGAAGATCACGATGCCCCATTCGTAATACATACATATTTATACTTCGATTGAGCTTGCTCGCCGACGAGATCCAGACTTTTTTTTTATTTATACACACGGGAAAACCCTTTGGTACATATGGAATAGAGAAGACCAGTCGAGGACTAATACATAAAAGTAGAAACACAAAACTGAACAGCATAAAGCCAAAAAGAAATAGTGTCAAGATAGAGTACAAGCAAAAATGAATAAAATAGAGTGTAAGGATTAACAAGGAGTTAAGAAGGATTATTAACCTTCCGCGCTGAGTGCTTGAAAGATAGTAAGTGGCAGAAGAAGCCCACTAAATGCGCAACAAACTTGGGGGGTACGTGGCTCAGGACGAGTGGTACTAATTGTAAGTAGGGTTTGCCGGTTTTTAAAAACCCGTTTTTTTTTATAAATTTGTAAAATTCGAAAACCGGTTTTATATACTAGAATTAATATGTAAAAATGAATTAATTATTTAATTAAAAACGTTAACACTTCGACTTGAAATCGCTTCGGACACAAGCGTATTGTAGTAGATAACAGTTTACTGTAAAACTAATCTTCACGAGTTCATATTTTCGGAAGAAAAATACTAAATGAAATAAAGATTTATAATTTATATTTTGTACGGATTTTAGTTATTTTAGTTTTTTTTTCATTTGGTTTTGCATAGAGCGTATTTTATTGTGTTATATTTTTGTAGATCCATAAATATTAAATGAACTCAAAAATTGTAGGGATTTGTACGGATTTTAGTTATTTTAATTTTTTTATTTATTTGGTTTTATATAGATAGAGTATAATTTTATTTTGTTATATTTTTGTAATTCCATAAATATTAAAAAAATTGAAATTTTTTTAAAATAAGTAGAGATATTTATTGCCTATTTTAATTATATTTTTTGTGAAAATTCGAAAACTGGTTTAACCGGTTTTTTTGGGAATAGTGGAATTCGAAAACCGGTTTTTTCAAAAGTCGGTTTTTGTATAAACCTTAACCTTAAGTGGTACATAGAGGTAATTCCTTGCACACACGTGAATAAAAAATGGAGAATAAAATTGTTTCGTGCGAGTCTTCGCTTTCGAAAAAATCGATTTCAAAAATTCATCCGATACGTGTAAAAGTCGTGAGACATCCGCGCACTTGATTAAACGTCAGCAGAATTTATCAGTAAATATGGTACAACTGGAAGACAAAACTAATTTTCAAAATGGATATTATACAGAAAAAAATGTATTCTACATTTTCGATTTATTTTTATGCAAGGAATTGCCACATGCCCAGTTGCACCACCCATGCTATCCCACCCTGTATATAAGTGGGCTACTAAAATGGCTCCCAGGGACATTGGACCAACGTGTTCTCTTATTTAACAGTATTTCCAGATAATCTTATTGGGTAGTCTAGAAAACCTTCACCGTAATTCCATGCCGAATAAGAATGTAGGTAGGTACAAGTTTGTCGGTTTAAAGATCGCCATTTCTCGCATTGGACTCTTCACTTGGGATTGGATGAGAAGAAGGTATTCGAACCCGATGTCTCAGATAAAGTAGGACGAGATAAGCTTCCACGAATACTGGAATTCCTGTATCGGAGAATCTAAGGAAACGTCACGCGGAACACCTCTAATGCGGTTCAATTTGAAATTCCAGGATGGGTATAGAGTTTCGGGTGGGGAACTATGGTGGCAGGCAAAAGGGCCCGCTGGCGCGATCCGGTCAAGAGAACAATTCCCTTGCCAACCCTTTTCTTGTGATTAATGTATGCAAAGATAGCGCGCCCGGGAACAGGCTCACTCTCCTGATTGGTTAGAACGAAACCAGACAAGCAAAAGCAATTCCTCTGTAGCGTTCATTTAATGACTCCTCGATTGACGACGCGCCTATGGACACCTTCAACGTGTCCACCAATTAGGCTAATAATCAATTTTCTTCATTGCTACAGTCGATGAACAGAGGCACATAGGTATTTCAAACGCTTCGGTGTATAATATTTACGATCCGTTACTCACACTCGAGAAGGGCGAGGACATTCAACGAAATCCTTTGTAAAAGGTGGACATTAAACAGCGGATGAATAAGGTAGAGATCCACGAATCTGAGCGTGGTAAACGTTCCCAAGGTAGCTTAAGTTTCAAATTCCAGGATAGCCTTCAGGACCAAGGAGGACACAGGGATACTGCGCGGAGGGAGGACAATTCCCGTGGCAACCCTTTCAGCATGATTAATGCGCGCGAAGATAGCGAGTTCGAGGCCAAGCCCATCCCCGTGAGGGCGTATTAGTTTTAAGGGAAGGAAAGAGAGAAACGGAGGAAGAGAGGAGCAAAATAAAATGCCCACATCCGACCTCTTTCATTATAAATGCCCCTGTGTGTTTATTGTCGGGGACCACTCTCTAGGTGTGCTCCGAAACCCGTAAACTCTTTCGGGGCTTTTTGGGGGCTGGACCGTCGGAAACCGTAGGACGCCTTCCTTACAAGATACACAGAGTCCGATTTTTTTCGGCATCGGGCTATAGATGCTGCTCAGAGATAAGGGAACGTGTACGCCGATTTCTCGGTTCGACGATCATAAGTCTGCACGTACCTGTGCGGCTCGTGTCTAATGAAGTCACGGAATTTCGATTTTTTTTTTGACCATTCCTGCTTGGGCATTTACGGTCTGATGGCTGAGGACGAGTAATTTACAGGTGGGAGTGATGTTAATCGTATTTGCGGCACGGTGAATGAAGAATTTATAAGGTGTAATGATAGAATTCGAGTCTGTTTCGGCAAGTAATGTATGTCAGGGCTGGGGAAAATTTTAAATAGTTTGAGCCGAAATACTATAAACTGAAATATTTCCATAAGCAAATACTGTTTGAAAATACTATTTCGTTTAATGCTTAAATCGTGAGCAAATACTATTAACTATTTACATTCGGATCCGCAAATAGGAAATAGGGGATCGAAAATAGCAGACACAAATTTCAAAACCAAACAAATCTCCAAAATGTCGTTCGCTACCTTCTTAAAATTACATATATTCGGGAAAATATTTCTTGCAAGTATTTCTGAACTTAGGTATGTATGTTTACACATATTTTTTGTGCTGTCAGTCAGTCAGTCAGTCATTATTTAAAATACTAGGTATTGTTTGAACTCTTGTTATTTGAAACACCATTGTCTTCTATTTCAATGAAATATTCATTTCTCAATAGAATTTGTATGAGTTAGTATTAATATATAGATTTGAAATATTATTTCTTTATATAACTACTATTTCAAAGAAAAGTTTATTGGTCAAATCCTGTATCACTCGAAGAAATAAAAATATTTATTTCTATTTATCTATTTCAAAAATCTATTTTCCTCAGCCCTGATTTATGTACATACCTACATACGTGAAAGGAGATGTGTATGTAATAGCACTGTGTTACCTGTTGTTAGAATTTATTTTTTTTTACATTTGTTGTTACTCGAATTTTTTAAATGCTCCATAGCCCATATGCAGCACATATTGTTTTAGCATCAGGAAATAGTAGTTGAGTGATAAAAATTAAACAATTAAAATTATTTTAGACGTTTGTAGATCGCCATATTTTGAAATTTTGCCTGTGACGTTTTTTAGGTCTTATATTATAGTGTCAGAAAAATATAGAAAATAAATTTCGTTGGTCAAGGTAATGCAAAATACATACGTAGACTTATTTCCACCTTCAAAGTAATGTACCTACATATTAATTAGTGAAATGTTACTATCCCTGTATTTCTTGAAGCTATGACACTTTAACACTTCTACTCTTTAACTGCTAAAATACCTTTCCTCTTGAATAACAACAGAATAAACAAAAAATGATCTAATATTTTTTTCTGGAATTATATAATAACTGGTTCTAGCATAATTCATTTTATTATTCGTTCTACCATCATTCGTATCACTATTACTCACTCTGCCATCATCACCGTAGTCATCATCATTAATCTCGGCATAGATCTCCCTGTCAGTGATTCAAATGAACATCATTTGGCTTGAAATTAATTAGAATTATTTAAACAACATATTTGATTCTCCTCAAAGAAATCATTTTCGACTTCCCAATCTTACAAATATTACTTCAAAGTTAAAACGACTTCAAAGAGTGTCATGGTCAGTATTTGTTATTTTTTATGAAAAATATCAACAGGTTATAAAGTTCCCTTTTCAGTACCTTCCTAAAATTGTTTGTCGATTGAAGTGGCGGTAAGCTAAGTGCCTCATTGTCAGTTTAATTGGCGGTAAAAGAAGGAGGCTTTACTTTTCCACCGGGTCTGTGCGAGGAATGCTTGAAGAGTTTTAATTAATTAATTTAATTATTACATATTACTTTGATACAATATTGATGTAAGGCCTTATTTCTTTCTTTCAAAACAGCCCATCGAATTTTATTGTGTCAATTAACATCATAATAGATATTAAAATTGTATATTCGTTTGCGGTTATTGATAGTACAAATACGAATGTGTAACAACATCTAACAATAAGTTTGTATTTTTTGTGCTAAGTATTTACAAATGGGTATGACATGTCCAGTGCAAAATTGATATTCTGAAAATGGCACCGCGAGCTGTGTCGAGTTAAAAAACGAAGCTGCGTAACTTGTCAATACTTCAATACTTCAATCGAACGGAGTATTCACAAACTCCTTATTAAAATTAAGATTCGTACCGCGGTGAGGAGCTCGTCAACGGCCGGGGACCCAGAAAATCTCAGCTGAACGGTCTTCGTCGAGACTGATTAATTGGAGGTTAAGGGTTTCGGGACGTTAAGTGGTTCACTGAAATGTTTCTATGGGCCGATGCATGGTGGGAGCCACAAGAGGCCGCGCGTGGATTCAAAGGCGGGCGAAAGGACAAAGGAAAAAGGAGGAGAAGAATGCGACCTCGACCAGTTGCCGCTTCTTTCGTGTCAAAACACGGCGCTAATACATCATTAAAAGAACGCGCCCCTAGCGTGAAGGCCTAGCGCCACTGAGGGGCTACAAGGACACCTCATAATCGATTGGCTTACTTTCGATCAATGCTGTCTCCTCTATCTCCGTTACAGCCTCGGCTCCTATCTTGCACCCCTTATCATTTATTGCTTCCTAGTTATCGGTTCGAGAACACGAACAGACTCTTCCTCGACTCAGACTTCTAATTTCAATATCTGTCTATTCTACCAAAATGAAGCAACTGATAGATGTTTTGAATTGAAAGAATGAAGCATAATATTTGCTATTGTCGTTTGAGGTCTCTGGACATAAGTCATGTAATATTTTAATATTTCAGCTGCTGTACAGGTAGTTTATTTATAGCCTGAGAAGGCATTGAATGGTTTGATATAAATATTTGTAAAAGGATCTCAGCCTGATGTCTTTCATGTAAATAATTGCGTTCCCACAAATCCTTCGATAGTAATGCCTCAGTGCGCGTAGCACAGAGCAGAGAAATAAATTTCAATTCGAAGAACGCCTAATGTGACTAAACTGTGAATGATATCATCTCGCTGGATCAGTACAAATGAATATAATTAATTATACTGTGTGATAGCAAATAGCGCTTCACAGACGTATATCTTGATTTATGGTAGTCACGCTAATTCAGTTAATGAAACATAGTATTGACTAAGTAGGAATCATTGACTGGCATTAATCATTCCTATGTGTAATCTCCAATCACTTAATAAGCTATTGACAATTCTGCAGCCACTGCTCCAAGTTTCTCATAGTCTGTTATTTAAAATAAATCTGACGTACTGAACATAAATTATTTAATCCTTTTCTGCGAACTCATAGTAAATAGAATGAATTGTCGACTTGTGGAAGTAGAAAATATTGTAACCTTCCGTTGGAAAGGTGGCAAATAATATAAAGAAATTTTAGTACCATGACATGAGAAGATAAATAAAATCAGAATGTAACAATAGAAAATAAATTTGCAGCGAAATCTAGTGACGGCGGTACAACATTACATCCCACAGGAACCTCAAACTTAATATCACTCTACTACGAAGATGCAATTTTTGCCATTCAGGGACCTTTTGCACTCTTCTACTGTTACATGTGCTATATAATTTCTAACTATTTTTATATTTCTTACATGTTTTCTTTCACAATGTCTACTGTGCAATAAAGAATTATTATTATTATTATTATTACTACTATTATTACTATTATTATTATTATTATATCTATAATGTCAATGTAAAAGCAAGAAGTTAAGCAACCAAGAAATTCTACCGAAAAAGTCTGTCCCAATAATCTCATGACTCACTGCATCTAAAATTTCACTCTGTCATGGCCAATTTCGATTAAAATCAGAGCCACCGCGTCTGCTGCATTCACGAACATTCATACGTGCACGTAGTTAACATCAGAGTTGGGCAGTAACTAAATAAAGAATTATTTAAATAACGGATCAAATGAAAGTTACTTTAACTTTAGATTATTTGACGAATAAAGTTAATTTTTTTTTATTTATCTAACCCAGGTCGACTTTACTCGAGACACGATGAATACTTTTTTTTAATTTTTATTCATTATTCGAAATTTTATTTAAGTAAAAATTTTGTCCATCTCTGGTTAACATTAATATTGCCACAGAAAAATGGCATTCAGTTCTTTACTGTACCAAGTGTGCTTGAACGTAAAACGGAGGACGGGGCGAACTCGTGGATGAAGGGCCTACGGTGGAGGAGTTAAATGACAAATTGATGCAGTGTTAAATTGGCGGGCGAGCCGATGCAGGTAGATGCATTTAGAGATACACCCGTAACTTCTACGTACAGGGCCAGCCGCTCCAAGTCGAATTTGCGACGCCCTCGGGCACGATCGTTATACATCGCAGTTTCTAAATTAGTCTCAACTCACTCTGATTGAACACCGGCGTGGCGAACCCTTAGCGATCGCGCGCAGCCCGCTCGATCGAGGATTTATCACGGCCCGATCGACGAATACTAAAGGCGAGTATGCCTGTCGATGATCATCTCGCTCCACACTCGACTACGTCGCTTCGTATGACGTTAAATGGCGCATTTTTTCCCAGGCACAAATAATGATACGAAATGAAAGTTCGTTGGATCTTTGATGGATGTCTAATTGTTGGATCCTGGATTTAATTTGAAAAAATCGTGAGCGGGCAATGGAATTTTCTTTATGGCAAAGGAGAATTTAAAAGGTCTCTGGTTTTACATTCTAATTGAGTGTTATTGAGGATTGTTTAAATTTTAGTGGAGTAGTGATAGTGTACAACGATGTATGTAATTAATAGTGTTTGATATGAAGAATAGACAACTTTTTAATTTGAATGAATTAGTAATGAGGAAATTCATTGTACATTGGTGGAGGATTCTTTTTGTATTTCGGAAAATAGTAATTGCAGTGGAATTTATATTATATTTCGTAGCCCTAGAATGTTTAATCAAACTTCAGTGGCGGGTTTTGTTTATTATATTAGTTAATAAATGTGGTCGAAGCATAGGTCCACAATCTGTACATATATTATAAATGTTCATAGCAGATGTTTTGAGTAAGCTTTGAATAATGAAGCTTCATCTTATTAATTTTTACCATTCTTTCGTATTTGACTAGGATAATTCACAATTAAACACATAAATCGAAGAGTTCTTGTAGAAAAAACTGTAACTACTAAAATTAAAAAAAAATCTTTTTTTAGCGGAAAATGTTCTACGTACCAATGGTAATACGTAATTATGAAATGAATGGTAATTATTAAACAACAGAAATTATTTTATTCTGTTCCATTTCTGAATTTGCCCCACTAACTAGCATACATTCTTCACACTTCATATGAGTCATACAGCAATTAACTCATTACTCAATTGAATACTCTCGTACAAAGAACTTCTTCAGAAAACCGCAAAACACTAACGACCAAAACATCGAAAAAAGCCAACCCATTCAATCAAATTCACTTTCATGACGGATCAATAACACATCGTGCCACCCGATCATCTCGAAGTGCCAGCAACTTTGCAACAGTAACGTGGAAGTAGCGCGTAATCGATTCTTTTTCCTCATTTTTCGCGAATCAAGGCGAGTTGGTTTTCGAACGTAAATCACACCGTGCTCGCCGCTGGTGCTACTTAAGTAATATACCACGGATAATTCAAGGCCCGTAGCAACGAGATACCTTAGAACACTGCGGTGTTTTGCGCCCCGTTGCAAAAAGGCCGGAAGGAAGAGAGTTGGAACTATCATCGGCGTTTAAACGTTAGAACGCGTTGCTGATCGCGGACAGTGCAATTTTCCGTATTTCGATTCCCCAATAAATAACACTCCCCTGGGGAAAAAATATCGCAGGCGGACTCGCATTTACCGCGTTTCCTCTGCGCCGCTTAAACGGCGGAACGGAGGGAAAAACAGGCCCCTCGGTGTTACACTTTCGAACGAGGAGCAGCCTCCTCGCGAGGGGAAATAGGCGCAAAAAGCGCGCATCGATGGTCACGGATGCGCTGCAATTATTCGCAATGTCCGAAGAGCATTCCATGATAACATGGGGCAACGTCAGATCACAACGATTTATGACAGTTCGATGAATACTTATTATAGCCGCGCACTCCGGCGGTCACCGATTACTACAATTAACGGGCATCGATTTGGCATGTGTTTAAACCGCCGTACATGTTATTTAGATAACAATAATACCGTCGGTAAGTGAGCCAGGATGTTAATATTGATACGTAATCGATCGTATAAATATAAGACACGAGGAGTTCAGGAGTTTAGTGGCATACGCTGCAACGTAACGCCATAGACTTGTGTACGTACCTACCTATGTATGGTTTCTGGAGTTATGGAGAGCTTTTGCTCTTATGTCAAATGACTGAGCAACTATTACCTTTATTTTTATCGAATTTGTGATTCGATTTACGAAAAGGAGGGGAAGAGTTTTTGAATGTTTAAGCCGGGAATCCACCGGGAAGCCAAGCTAAGCTATGCTATGCGATGCTATGTTTTAACGTAGCTTTTGGTGGAAACGGTTCCATAAGAATGTATTGAAGCTAATTTTTTTAAAACGTAGCATAGCATAGCATAGCTTAGCTTCCCGGTGGATTCCCGGCTTATTGAAAGACGATGCTTTTGGAAGGTTTTAATTTGAGGATCAAAGTTTAAAGAGATGTAGATACATAATAGGGCGGAGATTCATAGTGGTGTAAGTCACTCGCATTGCAGTGTGGGAACACAGCTAAAGGCTCAAAATACTACCATCTTAATATACCTATAAAGCAGAAAGTGTTTGTGTGTTTATCTATCGCCTAAAAACTTTCGAACGCTAAACTCTGGGGTCACGAAATGTGTCCCAGTTCATTATACCTAGCTAATCCAGATGAATGTGACTATTTTCCCCCCAAAAAAATAATTTTTTTTATAAAAGCAGAATGTAAATTTCGGGCAAAGCCGAGTAGTAAAGCTAATAATAAATATGTACATACTTAAAAATTAAAGAAAAAATGTAATTTTCCATTTTTTTTCCACTTAGCACAAGGCATGAACAACATTAGCACATTCATTATATTAATTTGAGGCAGTGAGAGCAACAACGGACCAACCCACATTAAAAAAAAATCCTATTTTATATGATTAATAGAGCCTATTGGAATACGTTATTGCTACTAACTCAATTTCGAAAAAAATGTGGGTTAGCCCGTTGTTGCTCTCACTGCCTCATTTATACTGTTCATTCGCCGTGCTGATAAGAGCGACGACACTTAGTCGGACTTAAACCGGTATGTTTCAAAACGCTCTGCTTTTGTTAGTTAAGTGCTAAAGAGAAATGCTCTCATTTCTCAGTCAAGAATGAAGTTATAATTTAATTCACTATGAAAGTAAACAGATGGAGCCTTTGAGACTTAAAAACTGTTATTAACTAAAATTATCATAATTTGCACTTAAATCACTATGATTCTCAGCCCTTCATATGTTTTATTCTAGTTTCAAAGTTATTGTGAGAAGAGCTTGTGAATGTTATCTCCAGTTCTATTGAGATATTTGCTTATGCAATTTGACATTATTCAATCAGCGTACAAGGTGGCATGCAATACTAAATACCTTGAAATTACCTTTCGATCTATTTTCTCAGTTTTGTACAGTAATTGTAACTAGCTATGATTTTACACAATGTTCCATTATATGTACTTCTATTAATATTCGGGGTATACGAAAGGAATTCATTGTCGTAATTAAACTAATTTCAGTATGGGCTCCAACCAGCCTCGATTTTCACCTGATTTCTACGTCGAAAATTATTTGAAGGATTACGTGCTCGCCAACGAGCCTACAAACATTGTGAAACTAAACGAGCCTTAGACATGTGTGGGACTAAATGAAAGTTATGCCGAGCGGGTAGTATAACTCAAAAAACAGACAGTGTTGGATAATAAAATACGAAGAAATTGTAGAAAACTTAATCATTTCTATTGCATCTATATCATATTCAACTTTTGTTTAATTTAAATCCGAAATACCTGATTTTTCAACTTTTTTTTAATATTCTTATTTGCCACCCCGTACATGACTGCAACATTCATAAAATCGAATAAAAGAAATCTAGCACACAGATAAGACACAGCTCGATTTCTTCTTCGAATAGTGACAGTAACTTATGTTGCCTTCATTCATCAAATATTACGCAGAAGCAAAGTTCATCGCCAAACTGTAATTCGTTGATGTGAAAGCTGCGTGAAAGTCGGAGGAAAACGTATCAGACAGCTTTTATGGAGGGCAATAATTTATGAAGCTGTAATATAAAAAATAGTAAAACATACCTAGCCAGTGAAAATCTCTCCTGCCATCGTATAACACGAAACACTTGCATCACTGGGATACGAAATTTCGTAAAATTTCAGCAACTATTCCTTAGATCAACATCTTTCACCATTTAACCGTAATTTAATTTAATTTGAAGTGTCTTTTTATTTTCTTGAGGAAGCAAACACGTTTAAGAAATTTTGTAAAGAAAATCTGTTTGTCTATTTTCCCATCAAACTTACACTTTTATGTTCAACAATTATTCTTATCGAACACTATGTAAGTACTTCTATATCCACAAGTTAAGGGGTTATTCGCAGCCAGGAGGTAGAAGAAGAATTTTGATTCTCTTTGAGAATTTATTTCAGGAAGTATATGCATATTTTTATGCACAGGTTTTGTACTCTCGAAACGGATTTTTCGATTGCGGTGACCACGATTTCTCAAAACTTTGTAGATTTCTTCTATACATTCAAATCTAGTTTTTAATCGAAGGATTTGTTTTTCCAGTGCATAAGTAGTTTTTATTTTATATATGAAAAATGAGTGTTTTTTTTACGAAAATCGATCATTTCACTTTAAACATCCGCCACTTTGTACCAGATTAATATTTTATAAAACAAAACGACTAAAGCCTAGATAAACTATTGTACTAACTAAATCTTCGTCGTTTCTTAATTTCAGATAACCAAGTGACGAAAAATGTTGATCGCCGCGAAACGTGTTTCTAAAAGCAGTTGTCGGGAAGTCAGTTGCAATTTTGTAATAAATAAATACTTCTGCACCAAAGAATAATATAATAACCTGTTAAAGTGTCCCTCATCTGAATACAAAAACCTTTGCATAAAAATATGCACGTACTTTCTGAAATAAATTCCCAAAGAATCGTTCTCCTTCTACCTCCTGACTGCCAATAACCCCTAAAGTAAAAAATCATTTCTGGTGGAACAATCTGAAAATGAGGAGTATTATCAAGCATCAAATATGGTCCAATTAAGAGTCCCCTCCCTCCGCCCGTAAAACGTACAACCAGCCTATTTACGGAAGTCACGGGCATTTAGAATTCTTCCCTATATGAGACACGAAATACCTTATCAACTAACGAGAATCCGTCGAACCTATCCCGATACGCGGAGATATTCTCAAGCGTTTTAAGATCAATTCTCGACAAATTGCAACTCCTTCAATCAGGGATTTATCACGATTGAATCGACGTTTATTATAGTCATTATCTTGGCTACACGTTGGTCCGGCGCTCATTTGCATGACGCAGACACGGCCGTTCCCTTCGTTAAACCGGCGATCCTGGGGCCGCCAGTGGACAGTATATTGTTCATAAATATCGGTAAAATTGGAGTAACATCTCTCACGATGCTCGCCGATGACCATCCTGTGGGAAGCACCGAGATTAAGTGACAAGTTATCTCGCGCGATATACGCAAATTTCTGCCCGCGTGAAGTCGACACTTTCTATGAGAAACACTTGTCCCTTCTGTGCACGTTAAAATGCCTCGCTGATATACACTTGAGTTATAAAATGTATTCAGACTTATATTCATTGCGCGTCCACAGCGCCGCGATCCTTTTATTGGAATTCGTAATTCACGCGATATTACAATATTTAACGTTGCAACTATTACTGTATAAAATATCTAGTGGTTCGCCGGGATCGTTAGAATTCTTGTCTGAAATTGTTATATTTAGAAACATGGCATGTTTATAGGCGGGTGTTTGGACGAAAAAAAATGAATATTTGTAAAATGGAGAAATATTTAAACGATTGAGATTTTTGCGACATTGACAATGAGTTATGACAGTAATGCAGGCGCAGTCAAATTATTTTTACGGATTCGAAATTGCAGGGTAGTTCGTTTTATTTCGGTATATATTTTATTCGATTTTTTAAGTTTCTAACGATGAATAGACTACCCGGGGGGATATATTAAGGGGTAAATAACGATTATTAAAATGAATTAATTGCATGTCAATAATCGTGCAACAAGTAATACATTTCTCCGACTCGATACATGTATACACAGTTGCTCGTTGTGCACATATGCACGCACGCCCACATTCCTGAAACTCGACTTCCCTACTATTAACAGGTATTTTATGAATATGCATTCGCGACTTCAAGACCAGCATTTTTCACTGTTTAAGTATTCAATGTCGGCCAGGGAAAACTTTGTATAGGTATCGCCGTCACGCGAAGCTGGCATACTGCATGAATGACACGCATTTGCGTTTATTTTACATGGTTTATGTTTGTGATTAACTCCATAAATTCCGAAACCATGTCTTTACAAGGTCCAAAGCCATGCATTTATCATTGAAAAATAATCCTTTTTAGTCATCTCGATTTTATTCTTAGCCGGGCGCTGCGCACGTGAGAGCGTGGCTGAAGTTGCGAAACTACCCTTCAAATGGTAGGGAGGAATATGTATTGTATAATTGTTAAAATTGGGTCCGTTTGATTATACTTATTACTGCTAGATTAATTCTAAATTAATACAACGTTCCATGCGCTGTCTGAAAGATGCATCAACTCGACCAATACCAACCCCCCATTACTACCAGTTTGGTAATGCCCTATCTCTTCAAAACTATCCAGAAATCCTCGTGCAAAGCAAAAAGTCGATTGCGCCCTAAACTATTCAATTTTCTAAATTAATGTCGACATCTGCCCCCCCCCCCCCCCCCCCCCTCCTAGAAACCACGCACAAGGCAATCAAATCGTTT
The DNA here is from genome assembly GCA_029448645.1 of Andrena camellia. Lineage (NCBI taxonomy): Eukaryota > Metazoa > Arthropoda > Insecta > Hymenoptera > Andrenidae > Andrena > Andrena camellia. Next base: position 46,355,140 of record CM055676.1, on the reverse strand, counting down.
CCACTTTCACAGAAATTCCAAGGATTCACCCGTCTCCCGGAAAGCTCGTAAAGCCCCACTTGTCCAGTGTCGCTTTTTGTCGTCCCCCTCGGAGGCTCTTATGATCCTTGATTGACATGCAACATTCCGCGAGAAGAAGGCAGCTCCTCCAATTTACGCAGTTCTCGCGCGGGGAAATTATGACGGCACGTGACGTCGGCGCTTTTGCTCTCTAAAAATAGTAATCCGCGGAGTGAGCTAATCCCATTGAAATAGTGGCGGGTGGTGGACGCAACGGAATCCACGCTAGACAACGGGTGGAATGACATCTGGCGATGGCGACGGGGAGAGTGTTTCCTTGCTGGACGCCGTGGCACCAGCCTACCATCGCGAGGCTTCTAACGCGTTCGACGAATTCGTCGCGTGTAATCCTTTATTCGATTAGAGCGCCAACGCGATGCGCTTAGTCCGCGTCGCCAACCCTTAATCTAGGCAACACTTGCGCGCCTGCCCTCGGGACAAACAGACCGATTACCCGCTGAGTGGACGGTGTTTTCTTTTTTCGTCGACATTAATTCGCGAAAATAGAATGACAGAATTTCATTCACGTCGAATTCATAGTGAAAGGAATTTGAAGCGTCACGTTGGTTCAAGTGCTCCTCGTTTTAACCACTTGCGGTGGAATGATGAGCTGTGCTCGTGCTACCCTCTTCGTTCTATATATGTTTGGATTATATTAGGTGGGTGCATAAGTTTGTTCGTTTTATTGAACGAAAGATTCTATTAAAAGTAAGAACATATTATATGGTTTTTTAATCACTATGTATTTTTATTGGCTATCTATGAACTTTTGCCACTTTTCTGGTAAAAGTATAAGTAGGTATAGTAAAAGAAGACATTTCTGTCAGCATAACAGTGAGCAAACGAAATTTTACACCGACCTATAATATAATAGTATACCTATACGTTACGATTTGTGCACGTTGGTTTGAGATAATGTCTTACGTTTGGCAAAACTGTTTTTTATATTTGTTAGTGGAGAATACTGAACATTTTTAGGAAATTATTACTATTGTTTGTTTATTTATTAATTAATCTCTAATACAAGTGTAAAAACTACATGGCAGATACAGGGTCAATTGGGCCTAATTATGCAAAAAGCAACCAACCCCCAAAATGGTAAAAAATTAGTTAAACGCAGCATGGATCCCATAATTTTGTGATCTCTAATTCTCAAAAAATTACCAACCCATAGAACAACTCTTACGTTGTACAATTATTAAATCTACCAAGCCTTAGTTCCCTTAAAAAATGCAAAAACGAAAGCTTCAGAAAATTTAAAATAATATTAATTATTCTACTCACTGTTAAACAACCCATTGAAAAACGTTATAAAACAATAACACGATATAAAATATCCCCAATAGAAATAAAGCTACTTTTCTTTAACAATTAAAATCTTCAACCTTTTACTCATTTTCAGATCATTGAGGGTTGTTAGTTGGTAGCTTTCTGCAGAATTAGGCCCAATTTTGAACCGTAATCTTGTCATGTATGTACATCTCAGAGGAAGATTAAGATTAAGATTCTTATTTTCTTAAAGATGTAGTAGGAAGAAGTAATAAGTAACATAAATACATAGCTTGATATCTAGGATGGGTCAAAGTTCAACTAGCAACAGTTGAACGTTAAATTTGCTAACCTTGGAAGATGTTAGATATTTTTCAAGAAGATTGGAACGAGCTGGTTGCTTCGTGAATCTCGAATGCGAATCAATGTTCATGGGGAGAGAAAATGTTTTGCAGGGGAAAATATATGCGACACGTGCTCCGAAAAGACCGTTTGCATGAAAATCATGCGTCGTCAAAAAATGGCCAAGGTTGCAGTTATTGTTCCTTAACTTGGAGAGGAACGTCGAACTCTGAAGCATGCTTGAATTGCAAAACAGTTGTATATTGAAAATTCTGTGCTTAATACAGTTTGAGGGTTTTTTTACCCAGTTGGATAAAACGTGTCTCATTGCAATATCATTGTAACTTGCAGCAACGACATTGTTTTCTTTGTACATATACCAACGTTTTTATTTGTCCAAAGTGATTCGTTATTAAAGAGGATGATGTTTCATGGAAAATGAATCGAAAATGGAGAAAGGAAATGAATTTCCGTTTTTTTTTTTATTTTAAACAAATTGATTTCGAAGATCTATTTAGTAGATTTCATTCCAGATCATCCCCCACTTACTTTTATTCACAAATATCAATTTCAGACTAAATAACTAAAATAAAACATGTAAAAATTCAATAAAACGCAAGGCTTCGTTAATTACAACATAGAAAAATTGCTTGTAGAGGAAAAGTGGGACATCAATGGAAATAATTTCCAAGGGAAAATTAAGACATTCGGTTTTGCACGCTGTTTCGAGTTAGAAGGATAAGATGTAAAGGACTAAGAAGGAAGATTACGATCTTCTATATTAATACCATTTTCCGTGAAAGCAGAAAAGGTGGGGTGTGTAGTTTATGATACTGTCGTTTCACACCGAGAGCGAACCGCCCTCTTGGCAAAGCACATAATTTCCAGTAACATCGGGTACCACCCTTGTCCCCTACTGTTTTCCACGCATTTCTTCCCTAAGAAGTGTCACGGTAAATACTTTATATACTTAAAAAAAGAAATTTCACCAGAATTTATATATATGCTGGTGTATACAGATGCATTCCATTTCACGTTGCTTGCTATTTCTTAACATTTTTTAAAATGTTGTGTACTGTCTCATTTTCAAAAACCTTGTGACCAAAATTTTTATTTTATATAAAAAATAGCTGAACAGATATTTGGAATATGTCACATGTTGTAATTAGATTTCGATTATGTTTGAAGACTATGAAATTTACTTCCAGAGATTGTGTTCTTTATATCCCTACTGAAAATAGAACACGACAGAAACTAATGCTTTGTATTCTACTTTAGTTCAGATGAACAAATTTCTACGACCAGTAACTGAATAAATTCAAACATTCTGTCAAACATGATTTTTCACCTGAATTTTTAGTAAAATTATACAATATAAAGCGTGATTGAACTCATTTAATTGTACTCCTTCAATCTTCTAAAAAAAACCATATAAGTCAGTTTACAAATACCAGCAATAATATTGGTCCTTAGTGATTTTGAGCAGCTAGCCTTCAAGCTATTATTGTTACGTGATACAGGCCTCTATAAACCTCGTATTTTCTATTAATAATTTTTTTCCACCTGAAGGCATCAAACAATACCTGCCAACACAATATGATATCCACCAAGATACTAACATGCCCTATATCTATTTCGCCACCTTGTATAAATAAAAATCGAGGGAACTAAATTTGAACGAAACACCATCGTTAAACTATACGGAAGCTTTTGCAGCTTGCTTCGTAAAATCAAAAACGCGATGATGCACGTTTCACGCGCCCCTTACAGACGGTGACCGCCGCGCGAGTCGATAGATATTCATAATGGATGTTCGTGCAGTAAATGGAACTGCTAATAGTGACGACCATGAGCGCACGGTGGCACAGGGTGGGCCCTCTGTTTGCTTGTGCAACACAGCACTACCGTCTAATGACAATGTCGTGTCTGACAGATTATTTTAATGGGTTAAGCTTCTTAACATTCCCACTCACATGTGCGTTTCGGCTCGTTATGGCATTGAGTGTTTGCTGTAATCCCCGAGATTTAGACAAGAGCCCTACGCGAATCGAAGCTATGTATTTTCACGTGATTCCACTAAACAGTTGTTGAAATGTTTATTTTTTAGACTAACGTGGATTGAAACTCTCCACGTGATTCCTGGTATTCTATTACTTCGAAAATCTAAGACGATAAAAAACGGATGTTAGTGTGGAGGTGTTATGATTAAATAAGTATAACGAAGGCTTGAAAATAGAAAGTGTGATAGATGTAGATCCCCCCCCCCCATTAGAAGAAATGTAACAAAGAGATGGTTAGAATTATATACATACAAATGACAAACTAAATTAACTCGATGAAATATTACAACCCTTAATGGTACTACTTAGGCAGTAGTTTCTTGTCAAAAATGAAGTATTTATTTTTCATTTAATTACAAAGAAATAAATTGAAGCTGAGACTTATTCCTTGATACAAAGTTTGTTAAAATCATATTCTTTAAAAACAACACGATTGTTTTGTAAAAAATATGCATTATATATGACGCTACAGATGGATCATTAAAGAGGCTTTTTAATTAATTTCCTTTTGTTTTCCAGTGATAACTCAGAAACGGAGATTCCAATCGATTCAAATCAAATTCGACCATGTTCACGAAGTGTGTAGTTTCGGCCTGAATCTAAATCGAAGTTAATAAAATCTCTTATTATTTATGAACAAAAACTAAAACCGCATCTTTTATAACGAAAAACGCACTTTTTTACAAATCGCCATTTCGAAGTTGTAATTTTCATAATTTTGCTACTTTTATAGGTTCACTGCAGAACCAGAGGTATTCTGAAGTAAAATCTACAAGCAGGTCGTTGAATTTCGTTTTATTTCGTTCTATAATGCATATTTTTGGCGAAACAAATATGTGTTTTTAAAACTTACGATGTCAATAAACATTGTGCCAAAGAACAAGCATCAGCTTCAATTGATTCCTTCCTAATTAATTGAAAAAGAAATGCTTCAGTTTCGACAAAAACGACTGTCTAGTACCCTTAAGCTCTCCATTGCACCATGCCTATCCTCACAAAGGTTCACTGTTCCTCAAGGGAAAGCATCTACACCTATAGTAACAGCGGCAAACTGCTAACACCGCTCCTAGTGAATCTAATCAATTTACAAAACATCGTTAGGTGACTGCCAAATTTGAATCAAAATCCGACTAAATAATTTCGATACAATCTCCCATGTACTTTACTCTCAGAAACGAATTATTCCTAAACAGACTTTCTGCGTACTGCAAAGAAACAAATTTAACAACTTCACCAACACCCCCTAGTTGCTTCCGAATTTTCAGACCAACTTCCCTCTCGATTAGAAACACCAGTATCCTCGAATCAACGTCCACGTGCGCCCGTGTTGCCAACTTCCATCCCGAGCCAGCTTCCACGGTGCCTAAACTTGTCGAGGCTCATTGAGTCGGGGTGCATGTAAATTTATTCCAGTGAGGTGTGGTGCGACGTGCTGCACATACATCGTGCATGGACAGCGGAACTTCGTCTTGCCGCCTCCACGTAAGTTATGTACCCGCCCGGTCGGTCATCCACGTCAGGTTCCTCACAGGTCTTCGGACCACTTTCGCTTTTGGCGTTCCCGTTGCCGTCCCGAAAGAATAATTCCGATCAGTCGCCGGCCGGCCGACTTTACGCGTCTCGTTAGAGCCCCTTTCCCCCTGTCTCAGTTAATATCTTCCCTTTCCATCGTCTCATTTCAACGGCCACGTTGCTCGCGCTTTAATAGTGAAATTATAGTGCTACTATAACGCGATTCTTGCGTTATAATATAAACTATGCCCTTCGGCTGTGCGTTCACGAAGTCGCGCGGAGACCTGTGAAAGGTGGAATGTAAGATTGGAATCTATTAATGTGATGCGTTTTGTGATGGATATTAACCCTGCGTGGTCACACGGGGTGCATCGCATCCCAGGCAATTTTTTTTCTTTGCCAATATTTCTGTAAATTTTTAGACCTTAATAATAATATTTAAAAATTTGGTGAATTTTAACAAAAAAAAAACGCTTTTATCCACAACTATTTTTTCAATTTATACTTCAATATATTTAAACTATTTATACAAATTTCAACATATCCAAATTTACTTTTGTAGGAAAAGGCTATTAGAGCATGATTGCATGAGTATGAGAATGTACAATTATCACTCAAAAGTTGAAATATTCAAAAATACGAAAATGGTAACTCAAGAATGACTCTGGGGTGCAGTGAACCCCATGTGACCAATTTGTGATTATAAGAAGGTTGGACCACAGAGGGTTAATAATCGTCGATATTTTAGAATCTAAGTATTTAAAATTTAGATAACATAACAGCTATGCTCTGAAGTAGTTTAAAATTTATCGGAGTTCTGGTTGCTTTTTTCTTTTTTCAGAATTACACATTGATCGAAGATTGTTTTCGTGTATACTTGCACGTTATCACAAAAGTTTGTAAAATGTATAGAAATGTTGATAATTTAATTATAATGGTTTTACATTTTGGTATAGATATAAATTACTTCGCTGTATCTGAAGCGAAATAGTATCGGAATCAGTGGTCTTATCGTCTTCAACGTTTGCTTCGGTGAAGCACTTCGCGTGAAATTTTTCTTAGATTTCATAACCTGGGTTACAGTGGTATCACGGTAGCCTTGACTGGCAGTAGAGCAGCTACTCGTGTCTACAATCAACGTTTCTCTGTGTATGATTTTGGAGACAGGAAAAAACTGGCGACGATGGAATTTTTATTTTTTTTGGCAAACTGTAACGATACTGAAGTCGAGCACAGGGCAGTGTTATTTAAGGGGATACAGGACTATTGACCGACTAAAATCGACGATTTCTTTTGGTTTGGATTGTTTAGATACCAAAGAAACAGCATACCGATACTTTTCACATTTTTTTATGCATACTTTTACAATTTAAAAAAATCGTCAGAATGTTGAAAATTATTGAAATTATTTAACGCTAAAGATGGTCCCGCGTAGCGCGCAGCTGTGAATCACTTCATAAAAACCAAAAATGTCAAAATGCCAACGCTATGAAAGAACGCAACCATTTTTAACCGACTTCAAAAAGGAGGTTATAGATTCGACCCGTATGAATTTTGTTTGTTTTATGTTTGTCCACGCATAACTCCTCAGCATTTGGACCAATTTTGATAATCTTTTTCTTATTCGAAAGAGGGCGATGCCCCGGTGGTTCCATCCTACACTACATCAATATTGGCCCAATATTTTGCCAGTTCTGGTTAATAATAAAGACTATTGTCACCTAATTATTATGAATTTATGTACGTCCGCGCATATCTCCTCAGCATGTTGTGCCAATATCTATAAAACTAAAAAGTTAAAAATAATTTTTTCCCTTATTCAATCTACGACTCTCATATTTTTCACGTCGGTGCCAGATTTACACAGTGCAAATGATGAGGCGCCGACTTAAAAAATATGAGTCGTAGATTAAATAAGGGACAAAATTATTTTTTACTTCTTAGTGCATTTTGATCAATAATGTCGTAACTTTTCTATTAAACCACCAATAGATTTCAATGTATTGAGTTGATTCCGGTACAGGCTAAAAAGGATATTTACTTTAAATGTAGTCGAAATTTCAAGGCAGTCGGTTAATTAGCGTTTGAAACATCGTGGCCGCGATTTTAAGAAATTCATGCACTATGCTACTCCTATTTGCACCAACACTTTGAATTTCAAGAAAACGTTTAAAAGGTGGATTCTTTCGAACCGAGACGTAAAACTACCCTCTTGAGAACATGTCCCCGCTCATATCGGCGTGTGCACGTGGAAATCAATGATGATTAAAGCCACATGGCTGGTATTCGTTGACAGGAGACGAATAACGCCCGGTACTCCTGTCTGCATCCGAGACGCGACTAAATTCTTTGATCTTCCTCGAAGGATCGGAGTCCAGCGAGCCTCTGCGCAGCTTTAAACGTCCTCACGAGCCGTAAAACCCGACACTGAAATCTGAAACGTTGCCTAAAGATCGATGGCGAACATCGTCAGCCAGTACGAGTAATGTAGTTGATGAAAAAGAAGTAAAAAACGGAGGATCTGTGCTGGCTCCGGTCGCGCCGGAAGTGGTGGGTGCCAACAGATCTGGCGGCGAAATTCGAGAGTCGTAGATCCCCGGTTCGTAGATCCCTTCGCGTATACGCGTCTCCCGTGCGTATACCAACAACAACGTGTAGATCCAGAGGCACGATACGCCCAATTTATTGGCGTTCTTAAGGGGAAAACACAGACTCGTGACCTCCTTTGTTCCTCTAACGATTCTACAGGTGCGAACGTTTCGGTCGAGTTCGATCGAAATCTTATTAACGAATGAAATTGTGGAAGGATTCGTGGTATAGTGTAGTCGTGTATCATTGAATTTTGTGATAAAGTAGGTACCAGAATATTGGTGTTCTATTGAACTCGATGGCGCGAGTACTACAGCATTTGTGGTTTCATTGAATTTCATGATAATGAAAGTATCGGGTTGTGTTAATAGTGCACTCAGAATTTAATCTTGGGGGAGCCGAGTTGAACGGATAAAAATAGTTTTAATGCAAATTCAATCAATTTCATTAGGTGATTATGAAAATTTATTTACCTAAGGAATAAAATCCATTTCTTTTTCTTTTTTCAAATCTTTTGAATTTTTTTCCTTTTGGGAGGATGCTAGGACCCATTGCCTCCCCCCCCCCCCCCTTTCTCTGGGTGCGCTACTGACGTATGTCATAAGAGCATTGCAGAATAAATTATTGTCATGTCTTATTTGGGATTTAATAAATTTGTTTCTACTATACCTCGAAGTGTTTTTAGAAAAAAGATAAACAAACTTTGGAGCACGTAGGTGGTTGTAAAGGCGAATATGGAATATTAAACACGTTGGATATTTTATATTTATCTTTGTGGGTTTTCTATTTTTACTGGATGTAATCATTTTTAACATAGATTCTCAAAACAATTTTGCCACAATAATTTATGATTTTCTATTCTAGTGAGGTAGGTAAGTTACTCCCTCTTGAAGATTTAAAAGGGAACTTGACGTAAGTAACGATATCTTTCTTATCTTTATTTACATATAAAATGCGACGAAAAAGAACAAGAAAGGTATGTATCCTCATTAGCAATCACGTCCCCTTTATCAAGGAGTTGCCTATATAGTTCCATTAAAAGTATCAAGTAAACAAACGTATTGAACAAAGAACTGAAGTTGAAAATACTTTACCTATTATTTAGCTACAACTTGATCTATTGCCAATTTCATTGGCTGTTTTAATAAATATGAAATTATAAGATTATTCGCGAATACCAGTGGGAGCAGATCTTGCTAAAGTATAATTATGTAATATTGAAATAATTACAGTCAATGTCAGAAATCTATAAGGCGATAAAGTGCCTTATTAAGATCAATAAGGGAAATACCTGCGATAAAAAAATTCATTAATGCGGACATATTAAGATAACTGGTTGTAAGCCCAGGTATATCATTAAAAGAAGCATTAAGCTGAACGTACTTTTCAATATAATTTTGTTACAAAAACGCATGTCACTTTGAATATTCAATTACCTATAATTACGAAGCTGTGCTCTGAAAAGAATTAATGGAATTAAAGTAATTCCAATGAAATTCGAAATTCCAATTTCATGCTTCTATTAGGTAAATAGGTACCTATAAATTATGCCACTTGTATTACTAACATAAATAATCGCATATTACTTTGAGAGAATTGACATATTGACCTATAATGAGCAATATGTGTCTTTAAATTCTACATTTCTTTTAATTACTCTGTACGAGTCCCACACAAATGCTTCGTCCTATTTATTTAAAAAAATATCAAAAATGTACAAAGGTATATCGAATAAGATACTCGAAATAAGATGTGGCGTTATACATTCTGCAAATACGTACAATCAACGCAAACATATCATTCCAACAACCGTAACCTACAGAATGAGTTATTAATCATCCATAACACATTTAGTCTCTGTTTGGTCCATAATTAAACGCCCCGGTCGTCGAATGAATATTCGTAATATTTATTTCAATAATATTCACATACATCCTTTTACATACATTTTATTTAATGCGTCTCAAAGGGGGTCCCTTCTCCGCCATGATATTTATCGTTACTGGATCGACATTTATTATTTTCAGCCGATCGTACGTACTTAGGTACAATTCCGACCCATTTCCTTTACTTTGCGTCCCTCCCAGTGATAACTTACTCCCGTTCGATATAAAAAACCACGGCGACAGTCGTACTTACACGTACCACATACGAAGAATTCCTCTGAATGTGCAACATTTACGTATGTTAATGCAAATCGCCGTACCATGACTGGTTATTGGAAATCAGGGGTCGAATGAAACAGTTAACTTTTATACATAAAAGTTATTTACTGAACTTTTAACTTTTTGATCATTTATTTTCACTTTTAAGTTAACTTTGTATATTCACACTTTAACTCTGTTGTATGAGTTCAATTTTAACAGTTCTGGAGGATCATGTACTTTCGAACAGATATTTAATTTGAATATTTCTTTTAAAAGTATTATAGTAAGGAATTGGAAGCAGGATAAATAGAGGGGAGAAAGCACATTGTGAGTTTTATATAAATATTTTCACCGAACGGTTTAAGGTTTCATCTTCAGATCTATCCACCCCACAGCATTTCCAAGAAATCTGCTTCTCACAACTCTAACTTTTTTCAGAGCAAAATAAAAATTCCTGTTTCAGTAGAACTTTTTTCTACTTTCAAGTAAATAAGAGTTTTTTACTTACACTAAAATGTATGGAATAAAAGTTTCAGTTAATATACTGCATTTTATAACAATTTTCTCGGAACAGAAAAGATAATGGTCATAAGATTATAGTTACGTTGAGTTGAAATATCGCGCCTTTACGAATTCAAAATGAATTTAAACGTTAATGTTAAAATTTCAAAATTTGGTGAATTTTAACAAAAATAATCGCTTTTTTCCGCAACTATTTTTTCAACTACAAATTTTATCATATCAAAATTAACATTTCTAGAAAAAGACTATTAGAGCATGATTGTGCGAGTATTACGAATGTACAATTATCACTGAAAAATTAAAAGATTCAAAAATACGAAAATGGTAACTCAAAAATGACAATTTTTGATCATAAGAAGGTGTGACCACGGAGTCTTAACACGAGAATAAGAATTTGACTAAAGTGTACCTATCGCGTATGTAATCGCCAAGTAGCTGAAATCGTAGCTATACATAGATATTTATAGTAATATGCGAAGCATAAAGAAGCTAATTAATGGACCTTTCTGTAATCAGCGATTGGTGCTCGTCGTTACAGGCGAGGAACTTCTTACAAAAGGCTTTCCCATTGATGAAAGCAACCAGCGAGATAATTTTCCATGCGCCATGTTATCGTGAAATATCGCGCAACTTTTTACCCTAGTAGCATTATTAACTTTTTGCGCTAAGCTATCCTGTGAAACGAACTATGTTCCCACAGTAATCTTCGATCCAATGAGATATATCGCCGCCGTGTCGGCGATATAGAAGCAGAGGGCTCCCTTCGGTGTAGAATTATCATACCGGTTTCAGGCATGATTGATAAGAAAGGGCTGTGAAATCCCTACGACATCTTTCATTACGCACACTCAATAACTTTCTACGACGTCAAAGCGATTACAGTGCGAATGTAACTCTTCAAACGAAATTCGAACGCGACTGGATCGATACCATCGACCGGGAGAGACACGTAACGAGATTTACGATTAATTAGCTTATTAAGCTTATAGTATCGACTACTCCCCTGATTTCTAGTTTCTATCGATCAATATAGATATGGTTAATGCTGAAATTGCGTAATCATTCATGGAAATTCTCTGTACATAATTGAAGAGTCCTTGTAGAAAACACTGTAAGTGCCAAAAATCAAATTATCAGGAGAGAGAGAAAACTTCCCTGACTTTAAATTATATACAAAATTTGATTTGTTCTGATTGTTTTGATTGCTTAAGTATACAATAACCTAAATGCATCACAAAATTTTATAATTTTTGCTTTAATATAGGCCAAATTCAGGAAAAAAAGAACTGTATTTATAGAAAACCCTGTACGTGCTACCTCTTACGATTAGATGTAGTGAAAACTGAATGTGCCATTCATTTAAATTTGCAAGCACTGTATACATATCAAACCTGTCCACCTATCGCTTAATTGGCTCTTACATTGTTTTCTACAGAAGTGACGGTGGACATGCCAGGTTACCATCTTTTAGCACTATTGGTAATTTATTTACAAAGGGAAATTGCATTAAAATTCTGTATTAATATTACTATTGCCACGTAGAACATTTTCCAATATTTTTTTTTTAATTTTGGCACTTACAGTGTTTTATACAAGGAATCTTCAATTAGACCTTAGGTCTGTGTTTTTAGGACATTCCAATAACAATGACATTCTGCAAGTTTCTTTTGTTGTTTTTTCAATGAGCGTTTGGATCAATTCTAAAGGTGCAAATCGACGTGAGACTTTAAACTCAGGAGACAATTATTTCATTATTTTATTATTTTTTAATTACAAGTTTCGTGATATATTTTCAAAAACCTCATCTCTCGCGACTATTTCCATTATTTCCATTTAGTTGTTGCTTAGATTCATGTCTGATAATAGAAAAGTCTCAGAGACAACACATGTAAATAATGGAAATAGAAGAATAATCATTCTTAAAGATTAAAGTCTCATGTGAGACACGATGTTTTTATCTCATGGAGTATTTGATTTCACACGGCGCCGCGACGGTACATGTATCGCGATATGTTTACGATTCTCGTAAAAACAATGAAAATCGGTATCCATCATACGCGTATCGCATACGTGTATCCCCGTGTGAAACCAGGTGAGACTTTGTTAATCCTTATTGCAGAATCGGATTGTTAAAAATAAACGAATGCTTAAATACCTTAGAAGGGGACAAGAATAAAACGTGGAAGAAACAATCCTAAACGTAGATACAAGAATTCTTAGCCAGCCATTCTTATAGAGAAGAAGCATTCCGATTCCAAAGTCAGTTGCATCGATTTCGTTTCCCCTTTCGATGTCACTTGTGCATCTCGGCAAAAGGAATAAGAAGCTCACACACGTAATTACTTTGGCATAAATAATTTACTCGCGAGATCCAGTTTCCTACCACGATACGCTTCCACAACTTGGCTTCTTACGGTGCCAGCTCGTTTCGGACCACTCGTGCCAAAAGAAGGCAAAGCTGCTCAAGTACTTATTCCTCATTAGGTGATTCAATCACAGCGAAGTTTATTACGAACTAAATCACCGAGACACAAGGGAGCCCCGGATCGTGCTGGTGCGATTGCACCCAGAAAAACTGTCGCGCAGAATTACTTCTGCGCTATTGAGACTATTTAATAGCCGAGTACCTAGTTAATTGTACGTTGCCTGTATATTCTTCGATTCATCCACTTCTTATTAATGATTCCGACGGCTGTCTGGCAGATAACATTTTTCCTAATTCAATTATTCAACCCATTAAGAACATTTGCACATGGAAGAATTGAAATTACATATACCGAGCCGGTCACAGTCGTCGGTCCTGCTCGAGTTACCGATCTGACTATGCGCTGTACGCGCGCGCGCGCGCGCGCGCCTGTGTGTATGTAATTCAGATGATAAGAGTGAGTTACGATGCATTTTGTCGTGCCGGAACAAGACGGCAAAAGGGCCACTAGCGTTGGCTGATCTGTTATTCGTGTGCACGCATAGCGCAAACGCATATTCAGTATTTACTCATTTACATATTTACAAGGTGCACTTAAAGCTCTCGGATGAGGTGCACGTGAGTACGATAAGTATCATCGTGCACCACTATTACGTAGGTGTATCCCGCGACAAGCCTACACACTGGCGTACGTGCGCGCGCGGTGGGAAGTGCTCTTCGATAAATCGATACGATGCTGATTGGATCTACTTCAAACCTGTCGCGTACTTCTTTTGAAGATAGAACCGCCTAGTTTCGCATTTTTCGAATTCTACGGTCGTTTAACTGTCTGGTATCCAGAGCTGAGCTGAATTCACTTGAAATGAGATTGTAATATTGGACTATACAGTGTATTGATTCATTGGAAGGGAATGTGAAGCAGCTTTATCAAATCGCTTGTAATTATTTCTGAAAAAGAGGAATGGAGCTTGTTCATTCTCTGTGTCGTTTCAAACGACTGTAGCACGTACCAATTTGCATTGTTGTAGTTAATTAATTCTTCTGGAAGAATATCACCATTTATGTTTAATCAAATGATCCCAAAGTATAGCAAATTTTTAAAATTCCATAGGCACTTGATTTGACTATGAACAACCTTCTATAAAATGAAAGGCCAACAAAACTCCAGCAGAAGAAATCGAGCGACACTAACAATAAGGTAAATGCGGGTAATAAGGTCCACTTAAGGGGACCTTCCGGTCTAAAAGCCGATTTTTTTTTTATTTCATTTTTCGAATGTTCAACCTTTTAGGAATACGTGTTTAAAGGGATTTGTTGAAATTCGTAAAATTTCCGAAGTTATAGGCATTTGAGTAGCGGAAAATGCATGGGTCACAACCGGCCATTCGGCGCCCATGTAAAACTTTCAACGCGGTTTTCTCGAAACAGTGTTCTCAAAACGGTGGGACCTGTATCTCCAAAAGTTATTATCCGATTCGAGTGAAACTTTTTTATTGTGCAGAATATACTTCTGGCTAAGGGGGATACCAGAAAAATTACAAAAAATTGAAAATTTATAAATTTTCAAAGGCATTGAAAGGGTGAAAAATATAGGGAAAAAGTGATTTCAAACTTTAAGTGTCGTTATTTTCTAAAAAAATGTAATTTTTGTAATTTGTCTGCCCCCCCTCTACCCAGAAGTATATTCTTCAAAATAAAAAAAGTTTCAGTCGAATCGGATAATAACTTTTGGAGATACAGTTCCCACCGATTTGGATCAATTTTTTGACGCCTTGACTTTAACGACTCCCCAGTGCCGTCTGCAATGATTAATTATAAAACAAAAAATATATTTCTATAATTTAAGACATCCTTAATACAATGCAAAAAGTCCCATTAAATTATATATAGTAGTTTTCCTTTAATTAATTCCTAAAGAACACCTATTTTTGGGGCTTTAGACCGGAAGGTCCCCTTAAGGGATTAGGCCACCTTGGACGAAGCAAAGTTATAGTCATTTTCGGCAATTTCTTTTAGGGAGATAATGAAATAAATGGAAAAATCAGTATATTGTCCAACTCTCGACGGAAAAAGTCTTATTTTTTTTCGTATAAAATGGCGGCGTTAGAGCCGTGATATGCGGAATCTTTTTTTCGGAGTTGGCGCCCACGTTTTCTCTGGAGATGGATGGAAAAGGCTCTTGTTCACAGACTTTCGTTGTTTTTCTTCGCGTTGAAGTGACACAACATGCTTTGGAATACTTCCTAATATTGTTCCCACTTAATATTTTGGTAGGCCTTATTATCAGTTTTGTCACTTCTTCGTTCTTGAGGTTATATACTAAACGTGCACTTTACAAAATCATCAATTTTCTGGGAATACGTTGCCAGTATTTGTACAGTAATTGGATGATGAGTACTCCCAGCACAAATCCAGGATAACGACGAAGGTAATTTTTATAATTGGAGGAATGAAAATTGGGGCGAAATAGTTGTTGAATTTACAACAATGTTATATCAACGGCGCGGAACCTCTGCGAATGTCATTTCGTATGTAATAAAAGCAATATGCGCATAGCACTACCAGTATTGTAGATTGATCTACCAAGAAAAAATGACGGCTGGACCTTATTATCTGCTGGGCCTTATTACCCGCATTTACCTTACTTAAAATCCAAAACAGAAAGATAATGTATTTCTATAAACCAAACTTGACAGCTGAATTTAATCCAAAAAATTCCAAAGTGAAGGTCCATAAATGCACCCAACCATCACACTATTACAGTATTTCCACTATTTCATTCCTACATCAAAATTGTTGCATATTACCTAATAAACATAAAAAATCGATCCTAAAACAGAATCGCACAACTCTCCACCAGCTGAATTCTGAAACTCCTTCAAAGTTCACTTGGCTGACCTACAAAGATTAAGGTAGGAATGCTTTTCACGTATACATGCGAATCTGATCTGTAAGCTGTCTTCGAATCGCCTCAAATGCGTGGTTCAGAAAAGTCGTTAACAGTTGTAAAAATTGATCGCGCAATTTCGTGCACGAATCCTGAGAGAGGGAACTACTTAGTTTCTAGGTACAAGTAGGCATCAACAGCGCGCAGCCTCTGTTCACCGTTTCAGACGTCGATCCATCCGTGGAAGCCGACTGTGAAGTATTGAGTAAGTGGATTCGTTCATGCTGATTGGAAACGTGTGATTTTCGCGATGCCTCGCGCACGATTGTCTACGTGCACGTTCCCCGGGGGGGACGTGGCTAATTTCGCGGTGCATATCCGTTTGGTGCGCACCTGTTCATCTGGTATGCGCTTCAATTAATTCGAATACGGGCTGGGAACAGTCGTTGCACCCTCTTCAAAGAAAGTCGGCCCGACGTTTATCCGCTGACGATACGCGCGGATGAAGGAAGGCAGAACCGGTCCGATATTAAACGACATTTATTTGCGCGGACCGTCTAGCCGCGGCTCGCCTATGCGGCCTATGCCGCCTATGCCTCGCCGTACCCAGGTGCACGGTGCCCTTCTAGTCCAGAAGCTGCGTTTTCGCGCGATCCATCATATCTGCCGCGGTTGCAGCTGATTTGCCGTTCAAACGTTTCACGCGCCGACTCGTTCCAACGTTCTGCTAATCTATACAGCGCTACTTTAAAATACCTCACAAGGGAAGATCCCGAATCCGGAAATTGAAAAAATTCTGAAACATTGTGAATTTGTAGGGGATTTCCTCCTGATTACAACGCAATTTTTGTTGGCTGCCCAAATTCACTCGATGGGGGTGAAATTAACCCCTGAAAATTCTGCTATTTTCCGATTTTATGTTATAATTCGTGAACTGTGAGAAATAGAAAAAAAGTTTCAAGATGAAGGTTACTTCTTTTAATTAGATCTATCTTTTGGTAGAAAAAATATTTTACAGTTCACGAGTTATAACACAAAATCAGAAAATAACCGGATTTTCAGGGGTCAATTCCACCCCCTTAGAGTGAATTTGGGCAAGGATTCTTGAAAATTCCATCCCCAAGGGGGTGACAAGTGGTGAAATGTATTTTCTCGGACTCCCTAATATCTCTTAGGCCTGATTAGATATCAACTTGGTTCTTACTCCCAAAGATTACCCATAGAAATGCCTTAAACCCAATTTCATGATTTCTCCCTAACCAATCCCTACGGGGGTGAAAAGGAGTGAAATATATTTTCACGGATTCCTCAAAATCTCTTAGGCCTGATTAGATATCAACTTGGTTCTTACTCCCAAAGATTACCCACAGAAATGTCTTAAACCCAATTTCAGGATTTCTCCCTAATCAATCCCTACGGGGGTGAAAAGGGGTGAAATATATTTTCACGGATTCCTCAAAATCTCTTAGGCCTGATTAGATATCAACTTGGTTCTTACTCCCAAAGATTACCCATAGAAATGCCTAAAAACCAATTTCAGAATTTTGCCCTAATCAACCCCTAAGGGGGTGGTGAAAATGGATGAAATGTGTTTTCATGGACTCCTTAATATCTCTTAGGCTCGAAGCGAAGAATATGTAGCTTCAGTTTGATGAACTGAATTATTCCGCGGTTATTACTAAGAATATTGGGAACAATAGGGATACTAATTTTCTAAAGGACCTTCGAAGATTCAGGATATGTTATCTACCATTAGAAATATTTTATTATTGCATCAATAGAAACAATGAGCCACTACTGCACATTAATGGAATCGATAATGGGATTAACCGGATCATAGAGCAGTTGTTACACATGGATCGCAGAAGAAGAGGGGGTAGAAATAAAATTTCCCGATGGGGTTGTATGTAAATTAATTTAGAAGTATTTGCCCGAGATGCAGAATCGCGGGCTACACAGTAACATTTATAAGGTTAGTCTTCGTGGCCTGTTTCTGCCGTGACCGTAAGACGGCGCCAACCACGCTAAGTTTACCTTAACGTAGTCATCTACATGCCCTATGGAAACGCTAATTGGGCGAATCAAGGTTCCGGGCTCGTTATAAGCAGTTCTAAATAAAATCAAGCAAATTACTCAGGGATATATTAAATATCCCATGCTGCACACGCACCTTATCGAGTCCTCCCTAAGTAGTAATCTCAGCGAAATTACGCCATCTTCGGTTGCAACGTTGAAGTTATATGATTCTGAATTACACGAGTATGCAAATTGAAATACAATACCTTTTTACCAGATCGAAGTCGATATTTAAAAGAGAATTAAATCTATAGGCAGAAATTTTAATTAGGTTGTGCAGATAAGAACTGTTCGATGCAAGCTTCCCTTCTGCAACCGACGTACTTACATTCCCTTGAAGTAAATGACGGAAAATGAAGAAACTGCCTAGCAGCGTGTACCTTCAACAGTAATGAGAATAATCTCTGAAGTCAGTTACTGTTTTACAAGTTCTGCAGATAAGGACAAGGATATTCAAGTAGCTAGATACGAATTCCATATTATAATTTCATGCAGGTTTATTTTTACCGCAGTTATGTAATATTCGTAGACAATTCGCGAGCTTCTTCGTGGCTCTCGATTGTAGCGTAATCGGTTATGCTGTCGAGCAACGGTGAGTTTTATGATTGGTAATTTCTCAACCTTGAGTGAGCATGCCAATAATCTCTCGCGAAACCCTGCTCTGGGAACGCGGCCGGGCGTGAACGTCGTAGAAAAAAGTTGCATTATGCAAAGAATAATGGCTACTACGTTCGATACAAAACACTTTTGATGTTGCCGATGAAATTATGCACGATGACTCAGATCGTCAGATCAGATTATCAGAAACTAAAAATGTGACATATAAACGGCCCCATAAGCCGTTCCCATAAAATATGTGCAACTCGAGGGCCACTAAATTACGATATATTTTAATCGCGGTCATTATAATATATTCGTTTTTGTGAAATTGGTCCAAACTTATTGAGAATTACAACGATGTTACGGAGGTAAGTAGAAAATTTAAATAATGTCCCCAGAGACAAGGACTATCACTGCTTCAAAATTGCATTCGAATAGAGTGTTCAGCCAGATTGCTTGTTCAGAATTTCTCGGCAGATTTTATGTGAAAGGAGAAGGATATTAAACCATTACAATTCCTCGGGCAGTTTCATGAACGAGTATAATCGCGTTGTTACAGGCAGCTATTGATTGATAGGTCAGCGGAACTTCCACTCACACAGCCGAATGAAATTGCAGAAGAAGCAATAGTGTCAGACTGTCTATCTGTGTAGGGGAAAGTGGGGCAAAGCGGAACGGGTGGGCTTCAATTTTTCTCTTAAATAAGAGTTGCGAATGAGTTGCTACCGTGTGGCACGGAACCAAACGCTCCCCACAGCAGTTTGTGATCGACCATAGACCCGTGCACACGTTATATTTTTATTTACGGAGTTGGAAAATTTTCAGTGCCGAAGTTTCGAAAATCGATATTGGGTTGGCGTTTCGACCATTTCTTTTAACTTGTATCTATGTAGAAAATTTATAACGGCAAGCACAGCATTGGATTTTATAGTCCTTACACTGTGTTTTGACGTTTGACTCGGTTCTTTATCTCGCGTTGACGTGTAAATATTAAAGGATTACTAAATTATGTGCGGCAAAACGGAACACCTAGGTATGTATTATGTATGGGGAAGAATCGAAATGTCTCTTAGTATGTATTTATTCTTTCGTGCAATGTATTCATTTATGCTTTGTGCAGTTTTATATTTATATTTGTGTATCTTCAATAATTTTCCTGTTATCTTATGTTTCTTCTTATCTGTATAATATACATATATTTTTGTATGTGTTATTTAGAATTTATAGTCTTTTTTTACATAAGTAATATTTTTTAAATCACAAAAATATAAATTTTATACTTTTACATGGTTTCATAGCAAATATTTCAATACCTCCAGAAAATCTTATTTTCCTTCGTCGCAAAATATTTTTCTTAAGGAGGGACACCACTGTAATAGCCCGAAATCATTGGAAATTTATTGAAAGCAAACTACGTAATGAATCTTTTTTAAACTTTCAGGACTTTTTATTGGATATTTAAGTTATACGAATATCTTTTTTAAAATGTATTTAAAGCAGATTTGCAAGCTGTACAGGACCGGTAACTTTGCGCTGCAAGAAATCTGGTTGAAAGTTTTCTGACGAAACGGTGCTCCTAAAAGCAACAAACCAAAAAGTTTTAGAAACTATATGCGGGTGGCTATGGCACGGCCGGAGATTTTTTTGATTGGTCGTTTCCTTCTATTTCTTTTTCAACGAAAGAGGTTAATTTACTAGAACCAAATTTCACAATTTTTTTCAGAGATTCGCCATTTTGTCATTTTTCAAGATTTCCAAAATCGAACCCGTCGGGTCATAGCCATGCGCATATAGTTTCTAAGACTTTTTGGTTTTTTGATTTTCGAAGAACCGTTTCGTCGGAAAACTGTCAACCATATCAGCGGAAATTTTTTGCAGCCCTAAATTACTGGTCCTGTACAGCTTATAAATCCGCTTTAAATAAATTTAAAAAAAGATATTCGTATAACTTAAATATCCAATAAAAAGTCCTGAAAGTTTTGAGAAAGATTCAGTCCGTAGTTTGCTTTTAATAAATTTCCAAATATACCTTTATTTTTCGGGCCATTACAGTGGTGTCCCCCCCTTAACAAAGTCTGTGATTTTTTTATAGTCTATGGTCTACAGACTCCTAGTGAAGTCCCACGTCTTATTTTCCTTCGGATTTTTTGTTATCACGCTTCAAAGTTAGGTGTTCCGGTTTGTCTCACTTTCTCCTATATCCTGATTAGATTATTTCATCGCTTCTAATGTTCAAAATAACTGTAACAGTGGGTAGCATTAAAATTTACAACAGGGTCTACATATTTCAAGAAGAACGTTGATATGAAATTTTGTCAGTTTAGCAAAAAAGCCATACGTCTCCTTTCTGTCCAAATTAAAAGAAACTGTATATAGACTTCATCTAAAAGAATCTAAGGCTCCTCGAAATGTACCTAACACCTACTCCCAAAAATGTGCATAAAATTCAAATACAATGCAGACTAAAGTTGGAAACTAAATATGCACGATACAAGCATGTCAGCTAAGTTGCTGGACTAGTACTCACACAACACAATCTTCTTAACAACATTTCGAACGTGTCGCGTCTCATTGCTTGTCACTAAAAAAAAAGTAAACCTTGAGCTGCATAAGGAATGTGCCTCTATACTAATGAAAGACAAGTTGATTATACAGACGTAGGAGGTTAATTACACGACGTGCAGCGACCAGATGTGAAATAATTTCGTGGAAACATTAACGAGGCTGCAGATTGCAATACAAACAGACCGTGATTACACCCATATCCGAAAGAGTGGTCAAAGTAAGTGTTCCCAGGGAATCAATGTCACGCAAATAGAAACCCGAGCCTGTCAAGGAAGCTACCACCTCGCGCATAAACTGGCTATCATCGGACATTAATTCCAATTTAATCAAACGGGTCGCTCATTAGCACTCGTTTGCGACCAACAATCAGTCAATATCTGTCTGGCCGCAGATCTGACCCTCAGTCGTGTACCATAAAGTATAGCACCGCAGATACGTTTGCGCGACACAATAACGGGCAGGCCTTAATTGAAATCACCAGGAAAGGCTAATAGTGCAATGTCCATTTTACAAACGTTTGTAAGTACGATATGCACAACGGGGATAATTCTTAACAAAGGGTGTTCAATCTGGAGAACGGATATTATAGCTCCACTAATAGCTATTATTGTGCTAGAGCCGTTTTGACATTCGGTAAAATTTTCAATGAAAACCGATTTACCGGTATTTTTTTAAGGTATTGAAAATAGAAGAGTAAATATTACAAAAAAGTTTTTTTTCTTAAATAGATTTAACGGAGGTTATCAGGGGGTATCAGAGAAAATTAATATACTACAAATATTTTTGGTTTTTTTATTTTAGATAATCTGGTTGCGAATGGCAGTGCTCACCCTAAAACAACTTTTTAAAAAGGCTTCTTGGATGTCAGTTGTATATTTTATTATAAACGTAAATATTTGTCTACAAAAAATTACCAAATGTTCTTTAAATGTTGCTCTTTTAAGTGCAAAAAGTTCTGTAAAAATATATGCTTGCGCTTTTTCAGAAAAAATTCACAAACATTCGCCTCTTTTTGGCCTCCTGACTATGTATAACCCCCAATGCAAAATTGTAATACATACGGTCGATAACTACCTATTGTTTAATTTGTTTTGTCGATTGATTGCTTTGTTGTCGTATTCTAAGTATGAGTATAGAATCAGGTAGGCTTAGAAGGTAACGTGTCTTTTATTGTTTGTACTGTATTCACGTGGTTTCACTTTCCATTGACATTTTTACTTTTTAACCGACTTCAAAAAGGAGGAGGTTATGTATTCGACCCGTATGTATGTTTTTTTTTTATGTTTGTCCCCTCATAACTCCTCAGCATATGGACCGATTTTAATGATCTTTTTTTTATTCGAAAGAGGATGGTGCCCCGTTGGTCCCATCCTACGCGGAATCAATATTGGCCCAATATTTTACCAGTTATAGTTAATAATATAGACTATTGTCACCTAATTATTAATACTTTATGTACGTACACGCATATCTCCTCAGCATGTTGTGTCAATATATATAAAACTAAAAAGTTAAAAATAAAACAATTTAAAAAAAAAAATTAAAACCGACTTCAAAAAAATAAAATTGCACTAAAAAGTAAAAAATAATTTTTTCCCTTATTTAATCTACGACTCTCATATTTTTTAAGTCGGCGCCAGATTTACACAGTGCAAATGATGAGGCACCGACTTAAAAAATATGAGAGTCGTAGATTAAATAAGGAAAAAAATTATTTTTTACTTTTTAGTGCAATTTTATTTTTTTGAAGTCGGTTTTAATTTTTTTTTTAAATTGTTTTATTTTGTATTTACTGATAGGTTTATTGGTGGAAGGAAGCTAGTATGTTAGGGAAAATAAGAAATTATTTTCTAGCCCATGAATAATTATTAGAACTAAAAGTGTGAAATATTTTACAGATGAGTTCTATAAGAATTGAAAAGATTTGTTTCGTATAACAATGAAATACGAAATTGAGGAAATGTAACAAATGTCTACAGTTTTGGAACGTTAATTATTGTATAAAAGAATTTGCAAATAATCGATCGATAAAGAAGAACGGGAAATACTTATCATATACATGAAAAAAGACACTAAAAACACCCTATATGTATATTATTACTTCCTCCATTTGAATACTGATGATCACAGGTTTCTTTATGCCTGAGCACGAGCAACCCAAATTACGTTACTGCACGATGAGTAATCAGTGCGCGGAGCAACTATTCCTAATTCGAATTAATCCTTTAAAAAAGGACAGAAGCAAGAATTATCACTCTAAAGATTTCTAAAACATTACGTAGCAGAACCTGATTATCATATTTTATGCATATTCCAATCAAACTAAAATGGTTCAAACTAAATAGGCAGGCGAAGAAAACTTATTCCTTATACTACTGAATAATTAGTCTATTTTAATAATCAAACACAGGAATAAATAAATACCAAAAAAAATTTGAAGGAAAAAATCGTTTTTAAATAAATCAAGCAATGTTTTCATTTTTCATGTTGGGATACAAAACTTAAGACTTATCCTTTAAAATAGATAGTTATTACACACTCGAGATGTTAGCCATAAATCCATTTTACATTAACTTCATACTATCTCTGCGTTACATCTGCAACCCACATAACTCTCGGTCAGTTCTGCGTTAGTTTTAAGCAACTTTTATGTCAGATCTGGATTATCTCTTGGTCAGCTCTTTTACAGCTTTGGATAACTTTAATGTCAGATCTGGATTAAATCTGCGTCAGATCTGTGCTACCTTTAGTTAACAAGGATAGACCCCGAACCCGGAAATTCAAAAAATTCTGAAATTTTGTGAATATGTGGGGGTTTTCCTCCTGATTACAACGCAATTTTTGTTTGCTGCCCAAATTCACTCTAAGGAAGTGAAATTGCCCCCTTAAATTCGTAAGAACTGTAAGTTACCAAATGATAGCCCTAATTAAAAAAAGTAACTTTTGTCTTGAAACTAAAATCGGAAAATAGCCGAATCTTCAGGGATTAATTTCATCCTCTTAGAGTGAATTTGGACAGCAAACAAAAATTGCGTTATAAACAGGAGAACATCCCCTACATATCCACAAACTTTCAGATTGTTTTCAATTTCCGGGTTCGGGATCTTCCCTTGTAATTAAATTCTGTCTTGCGTGTGTGATCTAAGACCCTATTCTTATTCAGACCCTAAACCCTAGGCAAACCACTTCTCTATTCACTAATATACCAACCAGTAACTACCATCCCGCGAAGAAAATGCACGTCGCTTGCAGGAAATATTGAACCGAACTCAGGAGTTACTTGAACTAGTGAAAAGACACCAACTGCCCGCTCTTAGCTCTTCGCAGGCGATCCAGGATTTTTTCGGTTCGCAGTGAAAGAACGAGGAGGTCGCTGTCACGAGCCATGGCCATTTTTAAGTCGAAGCTCTCGGATCTAGCGAAGCCGGCCAGCGGCCGTAAGCGTCTCGTGTGCGGAACTTGGCGTACGTGCAATTCGAACAAATTACGATGGCGCTCGCTTGCTCACCGACGACGTCGCGACGGGCGTCGCGGCGACGAGGGAGAAAGACGTAACGGCCGGCCACCATGGAGAAAGGAAAACGCGAGAGAGAGAGAGAGAGAGAGAGAGAGAGAGAGAGAGAGAGAGAGAGCGAGCGTCGCCGAGCTTCTCACAGTCGGTATTCAGCTTCCTTCGCCGAGGGACACGCGTGATCCGACGCGCGCGCGAATATTGCTCCAATTCAATTAATACTCATCAGCCTCGACTTTTCAATGAAATCGAACGAACGTCGCGCGGCGAACGAGGGGCAGGCCTCTGCCTTTGATGAGACTTCGCTGAGTCCAATTCGATAGATCGCCGACACGCTTCTCATTTTTTCACGTTAATCGTTAGATATGGAATTCATGTGGTTCGACACGCATTCGCATTCGATGGCACAGTAGAGCTTCCCAGTATCCGAATACCCCAATATGCGAACGTTCTGTTAACCGACCAGAGTGTCTCGTAACCACAGATGCCTTCTCCTGTGGGACGTGTTGTGCTTACGCCTTGTTCTATCGAAACTAATTGTGATCATAACAATTTAATTCAGACACATAATTTACATATGTAATTTAACGGCCGAAAATATATGTGATACTGTTTCATCTCAATAACCATCAGACAATTGCAAAAAAAAATTACAAAGTCGAAGCGAATTTGGTAGTAACTTACGTACACATGCTAATACAGTTTTTTTTTTTTTTAAGAAGTCTTGCATAGCAAAATGATATTGTACATTTATCTTCAAATACATAATAATTGCTTCTTTTCATATTGCATTATTTAATACGAGGTACGTTGTGCACGAGCTTCAAAATTGGTATGAGATAGTGTTGTATCAGAAAATGTGAGATGGATATATTTGAATATTTGATAATTTTGTAGATTAATGTTTTGTTCGAAATTCAGTCATCAACTTCCTGTAACTCAAGTGTCTTATCTACTTTGCAACAATGGTATTAAAGAAACTTATGATATCCATTATCCACGTGTACTTTTCTTATCTGTTGCGCGTTATTGCTTCATTATTTTTCTGTTTGGGCTAACTACACTAGATTTATTAACGCGAAGACTACATATACATATGACTATAACACTTACACAATACTAGCTTTACTACTCGGCTTCGCCCGAAATTTAGATTCTGATTTTATAAAAAAAGATTTCTTTTTTTAGTTCTCTTTTGTGAAAATAGTCACACTCATATTCATCTGGATTAGCCAGGCATAATGAGCTAAGGCAACTTCTGTGGTCCAAGAGTTTACCGTCCGAAAGTTTTTTAACGACAGCCAGCACACAAACATATAGAAGCATTCTGCTTTATATATTAAGATGACTATAAGACTATGCTACGTGCGCGAGCGGTCCGGCGGACCGTGCGGAACCAAGTGACCCGGCAAGCGATGTTTCCAGAAGATTTTTGGGCGCGAAGCGTAGCCGGTTCGCAATCGTCGATACCTAATTGCCGTACAACGAGAAAGATCCTCGCGCTGCACGGGCCTCTAGTGTGTAGGATTTTCTGTACCGCGAGCCATCATAAAACAATAACTATGCTGTTACCCCTGCCTTGAGAAACATCGTTTATTTTTAAAATCTAATTTCTATTAAGTTTATACTAAAAAAAGTGAATATTTTGAATTTTAACTTTAAATTTTTAATTAAATTGGCGCTGCAAAATTCAAACGAGCAACCAATCGTCGCCTGCCAACTTGACTGTTTCTCAAACTTGCCCCCCCCCCCCCAAAAAAAACTCTACGGACGCCCTTGCTCTTACAACGACTATTTAAAAACTGTCAAACTCAAGTGATGAATAATTAAGTTAGCGATTAAATTATGGATCACTTTCAACATGTACATCAGTGCCGTCTTAACCTGGAGGTGAAAGAGGCAGTAGCCTCAGGGCTCCGGAGCTCAGGGGGCCCCCGAAAAATTGGAAAATTAAAAAAAAATAGGGTTATAAAAGCTAGACAAAAAATGGAAATGGGCCCTCCAACTGTGATGGAAAGAAAATAACGAATACCTACACCAAAATTTAGATTTTAAAATGGGGCCTCTTTTTCGTGGAATGGACCCCACGTTTAATCTTCTTTATTAAATTGTTTTAATACTTATTCACTTCGCGTATTAGCGCGGTATTTTGGATTTTATTTAATTTAGAATAATTTAGAGGGCCACATAAGCAGCTCGTCTCAGGGACCCCGAGAACGATATGCGGCACTGATGTACATTACAAAAATTCTACATTTTTCATAACGATTATCCTTTAGAATGTTATATGAAATCTATCGTCATATCCTACTGTGGAAAAGATTTTGCAAACGAGTAGTGCTAATAGATTTTCGTATCTCTTTTGTTTCTTACTACTGGTGTTGCTAAAAATATATATTCATTTACGCAAGTAAAAACAATATTATTTTATAATTAATTGGTATGGATGAATATTTTTTATTTGCTTTAATATTATCGTAAATAGAACAAATAGTGTTGAATACAACCAATATAAAAATCGAAAAAAATATGCTTCCAATACGTAAACTTTTTGCAAACTGTAAGAAAAGAAGCGACAATAACATTCGTATTAGAATAACCAAATGACAGGAAGAAAATAATCTCATCTGAATTTTAAATGACGGAGCGAAATTCATTATTTCATTAAGGGATTATCCTACTGTGACAGGAAAAATTAAAGGCTTTTTTTCGGACACAGATTGTGAAGAAAGTAAAAATTCAATCAATTTGCGGTTTGGCACTTTATTTGAGTATATTATAAAGTAATAAAGTCCATTGCAAAAACATTAAAAAGTTGAATGCATTAACCGTGAAACAGTTACGCGTGAGTTATTGATTTTCGCGAACAGCCAATCGGTGTACACGATTGTGCCTTGTAGGAGTATCTGAAATAAAAAAGCTAATATTTTTCATTAATTATAATGCATTTCCTAAGCGATGACCTTTCGTTTTTGTTAATTTATCAAAAATGAACTAAATGGCAAGTGTTTGAACATTTTTTGCGACTTTGTGCAGAAAATTTTTTACTAATTTGTTTAAAATTTACAATAAAAAACTGATATTGCAGAAAGCGACGGTCAACACCTAATAGTTATATTATGACGAATATGTGTGGAAATTTTTATTGCAATCGGCCCATTAGAACCCGAGAAATCGTGTACACCGTTTGGCTATTCGCGAAAAGCTATCACTTACGCGCAGTCGTCTCACGGTTAATATATTCACCTTTTTAATGTTTTTGCAATGGATTTCATTACTGTATAATATGCTCAAATAAAGTGCCAAACCGCAAATTGATCGAATTTTTACTTCCTCACAATCTGTGTCCTAAAAACACTTTAATTTTTATCTGTCCCAGTAGGATAACCCCTTAATGTATTTCTGAATTTTTGTAAAACAACTACCACGACGAAGTTATCAGAATTTTTATATCTGTTGTATGCCATTTTTCCAATATTCGCATCTACAACATAGACTTAAAAAGACAAACATTTACGTGCGTTTAATCAAAGATATAAAAAGAACGTACGACGAAACTTCAAAAGCTGAACACTAATTTTAAAAAAAAAAACGCGTCACTTTGATGCGCAGTTGAAATTCTCAAAAAATATCCTTCATCTGTATCAATTTTGCAAGTCAGTTTCAGAACAGAGAATTTTCTATGACCCAGTTTTAAGACTTATTCCTTCTCCTTCTTACAATTGGACCGAAAGCACAGCCCCTGCGCTCTCTGCGAATATTGAACGTTAAGCGGTAGAAGCCTTTAGATCAATTTAACTTCATTACACCTGTTCGAGTGGCCGAGCAAAAGCGATGTCTCGAACGACAAACGACCGCCTCCGGGGTACTCGAGTTTCCGGTCGATATATCTCCACACGCGACTAAACTCGCAATACCAACGTGTATACGTATGTATTTTTTTTTTTTTTTCGATAGAACCGTACAATTAATCGTGGAAAATATTCTGGCCAATATGGCGACCGTATAAATCGATTCGATGGAGAAATCGACATCATCGTCTAACTAACCGATCGGCGAAAGAAATCGTACTGGTGCCAGGTGCTGCGGTTAAAGAAAATGCCGCTAAATTAATGATTATATATTTGTAAACTCATCGCAATCAGGCCTTAGATCGGCAGATTCGATATTATTATTACACAGCGTGCGCAATCTCGTTCCTACGTGATGCGTTCAGCGCAGATAACATCGAAATTCTACGCAATATAAGTGTAATTGCATTGATAGCGAATTGGTGATTTCCCTTTCAATTCTTCCTCCCTGTCAGTATCCTCGATTAGTTGCTTTACGTTTAATGAGAATGTTTCTGCGTGCGTGTTCCGCGATGCGGATGGGAAGAACAGACGCGAGGAAATAATTGTGGATGTACGTATTAGGTGCCGCGCCAAAGTTCTGTAGTTTCTTTTTTAATCGCTTCTTTGCAACATTGTATCTTACATATTACCAAACGCCATATATATATATATATATATATATATATATATAAAAAATCGTCATTTCTTTAGGTTTAAGATGAAATTTTCGACATGAATACAACTTACTCAAATCTACAAATGGGATTTTTAAGTTTTCATCACAGGTTGAGACAAAAAAGTTGAAAAGCCACATTTACTATTTTCGTCGCTATTCCGATCAAATGCAATTTTTTTCAAAACGACGAAACACGTTACTTAGTAAACTAATCCTTCTAACTTCTTAAAAAAAACTCGAGTCGTTTGGACCAATTTTAAAAAAGTTATTCTGTTTTAAAGCACGTCCACATAGATTTGTCCCCCAGTGTGCATCTTCGGTGTCGTTCGAAGCGATGTTCTGATATGTTATGAATAGTATGAGAGTTGCGAGTACATAGTATTTACTATTTTAAATAAGGATTATTTGTCCCGGTGACTATGAAAGTGGTGTAAGTCAAAAAACCCCAAAAAATGGAAATTTCTCATATTTTATGTTGTATTGATTTATATTCCAATATTATGAAAGAATTTTTGCAAAATAGCCATCGAGTAAGCAATGACATAATACTGTCACTTTCATAACGATCCGCGACAGTTTCGCGTTCATTTCAATAGTAATGTAAGTGATTTGGTCTCTGCAAGTAATTTGTGAGAAAGGAAATAATTAATTACATATTTTTGTATCATGTATTAACCTTAGGTGCGGGGCAAGAAAAGAAAAAAAAAGAACACCCGAAATATATTTAATTATGCTGAAAATTTGAGAAAAATTAGGAGAAATAGTGGCAAAAAATATATTACCAGAAATGGTAAAGTTGTTGGTGGCAAAGTATTCGAAAATAAAAATTGCTTTTGTTCGAAAATGTTTGAATTTATTAAGTTGTGAAGCTCGAAAAACTACGTTTGACCACTTTTGGAATTTGGGAGACAGTCAAAGGTTTAAGAAACACATTTTCGTACAAGTTACACATAAGATTTTACAATAATAGATAAGTTTGACATTAGAGAAGTATATAGGTACGATGTGAAACATTTTCTTCAATAATGAAAAAATATTTATTAGTACGCCCAAACGCAACGGTTTAAAATCTAAAAATCTCGAAAACAAAAAATACATGACTTACACCACTTTTAAAATCGTCGTTGAATTTTAATAATACCTACTCCGTAACATAATAAAGTTAAGAAAATGTAACCAGAACATAAACAAAATAAACTTTTTTAAAAAGCCTCTGCAATGATCTGCATATTTTTGACTAAACAAACATGTTTTTTTCAAGTTTATGATGTTAACAAACTTCGCGTCAAAGAACAAGTCTCAATTTCAATTGATTTCTTTCTAATTAAATGAAAAGGAAAACTTCATTTTCGACAAGAAGCACTGCCTACTTAGTACCCTTAAGGGGAGGTTCCGGTCTAAAAGTCGATTTTTTTTATTTCATTTTTCGAATGTTCAAGCTTTTACGAATGCGTGTTTAAAAGGATTTGTTGAAATTCGTAAAATTCCCGAAGTTATAGCGGCAAATGCATGGGCAACAACCGGCCACTCGGCGCTCACGTAAAACTTTAAACGCGTTTTTCTCAAAACAGTGTTCTCAAAACGGTGGGACTTGTATCTCCAAAAGTTATTATCCGATTCGAGTGAAACTTTTTTATTTTTAAGAATATACTTCTGGCTAGGGAAGTAACCAGAAAAATTACAAAAAATTGAAAATTTATAATTTTCAAAGGCGTTGAAATGACGAACAATATAGGGAAAAAGTGATTTCAAACTTTAAGTGTCGTTATTTTCCTAAAATAATGTCATTTTTGTCATTTTTCTGCCCCCCCCCCCCCCTAGCCAGAAGTATATTCTTCAAAACAAAAGAAATTTCAGTCGAATCGGATAATAACTTTTGGAGATACAGGTCCCACCCATTTAGATGAATTTTTTGACGCCTTGAATTTAACGACTCCCCAGTGTCGTCTGCAATGATTAATTATAAAATAAAAAATATATTTCTATAATTGAAAACATCCTTAATACAATGCAAAAAGTCCCATTAAATTATATATAGTAATTTTCCTTTAATTAATTCCTAAAGATCACCTATTTTTTGGGGCTCTAGACCGGAACCTCCCCTTAAGAGAACACTATGAACAATCAACTCGACTTCCCTTATTCTTTTACCAGTCGATGAATTATCATAATTCGCCGGCGCAAGACACAGAATCCACGCTAGCTGACAGAGCAATCTCAGTACGGGCGACCTACGAGACAGAATGCCGTCGTCGCGGTGAATCGCGCAAGTTATTACAAATGGGGCACTATCTCCCGCCGCGGGTCCCAGAAAGTCTATCATTGAAAAGCTGCAATGATAGACCGGCAATCGCGTCATAAGTCGATCCTGAAAGCGAGGCTGCGACCGAAAAGAACCACTATTACCGGAAGCACGTACTTACGATAGAAATACGATTCCAATACAGGCGATTAACGAGCTACCGTCTGCATAGCCTGCAAACCGGTCACGTTCAACTTATTTTGAAGAGTTCGCGGCTACTTAGTTACTACCTGCGCCTCGCACTCGGTAGCGCGGAAGCGCTCCTGTTTTGTTGAAATCGAAACACCGTCGTTTAAATGAACGGGCCGCACGGTGGCGCGCGCGCCTCTCGCTGAAACTTCCATAACGAGGTGCGTATTATGGCGGTGCCAGGCAGCTGAGCAGGAACTTGTCACTCGTTACGCGAGAACCGTTAATTAGCGTCATCCGAGTCACTTTTTCAATTCGCGTTAACGTGTAATGTCATAATTCCTGTTTGACAAGTATTTAGCCGAATAAAAAGGATGACACAGGAGACAGTTACGTGGGGGGAAAAAAAAAGGACGTTTGCACGGGTGCATGACATTCGATTTAGATGTTTCCGAAGGGGCATGGCGTGAAGTGGCAATTTCATAGAGATTCGCGGAGGCTTATAAGACGGTTTTATTGTACTGTTAGTATTTGACGTAGACGCGACTGGTCAGGTAAAGTTGCTACACTATTTATCCTAACGTGTGGCTAAATTAAGTCCAATGGAATGTTAATGGACTGCCGGGAGCTCTCTGAAATTCCATAGACCGTGTCCTAAATATGCAAATGAATTAAAGCTATTAATACCAATGCAAAGAGTTCTACTCAATCTCCAACTACTGAAACACCCTAAAATATTCCAAACATTGGACACGTATCCAGTGACAAAACCACTCGAGATCCTCATTTAACAATAAGTCCCGAGCACCGTCCTCTGCCAACCCAAACTCAAACGTGTCGACTAGGAAATCTATCAAGCTCCCTGTGTCCCGGTGTCCAAATGCGGCTATCAAATCTGTCAGGAGGTATCCGTCAGAGACGTGGGGAAAAGCGTGTTATTAAACAGTTGGAGCTAAAGTCGCCGGATCCGACAAACGTCAGAAATCCTATTAAATCTCGTATGCGCTGTCAGTTCCCTAACGATCTTAAAAAGCCGACCGTCGGAACGTTCGCCGCGCGAACAGCAGCCTCGCATAATAAGAGGCGCAGGGCGAACGGCGGTGGGGCAGATTTTCCGGAGCATCGATCCTAGATCCCGCCGCTGCCGGGAAGGGCATCTCTCATTCCGCGTGCGCAAGGCATTCTTGACGCGTAGCCCGGCGAAGGAGACAAAGACGGGAGAGCAGAGAGGAACGAGAAATGAGAGCCGAGAGAAAGGAGCAGCTCTTATCTTCTCGCGGCACAGTTCAACTGCGAAGGTCGGTCAATGGCCAACGTCGACTATAACAGCCGCTAAACCGTGGAAGGGGAGAGAGATCCATGGGTGGGGGGGAGAGAGAAAGAGAGAGAGAGAGAAGGGTGGCGGGGAGAGACAGAGAGGGGGAGAGAGATCAGGCAGAGGGAGAAAGGGCGACGTAACTCGGGATGGTACCAGAATATCATTACGTTCAATTGCTATACGACGACATCCACGGACCAGATGGTACATGTCAATGCACGTGCGTCCGGGGGAAAAAAGGGGTTGACACTGGCTGCCGGTCCGGCTACTGTAACAAGATTATTCGAGTTCGCGTCAACAGCACCAGCCACCACGAATTCCTCGTCTTGATGGAACGCGGAAATTTCTCCGTCACGGCAAAACATTACCGGACGAGCTTGATCTCCACGCGATAGAAATTGCTGTCTCCCTGGCTCCCTGGTTCGCCTATGACCAAGGTGGAGGACGGATCTCTCGATCGGAAGAATTGTTCCAGATTTGCGGGAGAGGGATTCTTGTGGATCTTCTTGGGGTAATGGTGGACGGCTGGGGACAATATATGATGCACGACTTGTCGGTTCGGAGGAGAGGGAATCGAGAGCGCCGATGTTAACCCTTGGGCAGAGGATAACTTGGTCGGTGGCGGATGCGGGGCTTGTTTTGACCCATGGTATAATTCTTTGCATATGGTTTGCAGAATAAGGTTTTATAGTAGAGTTTGATCTTGTTATGATCGACCATTCTTATTTTGTTAGAGCAGTGATATTATTAAGGGACAACATATACCTAGGAGTAAAAAAACCAGGGTGAACTTTGACAATTCTTTTTTCTTTTGGAAACATTTTTTTAACTTTAACACTTTACTCTAACACTTGTGTAAATTTAATTCGAAAATTAAGAAGATTGAATATGTGATAGCCGCGGCGGCAAACTGTCGCTAACCACTCGTCTGCACCGGGCAACCAAAATATATCCGATAGAATTTATCCGAAACAGAAAAACTTCTTTTAAATACATGAAAGAATCTACTTAGTTTTTGTTATAGCCGATTTTTAAAATATCAATTTCGCGTTCTTTAATTGAGAAAAAACGAACTATGACGTTTAAAAGCAAATCCTGCGACAAAAGCTAAATAATTTTATCAAAATCCTCTGTTCCAAATTTCAGCTGAATCGGTTCGCTAGATCTCGAGAAATATTGGTTCCCGTTTTTTAAAATACCACTTTCAGAAAAACGCCATTACATATTCAATCTTCTTAGTTTTCGAATTAAATTTACACAAATGTTACATTAAAGTACGTAGCTATTTTAAGATGCATGTAAAGATTTTTAAATGAAAATATATTTTCAATAAAAAATAATGGTCAAAGTTTAAGGACAACCTCATCACCCCTTTTTGCAACTTGTGAGTTTCTATCGGCTTCGTATTTGTCGTGGCTATACTACGTTTCTATCTTCATAAAGTTGTACATTTTCTATATTTTAAAAAGACAATTGTTTCATCATCGATTACTCCATTTTTACGTCTAATCAATCAGACCAAATAAAACTATTCCAAACATTATTAGAAATTAGCATGACCTCGTTTGAAACAATTTATTGAATAAATTAAGACCATTCTCACCGTCTCTGATTTTTGAACAATCGATCATCGACTGTCCTCGTGGAACGGCAATAAACGCGGTTAGCTACTTAGCAAACTTTGAATCAAATATTATTTTAAATAGAAATTAAATCGAACCACACTCAACTAGAGCTGTAAATATTCGAATAATTAGGAGTTTTCGAATGTTCGAACATTATTGATAAATTTGGAACTTTATTAATCTTTGGTAAATTTTTTAACTTCAAATTCCTATTCGGTACAATCCGAAATTTGATTACTCCGTATATTTTAATACTCCTAATTATCCGAATATTCGAATAGGTACTCCTAATTATTCGAATATTCGAATAGGTACTCCTAATTATTCGAATATTCTGAATAATCTGAGATTCGAATTCTCTGGTAGGTATTCGAATACTTAGATTATTCGAATATTCGTTACAGCCCTACACTCAACTCTGCCTTCACGGAGGAAATATTTCCGTGTACCACTACAGCAAACGCTGGAATTGGGAATGTACATTGTCACGCGCGGCTAATTCTCTTGGGCGCTACGCGAACCGTATGCGCTGTTTCCAAGAACAATAAAACGCCTTTACGTAACAAAAACTACAGTATCGCGTAATCACGCATTCCAAGGCAGGCCAAGTTACTTCATTGATCACTTCTCGCAATGTACACCAGAGACGTGAATTCCCATTGATTAAACGCCGGTGGAAAAAAATGCAGTCGCGTCTGCATCGAAACGATTGCAACGAACTACCGACGCTTGTTATCTACCATAATAATTTTCAGTCCCCGCTGGATGATCTGGATTAGGCGAATACGAGGAAGCAATAGCAATCTACAAGTTCTTCAAACGTCGGCAATCATGAGCCTCATTTCGAATGCAAAATATACCTGTATAATGACTGCATATAAATGCATTTGGGATTATTTGCATCTAGCAGTGACTATTATAGCTAGCTGATTTTATCTACAGGGTTTAGTATTTCATGTGTTTAAGATATTTCTTAGCGCAGTGGCAAACACATATTTTCATCATTTTCTTTTTCAAACTGTACGGTTGCAAGATGAATTACTGTCTTTAAACGTATTAAGTGGCTTCAAGTTCTTTCGATGGGGATTGCAATAAACGAAGTTGCAAACATTAATCAATTATTTTTTGCTAGTTGTCGAGCTGTGCCTACTCACGGGTACTACTGGTTCCCGAGTTCCGCGTTCAAATAAATTTCCCTGAATAACTTTTTCTTCCTCAGCCTCCTCTTCTTACAACGTATTAACATACCTTCGTACTGTCTGGAAACAGAAAGATGGGCGAGTGTAATTTATTAGTCGAGAAGCACTACTTACAATCGTGCTCCAATAACCAATTGACAATTCGACAGGCATCGTCGTTCATAATTTCATGAAAAACGAATTGCGTCTAGCAATAATTGCCACTTAAGGTGATAATTGGTAATACACTATCAAATAATTCCTGTCGCGTAATGACACAAATATTTATCAAAAAATGGGGGAATTGTGTATGACTTTTGCTGACTTGAAACATAAATTTATAACGAATGTTATTTAACAAAGTAGGCTGCAAATATTCGAAAAAGAATTTAAAATGTAAACTTAGGAGGAAACTTCAATTTAATTTCAAGTGGTATGATTTAATTTAATCTCTGAAATACTTGCAGCGATAGGAAATAAAATTTCGTTAGGAAGAAAGATTTCGAATAAAAATTGTAGAATTTCGAAACAGAGTTTATATGTAGTTTATAACACATACATTTTTTAAAGGGTAGGATGTTTCAAGCACTCATAATCTTTCATTTCTGCAGACATAAAACGAAATCAAGCTTAAATGGAGGAAGAAACTGTGTTTCATTTGTGCCACTATGTATATGAAAAACATTGACTTTCGCTCCACTCTGAGAACAGGTCGACGATATTGTAGTGAGAATTGCTGATAATTAGCAAACAGATAGCTAGCATGAAGGCGAGTAGAGTCAAGGGAAATATACATTATTAGCTGAACCTAGTTTAAGCTTTAATATAAGCCCGATATTTTGTTAAAATACACTTCTATATCTATACTATTATACAATTTGAAGTTACATACTTTCAAACGCGTTTTCTCAATAAATATTAACTGTACCCACATGTGTGTTATACCGCTTTATTTGGCTTGACAAGAGGAAGGTTTTAACGCTTTTATTTTTTTTTTTTAATAATCTATCTGTATATATAAAATCCAAATACCATTCGCTCATCACGATTTCTCTGAAATCACTAATCCAATGACCATAGGACCGTAGGTAGATTCCTCTTACAAGGGGACCTTCAGGTTTGGCAGTTTCAGAAAATTTTGATACTTAGTCTAGGTGAAGGTCTTCACTCGGACATTAATTTCCCAAAGCAGTAAAACGCGCTTTTCAGCCAAATTTGAGAAAATCGACTTTGAAAAATTCGGAGTTCCCTTATATACAGGGTGTTCCTCTAACTAATAGGTTAATACTCTAGGGGGTGATTATACAGGCAAAAATAAGACGAAAATCAAGAGTGACGAAATTGCGGTAAAGGCTTCGTTTTCGAGAAAATTGACTTTGAATTTCACCTAAATACGCGTGATTTACGCACACAGAATTTTTCAAAGTAGATTTTCTCGAATTTGGCTGAAAAGCGCGTCTTACTGCTTTGGGAAATTAATGTCCAAGTGAAGAGCTTCATATACACTAAGTATCAAAATTTTCTGTAATTGCCAAACCTGAAGGTCCCCTTATTAGTCCCTACTTTTAGGTGCCTAGGTGCTCGATAAGAAATCTTTTTAAAAATTCCCTCCCTTTCACCGACAAAAGACATATAACCCGGGCAACGCCGAAAACTTTAAGCTAGTATGTATGAGCACGATAAAACATTCTTTATTCATCCAATTCAACAGAAATCGTATTTTTCTCGATAGTTAATTCGCGTGTCTTGTAAACATTATCATAACCCTGAACCTGAACCTTGAAGGTGGTGTCAAAAGAAGCACAACCATCATTAAATTCTCCACCATTAAGCTCCTCTCCGAAGAAGTCGATCATAAATCTATTTAGCTGAAAATATCTAAACCTGCCATCGTCGTATTTCCATTTCTCTCAAATTTCAAACTATTAATAAAAAATCGTTAAAATTCGAGTAAACTGCAATTTTCAGCCATACTTATTTATAATTGTCATTTACGGGTAAATTTTATAGGAGCAGTCACACTGTATCTCGTCCTTTACAGTAGCAGCAAAGACATTATTATTATTAAAAAAAACAGGAATGATAAAAAAAATCGTGCCTGCTAACAGCAAAGACAGAGGCCTCACACCAACGAAGCTAACATACCTACAATTCTAAAGGTGGTGAAAAATTCTGAAACATCATCCATCCACGCATAATTGGGCATTCCGTTGAAAAAAAAAAACCGTCCAAAGGAATTCGTTACACATCCAATATTGCTAATCCCTCTCCGACCTCTTCAAACACAACTGTCTTAATTGTCTCTCGCGCGTCGTTTCGCAACCGTAACGGGAACACGCCAGAAAGATCTTGATAGATTCGTTAGGTCGCCAGACAGAAATCACGAACACGATTTCACGCGACTTAGGAACGCGACGAGTGTATTAGGGGGATGCCCCCCCGCGCTGAATGAAAATCCTCGGGCGGGCCGAGTGGGCTCGAAAGCGAAGGATGTAATGATATTCGAGCCCAACCTGTCAGCTTTTAATCGTTCCCGAGAAAAATGATAAAAAATGTGTCGAAAGTGATGACATGGGTGTTCGTCGGTGCTGCGACGGAAAAAGTGGCCATTGCTCGACCTGTAGTATGTATGTACATGCCTGGTCGTCGTGTCGATGGCGACCAGAAACGAAATGCTTTCGACCGGGATCCTAACAAGGTCGTATCAAGACCTCAGATTTCAAGTGCGACAAAAAGTCGCCGACGTATTGAGGGGATTATACTTACATACGTAGGAGACACGATTAATCATCGAACGTGAAACGGATACAGGTTTTTGAGGCAATAACGCGTGGCTGCTGTACGCGGTGCCCTCGATAAATCATGAAACGTAACAGTGCTTTGTATGCAAAGCTGAATATGTTGCAGTAAACACGGTGAAAAATCGAATCGCAATTTGTATGCACGGTCTTCGCGGAGAGACTCGTTTTTGGAAGTTGAAGGGATATGATGCTTTTAGGTGTGGGAAGGGATATCGTGGGGTTGATATTTCGGAGTTGGGTGTTGTGGAGCTTCTGATATGTGCACAGGCTGGCCTGCCCTGTATTTTACAAGCTTTTTTATTTAGCTTATGAAGCTCGTTAGTTTATTAGGGTAAAATCTGGTAAGCTAATTTTGACCCACTTCTACCTATCCGATCGACTTGAAATTTAGCACGCATATGTAGTTCCGATGACAATACAATATTTTAATTAAATAGCGTAAAATAATTTATAGTAAAAAGAATTAAAACAAGCTTTTATTAAAATGTATTAAAAAGGAAAAAAATAATTTCGATCTCAGGACAGACTTTGAATTGAGGAATTAGACTGCTCGCAATCAAGAGGAAAATGTGGTGTAACAAGGACGCTCTTGCAGAATACAAAAACTAATGTATCAAAATACGTAGAACATTATCAATATTTACCTATATAAAAAGGATATTTCAATATTTACGTCCCACGCTTTTATGTTTAGTCATATGAAGGAATTTTTCTAAGCCAAAATTATTTTTTTCCTTTTCAGTACATTTTAGTAAAAGCTTGTTTTTAAAAAAAATTTACTGTAAATTCGTTTGCTGTTAAAGATATGGATATATTTAGGAAGCTGACGGTTTTGTAAAGGTTTTGTCGGATAATTGGGATGGATGACTTTTTAAATAGGAATCGTGTTTTGTCACCGCGTATCTTATTATAGATACGTATCTTATCAACCCTATTATTAAAGCAGTTAAATATTACTTACAATAAGTTGCACTCGATAATCCTTAATATTTGTTTATTTTGCCCAAGATCTCTAGGTAGTATTAATTGAGGTTTCTTATCGGGTGTTTAGTGTTGAAATTTGTATTACATAGAATAAATATAAAAATAAATCGCATACATTTTTCTTAAGGCGTTCCATTGGAGAAAAATATTTACCCTTCATTGCACTGAATAAAGATGATTTCTAAAAAGATCACTTCCATGCCTCATTTGCTCTTTGAACCTTACCTGCGTTTAACATGAAATAAGTTCCTACAAGTGCACTGTGATTTCCCATAATACCATCAAGATAACTTGACGTACCTGATAGCACATGGGAATACAAAACAGAGGATGCAGCAATAAATATTATAATTGCACGAGACACTGTTATTAAATTAACGCTATCAAATATTGGAGTTTGGAATTGTAAACACAATATACAATAAACTTACAATCTTATCAAATTCGGGAAGATTAATCTGACTTTAATATTAGCAAATGGCCGTTTAATCTCGACGATTTGAATTAAGTATTCATACGTGACAGGGAAACGTTGGAATTACCCTGCAAATGAAGTACATGCTCGGTACATTTATACAAAATTGCCTGCCAGAAGTAGCCGTCCGGTGATGATTTGCAAGCCCAGCAAACAGGATTTCCAGGACGCTCGATATTAGTTTCGACGATGCTCGCCGATTCATCAAGGGCATTATAAAAACGTGATTGCTCGTTTTTCAC
The DNA here is from genome assembly GCA_029448645.1 of Andrena camellia. NCBI lineage: Eukaryota > Metazoa > Arthropoda > Insecta > Hymenoptera > Andrenidae > Andrena > Andrena camellia. The sequence continues at coordinate 46,315,012 of CM055676.1, read as the reverse complement.
GTGTTGCAGAAGTTAGGGGTTTGAAACAGGACACTAAGTAAGCATATTCTTATTTCGTTCGTTGCGCGCCGTGCTAATAAAACACCTCCCTGGGACGGTTTGCTTAGCGAGCAATGGAGTGAATAGTCCTTTCATCAAGTGAATGCAATGATTGTAGGCAATGCAGTTTTTGGCTCGTTCGCGGGTTATTTTTTTTACCAGTGGAGAAAGAAAGGAATTAGAAGTCGTTTATTTTATACTTCGGTATATAACTTCTTTAAACGCTGCTTTCATCTCTAACATATGTAGGTCTATTTGTATTTTAGTTTTCTCTTACCAAAGTGGGACTAAAATCTTTGAAATATTTCTTCAATTATGTTATGTAATGATAATGATTGAGTGAAAATATTTTAAGATAAGACAAAGGTGGGGAATATAAAATATAGAATACAGGAAATAGAGAAGGGTAGCAAAGAAAAAATATAGATTATAGGAAACATGTGAATATACAAAAAATATTAATCGTAAACCACAAAAGTGACTCGTGTGAAATGGCTCTTAGGTGAATCATTCGCGCAGGAAGATGTGAATATGAGTTATATTAACAAGATACTCCGTCCCATTTCGAAAGGAATATGCGTGATTTTCTTGATCAACAATTCTATCAACGTTGGATCGGTCGCGAAGGATCAATTGTTTTGGCCTCCCAGGTCGTCGAATTTAACGCTGTACGACTTCCACTTATGCAGTCGCATAAAAACTTTGGTTTATGACAAAATGATGAAAACTGGTGACGAGCTCCGGGGGTGCATTCAGAACATTTTCACAATAATTTCTAATAAGCCAGAAATATTTGAAGGGATCTGACAGTTACGTTTACAAGTGATCTAGAAGCCATATTATTTTTAATGTATGTAACTGAACCTGCTCCACTAATACACAAAATACATTCCTGTGTATTAAGAATTTGAGAGTGATATTGGAGTGTTGAAAATTTTCTAGTAATGAAACAATTTGTATGGCACGCTCTGTATAATCCTCTTTCAACTATGCAATCTCGATTTGAATGTATTTTTGTTGAAATCTATATTTGTAGTTGTCGAAGTGATTCCAGTTATTAGATCAATTTTGCATATCTATAATTATTGAAGTTGCTACATGTTTCACAGCCAAATAAATTACGCGAAATATGATAGTAGTAGTAGTGACAATAGTAGTATAATTACAGAATAAATTTTTTTTATCTGAATTTTAATCTGAGTTTATAATTTTAATAGTAAGTACAAGGTAATTTAAATGATTTTCAGTGAAATATACTTACGCTAGGTCATATTTAAATACCCCTTTTCAAGGATGTATGTAATGACTTCATCGAAAGTTAATAAAAAATCGCTGAATGGATATTAACGACGACGTTCATTGATCGACGTTCAGTAATATGTTAGAAGCGGTAATCAATGTCGCAACAATGTTGAAAAATGATACATGCGATTTAAACTGTCGGTTGTGCCATGATAAACGATATTTTCTGAAGAATAAAGTCTACTTCATATTAATCAGCAATTGGAAGACTGAACACGTAGAGTAATTACAGAAGAAAATTAATTGTAACACATTTTAATACTGGACATACTACCAAATTGCAGAAATGAAATTCGAATATTTAAATTCCTCAGAAAACTATATCATTGAATAGAATAATAATTATATAGTAGTTACTATACTCTAAACCTATCAAACTTTAGAGCAATAAATAATCAGATTCAGTTGATCACGATCGATTAACCACTAACTACACACATAAGTAAATGTTACTAGAACTGTAACGAATATTTGAATAATCTAAGTATTCGAATATCAAAGTAATACTACACTGTACTATAAACGATAAATATAAAGTGAGCATAAACATTCAAAATGTTGTAAAATAGACCATGATAAATTGTAAATGGCTATAACAGATACATCAATTTTTTCAAATTTTCAATGTTAAGCCTATATGCATCATCGAGACTCCAATATCAGTTTTCCGATAAATATAATTAAGAGTTCCAATTTTTATTTCTAGTCATCTATATTCACTATTGACTGTATAATATATTTGTAATCGACTTGAAACTATTTTTAATATAATTTCATCTCAATAATTTTCATCCGAAATCACGTTAAAGGCTGGTTGTCCTAAACAATAAATTGTCCTAAACGATAAGAGTTTATACTCTTTCCAATCGGTAAGGTTGTATCTTCTATGGATCTCGGCTCGACGAGACTCGTATTTTTCAATGACTTCAGGTTCTGATTCTTATCGAGAATAATACAGACATTATAAGATATGTACTACGTCCCACTTTATCTGACAGGTCAACCGCAAATTTCCTGATTATGGATTACAAATACCACACATTGAAACCCTTCAATTTGAAATGCAATGTAAAATTCCTTGCCAGTGTCAACATCCAATTAATTCGATTATATATCAACTTGCAACTTGACCCTTTGCACATTTTGGAGCAAATATGCGCTGACTACCGATCTTTTTCAAATTTCCAAACTATTTATTCGTTTTTAAAAACATTCGCGATCACGTATTATAAATGGAATAGAAATCTTTCGATGATAGAATTTTAACGATGGATAACATGAAATAAGATTAAATTTTTAAGCTCAAATGTGGTAACAAATTGAAATCGTAAAATCACGTACCTGCATATGGAAAGCGTTGTAACAACATGCTGTTGTAAATAAATTCGACACATGCTCCTAAAAATGTTCATTTTCCCCAAAATAAGTGAAACTACACATTTCATAAGAATCACATACAGAAAAAGTTACAAAGCGCACTCGCGGTTTCTATGTTACCAAATTAATTCATCTAATTATGTGTGTGGAGCTGCAGATTTAGCGCATCTCGCATATGGTGATGCAGTTTGTGTTTCTACTTGGGCCAGAACTTTTGAATTAACGTTTTCCAAGAAGTACTATTAATATATTCGTCGCAGTTTTTACAACTACCCCGATTTTCAGGTTTTCGACTAATTTTATGATTGTTTATCATGAAACATGTGCGGACCAAATATGTCAGGTAACCCACGAAAGACGTCCTTCCTTTTATTTTTATGAATAAAAATGCACTAAAAACTAAAAAATAATTCTTTTCTTGTACTACACTTTCGATAGTGTTTTTTTCACTTTAAATAAAATCGTGGAGCAGGATATTTCATAACTTCTTTACCAAAACGATTCTTTTTTAAACAACTAGCAATTTTGACTAAAAATAAATTACTTAAAAGGAAGAAACTGCTCTAAATCCGAATAGCGATCATTAAGATTTCTAATCGTGATATGTATGGCTATACACACAAAGAAAGTCGCTATCTGTACATTAGGATTAGAAAGATAATCTTTATTAGGAAAATTAGGTAAAATGCCAGTCAAAATTAAATCAATTGAAGATAGTAATAAACAAACGCATGACCATCATTAGGGACGGAGAATATATCTTTCACTACCGTACTTTTGAATTACCATTCTTCAGGGACTACCCTCATCCCTGTTGCAATTTTTACAACCACGTCGAATCATACATATTTCTAATTTCATGATCGTTTATAAATTATAATAAGACATATTCTCAAAAATATGTCAAATAACACAACAAGAGCGAGCCTCCTACAGTCGCGAGAGAGAAAAGGAGAGGAGGGCAATCTTGACAGGAGACAACAAAGACGGTTGCATTTAATTATGTCCAGCAATGAGACGCTCTGGAGGGTGTAATCCCATTTTTCTTGATACCGTCAACTGAGAAAATATCCCATCCATCATTGTATATACCTACGGTTCCCTTACCGAAACCACTCGAGAGGGACGTTCACGCAGTGTGAACAGAGACTGGAGATCAAGATTCGTGTCGAGATCTACCCAGACGAACGGACGCATCAGAACGTTCTTAAGTGGCTCTTGACCTCGCACTTCTATAACTTTACATATATCCACGCACGTCTACCCTCGGGCATACGAGCCTTTATTGTACTGTGATAACGTCATCCCTTAGAATTTGATGCCTATAAAAACCAGACGCGAGTCACGTAGTATCGCTTACAAACAAAAAAGGCCACGACGAAATTTCAACGCCCTGTTGCACGGGGCTGGCGAATAATAAGCTCAGAAGGATTTATAGTATTTTATAGTCTCGACCCTCCGATTTTTTATGGGCACAGGGTAGATATATTGCGCGTAACCTCTGCGGCTGAATGTAGCAATGTAATGTGCCGCAAACTGGGGGAACATTGGCGAAGAAGGAAAAGAACAACAAATTTATACATTTTCAAAATAATTGTAGTACAATCAGAAATGATGCGGACGTTATAATAGGATACCTTAAGCAAATTTGAAAATGTTAATAAAAAAAATATAAAAGAGAGTGCATTGAACATAAAAAGAAACATATTTAAGTGTCAATGTAAGTTGAGTTTGATAAAACTTTAGCTGTTTTGACAGCGAATTAACATTGGCAGCGAATTAGCATGTGTTAAAGACGGAAAAAGATACAAATTTTATGTATTTTAAGATGCAATGTTACGATAGGATACTTAAAGCAACTGTAAAAATTTTAATTTTTATATTGTATGGCAAAATGTTCCAAAAACATGGCAATGTTACCCCAGTTAGCGGAACATTGTGAAGAAGAAGATTAATTTCTCGAATTATTAATCAAACAAACTTGTGCATTATGGACTGAAGCCTGACTATTTGAAGAATTCCGAAAAAGTTGAACATTTGTGCCCTATTAAAACATCCAACGACGCAAATGAAAAAATAGGGGCCCTCGTTACAATTTTGAATACCGAGGGATTAAAAATCTTTACTTGCAGATAATAAGTAGGGCACTTTTGCAGTTTCTAACCGTAAACTGCTACCCACGGGGCACACAGAACTATCAAGTTTGCACAGTGTGCCGATGACTCACGGTTAAAGGTACAGTATTAGTTTCAAACTTTCACAAATGATAACCGATAACGGAGCTGGCCGCAACGCCGTCCTATTACGTCCATATGTACGTAACAATCAAACGCCATGGTCAATAATATTAATCAATCTTGCGGTTACAAACGGATGAAAGGAACAGCAAATTACAAACTATCCCTGGGACTAATAAGAGCTCAGCTTAACATCGATGCAATAAGACACAAGATATCTCCCAGGAGAAATAAACTCGTCTAGCGAGAGCATGTGACAATTCTACCATTCGTTAGCCCGGTCTTATTATATTCGAATTACACCTGCGCCTATGCCATCCCAGACAAGTTGATCGACAAAAATTAACCCACACAAGCCTGGCCAGTCACCGCAGATAACACAGGCACGGGCAATAGTAAATAGGTCAGTCACCTTCGTAGATATACTGGCTGTTATATAAATCTTAAGGCTCTAACGCAACACTATAAAGAGTCACATCGTCGCGAGCTACTTTATCGTAGCCTCATGATGTTCTGTATAAAGGTCGTTCCAAATGGAGTCCTCGTGGCCAAATTGCCCCGCGAAGACACTTGCAGTTTTCGCGGGCCACGTGTACAGCTGTAGTTTCTTGGCTTACTGACTTCTTTTTTTTTATAAACGAATGGCCGGGACGAGGCATAATGACTTCCATATCGCATGGTTCTCTTCGTGGGAGAAAGTATCTGACTTAAATACTTTGATGGAATGGCTCTTCTTTGTGTGATCGAAAATGTCTGCTGAAAGCAGTGGCGGATTTAAGAAAAAAGGCCCAGATGGCAAACGTTCTGAGGGACCCATTTTATCGGGAAAATGAAGAGGTAGTTTACTAAAAACGAGCTAAGTGTAGTAGTAGTATTAAAAAAAAATGTAGTGTTTGGATACCTATGCCTAATCATAATTTTTTTTTTTGGAGATGGGGCCTTAGGGGGCCTTCTGTGCAGGGGCCCAGGCGGCAACTGCTCATCAGCCGCCCTGTTGAATTCGCCACTGGCTGAAAGGCATAGTTTTTTTTTTCGAGAAAAAGAGCTATGGTTTTTTATAAAATACAGTGTTGGTGTCTCCTGTAACGTGGCCGGGAGGTGGAAACTGACCTTAACGTGTACGCGCGCACGCAAAGTCGTATCTTTTACTCGACTGGCTTGTTGCGATAGGTGTATCAAATCAAGAGGACCAGCGAATTGCACTGGTCGCCAGGTACTTACCAATTGACTCGATTTGCATACTTTGAAAGCATATTGCGACAGAAGGGTTTGTATTCTTACAAGGGAAGATCCCGAATCCGGAAATTCAGAAAATTATGAAACTTTGTGGATATGTAGGGGACGTCCTTCGGAATACAACGCAATTTTGTTTGCTGCCCAAATTCACTCCAAGAGGGTGAAATTGACCCCTGACAATTTTTCGAGTTTGTATTATTACTCGCGAACTATAAGAAGTGGAAAAAAGTTTTCAGGAAAAAGTTACTTCCTTTAATTAGGACTATCATTTGGTAACTTACAGTTCTTACAATTCTCACAGTTCGCGAGTTATAACACAAAATCGGAAAATAGCCGGATTTTCAGGGGTCAATTCCACCCCCTTAGAGTGAATACACTTAAACTTTAATCTTTGGGGATATGTAGAGAGTAGATAAGTATGTATTAGGTAACTTTTTTGCTGCCCAAATTCACTCTAAGGGGGTGAAACCGACCCCTGAAAATCCGGCAATTTTCCAATTTTGTGTTATAACTCGCGAACTGTAAGTTACCAAACGATAATCCTAATTAAAAGAAGTAACTTTATCCTGGAAACTTTTTTTCTATCTCTTACACTTCGCGAGTAATATTACAAAATCGGAAAATTTTCAGGGGTTAATTTCTCCCTCTCACAATAAATTTGGGCAGCAAATAAAATTGCGTTGTACTCAAGAGATCATCCCCTACATATTCGCAAGGTTTCGTAATTTTTTGAATTTCCGGATTCAGGATCTTCCCTTGTTAAATTTGTGTTATTGATATGTTAATTGCGTTGTCCAATTTTTGCTCTTTATATTCTATTCGTCGATTAAGGGATGTTTGAAATCTTTCAAAACTCAAATAACATGAGTGCTCTCCACTCATCCTTAACAACGAATTTCAAAACGATCTCAAAGTCATATAAACAATAAAATTCCAGTGCAACAGAAATCTATTGCATGAACATGTCCGCGGAACTCTGAAGTTCCCCAATATTTTAAAATGCAAACACTACGTAGGTATTTAATCTTCAGTCGTTTACCAAAGCGAAGGGAGAGAAACGATTCGTTGGAGGAAAGTCAAGGCTCGAATTTCCCATGCATGGGCAGCTAAATGATTCATCGAGTGATCGATTCACGTCACTTCCTACAACTCCAAGTTTAATAACCTCGTCTGATAAATTGCGAATGCCAGCGCATAGCCTACGATTGCACACACGATAGACGAGCATTAAACTATTTTAAACACTGCTCAATTGTCGGTCCCGCTACAGTCTAGACGGCAGCTAGGATTGCGTAACATTTAGTAATGAAACCGATGATCTACGATCTATGAACGTACGTGCAAACGCTTCCAGGAAGCTCCCAGCCCCGTCGCGTGGGAACGATCCCAGATCGATTTAAGCTTCGAGGATTTTAATGAAACTTATACCATTCCACAAATCCCATTTAAGTAGCTTCTATAGAGCATCTGCTGTTCGTGAATAGATGCCACCGTGTTCTTTAATTATCGTAGCCCCGTAAATTGGTTGAATAAATAGACGTTCGCTTATAATACGCGGAAGAAATGCATCCAGAACCAAAATTAACCCGCGGGCAGTTTGCCACTTATATTTTCTCGTTGGACCTTTAACCTCGATGCACTCAATGTACGAAGAAATATCGCTGGTATGCTTGTGTCAAAGCCTCGCTTTAAATCTACCGTGACGAGCGATTAGTCAGTTATAGAACACTGCTGGTCCTAATCTATACACAATGAGTGGAATCTTGAAATTTTTGAAAAATAAATAATCAAATATTCCTCTGCTTTGAGGCCGAATTTCATATAAAATAGAATTTCTTGAATAAGTCTTGCTGAAGTGCCCAAGAGCTTCTGTAATAAAAAAAAGAAGGCCGAGTTTTTGGTAACTTTTAGCATTAAGGAAATGATTATTTTCAGTTTAATTAAGCTAACTCTGATCTGTTGAGCGAGATTTTTCTACCCGGCGTTGTTATCGGGGTAGAGTTTGACATCGAATTCATCGACCCAAGAAAGGTGTTACGGGTAGAATATATTAGGGATTAGTTCGCCGCAAGATATTAAACTGTTATTTCGAGTAGCTGGTGTCGAAAAAGAATACAGTGACACATGGTAGATGCATGTATCGTCATAAAAATAAGCTCGAGAAGATTGGCGACACGGGATCCTTTCTCTCATTCGGCCTAAACCCGTCTTCGACCAGCGACAAAGGCGACGAAACTAGAAGGGAATAACTAACGACGTCGTTCCTCGTTCATCTGCTTCTCATAGCACTTAAATCAGGATGTAAGGAGATTACAATCAGCGTACATGACTACTTCGGCCGTGGCACAGTCGAAAACTGAACACAATGGGGAGTACTACAAGGAATAGGTTACCGATCAGTGGCAGGATTTACAAAAAGAACCTGGTAGATGAGATTGGAAGACACACCCAAATCTCGAAATATGGCAGCTTTAGCTGTTGCCTCTAATAAAACTTACCTAATTGAATGGCATTTGCTATCTTTTTATGCACTGTTGAATGCGCATTTTTCATAGATGTAAGATCCTGTCTTTCATGAAATGACAATTGACCTCTTCACTACTTTTAACGTATCTCTTAAAAGTAATTTAAAAAAACATGTACATGTATAAAAATGGGAAGCAGTATAATAACATTAAGGAGCTCGAAAAGGCAGTTGAGTGGAGTAAAATCCATACTACAACTTTAAAAAAATTAATTTGTAGCATAGAGAACCGAATATTTCAGGTAATTAATGGTGGAAATACATGTTATTAATATTATACCTTTTATACTACTTTTTTTGTACTACTTAGTACACTATTCCTCTGCAAATTTCGTTATTTTTCTGTACTTTAAAGTATTATATATAGTTTCTAACAAAAATACCAAGGTATATTAAATGTAAATACGAAAATACAGGTTTATTTAGATTGTAATTTTTTTTTCTTATTTTATATCCTTCCGTCACTATTTCCAAACCTTCCATTAATTGTATTAGCACATTACTTGACATTTTTCATTAAAAATAGTAGTGTTCTTATAGAAATTTCGTCCACTGCACAGTGGTCTGGATGGTGGCCAAAATTCAATTTCTCAACTTCAACTTTACAATGTCATTTTTTTTTTATGAATTGACAACCCTCCAGAGCTTCTAAATCCGCATAGCTTTCTCTTTTCAGATGACTCTTTGATTAGATATAATATTACAAAGACAAAATCATCAAATTTTATGTGAATCTAATTGTTTTAATTACTCATTATAGAACATCAAAATACGTGTTTATATCATACAGGTATATAAGTAAGGAAGTATATTTCAGTTATTTATATGTGTCATAGGCATTTTTTAGTCCATGAACAAATAGTGCAATGTTTATATGAATTTAAAGTTTGAGAAGGCTTATAAAAAAGGATTAAGCCAGATTAACATCGGACTTTTTTTACATGAAAGCTTACACAATTGTTAACAAGAGCATGTAAATTTCAAGTGCAATCTCCTGCAATCTTCAATTTTATGCAGACTTTTAGAAATGACGCTCGAGGTATTGTATATATTTTATATGTATAATAATTTTTAATATATTTTTTTTAAGTCAAAGATAATGTTAGGTCTGATTCTTTTTTCTCTTTCTTTCTCTAGTACGGCTATGATTTTTAATTTTGGCTATAAAATACCGCTCTCCAGATCACAATGCGCACCATATTGAATCCGCCATTTTGATTTTAAATTTTTGGTGCCAAATTCGTTATCAGCAACCGCAAAAACCCTTAATCACCAAGTTTCAGAATGATCAGAATTTTGGCCGCTAAATGTAGATATCCCCAGACCACTGTGCACTGTAGAGCTGAGGCTTTATCTTGAGAATTAATTTTATTTCATGTTCTCATTTCTGTGTATTCCAATAGGTTATCTATTAATATCGATGCAAAATATATTTTGTCTTCCATATATTATTTCTGTAACCTGTTACGACATTTGCCATATACAAAGATACCATCTCTTACGATGTCAAATTAAGGCTACCAAAAATGGAGTGTTCTAAGCTTGTATAATAAACTTGCTTGTTTTACTAAATAAATTGCAAATTTCATAACTATGTACAATGAGAAAACAATAAACCAATTTATGTCTATTTATTTTAGCTACTCCAAATCTTCAATATCATCAGAGCTGCTATTATCTTACGTCATCGGAGCATTGTAGAAACTCACTCCGATACAATAGAAGCTTTAAGGGCAGCTTAGAAGAAACTTTTAATGCCTGTTATCCAGCGAGAAACTCTCAGTATGCAAATCAGCGGCTCATCTCACAACGACACGTCGTAAATTTTCATTGCATCGCATAACTCATAAGCAGCCATCCCACAGGCAACGCAGGCGAAATTTGTTGATTGCGCTAACATCGCGCGGCGAAACACGAGCGCCCGGTGTACGTACTTGTTACACGCCATTTCACCGTAATTCAAAATATAAACACAGTTCTATTGTCCGTGACTTATGCTGCCTGAGTCGCCTCGTATTGTGCATTATATCATCGGGCTGTTTGCTCTATCACAATGAAAGTGGCTTGTTGCAGAACAGATTGCCGCGATGGCAATAAAATATAGTTCATCGCGGAGACGGCCAGGTAAGTCGTGAAGAACGTCCCGTCTAACTACGTACATAAACCACAGTCTCTCTTTGTCTTCAAATTTTCCACGTAACCGTGATTCATCTGCAAGCAATGCTTTAATAGTGAATTGTTCTAAAGTGCCGTGAAAAATATGGCACCGAAGAGTGCCATCCTTCAAGTGGGAACACATTGGGGTGTTGATCAGGGGTGGATTTGTACATAGGCTAAAATTTTGGAGGACGGCAAATTTTGGGCGAAAGAAATTGAACAAGATTTGAAACAATTTCTTTAAAAACAATTCCCTTTTTTTCGTGCAACAAATTAGTAATATCTCAAATGTGAGATGTCACATTGAATTAATTTTAAAATTGCCTCAACTCTTTTAAATTAAAATAGTTGATGAAATTTCACAGAAAGGGCGGCAGAAGTTTTTTAGCCTAGGGGCGCCAAATCTCCAAATGCGCCCCTAGTGTTGATAATAAGAATTACGAACTAGTGATGAATATATTACTGGAAACTAGAGAAATTGAAATTAGAGAATACTTCGAACCAAACAGAAAATTTATAATGCTATAAAAAATCTATCTATATATTCATGGCAGAATCCAGATCACTGAATTTCTCTTGTCAACGGGACTCGTGAAAACTATTCACAATACAAAAGAGTGAGTTGACCTCGAGATCCTAAAAGACGAGAAGCTCTCACAAAAGCAATATCAGTCATTTAAAATCCCTGTTTGACCAGAACCATAAAAACTTCCATTATAAAAATATTTTACAAAACTAAAATTAAATATGCCACAGGGATAATTTTCAAGCTGCTGATTATCCCATTTTCATCCCCTAGTTGCTCGCAACATATTTTCAAGATTAAGTGATCCCTTTTGTTGAAATAAAAAAACGGGGAAACGTATCGAGTCAACGCTCTGAGCATTCTCTATTTGCTCGAAAATCGAGAACAGCCGGCCCATCGCGCCTGGTCGGATCGGTTTACGTATTGTGGGCGTAGCTTTTGAAATTATTCTAGCTCGACGCAAAGCGATCGTTTGTCGAAGCGAATCAATGACGAACCTCTCGCGAGAATAATGCCTTTCGGCCGTGTTCCATTCAAGCGGACTTGGACGAGTTCTTGTTCATGGTCCACCGATGCCGATATTCTCCCCTGGCCGAAGGACACGATACGCAAATCGCGTTTACCCGCCAAGGATCACGAGGCTGGAACGCGAAAATGTTCAGTCGCCGCTCGACTTCGCCGCGCGCACGCCGCCCGCCTTGCCGAGATGTCGCAGGCGATATTCGTGAAAGTCATTTACATCGGTGCTCCTTACCCGAGACGGGTACTCGATGACGTCAACTTCGATTACGGCCAAATTCAATGGCAAGGTCTTTGGCCTCACCACCTCGTGGTATTAAGGTCAAAGACAGCGAGAAAAGTCTGCCCATACACGAGATCGTCATACGACAGATACGAGTGCGCGGGATGCGCCGTGCATTTGAAACGATAGGCGGCGTTTAAATCCGTCGAAATTGAATTGTATTCGGTTTTTGTGGATCCTGGAGGAACCGCGGAGTTGGGACTTGGGACTTATGGAACGAATTATCTCCATAATTTGGGATTTGGGGCTTGGACTTATAAGGCGAATTATGAAGTTAGGACTTGAGTTCGCCTATTGACAAAATTGGAAGTTTGTACTTTGTGCGTTTGTTATTTTCCTACATACCTACTAGGATTTTAAAACAAAATGAAACGTATTTAAAATATACTTCTAAGTTAATTTTCGTTTAATGTTTTTGGATAATAAGATGGTAGAGGTATTAAGGGGGAAGGCCTACCTAGAACTTTTCGAAAAACCCATTTTTCGATTTTTATAGTTTCTTGAAGTACATCTTGAAAATATTCCCTGAAAGTGTCAAGTTATCCCAGACCAAAATTGACAAAGTTATACGCGTGTAAGTAGATGACCCAAAACTTTAAACGCGTTTTCCTCAAAATCGTGTTTTCAAAGTCGGTGACACACATAACTCAAAAATTAATGAACCGATTTACTCGAGGCTTTGCAGGCCTATTTTAGGGTTAAAAATCTAAGCGCTATCAGGAGCTTTTCCTTTTTTTTTGCCTAGATTTTTTTTACAAATATCGATGAATCAACTTTGCACAGCCGCCATTTTATCTGAAAATAATTTTTCCAAAATTGGGCCCGATAGCGCCTAAATGATTTCATATATTGTCTAAAAGAAATCGAATTTTCAATTTTGGATGGTCCTGTACCGAGCTACGGTTGTCACCACAAAGCGCCTAAAAAAAGGACGTCTCGGGCATCGCCTATAACTCTCAAACCTGTCAATACTTTTTACGACAAAAAATACTAAAATATCCGTAAGATGTACTCTTTCCAATAGTCCAATGTTTAATTATAAAAGTTTATCGGTTTTTCTAGAAAAAATTCCCAAAGGAGCATGTTGTTTTGGCCGTTCTAGGTAGGCCTCCCCCCGTAAGTGACGATGCAGCGAAAGTATTTGGCCATATTCACTCTTCCATTCAACTCCATCTGTCCATGCAGAAAGGAGAGATGGACGAGTTATGATTTTTTTTATTATTTCTGTTAATTTATTTTATTTATACGCTTTTATATTCATTTGCTTTGTTACTCGCCAGTAGGTAGTTCACTTTTTCTTTGATGTGTTCGTTACTTGTTTAGCGTAAACAAATTAAATATCAATAAATCTGTAGTTGTAGTATTCACTCATAAATTACTTTGCTTTCTTCTTTCTTATCTTTTCATGAATAATTATGTGAGTGGTCTGTGCCAACGACGAGAACCATTTCTCCTGGCACCTCGGGAGAGGTGGTCAGATGTAATCCTCATAAAATAAATAATGTCAGTATTAGTTTTAATAGCCATTTTGTGTTAGGTCGACCGACAGTCCCGGACTTACCCTATATTCCGTATTGTTAAATCCCCAAAGATTTATGTGAGATAATACTGTAAGAAATTTCAAGGTACTTTAATGTGGAAAGCAAAATTTAGAATGGTTGTGTTAAATATGTAGAGATTAAACATTTAACGATTCGAATGAAAAACAGTTTCATAAGCAATCTTTATAGCAGGTAGAATGATTCGAAGTGTGAAACAAAAGCAAAATCGTGCTCCACCCAATGTTGCTTAACCTTTGGACCACAACGTCAGTGATATCATGTAACCGACACTTTACTCACGTGATGCAACAAACCTACTCCCTCTGGACCCACTTCCTTTCGTTTTTATAAACACACTTCTACAGTGATCATTTTCATGCGCTCAATGTAGAACAAATATTAAACGCTTCTATTCATTATAAATTCTATTGTATAATTTGAAAGTTTTAAAAAATCATTATAGCATGACACTTCTAAGTATATTTGTTACGTGTAATTATTGTATTTGAAAATTAAGTGGAATTTTTTAAGTACACCTTTGCTTGAAGAAATTTGGATATCATACAGACACTTTGCAATTCCTCATTAACATTATTTTCCCAGCTTCTTATTATATTTGCAAACGTATAATATTTCTCCTAAGTAGTTTCTCGAACGACTTTTCAATATTACAAAAGAGTAGAATTATATTTTTGTATGTAGTGTAATTATTAATTTTTATTCTTTAACGTTACAAAAATTGAGCTCTCAACTGCAAATAGTAATATGTATTACTATAAAGTATAACGTCACTAAAAACAGAATAAAAAAAATATGTAACTTCTTCTTTCTGGTCTCAAAAACCACATCACACGTTGGAAACTTTCAAACAAGTGTGTTCAGATTAACAAACCAGAGCATTACTCAAATTTCATCCGAATAATTTATTACCCCCAATTGAGGACCTTGCAGTAAGATGGCTGCAAATCTATTTTTGACAGTTTTTGAATTATGGCGTGTAATATACGTAAAAAAATCCATATCGTTTGGTGCACGTTTCTCTGCAAATCCGATAACAAATGAGCGATTAATTGCAAATTCCGAACCTGCACTATGTTTTGTGCAATATTTTTGTCTTGGACAGTTTCAGATTTGAAAAATTCGCCAAAAATACTACTTATTACGTGAAAATATATATTGTGAAAATATATATATATCCACCAGAGAACCATTAAAAGAGACATTCGTCTTTCAAATCGAGAAGGAGTGAAATTACACGAGCGTTCGAATAATTGCAAGCCGTATCGTATATGAGCACTTTATCGCGGCAATAATTAAGAGTTATTTACCAGATGTTGTGATTTTAAAGAAGTAAACGAGGCAGCCGACACGATGACAATCGGCGGTTCAATTTCGCGTGTCACTGGACGCGGAAAGTATTTGCTTATCTAATATCTCGGGTGTTTCTCAGCCAAGGGCAGGACGACGCTTCTCATTTCGTGCAATGCCACGTTCCCGCGGCCGAAGAATAATGTTACACGAATGAAGATAAAGGGGAGAATAGGGGGGGGGGGCGAGACGCGGCGGATAAAAAGCAAGAGGAAGGAATGAAACGTACCGCGGGATAATTCTGGAGGTCGGAGTCAAAAGCGTAGGCGAGGATCAAGATAAATCATTTACATGCGCTTTTATACCGGGCCGCGTGTTTACACGCCTACGAGGCGGTGTATTAACGATACTTTAACGAAGATACGGGGAAAAGCGCGCGATAGCGGATCGGAATTTTTTCTAAATCAGCTGCACCCTAATGAGTAAGACGTGTAGAGACGCGACTTTTAATTCCCCTCATCTGATAGCCTTGTTAATACGGTTACGCGATCAAGATGTCTGGCTAACTGATAGTTAATGTGACATAATGAATTCAATCTGTGCGCGCAATTATTTTCTCTGTTGTGGAAGACGAGCTCGATTACCTATCACATAATAATTATCGAGGGGGTACGCTCTGTTGGTAATCGAATCCTTCAGATAATTGAGCACCAAACAGGAATATTCTGAATGAGAATTTTTTTTCTTCTTTCAGTGTTTAATGTCGCAGCAACCACTTGTATGGGTTAGCGACCTAGGGTCTGGTTTACAATTTGTCGTACAGTTTGATGTGTTTTAGGTAATGCAATAGTGTTTGTATTCATCCTTGGTCGTTTAAATTGTCCTTTAGGGTGGGCCTTATGTTGTATTTTTGTCTATAAAGGTAATATTTTCTGCAGTGTATGATGATGTGTTCCACTGACAGTTGTACATTGCACAGGTCGCAAGAAGAGGGTTCTTATTTGTTCAGGGGGTACTGGTGCGTGAGTTTTGTGTGTCCAATCGTGATTCTTGAATTTGCAACCTGGTCGTGTCTTGGTAGCAAGCTTTTTCCTTGAAAAAGTCGTCTTTAATTGATAGGAATCGTCGCTTAATTGTGGACTTTCATCAATGTGGATTCTTAGCATAATTAAAAAAAAATACATACGGGTCGAATCTATAACCTCCTCCTTTTTGAAGTCGGTTAAAAATGAAACTATCACCTGTGTTACCAACATGGAATTTAAACAATAAATTTTTGTGCCCACTTAAAGTAGAAATTACGAAGGAAGACTAGTATGGACGCAGCACTAAAACTACCTCGCACAGTGGTTTAAAATGCGATGCTAATTAAGCAAAAATATTTCTGTCATTACTTCTTCCTGTACATATGTACCTATGTATATTTTAAAAGTATATACTCATTTATTATTTTTAATGTTATTTCCACTTATTTATGATTATTTTTTGCTTGTTTTGTGTGCAAGTAAAAATACAGGTGCTCTCGATAAAAGTTAAGATGTCCACATTGTAATCAATTAGTTTATTGTAAATCTACAAATAAACACATAAGTATTACAGCAAAAATAAAAAAATGCCTATATGTAAAGTATATAAAATAAAAATATTGCGAAGCATTAGGAAGTGCTATAATATTTAGTTTTTTTGGTACTTTGATAAATACATTAATAGAACTTAAGCGAAACTTTCGTTGGTTTTTGTAGGTAATTGAGAAATTGATTTTTTAATGGCGTAGTCGCATTTCAAGAAGAGATTTAATTATTTCCTTTATTTTACCTACTATCGGGGAATATTAAAAAATAATTTGTCAACATTAACATCGAACGTTATTCGATACAACCAGGTACCTAATATTAACTTTTATCGAGAACACCTGTATTTTTACTTACACACAAAAATCAAGCAAAAAATAATTGTAAATAAGTAGAAATAACATTAGAAATAATAAATTATATATACATACAGGAAAAGATAATGACAAAAATAATTCTGCTTAGCTAGAATCGTATTTTAAACCACTGTGCCTCGCCCTGGCAAATAATCGTATTTCTAGGCGTTCCATTCTCAAACGATCTTAAATAGCGCACTACAATAGGAAAGAATTTATTCCCCGATTTTATTCGAAACTTCAGTACACATCCCGTGAACGGAGGGCGCTTAATAAGCGACCCCCTAGCGCCGTCGCGAGGCGTCGTGCGTATCCAAATAAAACGGATCACAAAAGGGATAGCAGATCGGCCGAAATCTCGATTCCCTTGCACAATACCACCCAAAATAGTATGCAGAGTGTGTAATAAAGCGCGATACGGGTGATCGTACTGCAAATTACACAGACAATACGCTCTTAAGTATACGGCTCGCGGTATGTCCAACACCTTGGCTGCCGGTGCAGCTTCAAGGAACGAATTTATTCGCGACCCGCTTCTATAATTATTTACGATTAAATGAATTATATAGCGTATCATCATACGTCGTTACAAAATCAAATGCCTTTGTTCGTTTCCCGGATTATTGTGTTCTCCGCGATTCGAGCACTCGTCCCGGTCAATCCGCTAAGGGTGTAATCGAGATAATCGATGTACACCTCCCACAAGATTGCACTCGTGCACGGTGCCCGAGTCCCATCCACAAGGATGGCGAGTGTAAATTGATTTGTGGGGAAGAATGTATTCTTTTGAAAGGCTCATTACGCTAGAGTAGGTATACACCCCTCTCCGCGTACTTATACCCCCTTCGACCGTAATCAGTCGGATTATCGAACCCTATTATCATAGTCTCCGCAAATACTTTTGTAAAACTGTGGTCCACTTCGTTTCGTTGAAATTGTCGCCGCTGAGCAAATTGAATTCATTTTTATGACCGACTCAATTTCATTTCGAGATCTTGTAGGGGAAACGAGCGGAAAACTATATTAAATTATAAGTGATTCATGAGCAGTATTTTTTTTATTCTTGATATTAAATGGACTGTGTTTTTCTTCTTGGTAGTATTACATTTTATCCGGATAATTGCCGTGTTGGAAATACGTGGAGAAGAATGGTAGATTTTATTAAGACTCTGAATGAATTTCAAATTCAATGATACGATATATTAGTCACATTAATTTCAAAAAGGTATATGTATATGGCATTCTTAAAAGGAATTTTTGTTACTCGTTCTTTATTCGGGTACCGTTATCGTTATGCATTCTTCGAAGCTCAGTGACAATGATAGTCTCAATTGTAATTTTATCGCAACTATCAGATTTAACAAATTCTGAAAATTAACAAGTTCAGAAGTGACACTTATCATTAGTAGTCAAATTGTACTGTTGGGTGCACCGTGCAAGAACAGCTTCAGGACACTCAGGCTCTTTTTGCATAATTAGATTCCACATTCTTTTCTATAAATGCCCTCTAAAACTAGAACTATGGCGAATTTTATGAATCCATTGTTGATCTACTGACCCTAACACATATCTAAGCCAAACATGACACGATATATGACTATTTTTATGACTATTATTATATTAAATAAGCAATAAAAAATAATGTTAAATAATAACATTGTTTTCTATATTTCTCCATTTTATACAAGAAGGGCCTGAGACGACTATAATTAAAATTAATTTCACTGATTACTTCATTACATTTATTATTATAATAATGCAACTACAAAGGAGATGTATCAAATTTTTAAATATTATAGATAATTTTACAACAACGTCACTATCTATAAAAAAATATTTAACTTCGTAATGTTTTTAGAGACACTTTTCTGGAAAGTGACTTGTGACACTGAGGACCTTCTTGCATCCAGGAGTATAATTTCAGTATCTCGTTTGGCACTATTATCGTTAGTAGTATGTCCACAAAAGTGGCAGCCACTCCAGTCTCCGGCACTCTCGTCGTCATCGACCATACTCGACCTTTAATGCCTTTTCACACGAGACGCTTCTGCGATTCGCAACTGGCAGGTACCTATTTCGAATATTTCCACATGGTAGAAACATTGCTACCTTAAAAAGGACAATAAAATAGAACGCGTGAATATATCTGAAAGACCCGCGAATGACAGAAGTGTCTTTGTACCACTCTGACGACCAGTGCAAATTAATTTCTCGTTCCGTACAACGTCTACCACCGAGTTATTTATCGCGACAGATCGATATCATCGAGGGCCCAACGGCCACGTCGAATCGACGGTGTGAAATTATTCGACCAGCCCGGCCCCCGGGGCAACCCCGCTGCCACATTAGGGCGTAGACGTAGAACGAGGGTTGAATGCGAGGAAATGAGCCTTGAAATATAGTTT
The DNA here is from genome assembly GCA_029448645.1 of Andrena camellia. NCBI lineage: Eukaryota > Metazoa > Arthropoda > Insecta > Hymenoptera > Andrenidae > Andrena > Andrena camellia. Next base: position 46,295,631 of record CM055676.1, on the reverse strand, counting down.
GACGTAATAGATATCCAAGCGCGAGGAAGTTGTGCATTAAGCGCGGTAAAAGTAATGAAGGATTACTATGAAACGGGCGTGCCTAGAACTGGTTTCCAATCTGATCGAGAGTAATGTCGCGTCCGCGAGTGCCGTTTTATGAATGAAAGCCCGAGTGCTATACCGTTAGGAGCTGTCCCCGTGCTTTTCATCCGCGGAAAAATCGAGATGCCGTCGGGGTCGCGAGCGGCTCCATACCAAAAAAGGGAACGGCCGCCGATGCATTTGGAAATCGCGCTTTCTCAATCGTAAATCGTTGTCTATGGGATATCGGTTAACGATCCTTTGAATCCTGACAGTACATACGGGCATTTTGATAAACGTATATAGCCGTGATACCGTTCCCCTAGCGACTTCTAAACCGTCGGAGTCGTTGGTCTCTGACGGTCTGGGTTAGCACTCTGTTGTATAAATTTTGCAAACAGTATGGCTTTACTGTTCGAATATTGAAATGCTTTACTACTCCGTGACGCGTAAACGGCAATGGGTTATGCATGCTTTTCTTCGGCTGTTGTAGCGGTTTATTTATTGAACCAACTTTCTTCCTAACGTAAGTATCATTGAACTGTCCTGCCAGTTTTGGCGTGCACAGCTGCCCACTTGACAAACGTATGGGCAATGCGCCGGCAATAAAAGGGTCAGTCACATTCGTCGAGGATATGATTGGTCGTATACTTTCCATGTTTTATGTGACCGATACGCATTCCACCGCGGCGCGTAATGTAGTTAAATAAAAATGTGCAAGTTTCGAGCCGGCTGTCGCGGTAGATGGAAACGATGTTGGAAGAACTCTCACTTCCAACCCGGTTTTGTAGGACAAATATAATCGATCGAGTTGTGTAACGGACAAGATTCTGTGAGCTCCAAATGACTTTTAGACACGAACGTTTGTTGAGGTGAGATGGTACACTACTTTTGAATGGAAAGCTAGTGTTTTAGATGTCCTAGTTTCGTCTACAATAGGTACTAATCAATCTATGGGTGGACATAAAAATCTTTGAGCCTGTCGTAATCGAGGAGACAAAAAGCAGAGTTGATGAGTTATTTCTGCAATAAACTAGAAGTGATTAAGTAAGAATTTGGATATGCAAATCTATATTCCTATTCGTGATTTCGATATAATTTCCTTGGAGTTAAGAATGATTCCTACTTCATCAAATTTTTCTCGAGGAAAGAACTGACTTTAAGTAAGATTTTTTTTTAAGAAGAATTTATTTTCATTTGGTAGTTTTAAGCATAGTTACTTCAAGTAAACTTGAAAATGAGGAAGTTTCGGAACTGTCCGTCCAAACTTAATCGACTTTTGATATAAAAAAGGATAAAGAAATTTTCATTTTTAGTAGACCTGTTTCAAAAAATTATTTCAATATATTAAGTGAATATTTTTTGGAGCATTCACAAATTTTTTCAAAACGATTAGTTGTAGAAATTTTATTAATATTAGCCAGAGTTAGGCAAAATGTAATCTAATTACAAATTACGATTAAAATGTAATTGTGTAATTGATTACACATTATTTTCTGTAATCGTAAATTGAGGTAGTTAACAAAATTGTAGTCAACTACCTAAATTAACGATTACAGAAAATATTATTGTGTAATCAATTATACAATTCAAATTTAATCGTAATTTATAATTTTTAATTAGATTACATTTTGCCAAACTCTAATATTAGCGAATTAAAATTGTGCTTATGATTCGAGTACACACAGTTCTTAGTTTTCACTCAAATCATTTTAACACAAGACTCGCTATTGTAGATTTTGCGATAGTTACTAATTAATTTATAGATAGTAAGTAGCATTTATATGCACTAGGTACTTTTGCATCGATATTTAAATTACATAATCTCCATTCAGGTAAGTGCATAACTGACTTAATCAGTTACGCGTTCTTTAATTAATTAGGGAAATGTATAATTTAGCCTTCAGATATGGCCATAACAAATTGACGATCCCGTCCCGCGAAATATACGCACAAACTGATCGCGAAGCGCGTAATCACTTTGCAATCCATTAATCACATAAGTCTATCAACGATAAGAAGAAAGGTAGATGAAGTTAATATATTTTCCCACAACAGATAAATTCAGGTCAGGCCTGAGCCTCGTCAATTTCACCACTCTAATTTCTATTTTCTTTGTTTTGTACTTACATTAATTTTTTTCTTTTATATTTTTTTTTTCTTGGTGTAATAAAGACGTTTTATTGTTGTCATCATTGAGTAAACTTTCCTAAATACACTTTTGAAGAAAACGAATATGAAACTGAGTTAAATCAAGCTGAAAAATAAGTTCATATATTTGTTTGCTTTCCACTTCAATTTTTTGCGTCTCGTTTGTAATAAAATTCGTAAATAATAATTCGCAAATAAAATTTGTAAAACAAACATCGTTTGTGACTAAAATTTTGACGAAGGACATCATGTTAGGGGAAGAATTTTGAAATATTATATGTTACACAAGATCTATCAGCGATACTGTCTTATAGTATAGTCAATAGTATGAAGTATTATAATTAAGTAGGAAGGGGTTTTTCGAACCCAAGAAAGTTTCGAGTTTGGAGGATTCTATTCTTTGCACTTTTTTCGTCATTCGAAACACTCGATAACAAAACTTACTTAAGTAGATAAGAAAAAGTATAAAATCAATGAATAAAAAATCGTTGGCAGCGTGCCTCGAGAATTTGTGTATTGTCATATTTTTGTTTAACTATTATCAATAGAGATTTATGCAAAAATTTGCTTTATTTCAGTTCTTAAAGCAAGATATTCCACTTACAAAACAGAATCAACACTTCAAATTTCGAGAGTTTCGAAGCTTTACAAAGTTCCGGATTCGAGTTTCGAGATTTTAAAAATTAGCTTCGAACCCATCCCTAATTATAAAATTCTGTAGTGCTGTTTTAAACCAACATTTTTTAAGCCTACAACATTCATTCAGAAATCACTTAGAAACCTACGTTCAAATTACCAGCCATAATTCTTTGCTGTTGCTACGACAAATCTGTGTGGAATCACAGAAGCAACAATCGACTTATCACATTAAAAAACTCAACATTTCTAAGATCACCAATTCTTGCAACTACAGAAGTAACGCGTCGACAACGAATTTTAAGGAAATCTACGGACGAAGAAGTACGTACAATGTACATGCTGCGCAAAGTCCTTCGTGCCGAAGTGCACGAAGTGGGATGGTAAAACTTGAGTAATGATCACCTGCCGCCAGTATTTCGAGATTTCAACATTGCCTCCCCGTCTCAGACAATGAGGCGTTCTTATGCTTGTTTCCATGTTTTTTACTATTCGTTCTTTCGCACATCTGCAAGTATTGTTTTCGAGGACGCAGCCGATGAATGAATTGCACCCGAACGAGCCTCGCCAACAAAGAATTACATGCATACACGGTATATATCTTTGCTTGTCTAACTCCACGGCTCGCAGCCGATCCCAAAGGGATTTTTCACTTTTACATTTGCGGTACGTTAGCGTGCACCTACTAACGAGTGGACCTCGACGCATATAGCGGAGCCGACGCGAATCTTTCACTTCGAGAAGCGTGAAATTAATATTCAAGCACAGAAGTATTACCTACCATATTTGTTGCTTGATTACATTTACAAAGCACACCGATTTCTACAAAACTTAAGAAAGTAAGACAGATAGGAAACGAAAAAAGATTTCACCCATCCTTGACCAGTCGCATAATAGTTCACAAGCTGTTTAACAATAAAGATCATGTAACAAAGGATTGTAGAGGGAAATGGATGGATATTTTCGTTAGCTTTTTGTTTCTTTTCAAACGCTGAGAAAGGAAGAATTATAAAATACTATTTACTGTACAAATTCAAATAAAGCAAATCGTAAAAGTAATAGTATGCTAAAAGTTGACCTTGAATTCAGGATTTCTAGATTATAAAATGCTTCAATTCTACCTATCGCGTTGGACTTTCATAGAAAATGACTTTTAAATAACATTTTGAAGTCGTCAGATTGACATCGTTATTCCTTTAAATTTTAGATCTTGATGAAAGCGATGCAAACGTCTTAGTATCTAATCCATACGGCATTTTGTTGACAGGAGTACAAGCCCGTATAAAATGTTACGTTATCGTTGATCACAATTATTGAAGAGTAAGGGGGAAAAAAGAGGGAATGTCCATTTTTCGTGATTTTGCGATTTATAGCATGTTTTGTTGGTGGCAACTGGGACTACCGAACTGTCGGATCACAAAGGGTTATAAAGTGTAAATACCCCCGTAAGATAACTAAAGATTTGGTATACTGGTTAAAAACAAGTAATGTCCACTCTGCACTGGAACCAAATACGTACAGAAGAAATTATTTGAGAAGAAAATTATATAAGAAAATTAAATTCATTGAACCTTGTTTCTTTACTGATGGGCTAAAGTATGAAAACTTAATTTCCTCGATAAAGCTGTTTTGTGACATTCCCTACTTTTTCCCTTACCCTTCAATTACATATCTATCTTCAAGCTATTAATATCTATAATCTAATTCACAGCCAGTACTAGAATTTTAAACTAGACAAGTTTTTAAAAAATTCAGTATTAAGTATGCAAGCATCGAAGATTAATATGGAACAACAGAAAAATTTATGTTTTACAGTCGAACACTAAGATAGAGATTAGGGTATTATTTTAAAGAGAACGTCTGTTACATTTCGTAGCGTACAGCAATTAGTTATAGGAAAGTCAATTTCCCACTTCATTACCTTTGGAAATGAGTCGCACTTGCGGAGTAAGCACTCCAAGGGGTGTAATAGTTCCCTAATGGAACCACGACACGCTCATTTTTATGGTTTCATGCTATGTTATAGACAAGGAAACCATTAGCCACGAGGTAGAAATGTAATTCCACCGATGGTGGCTAATGATGTAGCAAGTGCATGCAGCTACCCTTCGATGGTTTATGTTGCAACACCGACACTTCGAAATGATTGTTATCAAAACGAAATTAGCAATAACGTTAAATGCAATATTATACAACTTATACACGGAACAGGTTCTTAATGTAAAACACCTTTTACTCGTGTGATAAAATGGAGGATTATGAAAGCCTCTTTAAAAATTTCACAACGTTTTCAATGAGAATTTTCAATAAAGTAATGCTACTGAAACTGGATAGGTACAATAAACATACGGAAAAGTTAGATTCCTGCTCTCAGTATTTTACATATCTTGAAGTAAAAATGTCCAAAGAGTACCTATTAAGAGGCATAATATATGTACGAGCCTCTGTTATAAAAAATGAAGTAGGTATGCGAGATCCTTTAGTGCCACATTACTACCACTGTATATACATAACAAATGAACCCCTACAGTTTCGAATTCCTTTTTCGCAGCTGCTCATTTCACCGCGTGGAAAGCATTGCACAAGTAACGTGTAGTTAAAATTTCAAACGACAACAAAATCTCTAAAGCTTTACACGCTAGGAGAATCTACGTGTTCCTGCAGAAAGAAATTTTACCCAATTATACAGCACGCAACGCGAGTATGCACGAGTTAAATGACCCCTCAGCGCAAGTCGTGGTGCAAGACAATGAAGTCATTACACACTCCGCGGGCGAGACAATTGACTTTCACAAGGAAGCTTCTTAGATCCGCCGAAACGTCCTTGCGAGTTCGTTAAACTTCTCGATCTAGGGTTTGATCGTTGCCCGATGAAATTGGCAGGGCATCTGCGCGCCCGGCGAGGGCATTCTTCAGCGATATAATTAGTTACTAATTAATAGTGCCAGTGGCAAGGGATAATGAGTCGTTCCCACGGCGATTGCGATCGAAAATTCCTAAGGGAGGATCGCGGTCGTTATATCTCCGAGGGCGGCGGTGTGTGGGTGAGGACGCCACTGGAATGTTTTGTTTGGAAGCAAATTGTGCTGGGAATTGTATGATTATGCCGTTGTACGAGTTTAGCCGCTCGTCTCGTTAACATTTAACAAGTGCACGTTACGCCGCCTAGAGGGCTGCCAGGATACAGTTTCGCACATTCTTTTTCGCGGAGGCTTAAAGACACCCTTGCACAGAGGAGGAACAGCTAACTTGAACTTTAAGACGGTCCTTTCTACCGTTACACGTTCCATGCGGGGGATATTATTCGTATCTGCGGTGTCATTTTCTATTCGCCAATTAGGGGACTTTATTTTGAAATCATTTCACCGTCTGTTAAGGTTTTATTGTAAAAAATATGAGGTGAAACGCGCGACTGGAACTACTTTGATGAATATTGTACAGTTTAAGGGAAGGTCTGCAATATATTGTTGTGATTCTTTTACCACTCAAACTTTCTCAAGCCTTTTAAGACTTTAAACCTAAAGTAAACTATTAGTAAGTAAAAAAGTAAGCTACTTCAAACGTGGAAAAATATTAAAATAATTTAAAACAATTATTATTTTCTTACTTATTCTTTCTGATGCCTAATTAGGGTATAAGCTTCGTGTTATGAAGAATGCAGATAGATTCATTGAACCTGGTTTCTTTACTGGTGGACTACAGTATTAAAACTTAATTTTTTTGGATAAATGCTATTTTGTGACATTCCCTGTTTTTCCTCGTATCCTTCAAATAAGGAGAGTGGTAGACAAAATGGATTCGCGAATTCTCGAGAAAATTCCGATTACTAGGGATGTATCTCGAACAAATTTGTACTTGTTCAAAAAACACAAAAAAAAATAATCGCTTTCATTTGTCCCTCGAACCTTTACTAAAAGAATTCCAACACGTATTATACGACATTACACTGAACCGAATATACGACAGTCAGAATACATGTTAAACGGAAACGTAGATTTGCATAAAGTACTTATTTCTTAAAGCGCCATCTTGCACAGTGGATGCATTCAAATTACCTTGCAATCACATTACTTTTTTTACTGTAAGAAACGAAACGCTAAAAAGTGTGCCAAGGCGAAGCAAGTCAACTGCAATAATGTCGTGCCCACTGATATGCTTGTTAATATATTCTGTAATACATATATCGTTGATACGACAAAAAAGCATGGTTACTAAGAATTGCTAAGCGCTATAATAACGAAAACTCCGTGTATAGATATTTATTTCCTCTAAGCAAATTTCTTGCAACACCTCCCCCCACCAAAAAAATGTTCGTCTAACCTTTCTATTATTTAAAATAGTTCACTGAAGCGGAGAAGCAAAAAGCAAAGGCTCAAAACTATTTAACATTTGAGGAGTGTAATATTCAAGAAAAAAAGGCGTCATATTAATATCAAAATTAATATCAAAATTAATATCGAAATTAATATAAAAATTAATGTAAAAATTAATTATCATCCAATTATTAAATTAATAATTAATTAAAATTAATATCAAGCGAGGTGCTTGATATTAATAATCACTATTCACCGCTTCCATCGTCAAAAAGGTGTACACAAAAATTGAAAATTGCTACCACGGTCTTTAATCTGGGCAGAAATCTGTTCTTCGCGACTTCAATTTGTTACCATTCTCAAAAAATCAAAATAGGTATGGAGTGAAAAAAATCTGTACTTTAATTTTCGTTGAAGTCCGCAGATACATTTCTAGTCGCCACATCATAGGTAATTCCCAAAAGAAACTCCAGTTCAATGGCATCGTCCAAAATTCAATGCCAATAAAAGAGCGCGTGACCGGCGAAACTTTCGTCACTCACCAATTTCATGTGGATGTTTCCTTTAATCCAAGAAAACAGCACACGACAGGGGACGTAACGGAACTGCTGCAGGCTACCACCACAAGGTTTTCTACGAAACCCACACTCGCGTGTCGAGTAATTGCGTCGTTTTACTCGTTGGAACAAAAGGAGCAGCAAATTTTACGATACACCTGTCGCGGGTAATAGATGTCACGCACGTGGTTACGCTACTTCACGGTTTCACAGACACTGAACGGAGATGCCGCTTTCACTAGGGGGGCACGCCGTTTCCCATCGTGATTCGGGGAACCGCGGTGCCGAGCTTCGTTAAACCAAGAGCCTCGTCCCCAATGTCAGCCGCCGTTCGACACGTGGTGTTTATCGAATTCATGAAAAACCGTCACCCAGCCAGAAATACGTTCATTCTTTGTCACCGTTACGTAACGCCGGGAGCAGGTTCGTTTTCACGGTAACAGGTGAACTTGCCCGTTCCCCCGGCGAAGGAGAAAACGAGAACCCCCTGTTCCGGCGGTTCGCCTAATTTCCTCGGTGCGTCGATGTCTGACCTTCGGAACGGGTACGACGACCTTCCCCCGCGGCCGTTACGCGCGGTTCTGACCGTCGTTACGTTTACCCCGCGATAGCAAAAAAAGCTATTAAACACACCGACCCGCTTACCGCTGCTGTAATGTCCCCCGCGGCACGCGTGGGACCACGTGGCCGATCGGGCGCGCGACGTTAGCACTGGGAGATCGGACGCGAACTAAGCGAACCGAGCGATTCTCGATCCGTACCAGCGGGAGCGGCGTTCCTTGGCCGGAAGTTGGGAATAAGGAAAGTTCGTCGACGAGGGAACCGTACCTCGATCCCGTGGCATCGAATCGGACGGGGTACAGAGGGAGGCGCGCGCATGTCCCCTGTTCATTACGCGCATTCCATGCGTGCTCATCGGCCGATCGGGCGATATTGGGCGCGCGCGCGCGCGACTGCTGGAACGATCGCGCGGACCTAATCGAACCGGGGCTATTACGTATGGGTGCGATGGAGCGAGGCGCGTGGAAGGGACGGGAAACTGGCGTGCCCTGATCCAGAGAGGAATTCCCGTGGATCGGCGGCGTGATCGATCCGCCGCATGAGAGTGCCACCAGCCACGTAGGTTCGTAGCACGCGGGAGAAGGACGAGGCGGATACGCTTCTCCGGTGTACGGTGCCGGGTGGACGAAGCCGCGCCAGATGAAGCGTGAGATCGCGCAAAAGGTCCGCGCACGACTATCGGCGCCAGGTGACGTGTGATTAGAATAAGGTCTTATCAGCGTGAGCGTGCACGAGGTACTGAACCGCGGCACGGGGTACCCAGTGCCGGGGCCCCCCTTTTGCCGTAACAGAAGAGTGGAGGGACAAGACAGGTGCTCCAGCTTCTGTCTGTCTGCCTGTCTGCCCGCCTGTCCGCCCGCCCCGACTCGTTTAGGCCCCGTTCACACTCCGCGCGGCACGATCCCGCTGCGATAGCGAGCGTGCTTGAACGATGGGTTTGAACATCGAATTAAACCCTCGTCGCTGTTCGCCCCGTTCGACGTGCACGCGGGACCAGGAGCGTCCACAAGGAGATCATTGGCACAGGCGGGAAACTTGACGATGGAGTTTCGAGTAGAAGAGAACAAGGAATATCGTCAACAGTTTTTCTTTAAGGGAACTTTGATTTATACAGACCGGGGAATATTTATTGTAGCACCCCCAGATCCACGTCTTATGAAATAATCTTCATAACTTCGTGATTGATAATGTAGTTGGTATCTAACTCATTTGAACCTAGCTGTTGGACAGTGTATGCCTAAGTACCTAGTTAACAATCACAAAAATACTTTCCGAATACTAATACCAAATAAGGTGGGAGTAAATGCACGCTAAATATTCGGGTAATGCAATAAATATTTTCAGTAGGGTGGAAAGGATGCCTTTTCGCTGTGTTAGTGTAGCAATATTTTATATATAGGTGTATATGTGTACAGGAAGACGTAATTTTCTGATCTCCTGATGTGACAAAACTATTGAATAAATTTATGAATCTTTGATGCGTTTTTTATGGTTTTGGGGATTTAGTAATGGTTAATATCGACCCGTACAGTGAAGGTAACAAAATAAAATTGCCGATTATGGTCCTTGAGGGTAGAAGAAGGGCATCCTTATTTTTTTTAAAATGGAAATGTATACGGATATTTGTACTTTTAAATAGCTTTCTTCGATTATAATTCTTTTTTTTCCATAGGTAAAGATATATGACAAAACATATTTTAGAAAAGATAGGTACTAACAGCTAAGACGAAATATATATATATTAAATCAAATACTTCATCGTTTCGAAATTACTGTGGGTATTAAGTTTTCAATATGGTGTCCTTTCAGTCTCAAAAATGTATCCACTCTGTTCCTAATATCACGTCGAAGAACTGTGATGCCTGTATTTATAAAATAGATGTGATACTATGTGGGAAAATAGTTGGCAGTGAATGGCTACAACCTTGAAAATATTTCCCTTATTAATACATACATAGATATACTTGCATGAATACGATCTGTTTTTAATCATAAAAATAATGGTATTTTCAAGCATTACAATTTCAAATACCACTTGAACTGGCCATCTCATAACAAGATTGCCTGATTAACGAAACGATGCCTATTTCCATGACACTTATTTGCTTTCATTTGACAGTTAATAAGCTGATCAAGGAAACAGGATAAATACTTAAACCCTACTAGTCAATGTCGGGGAAAAATATTTCACGACATTACACCTGATATAATTATACCTGTATACGTGGCAGCTCTCCGCTTATAAAATGTAAACGACTGTCAGTTACAACTTGATTGACCGACTATTTCATTATTGCCTGCCTATCACGCTCCCAGAGAAACGCGTCGCGCCGGGAAATCGGTGAAGAGCCGCCTGGAAGGATTCAGTTATGCGGAAGATTCACGTGCCAAAGTGTTAAGGTACGCGATAGAAACGCAAGCGTTGATTTTGATAAATGCCCGACCGATCAACGCGCCTCGATCTCAATTTCCGATTGAGTATTTGATATCTCATATTTCCTGTTAGAAAATTTTTCAAGTGTAAAAGACGAACGAGCATCTCATTTCCATATTCCTACTCGACTGTGAAATTAGAATTGACCGTAGAATTTGAAGTGTCATTGATCATCTTGAAATATTCTTTTATCGTGATGATCGCATCGTTCGATGCAAATGTTCTTTCTTTTCCTGCTCACTTTAGAAATCGTCTTACTTTGGTGAAAATGGCAATGCTTTTTCATAATTAAGGAGGACGACTAGTGGGACATCTTTCTACATAAGTATTAATTACGCTCCTCCACTTGGACTTTTTTATTATTCGTTTGCGTTCTTATTCATAAATATTATAATATTAGCGTTGTAATTTAATAATAGATTGTTCTTTAATTTTATATTATAATATTACATGTATTTTTTAGATGCCAAAATTGTGAATTTATATCTATGTGCTTGTGAATGAATCTTTGTTAAAAATATCTTTATCAAAAGATGATATGTATATTTATGTTGAAAAATACAACACAACTGATCGTTTATAATAATTTCTACATTTTGAACTTTAAATATAAAATTGTAATTTTGTTACTTTATTTATATGTCGCATTACCCATTGCATGATTCGAAATACGTTCAAACACTCACCGACAGGTGGCACAATTTCTTAATTCCAAGGATATTATCACAGACGAGGTATAGACTATAGAATAGATCTTTCAACTTATGGACTTTCGTGTCCCACCATCGACAAAGTATAGGATGGACCATGATCACAGACCAGGTATAGGCACAGACCAGGTATAGGATAGACCCATCACGCAATGTAATTTTATGTCACACGCTCGGGGGGCTCGCGAGCCCCTTTACCATTTTCATGTCACACCCAACGTTATCGATTGAGTCTAAAATAAGATTGTAACGCTACGCGTGGTAGGAACTAGAATTCAGCACAGGTAAAAGTAGGTAATTTTTTGAGAGTCGGAGCCCGCGATTTACAAATGTTTCTGTTAGAGTAACAATTTAAAGATCGTCTTATGAACACAAAAGAGGATGAAAATAAAACGATGTCACATTCGCCTTTTAACCTTTCTGTCCTATTCCGGTTTATTTATCTATACCTCGTCTGTGACAATAATTACACTACTCACGGAAAAGCGCTTGGTGTCTCCCATACGATTCCTCTTGCTCCGATGCGTCTCGACAGGAGCAAACACTTGACCTGACTCAAGCCGTTTTACGCGGAGATTGGGTAATCGGCCCGGGTGACTTACGCAGGCAGTGTACCAAAAGGTACACCCCCTACGCCCGAAACTTTTCCCTTTCGACCAGAACACCAGGGGATCAAAAACTGATCCACCCACACTAATTCCATGCTCAGTCACTTGCTTCCGGAAACGGAAGCAGCGGCCACCTCCTCACCGGAGATGAGGAGCCAGCAAACGAGCAACAAAGCTAATAAAATTCAGGCGATTTTACATGGGGCCTTAAATACTTTATGGTATAATAAATTAACTTACGTTTCCTTAAATGTCTTCTACCACTACCACTTTTCACCATCACTTGTTACTCGTTTCGGTTTAAATATATTATTTCATCAACTCCCTTCCCCGCGAAACGGTAAACCTGAAAAGCTGAAACAGTCAACTACTGAGAGCTGAAAATGGAAACAGATCGATGAGATGCATGACAAAGGCATCGAGTCATACAAAACCATCGAAGAAATACCTACCCGAAACAGAATAAAATTCTGATTAGCTACCGAGACCGAACCAATGTCACTGAACGTAAGTTTGGCTCGATCTGGGCACTTAACGTAGATCGTAGGCTTCGGTCTTTGATTCCGTTTCGCAAGTCACAATGCTTGGGAAACGTTACCAATTGCCCGAGCACACCAACATGGAGGTACCTACGAAAGTGACCCATTTCTACGAAATATATTTCTGGTCCATGTTCGACCTATGCTTTGTGCATTTTGAAAAATTTAGAAAAAGTCTTACAACTAAAGCAATTCTTATATCTAATTAGAATATTTGACAATCACAGCTATCGGCTCGGTTCTGACCGATTACCAGATCTCACCGCGAGGAGGTTGCTGCACTTGGAGACTCGTAAAGAGATGGATGGAATCAAACTTCCATCGATCTCCCTGTACATGAAACCCTTAACCTACTAAACCAAAGAGATGGATGGAAACAAAGCTCCATCGATAACTTCGGTTTGGATATCGAATCTAGAGAACTGTCAAGCAATCACTCGATTGAAATAAATTCAGCTAAGAAGGAAAGACTACGGGTGAGCATGAAAGGAGTATTGGATGGCGCAGTTCCTACCACCCTGCTGTCCAAGTCGAAAGGGAAAAGCGCTCGGCGTCTCCCTAGCGACTCCTGTTCCTCCGATGCGACTCGTCAGGAGCAAATACTTGACCTGACTCAAGCCACCTTCCGCGGAGATTGGGTAATCGGCCCGGGTGACTTACGCAGGCAGTTTACCAAAAGGTACACCCCCTACGCCCGAAACTTTTCCCTTTCGGCAAGAACACCGGGGGATGAAACTGATCTACCCATACCAATTCCATGCTCAGTCACTTGCTTCCGCAAACGGAAGCAGCGGTGACTTCCTCATCAGAGATAAGGAGCCAGCAAACGAGCAACAAAGCTAATAAAATTCTGTGACTACTTGGCGATTTTACATGGGGCCTTAAATACTTCAACTATAATAAATTAGCCTAGGCTTCCTTAGATGTCTTTTGTCACTATCACTTTTCACTATCACTATCAATATCTAGAGACGCGGTAGCGTCTCGACGCCAAGTACAGGAAAGACACCCTGTATATGTCAACTGTCGCTACCGCTATCATTTACTCGAGAAACGGCTATTCCAACCTAAGCTGAAACTTATTTCATTAATATCTCATCACGCCTGCAATATTTTCTAAATTTAAAGGCATTTTTCTTGCCAGTAGTACTATTGCATTTAAATTGCCAGATATTTTTATACCAGCAATTTAGAGTTTTTATGTAAAGCTTAATATTATAGAAATGATGGGGACGCCCAGGACTTGGATAAAAATGAAGGGGACGCACAGGCTTGGATATAGAATTGAAGGGGATGCACAGGCATGGATGGATAGATATGAAGGGGATGCACAGGCTTGGAGGTTCTCCGGAGAAGATTAGATAGATAGACAGAGCATTTTGTTTCGCACAAGTTTCTGGAAATTTGTCAAATCAGGTAAATCGACAAAATTTGTCAAGACATAGCATTAAGAATTATTAAGAAAATAGATTATGGTGGACTGCTTGCAATGTAGAGCAAGTCACATTAGTGAAGAAAGTACGCTGAAAACACATCTCCCTTAATGCTTTTCAATCTTTTGTGAAAAACAATCGTAATACTTTAATACAATCCACAGCAGTTGCCACGCTATTCATTAATTCATTAATTTTTTAGATTCCCATTAACAATATTTCAATTCACCAATAAATATAGTAAATTAATTTTATTCCAACACCAATAAATTGTGTGTTGAAAATATTGGATCTTTTTGAACATGTTCGCTGAATTATTACCATAAGCATTTATTTAAATTTTCTGCAATAAGACTTTCTGTCATACGCTCTTACCTCCTTCGGACACATTATGTAGTCTCTACACTCACTATAGGAAAAGGCTACTCTATTTCTATATAAGTAAGTTCTACTACGTTAAGTTGTATATAACTAAAATGTGGCTTTTATATATATTTACAGATAACCTAAGCAGAAGATGATGCAGTGTGATCTACGTCAGACTATGTACGCACAAATTTGCAGGTAGGGTTTTGCATACGCAATTATTCATTCAATGATCACGTGTGATAATTTATATAATTGACAATGAGCACGTGTGATAATTTATATAATTAGTAAATGTGTCCTATTTTTCAGTTAACGATGCAGACGAAGAGAATTATTTCAACAGCTGAAAGAGAAAGTAACCCTGCTGCACGAGTAAATAAAACCCATAAAAAAACTTCAAAAAAGTAACAAAATTACGCCAAGTACATGAAAAAATAAATCACAAAAAATAGAAGATAATAATAATAAATCATAAAAAATAGAAGAACAAATAAAAAATCACAAAAAATAGAAGATAATAATAAATATAATATTAAAAATTATCTGAGGTCATTCCCAATGCAAATTATCTTTGTAAAAAGAAGTGAGATCCCCATAAAAATACTTCAAAAAAGTAAAAAAATTACGCCAAGTACATGAAATCAAATAAATTACAAAAAATAGAAGATAATAATAATTACAAAATAAAAAAAAGATGTGAAATCAAAATAAGCTGCAAGTACATAAAGGTGCTTTCCAACTGTGCTTAACATGACACAACTACATATACACAGCTAAAATGCTGTGTTCATACATTCCATTACTCATATCGCGGACATTTTAATTAACCCATCAAAGAGAAAAATGTATTAAATAATATTAAGCAGATATATCTTTATACAAATAAATATTTTATTCAAAATACTTGGCGCTGCGCCCAGAATTGGTGTTGCTAAACTAAATAAATATGTATAAATTGCATTAATCTTTTTCTTTCTTTCTTGTGCGTGCGTTCGTGAATGTGTGTATGTGCATATGCTACGTATGATATTAGAATTATATATATGATGTAGAATAAATCTGACTGCGTTTCTAATGTATATGTTTATGTATTTTAGGTTGTAAGGGAGTTATTGTAAATTATTAATACTAAGACAATTAACATTTTTTCAGTTTCGCAGCGCCAAGTATTTTGAATAAAATATTTATTCGTATTAAAATATTTATTTGTATAAAGATATATCTGCTTAATATTATTTAATACATTTTTCTCTTTGATGGGTTAATTAAAATGTCCGCGATATGAGTAATGGAATGTATGAACACAGCATTTTAGCTGTGTATATGTAGTTGTGTCATGTTAAGCACAGTTGGAAAGCACCTTTATGTACTTGCAGCTCATTTTGATTTCACATCTTTTTTTTATTTTGTAATTATTATTATCTTCTATTTTTTGTAATTTATTATTATCTTCTATTTTTTGTGATTTATTTGATTTCATGTACTTGGCGTAATTTTTTTACTTTTTTGAAGTTTTTTTATGGGGTCACTATTACTTTTCACTAGTTTTTTTAAATGTGTTATTTTATTAAAAAGGAGCAGCAACATTTGGCCCTCTTGTATTTTAAACGCGCCATTTCAATTATTTTACATTCCTTGCTCTCGGAATGGACTCGTTGGGCAAAGTCTTTTTGCGTGCAATTAGGTAGGATGCTTATCCTTCCAAAATTGCACGCACAAAGATTGCTATCCAGGAATACAAGGTACTCGTGTCTACTATCGCATGCAAGTACAAAATATGACTCACCGGTCAGCGAATACGGTCCACCCAGTCATCATCGCTATCTTCCAAGCTAGCATGGTGACCCTAGACCCTCTCTAGGGCCTATGCTGCAGGTCTTCTCTAAGGCCCATGCTTTGGGCCCAATCCCTAGGGCCCCCGTTTGGACCCTCTCTAGAGCCCACGCGCTAGGCTCGTTTGGACCCTCTCTAGAGCCCACGCGCTAGGCTCTCTCTAGGGCCCATGTCTTGGGTCTTCTTCAGGGCCCGCGACAGGCCCTCTCTAGGGCCTAGAATCTCATTGGTAAGTCTACGCTGAAAATTGAAGCTAAGCGAAAATTTGACTCTACTTCCGCGATAAAAAAACAATTATAGCGCCGGTGCTCTGGACGAACTTTACACGCGCAAAAAAGTGGCTCTACTTTCGCGAAGAAATTTCAACTGGAGCTTCGGTGCTCTGGACAAGTCACAGATACGCAAAAATTTGACTCCAAATTCACGGTAGTACTACTCTAATTAAGAGCCGCGGTGCTCTGCAAAATACGTAGATGGACGCGAAAAAATCGGGGACTCTACGATCGCATTACACGCGATCACAAAGGATCTTGCTAGACTGCAAGATTGCTAGGAAGATTGGTTCCACTTGGAACCTTTTCAAATTTTTCAACGTAACTCTACTCGGCTCGATCGATTCGATTATTTTGCGAATTATTAATCGGAATTGTAAAAATCGCGAGCAACTGTTGTATTGATTTAATTTTCTGATTTTAAGACAGACACATGCATGTCACTATCTACGAGTATGGTCGGCTCATTGGATACTGCTCTTTCCAACACGTATGTGCAGCGGTTAATGGCTCATTTCATATAATTGGCATTCGTTTTAGGAACATTTCTGCAATATTTCGTGAATGTGGTTTAGAAAAGAGCCACGTCATGAGGCTACTGCCTAGACGCCCTAGACCATATTCGCGAAATATTGCATAAGAGCTTCCGAAACGAATACCGACCATGTGAAATGGGCTCCTGTTTGTCGCGTATTTGTGTTGGAACGGCCAGAATCGAAAGAGCTGGCTACGCTACATTTTCTACAGAAACCATTTTGTTCTATTGCGTGCACCCACATTCAAAGAATTATAAAGTAACGAACCGTTCGCTGTCATCAAGACTACTGCATCTCTGCAAACTCATAAGCCCTAACCAGCAACACCGAGACCAGCACCCTTCTGACCAGCACCCATTTAGCCCTCAGCCCAGCAGCTCTAGTTGGACTCGTGCATGACTCTACTTTCGCGGTGAAAAGGCTATTAGAGCACCGGAGCTCTCGACTAGTTTTACTTGCGCAAAAGCACTGACTCTACGATCGCATTACGGGCGATCACAAACACTATTACTGAAACAAACAATTTGTATTTAAACAAGTTCCAAAAAATTTCCTCTAAATTCCAGGCAGCCGTATGGAGCGCCACGCAATTCAGACATTAAGAAAAATTTCGAGCAGCCACATTGGGCGCTTAATGATTCTCAAGATTGATAGAAGAAAGGAGTGGCCCCTTTGAGCGTCTATCACTATCATTTTTCACTATTAATATTACTTTTCACTAGTTTTTTTTTTATGTGTTATTTTATTAAGTCTCTTCCCAGCGAAGGGCTGAACCAGAAAAGCTCAAACAATCAACTACGTTATGTTTGTAATGATGTGGTCAGCCTGGAAGAAAATTAAGAAAACACTTAGTGAGTTGGTGCCAATCGAGATAATTTCGACCTATACATAGATGAGCACGCACGAGCATGCAAAACCATCACGCGCCCACGGAAACAGATCGATGAGATGCATGACAAGGGCACCGAGTCATACAAAACCATCGAAGAAATACCTACCCGAAACAGAATAAAATTCTGATTAGCTACCGAGACCGAACCAAAGTCACTGAACGTAAGTTACCAATTGTCCGAGCACACCAACATGTAGGTACCTACGAAAGTGACCCATTTCTACGAAATATATTTCTGGTCCATGTTCGACCACTGATTTGCGCATTTTTGAAAATTTGGAAAAAGTCTTACGACTAAAGTTCTTAAGCTAAGACTTATTGCTAGAACTATGGCTAGTTGAACCTAAGCACGCGGACATGTTCATCCGCGATGTATAAAACTTTAGGTTTAGTAGCATAAAGTCATTTTAATGCTTGGGAGAAAGAAAGTTAAGTTTAAACACCAGTCACTTTGGCAGCTGTCATTTATTATTATACTATTATTTTATAAAGGCACCATGTGAGGTCCAGATACGAGGAGGTAATAGTGTCATTTTTTATTTCTCGTAACATTGCCACTAGTGTTTTTAATGTCGGTGCATTATGATTTTAATATTGTACGGAGAGAGAAAAGTAGAAGTAGCGAGCATAGTGACCAAGTAGTACAAATATCAACTGTCAATCTTAGTTATTATTATTTGTATGAGAAAGAACTTTAACTTATATAATTGAAAATCCGTAATAAATTAATGCTTTCCATTCACGTTTTATTAAGAGAATCTAATGACTCGAATGTAATTAAACTTGAGAAGTGTAACTTGTAGAAAAAATGTGTATCGTGACGTGCTTTACAACACTATATTTTTTAAAATACAGTTTAACAACATTTAATTTTCCAATATTTCTTCGCGTTTGGACAATTCTTTTTCGCATTTTCGAGCGCTAGTCCCCTTATTGCATCCGAGCCCTCAATTCAGCTAACTCCAAGCTTGTCTTATATGGGTACCCGGGTACCCCGGTTATCCAACAAGCGTGTATATAAGTTTGAAGTTTTACTATTTAAAATTTTATGAATACATTTTTATTTTCAAAACGTAAATCGACGTAAAAATGTCTACAGAATGGGGAGCCGAAGCGGTTTGTCGATATTTTTACAAGAACATTAAAAATTGTTAAAGGAAACATAGAAATGAGTACCCGGGTATCCGGTTGCGTACATAAGGGTTAAGTATGTGTTCGTGGTCACTACGCTCGCTACAGCAATAATTTTGTTCGATGGCATGCAGAAAGATTGAAAGAATGAAAAAGTAGGTATCACTCACCGTTCGTTGCGAACCATGCAAGCCACTGCTATCCATGCAGACAAGCATCCCCCTTCAGCAGTAGCTATTCGATCTGCAGCCCAATGTCCCGCAGCTGCAGGGTCAGTACCGAATAGAACGTGTCACACTCACAAATATGTCGCATTAATTTCGCGATGAAGAAGCAATAAGAGCACCGGTGCTCTGAATGAGTTCCAAATGCGTTAAAACACTGATTCTACGGTCGCGTTCACGTTACTAACACGCAGGACCACTGTGCATTACGAAATACTTTATCGCGAAATAAGCACTGACTCTACAATCGCATTGCACATGATTACAAAAGCACTTCACGCTTTTAAACATTTCTCAACAGTGGGAAGGCGTGTTCGGACTCGAATAAAGTGTTTCCAAAATAGTCCTCTAGACACTGAGTGTAATGTAGTAGAATTTTGTTATTGGGCCTTCCACATAGTCTAGTAATCGATGGAATTGATGCAGCAATTGTGAAATCACGAAATAATATCCACTGTGACTGCATAGATATTTAGTGATCCGATCACCGTCGCGCACAACGTCGAACTGTTAGGGCACGCCGTTCGGCGATGTAGTGACTTTGGTAGAGGTTGTTGATGTTTTTGTCGCGCTCGGCCGACTCCCAGCTAACTTGAAATTCGTCAAGACCAGAAATAATATTATATAGTAATGTCCATTGCAAAATTTTCACTTTTCACAACTACAGTCGTGCACCCCGCACCTTATACACGTATTTTTATCACTGCGAGATGTAATCAAACACTAGGCAACTCTGTCAAAAAGCCTACTAGATGATAGGTATATTGTAGTGAAATCTTGTTAAACGGTCTTCTATTTAGTCCAGTAGTCGAACGAATTTATGTAGGAATCGAGAAATCAGGAAATAGTATGCACTGTAACATCCACAGATATTTAGTGATCCGATCACCGTCGCGGACAAAGTCGAACTGTTAGGGCACACCGTTCGGCGATGTAGTGACTTTGGTAGAGGTTGTTGATGTTTTTGTCGCGCTCGGCCGACTCCCAGCTAACTTGAAATTCGTCAAGGCCAGAAATAATATTATATAGCAATGTCCATTGCTAGACAAAATTTTATTTCACAATGCGTGTTTGAAAAGTAACTCGATTTGCAGTTGCATCTAAGCACCCCACGACATTCATGCATTATGCAACTTTCTGCGAGGCTTTTAAGAATTACAAATCGAATCCAATTATTATTACTTCACTAGACTGATTAAACAGTGCATTAGAAATTTTCGGGAATGTGAGTAACAGCTTCAATTTTTAATACTTTGCGGGGTACGATACGTGAAAGGGTTCTACTACACGCAAAGTGCTAATAAACAATGTCATCTTGCAATTTATAGCTCGCACGAGCTTTGAAGAAATATCATTTTTGAGCGCCATAGTGTCTTGATCCCCGAAATGGATTTTCGGAGAGACATCCGCGTGAGTCGTTGACAAACCGAGATAAAGTATAGCGTAACAAAAGCCTGCCTTCTATGTCAAACTCTCTCACTCTAAACAAGTCACACGTATACAAGCACACACACACCTTTCAGCATTTCAACACATTTCAAAGTAGTTGCTGAGTTGGACGCTGTTCATGAGCAGATGCCACTACATTCAGTCCTCAAATTATGGGTCGGTAACACAGTTGGGTGGCGACACGATCATCCATAAGGTGATAGGTCTATCCTATACCTCGTCTGTGGTATAGGATAGACCTAGCATCACGCAATGTAATTTTGTGTCACGCTCGGGGGTCTCGCGAGCCTCCTTACCATTTTCATGCCACACCCAACGTTATCGATTCAGTCTAAAATAAGATTACAATGCTACGAGTGGTAGGAATTAAAATTAAATGTTATCGAAAATATTTATAATCTAAAACGGTCTGAATGTTACGGCTAATTACAAGAAACATGTTGCATAATTCCATTTACTAATAGATTTTCGTAGAAACACAATTTGCACTTATTTCCATGAATTTCGATCATAAATATTATATAAATATAACCGCATAATAAACATTTGTACAGTCTTAGTTGCCTGTACAAGGAAAATTGAATTGTGGTCCCAAGCGGGACAAAAGTTATTTCATTAATTTTTTTATCTTTAGTTAATCAAGGACACTTGTGGACACTGAACACTTGTAGACACTTGTGGACACTCATCTCACTAAAATATATCTCATAAAATTTTATGAGAACTACTTCTTACAAAAGCCCCATTAAAATCGGCATGTGCGGGTTCCATATGTTCCCTTGTAACCAATACCATAATTCGAGGTTTCAATTTTGCCGCTTTTTATGATTTAGTTAGGGGCACATTCTGCAAGAGGGTGCTGATTCTGCCAACAGAAATATATGAAAAGTGCACCCCTCTAGAAGGGCGCTATCATGACTATCATGCGGAATTAGACGTTAACCACGTTATTTTTAAATTTGATGTTTGGCAATGATGATAATTGACACTTAAAGTTGTACAATGGGAAAAATACTATGAAGATGAAAACTGAATTATTCGCTTGTTCTTATACATTACTTAAGCTGCTTATTATACACGCTTAATTCAGTGAAAAAATGGAGCACTTGACACTCCAAAAGTGAATTATTAATTTTTCTACATAAATGGAATTTATATTTATACAATTACTTCACTGATATTCAAATAATGAATTTTGATCATGTATATTTAATTATTTGATTTGTAAATATGGATTTAATATAATTGTTCAAATGAAATAAATTGAGATCAAGAATTATAGAGAAATATTTATTGTACTCTGAGATCATGAATATATATCATATAAAAGTTTTGATTGCGATGAAGTGAACAATGATTTATACAATTCTTTCATGCCATATCTTGAATAGTTTCAAAATACTGGTCTATTCAAATAAAATAGAACTAACAAAATGCAATCTCTTAACAAAATGCCATCCTTCGGGGATGATACCTTATCCGCCCGTATTCAGACAGAGATTAAAAATATGGATATTGTTTGTAATGGCAGTGATATAGGAAAGTATTTTAAAGATAGTACATTTCTTGCGCAGGTAGCAAATAAGTCAAATGATATTGATAAACACGCATTGTCAAAACAAGACAGTGTATCGCATAGTTCAATGAATACGAAAGCTAGTTCAAATCAGGATAACTCAGAACTCGGGGAACTTAGGAAAAATACTATTATAAAGTCAATTGTTAAGAGCAAAACTAATATATCAAGTAAATCAAAGACTAGAAGCATTGCTTCCTTAAAGAGGAACTGTGGTTTATCTCAGAAAGAAAAAGAAAATGTCAATTACACAAATACTGATCTTTCATGTAATACAAATACATTGCCAAAACAATATAATAAACCTGAATTATCAGTCTCGCACACTGATGACAGTAATATCAGAAGTAATGCCATGACCAAAATAACAAGCGATACAACTGGCATAAAATTGTCTAACAACAGTGTTGCATTGAGCAATGCTGAGAAATCTTCAAAGATATCTCCTTCTATTTCTACTATTGGTACTCAAGACCGATGCAAATTAGCTTCTTGGAATTTGCCACCAAATATTCTTCAGGTAATATATTTACATAGTCCATACTTTCATTTCAAGAAGATTTAAATGAATTCTAAGCGTTCTTAATTGAAATTGTTGCACCGAAAAACAATAATTAACGTTTCAGAAGTATGAAGCAAGGGGAATAAAAGACATGTTCGCCTGGCAAGTAGAATGTTTGTCGAATCATAAAGTCATGGAAGAGAAACGCAATCTTGTGTACTCTGCTCCGACGTCAGCAGGGAAAACGTTAGTGGCAGAGATTCTCATGATAAAAACAGTATTAGAAAGACAAAAAAAAGTGATTTTCATTCTACCGTTTGTGTCTGTTGTGAGAGAGAAGATGTATTACTTTCAGGTGAGATTTGATTTTACCGACAAGCATTTGAATGTACGAAATTTTCTAAGCTGTAAATTTATATGTGTAACTTGGTAGGATCTGTTATCGGATAGTGGCATTAGAGTCGAAGGATTTATGGGTGGCGTTGCACCCCGCGGAGGGTTTGCAGTTACTCACGTTGCGATAGCAACGATTGAAAAAGCCAATTCCTTAGTGAATCGTTTAATGGAAGAAAATGAGTTAATCAATTTGGGAGCTGTGGTGATCGATGAATTGCACCTTGTCGGCGATCCAAATCGAGGATATCTTCTCGAGTTACTTTTAACTAAATTGAAGTATATGACTCTTAGGTAATTGAAAGTCGTTTACCATTAGTTCATTTATCATAACTTATCGTTATGCTGATGAAAAAGAACTTCTGTATAATTGCATGTTATTATAAATATAGACATTCTTATCTTGTTCTATAACAGAGACGAAAATGTTAATATACAACTGATTGGTATGTCTGCTACGCTTCCAAATTTATCTCTCTTAGCTGAGTGGTTGGATGCTGAACTGTATAAGACAGAATTTAGGCCAGTGCCTTTAAATGAGCAGTGCAAGGTACTCTACGATATATAAACATGCAAGATTTATATGTTTTACAATCGAGATCGACGAAAAAACTGCTTTTTGATTTTAGATCGGTAAAAATATTTATGATAATAAATTGTGTCTTATCAGGAGTCTAATATCAATGCCAGAATTAAGTATGAATTCAGATGATATCCTTCATCTGTGCATTGAAACAATATCCGATGGACACAGTGTGTTGATCTTTTGTCCAACGAAAAATTGGTGTGAAAAATTAGCTGAACAAATAGCAGCTGCATTTTTCAAGCTAGGTTTGTTTGATAACGCAACTAACGAAGTTTACGTATAAAAATGTTACGTATAATTAAACGCAAGTATCCTAACGTTTAGGCCGAGAAGATACAACGCTCGGTAAGACCTTAAGGCAACAATTAAATTCTACATTAATCTCGGAATCATTGGAACAATTAAAACGCAGCCCGATTGGTTTAGATAGTGTGTTAAAAAAGACTGTTTCATTTGGGATCGCTTTTCATCACGCTGGTCTTACCATGGATGAGCGGGATATTATAGAAGGATCTTTCCGGTACTTATTTCTGTTTCTATTGTGAGCACTCAAAAACAGACTACGATTGAATATTAATTATTTTAGATCAGGATCTTTGAGAGTTCTTGTCGCAACGTCAACTTTAAGTAGTGGAGTGAATTTACCAGCAAGAAGGGTAATTGTCAGATCTCCAATGTTTGGTGGTAAAATATTGGATTGTCTTACATACAGACAAATGATAGGGCGCGCAGGTAGAATGGGAAAAGATACGGCAGGTGAGTTAAAGTTAGAAGAAAAGATAATTTAGTTTGATACGTTTGAATGCAAAGTTATTTCCATAGGTGAAAGTATACTCATGTGCAAATCGACCGAGCAAAAAGCAGCTGAAACATTACTATCAGCTGCGTTAGAACCGATTGGGTCTTGTCTCGAGGACTCGGTACCTTTAATTCGAGCGTTTTTGGAAGCTATAGCTAGCGAAGTTGTGTATACTCCATCGGATCTTGAATTGTACACTAAATGTACTTTAATACATTTAAGTGACGAGCACAATCCAAAAAATCCTTCGAACGAAGCAATCAAATTTTTAATAGACAATGAATTCCTACTGTACGTATATCTGTAGAAGTCACAAAGTTTCATATTAATACTTCTGTATTTCTATGGGTATTATAACATTATCTAGATCGCAAAAGACAGAAGAAGGACACAGATGGGTCGCTACGGCTTTCGGAAAAGCGTGCTTAGCTGCTTCTATACCACCTAGGGATGGTTTGTTCTTGCTCGAAGAACTTCAAAAAGCAAGGCGGTGTTTCGTGTTGGACACAGAATTGCACGTTATATATTTAGTAACACCTGTCAGTTCTGGAAGCCAAATTGGAACCATAGATTGGATGACCTTTCTAGAATTGTGGAAAACCATTTCAGAAAGCGAACGAAGAGTTGGGCAACTAGTTGGTGTAGAAGAACGATTCTTAACATCGGCTATTAAGGGCATCGTACGCCCAGGAAAAATAGTAAATCTTTTTAAATACATATTTGATCATTCAAACATTTAAAAACTGTATGCACTAAATAAACGAAATGTTTTATCTTCAGCTTAGTATACATAGAAGATTCTATACTGCGCTGGCTTTACACGACTTAGTACGCGAAGTTCCTCTCAATACAGTTTGTAAAACATATGGTTGCTGCCGTGGAGTTCTTCAAAGCTTACAACAGTCTGCTTCTACATTTGCTGGTAATATTATAGCGATTATAGTTCTTATAAGAAAGGTATTATACAGTTCGTTACTGCATTTCAAATGTACCTGCAGGAATGGTCACCCAATTTTGTAAACAACTGGGTTGGGACTGCATGGAATTGTTAGTTTCCCAATTCCAGACCCGTTTACAGTTTGGCGTATGTAGAGAATTATTGGATTTACTACGTCTTCCAATGTTAAATGGGCTACGAGCAAGAAGTCTTTACAAGCAAGGAATCACTTCTGTGGCAGAGTTAGCTATCGCTAATGAACTTGATGTCGAACGAGCACTTTACAAAGCACTTCCTTTTGAAAGGTACGTTTTCATGATTATAGATTGTTGCATATTTCAATAATATGCAACACTCCTAATAACAGCAGTTTATACAACCTTTTACTTTAAATATATTTCAGCGAAAAGGAACAAGATGGCGAACACGAATCCGAAACTGTGAAACGAAATAAAATGAGGACAGTATTCGTCACTGGAAAAGATGGTTTAACGCCACATGAAGCTGCTGTCCAGTTAGTACATGAAGCTAGAGTGTTAGTCCAGGTATTGGGTTATTATCGGTAACAGTAATTGTTCTTTACTTATTTTGAAACTGTATAAGCTTGTTTTTTAATTACAGAACGAACTGAGATTGCAAGACATGTCGTGGAAGCAAAACGAGCAATCTGTTACTACAAATGAATCTTATGTTGCAACGCATTCGCAAGTGCAGCAAGATACATTGCTAAGTTCGAAACATACAAATGCCTTAACAAACGTTGAAGTTTCTGCGTACAGCAATTCCCAAAGCAAAGTTCACGTAGATATTAACGTACAAAACAGTTGTTCAACTAATGCCAAAAGTACTAATTCCATAAATGAAGGAGAAGAGTCATTTAATCATAAGTTATTGGAAAAGTCTGAAGTTAATACAAATATTGTAGAAAATGATAAAAATTTCGAAAGCAATGTGGTTAACAATGTAGTTCAAGAAAGTAAGAATGACAATATAAAACTTACTGATCAGTTATTGCAAATAAATATTCCAGAACTTTACGATTCCCCAATTGAAAAATTGTCCCTTGACTTCTTCGAGGAAAGTAGTCCAAAAATGCCACATGACTCCCAAAAAAGAAAAGACAGTGGATCTTTACTCAGTTTCAAAGACAGCAAAAAAAACCAAACTCACAATTTTACTATGAAACATTCTATAGAGGACGTGCAGGATGTTGAAAAAGCAAGTAACATTCCCACTAAGAAAAGCAGAACCTCGAATGAAATAAATACTGCATCGTCGATTTGCGTAAATGCGATCACACGAGCCTTCAGTTTTGAAAATGATACGAAACCAATAGTTTCGAGAAGCCCCAGTTTATTTGATGACAGTTTAAATCTCGATACTCAAATTTTAAATGTCCTTGAGCAAAACATTGATTCTTTGCATTTCTCAGAATTTGAGGAGACTGCATTATCTGAAAATAAATCGGCAACAGAGAATAAAGAGAAAACAAAACTTCGGACCAGTAAAAACATTAATACAGAAGCACAAACAGAGAAAAATATAAAAGATAAACATATAAACAAGACGCCTTTGAATATCACAAATTCACAGGCGAAACACAGCATACTGTCGTGGAAAGAAGATTCTTGGAATGAATCAAAGAAAATAACAGAAAAGTTCAATCAAATTTGTGATAAAAATACTAAAGAAAAGAATGAAGAAGTACCAGTTAAACGCAATATTAGAAACATAAAGAACACAAATACGGGAGAAATCGTAGAAAGCCCTGGAACAAGTAATTCAACACCAGAGATGAGAAGAAAGTGTCCCGCAATGTTCGAAAAATCAGTGAATATTTCTGATAATTTGCGAAAAATATCACAGAAGCATAAATTTAAAGATAGATATACTGAAAAATCACCCGTGACGAATGTAATAGCTTTCAGTGATCGTCGAGCGTCATTTGATTCAAACAGATCTGATTCAGATGACATTATTATTGCTTCGCAAAATATGGATTCGCCTGCCGCAAGTATCAGAATACGAAACAAATTAGATTCTGAAAAGAAGCGAAAGATGTACACCCAAAAAGTTCCCAATCGCGTACTGGATGATGCGACAAATTATACGAGTCCTGTTTCCGAAACGATACATATAGAAAAATACAAATTTAAACCAAAATTGAAAGAAATACTTCCAAGAAATGTACTAACTTCTAAAGACTGTAGTACAGACAGTGTGATCTCAAATTCGGATGAGGGTACACCCATAAAGTCAGAGAAACTCTTGCAAAAGTCTAAAATTAGTTTAAAACAAGTACAAAAAAATTCTGAAACGTGCCTACATACCAACGCTATGAGCAACATAAGTGAAACGACTAATTGGAATACGTTAAATATTGTAAAAGTTGGAAGTGATAGAGGAACATTTAATTTATTCAAGCGCGAAGTAATGCAAAAACGATATATTGCGCTAGCTCTAAATTGCGAAATGTATAATGACGACATGAATAATATCGGCTCCAAAATTGTTAGCTCCACCAATACTGAAAGGAAAAAGAGATCCAAGAAAGTAGAAAATTATGTTTATGCTGATAAAAAATTATGTGGGGCTGCTATTTCTTGGGAAAGCAATATTGCTTATTATATTACTTTTTCTAATGAGCAAGGTATTTGAAATTCTACTAATATCAACATTGCTTCTCAAGAACTACTAAAACGATATCTTTTCAGATTTAAAAATTCCAGGCAGGGAGCAAATGAAGCTATTGAAAGAAGTACTTGCTAACACACTTCTATCTGTGAAATGCTTCGCAACTAAAGAAATATTTAAAACCTTATACAAGTGCTGCGGTATTTCTGCAACCTGCAAGTTTTTAGATCCAACCGTGGCAAGATGGTTATGCGATGGCAACGTTTATGAAACAAAATTTAACGAAATGGTAATGAAAATGTACATTTCCCAGTTTTATTCGTAACTTTCAATATTTACAAGGGAAATAAAATTGCAATTTAAAGAATTGTTTCAATTATAAATAGGTAAAAGAATATTTTCCACAAGGATGTTTCATAACGAAACGAATAGGCACGTGTTATGACACGGGACCTGGATTGAACATCAAAAGCACAATACCAGGAGAATTCAGAGCATCTGCAGAAGCTGTACTTACATGGTACATAACAGACACTCTATTAGATAAATTGAGAGAATTAAATCCAACATTACTGTACACATTTAAAGGTAATATGTTACCTTTGTTGGTATATAATTTTAATCTACTATTTTCACATTTATTTTAATCAAATCTTAAATCACTCTTTAGATATTGAAATGAAAACGGTGACTTTACTAGCTAGCATGGAATTAACTGGTCTAGGGGTATCTTTTAAGTCATTACAAGACTTGTCTTCAGTTATTCGCGAAGAAATGAGATCGTTAGAAGAACGAGCATATGCATTATCTGGGAAAAGATTCAACTTCTCCTCGTCCAAAGAAGTTGCCGAGGTTTGAAATGTATTTTTTAAATTGGTTTTTATTCATAATTATTTTAATCTAATTGACAAATTTTGAATTGCATAGGTTCTAGGTTTGTCTAAAGGGAAAAAAGTTAGCGTTAATAAAGCTGTATTGGGGCAGACTGATCACCCAATATCTAATCTTGTTATATCGTGGCGTAAATTAAATGGAACCCAATCGAAAGTACGTACATTAAAGGGGAAAATTGTAACGTTAAAAATAACTTTCCTAAGTTTTTCAAAAATACACTAAACTAAGGTAGACTAAGGCATCAAAATTGAATTTAATTAAATATTCTTGTACTCTAGATTATTTATCCAATATTGAGTCTGGCTCAACACAGTTCCCGTATTCACGGTAGCTGTGTTACACACACATTAACTGGCAGAGTCTCGATGCACGAACCGAATTTGCAGAATGTACCAAAGGACTTTAATTCTGAAGACAACAGCTTCGTGATAAGTGTACGAATGGCGTTTGTAGCTGGGGTAAGCAATATTATATTGTCAGCAGACTACTGTCAACTGGAATTGAGGATATTAGCTCATTTTTCTAAAGATGCAACATTGTGCGACATTATGCGAAAGCCAGGTGATATATTCAGAAACATTGCAGCAAATTGGAATCACGTGTCTGAAGATCAGGTATGTGAAACATATAAAATGTTGTATATTGCTCAAAGTAAATTTCAATCATTTTAGTACGGTTTCCTCGGTAGGTGGACGATAAAATGCGTCAACATACAAAGCAATTGTGCTATGGAATGATCTATGGTATGGGGGTAAAGACACTAGCCGAAACTTTATCTGTAAACGAGATTGAAGCCAGAGAATTTTTAAACTCTTTTATGAATGCATATCCAGGTATATCTAAATGGTTGACTAGTGTGATAGAAAAAGCTCGTACGAATGGATATGTAACAACGCTTTTAGAACGACGCAGAATGCTTCCTGGATTGACCAGTACAATTTCAGCAGATAAATGTAAGTTTCATTATAATAATCTATATGTACAAGAGTTTTTCCAAATACCTATGGATGAATTACTCTAATTTTTGTATTCATAGCACAAGCAGAACGTCAAGCAGTGAACACAAAAGTTCAAGGCTCTGCAGCAGATATTGCCAAAAAAGCAATGGTAAATATCGAAGAAAGGATACGATTCGAATTTCCTACTTCAGCAATCGTTATGCCTACTGTTCATCCTATGCGTAAATTAAGAAGCAATAGCAGAGATGCGCTACAAAGGGGTGGCTTTTTAGTATTACAGCTTCATGATGAACTATTGTACGAGGTGGGAATTCTCAAGCTTCTCATTGTAATAGAAATAATCCAAATTTCGTTTCAATATATAATTTTCGCTATTTTAGGTAGCTATAAATGACCTACGGCAATTCGCAATAATAGTAAAAGAATCAATGGAGCAAGTGTGCCAACTTGCAGTGCCATTACCCGTAAAGCTCAAAGTTGGACCTGCATGGGGGGATCTTTCTGAATTTAATTTTTAATGCTAATCTATTTAGTGTTTCCACTAACAGTAACTACTTTTACACACTTTACATCTATGTGCTTTTCAAAGCATAGTTTTTAAATTAATCGTGTTTCACAATTTTTACTACTTAAAATGTTATTTATTGAATTCGTAATTTTATGCGCTTTTGCATAGATTTATAATGATATGAATTGTACATATTTACACCACTTTGTTACTATACTATTTTATATTACGATCTAAAATAATGAATTACACGTTTAAATCGTATAAATAATCCAATTTAATGATTATACATCGCAGAATCGAACAAAATCATCTTAGGTATGTACTTTAAGTATAAAAATATTTTTTATGTTGAAACTCCTTTTAATTACTCATGATTGTTAAGTCAAATTTTACTGTATAAATACAGGTAAAAACAAAGTTTAACTGTACGATAGATAATTAAGTAGGAATTTATTTTTTTACATTTCCATTTATCAATATAATTATTCTATTTACGAAAGTGTACGAATAAAATCAATTGTGTAATACTATTAAATTATACAATAAATAGAAATGTCTGTTATTCAGCATTCTTATACGAATATATGTAATAATAATCCTATAAGCATATGTGTTACTACATACAATTGTAAAAATATTCTTCAAATGGTATCACAGGGTGGTGCCAGTGATTGATGTAGTTTTGTTACCGCCGTTTGTACTATTTGCTGGAAAGTTTCGTCTTCTTTACTAGTTACTTCTAAATTCAATAAATCTATGTGCGCTTTCTTTCCATCAACCGTCACGTACAGTTTCTCCCCTTTGAAAATTTTAGGAACAGAATCCTCGCCAAACATTTCCTGAAGCATCTCTATCAGACACTCCTTAAAATGCATCCTATCCATCTTCGTAGGTGCCGGTAATACTTTAGGCGGCTGTTCCATCAACTCAGCCTGCAATATTGCAGTCAGAACGGAATCTGCGTACATATCGTTTACAGGCGTTGCGACCCACTCCATAGTAACAATTTTTCCCTCAATTGTAACATCAACGTTCTTAAAAACGCGTAATTTCTTATCGTCAACGATTTCCAAATTTCCAGCGATCTGAATTAGAAGATGCTTTAATACCGGTAGCGACGCTGAGAAATACACGCTTTGTCGTTGAACAACTTGACTCATACTCATATCTGTATATTTCGATAAGTCGCAAGGCGCCAGCATGTGATAATTGAAGTTTCTCTTAACTAAGACTCCAGATAATGTTTGCCCTGGCTTCGGTGTTTCCATCGCTAATGTGCCCATTACCTTGGCCGTCTTTTCACCTCTGAAGTACAACTCCACGGCGACTGTATTTCTAGGATTATGTATTTCCATTGTTGTGCTAGGATCATCTTCGTATTCTCGCTGTAAAGCAGCTTTCAATCTTCCCATTTCATTTTGTTCTCCGTGTACAAGAACAACATGTGGAGGCTTCAAAATACGAATAAATTCTGAAGTCTGTTGATAATCGGTATGTGCTGAAAATGATATATAGTCAACGGACATTTTCAGCGGTAACTTTTGCCCAGACATGGTTGTAATCTCTTCGGGCTCCGATAGAATAGTCTTCGCCAATGTTCCTTCTACGCAATAACCAGCTATTATAACTCCGTTCTTCGCATCCGTACACCACGACTCGAACAATTCCCTCGACAGACCACTCTGCATCATACCAGGCGAAGCCATCACCACGCATGGTCCGATATCTTCGAAATGATCGATGCCTTTTAAGTTAGAAATGTGCTTAAATACAAAAGGATTGTTAATGGCTATTTGCCTTCTGATTTTGTCATTCATCGCGTTCACGTAAGTCTGGTAGACAGCCATACATTTCTTTGCCAAAGAAGAAGCGTAATATATAGGAATTTCGTGGAGTTCAGGATGCTGGCTCCAGTATTCGTCTAAAATAAGTAGAAGCTCTTGTGCTCTACCCAACGCGAACACGGGTATTAAGCACCTTCCACCTCTGTTAACGATTTCATGAACCAGGTTTGTAAATCTTCCTTCGCGATCCTCTCTCTTTTCATGAATATGTGTGCCATAAGTAGATTCAGTGATTAAAACATCTGGGTGAATGTTTGGAATTTCAGCGGCCATTAAATGTCTATCTTCTTGTCGACTGAAATCTCCGGTATATAAGATTTTAACACCCGCTATTTCTATCATAAACATAGCAGCACCCAGTACGTGCCCAGCATTATAGGCCCAAAACTTAATCCCAAATACGTCCTTCTCTTCGTGGAAGTTAATCGTTTCTATTTTGTCCATACTTGTTTCAAGATCCGATTCGGTATATAACATTTGTTCCGTAGCAATATTGCTTACTTTGATGTAGTCAGATAGCAGCCAACGATAGATGGCTTTGGTGGCATGGGTCATGAAGCATCGTCCTTTAAAGCTGGTCTTTTGCAGAAACCAAGGCAAAGCCCCGCAGTGGTCCAAATGAAAGTGAGAGATTAAAAGCAGATCAATTTCGTCTGCTTCTACTAAGTCTACGAAAGGTAGCGCATCCATTCCAGACAAACCCGGATGAATACCACAGTCCAACATAATTTTCTTTCCTTTAAACTCCAGCATAATACATGATCTTCCCACTTCCTGGCCAGCGCCAAGTGGCCTAATCGATAACAAGTCGCTTTCTTCAGCTGGCACTTGTGTGTCCGGTTTTCTTTTCGAGGACATTTTTATGGATTAATGCTTATAATATAATGTAAAACAAACAAATTATGTTCCCAATCTCATATTTCTCACACTCGAAAATTATGTTTCCATGAATAAGTGTGCAAGGTTATATGAGAAACAATGCATATCTTTATTCTTGTTTATGAATATTGTATTTTATGAATCTTATCGTTGCGATTCAAAGAAGAAATAAGTCTTCGCTATGCGTTTGTTTATGGGTAATGCCGGAATGCAGGTTAGAAAATTATTTTACTGATTTAGTAATTAATATGTGAGAAAGATTGTGTATTGGAATTACACAATTCAGATTTATAATATCCTTTTTACTCGTGCTTCGTAAACAAGTAAAGTCACGTTAATGTTTAAATTGTTAACAGTAAAGCGCGACTTTTTGAACGGAACCTAATACACTACCGCGTGTTTGAAGAAGAACCAACAAAACAGTTCTTACCAGTCCTTACTTTCCCCAAGGTACGCATACAGCATAACATGTTTAAATACCTATATAAAAATTTTAAACACACACGTGTATACAGTTTCCGCCTTTTTTCGTTTATTTTGAAAATATCAAATTAATTTCCTAGACAGCAAAAGACAACTTAAAGATGTCCATTTTACGTTTGTTTTACGTCTGAATATCTGACTGTCCTGATTGATAACAAAGACATCTTTAGATATCTTATGGAAATCTTTAAGATATCTTCTGGACATCTTTAAGATATCTTTTGCACACCTTTAAGCTATCATTAAGATGTGTGCTGAAAGATCTTTCGACATCTTTAAGGTATCTTTTTTCAGACATCTTTTCAGATGTCTTTAAGATGCTGTGTGCTGTCTCGGTTTTTTTTTATAATTTATGTA
Source organism: Andrena camellia (assembly GCA_029448645.1). Lineage (NCBI taxonomy): Eukaryota > Metazoa > Arthropoda > Insecta > Hymenoptera > Andrenidae > Andrena > Andrena camellia. The sequence continues at coordinate 46,261,566 of CM055676.1, read as the reverse complement.
ATTCGTAGATTATCGGTTATATTAGATCGTCTACATAATCTTATATTTTTAAATTTAATATTTTTTTAAAAATATTGCCATTTTGAAAATAAAAATTAAATCAAATAATAATAATTACATAATAATAATACACGTAGAAGTCAGAACACACAGCAGCGTAGAAACTACCTAAGACGAGTTTAGCAGAATACTATATAGTAATGTTTGTCGAAATATCATAATTTTACATATTATAATTAATCTTTAAGATTAATCTTTATAGGAACAATGGAAATTTGTTCAACTTTTTCTTTACTAAAATTGATCTAAATAAATAAGTTGATAATGAATTGAATATACCGAGGATAGAAGTTATAATAGACGGTCAATATTTCTGCTACAGTTTAATGAAAGAATTTGGACTGTTTAAGAATATTGCTTGGCAGAATTTATAGCAGTACTTGGTATTCGTAATAATATTATAAAATTATAATAAGATATGGCATTACTTATTGCTTTTATTCAGCAATATATTTTACGAAAGTTAATAGTGTTTGAAGAGAAACTTAGCCTATGAATCTACCTTAACAATCGCCGCGCCGGCAGCAAACTTCCACAGCAACATTTCGGGATAAAAGTTCATGGTCTTGATATCCAGTTTGTAATCCACAATTGCGAAACGATTTTAACGAACTACACGTAGAAAAGTAATACTTAATTGTACAAAAAGACTTAATTATTTTCTTTTTCATTCGGAACACTACCCAGGTAGCACACGACGTCTTGACAGCCTGAATGACGTCTTAAAGACGACTTATAGACGTCGTGTGCTATCTGGGTAATTGTAAGTAACGCGCACTATTTGAATTTCTGCTAAAGTTACACTCTATCGCCAGCAGGTGGCGTCTGCGCAGAATTCTCATTCCCTCTATACAAAGCGCGCTAAGATTTAAAACTATTATTGCTTATGGAATTATATTCACAAGAATAAATGCAGATTTTTTTAAGACTACTGCAACTATATGATACAAATAATTAATAGAAAATGTTGGAAAATCGACATAAATAAAGTTCAAATGATACCTCTATATAATATCTCTGCCTGACGAAAATAAAGAAATGTTTGACTCGCTACTCTTATTCTTGTTGATTTAATACAATTGAGAATTGTTACATATTTTGTTTTATATGTTTTTAACTGTTTATTTATGAAACTCTTTTGAAGATTGTTTGCGATAAGCACGCCTATGACTACCCGGTGTAGATTTCTAACGGAAATGTTGATGCTAATGTTATTGAAACGATAATTAACTACTATATACATTTATACGTCTATTTAACCAAAACTGAAACTTATTAACACAAAGAAAATTTTGACTTTTCTTTGCAACGTGAAAAATATGTATATACTTACATGTATACGACTTAAACGCGATATTTGAACTGACATTATTCACAATACGGCCAGAAGAGGGCGACAGTGAACGACGTGCTATTTAATTCGAAAAAAGCGCGCCAAAGCACATAGTTATAAAATACTTTGTATTTAACAAATTACAAGCAAATCTTTGTACAGACTTCGTAAATCATATAGTTTAAATAATCCTCTATATATTCTGAATTTTATGTGGTATATTGGGAACTTAAATACCGCTTGAACGTTTGCAAAAGAGTGTAATTGAAATGAAAAATGTATGTAGTACGTACAATTGTAAGAAACAGATTTATAACACATTAAACTGAAATCCGTGAAATGTCTCCGAATTCGCTACGAAATCATACTTCACTCATGAACTAAATCGATGCCAATCGACGTGTCAATAATTAGCGTAAAATTTAACATCGAAATTCATACACACTTTTTTATGTAACAAATTAATTTTTACAATCTTCGTAACACACTCATTAAATTATAGAATTTTCAGCGTTCAACGTTTAACGCAAGCGACTGCAACCTTCCACAGGAACTTTTTCCTTCAGTCGAGCGTTGCTTACGTAGTGCGGCATGGATTATATTAGTGGCATTGTAGAACACTGCTAGCGTCAACAAGATCCTACAATAATTGCCAAACGGTTTGCACTATATCTATCTTACGGTGATATCTCAGTGTATCTCCAGGAACAAAGTTCACGCGCGATATGAGTACGTAGAAACTCAAGTGTATCGTGCCATGTATTCGCCCCAGACCATTTTTTTTTTTATTATTATATTCTACGCTTACATTTGTTTGGCATCGCTCGTGCACTCGATTATATAATTACATATATTTCTGAGTCTTGAACACAAGGCCTAGGTGGTGCTGCCGACTATAACTGCATATACGCTAGCGCGCTTGTAAACATATACCGTGTTTAATTAAAGATGTTGTGTAACTTTGTTCCCGCGCGAATTTATTCGAACATTCGAAACATTTCAAGTAACACTTAGAAAAATACTTTTATTTACGCATGTATCTATTTCTTTCACGTTCACTTGGAAAGCGTTTTAAACCGAGACTGTCGCATACTTATTGTTTGACCGTAACTGGGTTTTATCTACATTTGTATTTACCTCCATTCTGCTTACTTGGTACTTCATTAACATGTACGCGCTATTCGCACATTCTTATTTCGTCTATATTATTGTGCAGAGCAGACAAACGTATCTCTCATCAGCTCAGCCCGCGTGGAACTGAAATGATAAAGGTCACGAGTAACCGTTCGGTATTTCTTCACTTCAGAGTAGCCTACAGTTACGATCGTACAGTCAAACGTTTCAAGTATAGTTTCTCGCGTCCAGCTTTTTCAACATGACTCGCGGGAAATTAGCTTTAACGATATTCATCCTTGTACTAGGTTCTCTTCTTCAAATAGCGAAAACGGAATACCGAGTGGAGTTGGTGCAGGTGGTGAGTGCACCGTTTAACTTTAAAATAATCAATTTGTTCGGCATTCGTTTTACAATAGGCAATCAAATTTCCTTGAGCGGTACTTGCTCCAAAACGTAATTGTTTAATTTTCATTCTAGTTCCTTTTTTTTTTTTAAATAAAACACATTGCAAATCGAAAGTATAGAACAGTTTTGAGGACTGTTCCCGAGGATTTAAGGGGAGGTTCCGGTCTAAAAATGGCGAAAAATCGAATTTGTTTATTTCATTTGTCGAATGTTCAACCTTTTGCGAATAGTTGTTTGAAAGGATTTTTTGAAATTTGAAATATTCCTGAAGTTATAAACGCGTTTTTCTCGAAACAGTGTTCTTCAAAACGGTGGGACAAATATCTCGAAATGTTATTATCCGATTCGATTGAACCTTTTTTTATTTCGAAGAATGTACTTCTATGCAGTGGAGGAACTTCTAATATTTGAAAATTTTTGAAAATTTTTGAAAATTTGTATTTTTTAATGCCGTTGAAAAGACAAAGAACATAACGAAAAAGTGACTTCAGATTTCAAGTGTCGTTATTTTGTCGAAAAATGTCATTTTTGTAATTTTTAAAGTTCTGCCCACTAGGTAATTTCATGCCCTTGAATAATCTGGCGGCGTTTCTTATTTCAGACCAATGGTTTAGGCGCTACAAGTCCCACCGTTTTGTATGAATTTTTTTACGCCTCCAGTTCAACGACTCCCCACTGTCATTTGCACCGATTAATTACAGAAGAAAAAAATAAATTTTTATAGCTTAAAACATTCTCGATACAATGCAAAAAGGCGCATTAAATTATCCGCGGTAGTTTCCCTTTAATTAATTCCTACAGATCACCTATTTTTATGTGCTCTAGACCGGAACAGCCCAAGCTCCTCTACTGCAGTACAATGTATTTGGTGTGAAATTTGTGTATCTTTTCTTATCAAATCTTTCAAATCTTACCAGCTGCTTAGACATGGAGAACGAACGCCCCGTGAAAAGGAGCTGTGGCCGAAAGATACACACGATTTATCGACTTACGAGCCGTGGGGTCTTGGACAGATGACGAACGTAAGTACAAAAATATGAATAAGACGCGCGTGAACAGCAGATGTATCAACATTGGCTGGCGATCCTTTTCAGCAAGGGAAGATGAGAGAGTATCGTATTGGCCAAATGCTAAGAGAACGCTATGATGAATTCTTAGGAGATATGTATCATCCCAGGGACGTGTACGCGGTCAGCTCGGACATAGATCGGACAAAAATGTCCCTTCAACTGGTCCTGGCTGGACTTTATCACCCGTCACCCACGCAATTATGGAACGAAACCTTACCGTGGATGCCTATACCGACCCACTACACGCCGGAGAAAATAGACATTCTATTGAAACCAGATTTCTCTCCAGTGTAAGTGGCAACCTGCGTATTTCCACTCTCAGCTATCTTTCATTTTTATTTTTGTGCCATTCAAGGCGATTAGAAATAACGATAGCGACAGAGGTTCACAGGGAATGAAAATAAATGCGAGTAACAATAATAAGGAAGATGGTTTCGACAGAGAATGAATGAGTCGTGATGCTTGTAAAATGGAATGCATTACACTGACGCGGCTGATTTATTTTGTAGGTATACAGCAGCTTTAGAGGCAGCGAAAAAATCGGAAGGAACTCTTAAAAGAATCTCGATCTACAAAGATCTATTTAATTATCTAACCGAGAAGACAGGTTTAAATATAACTAGAACGAATCAAGTGTATGAAATGTATAACGCGATGGTAGCTAAGGTATATTCAGCTAATTTTTTAACAATGATATTGCAAAATTTATGGCCTCAATTTATGTTTTTCATTGAGATCTACAGTTTCTCGGTGTGTTTGTTTGCGTTGCGATTATTGAGAGAATTTTACAGAGAAGCATGGACCTCGGGACTCCAGAATGGTGCACGGATGAAGTGTATAAAAAGATGCAAGAAGTTGTGGACCTCGAATATGAAATTCGTTCTTCCACACCGGCACTGAGACGGCTGAACGGTGGCATGATCGTCAAGAAGTTCATTGATAACATAAAGCGACACGTGGGAAATGACGGGAAACGAAAGATTTATTTGTATAGTGGACATGAAGTAAATATCGCGGCATACGTGAGAGCGCACAATCTAACCGAGCCAGTATTGCCACCTTATGGGTGTGCGATTATATTAGAAAAATTGGGCAACGAAAGTGGCAAGCACTTCGTCAGGGTAATTATTAATTATAGTACATCACAATAGAAGAGTAGCGCACCCAGGGGGTGGGGGAGGTTCCAAGGGGTCCTGACACCCCCCAAAGAAGGGGCGTTGTAAGAAGGAAAGAAAACTGAATTTTATTCTTTAAATAAATTTCTATAATCACCTAATGAATTTTATTGAAGTTGGATTAAAAATATTTTTATCCGTTCAACTCGGCTCCCCCAAGATTAAATCCTGAGTGCGCCACTGCAATAGAATTACTACCCTTGTGGTTTTAATCTTGGAACTGTTTAGTTTCTGATTTCCAATAGATTATAATTTAGAAAAATTTAATTTCGTTATTATTAATTTTAATTCACTCTAATGACTGATATGCATTAATTGTCCTCTAATGTACAATTATTAATTTCTTACCAGATGCTTCAGTGGACTGGAATCACGGAAAAATTGATTCCTTATAAGCTCAATGATGACGAGATCTGTCCGTTAGATAAATATGTAAAAATGGTGGAAGGCGTAATTCCATCGGAAGAGGAATGTAATCATATTTGGGATTATGTGTCGAAAGAGGAGTTTCAAAATCTATACGATGAAAAGTTGAACATTGATTAAATCTTTCAGAACTTTGGTACACTCTACTTTTTCTAAATAAGTAATCATGTCTTCGGTAATAATACTGGAATGAAAATGAGAAGCTATTTAAGAGAAGTATGACAGCAAAATGTGAAAATTAAAAGAATATAAATATTTCGATAGCCGCAATTATATTACGCAAAAAATTATGAAGTTAGAGATAATGTTGACCGAATTTGTTATTACATTTGTTTGTACAAATATTTTATTCTTTGGAGCATGTGAACACTTGTAAACTGCACGAATGGGAGGTGTAAAGCTTCGGTGTGAACTCTCAATACTGTCTTTTTATATTTGACAAGATTTTCTCCAGAATACACACCTACCAAAAGACCAATAAAAACAATGCCGGTGTTACCGTTTTTACGTGGATTGCTCCTTCGACATTTGTCTCTCCTGTCGTCAGTTACGTGTATTACATCATGACTGTGTTTTGGGTAGTAAGTGCACAGGTTTCTGGTTAACATCTGGATAATATTGTAAGTACTTTTTAATATAGTAATCAAGATTTATTTTACATAGACTTCGAACGCAGTTTAATCACAGACGAGGTACAGAAAAGACTTAAAATCTAATGTAAATTTCTTTCATGCGATTCGAGGCCTCGCGAGAATAAAATAGCTATCACAAGAACAAACCTGGTGCGATTAATAGTTTTAGAAATTAATTCGTTTTCGCGAAAATGGGCAAAAATTTCAAACTTCGACGGCCTGCATTTTTCAAACAAATTCCCCCAAATCCCGCCTACTTTAAATTTCATTCAATTTCGATGTAACGTAGAATGGCGTCATTTTGAAAAAAATCGTTGAAATATTTTAATGAAAGGGAACGAAACAGATCTTAAATTTAAATAAATACGCTTTTACACATATAGAAGAGCAGACAAAGATTATTAATGGCGTGTTGTAGCGATTATTAAATCACATTCTAATACATGATTAATGCAATCCCGCGCTACGTATTCCAGTTTCAATAGTTAATTTGATGTTTCGCTGCTAATTTGCTAATCCGAATTTCCACACAACACTACCGGATCTTCCGCTATCACTGGTGCTACGAAGTTTCTGAAAGTGTTTAGCGGGCACATTTTATCGTCACAACCAGGTATTTTAAGGATTCGTATATCGCCCTCATTTCTGTACAGAACCTGCAGAGAATGGAAATAGTAAAGTAAAAGTAAAAGTAGCTGTGGATGGCAAAGGATGAATTAATTAAGTTATTACCTGTACATAATAATCATTATTGTCTTCGTGTAATTCAAACATGAGAGCGGCACAGTAGGAAGGAATTTGATTATCATAATTGTCCAACACTACAAGTATGGGAGCAATAGTTAATTCGTGAGCAGCATACATAAATGCTTTCCGTGTATCATTTTTATTTAAATAATTGTCAACGGTCCTTAGCCATTCACGAATCCATACCCCTATCAAATAGAATAATTACGTAAAAATAAATATGTACAATATTTTTAAAAATAGTACCACTAGCGTAGAAGCAGTACATTAAAAACAATTTCCTACTAAATAATAAGGTTCCAAAAGGTGGTAAGTAAATTAAGAGCCTCACCACCTAATAGTTGTTTTAATTTTAGAGTACGAGTTCGTATAAGAATATCGTACGCGGCAAGTTCATCCAATTTTCCATTTGAGAAAACTGATTTTGTCCATTTGGGCAATTTCAAACCAATATCTCTCTAAAATATTAAAAAACTTTAAATAAATATATCTACATCAACTTATTTCATGTAATAAAAAATGTTAAACGTAATCACTTCCTTTAAAAAACTATAAGCTATCCGCGCTAAATTTGTGACAATATTCTTCACCTGCGCGTATAATAGCTGTCGCAAACTGAACGTTGCTTGTTGCGTGACATTACCCCCTGTATGTTGGGATAAATATTCATAGACGTCTTTATTCTCTTTTTCGTGCTTGATCACGTCCGGGTCAGTTTTCTCCACGTCGATTCTCCACTTTTTAAAATTTTTACAGTACATGCCGTTATAGAGGTAATCAGTGGACATTGGGGGTGCCCATACTGGTATAGGTTGCCAATTTAAGTCAGGGTTCCATCTGTAAAATTCAATCGATTCGTTTTCATCCACGTTATTTCGTACGTCTTGCATTCAAACACTGTTTTAGTAACGATTGAAGTTTCACTTTTGTTCTCCGTATGGTGGATACATTCCAGCAGCTACCAGCTCTCCAGTCATCACCACTCTATCCACTTCGTCAGCGCGAAACCAGATGGTTTCCTTCGAGTAAGCTGGGCTCAGAAATTCATCATATCTTTCTCGAAAGAATTGGCCGAGCTTGTACGCTAATCTTTTACCAGCCTATGTGAATAAAATATTTTTAACAGTGCACCAATCTTTTTAAGGGATCATTCTACTTTGATCAGCCGAAAAATCAAGCTATACAATTTGAAGATTTTATTCTAGTCAATGCAACATATAATGAAATAGCAAATTAAAAAGATTCTTTTTAATATTTTTTTTTTGTATTATATAAGAGTAGCTTAATAAACACCAAAAAGATTTATTTCATAATATGTCCTATTTACTGATAAAAATCTCTTTAAAAATGGTTTAATTTTTCGATCTATCAAAATAGAATGATCCCTGATTTCTATAGGATATTGAAAAAAGGATGGACAACATACAGGATATATAATATTCACGTAACTGACAAGGGAAGATCCCGAACCCGAAAATTCCAAAAATTCTGAAACCTTGTGAATATGTAGGGGATTTCCTCCTGGTTACAACGCAATTTTTGTTTGCTGCCCAAATTCACTCGAAGGGGGTGAAATTAACCCCTGAAAATTCGGCTATTTTCCGATTTTGTGTTATAACTCGCGTACTGTAAGAGATAGAAAAAAGTTTCGAGACAAAAGTTACTTCTGTTAATTAGATCTACCATTTGGTAAAAAATTATTTTCTAGGTCACGAGTTATAACACAAAATCTGAAAATAACCAGATTTTCAGGGCTCAATTACACGCCCTTAGAATGAATTTGGGCAGTGAACAAAAATTGCGTTGTAATCAGGAGGAAATTCCCTACGTATTCACAAAGTTTTAGTATTTTTTGAATTTCCGGGTTCGGCATCTTCCCTTGTGAGTAAGAAACGTGTAGCAAACGTAAAACAAGAATTATCCCTGTCAGAGTTGAAACCGATTTTATTTATGTAACAAATGTGATTATCCAACCACATTCCTGTTTTCATACCTTTTCCATTTCTATAGAAGCGTCACATCCTCGTATCGTAAAATTACGTACGTACTCTTTTCCCTTCTTGGTCTGAACATGACAGGCACATTCTACTTACGGAAGTAAGAATGCATCCTGTCGTATAATATGATTATATCATACGTCATACAATATACAACAAAATAATAATTCCTAGTGGCACTCTTAATCAATTCTTAACTATTTTTAACTACTTTGTAATATCGAAATACTAGCTGTACTACAGTAATTCCTCGTAATAAACTCGACGGACGGGGCTGGCAGCGGGCGTACGACGCGATGCGTACACTATTCGGGCGAGCGAGAGGGAACGAAACAGTTGACACGAAGTTGCCGTCTCCTCTTTCGTTCTCTCACTCTCGACCGAAGGATTCCAAGAAATGGTGGGGATAGTCACCGGGCGTACTACGCATGGTAAAAACGGGATTATAACGAGGATTTACTGTACTCGGCTTCGCCCGTAATTTAGATTCCGATTTTATAAAAAAAAATTTCCTTACTTATCTTTTTGTGAAAATAGTCATATTCATCTGGATTAGCTAGGCATAATGAGCTGGGGCACATTTTGTGACCCCAGAGTTTACCGTTCGAAAGTTTTCTGGCGACAGACAAACACACAAACACTTTCTGCTTTATATATTAAGATCATTCTGAATAACGAAAATGTCCACAAGTCATGGCGTCACCACGATTGAAGATCACTTGTGGCTCTAAGATTAATTTTTCAGTTTACGTCTACTAACCATTTTTCACTCAGTTCATCGAGTACTACATAAATATTATATAACTCGTATATCCTATTTTTGAGCGTAGAATATTCACATTTTTATGCAACTGAGTCAGTAGAATTTGATACAAAATATTTCTACAATACGACTACGTTAAACGCTCTGATTTTAATAATAATGATTATATCGAAAGTAACGTACGTTAGTTAGACCCCCTGCTCCTTCCGGTTCATAATTCATGGCAGCATAAGGGTCGGCAGGATAGTATGATCCTCCCCCCGAAGGATTCCTGTTTCCATGTCTAAATATTGTCAGTACAAGCCGCAGTTCAGAGAGACATGGTTGAAAGCAAAATACGCAAACGATGACCACTGAAGTCCACGCAATTTTCATATTTCTGAAGATAATAGAAACATACGTAATAGCACAGTAAAACGATTTATGATCTTTTATGTTTGCTCATAGTTCCTCATCCTCGTTCAAATTTACGGGGACTAGGCAGTCGGTTTCCCTGAAAGAAACACTGTCTTTGTAATGTATTTGTAAAAAAAATGAAAGCAAATCCAGATGTATCCTTTTACCCCATGTTTATTATTATCATAGAGATTGAAAAAAAGTTGGTATGAAATATACATGTGCTTTAAAAATGACTGTGCTGGCTGGTAAACATTTCAACGTTCTTTTGTGGTTTCTGCTGTAATATTGGTCTTAAAAAGTGACGTAATCCAATTTCAAGGTGTTATTCTTGTTTGTTTCATTCGTAGTTTCTCGCACAACCAATAAAAACTAAAATTAAAACAGAATTATTAAACTTATGGCCGAAATACTGCGATTATTTCAAGAAAAATTCGGTCGTGTTTGTGGGTTATTAAAAATCTGCGACTTTTTAATTTTTTGATGAAAATCTCGAATTTTTACGGACCATATCATAGGTTTCTCGGGAAATGGCACATGTTTTATACATCCTGTAATTTTTTCAAGCCGATCTGAGCCTCCGTTTATTCGAAAATCAAGTGAAAAAAAGATTAGAGAAAAACGCGTTTAAAGTTACTGGGCAAAGGCGACGCTGTAGGTTGCCGCTGGACCTTTTTAGCTGCCAAATCAACACTTTTGCGAATTTTAATATAAACCAAGCGGCATGTTATTCAGAAAAGATAGTACTATTGGAAAATGCAATAAAAAATCGATTCTTCGACTGCCTAGTCCCCTTAATTCATTAATAAAACGAATTATGCAACTGATCATAAAGTCATTTGGGGAGCACCTGAAAATTTTCCAGCCAAACTTTGACAAAAAAGGGAATATACTTTTGAAGGAACCTTGAAGAAACAAAGAAAATATGACAGCACATTTACCTGTGGATGATTCAGGGTCACTGGGGAGCTCAATTATGCAAAATGGCGAGACTCGAGAGCCAAGGTATCTTACACGTTATACTTCATTCAAATGAAATGCACGAAAGAAACATTTCTGAATCGTTTAAATAGTTTTCACTCTCCTGTGACCTTGTTTTTTGGAAAGCCATTAACGTGTTGACTCATCAAATCTATTTCCCTCATATAGATTCATGGAATGAAATTAAACGCACGAAATCAATCATGTAGCATTCGAATAAAAAACACGCGTACTAAAGGTGACCTCGAAATAGGTTTAAAAAACTACAAAAAATTGAATTATGTTTCACCATATGTCTTAACAATTACATCAAGAAACACATGTTTCAAGGCATTCTTCAGAAACGTAGAAACAAATAAAAAATACGTTTCATTAAACAGACATAAAGAAAACGTGGAACATGAATGGAACCTATGACCGTCCTTTTATTAATCTAAATCTAATCAATCTCTGACATCGCTTGAATAAGTGTTTATAATTACACTGCAAACGTTTGGCACTTCCGCGTGGATAAGAGCCTACAAATGTATATTTGAAGGTGATGATCTCAGAGACCAATTGAATGAATCCCTCTGACCACACCAGATTTGAAGATAATGTTGTTCACGATAGAGGGTATGCAGATAAGATAATCCTGTATTACTTATTTTTATACTATATCAATCTAATCATAAGCATGCTATTGTCTTTCTTCCCGTTATAACGTAAGAGACTATTTTTGGAAGAACAGCTACGTGACATTTTCTACTTACGTTCATTCGTGGAACACGACACTACAGTTTAACGAACAATAAAAAACGATTTTCGCGCTTCACACACTTTATAGTTTTGTTCCCCTGTTTTACAAAAAAAAATTATAATACAATGATATGTTATCGTACGGTTATTTTGTGGTAGACATTTTTTCCCCAATCATTCATCTTTCTACACGCTGCGGCGTGGCACGTGCTACGTGTCCCATATGCAGGGCAGGCCCATTCGTCATAAACATCGATATCCAAGAAGTCATAAACAAGTGTATAAGTAAGGCTATTATCTTTTGTCGAGTTTCTATGGTATAGAGGCTATCATCTGTGAGCCAAAGCATGTGGTGTGCAATACTAGGGTTTATACGAAAATCGACTTTTGAAAAAAACGATTTCCGAATTCCACTATTCCCCAAAAACCGGTTAAACCGGGTTTCGAATTTTCACAAAAAATACAATCGAAATAGAAAATAAATATCTGTACTTATTTTAAAAAATTTCATTTTTATTAATATTTATGGAATTACAAAAATATAACAAAATAAAATATACTGTATATAACAAAAATTAAAATAACTAAAATCCGTACAAATGCCTACAATTTTTGAGTTCATTTAATATTTATGGATCTACAAAAATATAACAGAATAAAATACATTGCATATAAAACCAAATGGAAAAAAATAAAATAACTAAAATCTGTGCAAAATATAAATTATAAATCTTTAATTCATTTAGTATTTTTCTTCCGAAAATATGAACTTATGAAGATTAGTTTTACAGTAAACTGTTACCTACTACAATTTGCTTGTGTCCGAAGCGATTTCAAGTCAAAATGTTAACGTTTTTAATTAAATAATTAATTCATTTTTACATATTAATTCTAGTATATAAAACCGTTTTTTTTTTAAATTTAAAAACCGGTTTTCGAATTTTACAAATTTATAAAAAAAAACGGTTCTTAAACCCGGTTTTTAAAAACCGACAAACCCTATGCAATACTAAATTAGATTTGAAAATTCTGTTTTGTATTATATTGAAATTATAAATTTCAAATATAATATTATAATTATTTTGTATTATATTGAAGCTGAACAACCTATCTGTATCACCTTAATCGTGCTTGTTACATCGATCAAAATTTCTATAAGTCGAGTAATCTTCAGAGAAATCTATCATCCCATTTAACTTTATTCTTAAAAAATTATCTCGATTTTCAGAAACACAGTACAACATTGAAACAGGCAGTGTAATACCATATTTTCTTTACTAAAGGTACTGCTCATTACACTCATTAAAAGAACTCCACAGAGCTGAAAGTATAGCAAAATAATAGAAGGTAACAAAAAGCATACCTTTTAACGACACCTTGCAAAGTAACTGGTACTTATTACACTAATTTTTTCACACACTTGTACGCGCGACTCACAATGAGCATCTGCACTCTGCACTCTTGCGCCGTTCTTCCGATCGCTTTATGCATAAATTTATAGGGTAGCATAAGTCACCATCCAGGAAAAAGTTCATAAACCTTATTAATTCATGATAGAATATTTCCTGGTTGAATGATTCATCGTAACAGCGTTGTCAGAGTATTCTTGTGGGAACTGGTGTTGGTAAATATTGAACAGGTAAAGGTATTCGAACGACGTGGACAAAAATGGCTCAAAAAGCCTAGCTGCCAGTAAGATTGAGAAGGTTGTCAGAGAAAAAAAACATGGATTCGTCGATTAGTCAGAACAGAAATCAAAGAGATTACTGTGGGAGGAAGCCCTCATTACGAATGCTCGATGCATGGGTCTTTTTCGAGACAATGACGCGTTGATGGACGAGGGAAAATTACACGAGATTGAAGTAATGATGCACTACGTTGCGCAATCGCAAGAGTAGAATACAATGCCCTAGTGACATTTTAATTTCATATCAGTCGGCTTAATTATTAGATTTCAGTCGAGCTATTTGGTTGGTAGGTACAAATCAAACTTTTTCTTACGACATATTATGATTTTTGTGTATAAATAAATGTATTTCCTAGATTTATAAAACGAAATGTTAGATATTCTGTGTACAAATTTACAGTAGGTAGGTACTTCACGAGCATCTTTTTCTATTTTCTTACGTAGAAATGGCTTTGATGATTTTCACTCACAATACATTGGACGATGTTTAAGAAATAAACATCTTAGATCACACATTGAATGCCTTAAGACATTAAGTACAAGACAGTTATTGTTTACACTAGTATAAATTTAAGTAAATTACACTAACCATAATGACATATACACTTTTCCACATGAAAGGACATAAACACAAGAATAAATAATTATATAATACAAATCATTCAATTTACTTTATACATTTATGTATATATTTTTATACATACAATTTTATAAATTAATACTGAAATATGAATTACATTCCTCGTATCTACATTTTCGATATTTCGTTAAAAACTGCATGATCAATATCACTGATTTAAATTAGAACTGAGGGGTCAATTGAAATACATATTGCAATGGTTACCCTTACGTTTTCTTTGGTTCGAACGAATGCAATTCATTTTCTGCCGTTAAAGCCTAGCTGTTGTACTGTTTAGCAGCTTTTGCTGTCCTAATCAAATTGTATCTCGACAAGTCTATTTCCTCAGCTGATTTTACGTCGCTGTACGCACTCGTGACACCCTTATCACAAACCAATTCCTCTTTGAATGGCATCACGTCCTCTGTCAATTGCAAGTACTTATCTAAGGGGCAAAGTACGTCACAACCAGGTATTTGAAGTTCGACCATTTTCGATGGAATACCCAAGTAGTTGAGTAGCTGTAAAAATCATTGCAGCATGAGCGAACCAAGTAAACAGAAGTTGAAAATTAATCTTTAATCGAGCTAAAATGGTTCCTACAGTCGATACCCTAAACACATTCGTGTCAATCTTCAAGCACCTTCTATCTAGAAAATAAATCAACTTTCAACGTTAACCCGCAGGTGATCTGTACTACTCCTACACTCTGAAAGCACATATACCTACTCTAATAGCTTCCGCGTCACGCTTTCAATGGTCAACCATTTGAAAAATCGTGACCATAAAGATTATTATTAAGTACTAGATTTAGCCTTGGCTACATGGTCAATATCCACGTAGAAACGCAGCGTCAGAGTGCAACGTAATAGAATAGCATAAATCAAGTCTCTAGTAATCAAAGTTCAAAGAACGACCGGAAAAGAGTTCGTCAATTTTATCAATTTTTAGGATTATTAGGGTATTGTTATGATTTCTCCTGGTTTATTTTATTTGGTTAATGCTTCTTATAATGAATGTAATAGTCGATTGATGTTGGTTAGTAAGGGTTTATTAATTTTTATGCCTTCTATATTAATGTTATGATTTTATTTATGTTCTTCAAATATGGCTCCACCGGTTTCTTTAAATTTAGTTGGAGAAATTTTATTAATAATGAGATTAGGTAGTAATTTAAATAAATTTTTTTTATGCTTTTCTAGGTTTCTTTTATTCTTTATAGGTAAATACATATATTTGTCATGGAGATTCAAATTTATGGTTGAAATTGTATAGAGGAGTTATATTTAATTATATTGTTTTGTTAATTCATTGAGTTCCTTTAAATTTTTTATTTTTGAATTTAATTATATTTTATTATTCAAATAGCTTAATTAAAATTTTGATTTATGAGATCAAAGATGTAATAATATTACTTTGAATTACTATCAAAAGCTTATAAATTTTTACGTACCTTCACGTAATACTTGTTATGTATTTCGTGCAGCTCCAATAGCACACCACTGGAATACTCAGGAACATGTGGATAGTATACCTTAAAACCGTGTAAAACGGCGGCAATGTTGGTTTCGTGGCCACTGTACAGATATATTTTCTTTTCGTCCACCTGTGTCCCAGTTATAAAATCTAGCATCGATCTTGTTACGCGTCGGATATATGGTCCTGAAACAATGGATTAGAGTCGGGGTTAATAAATTTACAAGTGCAACACGAACGGAACTATGGGATCAAAATCGAAGTGTAATAACCAGATTGGAAAATTAGTGAAATTGTCGAATTGGATATATATATCGGCTTTTTTCGAAAAAATAGTGGTTTTCAGTTTCCAAATATATATATATATATATATATATATATCAATTTTTGGAAACTAAAAACCACTATTTTTCGAAAAAAAACGGTTCTCTAAAGGATAATAAGCTTAGTGGGGTCACTCAAATCGTAGTATCTGTGTACTACTCGTTTTACTATCCGCACCACTATGTGAACGTAAACGTAAACAAGCTTGGCCCAAACGCTTCACAGAAATACATATGTATTCCGTTTCAGAAGCATTCACAATGAATTTTCATTTTTCACCCTTTTTTATATTCGTGACTTGAATGACCTTGACGGACTATGGTGAATATTATATATTGAAAAGCCCTTGAGAAGGGCTACAATCGTAAGTGTTTAAAAATACATGGTTCCAGTTAAAAAAATTAAGTAGACCTTCAGATCTCCTAAACACCTCTATCTGAGAGAAAGTTCTGTCCATTACGCCATGGGCCCCTCGGAATCAAACAACTTTTGTCTCAATTATTTCTTCCTATCTCAAAAACTGTAGAAGTTATTCAGGTGGCTTAGGTGACTCACCCTGTATAATGTTAATGAAAATAGTAGCTGACATATGTAAAATTATTAAAACTGTGGAAATGTAGATGTAACCACTGTCAGTGTAGGATTAAAAACGAAAAGTAATTTCACAATGGCGAATTTGAAATTTAACGAAGCTATGAGATCGAAATGGAGTCGGCTGAAAATAGTAATTCACAATTGCCTGGTTGATTATTAATATTAATGAGATAATAGGATTTGGATGTGATCGTCATACAGGTCGTGTACGGCTAAGAACCAGGGGTTGGATGAAACTGTTATCTTTTATAAATAAAAGTTATTTATCGAACTCTTAACGTTTAAATCGTGTCTTTTCTGTTTTAAGTTAACTTTGTACATTGACACTTTAACTCTGCTGTTAAGAGTTCATTTTAACAGTTATTTTATGTTCGATTAATAAAATCTCTGGAGGATCATATACTTTTGAACAGATATTTAAGGGTGAAATATAAAAACAGGATAAATATAGAAGAGAAATATAACTATTTTCACCAAACGGTTAAGGTTTCAACTTCAGATCTATCTACCCCACAGCATTTCCAGGGAATCAGCTTCTCTCAACTGTAGCTTTTTCACAGCAGAATAAAAGTTTCTTATTCAGACAAAAATGTATGGAATAAAAGTTTCAGTTTCACTGCATTTTATAACAGTTTCCTCGAAACAGAAAAGACGATAGTCATAAAATTACAGTTATTTCATAATTAATTGGCAATTTCAACAGTTTCATTCGACCCCTGCTAAGAACTGAAAATATGTGATTTCATAACGTAAAGTTAAGAAAACTGTGAGATCAGGGTGGGATCAGCATGGGGCCAGGGCCTAAGAATAATAATTGGCAAGTAGAGAATGTGTAAAACCATTTTACCTGCGTAAAGCCTCCTCAGTAAAGGAGTGGAACTAGCAATGTCGTATGCGAATACAGTTGCGTTCCACAGTTCACCATGGGGAAACACCGTGTACGCCCAGTCTGGCAAAGTAAGACCAAGAGAGTATTCCGCCATTAGCGTGTGATACACGTAGAACATGCCCCATGGTGTAGATACGTTTTTTCCAGTCCATTCTGTCAATTGCTGCATGAGATTGCTGTATTTAGAGAGTTCTCTCTGCGCCACGGATGACTGCAACACCCTGTCGTATTCATTCAAGAATCTGCAAACAAAATGATTCGATTTAAAGTCTCGTGCTGGAACTCGAGGTTTTCGTCTGAAACAGTGCTTAAGGCGAGAAGCCCGTATAAACGGCTTATTTTTGTATCAATTTTTAGGAATATTTTACAAAGATACCAAAGCGCTAATCCTTTCGTAACTTTAAAGGTACTTTATTTGACATTACAATAAGTAAAGAAAAAATTTATTACAGTAACACTATAATAAATACAAAAGAAATAGAGCAGTATCTGAAATAGGTTTTTCTTCGAGATGCAAAACGGCGCCGGTTGTAGCGTCTCTGGTAGTTGTGTGAAACAAACCAATAATTTTTTTTTCAATTTATGTACCAATTGTGAGAATATGAACCACGAATTGTGTAAAAAAATTGCATATTTTAAAAACGGCGGAACTTCAAACATTTTCGCCAAAAATTCGCGTTTTATTTGTTTAAAAACAGTAGTTAAAATTAATAATTTGGTTAAACATTGTGGTTCATATTCTGAGGAATATTATATACTAAAAGTGTGCAAAATTTGAAGTTGATTGGTCAAATAGTTTTTGAGTTATCCCCGGCGCCAATTTTGAAAACGTGGTTTCGAGGAAAACGCGATTAAAATGCGTTTTAGGTATGCTCGGCACTCGGAGGCGCGCTCACTCACCAGGCTATAGTATCGATACGGAGTTGAATTTCTGCCTATAACTTTGAGAATATATTTTTTAAATGTTTTAGAAGCGATTTACGGAAGAACTTTTGTTTCTATTTTTCGTTCGATTTATACGGTCTTCTCCCTTTTAGATAGATGAAACTTTTTCAAGTGAAAGAAACGGTTGCATCTCAAAAGGCGTAGATCAAGAAAAGTGTGTGTAAATGCTCGATCGTAATTTAATGTGTAACGACTGTATTGACTGTGGTATTTGCACATTTATTCCAATTTTGTATATTTGAAAACGTTTCCTATGTTTAATTTTGAAATACCTATCGTTTGAACGAAACCGTTCATTTGTGTGCGACATCAGTTTGAGACTTACAAAGGGCACTCGTCTGCACGAAAGATATTGTCCTCGTAGGCACGCAAATATTGCGTAGGGATCGGTTGCCAATTTAATTGCGAATTCCATTTTTGTTCTTTGTTCGGCGGCAAGAGTCCTGCCAGGACTAGTTGCAACGACATTTTGGTTCTGTCGTAATCTGAGCTAATACCCCAGACGGTCTGCGGCGTATACGTGGTCCCCACGAATCTCGAATACCTCTCTCTCAGAACACTTCCCAGTGTGTATTCTCGCCTTTTACCTTGCTGAAAATGTATAAAACATTCTATCCACGACAATTCCTTTAAGGGATCTTCCTAGTGTGACGGCTGAAAAGAGCTTAATTTTCGGGAATTAAAAAAAGAAACAAGTACTGGATGTTTGTAGCTTTATTGTGTCACCTTTTTAGACTATAAAAAAAAATTGTAAGTGAAAATATCCATTTATAGCGGAATAGGAGCATCGTGAAAAGAACAATATACTTCCGGACGCCGGACCTGATATCAGCAATTGCAGTTATCTCGAACACAAAATTCGGGAAGATTGGTAATCTGTACACGTGTGGCTATCGTCTGAACCAGCATAATGAAAAAATATTGGGAAACGAAGAAATGGCAACGTCTTAACAAAATTGTATCAATTTTAGCAAAAGTACATTATGGTTTTGTTGACTGTAGCAATTCAATTTTGCAAATATTTTTCAAAATTCTAGCTCAAATGATAAAGTAACGTCTACTGGGTATGCCTGATGTATATGAAGTGGATCGGGATTTTTCGTTTTTTGGCAATCAGGTCTGGCATCCGGAAGTATATTGCTCTCTTCACGATGCTCCTATTTGGCTACAAATGGATATTTTTACTTGCACAATTTTTTTTTATAGTCTTAAAAGGTGATAGGATAAAGCTACAAACGTGCAAAATGATACGTGTAACACTTGTTTCTTTTTTTAGTTCCCAAAAAATGAAGTTTTTTCAGCCGACACACCAGAAACACCAGAAACGGACCAATTTAACATAGTTTAATCGTTACTCTTACACTCTGATTTCTCTATCACAATTGCATTCTACTCTGTTTAATTTCAAAATATTTTATAAATAATGTAATAACAGTTTATAAATCAAACGATCATTTAAGTGTGCTCAAAAAGATTCTTCTAATATGATTTTTCAAAAGAGCAGGAGTAATATATACATAAGTATTTCCTTCTACTCCGGGTAGCGAAATTTCTTAAAGAATAGTTGAATATTTAACATGGTTGAGTAACC
This sequence comes from Andrena camellia, assembly GCA_029448645.1. Lineage (NCBI taxonomy): Eukaryota > Metazoa > Arthropoda > Insecta > Hymenoptera > Andrenidae > Andrena > Andrena camellia. The sequence continues at coordinate 46,241,602 of CM055676.1, read as the reverse complement.
ACTTTCCAGATAGTATAACGTAAATTTTGTAAATAACGATAATGAGGCTACTTACGTTAGTCAACTGACCTCGTCCCATTGGATAAAATGGGGAATTGAGGTACGGGTCATTTGGGTACTTTTCTTCTTTGCTGTCGTCTGGTGTCCTGTCACCATGCCTGAATAGCTGCAGAATTACAAATGATATCCGTAGAAATTAATAAAGGATTTCCATAACTAGTTTCGCATTGCGTCGATTGACATTTTACAGAACTCTAAACGGAAGAATTAATTATTGCCCCGGACGACTTTTGGCGGGTTTTAAATGAAAATACAGAATTTTCGTTGGACCGAATGTAACCGGTTCGCGATCAGAAACCGCGCCAAAATTAAGCAACTACAGTTCTTACCACGTTCACCTGTCGTAGTTCTGCTCCAACGGTTGTGACACAAATTATTGCTGCTAAACCAGCGATTGCACATATTGGCAACACAGTCTTGTGGCCACTGAACGAAATCATGTTGTAAATATTTAATCTGAAACGAGAGAAACATTTAATACGATTAGTCCTGTTTGTCGAAAACTTCGTTACCCCTTGTAGTTTACGTAAATAAAAAAAAATGTATTCTAATTTTTGCACGATATGTATAATTTTCAGTATGAACTTTAGCGAACACTTTTGATAAATTTATTTCGACTTGTTCTTCGATTTGTTCGCGAAAAAAATTATCGATCTTAATTAACTGATGATTTTATTATCTAGATCAGAGAAATGTTTGATACCATTCGTTAATAAAAGGACGTAAACGAACTACGTATTACGTTAATATATTTTATAACAGCATTTTATATTAATTTCGCTAACATAGGAAGATATATTTAATTATTATTTCGGTAATTAATAAAAATGTTTCGCATCTTCAATATATGAGTGAAAAGCTAATCTTCATGAGTTCATATTTTCGGAAGAAAAATACTAAATGAAATAAAGATTTATAATTTATATTTTATACGTATTTTAGTTATTTTAGTTTTATTTCTTAATTTGGTTTTATATGCAGTGTATTTTATTGTGTTATATTTGTGTAGATCCATATTAAATGAACTCAAAAATTGTACGGATTTGTACAGATTTTAGTTATTTTTTTATTTATTTGGTTTTGTATAGAGTATATTTTATTTTGTTATATTTTTGTAATTCCATAAGTATTAAAAAAAATTGAAAAAAATTTAAATAAGTACAAATATTTATTTTCTATTTTAATAATATTTTTTGTGGAAATTCGAAAACCAGTTTAACCGGTTTTTTTAGAATAGTGGAATTCGAAAAGCGATTTTTTCAAAAGTCGATTTTTGTATAAACCGTAATTAATACACTGAGAGATGTATTGAAGAACAACGTTTAAGAACAAGAAGTTCGCTACTGACATAACACTGGAATTGTCGTAATATAATTTACAATTATCTGTAAATTTTAAAATACATATAAATTCAAAAAAATTTGAAATAACACTCCATTATTCATATCTTATTCGGACCACATTGATCTATTTTCTTTGCCTTTTTTCGTCCGTATTAATGGACAAGAACGCACAGTTTACTCACGTTTATACTATTTATTGTTAATGAAATATCTTCAGCGCCACTACTAGAGAGTAATAAATAATAATGAAGTGCCAGTTGGGAGATCGAATGAAACACTGGCTATATTGTCCATGAGCGAACCATTTTAAAGGATAGCAACACGCTAAACAAAATCGTCGTTCCCTGGAGCGGTTTCTCAGTAGTTGATTTCGGTGTAACACACTGCAGAACACGAATCGGCCGTCCCCATTTTACGATCGCAGAATGCACATGAACTTTCGTCATGTAATTACACAGGAAACGATAAGGAAAACAGTATAAGGGTTTCCAAGTCCTCGACGCGATAAGTGACGTTATTTGTATAAAAGATGTGGATCATCTACGCTTATTACCGTTACTAACGATATGGAAGTAGTTGGCGCGACGAAATTTCCCATTAGGTCAGTTTTACATTTTCCTTTTCTTCTAAGTAGCCATCATGCCCACAAGGTGAAGCACCTAAGTATATATTACACGGGTAATGACAAATGATGCCTCGGTTTGAGACGATATGAAAAACAGGTCGAAGAACCGAGTATTTTACCGATTCCAAGAAACACGCGGTACGATAAGAGTCATTGTTCCCCTTGAAATTCACAGTTTTCGAAACTTTAAAGCCATTCCAATTTTTTTAAAAACAATTCAGATATAAGTAAATTATATTTCTCTGTTGGAAATCTTTTAATCTCTATGAAGCAGATTTGCAAGAATGATTTTCTCGAAAACAAATCCTCGGTCGAGCAAAAGTTATGTCAGAACTTGTCCCACTTTTATATATTGAATCACATGTTACACTTAACTATGTAATACTAAAAATGAATCGCCTGGTTACATGTAATAAAAAATACATTCATTTGCGCGAAGAAATATTAAAAACGTCAGTTATTTTTATTTTCGTCATCGATTAACTACGACATGTAAGCTTATTTCTGAAGGCAGTAAATTCAGAGTGTTTTAATATTATAATGTTTTATTTGGACAGTCAGTGTGCTTCAGCTGTGTACCTATAATTTGCATAATATTGCCAAATGAGAGTATATCGTTGTATGTCCAGTTTTTGTGAAATTTGAGTTTTTATATGCAACAAATAGTTCTTGATTGTTTCTTTATGCTGTGTAAAAATCACAGTTATATGCGCTTCATAAATTTGTCAAAAATAATATTTTTGTTCATTGTATGCGCCTGAATCTTATGTAAGTACCATTGCATATTTACACCTGTCTTTCTTAAAAACAGTAAAAGGGAACGTATTTTTTTTACTAAGCTATCGATATTTAAATAGGTACGTATAGATTGCAAACTGGTAATTAGTTCTATAATGACTCATTTACTCGGAGCGATCTTAACTTTTTGTGCCTACATTGGTGCTGTTGTAACTCACTAGTTTTTAGATACTTAAACTCTGAATTGCAGACAATGAATAATTTAAATATATATTGCACAGCGTGCTAATAAGTATTTAACAAATTATAACGGATCAAACTTAGTTATATTTGATTGTACAATAATGACACAAGAAATGGCATATTCTTGGAATATTTGTCTGCGCGCAGTTCGAGTTAAAAGTTATATAAAGTGAAACGAATATATTTATAAGAGAGGTCTCTTTTTAAAGAAACAAATTCGTCGTATTTAATAATACCAACGTAACAAATCCAACACTACAATGTCTTACAATTTACAAAGTACCATTTGCATAATGATTGTTAAGTAAATTGTTTGTTGACAGTCGTTATGTTTGTGAATAAAAATGTAAACACCATAGCAGATATGAGTGATGGAAGGTGAAATATTCAATTACTTTATAAATATTCAATTAATTTATAAAAGTTACAATTTTTAGATGACTTTCTTCGTTTTTTCTCGACATATGGTAATCTAGAAATTTTCCACAAAAACTGTGATAAAATTTAAAAAAAAAACAACTATTGTAATACATTCTAGAGACCTTGAAAATGGCCCATGATTTTTTTCATAACTATTCGATTCTTCAGATGAGAATGGCAGTCGTTCAAAAATTGTTCTGGGTGTGAGCCAGCCAGGTGTGTTAAAGTTGATCGAAAAAAGAGATGTGTCAACGAAGGGTTAAAAAGTACCCGGCGTTGCCCGGGTAAAATTTTGATTGCCACAGAGTGTCAAGGTGGTGAAACAAGGGCAAAAGGGAGGGATATCCAGATTTCATGGTAGCCTATATGTTCCAATGGGTTTAGAGAGAAATTACGCAATATTTGGTCCAGATCGATTAAATAAATCGGGATAAAAAGTATCTTATATGTTATTCCCGATCCTAGACTACGTGTATACAAAATTTCAGAAAGATCCGTTGCGTAGTTGCGACGTGATTGAATAACAAACATCCAAACATCCAAACACACTTTCGCATTTATTATATTAGTAGGATTCCACCTTGTATAGAGGCGGCCGAGCCACCGCGAGGTTCTTTATAAACTTCGCCTCGAATAAAATCGAGTAATTGCAGTCACGTCGTTAATTAAAACATTCAACCGTAAAATGTGCTATTCTATGTTGGCGATCCTCATCTTACGAAAGATTATCCGATGATAAGAATTTTACGAATATAATCTCGCGGTTGCGTAAGCTGGAAGAGTAATGGATTACGACTAATAAATATATTAGCGGTCCCGGAGTGATTGGCATTCGATACGCGGGCAAGGAATTATTCTGCGATCTAATCGTTAGTTTTCACACGGGAGACGCGTTTTAGGCCTCGCGGTTTCCATCGAGGATATTCGAAGCCATTCGACGAATGTATACAAGCACGACGCTGCAATACACACATGGTGCGAAAGAAATTGGCGTCAGAAAGGAAGAGAAAGACGAAGGTGTTACGATATTAATTGCTTCGTGTAGTTTGAAATTCTTAAGTCAAAAGTCTTGATACATCTTCGTATCTACTGTATATTGTTTGGGCGAAGTCAAAGAGGAGCGCAAGTTTGCGCAAAATTTTCTACCTCAACTATCTTGAACAATAGAAATAAGTTTTAACCCTTCGCTGACACTCTGGGTGCGAGCCACCCATAAGCTGATTTTGACGCTCTGTACCATCTATATGCAAAATAAATACCTTTTCTCCAAAGCCGACTTATAAACAATTTTTTTTCTCAAAATATTATATCTCAACAACTCTGTAGATTTATAACTTCTAATATTGAAATTTATAAAAGTTACAATTTTTAGATGATTTTCTTCGTTTTTTCTCGACATATGGTAATCTAGAAATTTTCCACAAAACTGTCATAAAATTTAAAAAAAAAAACAACTATTGTAATACATTCTAGAGACCTTGAAAATGGCCCATGATTTTTTTCATAACGATTGGATTCTTTAGATGAGAATGGCAGTCGTTCAAAAATTGCTCTGGGTGTGATCCACCCAGGTATGTCAAAGGTGATCGCAAAAATAGGTGTGTCAACGAAGGGTTAAACAAATTTCAAGCCAGATTTTTTTCAAATATTAACTCTTCTTAACTCGTTATCATGAAGATATTTGAATAGAGTTTTTATACTTTTCGAATCTATGCTTCAGTAATATATGTATAAAGTGTGTGTAAATTCATGGTGCAAACTATAAACGTGGTATTGCTCGTCAAAATGAATAGGAAAGTGTTTGCGAATATAAATATTAATTGTTGCTAAGTTATAAGACATATCGTGTCTCGTCTATCATCAGAAAAATTAACAATATAGTTATTTGACAGTAGTTCGCGTTTCAGATAAATTCAGAAATGGGACGAATTTTAATTTAATATTAAATTGCATGTTTAATTATATTTACAATATTAAATTTATTACAGAAGTAATTTTATTCCTCTGCAAGCCACGATTCTACACGTACAACGCACGATGCAAAACCACTTCAAACTTGAATATTTTTACCATTAATTTTATTAAACGTGATCCTTTTAAGTGCTTCTCTCTAAATCCTTTTCAATTGAAAGACAGATTAGTAAGTATCGTATTTCGAAGAATAAGAAGTTTCAACACATTAGCATTAATTTAATTCTCTGAGCAAGAGTTAGTAGACAGCAACAATTTCGACAATTTGTAAATTAATGTATGTTACTAGGGTCATTAATAAATGCATTATCAAGATTCACAGTGGCAGCGTCTTTATAAACGTAGTAGTTTGTAGTCAGATCTGATAAGTCAACCAGATATAATCAAGTACATTAGTACTTTGCAGATCTTCAGTTTTCTTGAAAAAGATGTCTTATGCAAAGGACATTTATTTGACATTCTTAATTTTCTTTTGCTTATACAAGGAACCTCGTATTACGCCATACCCCCTGTATGTACATTCTTTGCTCTCTACGCCATATTAGCATTGATTAATTCTTGGAAATTTTCCGTAGTAAAGTGTTATTATTACATGAAAATTGATCAATTTATTTGCAGCCATTATCATTTGTAACCAGAGGTAATAATTTACGAGCAGGAGGTAATTATATTGAAGAAAAAGTCAGTAATATCGTGAAAGACTTTTGTAAAATACGACATATGTAAAATTGTTATTTACAAGCTACTTCCTCGTCACTGTGATAAGAAAAATTTCAATATTTCACCGAGGAAATGTAAATATTCAACATTTATATTTATCGAATACAAATAAGGCATGTAAAGAAATTTCTTTTACTCAGTGTTTCAATTTCATTTTCTAATCTCGTGCAACAAAACATTCATCGATTAGTATAAACTGTATGTATTTCATTTATTTTATCACGTTCGAACTACTTCAACGTCTTAAAGCAATTAACATATTTTTACAAAAATAAATGTCTTACCTAAAATGCTGCTCCTATTGCAAATTAAAATGTAGCACCGGGGAAAGAACAATTTGAAGCTAATACTATTGTGCAATTTAACGTAAAATTGTGCATTGACTTTCACTTATATATTCCTTACGTTCATTGCACATCACCACCCGAAAATCCGCTTGGCATATGACTGTTTCAAACGCCGCGCACAAAATATAAGAAAGGTACCTTTATCGGCTTTAAGAGAATCGGTCACAGAATATAAATGTGCCTCTTTTGTTGATAACATATCTGCGTATCGACCGTAACGAAATATTATCTCCACAATTATTTGACAAGCAACTTGTGACACATCTGTAAAGTCATTCACAACAAGCCTGAGCGAAAACTGTAATTAAGTAGGATAAAGTGGGGCAAAGCGGAGCATCTAATTTTGGCGTGTGATAAGAAAAAATTCAAAGGGGAAAAAATACATGGGACTTCACTAGGAGGCTTAACGGAGTAGACCTTACTAGGAGTAGATCTTAAACTATAAGAAAATCATAGACATTGTTAAGAAAAATAGTTGGCAACGAAGGAAAATAAGATTCTCCGGAGGTATTGAAACATTCGCTCCGCTCAAGTGGCGGGGTAAAACGGAACACCCATATAAAATCATGTAAGAGTACCAAATTTTCATTTTTATGATTTAAAATATATTAATTAATGTTACAAACTATAAATATATATTCTAGATATAACTATTAAACATAAAGTGTAAAAAAAATATTATAAGATAAAATGAAAATTATTGAAGATACCCACATATAAATATAAAACTGCAAAAAGATATAAATTAATATATTGCAAAAAAGAATAAATACGTAATAAGAGCTTCCCCATACATAATAATATGTGTTCCGTTTTGCCCCACAGTAGGTAATTTAAGTAGCAAACATTTAAGAATCGGGTAAAACATCAAAATACAGTGTAAGGACTATAAAATCCAATATGCTGTATTTGCCGTTATAAATTTTCTAAATACAAATTAAAAGAAATGGTCGAAACGCCGACACAGTATCGAAACTTCGACTAAAGAAAGCCTGCAAAGCCTCGAGTAAATTGGTTCATTAATTTTTTAGTTATGTGTGTCACCGACTTTGAAAACATGATTTTGAGGGAAACGCGTTTAAAGTTTTGAGTCTGAGCGCTACACCGAGGAACACCTACCTACTTAAACGCGTATAACTGTGTCAATTTTGGTCGGATTAAGTTGACACTTTCAGGGAATATTTTCAAGATGTTGTACTTCAAGAAAATATAAAAATTGCAAGATCGATTTTTCGAAAATTTCTAGGTAGGCCTCCGCTCTTAAGAGAAGTAATAATTTACCGTTTTACCTATCTCTTTCCTACTCTATTTTTATCGACACACGGCTCTTATAAATCATATACCTTTTATTCCGAACGATAACTCAAATTTCAACACTTTGATAGACGATAGAAAATCTTGATTGTATCTACATAAATCATCATACACCTGTCGGTACATAATTATTCATATAATGATTCACGAATATTCTATTACAAAGGACCCCATACACGTTGAGATCTGCATCGGTACATGCATCGATACAAATCGCGATACATGTATCTTGAGATTTGTGTCAGGTATCAAACAGCACATACACGTTGAAACGGAATCATGAGACATCAGTTCAGTTGAAAACGCGGTACTGAAATGTTGCCTCCACCACCGGTGTGTATAGCAATTGCTGTAGCATTAACAGAATCCTTAAAGAGAAAAAGGCGACAGAGAAGGGTATGGGCAAAGCAATGGCTGTGTGAGAGAAAGAAGTAAACTGTTATAAATTTACTTCAGGAATTAAGAACGAATGACCAAAGTGACTTCAGAAGCTATTTGCGAATATATGACACACTTTTTAATAATCTTTTGGAAACAGTAAAATGTTCTATGGTTTCTGGGTGCTAGCGTCTCTCGTTTTTCGATTTCCCTGAAATTTCCTGGTAACATTCTTAAGTGCTAAACTTCTAAAAGTGTCCGTCTATGAAAAAGAAGTAAACCTTGGTAGCGCGATACAAGAGACAACAACGTACACGCTGAAACATGCAGATATTCGTATCAGTTGCTGGCTCGAGGTATCGGCGTTTCAGTACCTCGATACAGGCGATGATACCAGCTGATACTGATTCATCGATACTGAGACAGTCAAATACACGTTGAGATGCAACATGTAGCGATACAGATCTCAACGTGTATGGGCTCCTTTAGGATGACAGACAGCACAAAGAAGTGTAAAAAAAAAAAGTGACTGTCCACGCTTTCTGTCATTAAGGATAATTTTATCTGCATTTCTCGAAAGTGGAGGTACATTGGTGGGAGCAGTGAAGAGTGCCTTTTATCTTTCGTCGAAATGAATCGTCGGGTATCTCGGTTGACGTCAAATCTTTGAGAAGATAACACAGATACGTTCACCTCGATGCACGAATATGTAAAAAATGTTAATGTGTCCGTTATTCTAACGAAGCGTTCAATGCATGCTCAACACGTGGCTGGGTGGCATTATCACGCGAGTACCAGCCTTAAATTTGTGGAATGAATGATAAGGCCCTCCGCTTTTGCTGTCAGCGTGTGTTCAGCTGATATGCCTAGAAATGGACTAGAAAAGAACGGGCTCTTGATAAGGAAAGTGATCAGGGGGACAATTATCCTTCGCGTCACGTATTGTCACGCCAGACGTTCGTGTCGTTTCGACTGTTGAAAGAAAATGCCTTAATGATGAGCATTAACATTCCTTCACCTGACTATCAACAGACAGCGTGTTATTTGGAACTACCTGTTGGAAAAGGTAGACGCAAGATATTACTTTTATCTCTTATCGACAAAGTGTTTATGCAAAATTTATAAATAGAATAAAAATTCATGTCGAATGTATCATATTTTTAATGTGCTGAAGTTCTACTTATTATTTAATAATATTGCAAGTTATGTACCTTGAAGTCAGTAAATTTGAACGAATACTGAACATCAAAATTGGAGAATGCGATGAAATAGAAGAAACTAAGTAGTTCTACTTTTAAACTAACATAAGCAGAGGCTGTTGCACACGTAACGAGTAAACTTTCTCGTTAACAAACGAACGACTGCGTACTTTTTTCTCTTTTCTTAAATGAAAGCGTACCTATATTTTTTTATGCAGGGTCGCAGTTCAAAATATACTGACAAGGGACATCAATTAAATGTCACACGCCGATTTTGACGAGACGTTGCAGATTTGTAGAATAGTCAGAAATATTCGACAAGTATTTTTTTATCGACCATCGTGCAAATCTAGGGGTTGAAAATAGCCCTCAGATTTGAGGGATGAAAACATACTTTGCTGAATATCGCGGAAACCATTGGGTGTACATAAAAAGTTTCAATTGCAAAATTGTGTGTCTTTTAATAGCGAATTCGGCTACGTAGACAGTTTCAAGAAACATTAATTTGTTTAAAAAATATATCAATACAATGTTTTCAACCCTTAACATTGAGGGTTTTTTCACCTCCTAGAAGTGGACGATGGCCGATTAAAAAAAATACACGTGTGACACTTAGGTGATGTCTCTTGGGGGTACAATCATGATAACTTTTTATTGTCATCAAAATATACATCATCTTAGTGTTGTTTGCAGAGGCGATTTAACTTCTGAAACTGCCTTTCTGGGGGTCATTTCAAAACTGAAGTTCCCTCGTAGACTTCAAGTACTTCAAGTAATACAGTAGATCTGAACACGTTAAACGATTCAAGATAGATAATACAAGATCGCTGATACTTTGATTACGAAAATGTGACGCAAGTGTTCGTCAACAATTTTGTCCGTTCTACGAACAACTCCTGAAACCTGACCATTAGGGTGGTTCTTATATGTATGGTAAAAAATCAATGTTTTTAAATTTTTTCTAACCTTCTCAGAAGCTTCCAAATAGTTTAAAAGAATTTCGTTTAAAATTTTATTAAAATATATTAAGGATTTAAAGTCGCTCAAAGGCATTGAAATATAACTATTTTGGTATAAATTGATAGAAATTTTTGCAATAAAGACAAAATAATTTTATTAACTTTTAAATGAGAGTATAACATTAAAATTCGGGCATATATCGCATAGACGAAACGGGTTTATAACGAGTGTTTACTGTATTGTGTTGTGGCATAAGGCTTTATATGCACATTTAAATTTCTCTCATCAGCAGCTCTCGAATCAGATGCAGACGCAAACTTTGACGTACATTCTATTCAGTTTGTTAAACGTATAGATAAAAGCATGGTTTTGGATTCTGATATATAAATATGGTCCCCGTTTCATTAAAATTGACAAGTGACAATTATGGAAAGTCGCAGTTGCCAAACTTGTGGTACATGCGAAATATAAAGTCCTTGAGCGACCTTTATATATCAAAATATATAAATAAAAAACACGAAGATATTTTTTTTTTTTGTCGAATAGAAGATTTTAAGACGGTCAGACATTACAAATTTTAAAGTTGAAATATAAGGACCACCCTACTGACCATAAGAAACTATGGCAATTCCACTCAGCCCGTTTTGTAAAATTATATGTTTTTTTATTTGAGCTCAAAAGATTTTCCTATAGTATAATTTTACTACAAAGACACATAGGTTTGCATTTAATAAAGCAACAGAAGTCGCCTACAAATATTCAAAACAACTTCGTTTAAAAATATTTCACTTGTATGACACTAAACACACTTGAAGCACATGCGGAGAGGTAATTTTACTCTCCCTTTGTAAGCACGCAACCTTTATGTAGTTCTGAAAATAGTAATGCGAACGAAGACTATAGAATATTAAACTTGCAGTCTATAGAATTAAAAATAACGATAAGATTAATAAATCGAGATGACACTTTGGAGTGCCTCATTGCATAACACGAGTAACACATCAAATTTTTAACTTTTTCACCAATAAGATAATTATTTTCTCTGCACCATACCAAGAAACCTATTGCAGGTTTAACATCATTATATTTGAAGTCGTAGTACGATTAGATTACTACGATATTCTCCATCGATTCCACGAATGGTTAAGTAAGCACGGTGCGATTTATCTCGTTTAGCACACAAGCATTCCTATTATCTACTTTCACCAGATAAAACTCCGCTACTTTATTAACAATTACCAAGTATGCTGAGAATAACAATGACAAATATAATGACACTAATATTAATCGCAATAAAATATTCGTATATTCGGCAGGTGGACTTTCATGACCGACGATGATTCCCATCTATTTATCATACTTTGAAAAGTTTATAAGGGTAATAAATGTGCAAAACACTATGACCTTTAAAGTATACCTGTTACGCTGTATGAATTAACGATTTTATCTGAATTTACGAACCAACATAAAACGATGATTGTAATAAAACTCGGTTTATGATTGTATTACAACTCGAAATTATCAACAATTTTTACGAGTTACTATCACTTATCAGAAGAGAGTGAGATGTGTTTGATGCAGTTTGTGTGCCTTTCAAGCACGGGACTTTCAACCGGAGCTATTGATAACAATCAGACAGATTAATTATGACTATAAACAATTTGTTGATGGCACAGCGTGATTCTGAAAGATTTACAGGTTGTAAAATGTTTACCATCCGTGTAAATACAAAAACGATTATAGCAATACACGTGCATTATTCATTATGTGCAGTTATATTTGATCAGATATTACTTGACTTGCCTTAATGCCTCGTTTCTGCTTTTAAAATATGTAATTATAATTTCACTAGATTGTAAAATTTCGGCCTTTTATATATAAGTGTTTGCAACTTTGAATTGAGTAAATTATTTGTGAAGCTTGAAAAGCAAAATGAATAAAGTATGTTAATAAAAACATTGAAGTTAAAAAGTAGGTAAGTGGCCAACGTCTCTTTCAGTATAACTGACTGGGTTGGTTGTTCGATGTATGTTGACTCAGCACTTTTTACTTGAATTAAAATATACTACATGCTTTGTCAGCTATATATGGTTATTTCACTTTGTGGAGTGTACAGAATAAAAAAGAATTTTAGACCTTCCGGCATTACACGTAAGTAATGTTTCTATCATTATTCACATTAAACTTATTTTTTCACTTTTCTTTAACATTGAATATAATTACACTTGCACATTACACAATTAGCTGTATTGCTCCTATATTATTAATTCAAACACCTTTTATTATTATAAATTAAATCATTCCTTCCAGTGCCTTTTAGTGGTCCTAAACTCGTATAGTTTTAAAACAATTAGTAAGTCGAAACTGCATAAAATTGAAATACGCTTTAAACCGTAAAAACGACAAGAATTGTAAAACAGTACCTATGGTGCTGAATTTGAATAAAACAATAATAGATTAAGGAGACATCTTACTCGGAGCATACCCTAGTAGCACAAAATATTGAATACACATACATCCAATATTAAAAACAGGTTCGATCTATAAATATTTTTTCCAAATATTTACTTTAGATATTAATTTTACACTTCCAGAATATTTATTTTACAATTCTGAATATTTATTTCACATTTTCCGTATGTGTATATAATATGTGGACTCAACATTTTTCTCATATTAAAAAGTGTGGCTAAAAAACATTTTTTTCTCAAATATTAAGAAAATATTTAACCAATATTTTGTGCTCCTAGGGTACCATCTTCTAAAAAAAAATCCTTTTAATAATAGCACAATTTTGCTATCTCCTTACCCCTAACACAACGTTTAATTAAACTCACTGCCAGTATGCCACTCTTTTAGCACGAACTTGGAGTTGTATAAGCGAAATTGAAATCAACGAAACTTCCAAACTCCAAACAATAAAGCTCTCGGAGCCACGTCTTTATAATAGTGCACAGTGTTAAAGGATTCGCACAGAAAAGAGGCAACTGACTGGTGCAACATCTTACTTTGAACACGGTGACTCCCCTAAGGTCGCGCTGCCCCCGTAGAGTGTCGCCAATTCAAACAATCAGAACATCAGCCGATTTCAGCAACATTTTATAAGATCCGTGATCTTCAGATTGCGGAGACCTGCTGGTAGCGAACTGATTGCTAGGAATTATACAAAGCGTGTAAGATGTCTACCTTTGATAAGTCGGCGATTTCACGCGAAGGCTGGCGATTAAATTAAACACAACTGATGCACGAACGCTTAGAGACAGGCCAGAAATTCTTTATCTGATTGTTAACGTCAAACAGAGAAGCCGCACACTGTTATGCAGCTACCTGGCAAGTTAGAACAAGTGTCGCCTTCGTTATTGTATTACACACCTTTCGTTCCGGCAGAACAGCGCTGAAAAGTATTGTGGACGAAAAAAAAAAGAGAGACGTGCCGCCGCGTAAATAATAATTATAATTATCGGCAGGCAAGTGAGTGTTCGAGTCATAAGCCGTTCCAGTAATCGCGTCATTGCGGAAGTGAAGTATGGTCTAGCGGTAAACAAGAGAAGTGAATAAAATTTTTATAAAAATATCACCGATCTGTCGATCGATCGAAATTCTCTACAGTGCACAGTGTTCGATGTAATGTACAAAAGTCAAGAATTCGAAGTATTCGATCCACAAATTCTTGTATCTTAAAATGTTAATAAAGGAACGTAGGTTTTAATGCTACCAATAACTATCGCTGAATTTACCAATTTGCTGTCGAAAATGGCACTAGAAATTTATTCCAAATCTCGGTGCATTTTTTCAAACACGTGCCATTGACGGAATGTTTATGCTTTTCATTTGATTTTTAGAAGTTGTTTTTAATACTGCCATACTTTCAAAACTGCCAAGTCAGTTCTGTACGATACTAACAATTTGTACAAATTTTTTATGTTAAATGTTTATCAACTTCAAGGGGACTTTTAAAAAAAGTACCAAAAAGTAAATCCGTCATTTTTTCCGTATAACAATATAAAGTTTAATGTTCCCTAAATTAATATTTAGGGAACATTAAACTTTATATTAATGTCAACTTCAGCTGCCCGAATTTGCCCGAAACAGAAAAAAGTCAAAATCATTATGAAGACGTTCGCCGCTCAGACCCGCCGCGTAGCGATAAAACGTTTAGTCTACGTATTCCTCTGTTCTCAAACCTTTTCTCTGTAGTTGTACAGTAATTGGATGATGAGGACGCCCAACATAAATCCAGAAAAACGACGTAATTGTTATAATTCGTGCAATGAAAGTTGAAAGGGAAACAGTTGTTGAATTCACAACCGGTAAATGTTATACATATTAACGACGCGGAACACATCTTCGAATGACATTTCGCATGTAATAAAAGCAATATTACCTGCTGGGCTTTATTACTCGCACTTACCTTACATGCATTACAAAAAAAAAATTTGCAACATCAAAGATGTACAAAAAAAATTCCTTTTATAAACAAATATGAAATTTATTTTCAAAAATGTTATATCCATCGAACACTGTGCAATCTGGCGAAACTGTTGTTTAATAGAATTTCAAGCAAGATCCGACAGTTTACAAGACATTTTTGTTGTCGTGCAGTAAAATAAAAGCGAAGAAAGTCTCGGTCTGTGGAATTGAAAATGAAAGGGATCGTACGCGCGTTAAGCTTCTTGTATGTCTTAACAATACCCGTCGAGTGTGCTCCAGAACTGCAGTTATTACAAATCGTAAGAATTAAAATTATTAAATAATATGAATTCTTAATTTGTTCACGTTTTCGTATTTTTCGAGAATGTCGAGGCAGGCTTTGATTCCATCGAAGACCTTTTGACAGTTCTGTTGTTTTATAAATAGAAAAATTGTAGAAACGAACGAACCAACTGTAAGGAATTTTTATAAATTTTTACAGATATTCGCACATAAAACTTACGCTCCGATTTTGGATTTGATAAACAGCAACGAAACAAGTATACCAAGCAACTTAACATACGAGCACTTCACGTCTGCTTCATTCAACATGCCCAATGTAAGTTTACACGGTTATTTCTTAATTAACGAGCGTACAAAATTATGAACTCGATATTGAAAGACACTCGAACAAACTTGAAGGGTAAGGGGGAAAACAGGGAATGTCACAAAACAGCTTTATCGAGAAAATTAAGTTTTAATACTTTAGGGCACCAGTAAAGAAACAAGGTTCAATGAATTTAATTCTCTTATATAATTCTCTTCTTAAATAATTTCTTGCTTTACCTTGACGACAGAAGCTTATGCTTAGGCAAAGAGTGGGGGACATTCAGTATTTTGTTCAAGTGCAGAGTGGTCATTTCTTCTTTTTAACTAGGATACCAAATCTTTAATGTTATCTTACGGGGGCATTTGAAATTAATAACCCTTTGTGATTCAACAGTTCTGTGGTCCTAGTTGCCACCAACAAAATATGCTATAAATCGCAGAATCACTAAAAATGGACATTCCCAGTTTTTCCCCCTTACCCTTCGGTTTTACACGAATCAAACGAAGCATATTTCCTTCCATCGAAGTGTGTTCTTCTTTTATTTGATTCCAAGGACCCCCTTCTACCTTTATTAATTGCAATTAGTACACCTTCCATACATATTGCTGTGAATTTTCAGTTTCGAAAGTATTTAAGGGGGGACATACACCTAGAGAGGCCTAAAATCTGACGTTCATTTAGAATTTTTTTGAGAAAGTATTAACATTATTGCATCAGTAATTTTTTTTATTAATTATGTCACATCCTTGGCAATAATACTTAATTTTTTAATGTAAAGATATTAGTCGTATAAGACGGTTATTGTTCGTTAATTGATTTGCTGTACCCACTTCCAATTGATCAGATTTTACATGAAAGCAAATGCTGCTTTGGGCAAGGCCGATTTCAGAGAAGTTAATTTTTAAAGAAATTGCAGCACTCTAAATGAAACGTTCAATTTTCAGACATGATATGCCTTTTTACGTAAGAAAAAAGAAACTATGAATCAAAGAAAAAATCTGCCCTGCCAAAAACTGCGTAATAGTGTATCATATAGCCATGAAAAAATTGAAAGTAAATCGGTTGAATAGTTTTTGAATAATCGTGGGTATCGTGTTTGACAACCTGATTTCGAGAAAAATGTGTCTTCGATATTTCCGCGAATTTCGGTCCCAAATTTTGAGAAAACATTCTTGACATATCGAACACTGAAAATATGTAAAGCAAACCAATCTTTAATGTCCCCCTTTAAATAATTTTGCATGCCAATATTGTAATCAACATTTCGGTCAAATGACTTCGAAAGCTGAAGCCAAGTACTCTGTACGGTTAATAAATAATTACAAAGGGATTAATAAACAATAATACAAATAAATATAATTGTCACTTAACAGACTGGCAGGCTTAACATGTACAACCTGGGAGTGCATTTACGCGAGACGTACGGAACATTTTTGGGCGACGTTTACAAACCGCAGATAATGAAAATGCGAACAGCCGAATATCCACTATCGATGATATCGGGCCAATTAGTGAACGCGGGTCTCTGGCCTCCGGTGGAGAGTCAAATATGGAACAGCGATATGAACTGGCAGCCAATACCCACAGGTCAGCAAACAGGAAAGAGACGAAAGAAATGCCAAAGAAACCACGATTACTGAATAATCAATCGATAATAAACCACCATCTCCGCTCTATTTGATACCCTCCTCCCCCACAAGCAGATTACGTACCCGCGAAAGAAGACACCTTATTACTCGGGTTGCATTGCCCGGGTTTCATTTTGGAGAAGAGGAAAGTATTAAGTACGAACGAAGTCCGAAAAACCATGCTATATCATTCACCCTTATTCGATTACGTATCACGTTATACTGGGATGGAGTTAAGGCGGCCATCGGAAGTAGCCCTCCTGTATGCAGTTCTCGAAACGAAAGTAAGAAGTTCGGCTGTACATATCTGCACTAGTACGCACGATGAGTCTCATGAGTTCTTACCTAATTTATGTAGAAATAGGTGACGTAATTATTACGTATTTTGGGAGCCACGGAAAAAGAGGAGTCACGGCGCCGGGAATCGAACCCGAGCCGTCCGCGTGCTGATCAGTCGCGTTTGCCACCACGGCTAACGCCGACTCTCCCTGGTCTCTTGAAGGAGTCATTCTACTTTGACACGCCGAAAAATTAAGCTATTTTTAAAAATATTTTTCTCAGTAAATGCAACATATAATGAAACAAATCTTTTTGGTATTTATTAAGCTACTCTTATATTATACAAAAAAAATTAAAAAGAATTTTTGCAATTTGTTTTAATTTTTTTTTTACAGTGTCAATATGGCACCTAAAAAAATGAGGTATGTTCACGGCGTAGGTGATTTCCCGGCTCAGGCTTATCCGAAACAAAAAATTCCAAAAGATTCTTAATCTGTATGAGTGTCGCTATAGCCCTTAGCTCAATTAACAATTTTTGTTGAAAAGTAACAAAATGGCGCCGGTTTGAAAAAAAAGTTTGACAAAACACCCAAAAGGATGTATTCTCGGGTGTTCCATGAGAAAAATCTCGGTTATTTCTTGATAAAAATTGTTAATTGAACTGGGGGCTATAGCGACACTCATACAGATTACGAATCTATTGGAATCTTTTGTTGCGGATAAGCTTGAGCCGGGAAATCACCTACGCCGTGAACATACCTCTTTTTTTAGGTGCCATATTGACGCTGTAAAAAAAAACATTAAAACAAATTTAAAAAATTCGTTTTAATTTTTGTTCTATAATATAAGAGTAGCTTAATAAATACAAAAAAGATTTATTTCGTTATATGTTGTATTTACTGAGAAAAAAATCTTTACAAATAGCTTAATTTTTCAGCCGATCAAAGTAGAATGACCCTTTAAGTCCGGGCTCCCTCTTATTCTATGGGGGTTCCTCATCCCACATTTAGTCGCAAAATTTATTTCATTTGCAAAAATTTATATGACTGATTCTGGTTCTCGATACGGGTGCCATTTTGTTCTGTGGTCTTAAGCCACCTTTCTGCAAATTGTATGATTAAGAAACGAAATAGAATGATGTGCAGTGGGCAAGGACATATGACTCACCCTCTGTAGTTTGCTTGATTGGAATTAAATATGGAATTGAATATAATTGTTTAGGAAAAGTTTTAAGCATAAAATCCGGTGAAATGAAAGAATTGTTTATTGTATGAAATTCGTATTAATGATTCGCGTGAAAATGAATGTCGTCGCAGGCGGATCTGAACCAATCGCTCCCAAATTGGGCCGAGGAGATTTTCCCCCACGGAGGAATGTACAATGTAACGCTGTTCGAATATGATCTTCTCTCGGAAACTCCTCTTCAGAGACAGCTGAACGGGGGGACATTTTTGAAAGAAATCCTGGTGAATTCGTTGGATCATATTCGAGGAAGTCTGCCTGAAGAGCGGAAGCTCATGATATACAGTGGTAACGAGAGAAATATCGTTGCTGTTTTGAAGAGCCTCGATTTGTGGTCGCCGCATATTCCGAACGAGGCGGCTTCGCTGATTTTTGAAATGTATTTTGACAATGAAACGCAAAGTCACGGCATGAAGGTACCCGTTTCTTTTTAAGCCACCCCAACATAAACGCCTCAGCTTGTAAAAAAATTGCAAATTTGCTGAAAGCTAAACGAACAGTTGCAAAAATATGGAACATCGAAAATATTCCAAATTTCTGTCCATTTTAGTAACTTTTAGTAAATTCTAGTAAACCCCTCCTAATTTTATATGGACTATGTTATATTTTAGTTTCATCAAAATCCCTGGTACTAAATTAAAAAAAAATCGATTCACCCTGAAATGACCCATAAATGTTCGAATATTTTAGAAAGAGCTATGGCGCGTCCCATTGCCGTGAATTACACTATATAATTTTTCAATTGCAGATAAATTACTACACGGGAGTGGAAGACGATACCATTCCTTTGATAATACCCAACTGTACAGAAATCTGCCCATTGGAAACATTCTTGGATTCGTTTTTCCATCTACTGCCAGAAAATGCGGAATTATTATGTAACTGGAGACGCATCGATCTTTCCGAGGAGACAATACCGTTAGACAATACTATTTACAGTGGATCTGAGTCTCATAAACCGAAAAGTATTACACTCGGCTTTTTATTGCTAACCATTTTGTCTGTTTATCAATCGTTTTACACAATTTAATATACATGTAAGTAGATGAATAATGTAAAAGGATCTTTTAAGAATAGTAATGTAAAGCGATAATTTATAGTAATTTATACTTATGGCGGAATATGTTTGTATGTTTGCTATAGTTTGATCAGGCTCCGATTAAGATTTTTGGGGCCCGGGGCTATCAAACCTTCGAGGGCCCCCCTGTGGTTGAACACCGGAGGGGGGGGGGGGGGGGGGATAGAAAAGATATTGTGCAATTAACTTTTAGTTAAAATGTTTTTTCTTATCTTTAATTTTGCAAATTCTTGTATCAAGTCTTCACACTCGACAGATCTTAATAATTCAGATTCAGTCGTTAAACGTGCTAAGGATGCTGTGGAACTCAGACAATTTATTTGATACAACATTTCCAATGAAGACAGAGTGAGCTAATCGCTTAGAACGGGGCCCCCCCGGAAAGTGGGGCCCGGGGCTGCAGCCCCCCGTAGCCCCTTTAACCCGGGCCTGAGTTTGATACTGAATACTTTTCAGTAATACTTGGTCTCGACACTTTTGACAGCAAGTTTAGTTAATATTCCTCGTATTATCACAGTAGATATTATGCGAGTAAAGAATCTTCAACATATTTTAGTAATTTATATGAAATTTATGTACGTTAGAACAAGAATTAAAACATTATATACAATTGCGTACCGTTTATCTATGATATACAAATTTGTTATGGAAAATCAAGTTTCGTACATGATAAATAAATAGTTCATTACATGATATTGCGATTGAAAATTACGTTAGTTATTTACATGTGAGTATGCTGTCTAGTCTATGTGACTTTTCCGCCAACTGAGGAAAATTTTCGGTAGCGATTACTGTAAAATCGACTAAAATCATTAGCCACCGTTGCTCCCTTGCTTGCACGCTATCTTCCACTATTACACCTTCAAAATTCAATTGTTTCTTCCATAAACCCGTGACCGGTGGTATTATTTCTTCTTCGAATTGATTATCCCCCTCGCGAGGGTAGACTAATCGGTACTTTTGTAAACAGAGACTTAACGCATGAAACGTAATATGCAATTGGTTTATCATATTACGCATATCAGCTTTTTTGGATCTCACCAGCGAGATTAAGAAATGTCCCTGGGATTTCAATTTTGCAGTTAAATAATTTATTACTTCGATGCAGACTTGCATAGAGGTGCAGAGTTCTAAAGCAATAAACACTTGATGGGTTGATATCGTCACCTAAAAAAACGAAATTTTCATTGGAAAGCCACACCTAATTTTCTAATTCTCGTCAGGTCGATTTTCTTTCGAAAATCAAGGTAATTAATATTTCAATTACTTAATTCATGCAATAAAATAATACTTAAAATTCTGCGGAGGCGTTCAAGAAAGGCCAATGTCAAAATTGACACTTCTGATTGATTGGCGTTAGAAATTTTACAAAAATTTTATATATTTTTTTGTTCTTAATTAAGCAATTTTGCAAAATTGATATTAACATCGGCATTCGCCCTTCTTGAACCCGCCCACAGAATTATTTAAAAACTATCGAGTAATTATCTTCATCCATTGTACACTTCTCACTTAAAGGGGTATCTGTGACATGCGATTTTTTCAACTTTTTCAGGAATTTTTTTATGGACTTAATGAAAGAGTTTTATGCTGAACTTTTTACTGTACATTTATTACATCTTACACTATAAATAAAAATTTTTTTGCTTAAAAATGAAGTCGACCACTACGAAAAAAATTGCTCGATTTGTTGCCATGATTCTGATCCATTCTGTTTATCCGAAATAAAAAGAACCAAAGTGATTCTTAAATTATTCGGACACGACTATCGTTGGTAGCAGATTTGGATTGAAATTTCAAAAATTCTTAAAATGACTGCAATTTGAACATTATTACTATTAAAAAATCGGTTTTTTGTTCTAGGTCAAAAATTAAAGGAGAAATCTTTCCGGCCACGGAACGCTGTTTTTCAGAAGAAGCTTCTTTTGTTGAACTGTAGCGCCGCCATTTTGTATTAAAAAAATTAAAAAGAAAATTGTGATCATACTTCAAAGGTGTGTACAATAAAGGCCTTCAAACATATTTTGTATTCCATTCGCTATACTCGCATAAAAAATTCTCAAAATCAGGCTGCCTTTCCGGGCTCTACAGCGGCATTACCCCTTACGAGAAAATTTACCTTCTTCAATTCAGTGTTTCCCATACATTTGCCCAGCGTGTCTGTGACTGCCTGCACAATTTCCTGCGTGCACGCATTCGTTTTATTCTCAGCCTCGAAAACCTCACAGAAGTCTAGTATCGCGTTTAGAGCCTGTGCCTCTAAAGTACCTTTCCACCACCTCTTTCTCATATACTGCCTAGCCATCCTTTCATCTTGGAAAACCGACAAAATCACTTTGACCGATCGAAAAGCGATGTCGTCCACGCTTAGGGCATCCATCGTGAATCTCAACAACTCGGAGGAGACCTTTCTCTCTTCTCCCTTGTTCCCAACAATCATACAATTTACCTCGTCTAAACATCTCGATTTCCTCTTCTTCCCAGAAGTACCCTTGCAAACCGGAGTCAAATAATCAATTCCCTGCGAGTATTCATTTCGCCGGCAGGCATCCTGGCAAACACTGTGTTTCGTCTTGATCGAGCAAACACCCTCGTCGTTATCTTTGTCCGAAAATGATTTGAACGGGAATAAACGTGGCTGCTGGTCTCTACCATAAATCCAATCTTTCACAGCCGCATCTATACCAGGAAACACCGAGTCATCCGTGTCACTGGCGCTATCCTCCCTCTGATAAGGGGTAATATCGTCTACTGTCTGGATTGTGAGCATTCCGATATCCTCATTTTCGTAGATACAATCATCCGCGCTTAATGGGTACGTACAGTACGCGCTGTCTCTTTGAGTGGCAGTGTCGACTCGATTCGAAGGAGCAGTAGGATTCTTATTAAGAGAATTGGAATCAGCCAGTTGCGTGCGCTCTATAGTGATCCGTGTATCCGACACCGAAACCCGCACATTTTCGTCGTTGGTTGAACGATCTCCATTGAATATGGTGGCGTCCAACAAATCATCGTCTAAGCTGGCAGATACGGACCTCCAAGGTAATGAAATCAGTTCTACCGATTTTTCGGAGAAGGAACCGTTCGCTTCGAGCAGTGTCTTTGATTTTTCGTCCTGAACGATATCTTCGCTCTCCAAGGAATCCTTAAAAATATCCGTGATGGATGAACTTCTCTCGTCTGAATCTGGGATTACGCAAATTTCTAATGCTCCGCTGGGTGCCATCGAATTGCCGATATATCTTGGAGGAGTTTGGGAATTAACAGTGGCCGGGCAACTTGTATTCTGAATAGGATTTTCCCAAGAAATTGAATTTCCTTCATTTGTCTGCGATGGATTAATCGAATTCTCGTTATCTGGATCTTGGTCCTCGCTAGCTGAGTCTCCACGGCAGCATTCAGAGTCCTTCCCTGTAGGGGACGCAAGGATTTTTCGAAATTTAATTTTGCGGGCGCGTATATGTGTGCGTTCGTTCGATGCGTGCAGTGGGTGCGGGAAACGCCTAGAGGCGTTCAGCGAGTACGGTTAAGAGATACGAATAGAGGCGTCCCGCACGCAGCGTCTGCCGAGCAATTGAAATTGCCAATACCCAAGGGGTGACTTGAGGGGAACAAGGTATTAATTTTCGTTAGGCTGTAATCGAGAATTTTATATGATTACGAAGGGGAACATTACGTCAAGATTCAATGATTTAATCAGTATGGATTATTCAATGCTGCCTTTTCGCACTGAGGCATAAATATTTTCGGTTTAACTGCATTTCCGGCTTCCTAGAAGGAAGTTATTCTGGCTAAATATGTTTCATTTGAAAGGGAATCCCTAACAATGGGATTAAATCTTCTTCCTCGACGAATAATTGCAAACAGACATTAATGCATTCGGAACAAATACGGACAAATTCAAATTTTTTGCTAAATTGAGTTAGTAGCAACAATCATATAAAATAGGAAAACTTAAAGTTTTTTCAATGTTGGTTAATTGGTTTTTGCTCTCAATGCCTCGTGTAAGATAAATCCCATAAATGTGAAGAACTTTTGCAACTATTGGTCGAGGAAGAAGATTTAATTCCACTGTTAGTAGGGATTCCCTTTCAAATGAAACATATTTAACCAGAATAATTCCTTCTAGGAAGAGGCAAATGCTGTTAAACCGGAAATATTTATGACTCAGTGCGAAAAGGCAGCATGGAATGCTTCACCCCTCGACGATGACGTTCGCATTTCTCGTACTTTTTGTGTGCTTTTCAATGGGTTTATCGCTGACGTCAATAAGAAGTACAGACCTACGCGACTGCTCCTACATTTTATCAATATGCGTTCATACAGTTTACGGCAAAGTGATCTGGCTTGCTTATCTTCACTGGAGAGATTTTATTGTCGACGCTTATCTACTGCCAGTATTTATTAAATCTGCCTTGATATTACGACATTGTAAAAAGAGACTCACAAAGTAGAAAAAATTTTCTTCAAATTTTTTGCCTTAATTTGGTGCTTACTCGAAACGGATAATGTTTTGCTCGAAATGTTTATATGATATCGCAACAAGTGTTTCTAAAAACCGTAAAAACGATTACGATATACCGTCACCTTGTATATTCTATTTGTATTTCCTGTTTTGCATTATAGAGGAACATAAATAACATTCTTTTTCTACTATTGCTGTATTTTTAACCGACTTAAAAAAAAAAAGAGGTTCTAGGTTCGATGTGTATGTATGTGTGTTAGTATGTATTACGTTTGTCCGCGAATTTCTCCGTAAATACGGGATCGATTTTCGTGAAATTTATTGCTTTTAATTTCGCTTCAATCAACTTAGGTCATGCAGAAAGAATTATCAAAATCGGTTAAGTAGTTTTGAAGTTACACCAAAAATAAGAAATCTGTTTCATTATTATCATCAAGTCGCTTATTTTTGGAATCTTCCGTTTCTAACAAACGGTTTCTTTTGTTTACGAGCAGCTCTTTTTGTAGGCCTACCAATATTTTTTTAAATAAATGTAGATACATAATTTAAATTACTAAAAAGTAAAAAATAAAAAAATTAAAAGCGACTTCAAAAAAATAAAAAAGCAGTGAAACGTAAAAAATAAGTTTTTTTCCTAATTTGATCTATGACTCTCCATTTTTTTAAGTCGGCGCCAGATTTACACAATGCAAATCATGAGGCCCCGACATCAAAAAATTGAGAATCGATTTTTGGTGAAACCGGCGCCTCATTTGCATTGTGTAAATCTGACGCCGACTTAAAAAAAATTGAGAGTCATAGATTAAATAAGGAAAAAACTTATTTTTTACTTTTCAGTGCATTTTTATTTCTTTAAAGTCGATTTTTATTTTTTTTTATTATTTATATAACAATTCATATAACTGAATTTTCATCCCGCGTCCGCCATCGTCAAGAAATTAATATTTAGCACAATTCTTATATCCAAATTCGTTAATGTTCTTAACGAATAGTTAATCTTAACATTAGTTAGAAGTGATTACACAAAATTTGATTACGAATTCTCGACTAATTTTTGCGTGGGGAATCACCTTCCTTTACAAGGGAACATCCCAAACACAAAAATTCAAAAAATTCTGAAACTTTGTGAATATGTAGGGAATTTCCTCCCGATTATAACGCAATTTTCCGATTATTTTCCGATTTTGTGTTATAACTCGTGAACTGTAAAATAATTTTTTTACTAAATGATAGATCTAATTAAAAGAAGTAACTTTTGTCTTGAAACTTTTTTTCTATATCTTACAGTTCGCGAGTTATGACACAAAATCGGAAAATATCCCAATTTTCAGGGGTTAATTTCACCCCCTTCGAGTGAATTTGGGCAGCAAACAAAAATTGCGTTGTAATCAGGAGGAAATCCCCTACATATTCACAAAGTTTCAGAATTTTTTGAATTTTCGTGTTTGGGATCTTCCCTTGCCAGTTGTACCAGAAATCACCACTCACCCCATATAATTTTATCTTATATTCAGATACCATTCACTTCAAACGGATACAAACAAAATTCGTTTGCTAAAAATATTTTTAACGTTTGTTAAAAATTTTAAAAATTCTATCAAACTATATTACTTTTGTCTCGACTGTTGTTCCATTGTTTATGAAACGCCAAATGAAATTGTTCCACGGAGATGTCTTTCATGAACGTCGTCGCTGATTTCAGCCAAACCACAGCCTGCACGAAGCTTAAATCATCCTCGAATTTTTCCATACAATCTGACACTCTTTCACAGGCTTTGGAAAGATTTTGCGGTATATTTAAAAAATGCCTGCATCGATAGCAATCCCTGTTACTATTCTCATCGGATTTCTTTAATCGCTTTTCATCCAGCTCCATCAAAAGATCCTCCGCAACAGGCGAGTACGATCCTCCTTTTGCTTCTGGTAAATTGCACGTGGAACTATCTGTACAATTATACAATATAAAAATAACGACTACGAACGTACAGTTTGTTATACGAAATTTTTCATTCTTGATTGTATTAAACGTCTGTTTTTTTTTTTTTTTTTTAATAATTCTTGTGCAACCTAAATTTGATTTGGGGCTGTAAGAATGTTTCGTATATATTTGTCGCAGTTCCTGCAGCGCCTTCTTTCGACTTTCAATATGTATTTTCATTTCTTCATCCTCCATAGTACTCGCATTCATCTAGAAAACAACGTTATTATATATAGCCATGTATAATTTTTATTATGTAAGGGAGAGTGGTAGAAATTAAGTAATTTGATCGATTATATTAAAATTGAATTGGAGGATTAAAGATTTCATCTAATTGATGTAAATTTTAATTGAAAATTAAGTAATTTGATAGATTATATTAAAATTTAATTGGAGGATTTAAATTTGATATAATTTATCTAAATTAAAAATTGGTAAAAAGTTAAATTGAAACGAAAGTATTAGCTCTAATCAGATTTACTTTATAAAGAATCAAACTTAATCATCTACAAAGACAACACAATGAATTATAGATACTTTAATAAGCAAATCATCTTTTGAAAGAAAAACAAAACTCTTTCTGTCCGCAGTTACCCGTAGCTAGCGGGGTAAATGCGGACGATTGCTTAAAGATCTCTTGATCTTTACTAAACACTGATTTTCTTCCACGCTGTGGGTCTGACACAGTTTTTTGTCTTTTTGATCGCATATGGTTACTCGTGGGAATGAATATTTATTTGCCGCCTTTAACTTCTTTCACGGGAATATGTAGGTACGTATATTCTTCCTAATATAATTCCGGGGTACTGGACAAATAAAAAAGTTTGAAATGTTAAGAGAAAAGTGTAAATGCCATCGTCCGTAATAGCCCCGTACACGCTACCCGTAATTACCCTAAATGGGCAGAAGTTAAGAAATTTCAATTAAAACAAATACTATAACATGTATATAAGTACATACAAAGTGATCCCGTGATTTTATTTAGAACTAGCAAACTACCCCCGCGCTTCGCTTCGGGCCCAAGAGATATTAAGGACTTCATGCAAACACGTCTCAAACACTTTTTACCACCCCCTAGGGGTTGATTAGGGCAAAATCCTGAAATTGGTTTTTCAGCATTTATGTAGATAACCTTTCGAAGTAAAAGCCAAGTTGATATCTAATTGGGCCTAAGAGTTATTGAGAAGTCCGGGAAAATACAATTTACCCTTTTTCACCCCCTTAGGGGTTGATTAAGGCAATATCCTGAAATTGGTTTTTAGGTATTTGTGTGGGTAAACTTTGTATGTAAGAACCAAGTTGATATCTAATCGGGCCGAAGAGATTTTTAGAAATCCGTGGAACCACATTTCAACCCTTTTCACTCCCTTAGGGGTTGATTAGGGCAAAATGCTGAATCTGGTTTTTAAGCATTCGTGTGGGTAACATTTGTAAGTAAACACCAAGTTAATATTTAATCGGGCCTAAGAAATAATGAGTCCG
This sequence comes from Andrena camellia, assembly GCA_029448645.1. Lineage (NCBI taxonomy): Eukaryota > Metazoa > Arthropoda > Insecta > Hymenoptera > Andrenidae > Andrena > Andrena camellia. The sequence goes on along the minus strand of CM055676.1, from coordinate 46,214,112 downwards.
AAAAAACATATATCACCCATTTTTACCCCCTTCGGGTTGCAATTTCAAAAAATCCTTTCTTATGGAGCACCTGCGTTGCAAAAAGAATATACCCTCCGAATTTCATGTTTCTAGGGTCAGCGGTTTGAGCTGGACGGTGATGAGTCAGTGACACAACGATTATATAAGTGGAAGATTAATTAACCGAACCACAAAAAAATTATGCTTTTTTGGGTAGTATACTTTTAATGCACTATAGACTCAAAATACTCAAGCGTAAAATTATAAGAAAAGCTACGAAAACATTTCGCGACCCTTATCTTTGCGGTTGCGCGCAGTCTTCCGTCGTGTAGTAATTCTCCGTAATTCCCCCACTCTCCCCTATACACCTATACACCATTTTCATTTATAATTCGAACTTTCGTTACATTTTATTTTTGTAGTCATCATTTTACAATAGAAAAAAGAACAGAAAAAGATTTTACCTTAAAATATACTACAGCTGCGAACGTGTACGATGAAGTTCAAACGAATATCGAGTTCCAGCTTATATAAACAATTTACAAAGTCCCGTTACGGTCGCATAAATCTGCATAATACATAAAATAGAATACGATATTCAAGGAAAGTGTATTTGAATATCCATATGATAAGAAAACAACGTAAAATCATACGAAAGTGCTGCTGAAAAGAACAATACGCGTTTAATTATTAAATGCTTGAATACAATTTTGAATATCTCTGTTTGCCAACGATACCAGTGCGTGCAACATATCGGTTAAGAAACTCCCTTAAGGATCGTTACGTAATTCCTAGACAGTTTTCGACGAGCCGTTGTAAATGGGATTTTAAAGGGCAACTTCACGTGCTTCCGGTTTACTGAACCAACTCACCGGGTTAAGACATGGTGGTTCAGGAACACTAGCCGTGCAAAGTGAATTTTGATTTTAGCTTTACCACATAGGAAAAAAGTTAACATAATCGCCTGTAAATATGGATTCGCCTTCGACCGGCTCTTTGACTAGTTCCCAGAGGGATGAGCTGATGGACCAAATCAAGCAACAAATTGCCGTCGCGAACGCGCAAGAATTGCTTACGGTACGGTTACACAAGTCCATATATCTCTTACATTCTACGAAGCTAGGATGAATGAACGGACCAGGTTTGATCTCGTATTTTCAGAAAATGACAGAGAAGTGCTTCAAAAAATGTATAAACAAGCCGGGCACTACGCTGGATAGTTCCGAACAGGTAACCTCTACTATTTGCTAACCCTAACCTCGCGAATACTTAAATGATTTATGAAAAAAAGAAACAATTAGATAAATTGACTATTTTATAGTTTGATAGCATGCCCCTTTTATGTGTACGACGTCTTACACATGTAGCTCATACTTCATCTTTTAAGCTAATTTTTATCGAAAGTTGAAAGCCCATTACCTTCAGTGGCATTCGATCGACGCGTGTATCGTTCATTCAAGGATAATTTAAGAATACTGAAGATATCAAAAAATATTCTAAACGGTATGAATAAAGAAGACATTTTTGAAAACAGTGTATTTATTTTTTGTGTAAGATAAATTGTAGATGACCGTTTATTATGCTTAAAGTTATCGCTTTGAATGTTCATGAAGATGTTGTATTAAATATAAATATTACACATACCTGTATGTAAGCACAAGCAGAAATAAAGTAAAGATAATAAATATGATATTTCATTGTAATTCTTGCAAAACTTCGAGAATTTTAAAAGATTTGGTGAATAAATTTTTATCCTACATGCCTGATTAAAATAATGTTACAATGCTGCATATTTTTATTATTATTAATGTGAAACATGTTATAAACGACTTTGATTTATTTACAGAAATGTGTAGCAATGTGTATGGACCGATATATGGATGCATTTAATCTAGTATCAAAAGCGTATAGCGAACGACTGCAAAGAGAACGTCACAGAATGTAAAAGTACAAATTTTTGAATAAATTGTTTCCTTGTTGTATATTTTGTAGTTTACTGAACAGTGAAAGTTGCGCATCGACTATTTTCCAAACAATATTAAAAGACACGATTGTAATTGCACTGTATATTTCACTTGGGATTGTTGTAAAACTAAAGCAATCCTTTCTGTAGTTATGTCATTTATAAATATTAAATAATTTTGTATATATCAATAATAATTTTAATTAATTTCCATTATGAAATAGATTTTTACGTTTGTAATTCTTATACACAATTAATAGATTATTTTAAATTCGAATATACAAATGCACGAATATCGCATCGCTGTATGCATTTGTAAAACATTAAAGTAATGTAATAAATTGAGAGTGTCTTAAATTTATTTGTGTTGTATCCGTAATACTCGTTTCTTAATTTACAGTATTCTTTTAGCAATATTACTCGAGAGACATTATTATTTCATCTCCGTGCATAAAATTAAATCATTCGTAATAAGTCGTGTATCATTGAGGAGAAAATGAAGATGGCATGATGTATGAAATATTTTTAAAATACTTAGAGTCCTTAATAGGGATTGGTTACGAGGTGATCGGAAAGAATTCACAACGCTTGCAAAAGAGAAAAATCTTTATAAAATAAATAACATATACATGAATATCATTACATCATACTTCAAAATCATAAATAAGTAACTTAGGTGTTTTGTAAATCCCACAATTCCATAGTATGTATTTGCATTGTTTATTATTCGTACACACTAAAAGGCACAATATAGCTACCAATACTTCAACGTGGTTACAAAAGTAATTCTTCTAGGACTGTATGAAAAAATATTGTGAGTAGTTCATTAATACTTCATTTGTTTGATTTCACATAAAAAATTAGCAAATAACAATAACTACACCTACTTCGTACCAATGTTTGCAAAATCTATGATTAACTTGCTTCTAGCGCATCGAATACCATCATTGTATGTACAGATTAATCCATAACATAACAAATCAATGTCCCTAGTCATTCGTAATAATCTTTTGCTAGTAAAAGAAAAAACTGCTTCAAAGGTATATATATAAAAAAAAGGAGATTACCGACCATTTTTGTCTGAAAGATATAGTCCCAAGCCATTTTTGTACTGCATTCACTTGCACGTTTGGCATATAAGATGAAGATTTCCATACTTTATGTGTACTATATACGTACATCCTACGAATTTCTTAGAAATGAAGATATATAATAAACTTTCGCATGTATTACGATACATGAAGGGGTAATTAACTATATATCGATTAGCTTAGGATTAACTGAAACCACATAAATATAAAAATGTCCGTGTACCCTGCAATATATAAATGTTTACAGAAACACTTTCTACTTTCGTGAGAATGTAAAATAAAATCTGTCGATATACTGTAGTAGTTGTGAAACATTTCTTAAATTACTCTCTCTTTCTTATATGCTATGGTGAAAAATACTTATTGCGTAAATTTTTTTTCCACTAATGCTAACAATACAACAGAAGTGCAATAATCTTAATAACAATGGAATGTATCTATGCTTTACATTCTATAGAATATAGGAATGTTCAGTGTTGTCCTGAAATCGTTTTTATAAAATTATATGTCGTGTCGATTTTAAAATGTAACCACGTTGATTGGTGAGGAACACACCTGCTTTAATATATACATAGTGATAAAAGTTGATTCAAACTAAGCGATTCCATCGGCACGCATGTACCTTTAATACAGTAGAAGCAAATCTTGGGAACTTCAATTTTTTCCAGTCTATAATAATGAATATAAACCTGGTGAAGCCTTTATCCTTTAAGGTACAAATCCTAAATAAGCAAATAGCTTTTAATGATTACATCTGAAAAACTATCAAAGTTACTTTTGTATTTCTTTTTTGTGTAACTACCGTAAAAAAAGATAAAGATTAAGAAAATGTAAAGTACGATAATACGTTTCAACAATACTGAGTAAATACAGCCTTATTGTATTATAAACAACGCTGTTATAGTAAAATTATAATCAATGATTTTCCAATTGCCCTATGCAAGAAATTTTTCGAATTACTATAATTTAGTAGTCATTTTATAATTAGGACCGATCTTGCGCAACTGAAATTGTAAGACACGTTACTAGACTATGAAATCTCTTTGTTTGAATCAATTACAATATTTACTATTGATGACGTTACAGTATTCGTGTGCTACTGAAAATTTTTGTGAGGGAAGCAGGCTGTACATTTTTTTTACAATCAGATTTTGATTTGTCGAGCATCCTGTTGATCCACCATGAATTGTACTTAGTTATTGCATCTTATTCGGGGCGCAGTACATTTATACCAATATGTTTATCAAGATATTGGATTGCCCAAAAATTTCTATTACTTACTCTAAAGCTTTTATTAGTCATTAAAATATTACGAGTCGCGGATGCAAGAAAACATACGAGCACCTAACTTTCCACTGAACTTTTTACAAATAACTTTTAGTTTTACACGTTTAGCACCATTATCCTTTAAAAAGAAATAATTTCATGTATCTTTTAGGCAATCCACTTTTAGACGGATGATTCATCAATATTGCTATCGATACTATACCAGTAACTTTAGATAAATGAGGTAAGTAATGACGTTCGGTCATAAAATCAGACAGAGGAATCATTCTAGTAAACACAACAAAACTATTACAAATTTTTTTTGAAAGATATAACTAAGTATCCAACAACCATTAATGTAACCAATTACTTTCCATTCTTTAAGGTATTTTAACATTGAGATATAAATGGCGTTAAGATTAATAATACTAGACATATTTACAGAACAACGTAGAAGGCAGTTTGTCTGAAAATCCTCGCAATCAAAAGTTATTAGTATTAAAATATTAATTCAATTAACAATGTATCACAATCTCTCAAATGAAAACATGCTTGCTTACTTTGATTTAGATCTAATTCTGACGTCGATGTAATCTTTCAACAGCAACTGTTTCTTATCGAATTATTATAAAATCCTGAATATGCTTACGATGCCTGTTTCGCGCAAGCCTATGTTGGAACTTTCAAAGGGTCTCTAATTTTCAGTACTTAAATTCACAAAAAATATAATTTAACATCTTATTGCGATAATAACGAGGGACAATGGCAGTCCAGTTTTGTTCTTTAATATTTGGTTCGTTTCAATAAAATTTGTATAACTTTTTTCGTAGGAAGTTAAAACTTGCTAGGTTTCGTGTTACGAGCAATATAGTATTAAATACAGAACGTTCGTTTAAAAGCTGTGGTTTCTAAATGTTGCTAAAGATATTGGTTACCATATATATATAAAAATATGTTAGTTTCTGTCGCGAAATTTATACGAAGTACTAAAAGTATAACACTTATGGATACACATTCAGACATTTCCCTTCTACGTTCTTTGCAGAGAAACTTATATATAAGTATTGAGCCATAAATGGCAGTGCCATGTCAGAAACCAAAATAATTCTGCACATTTGTGAGTCCATGTCAGTTCGTATTAACATACTTGACACCCTGGCGTGGGATATCAGATATCAATATTATAAAAGAAGTAACATTTTAAGATTCTTGCAGAAAGTAAGATGTAGTAACGTGATTTACGATTATAGTTCTTTCGCGCAATTCGCTGTAATACCCGTTGCAAAATTTGATATATTTTTATCCATATTTATATCTTCAAGCTAAAAAAGAATTACACATGCAATATTCGAAATAGGTAAAAAGAAAAAAAAATAGAAGCATGTCAGTTACTGGAGTATGCTAAAAGAGAAGTCCTTCGATTTATGCTGGGTTTACTTACACATGAATTACTGCTCAATATATCATCGATTTCTTCGATCTCTTCGCTCATATCTTCGCTATGAGCACTCTGAGTTTTATCTTGCTTCTTTGCTTGTAGTTTTATCGGGCTATCTAATTTATCAGGTTCCTTAGAGGGACTTTGATCGTAATTGCTTCCAGATGCAGATGAAACGAAATCTTCTTCGTAATTATCAATACCGTCGGTACCTGAGAATATATTGGTATACACATATCGTAACGTATGTACACAGGAAATAAATCGTAATTATAGGGATGCGTATCGACGTACCAAGTCCAATATCCATCAGTTCTTTCAGATCGTTAATATTAGTCTTTTTACCATTTAATGGCGGGAGATCACTAAGTATAGAATGAGATTTTTTATCTAGAGATGGCAGATCTTGTAGAAAAGATTCGGTATTATGTATAGCATTGATATTTTCTCTTTTCCCGTCAACAATAATTTCTTCAAAGTATACAGTTTTCCCAAAACTGTTTCCAGTATTAACTGCTTTTTTATTTTGTACGTTATTCGCTATTTGTATTTCCAAACTATTTATATTATTCTGCTTACTTATATCTTCGTTTTGATCCGTTTGCGCTTCAGTAACTATAGATTCGTCAAACTTAATTAAAGGCTCGGTTTTATTTAGTAAATTTGTTTGGATGGGTGTATCTATTTCAGTCTCCTTTGTCATATGATTCATCACGGTAGTTGTGCCATTTGGACTTGTAGAGAGTGTATCAAAATGCATATTATTGTTCCCTTTGCTATCAATTCCGTCGTTTTTCCCTGTGCTTTCAGAAGTTGTACTTTTCCTGAGAGAATCATTTCGCTCTTCACAATTCGACCCATCTATTGAAATATCGTCGAGAGACATTCCTTTATTTTCCTTATCCGTTATTGTCATATTTATTGGATGCTTTGAGCTTTCCTGCGAAACGCTCTCCAATTTATCCGAACTGTCATTATCGTTTGACAACGACGCGGTTTCGTTATGTAATACTTTTGGAATGGAAATTTCAAATGTTGCGTTAGCAATGTTTGTTACAGTTTCGTCTGTTTTATTAAGCCTGCTTTCGTTAGTTTCGTTCTGTAACAATAGTTGTCCTTTGTAATTATAATGTTCAATAATAATTTTGCAGTATTTTATGTTTAATATAGATACCTTTCGCGTGTTATTAAAGGCACTGTTCATGCTGCTTTTTAAAATTTCTCCAAGCAATGGTTCATTGGATTCAATGCCCAATTCTTCGCATAATTTATTTCTTCCAACATAGTTATATTCTTTTCCAAAGTACGTCTCTGGATCATACACAGATATTGTATAATCGAGACCAAAATATTCTAGGAACTCCCTAACCAAGGAAAACAATAATTTTCCTTCTGAATTAGCCAGGTACTGCTTTACAGTTTTATTGAGGAGTGGTTCTGGATTCTGAAATGTTAATTAAATTATACAGAGTGGCACTATAATTCTATTCATCTAAAACATGTCTGCTATTGGCTGATGCGTCAGAAAATGTTGTATGGTATCAAGAAGGACGTAGTATAGATCACTCAAAATCAGGCGAGGTAGTGAAATAATTATTCTTAAAGTAGTATTACAACTAATGCCTTCGCAGTGGTATTTACTGCTATCTACTGCAGAAAATGTTGACATACCATTACTGATTCTTGTTCTTCTAGAGCTAAAAACACACTTGCCCTGAGTTCCGCCTACAACATTACAAAAGATATTCAAAGAAGTATCACAGTGAAAACAAGAACATTCCGCGAGAGAAAGTTCATTGACAGAATTTGCATAACCTAAAGAAAAAGACGTGTTTCTTAGGGCACATTTTTAGCATACCCGCACTTTTGCAAGAACACCATTATTCTCGAGGGTTTGCACCACCAAATCCCGTAATTCTGTGTCCTCCTCCATGGAAATGTTTCCGTCTATCATGATTATAAATAAAAATTACACCCGCAAACACTCAAGAAATGTAAATATTTACGCTTTCCATCGCGTGCCTTCTTTTCACAGATGTTTACCTAGAGATTATTTTTTCCTTGTCTAGGGAGTTTGAATTTCGGCAATTTTGAAAAAGTCGGTTCTTTTTTCCGTTAAAAGTACACCAGTGTCTTTCTCTTACGGCCGATTTCTTCACCTCCAGTAATCTTCCAGTTAGAGTTACGTTCCACATAACTGCCACATGCCTGATTCTTCACCTCTGGTTAAGAGTCATCTGCCAGTTAATCTCCAAGTTAATTTTACCGGAGGTTCGGGCACCGATTAACTGCCAGAAGTGGCAGTTAATGCATGTTTGCAGTAGTGGGGGAAATAGGAAATTTGAAACAGAGAACAGTATTATGCTTGTGGACTGTTCTGAACGCCATTGTATACGTATATATAGTGATGCAAAGCGATTTTACTTTTATGGAAGAAGGCGCTTGTAGGAAAAATGAATAGGAACAATAGGATCGTGAATATTAACATTTTCGAGCATGTGGAGGATGAGGAAGACGAAGAAATGTTTGGTACAATTAGACGGTCACATATTCTCAGAGTGAGGAAAGACCATTTGGATGACTGGGACGATTTAAATTTTCGATGCCGTTTTCGATTGAAAAAAGAAACCGTAATGTTAATTAAACAAGCCATTTTAAGCCGGTTTTAGATTTTGCTAGCGTCTTTCACGAGAGGGCGCCCGTTGCTGAGGCACAGGCGCCGCGCTCTGGCGGCGCAGTGGCGAGACTGCCACAACTCACGATCGCTTTTAAACGACTACACAATGAAGTTGTCGTTTTACCGTTTTTACGGCATTGCCGCGTCAAACCTTTCAGTCACATAACCATAGGATCCAATAGAGCGAAGAAACACGCGCGACAGTTAACTACCACCTATTTAGCATCTAACTGGCGACTGACTGATCAGGACTTTAGTCGAAGGTGAAGAAATCGGCCGTCAAACACCCGTTCCCAAGTGGGTATTAATTAATTTATAATCTTGAAGTTTACTTATTAAAAGAATCTCTAACTATTTTCAAACCCCTCGGGCTTGTGAGAACTTCGCTTTGTTTCCCTTTCCTATTACTACATTCGTGTGATCCGTTTCGAACTTCGCGCATCTAAAGTTTATACTATACGCCGCTAGACGGGAGTCGCAACATCGCAATGCACTAAAATGCAAGGTTCGTTAGGGATCTAGAGTTGTACGTTACTCGTGATTTAACTGAAAACAAAACCGAGCAAACCTGTAACTGGCAATAACCAAAAAGTTGGAGTATGATTTTAAAATACTTTTAATTTCTATAGCAGCCTTTTCGGTAAAGCTTTATGAAACATAATTCAAATAGTAGATACGTTAATTTCATAATAATTACGGAGTAGTGCCTTGATTTCGAATTATATGAAATTATCAATTTTATTCGGTGATTTGACATTTCATTATCGTTTTAAAATTTCATGTTAAACAAGTACTACGTGTTAAATAATAATTAAATATAAATACGATATACGAGTGCGTGGTGTTTATTATATTCAAAGAAATATTTCCAGTACTAATCGTTAAGAGCAATTGATACCACGTATTGTTAGTGACAAGTATATTCGTGATAAATATTGTAGCCAATTAAAAGAAAAATACTTATTAAATTAAATCCGATCGCTGTATTTTTTCTTTATTTATCTTAGAATATCTGGTTTGACGAAAGTTTATCAATATGGCAAATACTTCGCCTGAGCAAAGTAATATTGCTCAGAAAACATGGGAAATGTCAAATAAGATTGAAACGATCGGTACTGTTGACGAGATCTATAGATATGACCGGAAAGAGCAACAGGATATATTAGCAGCGAAACCATGGGAAAAGGAGTACGTTACTGCCTTTTTCTTTGGGCGCATTGAATTCTGTCGAAAAAACTAATTAAATACAATTTTCTCCACCTTCTTAGTCCTCATTTCTTCAAAGACATCAAGATCTCTGCTCTGGCATTGCTAAAAATGGTAATGCACGCTCGTTCCGGTGGAACTTTGGAAGTAATGGGCCTTCTACTTGGAAAAGTAGCTGCTCATACAATGATCGTTATGGATTCTTTCGCATTACCCGTCGAAGGCACAGAAACAAGAGTCAATGCGCAAGCTCAAGCTTACGAATATATGACAGCGTACATAGAAGCAGCTAAGCAGGTACTCTTTCTACCATACTCTTCTCGTTATTATAACTTTCATGAGGTACAATGTATCATCCTTTTCTACAATTACATTTATATTAAGGTTGGAAGACAGGAGAATGCTATTGGATGGTATCACAGTCACCCTGGTTATGGATGTTGGTTATCTGGAATAGATGTTTCTACACAAATGCTAAATCAGAATTACCAAGAACCGTTCGTTGCTATTGTTATTGACCCTGTGAGAACCATTTCTGCCGGAAAAGTGTGTTTGGGCGCATTTAGAACTTACCCAAAGGTAATGTACATTTAGCGCAATGTATAATACATCAAAGAAACTGCGAAAAGAAAAAATACAAAGCTTAATGAAACATTGGCATTTCATAGGGCTATAAACCGGCGAACGAAGAACCATCCGAATACCAAACGATACCATTGAATAAAATCGAAGATTTTGGCGTTCATTGCAAACAATATTACTCTCTAGAAGTGTCGTACTTCAAATCGTCGTTAGATAGGCGGTTACTGGACTCTCTGTGGAATAAATACTGGGTGAATACGTTAAGTTCCTCTAGCCTTTTAACGAACGCAGACTACACTACCGGACAGATATTCGATTTGTCAGATAAGTTAGAACAGTCGGAAGTTGCGCTTGGACGAGGATATATTATAGGTGGAACAGATCCTCACGACCGAAACACGGTAGAGAAACTGGTCAAGGCAACGAGAGACAGTTGTAAAACTACAATCGAAATTATTCACGGCTTAATGGCGCAAATAATCAAAGATAGGTTGTTTAATCAAGTTGGATGTAGCATTACCGAGCCTCAGCAGCAGTAAATTCTTTGTGTAAACCATGACCATTATAAAAATGGAGCGATTGTAATAAGATAATATACCATGATGTGATGTACGGAGAATTTTTTAATTGCAGCGTAACAGAGACGCATGTATCTCTTTTTTACCGTTGTTAGCTTTCTTCTGTTAATGTACATATTAACAAAAACTTTCCGATACTGATAATCGCGTAAGTGAAGTATTAATATTTTGAAAAATTAGTGGAATAAAAATACATTTTATTTTCACACCTGATTCTCTAGAAAGTATATATACAGCATCTTTATCATTATTCAATATCCTCACAGTTGATTTATATATATATATTTATATTTATAAAACTAATATAATATTGAGAACAAGTAGGCAGAGTACACCCCACTGAAGGGCTGACACTGTGTCACAGACTTTAGGACAAGGCCACTCAGAAACACACCCACCTGTTCTAAAATTATACATCTCCGCATTCATAGCGCACAACATATAAGGGACGGAGCTAAAATGCATACAATTATACTGATAATATACTTACTGGTATGTTATGACATTCGGGAGAAATATAGTAAAAAGAGTATTCTTTTAACTCAATATTCAGCCAAAATATTAGATTTTTTTTATAGTATTAGACTTAACTGTGCTTAAAAAAACTACGTGTTCATATATAATGTTATTACATTAATGTAAATTAAATACAATTAAGTACAACGACACCTTAACTTCATTTACATAAAATCTTGAAAAAGAATACTTGCAAGTAGGATCCACTACTGACTACTTCTTGCGCATCTTTTTCTTTACGATTTAGACGCACATCTTCTATCGAGTACTTGTTTTACGTAAAAAGTGAAATAACACATAAAAAAAAAGAAACGAACTTTTCTTTCAAACGAGTTCAACTCAATACGTGGACTTCCCTCAAGCTTAATCTTACATTCGAATATATCTCAATAAGCCCTATGATAAAAAGGAATGTAAAAATACTTTTCTGTGTCGTAATTTTTATTCAAACTTATTGCTCGACGAAAGGAATACTCAATTTATATACTCAAACAACAGTTTCATTATAATTTGTAACAGAACAATAACAAACTAAAATCTTCTCTTGTGTGTTCTTCCAGTCAATATTTAAAACAATGATACAAAGACGATACTAGTATTATGTTACAATATAAAATTATATTTCAATTTGACGCGTTTTTAAAAGACATACTTCTCCATTTTTATTCGTGGATGTAAAGTGACAAAAATATATTCATGAAAGCAATGGTTTTCTAGTGCTTGGACTTGTATGAAGCTATTACTATTACAACGAAGGGGAGGAGAGATTTGCGTTAATTTCAAGTGATTTGGTAAAATAAACAGGCGTATAAAAAAGTAATACGACATTCAGAATTCAGCCCTCCAATGACATCATATACTCCAAATACATTCAAAACTGTATAAACACCACCCATCATAACAGACGTAAGTGTGGGGTACACCAAACATACACCCTACATGTATATGTATTTATGCCACCCCATTCTCTCGTCCGAAAAAACGTTTGTGAAAGAAGCAAAGTTTCCCTATTAATTATTGACATGACAATTATACCAATAAGCACACAGTAAAGAATCCCATTTTACACTCCTTGTAATAAGAATTTTAACCGTTTCTATGTCACTGCAATTATTTAATTATTTACAAGGCAATCGCGTTCATTTATTACTTACAAATATAGGTAAAAAAGATCAAATGTTACAGCAAGATTTTCAAGTGCCTGTCGTTGATAACTGGGCAGCGACATTCTCAATGTCGAACACCTTTCACCGGCGTTCCTTATTTTTTCCCGTGACTTTAATATTCTTTTCTCGTGAATCATTTACGTACTCATTTCTCTTTTTCGTTCTAACTATCCTATACGAAAAATTATACGCTAAATCAGAAGCCATAAGATTAAAAGTTCAACAGATCGAGCAACAGTGTTGCATGTAATTATTATTGTTCTATCGTTCTATATTCGATTAGAGAAAAATATTTACATGTCTCACATACATGCGGCATATTACAAGAGAAATTTTACATTCCTTTCTTCCCCTTGGAATCCAATAACTTTATTATAGTAATAAATTCCTACTATCTTTGAAAGACTTCGAAATGAATATCATACCATCTGCTCAGCAAGTGTCAACTTCAATTAATCACAATTGCATAATTTATAACACGAATAACCAGTTCGTCAAGAATATTTCTTAAGAAGTAAATTCGCTTTAAAAGCACGAAAAAGAATTACCCGGTGCGTACTCTTTTAAAGATTCAAAAAATAGTTGATCACTCTATCGTACTCGTACGACGTAAAACAAACATTTTAAAATATTTTTCACATTGAAACATATTTACAAATATTACGTATATGAGTTCTGACGATTTTCTGTGAATTTAACATGCGAGGGATTCACCCGTGAGCAGATGAAAAATACTTTTCTGCACCTTATAAAACCGAGAGAAAAAAAAACAAACAAAATTCGTTACAAACTTGTATGTTAATCAGGTTCGTACCATGTATGGCGGAATATCTGTTTAATCGAAAAGTTTTCTTGTCAAATGTGTCCTCCTACCAATATGTTTCCATTTTTTTTTTACCCGATGAAGAGATGAAATTGGGTTTCAGTCTATTTCAGACTCAATTACTTATTTAAACAGGCATATGTACAATTGTCTTCCTTAGTATATGTTGTCACTGCGATGCCAAGGGAGGAAAATTATTTACTTCTGCTTGTTCCAAGACTGGTCCAGCTAGTCCAGTATACGAGACACGTAATCTCATTCTTAGAGGTACCTACGTAACAAGCAAATGCATAATAACGGATTCCAAAGCAGGCAAGCAGCTAATAAGCCTTTCTGATAAACTTACTTTGTTGATATTCGTAATTTTTAATATCTGAGTAACTTGCCCAGAAGGGGGAATGACTGTGCTCGATGGAGATAACATTTGTAGTTGGAATGTCTGAAAATAAGAGCGAGAAATCATTACTACCTATAATTTACACAGACGCAAATGTTACGCCGTATTGTACCTTAGGAACTGCCGCTTGAAAGAGGAAATCAGTTAGTATAGCATTTCCAGAATTCTGAGCCGACATGTTTATAATTAATAGATCAGCGATATCCGGTGGTCTTTCTAATCTGAAGGTGATCTTAAGCCCTGCTTTGTCCAATACAACCATGGTAGGTGTGTCTGCAATTGAAAAGTAAAATGTAATCGACGTGTTGGTATCAAAGGACGAAAGGCTGAATATGTATCTCATTGAGCTGCACGTACCGCTTTCAACTGGTGTCGAATTAAGTAAACCATCCACTAAGAAGTTGGTTGAATTAGTGGGACTGAATACTTGCGTCGGCGTTTGTGCCTGTGGCAGTGTAGATGTGGGCGTGGGTGCACTTAAATCCAAACTACCAAGTAAGTCCAAGAGATCGTTATTGTTTACTACGGATGTTGAATTAGCAGGCGGATTTTTATTTGACACTGTCGGAGCCATTCCTATCTCGGTAGTTCCGAGCAAGTCTAGAAGCGCACTCTACAAAGTGAGGAAAGATAACATTTAATATCATTTGCATTACGTCAATGATTTATACTAATCATTTTTCAAAACTTCTCTTAATTTCTGTATCCTAGGTAAAAGAAATATCAACTACGATAAGCTATGTTACACGTTACGTATGTATTATTCAATTGGCATTAGAAAGTATGTAGTTGCTACGGACTTACCGAATCAGACGGTGGTGTACCCGCTTCCAAAACTGCCGGTTTCTCTTCTTCTGGTTCCGGTTCACCATTTACCATACCAATAATTCCATTAGCCTGTGGTCTTGCAGTTTCCATAGGGGGCATTCTTTCAAGCAACGCGGGACGTAAGTGATCGTATTTTCTGAACAGCTGTGAGAATTCAATGCCTCGTTGTTGTAATTCAATATGTAAATTGCTCCCAAATGTATCGATAATTTGACGAATTTTTCTGTAACATTAATGAATCTTATACGTGTTGCGGAGATGGGATAAACAATGGCAGTTAAATGCTTGTGCGAGATACTTACTCGTTTCCTTTTTGGAATCTTGTGCTAAGTTTTGTGAGAGACAATAAAGTGTATTGTTTCGTAACAACTGTATTTTGTGGACTCCATAGTAACCTTTGATAGACATCAATAACATCGTCTTCTGTTAACTAATAATTATAACAATACAAATATAAGACTTCTATAAATTAAAAAATGTTTTATATGTGATATGAAGTAAATAGACTGAGAAACTTTAAAGAGGAAAGAATTAATTTAAAGTAGAGCTTATATGTAACATACATTGACTGGAGTATCTACATCTTCTGACGGTGGTGCATACAATAGTAAATCACCATATTCGCCAATGCACCATGTTGCTACTTGAGCTAGAGGCTGCTTATCAAATGTGTCTTTCTCCAGTGCTTTCCACAACGCAGTAACAGCGTAGCCTTGATGCGACTGAGTTTCCGAAATTAACTGAATCGTACATGCTACTACGTCATCTCGGACATAATTACCGGCCTGGAAATGGCAAAGATTGAATGACCATAGTACGAGCACAGGTGCAGAGGAATAGATGTTATAGTCAAATGAGATTAATTACGTACAGCGACAAGAACTTTGAACAACGTTTCAAGGTGCCAACGTTTGGTTGGTGCATATCTCTCCGCAGACATCACTATATTACTACTGCACTGAGCTTTAAATTCTGGATCAGCACGTTCCAAGAACAGTAATAATTCCTTCATCATGTTTCTGATATTGTTCGAATTGACAAGTGCGAAGCTAAGCTCCATTGCTCGTCTTCTGATCGATACGTCTGGATCTTTTAAACATTCCTGGAAAGCAAGTGAAATGTGTGAAATGTTATCCTCCGAGTATATTATAGAATATATAAATAATTTAAGAGCGTTACCAGAATTGTTGAACGATGTCTTTGCACCGCACTCGTATCGACGTAAACAGTTTTTAATAATGTGTTTAAAGCAACGTATCGAATATTCTTATCATTATTTAATAAAAATCGGCCTAATATATTCACTGCCAATACTCTAAGTCCGCTTTCCGACTTAATGTCCATAATGGATAATACAGTTTCGTATAGTATCGTATTTCCAACATTTTTGCTGGTCTCTGTGTTCGTTGCAACTTGTGCAAGTATATCGTTCATTGCTTCCGACGCATCGATGTCGTTGCGTCCCAAAATTCGAAGGAGGCGTAATATTTTCACTTGCAAGAAAGGATCGGACACTCCTGACACATCATGTTCCGGCGAATATCCAGCTAGTATCAAGTTCTTGAGAATTCTTACAAGATTTGGCACGATCTGGAAAACCAATTTTATTTTTATGGAATAAATTCTTGCGTTGCTTTCAATTAACATAGAGAGATATTTGAACAAAGTAATCTGAAAACATACAATGGGAAACGATTTTAACATAGGAACATTGCATATTCATTGTATCGATTAAAATATTTGTCAGCTTATGAAAACGCAATATTTAAATGCTAAGTACAAAGATAGGAGGAGATGTATCTTTATATTTAATAAAAGATACAAGCTTCCGAACAAGATAGAAAGATACAATTAGTAATATTGCATCATTTCTGCAGAAATACCTATAGTAAGAGATATCCTGATAACGAAATACAGTAAAAAGCTGAGAACTGAAATTTATGATCACTCAAACACTCCTTCGTACCATGCAGTTTTCTAATATAAGTACAGTCTCAATATAACTGCACAGGATATTAAAAGTTACTTGATATGTGTGTTTAATGATTAAGATATGGAAAAGCTTTGCTTCCAACAAGCTACAAATAATAAACAAATACTGCATTCTTGTTGCAATGCGTTTAATTGAAGAAATAAGTAAAAGATGAAGGAAATATATAAGTCCTTACACCTAATACTGATTTTAGAGATAATATCATGTATTGTACATACGTGTGATATATCAAATTTCTAGTAATGAAATAATTATATACAATTAACTGAGTTAAATTTCCTAAAAGTGGATTATATTATATAGTATCTTTAAATACATGCACATATTTTCATGTTTTCTACATATTAAAGAAATGGAATTAAGCAATTGCCATGACCGATTGCACAGTCACAATAAAGTAAATTATATAAACTAAAAGAAAAGAATGAAGTCCATAATAAGTATAACATGCAATAGTACAAAGGATGCTTATATGCATTTTACCTCTCGATGGCCGCATTCCTAAGGAAGACAAAACCATACTTATATTATGAGTATCATCATGGTCGAAATGTAAATAAAAACGTGATGACAATCATATTTATTATATTTATGCGAAATTAGTAGATGGTTACTTAAAATCTTCCATTAAACGTTTCAATTATTAGTGGAAGGTAATGTATTATTCCTTTTAATTGTCACATTATTGTCACTCATTGTATTTAGTAATTATTCATGAATTCGACAGCTTTATTTACAGAAAATTATAGACTACATTCCTTTCTATCATTCTTTCATGAAAATCTCAATTTATCCAGTGTGAAGGAACTTTTCTTTTACTAATACTACTAATCCAATGCTCGGGTAAGTATTAATGCTACTACAATCTAGACTGCGACTATTGGACTAGTTTACTATATAAATAGCAACATTAACGAACTTAAAATGTGTTGGAAAAAAAAAAGAAATAATGTATAATCGTCTCCGATGCAACGACTTAAAATTTTTTAATAATGTTCAAGACATCTAAGTACTCTACTATTCTTTGTATCCTTACTGATATTCCTGTCTTTTATTAAAACATGTAAGACTCACCTTCTTAAAGTGGTTCAATGTGTCGACACTGTTTTCACACATTTCCGTGATGAGCGTAACGCCTGTAATTAGCACGCCGTGGTTCTTTTCCGTGATCAAGCTGCGTGTAGCGGGCAGAAACATTTCCATCAATTCCGGCACGCGTCTGATAATTCTGAACGCGCATAGAGCTGCTTTTTTCCGAATATACGCGTTTGGCGATTTCATCAGCCTCTCTACTTCGGATGCCAAATCTCTGGCCATTTCTGGCGATGCGATTGCACCCAATGTACATAATGCTAAACCGATGACAAACTGCGTTGAGCTGTTTAAATCGCTACAAAAGGAATGGTTAAAGTTATTATTACAGTTGCATGAATCGTGTAAATTGATATTACAGTGATATCGTAAGAACTTCACTTTTTCAAACAATTTGTTATTAGAAGGTGAACATCCTGTCGCTCGTCTAGAAGTAACATTGCACCTAAGTAACCAATTCGTTTATCTGTAAACCTTGGAGACGCAATGAGTTTTAAACACTCTAGCTGACCAAAATGAGCTGGGTACCTGGATAGTTAATCGGCATTTTATTATTGGCAGGAATAAAAGAGATATTAATCGCGGTACAAAAGTTTATACGAACCCAAGCATATGAATGTACAAGAGTTTTGCGATATTGCGACACCTCCATACACTATCCTCTTCTCTAAATGTCGAACGGATGTATGCGCATTCTTTGTTGACGACTGTCCTTTCTTCCGCTGCAGTTCGTGCAGCCCTTATTTGTCTGATGAGATCTCTCAATCTTGTCGGCGCAGGCATTCTAACTGTTGAAACTTTTAAATTACGAATATGTTATCATTTTCTGTGTTAGTATGGTCTAATGAGTTAAATGCTCAAGCTGCCGATGGTGATCATCTTGAATATTGATGATCACGAAAATAGCAAACAATAGCATGACACATGAAAAGCAATGGAAGGATATTAACATCGTAAAATATATTGTAAACAATATAATAACTGTATATCGATAACAGTCATATCTATATATTAAATAAAAAGCAATAACTATGTATTAAAGAATAATTAATATTACTTATATACTTTATATTACAAACAGCTCTATAACGAACATCAGCAGCAATTACTAAAGTCTTTATGTTTCTATTTCTTTTAGCACTTAACTAATAAGGACTAAAAATTTACATAAGTGTTCAGAGAAGAATTATGTAGTCCATCGGGTAAGTATTAAGTTAAGCAAAGTTTCTGCAACGAATAGTTTAGTCCCGCTTTCTTAAGAAAACACACAAAAGGTCCGATGAGCACTATTGAAATAGTAAGCTAGTTACTTTGTAGTAACAATATTCAATATATTTATACATTGGAATATGGTTTACAATATACACGGTAAATGAAATGTATGTAAGTGTTAATTATTTTATAATTATCACACTTACCTCTTTCCACTGCCTCGTTAAAAGCTTGTTTTATGGAGGCCATGTTAAAGGCTGGGTTAAACCTGTAACGTACACACCCATGCTATTTTACACACTCAAGCCATCTACATACCATTTTATTTGTTGTGCAATGACACTCCCGATCTGATTTCAATCGTTATTTCTTATTTACTCGGAATCAATGCTATTCTTTACTATACTATGTCACCAATTATTCAAACGTTGTATCCATTACTTTTATGCAATAATAATAATTTTATTAACTACAGTATGATATTGGAAAGAAAGACAGAATGTGGATAAAGGTCGGCTCAACAATCTTCTGACATATGTATCATTGTATCGAGTAATGATACACAACGACTACTACTGACTGATATTCATTGAAAGTTTCTATAATGTTAGGAATTATATATTACCCATGTTCTGAAGCATTCATGGTCTCTCAGTGG
This sequence comes from Andrena camellia, assembly GCA_029448645.1. Classification (NCBI taxonomy): domain Eukaryota; kingdom Metazoa; phylum Arthropoda; class Insecta; order Hymenoptera; family Andrenidae; genus Andrena; species Andrena camellia. The sequence goes on along the minus strand of CM055676.1, from coordinate 46,194,626 downwards.
AGCTTTCAAATGTCTGACGAGCTTCAGTAATATGAATGAAGTATAGACGAGTGCGGAACACGAACCGTTTTCCTCCTATTGGGAAAAGGTCAGGTAATATTATGGAACATTCAAACAAGTTGCTTTCGAAAATTTTACGCAACTATTTTTACAACTCGAGTTAAATAGAACTAAGTTTGTGTTCTCCATCTCATAAAAGTTACAACCATTCAACACTTTATCTATCAATCATAATAGCAATATATATGATAGAGCTTGAAGGAAATACTTTCCTCGACTCGGCAATGAAGCGCTAAAAGCAATCGCCACATAAATACAACAAAGGATATCGTGCTGTGACAAATAATAATTCTAAACTACCGCGTCTAAGATGATAGTACATCACTAAACTAGAATCCTTGTTTCAATCTCATACTACAGCTGCGCACATTTACATTTCCAATGTAATTTCACAACCAGGCGTTACCAAAGTAACGATAGAATTGCTCGAAGGAGAATTGTATACTTTGAAACCGATACGACCTGTATTCCTAAAACAGTACTGTCAATGACTCCAAAGTCACACGGTCATGCGACCAGTGTTTCACAAAACTGCCAAACACGACGAACAAATGAAAAGCTTAACTGATGAGGCGGAGAGCACAAACTTAATTCCTCCCGTTACTTCTCATTTCTCCCAACACGTTAGGAAGGTTCGGTGATACAGAAAATAACCGGTTTCACTGACCAAATCTAAGCGGCCGATCGAGAAGCGTTTAGAACGCGTGCGGCGGATATTGCCTAGCCTTCGAATGTCATTCGACCACGAATTCACGTGTTACAAAAATGCATCGCGGTCGCATGCTCGCGCAAGTCGGCAGCATATTGTAAAACGTGTAAACCGGTTATATAAAGGATTCGTGAGCGCGTTGAAGGGCATCGAACCAAGGGTTAGTTTTCTAGCTGTCAAACAGTACCGAGTCAAGGACGTCGTTTTTTTGTTTTTTTTTTTCAGGTAACTCGCTGCCGGAAATCGAGCGACGTTTGACGACGGGTACGTATACTGGACGGCACGGAGGCGCGTCGTGTGTATTGTCGTCGTGTCGCCCACCTTTTACACGCAACTCGTATGACAAATACGGCGAGAAATGCCTCGCCTCCCAGGGCGCGCGAGTCGTGCGCCCTCACTCACTTTTGCATAGTCTGTCCTGCACCTGGGTATATATCGGCTCTGTATCGGTTTGTATATACACGTTGCATTCCGGGCCACTTTCTCCTCCAACTTTTTTGATCTCGTATGGGAGCAACGATACGTACCGTACAGAACCTCGATTCACTCAACGAGGGGCTAATCAACTTCGGAAAAAAACCATAGACATAGTTAAACCGTCCACACTGTCCGTCCAGGCTATCGGGCGATTCACTCCTCGATAGTCCACGGTATTCGTGCACCAAAAATCAAGATGGCTACCCATTGTCACTGACGTTCTTCCCTGATAATGTTGTGTGACATTTTGTCGGATGTTATCATCGTGGCCGATTTCTATATCGTGCACGCTCCACGATGATGAACATCTATCAACAGACGCACAGATTATTATCCGTTAATGCGATTCGATTCCATTTCGTCGCTTTATACGCGTAATTACCGATCCCCTATTTACGTTTTTGCTCAACGTAGTGGCTAACAGCGATGCACGTTTCTGAAGCGCGAAATTCATATTCTATTGTCGGGATAATTTTCTTACGAGCCGTTTGCTGCACACTTGTTCCGAGAATACATGTTATTTGGTGGCTCGATAATACCTTTGGCGATGTAACGGTCCGACCCTTTGTTATAAATAAAGACAATTTAGAAACGCATGTTGAAACATTCGTACCTATGCGATGCGAGTGTCATTGCACAATTGTTAAAAATAATAACAGCGTGATATGTAACGTGACTGACGGGCAGGAATATTTCTTCCATCGATTTATACGAAATATTCACGGAACTGAATTAAACTAAATTATTATTTTAAGGTATATGTAAACGCTACTACGTGATATTTCGCGGACAATTACTTCTGAATAATATTACAATTATTACATATGAAAAGCTATTTTGGTCACTGTTCTCTACGTTTCTTTTATATGGATATATGTTCTTGTGCAGTTTTTGTTAAGAAATTCCATGCTTGCACACCTATCAGTTGCATCTGGAAGGCTTATACTTCATTTAACAGGGAATTAGAATTCTTTGAATGATCACCTTCTGTTTAATTCTGGTGGTAGAATGCTCCAATCATCGGATTCATAATAAGGCCACATGATTCACTAAATCTTGACAAATAGAAGTTCAGCACAAAGACTTGACTCTAAAATTATAATCCATATATTATCTAGCCTACACCTGTATAACTGTTGTACACTTTTTATCACCAGCATAACAGCATATGAGGCAAGGTGGCGGCATTATCTCTTATCTCAGTTCCTACCTTGATAGCAGCAATATAGAAACGTTTCTTTACTGAAATATATAGGAGATTTAATAATTATGTTAAATCGGTATTAGGAATAAAAATGCAATTTGATTTTATTATAATGACCATAAAAGTAACAAACAATGATAAATCATTAATGTTTACTAGATAATTACTGCTTGCAATCATTATCAGTATGATAAATATTGACATCAATTAAGATGCCTTGAGACATTAATTTTGAGAAATGACAAAATTATTAACGATCCTGCGTGTCTCTGCTATCAAAGGTAGGAGTCGACACTGACAAATAACTAGCACAGATTAGAAAACAAAGTTTATTAGCAAAAATGTTGCCACTACCGTAAATGTACACAGTTTTTACAGAAAAATACTGTTTATAGATTAAACTATATTTAAAAAAAAGAATAGGAATGTGGTATTATGACAGACAATTGTCATTCTGGTTACGAGGCGGCCGAACATCGTTGTTTCTCTTAACACAGTCCACGAGCCAATGAATTCCTTCGTCTACGCCATCCCTTTTGTATCATACGAATGGTTATTGAAAATAATTATTGCAATTGATTCTCGCATGCTTCTTAACATGGATCTGTCTCATTAATTCGTAATAATCTTATAATCAAACATTCTATCGTGATTTGTGTTCTTATTAAAAAGAACTACAACCGAACCAAACTAAATTTCCAAAAGTCCGAATGAAGTTAATTCTAGCTTGCACTTAGGACTTTAAGTTACTATTTGAATGCAGTATAAACTTAAATAGGCTCAAGACTGTATGGTACTAATTATATTAACATCATCGCAATTATATACACGATATTTTAAAATTAACTCTTCAAATATTTAATGTACATGTGCGTGTTTGTATAATGCGATAGAATTTATTACTTCAAAATAGATACCAACTTGCATATATGAGAATTGCTGATAAATTGTGGATAATATGCGCTAAGAATATTATACAGTGACATGCAAAAGTATTCGGCCACCCTATAAAATCGCATAACTTTTTTAAAATTAATCCAAACGACTTGAGTTTTTTTGAGAAGCTCGAGGGATTAGTTTGCTAAATGGTGTGATTCGTTGTTTTGAAAAAAATGCACTTGCTCAGAATAGCAAAAAAAATAGTAAAAGTTGTTTTTTAAACTTTTTTTGTGAACCTGCAATGTAAATTCAAAAAACCCGTTTGTAGATTGAAGTATGTTGTATACGTGGCTAAAATTTCATCAAAATCGGTTAACGTAGCTCTGAGCTACACACGTTTAAAGATCGCAGAATAAGGGCGAAAATCGCGGAAATTCACGAAATCAGCGATTTTCGCCCTTATTCTGCGATCTTTAAACGTGTGTAGCTCAGAGCTACGTTAACCGATTTTGATGAAATTTTAGCCACGTATACAACATACTTCAATCTACAAACAGGTTTTTTGAATTTTCATTAAGAGCTCACAAAAAAAGTATAAAAAACGACCTTTACTATTTTTTTTTTGCTATTCCGACCAAGTGCATTTTTTTTCAAAACGACGAATCACATCATTTAGCAAACTAATCCCTCTAGCTTCTCAAAAAAACTCAAGTCGTTTGGATTAATTTTAAAAAAGTTATGCGATTTTAAAGGGCGGCCGAATAATTTTGCACACCACTGTATGTACAAAAAATGATCTTTAATTTAAAACTGTTAAGAGAAATATAAAACTTACAAGAAAGATGCCATGTTACGAAGCATAACACTTATTTCTTGAATGGATCGAAGCATCTCAAATGTGAATTTTTTATTACAAATAGTATAAGAATTTATACATACCCATTCAAAGCAGATACAGGCATCACCATACAATCTCTCCTACCAATCAAATGTGCATTTTGATTAAAAATTGGTTTCACTTCTCTAACACCCATACAATCAGGCACATCCTGCTTATTTGCTAGAACTAAAAGAGGTACACCTATCAAGTGCTCTGACGATATAACTCTATCTGTAATGAAATATAAATATATTTTCCTCGATGAAACATTAAATTTCAACGTGTATATAATTTGTTTTGTAGCTTACCAAAAGTTTCTTTAGATTCGGGTACTTTTTCACGATCCGATGAATCGACTATGTAAATTACTGCGTGCGATTCGGCGTAATACTAAAAATGCAAGACAATATATATTGATAATAGAGCAAGTATAATACTCTAAAATACACAGAAGAATGTTCTCTACTTTATCCCACAATGATCGAAGCTCTTCTTGCCCACCGAGATCCCAAAAATTGAAACGAACACCAGCGATATCAATTTTCCCAATGTTCAAGCCAACGGTTGTTGTAATTTTGCTGGGGTTCATACCCTTGTAATTTTTTGTAAACTTCGTTTTCGCTGCCTCCAAGTATGTCTGCCAAGGCAGTAGAGAAGCAGTGAGAAATGAGTTATATGCTGGATACATTTAACCTCAATTGCGGACTACAGTCACTTACCGTTTTCCCTGCATTGTCGAGTCCTAATATTAATATAAAATACTCATCTTTTTGCACAAGGTACTTGTACAGTCCATGCAGGAGTGTGTACATTTCAAACTGTTTAAATGCCTAAAAGTTTGTGTTTCATATTGTTTACATACCTATTATGTTTACAGAACGTATCATTCGTCCATAACTTTATACATACTATTTACTAGAAAGTCATCGCAGTAATGAGATCCATAATATTTAGCATATGTATTAGTAAATAGTATATGACATTAAACAATTACGATATTAGAAATATTCAAAACTATGATTATTTGTTACTGTGAACTAAAAAACTTATATGGTTTAATACATGTCTCTGTCATTCCCTACTTAAAATTTTTAAGGATGGACATTTTCATTTCATTAACCGAGAAGTAATGTTTAATCCGTACTCCATGGATGTTTAAATATGAGAAGCAATGATAATAATGTTAAAATTCCACTGGATTTACTGGGGCGCTCTTTCATTACTAAGGTTTCATACATTGTAACAATTTAGGAAGATAATGCAGTGCAGTGCAGTTCGTGGCGGCACACGAGTGCAGACGAGTCCGCGAGCGGCATGTCAGAATTGAAATGGATTTTTATATTTGCGGTTCAAACGTTTTTCGTTGGAAATACGGTCGGCTCAACTGGGGACAGGTCGCAATTTTACAATTTGTGCCTTGATAAGTGTTGTACCGAAAACTGTGAAAATGGTAAGTACATTTTGCGCTGTACGTTACATAGATAACGATTTAAAATATTACTTTTCAAATGTTTATTTTTATAACTTGTAAAATTATTTCTATATGTTTAATACCGTACTGGTTTAAAATATTGTTAGTTAAAGAGTTTAAGGCTATTTAGAAGTTTCAGTTTGCACTGAAATATGTTCTATTATCTTTCAGTGATAATGAATTCTAAGCGTTTATCAGTAATTCTTTTAATGGAAATTAGTGACTTAAACTGCTTGAAAAAGAAAGTGTAACGACTATTTTAGTCATTCGATTTTTTAGTTATATACTTTTATAAAGTATTTGGTATTGATTTTCTGATTAATATTTTACAGATGAAAACTTTAAAGTGCAACCTCTTTTATCATTGAGATTACTACTTTGGTCTTGCAAGGAAGACTGTAGTTACACCTGTACCTGGAAGACGGTTGATTACTTTACTTCTCATGGCTTAAAAGTTCCTCAATTCCATGGAAAAGTAACATATTTAATATATTTATTAGAATTAGAATAAGTAATCTGTTATATAAGTAATTCATAATTATTGTTTTAGTGGCCGTTCACTCGCTTCCTTGGATGTCAGGAACCCGCGTCTGTAGTATTCTCTTTGTTAAATCTTTACGCTCATGTCACCATGTACTGGAAATTTAAAAGAAAATTGGGTCCTACTTATCCTATGTTTTATGTATGGTCTTACTTTAGTATGGTATGTATTTCTTTGTTGCCATCTTTCCACAGTTAATAATCTATTTACTGATCATCTAGACATTCCTACCTCATTATGCAAATTGAGTAAGACTTAATTCTAGATATGTATACACGGCTGGTTTTGGTCTTCTATTTTCCATGCAAGGGACTTTCCGTTCACAGAAGTAATGGATTACTCTTGTGCGTTTATTATGGTTCTTACATTATTGTATTGCATGTTATTAAGGTGATTTGCAATACTGACGATTAAAGTGCACCTTAAAGAGTCCTTTAAGTACTATTTATCTGCTGTCTCAATTTCAGGATAACATACAAGAATAATAAAATATTTGCTGTGATCACCTGTGGGTACCTCAGTACCTTATACACGCATTTATCTCATTTATGGTCTGGCAACATTAATTACGACTATAACATGAAGTTCAATGTAGTTCTAGGTAATCTCGTATAATCGCTACGTTCTGCTTTATAAAATAAAAAAGTATCCCGAACCAAATATCAAAGTCGTATTTGATTTAAAACATTCACAGGATTCTTAACATTCGTTGTAACAATGATATGGTGGCGACGTAATCGCAAGAAATTATCTTACATTCACTTGATTGGCTGGTGCAATATATTAACTATTGCTGTTACTATATTAGAAGTGGCGGACTTTGCACCAATGTTCTGGATATTCGATGCTCACTCCTTGTGGCATGCTAGTACGGCCCCTCTTACAATTTTATTGTACAGGTATGTTTAATTATTAAAACGATAAGCATGGTATCAATTCCAATTTACTGTACGTATTTATGTGCATAATTTTCAGATTTATGATGGCCGATTGTTCTTATTTGAAGACATACAGTAAATTGACGTTGGATATTGACCACCATATACGATGAATCAGTGATGATAGAAATGGAAGTATTAATGCAGGAAATGTGGATTCATAAAATTAATCTCCAACTCTTTTCTCAAATTATGGATAACGAGACCAAGACTTCGCGATGTTAAGTCTAGTATTATAGAATTATAATGTTGATACTCCACTTGTATTATTCAGATTCTATATGGAGATTATTTTTCCTGCTATCCGCCTGTATATACGTAATAAATTTTCTGAAATATCTGTACAAATATTTACGAATTTTATTATTTTGAATTCGAAACATTTAGTAGTCATAATAGCAAAACAGTATTTTTTTTATTAAAAGTTGCATGGAATTAACAAAATAAAAAAGTATTCCATAAATACTAATTAAATATATTTATAATAAGCAGCACATAAGTTCATATCCGTATTTTGCTTATAAAAATACACGTAATATATCAAAGTATGTATATAAGTCAAAATGCTTTTATATAATTACTATATAACTTGAAATTAAATAAAATTTGAAATATTATATTAAATTTATAATAGAGAAATCGAGTGGAGGAATACCTCTGTTGTAAAATTTTCATTTACTTTATTATGTCTCATCGGATAGGTGATATCGTTCTTGCAAATAATCAAACATTTGTGTCAGATACTTCGCAGGAGATATCGAAAAATTGTTTCACACACTCGTCCACTATATTTCTCTTTTCTCTAACTATATTTTACAGGGCAGTGTTAATTTTCGCTGGCAGTATAAATTACCAGTATATGTTATATAAATTATTCAAGTGTTAACAAGATGGTTAGTTACGTTTATATTTCAGGATATGAGTATGAAGCAATTCATAAATTGTGATTTAATAGTTAACCAGAAATTCAGTGAATTGTATTGTACTCAACGTGTGACACTGAACTTGGACTCATTTGAAGATTAAAATGACTGATTCTTGAAGATATTGATCTTTTTAACATTACATTTCATCATCATGATATTTCAGAATCCAGTGTGTTTGCTATCTAATACATCGAAATCTATAAATACATCGAGGAATGTTTTTTTTTTTATTGTAAAAGTGTAGTACACAGTATCTTTTGTTCTAATTATATCATTGACTGATCGATGAAGTAATAAGTGTTAAGTACCTGCACGTATATTCAAACTACTTTTATGATGCAAGTTTTATATACATAATGTTACGATCAAGAAGATTAATATTTATAATGCTGTAAAGGCACATTTATATTAAAAAGAGCTGCATTCTCTAGTAACTAAAATTAATTAAAAATGCAATGATGAATCCGCGAGTTTTGTAACTCCTCTTCATAATAGTATGTAAATATGCACTTTAGCAATATATCAAAACTTCGCAAATCCTAAAGTTTGTTATAAATAATATTAAAACCTTCGTTTATTAAATATGAAAATAAAACAATTTATTATCACCCCTACAACTGATTCAAGGCACACAAGAAGTACGTTAAAAAAGTAGACCAAGCAGCAGAATGCTACAATTTTACCATTATTAAATATAATATTATTCGTTAATTCAGACTCAGAGCTCTGGGATAAAGTGGCATAAAAATGATAGAAGTCCCACATTTTTCTTTCAATACTTAATTGGTCTATTCGAATCTCCGTGAAATATTATTACGCTAATTAAATCTTAGTTGAAGTAGATCTTAATTAGCATAACAATAATTGTAGTATTATCTATGGACAAAATACAGTTCCTTTAATGTTATATAAACGTGTAATGTACTTTTTGCATCTACTTTTTGAATTAAGTTAGACGAGATGAAATATTAAATATACGCTGTGTAAAAATGTTTTGTGGTAATGTATATTTGTGCGTTTATACGAATGTATAAATTAAGCAGTATTATTGTCAAGAAGAAATGTTTTGCTATTTTCGCTTTCTTAATAATGTCGATAGTTTAAGTATTTTACCTAATGAAATGCATCTATAGAAATGCATAAAGCTGTTTCAATGAAAATCTACAACAAGGAAGAATTTGTAAAGGTGATGCATTTTGATGTGTTGTGTATGTATCTAACAATATTGTGTAATGACGAAGTCGACAATGGCACACATATATTTATGTATCAATAGTAGTCATTTTGAGAATATAATTATGAATGTGAGATTACGAAATGACAAGTATGCATGACATATTAAAAGGTAACATTGTTTGAGAAATTTTGCACCTTTTTAAAAAAATATATCTACAAATAAGTCAATATATCACAATATGGATCATAAACTTCTTGCATCTAGCTGTTTAAATATTTCAATGTATAATAAGTGCCTGTCTCTCTCTCTCTCTTGAGAGCTGCTATTCTTTGTTACTTCTTAGTCAGTAAGTACTCTAGACGTAAGTAAACATGGTAGTTTATGAAAACCAACATTAAGTAAACGCATTATCATATTCAGCGCTTAAATAACGCTTCGCTTTCTGGATTATCGTCTCTGTGTTTCTCGAGGTTTCCAGACAAAGTGGGGTCCGGCCGTCGTCTTTTAAAGAATCCAAGTTTTCGAAGAACCAGCGTAAGTAAAATAAATAATAACAAACCTGCTACCACAGCCACTATGATTATCCAAATTGGAACAGGCTCGACGTCTTGCTGATCAAGAAGATCCGGATATACAATCGTTTCCGCCTATACATCGAACATTAAAAAGAATTATTATAAAAAAAGACAAACAACGAAGGGGTATAAAATCTAATACATACAACTGCATGATCGTCCTTTAAATTTTCTTGCTGTATCACAACAGTCGACGGTATAATTATCCTTGCGTTGGAACCTATTTTCACTTGATCCACTTTTGGATAGTCTTCGACGAGCGTAGAATTCCATAGCCTGAGGCAAGCGAAGGCAGTGTTAATTCGACGAATGTGCAACTCGAATACTCATAACAGCAAGCAAGTATATATTTATGGAGAATACGAAATGTTACCTTGCTTTAACAATTATGATCGCTTCTTGTTTCCTTTGTAAATTATATATTAAACATGTAATGTCAAGACATTTCGCAGTTCCTGCTTTACAATTCTATAATAAAATAAAACAATTAGAATTTTAGGTATTTAATACTACCAATGTTTGATGTACTTTGCTGGCACGCACACCGCTTTTGTTTCACACTCATACCGCCCCCTCTCTTGCTCCTATGCCATCCTTCCACCCTGTTTCGTGTACAATCCTTAGCAGCCGATGACTTCTCTTTTCTCACGTATTTTTAAATTGTCACGTTTGCCTTACTACTTACCATCGAAACTACTTGACGTCTATGACCATCTTTATCAATGATAGTACGCGTGTTGACAACTTTCTCCGTGTCTCGTGTTGTTCGTACGTGGTTTGTATGATTGTATAATGTAGGCGGAGTAGACGCAGCAGATGGGAAAACATCAATGTCATCATAACTGATGCTGTCTTGTAACTTCAATGGATTAACGACATGTCCTGATGGTAGTGAACATTCGGCGTCGCCCGATGCTAAAAGGTAGTAATAAGCACGATGAGCATGTATTATTTCAATTTTAAATAACGTAATATATCGAATAATATAATCTTTACTTTGTACAGTCGGTAGATCCTCTAGGTACAGAAGCCATTTGCCATGAGCTTTGTCATTTGCAACCTCATAGGGCCATGAAATACGAACTTCCAAAGTACTTACCCTCCACGGGCCTTCATTAAATACTTCATAAATATGAGAAACTTTAGGTCCTATTTCATTTAAGTGTTTTATAGCTGATTCACCTATAACTGGTCCACCATAGAAAGCCCACTCAATTTTGGCGCTCCTATAATTTTTATAATTCACGTGTGACTAACTACTTCACTGTATATTAGTTTTATCAATTCCTGTAGTAATACGAATTTAAATGTTACCCTTTAATAGACAATTCTGCCCGTTTCAACACCGTTGCTTGCAACCTGGTTGGTTCCTTTTCCATTATTTCTTTCGAAGTAGAATTCGCAAATATCACGAATCCCAGTTGCGACTCGTTGTCCTCCAATTTTTTAGGGTCAAATCTTACTTGTATATTCACCATTTTATCTTTCTTGAATGGATTCCCAACGGAACAGGCTACCAAAGTAGCATTATGCAGATTGCAAATTACTGAATCGTTGCTTTTGCTAGCAATGTAATTCAGACTTTGGGAATGAACAATGAACAGTTGTGCTTCGTAGGCAGATTCCCCAATATTAGATACATTCACATCCACGACCACTTCTTCCCTTTCACCCAAGAGAAGCTCGTAGAAATTTGATTTCACGGAAGAAGCTTGAAATTAAATATATCGGTCATCTTCCTTAATTCCTTATTACTTTATATCGTTTAATAGTATCACATTATTTTTGTACCTGATAAATTCAGTCGAGCCTTTACTTGTAAATCACTCTCACAGATATCGTTATTGCCGCAATCTTTTTGGAAGGTTGCTTCAAACACACGTGCAGCTTCTTGCTGATTCAATATAGGATACTTTTTTATATCAGGCAAAGGTTCCCCTTCGGCAGGCATCATCGGCTCGTCTTGTATTAGCGAATAATTCAAACGAAATTTGATGGGTGATTGAATGTCACGAGTGTTTTCCTAAAGGAAATATTCATAATTAATATTTTTCAAAGGAAATGAGTAATATTGATTTTTCAAGGAATTACCTTCAAGTAAATTATTTCTTTCTGGCAATGTACCACTTTCTTCGTATCTAAAGTAACTGTACGATTTACATAATGTGGGCGTGAGTTTCCAACTCCAAACCAGACTCTGGAGAACTTCTTAACTCCAGTATAAGTTTCAGCTTCGATGAAATAGTTCAGTGTTAAATTTTGCATATCTTCTTCCTTTACGAGAGATGCTGTCGTGCAGCAAGCTTCGAACGAAAAGCTATAACATATAAATCGTCATGTAAGAAAATAATTCTGAGGAAAGCATTGCCTTGATGTCCTTTTAAATTCAACTTGCCATGTATGATTCGAATTAAGATCCTCTGAACATCCAAATTTATTAGGATCGATAGGTTCTATTTTATCTTGATACGTTCTATCCTTCTTCAAATAGCGGATGGAAGTGGTGATATCAATAATCTTCTTCGACCTAAGAAGCGCTACAGCATCGTTTTCGTATGCTCCTACTAACAAATCTGAATACCCATTTTGATCCATGTCAATTCCTCCACTCAACGAGTAACCAAATGTTTGTAATGGTTCTGGCATATCATCGGCATGTATTACCTAAATGTCGATGGATTCAGCGCCATAAAAGAATTCTTACCTCGATCTTAAATAAAACGTTATTAATAAAAAGTATAATACCTGTGATGGTATCGTAATTATTCCATTTTTGGAACCGAGGTATATATATACAGTTCCTTTCTTTTCGTAAGGCGCCCCGATAGCAATATCTTCATATCCATCTTTATTTAAGTCTCCCAAGTTTGTCAATGCGAATCCAAATCTACGTTAAAACTGAGTGGTTACTGTTGTACACTTATCATCGAAAGTACGCGCGAAACTTGGAAAGTGTACCTTGACTCTTCGCGCCCAACAAGTTTAGTAGGTTTACTTTTTTCACCGTCTTTGTAAGCTTTCTGTAACGTTGTGTACACATACACAGCACCCCCTTCTGCTTTATTGAAATAAAACGGTGCTGCCACGATGAGGTCAGCGATTCTGAAATGAATTTGATCAATCAACGACAATGATAGATAAAAGCTGTATAATAAATTGTAAAAGTAAAAGGAAATGAAATACTGTACTTGTCTCCATTCACATCCGCAGAAGTGATTTCGTATCCGAAGCTCGAAGCAAATTGTTCACCATCCAAAACAACAGCGACATCCATGTCTGGTTTAAATTCGCGTCTCGTAAGTAGCACAACTTGACCTGTACCGTTCGAACGTGGTGCTCCAGCAGCGTAGGCTAATCCAGTACCGAAGAAATTACCCACAGTAACGGACATACCTGCGAAGTTAACTCTTATACTTTAATTGTTTCCAAATCATTTTACTGTGCTGGTTACACTTTTAATACTTTAACGTAACAATAAAAATACAATGTGATTGTATTTATTTATTGAAGAAATATGTTCGCACCCAGGTAGCTGTATTTACTGACAGGAGAAGAGTCTTGCATTGGAGCATTATAAACGGTATTGTCTCTTGTTAAAAATTCATCCGAAATGGTAAAAAGGTACAAAGTTCCTTTCCAAGTGTGTGGACCCGGTGTACCAATGACAACGCGATCTTCTGAAGTAAGTACTCCACTAGTTCCAGCTTGACAGTAGCCAAATTGTTCGTGCGCCCTGAGACAAGAACGGAGCTTTTCATTTATTAGATAAACGAGAGAAATATTTATCTAGAGACTGTTATATTACTTATTCGTTGGCTTTCCAGAGCACGGTTTCTTCAAATCTTGATATTTTAAATCTTGCGTCAATATGTAACATTGTCCTTGGCCCCATTGGGAATCTGCAGTTTTTACGATGTGTCTATGTGCACAAACCTAGAAATTTATGAAATAGTGGCACAATCAAATAATTAATAACGTGGATAAAATTTGAACCAACGCTTACCATTACTTTACCACCAATGCCTTGACTTCGGACTGTTACTCCCAACCACTGGTTATCTTTAATTTCGTCATTACCTGGTGGCACTAAGTCGTCAGATTCGAAACCTAAAAAATGAAAGGTAAATGTCAGATATACAATATTATTCATGTTTCAGTACAAACGTAGATATCACTAAACAATACTTTTATGCCATTTAAATTCATTGTCATTCGCTGTTTTATGTTGCCCAATAATTTATTGCCGTTTCCAATGAAAGAGCAATTCTTCTTTCTTTAATAGCATCATGTTCGATAGATACTGCATTGCCGAGTAATAATAATTATATAAATATAACGAATGATAAGCAAAAAGATAAGCAAGTAGATGTTATTGCATATGTTAGAAAGTGAAATTTGTTTGTTCCTCAATTTTTTTTAAACGAAATAGAAAAGGGATATGAAAACTAGATAAAATCATTATGCATAAAATTTCATGCTAAAAAAAATAAAGTATATGCAAAGAAAATGTGTTAGAATTTGTTAAAAAGCAATAGCAAAGAAGTATGAGGTTCGCTGTGGTAACTAAAGGAATGTCAAATTCTGCATCTCTGGACGCATCGTTTCATCTTTCATCTTATGCACAAATGCAAACATGTTAAAACATTCTATAGTTAGTACAGACACGATTGCATAATTGAATTTGAAAAAATATTTTCACAACAATATTCTTTGGATCTTTTTAATGCAGACAACAAGTGTCACAATTTAAACTGTCATGCTGAAATATATGAAACAATTTACGCATAATCACAAGAAAGTTTTAGAAAAATTGCAAAATCGCTCGTTCAAATAACACCATTCATCGACTTACTTGTATCATACAGACCCCCTTCTGCTGCTCGTTAACCAACACATAATTTAACAAAAAAATAATCTTAGTATGTGTACGACATAAATTAAAGCGTGATAACTTAACGACTCTATGAGACATCGACATCAAAAATAGCATGCACATCAAATTAATTGAAATTACATGTAAATCCTGTATTAAAAGCAAGCCTTTTTAATTCTTATACTTTAGTTCAATTTAATATATTGTTATACTTAAGTACAAGAATTAAACCACATAATATACAATTTTATCTTATTAAATTAATTCTTACGAACTACGATGTGTTATTTAATCAAATATAATTTAAATCTGTCCGAACGGACTCTCTCGACTACTGAACATATATAGTAATGCGATAAAATAGATATTTCCAATTTAAAACATACTTAATCGTCCATCTGTGATCACTTGAGTACAGTCGCTTTGAAACGTTGTTAAAGGACACTGCCATAACGCACCGGATCTATTAGTTTGTGGTTGCCTATTTTGGCCCAAGGGAGCACCAATTAACATCCTGCAAAACGTACAGTGTTAACAGTTCTACAATACACAGATAATAAAATAGGAGCTTGTATAATTCCTAGATAAATATTTCATGGATGCTGCTTCGCTACTTTACGCTTATGTATGTGTAACTATTTTAGGTTTCAATTATCCAATGGACTAAAATTGTATCGAGTAAACAAACACATTACTCAAATACCTTCAGCTGTGTAGAATTTTTATACCGTTCTGTACTGTGTTTAATAATAATAGAAAAAAGAAACGGTGTTGCTTACCAACTTTTCGGTTTTTCCGTGCCATCGTCGGAAATTTCTTGATGCTCGGCCACGGAATAACCGAAGTAAGAGCCATTTAGTCCCCTTTTGATAACAGGTATTCTTGGCTCCAAGTTGAAAGTATACACTAAGCATACGTTCAAAGTGAACCAAGTTAATTGATAAGTTCTCATTTTTGGTTAACTTCAATCGTTTGCCCGCATGTATACAGCTCGATGTTCGTCGAAGCTTACGAATGAATTTCAGAGCTGGTATGCGCTCTTATCGACGACACTATTTTTGTGCGCTTCTCTTAGCTTTATTGCCGTGCCACTCAACTTACACCTTTTAAACAGGCACAGCACAAGATCCACCGGATCCACCCACACAATCAGCACACTTCAAGTATTTTTCAGAGAATCAAGGGAAGAACTGTCTCCTTATTTTGCAGAGGGCAGCACTACGAAGTGGCAAAATATCACTGACAATCTAAATTCAAATGAAATTCAATTATTTCGAACATTCTTGGAATATTTTCTTAAAATCTCTTGCCTAATAAATGTAGAATTAAGATTTGCAAATAGCAAATATGTGTACAGAAATTCCACTCAAATCTGTACTTCATGCTCTGTTTAAATAATGAAAATTTTAAATTTTTCATTATTGTAATCGAACTGCGAACGCTATAGTCATTTTATTGAAAAGAAAATTGTAATAAATGGATAGTGAAAGATACTTGTATAATTCTTCAATACGTGGAAGAAGAATTTTATGATATTTAATATTGTTTTATAATATAAAATGTTAACTTTATAACACATAGCAATCGCTGTTTTGAGAAAAGGATTTAATACGAGTACTATTGCAACAGAAATTTCAAAATAAATTAAAATATTCAATATTTGAAAGAGGATAGAATAATTTTGATTAATTACCATCAATCACAACTGCAAACACTATAACCTATCTTAGAGAGTTTGTCAAACACATGCTAAAAACGGCATAGTACAATATTTATGACAGTAAAGTACCTTAATATTTTTTAAAAATGCATTATTTTAAATACAGAAGATTTGCTACAGCGTTTAGCATAGTAAGAAACATGGGTAAAGACACAGTTTTAAATCATAAGCTTTCCTTTAATTCTTAACCTAATATCTTTCAGTTTCTTTTATAATTCCTATTTAATTAACGAGTGCCTTGAATTGTTCATGTCTATTTGACATAAGGATTGCTGTTTCAGCCACTGTAAAAAGGTTCTATCGCAAGACAAATATTCTCTCAAGCAGTGGAAAATTTGAGATTACTCTCGATCAGAGGAAGCTCAAGACACCGAGAGGAAAGATATTTGAAGTAGACAGCAAACCGCTCGCGTTAGCGATAGCTGCGGAATGGGACGCACAGAAGGAAATCATCGACAGAAGTAATATGCATTTGGTAAATCATTCTTTAGGCGTATAAACATATTACAATTTATCTGGTTGTAGAAATACATGTTCACATATCTAACTTTGTAGACGGCTCTGTGTAACACTGTACTAGATAATCCTCACAATCACACCAAATTGGACATGGCGAATTATATTGTGAACTGTTTAGAAATGGATACAGTTTTATTTCATTCGAATGTAAGTATGCAGCTCGCCCCTTTCAGTAGCTCGGGTCACTTGCTAGACAAGAGAATATTATGTTATAGGAGACCGAAGAATGGACTAAATTACAATCCGACAAGTGGGACCCATTGGTCCAATGGTTTTGCGACAATTACAGAGTAAATCTGATGAAAACTAAAAGTATAAATGCTCCGGCAGTCTCTCCGGAAACTAAAGCAGTATTGATAAGACACTTAATGTCTTACAGTTACAGCGCGGTTCATGGTAAATAACTTTATTATTAACATGTATAAATATGATAAAAAATTCATAATACTGTCTTTTATCGATAGGTTTCATGTACGGAGTTGACGCGGTCAAATCTGTGATACTTACTCTGGCTGCAGCTGAAAGAGTCATCAGCATAGAAGAAGCAGTAAAATTGTCACGTTTAGAGGAAGACTATCAGGTCTTTATATGAAATTATTCGTTAAATAATTTAAATAGTGTTCGCCTTTAACTGTTTAATGTTACTCGGCATTTCTCTGTAGGCTTCTCACTGGGGGTCCGTAGAATGGTTTCACGATCAGAATAAATTCGACTTACAATCTCGTTTAGCTGCAGCCATCTTATTTGTGCATTTAAATTCTTACTCTGTGACATGCCGACCGAAGAGCGGCGTAGAAAATATTAGTTAATGTACAAGGGTCAATTAAATGAACCTTGAACGCATAATAATACAGTAACAACAATTTTGCTAGTCCGAAGTGTGACAAGAGGATGAATTAACAGAGGATAATGATTCTATTGGTATGGAGCAATCAGAACCCATCCACTTCTTTGTACAAATGCAACTGAAATAATTGATAAATATCAGTGAATCAGATACGAAGACTGTCCATTAAATTCGACAAGAGGCTCACCTATATGTAGCTCCATGATTCAAACATACTGCACCATTTTTACATGAATGACGAATGCACTCATTGCGGTGACACTCGCCGACACCACGACCCGTTGCCGGGCTAGAACTTGTTATCGGATAAATTGCGTTTTCTGCGCGCAGCTCGATATCGAATATACAACCAGAAAATCCAGTGTGGAGAGGCAGATCGTGCGGTAAAGACTCAAAGTTCTTTGATTTGTGTCCACCTGAGTAACAGTAGCATTTGGAGAATTATTGTTCTTTCGTAATAGAAATCCTAGCGAATAAAGATACGGAATGGAGAGATTACGAACCAATGTACAGTATCGGGGACACGTCAAGTCTAGTCATGGATCCAACCACTCGCCCAGTCACGTTACCTATGCCGTCTACTGCGAGCCACGCGTCTCGACCACTTCTCCCAACTCGAATCGTATGCGCTATGTAACTCTTACTCGCCGTTGCTGGCACTGCCGCAGCGCTCAGGGGAACACTTGTAAATATTCTGCGCACACCTATCAAAATATTACCGTGAAATAAAAAAATACGCGAACGATACATCATGATGCACGTTTACCTGCTCCCAAGTCCCACGTTAGCATGATGTAGCCACGAACAAACGTAACGGAGAGATGGTCCGATAGGTCACGGCGCGATCCGCTTTGCCCTATATAAGCTATCAGAGATATTTGCTCGAAAGTACGTGGTATGAGCTTCATCTTCAATTCCATGGTATCTTTTATAGAATTGGAGACACCGTAAGCGACGTAGGACGAGAATCCAGGTACGATTACCGAGAACGATGGTCGCGTTAGAACAGTATCTGGAAGTTTTGCGATGAAACATTCGCATGCTCTGTAGTTTAGATGAAATGCGCGATGGCGATTACCTTCTTCGCATAAAAGTCCATGAGTGCCGAGCGGGCAGACGCAAACAAAGCCGGTCCCTGGTGAACTGATGCAAGTTGCACCCAACGCGCAAGGAGTTTCATCGCACGTTGAGCGTTCGCAAAACGGGCCTGTATATCTGTCCAATTAAATAATACTCTGTTTTGTGAGATTTTGCAACAGCTACTAACTACCACGTCTCTAGTTGATTAATCGAACGAATTATCTTACCCAGGTATGCACCTGCAACCCACTGCGCCGTTTATCTCTTCGCATGCACCAAAATTCTGACACGGATTCGATAAGCACAGAAAAGATACACAGTCCTCGATTTGAAACGTTTCCGTGGAATCGTGGATAAAGTGACGGGGGACATCGTTTATCTATATTGATAATAAGTCATTTCAAATATGTATAAGGTTGCTTTTATAAAGTTAGTTGGAACAGTAAATAATTCTCCATTTGTCGAAGCGAGGCAAACCTTTAACGAGTCCATGCAGCCAGTAAATCCCATGGAGACATGAGAAAAATATTGTGAGAATACTGATGGTATGCCACCTAAATGTAAATTGGCATGTTGTGGAAGATTTCCTTGTAAAGGTAAAATTTGTTCACCGCTGACTGCTGAAGTCCCATTCACTAACAAGCGAGCTGAACACTTGTTAGTTTCATTTCCCATGAAATACTGAAACCTACAAATGAAAAAATAAACACATAAAATGAAGGTACTATAAATACACAATGATAATCAAGAGAAAGTTTAAAAATCACATTTGTCTGCGTATATAGAAGTAATATTACTCTAACTTTGCTTATCATATTGGTGTCACTGGTTCCTTTCGAGGGATCCTCTGACCTTTTAAACTTTCTTCCGACTATCACTGATATTTCATCCACATGTTATACCTTGTATCGATATCTACTTCGTATCCGTTATCAATAGGCGAATCTATCTCACCAAGCAACATGGTTTCAAGTCCACAGGAGAATTGAAATTTCAAGGAACCATATTCCAAATACACGAGAGCGTATTTTTCATCGTCGAAATAGACATGCAATATGATGCCATCCTTGAAGCGCGTTCTGAGTCTCACGAAGATTCTTAATGTGGCATTCTTCTTATTAGAAATCTCTACGCTAACCTGCTGTCTCACATAAGATTTCCCACTAAAGGCTGCACGCGTTATGCTAGGGCCAGTTTTGCAATCTCCACGACGAGAGCAATTGCACTAGAATTACATAGCAGTTATATTAATATTTCTATCAGTACCGAAGCATTGAATAATGTATTAAAGATATTGCTTACATCACTGTCGTTACGTGCAGGCGATGCAGTAGGACTTGTACATAATACCCCCTGGCATTCAGTGCTACTCTTTATTGTTGTTGACGACTGTTCATGTTCGCTAACAGTGGTACCTTCCTCTAATACTGGTCGAATAATAGTACTACTTGTAGACGAAGAAGTACCATTAGTCAATGGAGACGTAGAACTCTCCAAATCTGTACTTGAAGACTTTAATGGCTGTGTAAACGTCCATTTATCTGTGAATAGGGGAGGTGTGGTTTTTGGCACTTCTACCGCCGGCGTACTCGGGTCTGAACTTCTATTTTGCCAAGGCTCCGCGAAAGTCGAAGCTGACGTAACAGCAGAGAACGAGGTGCTTGTTTCATTTCCTATTGTCGTGGCTTCCTCCGTAGTTTTCTCCGCCGATGTAGTTACCATAGGATGAAACCTAAATGACAATGGAGCATGTGGAAACGTTCGTCTTATTCTATTTATATTTTAATCGATTTTACCCTGTACTTGGAACGTATCCAGTCGTGCTACTCGCTTCAGAAGAAGACGTATCGCTGATGGTCGTAAATGGCCTAGTATCTTCTCCTTGATAAGTAGTTTCAATTGTGGTGCTTTCGTTGTGAATCGATTTTCGTGTCTCATATTCCGTTTCAACCTTCATCGTCGGAGTCATCGAGGAGGTCTCGCTCCAAATAGAAGGAAATGTTCGGGCTTCCAACGAGACGCTCTCGGTTTTAGATACTTCTTTGGTCGTAGCGGAATACGCCGAGACGTCAATAACAAATGGCGTAGTCTCTGTGCTACTACCACTGCTACTACTGAAGAAGTTAACACCATTCCTATCTAAAGTGGACAATGTTTCGGTGAATGGGTACCATTTCGTGTAAAGACGACTGGTACCAGTGGCGGAAGTCGAAGACTGTGCCGTCGTGGAAGCAGTCGTTGACGACGATGTCTCGCTTCCCGGCAGTGTCGATGATTTTGCTGGAAAGAAAGTACTGCCAGTGATCCCCTTATCGCTATCAGTCTCAAAGGTTTCTTCGAGGGTTGACGACGCGGTCGATGGAAGATCATTGTAGACACTGCAGAATGGCCCACCGTAGAACGTTGGGCAAGAACAAGTGAAGCTGTTGATACCATCGACGCAGGTGCCTCCATTCTCGCAATTCGCAAATTTAGACTCGCAGTCGTCGTATTTTAGCTCGCACAACGTGCCGTGATAATCTGGGACGCAGTAACAAACTGGTCGCTCGTCCTCGAACAAACATATTGCATTGTTTTTACAAGGATTCTCCTCGCAGGGTATGATGGCCTTGTCGCAATCTTTGCCTGTGTACCCTTACAGAGAACAGTTACCATTAACGAGCTTGACCCTTTGTCTCTACATCACGCTTCAGAATTATGAGCATACTATCTGTCGATCTAAGCATTTGATCAAATGGGAATTACCGAATAGGCAAGCGCAAGTATACGAAGCGGGTACGTTGATGCAGAGACCCCCGTTTTTGCACGGCGATGTAACGCATTCGTCGATGTCCTCGTCGCATAATCGGCCTGTCCACC
Source organism: Andrena camellia (assembly GCA_029448645.1). Lineage (NCBI taxonomy): Eukaryota > Metazoa > Arthropoda > Insecta > Hymenoptera > Andrenidae > Andrena > Andrena camellia. The sequence continues at coordinate 46,172,891 of CM055676.1, read as the reverse complement.
CTGTTCAATGGATAAAAACATTGGTAAAGCATCATTCGTAGCTTTGTAACAGATATCGAATACCTTCGGGGCAGCGGCAAAAGAAGGAGAACCCAGGTCCCTCCACGCATTCGCCTCCGTTCTTGCATATAGTGTCGTTACAAACTGAGGCATCGATTTCGCAATAATCACCTTAACAAAAAAAGAAGAGGTAAAATAGAGTGTAAAGTAGACGAAGGCACGACACATATCTCTATATTAGTTCTCTACCTGAATATCCATCAGGACATTGGCAAGTGATGCCATCGTAGTCAAGGCAGGTACCGTTGTTCAGACAGGGTTGATTCGAGCACTCGCTGTACCTTTGCTCGCAATTTATGCCTGCAAGTACACGCGACGTGCCAGGAAAACGTAATCCAAAAGCTACTCAACGGGGACATCGATAGGAGATAATATTCCGCGAACAAAGCGACAATTCCAATTCGATTATGAATCATTACTAGTGGTCTATAGCTGATCGGTACTAGCATAGTATTTCGACTTTGCACTGCACTGCCCGGTGAAGCTCACGCACGTGCATCATTTAATCATCCTCCGTGCTAACATGTCAGCGTGTCTATATTCGCACATGCGATAGAAAGTAAACGCAAGGGATCACGAGTTACCTACAAAACCCTCGGCACAGGTGCAATTGTACGCTGCAACGGCGTCGTTGCATGTCCCTCCGTTCAGGCACGGATTGGACCAACAATCGTCCCAATTAATCTCGCAGTTGATTCCAGTGTAGCCGTCGATGCAGTAACAAGAGTACGTGCTGTATTATGCACGCGGAATGAACATTAATTGCATTAACTACAAGTAATTATACTAACGAACGAATACACTAACGCAGCAAATCGTACATTGGCCCAAAAAAGCTAGCGCGAAAAGAATTCTTAGCGTTTAAAACAATGCGCTCGATCCAACGATAACTAAATCTCCAAACGAATAAATTTTACAAGTCACAGTAGTCAATCATTCATTCGTATACCTGTTTGGATCCTCTAAACAAATTCCGTACATACAGGGATCGCCGCTGCAGTTTAGTCCTTGTGAGAAACCAGCCGTTAAAGCAAAAAGAGTCGTCAGTACGAGGATCTTTTCATTCATGAATTCTCCAGTTAGCTTCCTTATATAATGCATTCTAAATAAAAAGAGGAAAAGCGCGTGATTCCACTTTACGTGCTTACTACAGGTCATTAAGAACGTTCGCGTGAGTGAAACGCGCGCGTATTATTTAACGAACGTTTCCCAAACGTCAATTAAAATTAATGGTCTGACGGGGAACGATTTTTATTTCTAGCGACCCATCCACCATGCCGGCTATAGATCATTCCATACGATTCCAATTACCTTTGCGTACTCGATGATCGTCGGAGGCTAAAAAAACGTGAACCGCCACCAAATACGACACATTCCCTAGTTTACACTGCTCCTGGACGATATAACTACCTATGTATCATATACATATGTAATATCTAGCGTAGGTGGTATTTGTTGCAGGTAGCCGACTACCTGGTAGTCTTAGCAACGCTCATCTACACAGACGATGACGGTATATCGGCTACGCTTGCGTGAATATTCGCTTCGTCGATAATAAACAAAAAGATATACGTCGATACTATGTATTTTTATCACCTTCCCCCGAAATTCGTAAACGGTAGGTTTGCTACCAAATAATGGGAGGGCGCGAAAACGCGAGGTGCCGTAATTGCAGAATTCTAGCTCTATTTTAGGCTGAATCAGCACGCGGCAATGAGCATGAAGTAATACCACCACCCGTTCATACATGCCCGTTGCCGCTCGAAATTCATGAAATTCATCTAGCTAACTGTACAGCACGCGCGAATCGTCCAATACAAATGAAAGTCTCCAAGGTGCACGGGGTCATCGATCCCTCCCCCGAACCCCTCACTCTCTCATTCATCCCTACGCGTAAGGTTAATGTAACTGTGCTGACCTATATGAATGATCTATATATTATATATGTTACATAATCGGTGTATTTTCTCAAACGTATATATATATACGGAGAGGAAATTCAGGAACGCAGATACTACGGTAGCCACCGTCGACGAGGACGGTGATCATCCGGTGCTTCTTCCTCGGCGAAGAAGACTTCGAGCTTTACAACTGAAAGAGCTTTACGCTGAAAATGAGTCTCCCTGATATCGTAGAACCAGAGATGGTTGAGGGAGTGCTGGTGTCCCATTTGAAGAGGAACAACATTCTGGACCAAGGTCCACGAGCATGGACAATCGATTACTCGGCATTGGGGGGTCGCGGGATATTCGCCGCTCGTGACATTCAAGCCAACGAGTTGATCTACGTGGACGCGCCTTTGGTGATCGGGCCGAGGCGCGTGGGCAAACATTTGCGGTTGTGCGTGTGCTGTTACAAAATCGAATGCCCGTTGTTCCCGTGCGATCGCGGGTGCGGATTGCCGGTTTGCTCGGTGCAGTGCGAGGATTCGCCTAAGCATGCCAACTACGAGTGCCAGTACCTTAGGTCATTGGTACCGACCTGCGGGACCGACTGGTCCTTGGACTTGCTGATGGCTGTGATACCTATACGCGCGCTCTTCATGACCGAGGAGCAGCGCAAATGCTTGGCCGCGCTTCAGAGCGATCAGAGTCTTATGCCTAATTACGAGGTGCGTGTACAATTTTCGGGTTTGCATTTCTTATCGGAGTGCGGTCGAGGCGGAACAGTTGGAAGAAACGTATAGTGAAGCAAAAAGAGAAGTAGATAATATTGGAAGTCAACGTTTCTGAGAAACAACTTAGATATGCTTCGAGTGCTTCACTAGGTTTCTTCCATCAGCTATACTTGTTATAATTGCCTGACTAATGAGGGAAAGCTTTTTAATATGGAACCAGGCTTAAAATGCAGAGTGCCTTTGGTAAAGTGTTACAAACCATTTCATGAGAAGCTAATGAGACAATGACATCTTCTCTTCTTCTTTGTAAAAAATGACGTCAAACATTCACATCTGTTAAATGCTTTTCAAGAATGTTAGTGGCTAATATTCTAGGACTGGTTGGTCCCATTTAAAGAGCGATCGCTTCATAAAATATAGAATAGTAAAATTAAGAGTAATAAAATAGTGTAACAGCCATCGTCAAGTATATAACACTGATGGATTTAACAATTATTTACGCCCGACATTACACCACAAAATACAGTAGATGTATATGAAAACAGCGCTACGCTTTCCACTTGTATCTCGTGATTTTAATTATAACGGATGCCTGCAACAAGGTTGAACTGCTTCAACGAAACGTAGCAAATCCACCAAGCGAAGAAGATGTGGAATTAATGAGACACGTGTGCGGGGCGTTCAACACGAACGGGTTCGAAACGGTCAGCGTCCAAGATAAAGATCATTCGTCGAGTTTACGCGGTCTTTACCCTATGGGAAGTATGCAGAATCACTGTTGCGTACCGAATACCAGACACCACTTCGATGGGGAACACCGGCTGTACGTTAGCGCGACTCTCCCGATTTCCGCTGGAGAAGAGCTGACTATGTCCTACACAAGCCTATTTTGGGACACGACGCTGCGAAGGCAATTCTTAAGCACCACCAAACACTTCTCCTGCGCATGCAAGAGATGCAGCGATCCTACGGTAAATCTGTAAACAATCGCTCTGCGTAAACATTACTAGTATCTACTTAGAAATTTATGACTACTACTACTGGTAGCTGAACAACTTTCTAAAAATATGTGGTAACTGTATTTGTATAATAGGAATTGGGATCTAGACTAGGAGCACTATTGTGCGCATCCGATCACTGTCCTGGGAATATGTTAGCCAAAGATCCTCTTAATATGGAAACTTCTTGGACCTGCGACAAGTGTTCGACAACTTTGAAGAACCGACAGGTATTTATATATTTATTCGCACACTTTGTGTACAACATCGAAGGCTACTTCACGCGGATATGTCTAGTGTTGTTGCATATGATCTCCTCAGAAAACTATGGGCACATCTTGCAGGTTAATAGTTTATTATTTCCTAGCTGGCTTATCTCTGCTTGCGTTTCTTTTATCTCAAAAGGAAAAATGAATATATACTATGTATTCTAATAACAAAACCATTAGGTACTACAACAGAAATGCATAGCTATTAGTAATTATAACTGAACATTATTAACACTACTTGAAGAGCAATGTTGCGTATAATTGCTTTTTATTGATTAATAAAAAAAAACCTGTCATGTTTAGCTTCAATAACTTTCTCTCAGTTGCAGGTACTCTGTTTTTTCTTTTTTCATTAGATACGTTCGATTCGTTCTGCCTTGGCAGCAATAAGAGAAGAAGCTTCCTACAAGAGTCCGCGGGAGATATTCAAATTTATGCAAAAGGAAATTTCGGCTGTGGTTCCTCGCAGTAATTATCTCATTATGGACATGAAGTTTCGGATCATTTCATACTTCGGCAGAACTGAGGGTCTTGAATGGGCAGGTACACGAAACACATATCTGTATCCTATTCTGAAATCATCCATCTGTGTTATATCATTTTGAAAATTATATTAGATTTAACTGACGCCGAGCTTGATACGAAATGGAAGTTCTGCAACGATTTACTCTCCGTCTTGAATATTTTGAACTGCGGTGATTGTAAAAAAAGAGGTAAATTATTTCCCCAAAAGCTTAATCTTCACTACGTGTGCCGATCTTTGCCTGTAAAGAAAATAATTTTAGTCACGTTTCTCAATGTCTCAGGTCTCATTTTGTATGAACTATATTGCACAAACGTTGAAAAGATGAAACGGCTTGAAAAGAAAAGCACTAAAGATGGAGGTTCACATTCATCTATACAAGTTTGTTTATACTATTTATTTATTTGCACTGTTTTAATAAGGTTTTATATTTACATTATATACTTTCTTTTTAGAATAATGAAAACGAACGTCTATTAGAAAAAGCAATGGCTATACTACAGAACGATGTTGTTTCAGTTACTACTTTTGAATACGATAAGAGATTCTTTAAACAACGTTAATTGTTGTTTGAAAAATAATACGAATAGCTATCTTTTAATAAGGTAAAATATTCATCTTTCCTCGTTATAAACGGTCATCTTAAATGTACACCAAATTTAATTAATAAGACACCTGACAAGTGTTAAAGAATATTAGAAAAATAATTTTAGAAGTATAAAGAAGCACACAAACCTTTTAAAAATAATTTTTTTTCCCTTAAATTTTAGTATCTTGAATGAAGAGAGTATTTTTTTAAACTCAAAGAAAAGAATATGATATATAATACCATTAATATAATGTTCTAGTTATCGAAGTCTTATGTTCTTTGAATAGAACTACTCATAATATTCAATCTCAATGGTTATAATTTCCATAAAAAAGAAGTATGTAAATATTGAATAATATTTAAAACGACGATTAATTATAGTAAATCAAAGGTCTACGTATATTAAGAAAAATTGTACCAATTTAATTCTTTTCTACATTGCACCATAAATGGCTAAATTGGCTACAGCGAATAAGCGAACGGCTGAGCCAAACTAGCGATTAAGAAATTTATGCACTTCTGCCCTATGCTATCCTATCAATATAGCAGCGAAGTGCAATTCTGGGAGTCATGCCCTATAAATAAAAGCTCCTTTCACACAACTTGTTGTAATAAACATTTCGCTTCCTCGTACAAAGCTGTACAAGGTCTCAGAACTTCTAAATCGGAATCCACGTCCTCTTCAATATTTACATTGCTATTCCTATAACAGAATAATGTAATACATGTGGTCATACTATGTTGTATCGTCAAAAACTAATGTAGAAACCAATTTACCTATAAAGAAAGTCGTCCACACCGGGTAACATGTCGTTATTTAAGTCGCGCAACAAGCGATTGCGTGTAAGCGCTGTGTGCATAAACGCGACGTTGTGAAGAAAAAATTCCGTGTGATCTGTAAATAAATATTCGTTGATGTACACCTGTATTACAATGCGCAATTCTCCGTAAAATTATATCAGACAATGTACCATCTTTGCCATATTTCTTCGTCAGCTTCTTCATCAGATCTTCGCCCGCATGTTTCGCGGACACACCGATCCTATGGAGAATTGCTTTGCATTGCCAACGATTTTCTACATTCTGATTACACGATGCAGGTCTTCGAAGCTGTGTTTCTTTAACAAGACTTTCCCAATCAACTCCTAAAGCATCGCCCAGACCTTTACCACTTGTCTTAATATCTTCCTCCAGTTCGCCATCAGAAATTTCTTCAAAGTCCATAGTTTCCATGTTTTCATCTTCCATATTTCTGCGTAAAATTTTAGTCGTATGAATATGCACGATGATAAGACACTTTAATTTTCTACTTAATTAATAAAAAGAGTCAATGAAATATTAAATGTAGTACCTAAATGACATTGCGTCGGCGTTATCTTTTCCTTTTGCGTTAAAGACTGTTTCCTCTATTGTGTCCTTTGGAGACGACGGAGCTGGCTCTTGTGTTGCTGTCGGGGCATCTCGCTGCGTGGTGTCGAGAGCTTTCTTATTTCCTTTCGTTTTATTTGTATCAACATCCTGTAAGTATCAGTGAATCTATGTATTATGTAGTCAAATATGTAAATAAAAAACAACGCGGGGCTCAAAGGTATAACATACTGTAATATCTTCCATGTTCAGTATGTCATCTGGATCGTCGCTAATATCGCTAAGATCACTTTCTGTATGAAGTGTTTGCAAGGATTCGTCGATACAAGTACGTTTCGATTCAGTCGCGGGGGGTTCTTTCGTTTCGGGCTTTTCTTTCGGCAAAGACTTCTTTTGAAAGCTGTCTGTGGATTTCTCTCTTGTCGTGGGCAATTTACCTTCAGCTAGTTCCATTAACTTTTTATTGATAGGTTCTTCTTTCATACTACCATAGAGAGATGCTTGTTTGGATGATGCATGAACTGTACATTCGTCTCTAGTTTCAGAGCTATTATAAGTTCTCCTTTTGCTAAGAAAGAAAAGGAAACAAAATAAATACATTATTAATTCACACGTGATGTTTTAAACGCTTTCTAAGCTGTGCTGTATAAAACCTAGTACGTACATATTAGATATATCGGTTAAATAAAATTGATTAATAGCATACCTATGCGAAGTAGACTCTCCTATTTCTAGTTCCTTTGATCTATCGTTTCTATAGTGCCCACGAATATGGACGGATTGATTATCCCACTTTCGATCGCTCGATTTCCAATCGGTCATAGAATTATCGTATCTGGAATTCCAGTCTTCATCGTGCACTTCTGACCGGGGGAGGCTATCTCTGTTATCCCATAACGCCCTCACTCGCCATTCCCTTTCTTCCCAATCAACGGGCCCATAAGTTCGATCCCTACCATGCTCTACGTCACGATGGTGACCGTCCCAGTCATCATTAGTAACATTCTCATCTCTAATAAAGGCAACAAACACAGAACAGTATTACATTTTAAAATAAATATCTCCATTAAAAGAGTGAAACTCAAAATATCTTAGTTAGCAACCTATCCATGATTTATTAAACTATTCTTAACGATTTTAATTTGATTATAGCATTTTGAAAAGACATACCGAATTGCTGTATTACTCCTCAATTTCTCTCCAGGGTAAAGCGGGTGCCTGTGGTGGTGATGATGATGTCGATGATCGTCGAAGGATGTCCTATCCGCAGCTTGAACGACGTACCTTGAATCTCGAGATCGTTCTTCTCGGATTCCACGCCTTTCTTCGAACGGGCTATCGTATCTCCTTCCATCGACAGTCTTCCTCCGATCTTCGTCGTGCACATGATGCTCGCGATAATCTAAATGCGTGGACGCTTCCTCTTGTTCGTCCCAGTGCTCAGACAGTCGGCCATAGTTTCTATTATAATTTCTATCTATCTCAATGGCGCGCCGTGGACTAGTCTCCCGCCTCTCGATCAAACGATCAACTTTGGTCGGTGTGGCACGGGCTTGATCGTGCTCGGACGTGTGGCCTCGATCATACCTGGTACTGAATCGCCTGTGCCTCTCCCGATCGTAGTGCCCGGTGTCTATTCTGTCGATTAAGTTGTCTCGCGATGTCGATAGCGTGGGTGGCGCGGACGAGGACGACGAAGACGCTATGGAGGATTGAACAGGCGGTATGGAAGCCGCCTGCGACGGTGCAGGTGCACTGTGCACACTCTTGTCAAGCAAAGACGTCCTGTCCAAAGATCTTTCTCGTGGGAAACGTTCAACGCGATCCCTGGGTGAATTTACGCCAGGCTTACGAGCCGCAGCGTCCTTATCAACGGTACCCCTCTCGTACCTATTATCAATTCGTTGAGAAGCTGTTCTGTCCCGTTCCGGAAGTGCCTTCGTCTCCGATCGTTCTCTTTCCCTATCGCCTCTACGTTCTCGAGTGCCATTCTTCTCGAAAGTACTATCCTTTCCAACTATTCGCTCCTTGTCCCGACTATAACGCGAATTCTTATCTGTCGGTATATTTATCGACGTAGAAACCAAAGAGGGGACATCCCTCTCCCTTGGTTTTATCGGCTCCTTTTCCCTATCACGTTCGCGATCTCTATCACGATCACGATCACGGTCCCTGTTGTCCCGATCGCGATCCCGATCTCGGTCACGATCCCTGTCCCGATCTCTGTCTCTCTCTCGGTCACGATCGCGCTCCCGATCTCTGTCTCGATCGCGATCCCTCTCTCGCTGCCGCTCACGACAACGTTCCTGTAACTCCTCCTTGTCCTTATCGCGAGGGTCTCGTTGGTCCCGAGCGACCCTCGAATGACCTCGTTCATCCCTCGTGTGGTCTTTGTCGCGGCGCTCCCTGCTCTTCTGTCGCGTTTTCTCACCCAAATACGCTTTATCGTCGAACTCTTTACCGATCCTTTTATGGCCCTCTTCTTGATTCGGTACTTGCCTGGTCTTGCTACTCTGCTCGCTTTTTCGAATATCTTCTCTGTCCTTAGTTTTGTCGCTCTTGTGCGGCTCGCGGTCCTTCTTCTCTACATCCCGAGATCTGTTCGTGGAAACCGGCCTATCTTGAGCTTTCGCTGGTGTAGGTTCTCGTTTCGATCTCGACGACTTCTCTGGTGTACGGCTACGTCGACTTTTTGTCGGGATCGTTTCTTTCGAATGTTGATGCTTCGATCTGTCCGATGTCGGCGGTGTTCTAGAACGTATCTCCTTCTCCTTACACTTTAGTTTAAGCCTTTCATCAGTTTTTATCTTCTCGTCTATGGAGCGACTCTTCTCTTTGTCCTGATCTTTCACTTTATCGAACGTTTTATTCTTGGCACTGTCTTTAGACAGCTCGTCCACGTCTCGTACTTTCTTGTAATGCCTGTCCTCCTTCTCTACGTCCCTGTTCTTTGTCGGTTTCGGGGACTCGCTCCTGTTTCTTTCTCTGACTTTAGCGGACGTCCCATGATGGGGAACGGATACCGAAGAACCTAATACCGTCGCCGTTGTAGACGGTACTGTCGTAGGCACTTGTATCGCGGGCGATCTTGTACGAGGGGTAGTAGAATGCTTCCTCGACGCTGACGACGAGCTGTACTTCTTTGCCGATCTGGTGCTAGCTTCTTTTTTCGTCGAACTACTTTCAAACTTACGTTTCTTCTTAACCGCTGGCTTCTCGTTCTTCGTGCCAAGCCTTTTCAATTTCAATCTGCCGAGTGCAATGAATTTCAAGATACATTTAGAAATCCGCGATTTTATTGTGCCGGGGAAAAGAAAGGTCTCGATCTCACGGATAAAGTACATTTTGCTTAATGAACTATAACGAAAGTAACTTACTTTCTCCTTCTTTCTTTATCTTCATCATAATCTGTAGAGCCGCTGTGATGGCGTTTAGATTTTATTTTCTTAACTTTCTTTCGCGAGTCGGACGTTGAACTAGAAGACGAGTCTTCGCTACTAGAGCTGCTACTACTGCTAGATGTACTTGAGGTACGAGAACTAGAGGAAGAGGTCATTGCCTTTTTCTTCTGTCTCACTTTGTCTTTTCCATGAACTTCCTTATCCTTCTTCATTTGTAACTCTAGTTCCCGCTGCAACAGCTGCCTGCGCCTCTCCAACACCTTCTCGTCCTCGTATTCCAAATCTGTTTGATTCCACTCTTCTAGATTTAAGTCGGGACTATGCGACGCCTTCTTTACGATCTTAGAAGTAAGCCTTTTAAACGGATCCTCAATAAGCTGTATATTGATAAATTCGTGCGTAAATGTCTATCCTCCATCGAAACAATAATGCAGTTTCGATAATTAACAAAATTTATCAGGGAATTACGATTAAAATAATGTGGTACTTACTCCCGTTGTACTCGCAATAGCATTATCCTTCTTGGCACGTTTGGATGGGCTTATTAACGTATGGGTATTTGCATATCTAGTTGCATAATCAAGAAAACATCGATCACTTTAAACGAAATGGGTAATAATGCCTACTTTAATCACAAAACGGCAAACATGATATTGTACTTTATACATTAAAATCCCAAAAGGAAAGGTCACTGCATAGAAATCATGTATTTCGATCAAACTTTTTCTGATGAATCCGAAGTTAAAGTGAATGTTAATCATTTAATCAGCCAAATAGAGTGACCTGATTAATTGAAGTAAAAGACTTCTTTTTGTAATCTGAATCGACAGAAAGAATAGTGCACTAACTCATGTATTCAAATCTCTGCCCGGCTGTACATATTCCTTTTTATCCATCCCTCCTCCCCACCCCAAAATTAAGTACATGGTCATATATCTACTTTCTTTTACGAACTATTGTAACTCCAAAATTATACTTACTTGCAATTCTTTCCGTACGAACAGCTGCCGTTCAGCGCCCAGTTTCTGCAATAATCCGACGAATTTTGGCCGGCAGTGACTGCTGGTTTGGTCCCCAACCTCTCAAACACGCTTGGTCGACGAGAGTCTGTATTACATTTCGTAGGGTCAACCGTTATCTTCCTTATGTTTGATTTTGACATATTATCACCATAAAACAATTATGTTTTCACAATGGAAGCACATAACTGCGGCATGCAAATATTCATTTGCTATGGAACCACCATTAAGTAAGCCAAGCCTTCACGAGGATAAGCACAGAATTCCCAGCGAATCAATGAAGCGTTCAGGAACTGAGAAACACGAGTCGTTCATTTGGCTTCATATGGTCGCCTTCCTTAAACGCGTCACGACGTTTCTCCTTTTTAATAATTACACTTATTTTCACTGTCCTTAGAGTCTAACACTTCACACGTTCGATTTAACACTGCACCAAAAAGTATGGAAAACAATACTTTCGGTGTAATGAAGTTATGAATATGGCGAGGCTCAATGCAGCCAACTTGTAGCCACAAATTTTGCGAAGAAGAGACGAGGTATCTTATTATTCTGCCAAATGCAAAAGTAACCTTTTGCAAGCTATTGCGTGCGTATAAAATAAGTATAAAATTATAATTCGGTGATCGGTTATTAAATGATATAAAGGAATGTTTATATAGTATTTAGAAGTAGAGCATAGCGACTGATGAGACAACTCATTACACTAACGGAAGTGAAACTTTCAGATTCAAATCTGCCGAGTTAGAATATAGAGTTGATCAATAAATGTTGACTTTAAATATATCGGATATTGTTGTAATATTATTTACTATGAAATAAAATAATTGGTATACGCAAATATGGAAGATTCAGTTAATTTTGAGATATATCACTGAAGAATGAGCTGGATTTAACATTCGAGTTACCCGCGAATAATTCGCTGATCAGCTTTTTGTTGTCACTGTGGATTAATCGAATAATTGTAGTTATCTGTAATTTATTAACGCACATTTACGGACAATAAATCTGTATAAAGTGTGCCAGATTTGTATATATACGTTTAAGAATATTAAAATATAGGTATACGTAGTTCTGATTGTCATTTTCACTACCTTGCATGTCACTTCAGTCGTGTTTAAGAGACGAAGTTACTTACATTCTTTCTAATTCAAAATAAACATATTATCAGTGTTTGGATTTCATCTTTTTACGATGTATGGCTATATTTTTACTTATTTTACATGTAGTTAAATTTCAAGTGAAAGATCAATTAATAATTCTTACTACTATCAATAAAACATTTCCAGACCACAAATTTGACCTTATACATTTTACCTTATCTGACAACAGGAATCTATTGTTTTGAATTGTTTTGCAGATTTGTGGACAATGGCGCATCAGTGCAGTTGCGGTGATGTACACAATGAAACGGAGTTGGGTATACAATATAATTTGTTCGGGAAGATCGATACACAAAATGTAGAATGCTTAAATGAGTGCGAAGAAGGTAGCGGGGCTACTGTGTTTAAACCATGGGAAGACAGATTAGATAGGAACAAGGTAGCTATAATATCTATGTACCCGAGTTTTATATATAATTACGACACTCATATTATGATCAATATTTTTTCTCGCAGTATGTCGAAAGTGATGTGGACAACGAACTTCTGTTTAACATCCCGTATGTTTCTTTGGTTTAATATGTTTTCCAATACTCGAAATAGATAAATATAATTTTCACTTCTTAGTTTTACAGGAAATATCAAATTAAAAGGTCTTATCGTTATTGGAGGCGAAGAAGAGTTTCATCCGCGCAATGTAAAATTGTAAGTATATCTGAATTTTAATCGTAGAATGTATAAAGTGCAATTGTGTGTGTGAAAGTGTAAAATATTCTTTGCACGTCATAAAATATCTCATGCATAGGTATAAGAATCGACCACGCATGACATTCGACGATGTAGCCACACACCCCGACCAAGAATTCGAGCTATGCATGGATACACACGGAGTGCACGAGTATCCTCTGAAGTACGTGTATTCTATTGTATTACCAACGAATTGAACGAAAGGATAATGCTACCAAGATGAATGTTTAATTAATATTTACAGGGTGGTAAAGTTCTCCTCCACGTATCACTTAAGTTTACATTTTGTTGGTGCCGAAGGAACGGACAAGATAAAAGTTTATTACATTGGATTGAAAGGAGAATGGTCTGCAGGTCACCAGCATGGTGTCACAATATGCGCTTATGAATCACGACCACAGGTAACTGATCATCCCCGAGATCGTGCAGATATTACTAGATCTATTAGTTGATTTTATCATAATAAACTAATAGAAGATCCATTCTATGTCTTGAAGTGAAATAACTCAGAAAATAAATAATAAATATTTATCTACAAATGAACAACGTATCCTGTTTATACTCCTAAATAGTATGCAGCACGTGCAACGTAGATTTCATTTACAAAAGCATTTTAAAGTAGCTAAGCTAGTTTAGTATAATATTCGTTAGCATATTTGTTAATTATGTTTTCATGAATATCTCTTTCATTCAGTTGCATCAAATGCCCGACAATTTCTCGTATTCCAATATTTATAATGAAATAAGGAGCATCGTCGTTGACTTCCCAGCTGTTTTTTAAATATCGCAGTGGGGGCTCATTTGACCAAAAACGATTTTGGATGATTTTCTCTCATTAATATAATAAGCGTAGCGTGTCGTGCTTCACGGTACAAGTAATTTCTTATTGTGCATATCGAGCTTTCTGTATCACCCAAACAACGTGCTCCTCGGCATCTCCCCTTCTCTTCTTCGTTCTTCCCTTCCACTATGAGCAGCAACTTGACGCGGGCATTCGGTATCGCGGATAACGATGTTCACTAAGTCTCGCAATTGCAACTCATGGCACACGCGACTGTCCGCTCCTCCGCCGAGACAAATAAGCAAGAGAAAAAAAGTGCCAGCGAAAATGCAGCCTGTGAATCAATGGACCACCCTCCAGCACCTGATCAAACGCAACCCTTACGAACGGACGGGGGATGGGGCTGGTTCGTCGTCCTTGCATCCTTCATAATTCACATAATTAGTACGTAACTCGCTTATCCTCATCTCATTATTCTTTCATAATTGGAGGCACTTGGTTGCTAGTAGCAACTCATCGAATAGTCCTCCAATTATAAATTAAATTCTCTAAAGCTCGTACGATTTAAAGACATCGTTCATTCAAATATAAATTTCTTATTGTGCACACTCTTATAGACTTAACTCCTTTCTTTCACAATTCTTCATATTACTTTCGTTCCGTAAAAAAGAAGAATACAGTCGTTGATTTTAATTGTAAATTCTCGGAGTATTTGTAGATCATTGGATTCGTGTGCGATTTATAACGTGTAAGTTACTTTATGCTAGTTTCTTTTTTAAAATCTATAAGCTTTATTACCACCGCGATATTGTTACCATTTCGACATTGTTATTCGTATCGTTATGCAACGCGATATCGCGGCCACTAAAAAGACTTCATCCATAAATGTCACACAGATTCTGCCCGGTATAGACGTTGCAGCAAAAAATAGTTTGATCGCTCAAGAGAACGAACTGAAAATTCCTTATATCGCAAACTTGAGTCACGATTCGGACATTAGTAACGCATTCCACTTCATCTGATAACTATGTTCCAAACAAAAATCTTATTGTTTAACAACTCCGAAATAGTGATACATAGTAGTGTTCGATAAAACGAAAGTAGTATCGATTTTATTAAAGTGCTCGAAAAGGAGCAGCATATCAGCTGTGTGCATTGTCCAGTTGTTTCATTTAAACAATGCGCGATTGAGTCGACCAAAGTCTTCCGGTATTTAAACTTTCTATCGGACGAGGAAAAGGGGGGTACTCGAGATTGCCGACGTGCTTTCCTTGAAAGTAGGGGGACACGCGTTCTACATTGCCCGAGAATGACCCGGCGATCGACTTTCCGTTCCAAAAACCAGAATGTAACCGGGCACGGAAATTATGGAACGTGTCCTCTCGCCGAAGAAGTAATAAAGAAGGAGAGAAAAAATACTTATCAACGTGCAATCGTTCGATGAACAAGGACAAGCTTGCGCGGACGCCTGCGCGTGCGTCTGCACGTGCTTCCGCACACGTTGTTTTGGGTAAATTTCCCCCCTGTTCTTTGACCTTACGCAACTCGACTCACATGCATCAAAATACGGCCACATTGTTGGCAATAATTATTGTTACCTCGTCAGCATACGCAACGGCAAGATTCTCCACAAATAGCCACGTTCGATCGCTGCGTTTAATTCCAGCGAGCCTGTTATCAATAGTAGAATCGGCGAAATGCTTTCGATCGGTCTTGAACGCTTCGGTCTGATTTATCCAAGCATTCACTCGTATGAAACAGGAGCAAGGACCTTGACCTTACACAACTTTATCTACGTTTCTTTCCCGCCTCTTATCTGCGAAATTAAAATAAATTTGTCTCGCCGCTGCGAACGTGATCTCAAACGTGCACGATTGACGATGTAGCTGCAGTTGGCATCTCGTCGAGCGTGCACGTGAGAATAATACACTTTCGTTATGTCGTTGTCGATATTCTCCTCCCTCCCTCTAATCCTGATTTTAAACTGCTATTAGATGGCGAATGAGCTGACTTAATAATGGCCGTATCGGCGTTGAAGAAATTAGGGTAACAGGGTTATCGATACCAACGAGAGTGTGATAGGAGGAGCAGGATGATCCTCTACGAAATTGCTTCACTACGAGAAAGCTGAAAGGAATATGCACACGCTTATTCAGTTCGCTTATATATAGCACCATATATATATATATATATATATATATATATATATATATGAATGAGCGAATTTGACGCATAAAAGACAAAGCCCGTGGTCGAGTCATCACGTCATTACTCGGTTATTACACTTTGCCTGCTCGTTACCATATGCATGAAAATGCACGTGTAGCGTGAAAGTTTTGATTACGCGTGACAGTAGCCTCGTGATATATAAAATCGGAGTACAGTCCCAAAAGCGTACTTTGTACCGTTCGCAAGCAGCTTTTTTAATATAACAAGTACATGATACTCCCCCTGAGGGTTGAATCCTTATCATTCGTAGAATCAAATGAAACTGACAATAAGAACAGACTTCGTTTTGCGATTTAACTTGAAAAACTGTTCTGCACTTCGTATAATAGTTACAGTTTATGATGATTATTCTTGGAATTGCTAGAGATCAAAGAAACCAAGAGCGACTTTATCGGAAGAAGCACAATGAACTTGCGCCGTAGGATAGAGATATCGCATAGGCAGTGAGGAAATGCGTGACGCGCTGCTGGTACTTGCAGTAATCAATTACATTAGAGTCTCGCAATTCACATAACTTTTATCGTTAATTCTTATAATAAATTGATTTACCGTGCAACCTATTCTTCTCCCTGGGTCTTCTGTGTCCCCCACCTCAGCCTCCTCTCCCGCCCCCCAATCCCGCACCATTTTTAAATCCAACATCAATTAAACCCGCGAATCTTGGAAACGTGTTGCGAAAGCATGCCACAAATAAAATTTACCCTGCTTCTGTAATCACTGCGCCACGCGATTACAAAAGATGCAACGATACATGTACATTCATGGCTCGACTGTTATCTATGCTTGAATTATTTTTATCCTGGAACACGATGTATTACATTGTCAGAAACGCCTCGTTCATACACAGCTTAACTAAACAATGTCGAGTCAAATTCTAGCAATCCCCTCAACAGTACAAACAAGGAAGTTACGTACGATCCTCGGCGTGTCATTCGAAGGAATTACAACCAGGAAGCATTTCCACTTATTTCTGTCTCTGTCAGTCTTTGTGGAAGAAGGTATATTGCATTGATATTTGGTTTCTTCTTGTAGCGGATGGCGTGACGTATTCCTTCGGCGTCTTTTACGTAGAACTTCTCTATTACTTCGAAGAGGGGAAGGGTGCGACTGCATGGATCGCATCGCTGTTAGTGGGAGTTACCTTGTGCTCAGGTAAATCTTCCGTTCGCCATGGGTGTCTTCATGTTGTCGAGAATCCAATGCAAGGATTTTGTTACAGGTCCGATATCGGGCTGGTTTGTTAACAAATATGGATGTCGAATAGTAACTATCGCTGGCTCTATATTGGCCAGTTCGTGTCTGCTGTGTAGCACGTGGGCCAATAACATCGTGACTCTCTACTTCACGATTGGCATTGGAACAGGTGAAGTGAGAAGAAAACAGCCACTTTCCTTATGCATACAGGGCGTAAGAATGGGTATACTTTTACAGTGTAACAATTGCTGTACAGGTTTCGGCTTTGGTTTGATCTATTTGCCTGCCATCGTAAGCGTGACTTGTTACTTTGAGAAATACCGTTCCCTTGCAACGGGGATCGCTGTATGCGGCTCTGGCTTGGGCACCCTGGTCTTCGCCCCCTGCCTAGAGTACCTTATACCAATCTACGGATGGCGAGGAACGATGATGATCTGTTCTGGGATCGTGTTGAATTGCATCGTCCTTGGATTGTTCTTCAGGCCCATTGAGCTGAGTAACCAGCGAAAGAAAAGCTCTCCAGAGGTACAGGATTCTTGTATGTATAATTGAAAGAAACATAATAATGTAGAGTATGTTGTGTGTTTGATTAGAATACTTTATATACTAAAACATTAGGGAGCATAGTATCACCTTTTATATAGTGGTAAATTTGTAGAGGCCCTCGCAGAGTACCACAAGGGGAACTGTGGAAGAAGACGCGGCAACGCGCACAGTTAGCTTTCAAAAAGACAAGAACAGGGTTCGTGTAACATCTGCCCGTAGTCAGCCTGTTTTAAATTCCAAAAATATGCTACACCAAAGCAGCTTGGAGGATATCCACAAAGAGACGTTTGTATTATTTTTTTTAAGTATTTCTTAAGACTTGGATATTTGCTGATAAAGATTCGATTACAGATCAAATGTAAAAGACTCTCCCAAACAGAAGGTAGATAGCCCTCGAATGATATTAGACATATCTATCTTAAAGAATCCAGTATTTATTCTATTTACCTTCTCCAACTTCTGCACCAGTATTGGATTTAATGTACCATATGTATATGTATTGGTACGTACACGTATTGCATCATTATTAAAACAAAAGAAAACTTGTGTTTTTAAGTACTCTAATCGTAATGTTTGTACTTATTTGTGACGATTTTAATTACATGTTTCTAAAAATCTTATACTGCGAAGCTTGGTATTGTTATTCAAATGATATTACAAACCAACAGCTTGTTTACGAATATTTCATATAAAAGTATAAGATATTATTTTAATAACGACATTAAAGGTCGATAGTAATGAAAATTCTGATTTTTATATAGCCTCAAGCTGAGGAACATGGGATTAATAAAGCGGATGCAAGTTACCTTCTTGCAATAATTGGAATTGCTAATACTATCGGTCGTATAATTTTAGGATTTATATCCGATAAACCGTGGGTTAATCGGTTATTAGTTTACAACTTATGCCTTACAACATGTGGTATTTGTAAGTATTGTTTATAACTTTTTAATAATTAAAAACCTCAGGTATTTAAAAGTAATTAGATAATGTTTACCTCCTTCTCACTTTTACAGCTACGATTCTTAGTATATTGTGCACAACTTTCACAACATTCGCAATATTCTCTTCTATATTTGGATTCACATCTGGCGCTTACGTTGGCCTCACATCTGTAATTTTAGTGGACTTGTTGGGTATGAACCGTCTTACAAATGCTTTTGGACTGCTTTTATTGTTTCAAGGTTTCGCATCGCTTTTAGGACCACCCATTGCAGGTATTATTTACAGTTCTACAGCAATAATAGCTTTGCACCTTTTTATCTCCCAGAAATTCATTGTTTCTATTTTCAAGGGTGGATGTACGATGCACTCCACACTTATAATCCTGGATTCATTACTGCTGGTGGTATGATCACTCTTAGTGGATTAATGCTATTTTTTATACCCCTTGTGCAACGAAAAATAGAAAAAAATGTGAATAATCAAGTAGTGGAAACTGCAATAAACAATGAACCTGCTTAAAATAATTCTTTATTGTAATATGAACTAGTCATTCCTTACGATAACAGTATATATTAAGATTTACTATAGGTTTCTAGCGGAAGTTTCAGGTTTCCTACAGATCATTTTTTATTGCATAATTATGCATCATCCTTTGCCCAAGTTTTTATGAAATACTTACAAACGTCGTTAATAAGTTTTAGATAAATGGCAAGTTCCAATCCATATGTCGACATTATTGTTACTTAAATCATATTGCGTCTTCACTGATTCGTCAAATTAGTCCCATTTCTAATCAACTCGCTCGCAAGTTTCTCTACGGTATAAATACAATAACACTTTAAAATAAAATCATGTACCAAATAACTCATTTCATTAATAAAAAAGTTTATACCCTTTTATTTGATACATTTTGAAGCGCACGTGTTAGATCCGTACTTGCGTACTCCCTTATGAAAAGATATAGCCTATCCACTGTTTCAGGTGATATACTTATATCAGTCTTCGCTAACTGCATTATTATCTAAAGTAACAATACAAATTTGCGAATAATATGTATTTCTTTTTATAGTAAATCATAAGTATATAGTATAACTGTTATACCTTCACTAAGTATGTTTTATGTTGTGGGCAATTAGCCATAAAATCAATTAATTGCCTGTCCATAGGTACCAAAACTGCTGTTGTATATGCGTCAACGTTGAAGCTCCTTTCTAAATCTGTACGCGAGTTTGTTGCTAACTTACTGCTGATAGCTATGAAACTCATTACGTCATTGGTCATAATTGAAGCACGTCTAAGATCATGTTCTATTACTTTGTATGAATAATAACCTCCATAACAATGCACTATAGAAAAGGAACATTAATTAATGAATGACTGGCTGTATGTGTATTGCATGCGTAATATCAATGATTCTTATTTACTATAATATAAAGCGTTCTTCGTTCTGTTTTTCTTTAAATATGATAATACATAAGCATTATTGATCGTTGTTTCGCAAACTCTGGACCCCAACAATATTCTCCTCAGATCGAATACCTTCCCAAAGGAAAATGGCAAAACGTAATCGGTAACTGTGTCGATACAAGGTGTTGTATTAAAGTCACTCCTCATAATCTTAAGGATGTTTATAATGCCTGAAAATAAAAGGAACATATTACTCATAGTACATGTAAGAATTAATTGCATTCTTAATTCTAAAAGATTTTCCGTATATTTCTGTGCAACATGCATACCTTTGAAATCGTATGCATTTGCTTTTTTAAGTAAAAGCGGCCAAAAGTAGTGTGGCTTTATCGAATAACGAAGTTTACAAGCTCTGAGCAAAGGAAGACATAAAGCATCGTCATCCTTAAGGAACGAGTAGTAGACCGCTGATAACAAGGGGGTTGTATACATTTTTCTTTTTTCAAAGACGCTACAAGTATAAATAATTTTATCTATTTCCTGCAATAATAAATATGTTATTTAGAATTAATCATATATAAAGAGCGTAGAAAATATGTTCTTCTTTTCTTACCGTACTGCAATAAACCAGGTTTTCTAACACTAACGGTTCAATTTTCGCTGGCCTAATATATGAAAGTATATTTATAACTGTATCTACTTGATTTATGTATATCAATTTCAATATGAGACGGATTTCATCGCTAGAAACCACTGATGATTTCTTTATATATCGGTACATCTGAAACCAGAAATGGCTCTTATATTATTAAATATTAATGCGATTAGAGCTGTTCGAGTACTCGACACAAGCAAACCGGGATATACTCGGTTCGAATAACCGATCCGAGCCGAGCGCTCGAAAGAACCGAGCGGCTCGAATAAAGCAAATGGCTCGGTTAAACCGTTTCTAAGTGGGTACTGATTAATTTATAATCTTGAAGTTTTCTTATTAAAAGAATTTCTAACTATTTTCAAACCCCTCGGGCTTGTGCGAACTTCGCTTTGATCGAGCCGCTCGGCTCGGCTCGGATGTCGAGCTGCTCGAATGTTCGAGTACTCAAACAGCTCTATAATGCGTGCATCAAACTGTTGTACTATAAAGATTTCACAAATTCTCACAGTATCAATGTGTTGCGTATAATTATTCACAGCTAATGTATAAATCACATTGAAGATATTCTCATTCGAAAGGTATATATTGCTTGAATCGCAAGTACAAATTTGTTCCTTGATTCCATTGATGTTATTTCTTTTAGCATAAGTGCACATGACAGCGGTGAAGGTTTCGGCGTTAGGTTTAATTTTAGACTCTTTCATGTTGAGTAGAATCTTGGATATACTCTTCAAATCACTGAAAAGTATATAAACTGAAACAGTCTATGATTAAGGAATTATAAATGCTAAAATGTAACGTACAATGTTGAATGTTTGATATATACTTAAGTAATGAGTACAAAATTCCATGACGTTTATTCATTTAATTGTATATACTTACCCCAGTTGAGAATATCCCACTATCAACGAGTTATAAATATCTATACTCGTAGGAAAATTTAGTTCCTTCAAGTGTTTCGCAAGTTCCAATGCCCCAAGAACATTTCCCTTTTCACAGTAGTACTGAATGCATCTTCGATACGTAATGTAATCTGGACGAATTTGTTTACTATTCATTTCTGTTAACAGCTCCATTGGTGAGAAGTCACCATCATTTTTTAAATATATTTGTAATAATGCATTGTAGTGAGATGAATCCATTGGGACATCTACAAAATTACAACAATAGATATACTTTCTTATTATATATATATATATATATCATGCGTAATGTAAAAACCAAGATTACTAAATAGAGATATATTATTAAATTCATACTGCACACAGATAAATGACTCCATAAATATTCTCCAAGTTTAAGTCTCTCTAATGGTAAACAATCCATCATATTATTGCACCACTGAAGTAACAAAACCGCTTGAAATTTGTGTATGCCATCTGAAACAAAATCAATCCTTTTAAATTTATAAAAAAAGAAACAAATAAAAAGAGATACAAAGTATGCCTAATAAAGAAAAGTGTAATTTGCACATTTACCTGCAGAGTTAATGTCGCATAGAACATTTTCAATTTCACTTTTCTTTATCCATCCATGTGCCAGCATATTCTTTTCTATGATTTTCATTTTCGTAAATAATGTTATCTTGTCTTCCTTACGTTCCTCGACATTTGGCATTAGTAACATATTTCTAGTAAAATAATATTCTTTGTGAACCACGTGAATGAAACTTTGTTTAACATATTATTCGAGGAAAACTAACCTCGTCAAGATGACGAACGAACTGTTATACCATTGAATTATAAACTTTGTTACTACTTTGTTTTGATTTAGTACCAAGCTACCTGGAAGGTGTCTAAAATGTTTCACGCGTCGCAGTAACGCACTTATCATGATAACTGTTGAGTGATAATACTACTAAATTTAACCTAAAGATTGTGAGAGGACCATTCACACTAAAGAATCACTTTGTTGTAAGATAGAATCGATGAGTTATACAATTTTAAGGAATAAAAGTATTTTCTATGAATTAACATTCTATTCTTTTGATACTTATAATACCTAATATGTAAAGAAGTAAACTTTTCTTTTAAACCTTTAGTGGATAAGTAAATTGCATGCTAAAATAATATTTGTATACGTAGTAATAAGAATATATGTTAAAAAAGGAATAAAATAGTGATATAAAATTACAATTAAAATTTATTCGATAAGTTCAATGATACATTACTTTCATAATCGTTAATAAGCAATACTTTTTAAGTTCAGAATGACCAGAAAAAAATTATTTATATATAGGTACTTTTGAACGTACATTTTCAGTGTTATATTTACACAAGATTCAAGTACATAAGTATGCAATTTGAAATGCGTGACATTTAAATTCTGTCGGAACCAAATTTCTTTGACAGAAGAGTACATTTATTATAAAAAATATAAGAAAAGTACAAAAGCACATTACAAAAGCAGTTTTATTAATATCGGAGTTTAAATTTATTTGTTATCGTATTAAACTTTATGAGTTTCTCGTATTATTAAATTTTTTTGTCATCCTATTAAATTTTCATCTAGATGTTACTTATTATCTCCAAAAATATATTTCCAAAGTAAGTCGTCTACTTATTTCTTACATTTTCGTACAACCAGAAGTATTCAAAATATTTTAGTATTATATATGAAGCATTCATGCACTGAATGATTTATACATATTTTATAGGCACACAAAAATGTAGAAAATGTGCCGCTTTGTAAAGTATGTGGATAGTAAACAATAAATAAGAAGAAATTTGAAAGTTACTACTAATATGAAACTTATAGCACAAAACAGCATATTCCACGGCCCTCGCACTTAAATACTTATGTTCAGTTAAGTTATTCGTTTGCATACTGTATTACATTTATGTTGGACTAACAATCGCCTTTTTGAATATATTGTTTTAATTGTATTACAGTAAAGTGTCCTAAAACGTTAAGTTCACTAAAATGAAATAGTGCTTGTATTTTAGTAAAACATTGTAAAAGATATTTAGCTATATTAACAGTTTCAGTTTCTCAATTAACATTAACCATTACAATTACTTTACAAAAACTCTTCACACCAGTCAGAGAGGCACTTGTAACAATCACTCGATTGCTTCACATTTGCGGAACACGCGTCTTTCATCCATTCTTGGAACAACTCCCTGTTCTTCTTTAGCACCAAGTATTGTCCAAGTACTACGTACGCCTGTTTATTTCCGATAAGCGTGAAAACAAATGTAAGTCAAACTTCATATTCGAATACACCTACGATATTAAATCTTTTAACCTTCCACTATGGCAGAATAATTAATATTCCTTTAAATGTCCCCTACCTTGTCAAAACCAGCGGCTTCTAATCTGCGCCCCAGGACCTCTCCGACTCCAGCCAGGTCTGTAACAGGCTTCTCACCCATCGGCTCTGCCACAAAGTTTTTATGCTTCTGCGATGTGCTCGACATGTTTCTTCTGCAATTGAAAACGATTATTCGTTTATTAATACCTTCGTAAGGACGTTATCAAGTTAAAACTTAGGAGTGGAATAAAATCGTAAAGTAAACAGAACTATCCAAGGTTTACGAGTAGTGCTTTCTATACGCTTTCAATACAAAGAATAAAAAAAGTACAATAAAGATAGGAATAGATAATAGACATTTATAAAAACATACATCTCTTTACGACGTCTTTTGCACAGGAAATTCAAATTATTGGTACCAGGCAGTAATTATATATAATTATTATCTCTACCGTGTATCAAGGGATTTGTTTAATGATGTAAACACGACATCCGCAATTATCTAATTGTCGCTGCAAATCCACAGTACATGTACTCGTTGATAAAATGTGTGTTTAAAAAAAAATTGCTTAAACACAACACTATCATAACATCACGTATGGCGGAGATTTATGTGAAATCTATAGAACGGAAAACTTTCATCCGATACACGTAATGGCTGATTTCCATGTACCTGAAATAGTTATATATTTTTATCACTATATTACACTGTATATAGTTAATAAAAGTCATATTCAAATTTATATTAAGATTAACATTTAAATACTGAGCGAGAAGATTGTTATTAAACGCGACAATAAACTCTAGAATATATTTCCAAATTTCGACAGTATTCTCTTATTCATTTATACAAAGTTCGCAATACAGGTTTCTTATGAAATATCATTTATTAATATTTGAAATACAAGGGTAAACGCGATAATAAAACAAATATATATATATATATATATATATACACGCAGGCGTCGAAATATAAAGAGATTTTATGAAAGTCAGAAATGCGTTATGAACGAGTTTTAATAAGCAATATTTCAATAGCTTTTGTGACTCGTGGGAACGATAAAAATTATTACTGTCATTGTTGCACCGAATCGTACAGTATCGCGTTATGAAGAAAAGAGAAGAAAATGTAGCGAGTTATGACATACTATTGACTTGCAAATTTTTCGGCGACACACACCGTAAAGTGTCGACACCATCGGTGCATTTGTAAGCAGAAAGCGTTTCGTTTCTCGTCTATTCGGTCTACGGAATTGGGTTATTGTCGGAAAGAACGAGGCGGTCAATATGTGAAACATAAATAGAAATGTGTACTGTTGCCGCGATGTTTTAAAGCTTTCGTCCATCCCCCGCGGAATAACTACAAAGCTCGAATCGATACGACGGTTTTCGGGATTGTTTGGGAAAGTTGAAATTTTTGACATATACTGTGCTCCAATCGCGGAAGAGCCGTCATGTTGTGTCAACGTAATCCACGGCAGCACTGACGCCTCTTCAGTAATTAACCAAACAAAATGGACACCGAGATAACGATTAAGCGAACATTTGTGCAGTAGATTTACATGGAACTTCCAGGAAAATGGGATTAACGTGTGCGCTACAGTGAGTCTTACTTGACCATTCCTAAAATCTTATTATCAATAATAGTTTAGCCTCCCCGATAACGTCTGCGAATCCCTTACACGTTCTTTAATTTAGCAATATTGGAGCATAATTTTGACACTTTCATCTAGAACGAAAAGTGTGTTTTATGCTCGTAGATGTTATTCTAACACTTGAAATAGAATTCTTCATTCATCTCCTCTAATGTTTCACATTTCAATTACATCTATTCAGGATATCATTTCTGGCTCCTCTGATGAAAGTAAGAGCACCAAATCTTTACCCTCATTTCTGTTTTTCCGTACAGAGAAGTACAATAACGTGAATCGCATATCAATGTAATTACATACATACCACGAGCCTTCGGCAATTGGATTACATTTTCTATGATTCAGATCATATTCGATTCGTTAAATTTTGACAAGGATTAGAGATGTTTCTAACAATGTGAAGCATTAATAAATATATAATATAATAAAAAGTTTAATCATAAGATGATACAAAATTTATGTATACCATTCTCTTCAATATAATTGTATAAAGTTATTGCACTATAATGCGTTGCATTGCATTGCTTATTTCACACATAGTTCTATGCATTTTCTAATTTGTTAGAACTTAGATGCAAAGACTAACATACTCCTTAAATTGCCAATCTTGATAAAATCATAAAACTCGGTTCATTGACACTGATCTTGTAAGCAAGGTAAGCGTACAAGTATTTTCTGTAAGCTTTCAGTAATCAATTATTTTCTATTAACATCATTAATTTACGAGTTTACAAATTAACAAAAGTGTGCTACCAATCAGTTTGTAACTTCATTCTTGTTCAATTCAGTAACAAGAGATTTCTTATGCCTTACCCTTGTGTGCCACCAAAAATTGTATCTGATTTAACTATTTAGTATTCAAGAAAACAGTTTATTTATTTTTCACAAAAAAATCGAACCAGATTATGCATGAATTAGATCGAAAACGATAATTTTCCAAGTTCCCGTTTTTTCGAACGATTTATTCGGCGACTGTCGCATCTCATTATTAATCGATAGGTTACGTAACCCTGTACGATTGTTACAATTTTATCTCGCATAGTTGTACATGTTTCAATCTTATATCATTTACGTGGAAACGAAGAAAAATTTAGCGCAATGCCGAATATACGGCCCTGTTTCATTGAAGATGTCCCCATGAACACACACATTCGAGCTGATACCTAGAGGACAGGATTGGTTGATCGAATATCCTGCCCTGGTATCCTACTTTATAAGGTAAAATCTGATTGGTTCTCTTTGTGGTATAATTCGGACTCCGCCTTACTACCGCCAATTGCGCTGTGTGTTTTTACCACGGATATCGAATACTTTATGTGCTAGGAGTGTAGTTCTTGGGAGGTTGCGGCGTCCAATCGCACTTTTTCCCCACATTCTTTTTCCTGTTTCATCGTTTTCACTCGATGAATTTAGGAGATATAATACATATATTCTTCATTCAATGAATCAGAATACATAATAATATATACATATATATTTTTCACGGATATACATTCGAACGCGCGAATTTGCTCAGTCCATTTACCACCGTCCATTTACCGTGAATATTCTATTTCGATGTCGGGCAAATAAAATTGAACTTGTTGAAGATTTAATTTTTCGAAGACACGGTTAAACGCACGATTTTATTGTTCACATGACTCGGTTATTGTTTGAATTTATATATACTACGTTAGTCATTTAAGGAGCTCATTTTTCATTCCCATCATCGAAATATTTTCATTCTCGTTTCCGTAATGGATTTCGAGAGGGATAAGTAACTTTAAAGGACACGGAGATCTGATGTAAGATTTTCAACCCGATCGAAGTGGATATATTTGAACGCAGAGAAAAGAATTCGTTATCGGGGCCACTCATTTGTAAAATGCTATGCAGTAAATTTCAACGAACGTTTCGCGTAAGCAATTAGCTTTGTTACCGTACCAAATGGAATGTTTGTATGTGATCGAGAGAGTTCTTATTAGAAATGATATTACGTTTTAAAGTTCTCTAAGCAAGATTTTTTTACGTCTTTCTGTTTAAATATGCCGATTCTACGAAATTACTTAATGTGATTTTCTAGTATCTGAGACCTGATGCCTTTTCTCAATTACTTGACAAACATATTCTTTACACTTCTGTTGTGCAATCACGATCAAAGTAGAAACGGAATTTTCGCTCGTTTAACTAAGTTTAAATGCAAGGCTTCTCCCGTGCATTAATCTTCAGTCAAGTCAATAGTTTAAAGATTGAAAGTGACGATTACTATCCTACTGAGTAAAACTTTTAATTAATAAACATAAAAGTCGATTTCTATTTATATAGTCAAAAACTTTATGTACTCTAAACACTTTTTAGCACGTTCAAAAAAGATGATACAATTTAATAGAGCAATATCTTAATTGTTACAGAAAAAAGTAATTCAAGTAACACTTGCGTAAAGGGAAATTGGGGATACACGATTTAATTACTTTCAATTTTAATATTTGCAGTATTTTGTTTCATAATGACTATTTTCAACAGTTACAATAAATTTAAAAAGTGTCATATTGTTCTAACTTAATTAGATGAATATCTACAGTGGTTTGCTGACTTATGTTTTTTTTTTAAGTTTTAAGTAATAGTGCTATTTTTCAAAGAGTATCGGGTTAGTGCATGCATGATGTCGTTTCTACAAACATCATAGCCTCGTAATCGTTTATAAATTGTATTTAATGAGTAAAGCCTCAGATCTGCCGAGCAGAATATTTTTTAAATATCACTGTTTTGAATATGGAACACTTGGTAATGTAACCATCTTCGTATCCTCAATTCAATGTTTCCATTGTTTCTTACAGCATTACTGTCCAATTTCAATTCATAATAAAAATCCACCCGACCATCCGCCTGATTCGCGCTGCAAAATACCAAATATTCTACGAGACCGCATTGAAAATCTTCGCGACTCAATACACACGTGCTGCAAGGAACGTTCCCCCCCTTCAATGGGACGTAGAAAAAACCGACCGTCGAAATACACGTTGAATTCACGCCGTTACCCGTGCGACGAGATCCAAACTTCGAAATAGAGAAAAAATGAGAAAGAACGACATTTCATACGCGCCAACCTAACGAAACGAAGATTTAATCAACTCGAACGCAACTGGGGAACGTCTTATTGCTTCCTCCGTGTGTACATGAATACACCGCGTGTGCATGTGTACGGAGCGTTTTATAAGCGGGCAAAGAGAGATGCGCGCGCCACCAGGTGGTGCACTGAGCGAGTGTGCGCGCATGATGCGAAAGGTAGCTGTGTGTTGTGTATTTCTACAGATGTTACGATGTGTAACTATAGTGCGCGCGCGTTGGCTCACGCGAGTGGCGGCCGCGCGCGCGTGTGTGTGTGCGAGTGTCGTGTACGTAGCGACCTCCGTCCGTCGGACAGGACAGGACAGGATAGGATAGGGTAGGGTAAGAGAGAAGAGTAGTCCTTCGTTGTGTGAACTGTCGACTGTGGAAGGGGCAGAGAGCAAGGGGGGAAAGAGGGCGGCGGGGTTAAGGGGGAGGGGGACAGAGATGTGTAGAATGATTCGGACCTATGGACACGCTTGCACCTCGACGGTCCGTGCCGCCGCAGCCGCAGCCGCAGCCACCGTCGGTGAAAATCGTGTGAACGCGCGCGCGAACGAGGGTGGTTTTTCGATAAAACGTTAACACCGTGACTACTTTCGGTCGTACCGGTATTATATAGGCATCGTGGCCGCGTTCCCAGCGCGATACAGGAGAAAAGAGTGAATCGTGGTAAAAGTGAAGTGACGCTTTGGTGGCTGGAATATCGAGCGTCGCGGTGGCCGCTACGAGTTCTCTCGGAAGCCCAAACGGAAATCTCTCACGATAATGGCGTACTTTCCGCGACGATCCGTACTTTTTTTTCACCGAGTCGCCTCGATCCTCTGCCGATAGCATAAATACCGTGATATTTTCGCCTATACGTCTCGCTCGGGCCTACGCCGACTCGATGGGGAATTATTGCCGAGCATAAAATATAACCGCTCGAAATTAAAGTGTGAGACCTTTCTATATACCCGTCTACTTAGCCAGTTTCTTTCTGTTCACCCTTGTAATATATACTTAATATGTGTGCATTTTAGTTCATTTTCTGACGAGAACGAGAATATTGTTTCGTACATTTTAGTGCTGCTGTCAGTGCTTCAGGTTGGTAAGGTGTTTTCTTTTTCCTTTTTTTTATTTTCTTATACTTCCTCTGTCGTTATTCCCTTTCATTTTGTGTTTATGTGCTCGTGCGTACGGATATTCGTTGATTTTACGGGTCGGACCTCCGAGTTTCCGAGCACGCACCAACACCATATTGTTACTTTCAGAAATTTTTGATTAATTAAAACCTAATTTATTAGCTCGAAATTTCCGGCGATCTTTCCAAAGACCAAAGTATCCGGATAAATTTTTCTTCCTTTTCTTTTTCCAAACGTGCAAGGGTTTGCTGAAAATTGATGCGTTCCATTTTCGTTTCTAATCTGTATTAATTATTTTAATATATTGCCAATGCATTGTTGAAATCTTAACCATAACAATCGCTCGTAATTGTCTCAACTTCGGTATAGGACTGTGCAACCGTATCCCCGTGTTATTATTGTTAAAGTTGTATGGTTTCAATGTGTCGGAATTATTTATACTTAAATCTTGCTTTTCATCGGACATGATTCACCCATATTGCACATTTCTCAATTGTAGTTAAATATTCCTTTTTCTCTCGATGTTAGGTTATGTTAACTTGATTATCAATTTCATTAGTTATGAAATTATTATGTAAATTTGTTTAATATATGCAAAAGGGTTTGAAAATAGTATAATCAATACAAAGTTGTTGGAAATTGAAAATATTCAATTTTCTCTAATAGAGATTTAATAGTCTAAAATATGTAAGTGTAGTTGCCAGTAAATTGCAGCATCGAACTTGCAATTTGCAATATAATTGTACACATAGAATATGCGATATACTCTGTGTGTAATTCATTCAGGAAAGATACTTTCCCAATGGGAAAATGAGAGTAAAAGTATCTTAGTGTATGCATTACGAGGATAAGTTTCAAACATTTTAACGTCGCTACGTTACAAATTATTTTTAAGGACAGTTTCTTTTTATTAATAGTAGATGTGTTATTACTGATAATTTTTCAATTTTGAGATTAAGCAAAGTTGTAATTAAAGAGTACATTTCTGTATGTTTCTAAATAATATATAGATTCTTCTGAATAAGCTCATTTATACAACAGTAATGTTTGAAAATGTATTTAAAAATGAATTAAGGAATTAAGGAATAGAAAATGTTACTACATGTATTAGTAATCCTTTTGTCCTTATAGATTGTGGAAATTTTTATTAGAGCTTTAATACATTTATATGTTTATAGTAACAAGGACAGAAATGATGTAAATACAAAACTGTTAATATTTCTCATACATTTGCATGATACATGTTTCTCGTAGATTTGTTCCATTGTTTGTAATATACGCGTAGAAGATAGTGTTCTGAATTTATATAAATTTAGTAGTAAGTTTCTCTTTTATTCTAGCAATTCCTTATAGGAGAACATAATGGATACACATGTATAGTGTACTTTATTTAAGCATTGTTTAATATGCCTGGGAACAATATTGGAAGCCAAGGCATGTTCCAAGGGGGAAAGGTTATAGCGATTATGAGAAATCAAGCCATAAGCGTATAGCTTTTCCCCTTTGGCATTTGTCACTGTCATCGAAGGAATATATATATATATATATATATATATATATATATATATATATATATATATATATGGAATTATTTCCAACTAATAGTTATTGTAGTGATAGAAATATTTTTGTAAGATATGAAGAATATGAAACCTTGTACGGCATTGCTAATGTTAAATATAGTTACTTCAATCATAATATGAAATCTTTTACATAATTGTTTCAGGCAAAAAAGACGTGGATCAACAATGGGCACGTTAATGACTATAAAAGAAACTATACGATATCCTCTTAAGCCTGAAACAGAGGCGAAGAGTCCTGCGGCGTAGACATGGACTCGTACGATCTGTTTGGTGAAGATGTTAGTGGCTCGATGCTTGATGCTCTTTCTGACCTCGGGGGGAACGATCATTTTGACCCTGCAGGCACGAATAATTCTGTGGTAGTATCTAGAGATGGTTCAAACCCTGGCGTTAATGGAGGAGGGAGTTACATTAGTCAATCTTATATATCTCAAGAATCTCCGCTTCAAAAATTAACTTCATTCGGCGGATCTGAATTTGGAAGTTCTAATCAATTGCAAAATCCATCACAACGCAACATGTTTAATCAAAATCTTGGAACGTTTGACAGTGGTGCGCCACAGCGTGCTATGGTGCCAGGAACTTTTCAAAATCAAGCTCGGAATATGGCACCGCAACATAGAGGGCCTCATCCTGGTAGTGGAGGACAATATCCTAACTATAATGATAATATGTATTCAATGGAGCAGCAACATTCAATGACAAGAGCGAATATGTCAATGGATCCGAGTATGCAAGGTTGGCCAGGTAGCGGGGGTGCTTATCCGCAGATGCAGAGACATTATAATCAGATAGCACCGCAACCTGGTACTTATCGGCAGCATATGCCTCCGCAGTATTCTCATCAGCAAGACCAAAGTGGAGTTATAAATCAAAAGTTGCAGCAACAACAACAACATTTTGGTAATCAGCAAGGTATGATAGGAAATATGGGTGTACCACACCAAGCAATGCAAGCTGGTGGAACAGGTAGTGTTTATCAACATATGGTTGGGCAACAACAGCACTACCAGCAAGGGAACTCTGTACCAATGTATCAAACTTCTCCTGCCTATCCAGGCTTTGCCTCAGCCATTCATCAACAGCAGCAGCAGCAGCAGCAACAAGCTCAGCAGCCACCGCAAAGGATGCCCCATCATCACCCGTCTCATCCAAGTCATCAAGCGCATTCTTCCCACCCTCAGCAATATCCTCAGCATTCACAGCATCCAAATACACAGCCACAGCCACAGCCACAACCACAGCAACAAATAGACCCCCAGTACTCTCATCATGCGACTTCGATGTTTAATCAACCGCAACATTCTGGGCCGGCAACGCAGTTTGGTACAGCCAAACATGCCACGAGTCCTCAATATCGCGCAACTTTCCCACAATTGTCACCTCAGATGTCGCCTAGGCCTCAGATGTCACCGCGACCGCCAGCAGTACAACAGCAAATGTCTCCTAGACCTATTATGTCACCGGCTAAACCTAATACATTATCACCGCATCCGCACGTTCAACTTCCACACCAACAATCGAATCAACCTGGCGCGATGCCTGTGTCGCCTTGCCCTCCAACTTCGATGCAAATCAATCCATCGTCGCAGCAAACAACTCTTCAAGCGCTGGAGCAAATGGTGATACCAGGCGTTGCTGTAGCAAACACGAATGTGCCGAATCCGGAGTATAATCAATTCCAGGCACGTCCGACGATGTCACAAGCTCCAAATGTTTTATCTCAGTCTGCCGCACAAAGTTCTATGCCACCTATCACAGGTCCTAGAATGCCAATGCCAGCTCAATGGTCTCATCCACAACAGCAGCAGCCGCAAATAAGGCCAAATGTGAATGAGGAGAGGAGCGTAGTAGAAGCTCAACCTCCAGTATCTGAACCGAGTACATCGATGTTCCCAGTGACTGGAACAGAAACCATTCACAGCGTCGCAGAAACTACGACTAGAGAGCCTGTGGACCCTATTCATAACCCGATAGAGGCCCCTAAACAGGAGAACGAAGCGTTACATCAAAATGTTCAAGAACCACAGCCAGATGTGCTTAATCAGCAAGCCGACCCTTTAATACAAAATAGTTCACAAAATAATTCACCTCTGGAACACGCACCTGGAAAAATCTCTCAGATAGAAACTGTACAATCCTTACCAGCAACTAGTACAAACGGAAACGTTGACTGCTCAACTCTGCCCACCTTATCTCAGCCGCAGTCAACACCAAGTCAAATTCAGACTCCTGTTTCTACTATCGAAAGTCAAAATACATGCGAAACGAAACAGCACGATCAACATTTAGAGATGAATCCAGTAAGTTGCCCACCAGCCAGTAATAATGTGCCTGCACATCCTCAGCAACCAGCAGTTAGTAGTCAAACGACACAGCAACAACAGCCCATTACTTGTCCGCAGCAACAAGTACAGCAAATGCATATAAATCAATCGCAGGTAGTACCACCGCAACAACCACCGGTACAATCTCAGCAGCCAGTGCAGTCATCGCAGCAGTCACAGATGAGTCAAGTGCAACAACCTCCGATAACTCAACCGCCTCCTCAGCAACAAATTAATCAACCAGCGATCAGTCAACAACAGATACCGCAAATGAGTACACCGCAACAACAACCACCGATCGCTCAATCTCAACAGCCTACGTTAAATCAAACGCAACAACCACAGACACAAATTACTCAACCCCAATTAGCACAGCCACCGCCACCCCAGCCAGCTCTCCCTTGCGTAACGCAGGTTCAGACGCCACAGCCGTCTCAACCACATATGTCTCCACAAGTCGGTATGATACCTCAACCTGCGCCATTAATTTCATCGCAAATACCCCATCAACCTCAGTTACAATCACCCATCCAAAACCCAGCTCCACAATTGCAAACCCAAGCTAATCAAGTTCCATCGACGCACTTAAACGGTCAACAAATCCCCACGGTTAATCAAACCAGTGGTATTGTGATACCCCCTCATCCAACTGCAGTATCGGTGCCAAATTCGCAAACGCCACATCAAGTACAACCAAGTTTCACGGAATACACAAATATCCCAAAAAATACTATATATTCGAACGACATGGTCGTGGGTTCTGGTCAACAATATCCTTCTGGCGGTGACATTGTCAGTGGTAGTAATATGACGAATATGTATAACATACCAGCAACTCCAACATCGACAGCAGTCACGTCTGCTGGTGGCTTTCCTACCTCTTGTACCCCAGTTACGCATCATCAAGAAAGGGCTGCGTTACAACAGCAACTGCAGGAATTGTACTGTATGCCTCCAGCTGCTGACAATCAGGAAAAGATTGTTGCGCTGCAAGAGAAATTACAAGCATTGCAGCAACACGAGACTAATGACCAGTGTAATGGTGGACCTCAATGCATATTGCAAACTCCTATGTTTACGACTGCTGTTGTTGATAGTCCACAGGTAAGTCTTCGCTGTATTACATTTTACATCGCTCATTGTGTAAGAAACGCAGTCAATTATTTTTAAAATATCTTCTTGTAAATAGGTTTCAAGTACTACTGGTCGTGGTCGTAGCAAAGGTACACCTAGGGCTAAAAAGAGTAGGAAGAAGGCTGACAAAGAGGCTGTTACACCTACGCCAATTACTCAGCAACAACCAGAGCAACCATTATCGGACAATCAAGTGACTCCTGGAGATAGTAGTAATATTGTTGATAGTGCTGCCGATTCTGAGGATATTAAGCCATCTTCCGGCGATATGGAGGAAGAATGGAATAAAGGTAGGAAGTCACGACCTCCTAGAAAGCCACGTAAACCAAAGGAGCCAAAAGAACCAAAAGAACCTAAAGAACCAAAAGAACCAAAAGAGCCAAAAGTTAAAAAGGAGCCAAAACCACCAAAGGAAGCAAAGTCTCCTAAAGCACCAAGAAAGAGGAATAAAGACAAGGATTCGACGAAACGTAATAGAAAGTAAGTTACCTTAACCATTGATCCTTGACTCGTTGATGAATTAATTATACTATCGAGAACATTGTATCTTTACAGAAAAGTGAATCAGTCTGAATCAGCCGATGATGAGATTGTACCAGAAACCGAAGAGACCACAGTCTCTGATTCAAGTGCAGTTAAGGAGGCAGATACGAAGCCATCTGAACCGTCCATTCAAGGTGATCAGGAACAAGTAGATTCTTCGACCACCGAACCCTTAGTAATTGAAACGAAAGATCAAGATAAGCAGAAAGAGGAGTCGGAGGATGTCCTTGCTGACGAGAAGAAAGAAGAGAATTCAGAGGCTGCTCCAGCTGCAGAAACTGCTACTCCTAATAAAAAGAAGTCTGCTGCTCGAAAAAGGTCTTCCGTTGGGAAAGTCTCGGCAGGAAAGTCTCCTAGAAGTTCAAAGTACGTCGCTTCCAAATGTGTTGTCTTTATCTTTTTATTATATTGCAAATAAAACCTAATATCTTATTAAATTCCTTTAGGAAACGTAAAAGTCGAATTGCACCTGACTCTGACGGCGAGGAATTAGCAGCGACGCCTCCACCATCTCCGGAAGCTGGAGATGACAATAAAAGGCGTTCGGCGAGGAACACGCATCGTAAGAAATACGTAGACGACGTGATGCTTAGATTTTCGGACGACGACGTGCCTCTCCAGGATGCTCAACTTGCTAAGAAAGTAGAGGGTGTAAACGCAGTGAAGCCTGTGTCTGTTAAGAAGGATATCGAAGGTGGTGAAGTTGGGCCTAACAAGCCAAACTTTGTATATATAGTATGTATTAGATCATATACTTTGTCCCTATAAAATATGTCCCCAAATTTTAAGTGCCAAGATTCTAAGTGGCGATAATTTTCGTGATGTAGAATACAACGGACGAGGATTCTATGGTTGTACAGCACATATTGTGTTCTCGCATCGGAAAAAGAGAAGTGAAGCCGACAGTACCAGAGGTAAAAGTAGAATCGCCTGCTGAAAAAACTGAATCTGATACCCCGAATAAGGAAGGGGAAGACGAAATAAAAGAAGAAACACCCGAGAAAGAACCAGACGTGGAATTGGATAACAAGGATGAAAAGGAAATTGAAACGTCTGACGATAAAAAGAGCAGTGATATGGAGAATGAAGCGAAAGATAACAGTAAAGAAGAGGAGGAGGAGGAAGAAGTTTCGGAATCCAAACAAGAGGACACTGTGGCAGAAGTGAAGCCCCAAATAATAGAAATTGAAGAATATTTCGTTAAATATAGAAATTTTTCCTATCTACACTGCGAATGGAGAACTGAAGAAGAGTTATATAAGGGCGATAAACGAATTCAAGCAAAATTGAAACGATTCAAGCAGAGGCAACAGCAGAATACCAATATCTTTGAAAATGTAATTATTGATTTATTGTTACATATCTCAGTTTTAATGCCATTTACACTTTGCTGACTAATTACCATATGATGAATATTGTTAACAGTGAACCCATATATTTTTATATCACTTTGGCCAGCAACGTGTTAATGCCAGTGAGAATTGAGGAAAGATACATATAAATACTGAACGATAATTGATCTGTTTTAGACCGAAGATGATCCATTTAACCCTGACTTCGTGGAGGTCGATAGAGTACTTGACGAGGCAACACATACCGATCCAACCACTGGAGAAACTTTGAAACACTATTTGGTTAAGTGGCGATCCCTTCAGTACGAAGATTCTACTTGGGAGTTGGAAGAAGATGTTGATCTAGAAAAGATAGCTCAATTTATCAAATTCAATAAACTGCCCCCAAAAGACCAGTGGAAGGTAACACATCGCAACTAAATAAGCAGATAATTTTTAAGATTAAGTTAGTTACTTAACATTCGCTCATATCCTTTGTTACTAAATAAACGTAATGTTGTATCCAGCCGAAAAAGAAACCAACTGCATCGGCATGGGTAAAATTAGAAGAATCGCCGATCTATAAAAGTAATAATAGTTTACGACCGTATCAATTAGAAGGTCTTAATTGGTTGCTTTTCTCGTGGTACAACGGGCATAATTGCATTCTCGCGGATGAAATGGGTTTAGGAAAAACTATTCAGTCCTTAACGTTTGTGGACGCAGTTTACAAGTACGGAATCCGTGGACCATTTTTAATAATAGCACCACTTTCGACCATTCCAAATTGGCAACGTGAATTTGAAAGTTGGACCGACATGAATGTCGTAGTATATCATGGATCGTAAGTTTGACAATTATAGCCTCATGCTCTTCGCAAATAAAACACCTTTCCTGACATAGTTTTCTGTTTATAGCGCAGCGAGTCGGACCATGCTTCAAGAATACGAAGTTTATTACAAGAATGATAAAGGGCAGCAGATTAAAGATCTGATTAAATTTAACGTGTTGATAACTACATTTGAGATAATTATAACCGACTTTAACGAATTACGAGGATATAACTGGAGGCTTTGTGTTATAGACGAAGCTCATAGGCTAAAAAATAGAAACTGCAAGTTGCTCGAAGGTCTTAGACAATTGAATTTAGAGCACAGGGTGCTCTTGTCCGGCACACCTTTACAGAACAATGTCAACGAGCTATTTTCATTGCTAAACTTCCTGGAACCAATGCAGTTCTCTAGCAGCGATGCATTTCTTAAAGAATTCGGTAATCTGAGTAGCGACACTGAAGTTCATAAATTGCAGCTTCTTTTGAAGCCAATGATGTTACGACGGCTTAAAGAGGATGTAGAGAAATCGTTAGCTCCGAAGGAAGAGACGGTTGTTGAGGTGATTGCGACTATTAGCAAAAATCTTTGCACATTTATCGGGAAAGTGACAAGTGTTTCGTAACGCGTAATTTCTCTATCTTTCAGGTGGAGTTGACCAACATACAAAAGAAATATTATCGCGGCATCTTAGAAAGAAACTTTTCTTTCCTTGCTAAGGGAACCACATCAGCTAACATTCCGAATCTCATGAATACAATGATGGAATTAAGAAAGTGCTGTATTCATCCATTCCTACTTAATGGTGCTGAAGATCAAATACAATTGGATTACAAGACTGGCGAGAAGGAAGACTCCGAAGCTTACTATCATGCACTGGTAAACAGTTCTGGAAAGATGGTACTAATCGATAAATTACTACCGAAGCTCAAAGCTAGTGGGCACAGAGTATTAGTATTTAGCCAGATGGTGAAATGTTTAGATCTGTTGGAAGACTATTTATTATATAAAAAGTAAGTTACCGATTCTATTTTTTCGTTCATTAGGTTCAAGGATAGTAACATCCTGAAACAAAAATTTCTGTTCAGGTATCCATATGAAAGGATTGATGGTCGTATTCGAGGGAATTTAAGACAAGCTGCCATTGACCGTTACAGTAAACCTGACTCTGATAGATTTGTATTTCTTCTTTGTACCAAAGCAGGTGGTCTTGGCATTAATCTTACAGCAGCAGATACAGTTATTATATACGACAGCGATTGGAATCCGCAAAATGACTTACAGGTTTCAAATTTAACGTTACCTGAAAAATATAATTCTTCCATTACAAGTGTCTTAACATGAATATTCGTTATATAGGCGCAAGCTCGATGTCACAGAATTGGCCAGCAGAAGATGGTAAAAGTGTACCGCTTGCTCTGTCGTAATACTTATGAAAGGGAAATGTTTGACAAAGCTTCGCTGAAGCTCGGATTAGACAAAGCCATTTTGCAATCAATGAATACAAGTCAAGGGGGCAAAGAGCCCAGTAATAAACAACTGACTAAAAAAGAGATAGAAGACCTGTTAAAAAAGGGTGCTTATGGTGCTATTATGGACGACGATAATGCTGGTGATAAGTTCTGCGAAGAAGATATAGAACAAATACTTGAACGAAGAACGCAAGTAAGTGAAATGATTTTACATTCACTATCTTATCGGTTCAACGTGCTTCTTCTTTAATCGATACTAATTTAGAAATGTGTAATTGCGTAGATCATTACGATAGAAGCAGAAAAGGGATCTACGTTTTCGAAGGCCAGCTTCGCGTGCTCGTCCAATAGGACGGATATTAATATTGACGATCCAGATTTTTGGAAAAAATGGGCCAAGAAAGCCGAGATTGATACAACGGAGAAAAAGGAGGAGGACGAATTAGTGATATCGGAGCCAAGACGGAGGACGCAAATTAAACGATACGGTCACGACGAATCGGTTGTTATGTCGGATCTGGATAGTTCAGACGAGAATAGCGACGATGAAACAAGTAGTGGGTTAACAGGTAGAGGTATGTTCATTGTTGGTGCATGTTAAAGCACATCATTCTTTAGTATTATTATTTCGTAAAATATATCACTTCGTTGCTGTGATACCTGGAGTGGATTAATGGTCTACAATAATTGTGAAGGTATTGAGCAATATTTATATATTTAGTTCCAAGAAATTTGAATTTTACTCTATGCTGGCAATTAGTTTAGTCCAATAAACTCTTTATGCATCGCAATACTCAAATTCTTATGTAACGAGACAATACTTCATTGTGGTACGGAAGTTTATAAGTATTACTAAATAGTATCATTGATATAAACAGTAGAGTACTAAATCTTCAATGTGAAAATGATTTATCACATATAATTTACACCTATGGGATCTCAGTGGAAAAATGTATCAGCAATGACTTTTTTTTTTATTCAAAGTTTACGTTTTATATTTAATTCGATATTATATCGATCAACTGCACAAAAAGTGACTTTTTTTTTATTATTTTTGTTATTTTAACAAATATAAATAGATGCTGATTTATCATAGAAGAACATTGTACAAATTTGGAGGAATAACACTCTAATAATGTTTCTATACATACACACACACAAATATATTTACACACATGCATGCCCGTAATGCTAATGATTACATTAGTGTCACCACACAAGTACACATTTGGTGTTCTTTCTGTTACATCGTGTATTGCATGGCAAAGCAAACACTTTCTGCTTGTAATTTATAACATTCATAACTTTTTCACTATCACACAAAATGTAAAGGAAGCAAATTTATTGTGATCATGGAAAGAATGTCGTTCAACATATTTAGTAACGAACATAAATATTTACTTTCTGTACGTTTATATATTAACCTATTCTTTGAATATTGGTAACAAAGTAAAGAGTTTATAAAGTTCAATCATTACGAATTTTAGTTATCTACTACCATTTAAGTTTCAATCAATTTATTGGTGCAATTTTCTGTTTATACAGAAATACAAAAGTTACTTTCTTATAATTACTTTCAACTACGATAATACAATTACTAACAGTTTCGTTTAATTTTCCAATACATAAATGTTTCAAACTGCATAAGTTCATTCGTAATACAATCAAGTACACTTTTAGAGATCCCTACATTCTTGCGTCACTTTTGTATTGTGTCTTGCCGTTACTATGAAAACACGTTGTGTCTATACCATACGAGTAGCATTCTCTGTCTTTTATGTTTAAATCGTAGCTTGGTGGCGAGAGACTTGTATTATATCTTTTTATTATCGTTACAAGGTAAAAAACGAAGAGACAAATTCGGCAAGAAGACGCGGAAATTCTGCGACGAGTACGTTCCACGCGAAGGTGAAGTGGTGTACGGCAGCTGGGCGAGGAGCGAGTGCTTCAAGGTGGAGCGAGGCCTTCTCACGTTCGGTTGGGGAAGATGGGAGGAAATTCTCCAGCACAGCCAGTTTCGCCGTGGATGGCGTGAAATTGATGTCGAGGACTGTGCGAGAGTCATTCTGCTCTATTGTCTCCGTTACTACCGCGGCGACGAGAAGATCCGCAACTTCATTTGGGATCTAATCACGCCCGTGGAGAACGGAGAGAAGGTGAAGAACGTGTGCGTTAATATCAGCGGGCGAAACAGTAGGCAAAAGAAGAAGGGTCGAGTCCGAGAAGGCAGAGAAACGCGCGGATCGGTGATCAACGGTGGCCCGAGTGATCCGAATCATTGGAGCAATGCTGAGAAGTACGACGGGGATATATTCCTTGAAAGTAATTACAGGAAGCATTTAAGTCGTCACGCAAATAAGTACGTATGCAAGTCTCAAAGAAAATATCATCCGCTATCGTCAAGATATTTTAATGACATCTATATCATGTTGCAGAGTACTGCTACGCGTCCGAATGCTTTATTATATTAAACACGAGATCATCGGGGATATAGTTCAACATATTTCCGACGGCGTTCATGTCAGGTTAGTGATATCGTATCTACGCGCTACTTATATAAACTTCATTATCCTTTCTCAACTGACTATCATGGAATATCGTGCACTTACATATGTGCTTATACAGAGCTTTCATAGTTGCATGTGCAATGTCTTTGTTTATCCCTGGGAGCTGTAATTGTATGAGGAATGCTCATAGAGCTAAACTATGTTTACTCCGTAGCTCTGTAAACAGCTATCAGTCGCTGACCCTACATTACTAATATATATAAAAATCTTCCCCCATCCCGTTCTTATAAACATATACACAAATACACACGCAATTTTTTCAAATTTATATCGTAAACACTTCGTACGGCTTAAGATGGTCAATGATGGTCGACTCGGCAGCACCTTGGTAAGAAATAGTTAAAGAAAAAAGAAAGCAGTGCACTGTATTACGGGGGCATACCAGAACAGGAAGCTTGGCGTGGATTTGCCTTTATTAAGTTAAAAGAGAGAGAAAAATTTAAGTAACAGTAACAAACAGAAAAGAGCAATTCTCTAAATTTCATTTGACGAAGCGAGCCTCTTCACCGTGTTCATTTAACTGTGAACAGCACCGTTTTTAAAATGTTATTAAGACCCGTTAGAGCGCAAAATTTGTATAATCTTAACATCTGATTGGCATACATAAATTGGCAAATTGTAAATGAAACCGCCCTACAGTGCGTTGCGGATAAACCCTCCACAGTTGACGGAACGACCAGTGAAATGGTGGGACTCGCAAGCAGACATATCCTTAATAGTTGGCTGCTACAAACACGGCTACGAGAATTACGACCAGATGAGGATCGATCCCGCTCTTTCTTTCATTACAAGCTGCCCTCCCCCTTCCCAGTCTCAGATCACGCAAAGCAAGTGAGTAATTATTCTCTTTTACGTTTATTTGTTTCTCTTCCGTCTATGTGCCCCACCGCTGTTTCATTCTAACCATACACTGCTTTTGCACGCTTTTCCGACCCGCTTACGAATACGCCTATGCTAGAGCTAATGTAAATTCTCCCTTTTACATTTTTTTTATTTATGTACTCTACAGCAACGAAACTTCTCCGTTATTTTCTACCAGCCTTTATTTACAGCCGAGGTGGATGATGCATATGCACACCAAACAATATGCAGAGATCCTTAAGCGTTTCTTATAAACAATCTATTATATTGTACATACATCTATATCTGTTTTTTTTTTATGTTTATAATGTAATCGTTTACTACCTACAGCATTCTAAAATGGTAAATGTGGAAGTCCTTTTAGTTTTAATACCGTGTACCCGTAGATCGTATTTTCGAAATAACTATTGTATTTGCAATCAGTCAAGTATGTATCTGTTTTCACAAATGCATACAAATTAGAAGTCTTCTTTTTTTTTTTACTGGAAGTTGAATTACACACATACGAGATTGTCGTGTTAATATCTGTGGTGTAAGTTAATAATTGTTAAAATTTCAGCAGCAGCAGCAGAGATGATACTAGCTTAGAGAATGATATCGAAGACGTCGAATCGCTTGGAATGATGAAAGATTCGAAGGATTCTGATAAATATAGTCGTGAAACGCCCATTGACTCACCTGTTATATCCAATAAGGCAGATACGCCTATACCAGAACCCAGCAGCAGCCACGAAGGAGTCGACGGGCTGCTGGACGACGATAAGACTTGGCCCTCTGTAGTTGATCTTAATACGCGTTTGCGCCGAGTAATTTCTTCTTATCAGAGGAGCGTGAAGAAGGAGGACGTAAAAATATTACAGAAATCCAAGACTGGGATGGAGAGTGATTTACCCATGAATCATAGCCCTTCGATAAACGAGCCGCCTTTGAATATGCA
This sequence comes from Andrena camellia, assembly GCA_029448645.1. NCBI lineage: Eukaryota > Metazoa > Arthropoda > Insecta > Hymenoptera > Andrenidae > Andrena > Andrena camellia. Next base: position 46,129,742 of record CM055676.1, on the reverse strand, counting down.
AGGATGGGATTTGCAACAACTCGCTATGTACCTTCTGGTAAGCGGCCGCGTTTAAATTATTCCTTAATCACAAAAATCATTGAGATTAATACATCTTGTGTTTCGTGCAGAAAATGGAAAGACGGGAAAAAATGGAAGCTATGGTAAAGGAGCGTGAACGAACTCGTATCGAGGAACAAAAGGCGAAGTGGTCTCGCCGCGAGGAAAGTGAATTCTTGCGAGTTGTGTCGACTTATGGCGTTAACTATGACAGGAAGAAGGCACAGTACGATTGGACGAAATTTAAAAGTATTGCTAGATTTGATAAGAAAACGGACAATGATCTTACGGACTACTATATGTCCTTCAGAGCAATGTGTAAGAAAGCGTGCAACGCTAAGTTGAACGACGAGGAAGGTATGTTTGTAATTGCATTCGCGTATAGTAGAATATGTTAACGCTGCATGGAGATAATTTAAGCGTACATTTTAAATCTCGAAATTGGAATGTTGATTATTTAGTAGGTGTTGAAGTACTAAACATCTTGTATATATCCTAGACTTTTCAGACGTTCCTGATCATCTCAGTCCAGCGAAAGCAAGGCAGATATTAGATCGCGTGGACCTTCTGAGTAAAATCCGCGAGGAGATCTTGTCCCATCCTCACTTGGAGGAACGACTTTCATTGTGTCAGCCGTCGGGTGACACGCCTGATTGGTGGCAACCCGGGAAGCACGACAAAGAGTTGCTGCTTGGTGCCGCGAAGCATGGCTTGGGGCGTACCGATATAACGATCCTGAATGATCCGGACTTCTCGTTTCATAAGACCTTGAGCAAAAGTATGTACAGTAATATCCAATCGTCAAAGATCGCGGACAAATCTGAGAAAGCAATCAAAATCGAGAATAGAGAGGACATATTGAATTTCGATAAAGACGAGATACTTGTAAAATTGGAGAAAGGTGAAGGCACATTGAAGATAGAGAAGGTGGGGGCGAAGAAGGACAAAGATGTAAATATGGCTGATAAAAGGGCGGATAATGTAGATTCGGAAAAGAGTCAGGTGGAGCTCACTATCATTAAAGCTGAGAACAAAGTCGAGGAGAAACCTATCAGTAATGCATTAACGATTACAACCATTCCAAGAAGCACGCCGGCCGACAAAGAGCAGGCCCCGAAGGTAAAAACTGACGAGAAAAGTGAGCTAGTGATAGAATCGGTAAAGCTTGAAGTTTCCAAAGCTGATTCAGGTACCACAACTAATAAGACGGACGAAACAAAAGTAAACAATGCGACAATAACCATCGAAGAAACTCCAGCCGCAGAGGTAGAGAATGAAAGCCAGGCTAAAGAAACTGATACGCCTAAAGAGATTGAAAAGGAGGCGGAGGAGGAAAAGCCAGAAGAGCCGCCAGTTCAGGACACCCCGAAAGAGACGGCTGAGAAATGTGTGACAGAACATAAAAATAGTACAGAAACGACAGAAAAAGCAACAACAGAAAGTAAAGAAAATACAACACCCGAGAATACCAAGGCAAGCGTAAAAGCCGATCCTCCAGTTAGTAAAGAAGAGGCAGAAACGCAGGAAGGGAAAACTGCGGAACCGCCTAAGGATAAAGCGAAAGTGTGCAAGCTCGAGGATAAATGCAGCGTTCAAGCAGCGGAACTGAAAGCAATGTTCCCGGATTTGGAAGTCATTCAACCGCTGTCCCGGCTGACGCAAATCGATACGTTCGTCCTTCGAGACAAAGCGATTGATTATAACGAGCCCACGGTTGTACAACTTCTGTCGCACAATTCGAATAATGCTGCGAAATGGCCGAAGGTAAATAGAATCAGATTCATTTGTACAAATGTCTTTATGTGTATTCTGACCTGATTCAGGGAGTCGCGGAACATATGTGGCGTATTTAACGTTATTAAAGTAGCTCGAGTGTGTGTGGCCAGTAGCGCGTGGAAAAAAAAATTATATTTTTGGAGTTTTGTACATTTACTTGATGCATTAGCATGCGTTAAAAAGAAGATTGGATAGTAAAGAGAGTCTAAAACGTTTCTAAGAGACAATTACACTCGTCAAATATTGGCTTGTGTAAGCAAGTCTACGCAAGATTTTTATTCCTATTGATTTTGTTTATTCAAACATCTTCATCGTACCATCATTCTATTGCATATCTTCATTCCCCATTTATTCGTTTAGGAGCATGCCATCGAAGCTCGATTAATGCATATCGTTCACGCGATTGAGCACAAAGAATGGCCCGTGTCTGTGAACTTCAGCGCTGGTGATGAAGTAGACATTCCTTCAAATGAGAAAGAATGCTCAGAGGTGATAACTATAACTACAGATCATGGAGTGTCGCGAAACACAATGCCTGGAAACAATGTACCATTGTCGAAGAAACGCAAGAGGCACATCGCTATTGACGTAGAGACAGAAAGAGGTAATTGAAATGGGAATAAAATTGTTGTGCAGTTTTTCAAGTTTCTTGAATCATTTTTTTTTGCCCTCAGCAAAGCTTCACGCTTTGTTAAATAGTAGCCACACAGCTACACAACCGCCTACGGCTTTAAGTAAACCAGCAGTATTGTCTGGATCGAATACTTGGGAAATCAATGATGAATCACAGTCTGAAGAATCGAGGCGATCAACGCCTGTTCAACCGCCGCCGGCACACCAACAGGCACGAACACCGAGTATACCATTTGATTTGAAGTACACAGTCCCTGGAAAGCCGACTGTGATTCCTGGAACATCGAGTACTTTAACCCCGATTGACTTATCTGCCGGGTAAGATCTTCAATCACTCGTGGATATAGTGTTAAACGTGCTTTCGATTATTTATTCGACTAATATTCGCTTTACAGATATCCAAAAGCTACCACTGATAATAGCAAGGATATGATGAACGAAGTTCAAGACTTTTCAATGCCAAATAAAAACAAACAAATTAGTAGTAATAAAGGGAAATTAGATAGTATGTTAGACAAATTGATGAAGAGAAAGAGCTGTGTACGTAATGCGTTACTTTGATAAATGTACAGGTTGTGACTGTGAGTATAAACCTAAACTGTATGCTTCTCAACAGCCAACGGATGAACCCGTCATTGGAAAGGAGAAAAAGCGTAGGAAACTTGACGAAATCGTGCTAGGGTTAAGTGCAGCGAAAGAACAGCAAAGCACTCACTACCCCGAGCACAGTAAAAAGAGTACGATTACACCGAATGTAACGGTTACTCCAACATCTGTGCCAATGGGTCTTCCGAATCCTCCGACGAGTAGTCAGAAACCATTTTCTATTACCGTTACATCGATCCCTTCTTCACGAGCGTCAAGCTCCACTTCTGGACTGCCCCCTCCATCATTGCACTCACATAAAGACAGTTTTTCAGCTTTAATTGCTCAAGCAGAGCAGCAGAATCGTGAATTCAAGAAGCAGCAGCAACATCAACAGTCTCAACAGCAGCAGCAGCAACAACAGCAGCAGCAGCAGCAACAACAGCAGCAGCAACAGCAAAGTTTCAATTCAGCTCATTCATCGTCATCGAGCGGTCACAGAAAGAGTTACGAAGCAATGATCGCGGATATTAATAAAGTCGCTGAATATTCGTCTAAAATCGGATCGTATTCTCACGAGGCTAAAGTAAACAAATGGTTAGCTGAGCAAAATACCATATCTGAGCAACTGAATGCGGAATTTTTGAATGCGCCTAGACGACGACGGCCACGCGTCGACCCATCGTTATTAGATTGGAAGAAACTAACTGGCGAAGAAAATGTTGCCGTAATTAACAGATTAACAGGCAAAAAGGTTTGGATGGAAACTTTTCATACACTATTTCTATTTCTCATTTTATGCTCGTTTTAAAAATTTCTGTTAATATATTTCAACCGCCCCGACCTATATGTAGAATAATAATTCAATTTGCTAAACACATTACACTTATTTTAGGTGACTGGTAGCAAAGCGCCGCAATTGAAACGACTGGGCCAATGGTTGATCGAGAACCCAATGTTCGACGTGGACCCGAAATGGGCCGAGCTAGTGAAAGAACGCGGCAATCTTCCTCACGATTTGCAAAAGAGATTATCAGGAAACGATAGAGGTAACATGAACAAGGGCAAGAGTCCGGGGAGACCTCCAATGATGCCGAGCCCTACTAGTCAGCAGTCAGCGAGTCAGGCGAATTTGGCAGCTACGTCGATGGCGTCAAGCCTAAACTTCCCTTCGTTGGGTAACTTAAACAACTCTCTTCTGTCTGGACTGTCTCTTGGCAACTTCGACCCGAAGAACAATCCTCTTCTGATGCCGTTCGGTGGATTACCGAATTTGGGCGCACTGAGCGGACTAGGGAATCTCGGCAACCTAAGTAACATGAGCCTGACGAATTCTCTGTTCGCGAATCTCGCTGGGCTCGGTTTACCATCGTTGGCGGGTATGGAAGCTGCTCTGGGCGCGACGGCGACGAGCACAGCGACCGACACGAACCCGGTGGTCAGCTCTGTCAGCAGTAAAAACACAGGCTCGACTAATATGAGCAGCGCCGGCAAATCTCGCAGCAAGATGGAACCTCCTACGAGTAAGTCCTCGGTGCCCTCGACTTCATCAGCATCGTCTACGATACCAACAACGACACCGTTCCCCTTCTTCTTCCCAAATCCGAGCCTTTTATACACGCCGCTGGGCTTGGGCGGTTTGAATCCATTCTCGATGCAGCCTGGTGGAGTATCATCGGCCTACGAAAGCCTCGCTCAGTGCGGTCTTTTGAATCCACCGACGTCGAGCGCCTCGTCGGTGCGCAAGCCGACGTCGGGGAGCAGCTCGAGGCAACGGGACACGCTCACGGACTCGGTGAAACGCAAGGACGACAAGAAGTCCAGGTATTCCGTCGACCCTGCGATGATGCTGCAGCAATACACGGACATGGCGTTGCACAGCGACGACAGGCGGCGAGTGGAGCACGATAAAAGGGAGAGCTTCGAGCAGAACGACGTGGCGGACCTCTCCGACAGACGGGCTGAGAGAAAGAACAAGGAGCAGGAGATGAAAGAGGCTCTGGAGCACTTAAGTAGAACAAGCGCGGAGCTTCTGACGAGGAATCTCGAGGACATCCAACGGTCCAGCGAGAAAAGAGGACGCAGCATAGACCACAGTCAGGGTTCCGAGCAACAGACATCCGGCATGCTCGAGGTGACTCTGGAACCCGTTAACAAAAAGTCGCGTATCGAGATCGAAGTTACTACGAAGCCGGTGACGAGCACGCCAGTAACGACTATGACGCCTGCGGACGTGTCGGTAGTCGAAGTAGAACACCCAGCTCGGTCGTCGTCGTCATCGTCGTCCTCTGTAACGGTTAAGCACAGCCCTGCAGAGGAGAGTAACGTTTTCAGCGACGCATCGTCCAACGTTAATAAGAAAGAAAGTAGCGAAGCAGCTTCGGTAATGACAACATCCACGACTACTGTTACAGCTTCAGTCACGCCTACACCTACACCAACACGTACGCCCACACCCACGCCGATTCACACGCCTACACCCACGCCTACATCTACGCCGATATCCACTCCCACCCCTACACCCACGCCCACCTCCACGACACCTGTGACAACGGTTTCGGAAGATGCAGCTGCGTCTCAGCAGGCCAACACTAAGGCAGACTCATTAAAGGCCCCATCGGAGATAGAGGAAGATAACAAAGGTACTAAGGGGAAGAAAGCGCGAAGCGGAAAGCGGCTGAGCGTGGAGCCCCCTCCGGAACGGAAGAACCTTCGTTCGAGCGCTGGCAGGCAAGCGAGAGCGGCGGCCGAGCGGCAGGCAAGAATGGAGGGCGAGCTGCAATCTGATCAACAGCAAGAGACTCACGCGACGAGCGAGTGAAGTGAACGGTTCTTTTGTGAGTTCAGAATGGTACACAGATTGTGAACGATGAACGATCGAATCTTCCGTTGTCGCGACTATTTTCATTGCAATAATTTGTATGCAGTATTCGCACAACGATCACATTTCCACGAGATCGTCGGTCGGTATAGACATTTTAACGATAAATGACCCAATAATGCATCGACAATTCTTAGTTAAATAGAGCACAAGTGCATTCGATGGACTTGGATGTGGGACAGGGGTGGGGTGGGGGGGGAATGGGAGGAGAAATGAAAGAACGTTTATAGAAATTGACTTCTTCTTCCTGTTCAATACGGAAGAGGAATGCGGTGGACAAATAAGGTGGGCGCCGTGCTCGTAAATGCACGCCGCCACATTACCAATTACTCTGTCAGTGTGAATGTATAACACGAAGCTGTTTCTGATGAATACAAAAGGCTGGCAATAGTATTTTATCACTCGATATATTGTGTGGTAATTAACTTTTTAATTATATATAACATTACAATAACAAAGTATAGTTTTGTTAAATTTATTATTCTTTATGATCTTTATTGGTTTTGACGAGGGACTGTTTTATATAACTGCTATCACACTATTGCGTAGTCGTGCAACAGTTCGCCGGATCATTCAGGCATAAGATTTAAGATATAACCGTAATATAGCGAAGTAAATTTAGTAATAACTTAATAAAAATGAAACAGGAAAAAGTGTAAATATTACATACATTATGCCTAGAGACCTTAAGCGATCGTGTACTTGGAGAAATGTATATAACAGTGTACTTTTAATTACAATTAGGTGATACAATAAACAGCTTCTTTTGTTGTTTGCAAATGCCAACATTAGAATCTTTGTTTTGATAATTATGCGCACCTTTGTCGACACGGACAGCCTTACGAAGAAGAAAAAAGAATAGAGAAAGGAACATAAGTTGTGAATTGTGTTAATAGAAAACGGTGGGAAAGAGTGCATGGAAGACGCGGACAATGAGAACTCGAAAGCATGAGAAATTCGGAGAACCTATTTTAACGTATTATTTTCAATTGTTTTTGTCGTAAATTATTAATAAGAAATTTTTAAATAAAAATTGTTCATTTCTACTGTACTCTATCTGGAACGATACGCTGTCGTGTACCAATGTTATGGCACTAAATGAATACGCTTATTTATAATTATACTTCGAAGGATATGACAGTAATATAGTATTACAAAAAAAAAAACGAGGGTTCAATATATTATCAGAATGTGTACTTTAATTTTTACAAACATTGATTTTGGTAATTTAAGGAAATACATTGTAAAATACGTTGTTTCTCACATTTCAAGGATTATTTATCTGTAGTTGGCTGAGGTACGATACGCATGTAAGATTTGCCCGACGGTAATGTTACAGTTTTAATATCGTCATACAACGTTCTCGCTTCGTCTTCGGAAACAGTAGGCTGAATCATAACGTTTTCACCTTTCTGAAAGTCATGAAACCAAGGGCTCGTTATTCTTTCCCCATTAACTTATAACGGAATAGTTGAGATCGCGAATACGAACTTTCCAATCAACGGGAGTTGCCACTTGACACTTTTCCGTTAGTAGAAGCGATTCGATTACTCGTAAAATCTCACTGTATCAAAGGGTCGTATTAATAGATACAACAATGATGGAAATAAAGATTTGAAAATTGGAGATACAAAAGAGAAATTACTCGAAGTTTCTTCCGGTGGTCGCGGGGTATAGAATTGATAATCTCATCTTTTTAGCGGAATCGATAATGAATACCGCCCTGGCAGTCAAGGGTATACCATGACTGTCCAGTTCCGCAGGATCTAGCATTCCTAATAATGTTGCCAGTTTCCGACTTTCGTCCTCTATGATCGGGTAAGGAAACTCCGTGTCGGCCAGTTCGCCGTAAGCCTTTATGTCCTGGGGGATTAAAAACATGCGTTAACGTTCATTAAATTTCTTATTCAGCCTACATTGTTTGTTAATCTTATAAATTCTCGGATAAACCCTTAAAAGCATGATTCATTGAACAGAGCACACCTCTATCCATCTGTGATGGGAGTCGACTGAATTACACGACAGTGCGATAACTTTTACTCCCAGTTGCTCGAAATCGGGCATCAATTTTGCTACCCGGGCCAATTCCGTCGTACAGACTGGCGTAAAATCGTTTGGATGGGAGAACAAGATTCCCCATCTATAAAACATACACGCATTTATTTCGCAAAAACTGCATGTTACGAACATGATACTTTTTTCTGATTACGCCTATGGAGTACACAATTCGCACATGGTATAATTTACGATTATGTAAACAACATTTAATATATTCGAATAGTAACTATTAATAAAGAACGAGGGCGATAATTAAACATGAATAATCAATAGAAGCGATCTGTATAAGAATGAACGTTTACTCTTAGAAATATTTGATGGTTTAGAAAATGAAGAAATGATACTGAAGGTTATGTGCACTAATGAATGCCGGCTTACGAGTCACCAAGCCAATCGTGAAAATTAATCGTGCCGAGTTGCGTCTCTGCCACAAAGTTCGGAAATGTTTCTCCTAATAGAACCATATTAGTATTAAAGATTTATTTCCAAAGTTGTTAAGAGTATATTGCTGGAACAGTGACACTAGGCTGTTGCGTATCCACGATTGATTGAAAATTTGACTGTCACTGATGGAGAACTGTCGTTAAGGCAATCGTCACCTATTTGCGTTGCTTCGTGTAAACAAAAAATTGTTCGCATTTCATGAACTACTTCAAACGAAATTGTAAAAGTATTTACGGTGTGTAAATATTTATTATTCTTGCCTGGCCAGAGAGTATTAACGCTTTGGCTGGAAGTAATGCATTTTCGCGGCAAAACTTGTCATATGTTCTTTGACAGCGGTGTTCCCACGCCAATGCGATTGGGAAAGAATGGACTAACGAATTGAGTTCATTATTAATTACACGATAGATTTTATCAGGCTTAATGTAGCCGAATGTGTAATCATGTACGAGCAAAATAATTTGATTAAATATTGTTTTTTTTAGTTTATAATAAACAGAATTACAGGAAATGAAAACGCAGTGTGTGGAGTTGAGCCGGGGATTTTTCTTAATAAATATTCGCATTCTGGGAGTTTATATCTGTTACTAAGAGATAGTAATTCATTGTACAACCATGTTTAATAAAACTATTGTTTATTTATTACTTTTAAAAGATTTTTTTAACATTTATTTAGGTTATGGGTCCCGAAACGTTATAGCCACCTAACGGTGACATCTGTAAATTAAAAATTAAAATGTCCCATTCAATGACCGCAAGGTGTAAAAAGTTTGTTCCTTTATTTGCATTTTGTGGATCTAAACCTTTTGCAAACTCATTATGCAAAGAACTTAAGCAATGGTATTTATTAAGTTATTGTTTTTGAACATATTAAAAAGAGTATTTACTTAATATTCCATCATTCTATTTGTTCGGTCTTCTGCTTTGGTACGATCTTATTGGCTCCCAGATGGGGATCATTGGGACGGCTCTTGCCACCGCATTGAAGTTTCTATTGGCTGCGCCCTCCGCAAATCGAATAAATTTTTAAAATGCTTTCGAAAGCAATTAACAAACAATATTGTTGCCGCGGATGCGAACAAATGAATAAAGCAATCGTTATAACTGTTTCATACAATAACAATAAATTATATTTTATGCATGCCATACAATACTTCGCGCTACGTTCGCTAGGAACGTTAGTATCAACAGTATTTGTAATACTGCCTGCAGAAGTTTTATTTTGATAGCTACCAATAGCTGCAACTGTTGAATATAGGTTAAATAGTGTTGCGCCCATGCAGTAGTTACAATGCTTAATATGTATACTCGCACATTTCGAAATTGTTTCACTGTCACACAAAAATGCATCACCAATTTCCTTGCTCATCTTGCGCAATATAAATCCGTGAATTCTGAAGTCATAGTTGCCAAACAAGCACTTTGCGTTCAACACCATTCGTTGACACGATGTTATAGTACACCGAACAGATCCGAGGAAACTTATGCTGAATACAACCAGAAATATCAAGAAAAACTGGATGAGCTTCTTAAAGGTCCGGATAATTTGTTGCAATATAATAAGATGAAATTAGAAATAGAAGTTATAAGGCATAGCACTGAGAGGGTACCAGACAAATTCAGGCCTTATGATTGGTTAATGTTGTTTTCATTGAAGAGTAGATCACAGAGAAGGTTGTATTTTCTACTAAATTTTACTTGTTAATAGGTTGCTGTAATCTCCATGTATAACGTCCGCTTTATATTACAAAATGTTTAGGAATTATGTCGAATTCCTCTGGAAAAATCAGAAAAAAGAAGAAAATCATATACAGAAAAAGGAAGCGATGAAACGAGAAAAGACGCAGTCATTACGACAGACAACTGATTTTCATAAATATGGGTTGCATAATAATACAATGTTCCTGCGCATATACGAGACAACAATGATGCACTTCGATAACGGTAGACTGATGAATGCTATGATGTACGAACCATCGATAGTGTTCGATCTCGGATTCGAGGATTATATGACACCGCCCGAAGTTCAGAATTGTGCGAAACAATTAGCACTTTCATTCGCCGCAAACAGAGCGCATGTCGATCCCTTTAATCTTTACTTTTGTAACACTTCCAAGCAGAGTTTTATGATGCAAAAAATTCATCAAGTAATACCAACCATCTACGATATAGATTTTCCGCTGAATATTACTTCGAAGTCCTATTTAGACATATTTGACAAAAGCAAATTAGTGTATCTTACTCCGCATACTAACAACATTATGGAAAAGTTTGACCCCTGTAAGATATACATAATTGGTGCCATGGTGGATAAGGTAAATTGTTAATGTTTCATTCCTACAATTTATATGGGGTATAAATATTGAAGAAGTTAACTAATTCGAAGATAAAAATATGAGATATTATTTACATGTATTATTTAGAGACAATTATATTTACAGAGTCCTTTTGTAATTAATTTAGGAATAGTATTTTGACATTTGTTCTTTTTTCTTTTCAGTCATCTCCTCAACCAGTCACGTTTATGAAGGCTAAAGCAGAGGGTATTAAAATGGCCAAATTTCCCTTGGCTGAGTACTTAGAATGGGGAAGTGGATCCGCAAAGAATCTTCCCCTTAATCAAGTTATAAATATTTTATTAGATTTGAGGCACACTAATAATTGGCATAAAGCATTTGGGCACGTGCCTAAAAGGAAATTAAAAGTAGCAAGGGAAACTGTATTGCAGAAGAAATTGGATCACAGAACTAAACTGATAGCAAAGTTAATGAATAACGATTAGGTTTTATTAATAGGAGTATCAATAAAATTTTTGACTATAAAATATTGAATTCGAATAAGTTTACCACCTCGCCGTTAATGTTAACACATTACTATGAGTTGTCTGTGAATGTCGTACGTATTTTTTATCATGTCATTCTGTTGTTTTAATGTAGATTTTTACGAATGCAAGTTAACAGAAATTGCGCATAGATATTTAAATATCAGTCTTTATTATAATTAGGGATGAGTTTCTCGAAACGTCGAAACCAGGAAACCCAAGAAAGTTTCGAGTTTTGAGAATTCAGAACAGCACTATTTTCGTAATGAAAGAATCGTTCGCAGCGTACCTCGAAATTTGTACATTACATTTTGTTTGTATTTTGTTTAACTATCGTCAATAGAGATTTATGCAAAAATTTTGTCGACTTCCGTTCTTAAAGCAAGATATTCCACTTGCAAAACAGAATCAGCACTTCAAATTTCGAGAGTCTCGAGTTTCGAAGCCTTACAAAGTTTCGGATTGGAGTTCTGAGAATTTAAAAATTAAGTTCGAACCCACCCCAAATTATAACACATATTGTAACGAAACAATGATTCTGCACATTTATTTGTATTTTTCTATTTAGTAAGCGCAATAGCATCCTCTTCTGTCGTGCGCTCAGGTATCCGCTATTTAAATAGCGCGCGTCGGAAGTCGAGCCAGAAAAAATTCAGTTGCTCTATCTTGAAAACGAAGCCGCAGATTGCAAAATGGTAAAGGACTTTTCGATTTCTTTCGTCACTAACAATTTACCTATTCCAGCTTATCGGACGAATGTGTACTTCGTATATAGTACTAATTCTCTAATAAAATTGCAGTATCACAGCATTGTAAATCACGAGGGATCGATTAGTAGGTAATCTTTGTTCCACTTTCTTTTCTCTTTTTGTTATTCATTGAGACATTTCAGCCTTCAATTCGATTTCATGAAAAGCTTAGCATCCTAAATGGAGAATGCACGAAATGTGACAATTCATACTGTTGTTTGAACACAGGACATGCCAATATACAAATGATTAGTGTGCTCAAAAGATCGTGATCAGAGGAATGTTATTGCTGGCACCAAAGTAGTGGTAAAGGATACTGTTTTATATAAAAGTTTCTGTATTTATCCTTTTTCGTATGATCGCCTGTATAATGCGTTTGATTTGTAAACGATTTTTTATGCAGATCATACAGATTATCGTAAAAGTACCAACTTCACAGGTACTTAACCTATATTAATTGAACTTCGAAGTTGAAACCTTCCAATTAATTGTAAATGACATGATATCTCATGGCGAGACAAAAGTTGAAATAGTACCGATAAGTGGTGAAAGAATCGAAGAGAAACAGGAAACTGTTGTATTCGTCGAACAGTTCGTAAAAGATGTGTGCGACTTCAGTTCTCAATATGGAAGTAACATCAGTATTTCTTACACGGCGTACAATATCGCTGGGAATCCCAGTAAGTTCCCCGATTATGGAGATTTTCCACAAGCTTTCGTTATGGTACGTTAATTTCTTTCATTTATGAACGATTTTGAATGATATCAAGTAAAGTAGCAATTGTAAACAGTGCAAAAGTAGAACGAGAACTTTACAGTATTAATTTTTACGATAGACTTATCATCATAAAAAACTATATGTAAATAGAGAAATGTAGCTGACGTGTAATAAAAAATGTTAATCTAAATGCACGTCGATTACTTTAATATGTATTCACATATTTTGAACGCATTGTAAGATCATAGAAGAACAAGTATAGCAAGCATAGAATTATTGTGAAATACATATTGTGTTGTATGAATTTAACACATTGCCGAGTTTCTCGCTTTTTCATAACAATTTTTCATATATATTCAAAGGATTGTAATTCTAGAGAACATATGGGCAATGGTGGAACAAAGCCCCTTCAAGACTGATAGATTATATGCCACAGAACAATGGCGATATTGTAAGCCAGGATTATATAGGTATGAATCATATGGTACAACAATATGTTATACAGGGTGTTACTCGATGGTGCATGTGTATTTAACTGAAATTCAAAGTCAATTTTCTTGAAAACGAAGCCTTTACTGCAATTTCGTCACTCTTGATTTTTGTCTTGATACTGTCTATCAGTAGAGGAACACCCTGTATGTTCAGAATGTTTTCACATGTTTAATGAAATTTTAATTTGATATTGATAAATATATTGATATATCTTTTACATTACCAAGATCTCGAATATTATCAAGAAGTATATCCAATTAGAGTGTCGATATACGAAATCTATAATCCTGGAAGCGTAGTTGGAATCTGGGCACGAAATTCGGAGGGAAAATGGTTTCAATTGTGGAGCGGATTTCCCCAAATCGTACCACACAAGCCGCGGATATTTTCTCCGCATTTGCAGCTATGTAATTTTAAAACGAAAATGATAAGACTGGAATTTAACCACAATCTATTAGACTATTATACAGAGTTAGACGCTGTGTTACTTATCGGAACGTCAGAGCTAATCGTACCTAACGATAATTTGCACAATCAAAATTTAAACGATCTTTCACAAGAACTGGGCCACCTGCAACATAGTAGCGATGATGTTTATAATTTAACACCGGATTATTTAAAGGCAAATCAAGACTTAACTGTTCTGAAAAGGACACTTTCTAAGCATTGCAAACTTTATAAAAGGTACGTTGGTATTTAATGTTGTACGTTAATACTGAAATTATCTATTAGATATAATGATACATTTTTTAATTATTGCAGCAAGATAATAGATAACATTTCCAAAGGCAAATTAGTATCTAAAATAGGTCAACACTACCAGTCTGTTCCTCCTATAGAAGAAGCATTCAATAGTTTACAACAGTTTCTGCAAGAAGACTTTCCAAAGCTCATCAGAGATATTCATTATTCAACACCAAATGCATTGAACGAACAAAACAACTCTCCCGAGGAGAGGTTTTTAGTATCATTAACTGACTCTGAAGTGCATCCGTGCGACAGTTTCTCAGCACTCCCAGTACTGTATCATATTTTACCTTTCCTAGTACACTAAAATTAGTACGTCGAAATTAATAATCATGTCTTACTTTCAATGTATGTTCGCAGGATGAAACGGTGCTAAAAATTTTGAAAAATTTAGATTTAAGGTCACTGTGCCGCTTATGCAGAGTAAATAGACATTTTAATAACATTGCGAGAGATGCTTTGTTATACACAACGCTTAATCTAAAACCTTATTGGCACTGTTTCGATACATCCGCATTAAATTGTTTAGCACCTAGGTGCCAATATTTACAACAATTAGATCTGTCATGGTGCGGGAATTATAACATGATTAAATACCAAGATTTTATACAATTCCTTCGGACATCTGGAACCCTTTTGACGCATTTAAGATTAAATTGCTGTCAGTTTGTTAATAATGCAGTTATCCTTGAAATCTCCAAAATTTGTGCGAATTTGAGAGGTAAATGAAGACACCATTATAACGTATCTCTGTAACGGTATACAAATTACTTATTCCAAATTAAACATATTATTTAGAGTTATGTTTACGCAACTGTATGGGTATAACGAACGAAGGCTTCTCAAAGCTCGAGAACTTGGAGTTGCTTGAGCGTCTTGAACTTTACAGAACAACTATTGAAACATCTACTTTGTGTTGCGTATTAAAGAAAAATGTTCGAATGCGACACCTGAACTTGGCAGGAATGCATGATCGTTTGAATATAGACGATGTTGCGATTGAATTAGGAAATTCATGTCCATATTTGGAGAGCGTAGATTTTTGGAAAGCACAAACTTTAACACTACACGGAGTGAAAGCTCTATCTCACTGTACTAATCTTCGGGAGGTGGATTTCGGATGGTGGTACGTTTTTTAAAAAAGATTTCTTTTCACTTTTATATGTATAGCATTATAATTTAATGTGTATTAATAATTATGTGTTCGTAATACAAGCAGTGGTGGAATGGGTGTCCCTGGTGACTCCTTGCGAGCATTACTATCCTCCTGTCGGTATCTGGAGAAAGTATTCCTAGCAGCGTTTAGAGGATTAACGGATCGGGACTTGGAACCACTTTTATTATGTTCACGATTGCAGCAGCTGGATTTATTGGGGGCTCGCTCTCTTACTCCTGATATATGTTATGGATTTCTATTGTTCTGTCCGAAATTGGAAATGATTGATCTCAGCTTCTGCGAAGGTATTAGTGACTTTATAGTACAAGAGTGGCGTCAGCAGTACCCGCATGTTTCTATTAAAAGGAGTTTTCAAGTGATCAGCAGCGACGTGTCATAGGGAACATTCCATAATATTTAGTACCTTAAGATTGACTACTATTGAAGTAATTAAAGTACTGCGACCGCAAAGAAGTTGTTTTATTACGATTCGTGTGATCGAGGTCTCGTTTATTGGAATACTGCGAGACTGTACTGTAATCATATACATTTATACAGGAAACATAGGTATTGAAATACATATGTATTTATATTTGTCTTTTATTTATAAAGGTATATAATATATTCTAATTTTATAACATGATACTTATACGTTGCTTACGTAATAAATGTTAATTGTACAGTGTATTGTAAGGGATTTTTTATATATGTACAAACAATATTGTCATTAAAAGAATATTCACATTGAATAAATGATGCTCTATTTAATATAAAGTCAATAACTTCATAACTTAAACTGAGTGTATGTATGTACGTATCTATGGCCTAGTATGTAGAATATTTTATGTTTAATCTACACCTTAAAACAGTTTTGTTTCAAATCATTTTCTTAAATATTTATTGAAGATATTAATATTAATAGTTCACATGTAAGTACATTTAAAGTTTTACGGTACTAAATGTACATGGTCTCGGCATGGGTGGATTTGAAGATTTGGCGCCCCTAAGCTAACAAGTGTCTTTCCGAAAAATATCAAATATTTTAATTTAAAAGAGTTGAGACAATTTCAAAATTAATTCAATATGGCAACTCACATATGAGTTATTGCGAATTGAATTGAATTATTTTTAAAGTTGTCTCAAGTCTTTGTGTTTAGACCTTTCCCAATTTTTTTTCGCTCAAAATTTGCCGCTCCCAAAAATTTGCCGTCCTAGGTAGGCTGCTAGCACAAATCGCCCCTGAGTCTCGAAAGTGGGGGTAAGAAGCATGGATGTAAGTTCCTACCTTACTTCTACTCTCTCCTTTTACCTAATTTTTATATATCCCTCTCTTTCTCACACTGCATACAACCAAGTCCCGATATATACCGATATATACAATGGAAGCAGTGCACGTGGTTCACACTCATAGCATAGGTTACTTCACCTGTTTAATGTAGAAATTGTGTTTTATTTGTGTAAGATTGATTTTCTTAAATTAAAGAACAAGCTGAGCGTGCCTGTAGTGTGTAATCTTTAATTTTTATATACAGTAAACTCTGTGAAAATGACATTTGATCAAAAGGATGATGTACCACAGGACAATCAAACTGGCATTAGAAAAAAGAAGAAGAAGAAAGATACAGTAGAGGAAGAGGGTGTGTTTATATTACTTTACATTGATGTGATTAATTCATTTCTGGTATTACAACAAATTCTTTCAATGTAGTTTTTGAATAATCTGAACAAGAAATTTTCATATACTTAGTTGATAATATATTTTACTCGTAATTTGAAGAACCTTCATTTGTGCAGGTGGTAGTAATATTAATGGTAAGGAACATAACAATGTAAACATGCTCAAGAGGAACTCATCGTACGAAGAAAATGGAGTAGTTAAAAAGCGAAAGAAGAACAGTAAAGTGGATTCACTTATAAAGGATGAGAATGTTGGGGAATGCACCAAAGAAGCACCTAAAGAATCCGAAGGAAGGATACAAGTTCAGGATGCAGAACCAATAAATGGTATGCGTACACATATGTTCTCGCGTTTTGTATAAAATAATTGCCAAAAGAATTGTATATAATTAATTTATTGTAGATGGAGAAACTGGTAATAAAGACAAAGGAAATGTAGAAGTCGAAGAAAGTATGAATAAACAAACAGAGCCACTAGATGGTAAATTCTTAAGGGCCAGTTTCAGTTCCGCTAACGCTTTAGATACACTGCGAAGGTTTGTGAAAGTTTGTCACGAAGTCAAGGAAAGGGATTTGGCTGCAGAGTATTTAAACGCGGGTGGCAATATCCACGAGGTAATAAGACTACTAAGTACTGCGGATAAAAAAGATATTGGTACCGTTACAGTTGTATTTTCTGCAGTAAGGATATTATTAATAAAGTAAGTATTAAATGTAGCTTTATTAATGTCCAATTTATCGTATAATATTTAAATTTATATTAGCATCTGTATGTTTTTAGAATTTTGGCACAGTATCCAAAATACCAAACTAGTGCGGAGGGAGCGTGCCGGCATTTAATCAACTCGCATTTACCATTAATACATTCTATGCTCTCCATACAAAGTAACGCGAAGCAACGAAAAGTGGTTTTACAGTTGCTCGCCGCAATAGTTTCGTTAGGGGGTAATGTTCCACGGGAACTGCTCGCTCATCTGTCTTTGCTACCAGAAGTCATTAAATTTCTCGCACGCCACACAAAGGCAACGGACAGTCAGAACATAAGGAACTGTCTCATTCATTTTATTCTGTCTTTCCTGATAGAAGGCAATGTCACGACCATCAGAGCTCTATTGGATAAGCACAATCTGCTTTCCAGTATATTCCCTAATATGATATTTGATTCCAAAGACATTGTTGCTTTAGTTATAACCACTCTCAAGACTTATATTCTTAAAAATTCAAAAATCAGTAAGACTATGAAGTTACATATATTCTCAACATCGGTTATTCAGAACCTTGTGGATTTGTACAATTGGAAAGGTCCGAACAATTGGCCTCAAAGTAAAACTCGAGATATTTTGAGTGCACAATATGTTGATGAAAAACAGGTATTTATTATTAATAGTATTTTAAGTTCTGACGATACCTATATGCTATAAGTTTTCCATGTTTATTCCATTAACTTACAATGCATTCTTTATCGTAGGTTGTTACAGAAATTGTGCACGATTTTTTAATTACATTATTAACATCTAATCGACATGGCATTATTTTTCATGATCGTACGCTTGGTACTGCACAAGTGAAACGCAATCAGTTAGTAAACACAATAATTCAAAGCTTAGATCGACCATGGGAACATGAGAAACCATCAGACTTAGTAATTAAAATAATGGCAGCATGCCCAGATTTAATAAAGTCCCAGTTTACTCTCTTGGTGCCACACATTGAACCCAGAGTGTCGACAAAATGGATCGCAGCAATGAAATTTGTGAGAAAGGTAATCGCATACATCTATATGTTTTTGAAGTTTCTATATTCTGAAATATCCCTACTAAATATGTTTTATTACAGATAATAGAATCAGTGGATGCAGAAACTTGCCTAAGAACATGTTCGTCCGAATTAAAGGTTTATCAATTAGCTAATGCGATAGTATCTTTAACTGTATCAGGAACGATATTGAAGCACGCAATCTTGCCAAGCTTAATTCATTCTAATATCATAGTAAGGCACGAGGCAGTGCTTACACTTGTGTCTATGTATGAGCTGATACTAAAATGTTTATTAGCTGCAGAAGTAATTTACAGTGATGAAATTGAATGCTATGCCTTTAAGCATGATGTAGTAGAGTCTACATTGAAGGTACATATCTTTTAGACTTGTGTCTGTGTACATTTTTAAATGCAATAATGATTCTGTTGCTACATTAAACAAGTTTTTTAATTTTACAGGCTGCACCCGATGTAGATATGTTACTGGAGGTGTGGAACTCTGTCTTTGTATCAAGTACAATCGAAGACAGCAATGTTAATAAGGAAAACATTCCAGAACCAAAGAAACACGAGCACTTGACAGCCACTTTAAAATCATTACATATATTATATAGGATATACAATGAAACATGTCCAAAATTAATGCACGCACTGTTTGATTTACAACCTAGTGCATTCTTAAGCGTATTGAACCAATTAGACGATACCGATATCATTGAATTTAACTCTATAAAAGTGAGAGCTATACAGTTCTTAGTTATCCTGAATCCTACTGAATTCTCACCGCGAAAGGTATGTAAGATTTTATAATTTCAAGTAAACCTTTACCTGAATTTATCTACGATTCTAAAAGAAAATCTTTTTACAGAAAATATTCAGCGACACACTGTCGTTTTTAATATCTCTTTTGAACGAAGAAGTATCTTCGATTTCATCGAGTATAAAAGTAACGATTAAAGTTTTATTAAACGCTACTGGTATATTCGAAGGGTGCAACGATCAGTTGGACATCTGGATTAATGGACTCGTAAACTTAGATGGAAAAGAAGAAGCAATAAGTTGGTTTGTTAATATTATAAAGAGAACGTTTCGAGATATTGAGAAGTACGCGAATGAAATAATCGAAGCAGAAGAAGCTATTAATGAAACAGTAACTCATACTGGCCCATTAGAAGACACGTTTGACGGTAAGAATTAATTCGTTTGTTAAATATGTTTGCATTATGTTTTATAATTTTTCATTGATTTTCTTTTAAATCTTTAGAATTGATGAATAAGGATTGCATTTACGAGAATAATGGCTTGCGTATGCAACGCTTTACGTCGGTATCACCTCTCACGTGTTGCATGTTGCATAAAATGAAGAATAATTTACATCCGACAATATTATCTTACGCATCTTGCGTCTTGATGCACATATTGCATTATCAAGTTGCGCCTGAATGTTTAATACATCTAACAAAAGGTGTAGAAGAATTACCAGTACAAAAATATTTGTTAAGCTGGTTACAAGGCAGTCGTCCTATTCGTATTAAACAAGTACTTCCCTCGATGAATTTAATATCTAAGCTGAATTTAGTATTACTGAGTGACACGAAGCTACAGATAAATGACGTATTTAATGGTGACAATATAGTTACCTTTGAGTATAACAATGAGACTGTCACGATCCATCACTCTTTGTCAACATACGAAATCATGTGTTTGTTCAAGATGACTGTATTCTATTTAACACAGTTTGCCAAACGTGGCGAGCTTACAAAAGCCCAAATTGATAATTATAAAATTCTTCTAACATATTTATTACATATTGCAAAAGAAAATCCAGACAATTCGATGCTGGTGTTAGAATGTGCGATATCTATTTTCACTCACCCCGTTATCTTATATTATTTCTCGCCATTCCATCAGAAGAGTAAAGACTTCACACAGAATATGATAACTCTTACAGTCATTGATATTTGCAACGTAATACTTCGTTTGGAAAAAACGACCAACACGGAAGACCTATTTTCCCATTTCAAAAATAAGTTACTTATGCAATTACACAGAATGATAGACAAACGACAAAGGAGCGACAAGATAAACGATGTTGAAAGAATTACAAGTCTGGTGGAGTTGTTGCAGCTAACGCCACAAGATATTGTATATTTATTTAAGAAATTCGTGAAATTAGAAGACACTATATTTGTTTCTAAAGACGGAGCAGATTTGTCGATGTATGGGCACATAATTCCGAAACTTTTAGAAATTACTAGTAACGATGACGTTGAATCTAAGCGTCATGCATATTTTGAATTGGACGCAGAATTTGTTAAATCTTTGTGTTCCTGTCTACTTGCTTTAAAGTCGAAGGGAATTACGAATGTTGAAAAGTGGGAAGTTACTTTACACGAGTATCTTTCTAAATTTCCATTCAATATCGCTGGTATCGATGGAGGTGAGTTATCAGATACACGCGCATTATCATGTTGTTTCATTCTGTTCATGTGAATCTAATATCTACGATGTATTTCCAGATACTTTCTCATCATTGTTAGCAACAAAGATCACAGATACAACTGTCAGCTTAATTTCATTTCTAATTAGCAAAAATATAAAATTCATACCAATCTTCATAGAATACATGATGAAGTCTGAGAGTGTAAAAGAAAGTAATACCGTATTCCCAATAATTGCAAGTAATTTAAATTTCAAATGGAGCCGGGAGTTTCTGCAAAGATTAAGGACACATTACGAGGCTGAAATTCTATTTTATTTGTGCAATCCCAAGGATACAAAAGTCTGGATAGAAGAGAATGTTACCGCAGTCTCCTATTTAATTAACAACACATTTGATTATGAAACATGCAGCAAAGCTTGTAATACTATTTTACAAATCGGAGATAAATTGGATATGGTGTCTATGCCGTATATACAAATTCTTCAGTGTGTATACAATAGATGTGCAGCTTTAAAAGATGACACTGGGAAGCGTGTCATGAATTTGATACAAGTTCTTCTTCATATAATTACTTTGACTCTGAAGAAGGAGTCCAAAAATGTACAAAAACTTCATATTCTTTGTCAAGGATTACGCGACGCTGTCAAGCATTTAAGAGAGAGAAATGGAGACTTTGTATTCGAAGCGCTGAATGCTAGTCACTCGTGGTCGCAATTCACACGATTTTCCTTGAAGTTGGGTTTTAAAGAATTAAAGGCCAGTAAGCAACCAATGCCTGTACTGAAAACTTTAAATATTTTATGCAATATTGCGTATAAGAATGATAGCAATGATGAATATGCTAAAACTTTATTCGAAATGGCAACTTCCCATTCTGAATTCGTTAACATTATGTTGGAATCGTCAGATACAAAAAGTATGTATGCATTAACAATACTATTAAAAGAGCATGGGTTTATTTACTCGCTAAATGATTGTTTTTTTTTCAGAGTATCTAGTAGAATTATTGTGGATCCTTATGCAAAAGAACAAAACAGTTATGGTAGCAACGCACGTGTCCGTTTATTTAGCAGCGTATAATGCTACCTTAAGCGAAGCTGATCAATACATCTTACTTGTAAGAGGGTTGTTAATAATTAGCATATTATCTTTTAAAGAAGTTATAATGAAGGTATTGGTTTCAGATTTTGCAGTATTACGAGAGTAATAATATTAATATTTACGAATATCGGCCTTATTTGTGGGGGAATGCGGCAGCGATACATTACAGCGTAAAAAGTGAAGCACACATGAGTTTGTGGAGGCAACCATCCACTACCCAAGTGTTAAACTTATTTGAGGAAAACATTGTTAATAACACTATAAAGAATTATCCTGTGGACAGAGCATTGAAGGTAGGTGCATTCAAGAAATGTGCGTTATCAGTATTAAATGATATCAACCTCCTTTTCTATCTTTTTATAGAATAATGAAGTGCAGAATGCAAGTAATATCTATGACCCAGCGTTTTATCTACCACTATTATGTTTCTTATTGTCCGAGAATAACGTTGTATCGTGTCATCAAATTACTCAAAGTGGTGCTCTAGCGTTAGTATTTGCTGCGTGCAGTAGCAATCATTACGATGTTCGTATGGTAGCTTATACCATCATTGCTAGATATTATACACATTTGGATGCTTCAAGGTATTTCATAAAGAATCGTAGTGAGAATAATTGCATGCGCTGTTTTTACTTTATTCTGGAATCATTGCACTCTTCTTTCTCACAGCTCGAAAGCAAAGTTATTATGGATGCGGCTAATAGATGCGCTACGTTATGGTATTATATCGTCGCAATCGGAGCTGGAAAACGTGCGTGTAAATTGTTTAGTCTCTACATTTTTGGCAAGGGCGTCTTTGATTGCTACGCAACCATTGAATCCTCTCTATTTACCTTTACAAACGTTCCTGATGGCTAAACCTGCGTTAGACATAAACGCAATACCCGAATTACTCCAGCTCTTTCACAGCTCTGATGTAGAACATAAAGCACACAGACATTGGGTTTTGGAAACTATTCGTGACGGTATGAAGACGGAGAACGAGTTGACTGTAGCCTTCAAGTGTGTTTTATTTAAAATGCTTTTTGATTTCTACACTTGCAATTTATCAGATTCGAAAACGAAGGTAAGACTTAAAATTGTTAATAAGTAGTCTCTTTCAAGATTCGATGGCTTTTCTGAGAATTAACATTACGGTTTCTGTTCTTATATTTGTTAATCTTGTATGTTCTTGTTTCAGAAACTTATTTTAGAAGTCATCGATGTTACATTGAACATTACAATGGCCTCTGTACTTCTTATAGAAGGTCACGGACTGCTTCCATGGTTATTCGAAGTCACAGAGAATTCCTATACTCGTGAAGCTCCGCATATTGAGCTCATAGTGAAAATAATGGACAAAGTTTTGAATACTGTGTTAAATATAAAAGGAGATACCTTCAACTACAAGTGGATGCTTTTGAATATCGCGCTGAATTTAATGTCGCATCGTTCTAAAGATATTAAGATCGATACATTTACGTTACACGTAAACATTTTGCAGAAGTTATTTCTGTCTAAGGACATGAAGACGTTTGTCAGTAAAGGAGAGTTGTCGGAAATTCTCTATATTTCTAAAGGACTTTTAGGAAATATGAATGAATGCGAAGATATGCTGCGTTTTGGTTGTGAATATGTAACTAAAGTAGATTGTGTAGAGAATAGCAATGAAATAGAAGTAGCAAGGAACTGTATGAGAACAATGGTATGGACATGGTGCAGCCACCAAGTAGCATAGTATATCTATTGATATTTATAAATGCAAATATCACTATGAAATGTTTATTTTGTTACATGAAATGTATATTTTGTTACATGAAGTACTTTGTATTTGATAAATATTGAAAAAATTTATAAATGACTGTATAATTCAATAAAATAATACCGTTACCTAATCAACTCAGACTATCTTTTTATTTACTTTTATTTACAAAAAGGCTGCAGTTAAAAAATTCGATAATTCTGTTCCAATAATTGTATAAAATGTTTCCCATGTATTAAATGTTTAATAGAAACTTTTTAATTTCTTATTTATATTAGTTTATCAAAAGTTCAATGTTTCTTAACATTTCCGTTATGTAGGTATGTATATTTTCCGCATAAAATGGTGGAAATTCATGAATCACAATGTTCAAACGCGAGGAATAATCGATGAATTTTCAATATGTATTCTTTAGTAACCCACGGATGCATTTAAACTTCGCGCGCGTAGTCCTTCGATATTGAAATTCGATTCGAGAATCGAAATCATCCGTTGTGGCAGTTGCCTCCTCGAACGTTTAGTTGCAGTCCCATTCGTAATCGTCGTGTGTTCTGTTCCTTTCTTTTTAGTATTAATATCAGTGTTCTTTTCCTAATAATATGACGGTTCAGTAATCTTTAATAGCCCGTCGATACATTTAAATATCGCGCGTGTGTAATTCCGTGGATATTCGAATATAATCCGAAAATCGCCTGCCGTGTCCAACTTGTTTCGAACTTACAGTCCCAGTCCACATCCAAAAGACCGCGTATTTAACATCGGTTTCCTTCGAGCAATAATACTTTATGGCATTCGCGTAACGCTTCAAAAGGACAGTTTGGTGGCCCCTACACGATTCCATCGTCTAAGGTATTTAAATTTCCCGCAAACGTATGACATTAATATCTTCGTGGATAGAACGTGTGTACAAACACGTCCGCGTTCGCGTCATCATGTTTCCCGTCATGGTGTCGTAACACCAACGTTAGCCTGATAATATCAACTTCCCCGCTGTACTCTTCGCCACTGTACCATTCTTTCATTTTCGGCAAAACGCAACCCTTGCCTTCCAAATCTCGCGCCATCAACGTTACCGCCTGAGATTGTGCGCCTTCGTTCAAATTCCTCATCGCCGATTTAGCCAACGCGTGCCGCAGAGCGAAATGCGCTACGTGGTCCTGATCCGATCTGCTCAGGAAACCGGATTTCATGTCGCCGGTTGTTCGGGAATAATTCTGTACGCTGTCCGTCGGGCCTGTAGCGTCGTTATGTGACGCGTGCCCCCTTGGATGCCCGGAATCCCTGCATCCATAGCATAGAGCGTTTTGGGAATTGTCGAGAATGATCTTTGCAGCTTGGGGCGAGCTGCCAGTGTACCGAGCTCCGCCGATCATCAGCGGCGTCCCATCCTTACCATTCGATGGTAAAAACTCGTCGATAATGTCGGTAAATGCAGATAGGTTGTTCGTTAAGTATTTCACGGTGTTTGCTCTTAAGTTGGTGGCGCTTCTTCCAGTCTGAGAGGCGATCACAGTGAACAAGCACGCGTTCAAATCTGTCTCGACGTTAACAGGATCCCTGTTATCTGGCAACGTCCAGTGACCAATAGATCCAGGCCTCCGTTGGCGATATTGGACGTTAACGTTCTCATTGCTTCGATCGTTATTGATCGTTCGGTAGACGCGCCCATCTGATTTCCAAATTTGAATTGGTCGTCCAATTATAGTGCTCACTGCCTCCATGTGCAGTAGCCCCGCAGGTCCATAATTTTTTAAATCTTCGATAAGATACTTCGCGAATTTGATTTTCCATAGTACCCTGTTTTTTATGGCTGCGTATCCGACGCGTGATTTTTCCCGTTTCGGGCGCACCGCCCTGTCCCGATCTCTTTGCTCTTTGCAATTATCGCTTTCGCTCGGGAAGCTGTTACTGTTTAACGTTTCGATGGTATGTTGCATGTCTTATTGATTATATTCTTTCTTTTTTGTGTTACATTATTATTGGTTTATTTTTCATTCTATTGGGATAATGGTAAGGAATGTTAATTGTGATTCTGGATTAGGGGGATTTGGGGGAGAATTAAATGACTGAAGGAAGGGGAAAGGAGTCTTATTCAGAAATTTTTGGATGCATGAATTGATATTTGAAAGATGGCATTTGGAATGTTCGCGATGGGGGTTAACGATGGAATGAACATAATTCTTAGAAATGTATTTACTTTTTATACGATGAGACATTTTTGAATCCATTGTTCCACATTATTGAATTTCGACAGAGAATTTTGAATTATGATACACAAGTGATGACATTGTGTAGTTATACTTGGAAATTTTCGTTAACCTTTAACTCTGACATTTTGTGAAATTTTCGGCTATCTTCATTTTTTTGCGCCGGAGTGACTTTTCGATTTTTCTTTGATAAATCAATACACAGCGATTTTCCATTATAACAATTTTACACCTTTTAACTTTCTGAACTCTTAGGAACCCTCAGTTCTTCAACTTTGAAACACAATTTAAACACAGCAACCCCTTAACGTTCACTAGCATCACCTAATCCCTTTTCAAATATTTAACAAATTTCAATTCCTCCATAACGCCCCTCAGCACCCGGCCAAACCACTAATTTTCCTGATTCCGTAGCTTTTCTTAATTTCTATGCGCCTACTGTTACGCGCGCGTCAGATCTCTTTCCTCTTTTTATTTATCTTGGCACATCATAGCTTCAATACTCATAATTCCATTAATAAAATTTATCAACTACAACTAGCGAATCCTTATACCGAAAGTGTAAACATCATCAATCGGTCACTGTACACTTTTACACAGTTAGCTTAACGCAAATTTTTCTTTATTTTATACCTCACTTAGCATATATTCTTTCTGTATTGTAATTTCCTGTAACTTTTAATAAGGACGTTGGTTCAATAAAGCGAACGAACATTTGCACCGACCTGATGTTTATCTACCGCAAACCAAAGGGTGCTTCATCCCTGGAACAGTAACAATAATAATAACAACAATATGCAACTACTTTTCGCGATATCACTCCTCTTTTAAACCTGGCACCCGTTCTTTTATTGAATATGCTATTGATATTTATGAATATTTTATTATGAATTTTATTTATGAATATTGATATGCTTTGAATATTTTATTGACCCGGATGAAGTGGGCCCCTTTAAACGTCAGACAATATGTTAAAAATGTTAATGACCTTTTAGTAACTTGAAAATATAATAGAAGTTCCAATATTATTACTGTATGCAACTAAAATCTACGTTGTATTACTATTTTGATAAAAAAAATTTAATAAAATCATTTTTCGATGTTACATTTATTTCACAAAAATTTTATTTATTTTTTATAAAAATTAAACAATAGCCTTATAGTTGTACGTGGGTCCCCATTTGTCTCCTGGCAACCAAAAGTTATAGACTCACCCCGCCACTGCTTCTTTATACATCGTATCTTCTTGCCCTAAATTTATCTCTCCACCCCCACCTTTAAGGGGTTTTGTGAGGTCTGAAAAACATGTATATTCGGGAATTTTTGGAGGAAAAACTTTAAGACTTTTTTAAACAAACCTTTATGTATTCGAAAGTGTACATGCTAAACTACTTGTAGTAATTTTTGCTATGGAAAATATAAATAAATAAAAGAAATATCAGCGATCTCCCGGTAGCGATTTTGTTTTCAGTAATTTGCGGCGATCACTCTAATTTTGACCTGGTTTATCTGAAATAAAAAATTCGCGGGAATTTAGTTAGTATATTAGATTATCTAGTCTTTAATCATCCATTATCTCGAAAAATTAATTTGCTACAAAATGGCGGCTTCTCATAGCAAAAGTGTCGATTTTCGCCACAGAATCACTCTCATTTTTCATCATTTTTCATCTGTAAAATAGAAACTACGCAACGGAAATGTAAAAGCCACGATTAAGGACTAGATAGTCTAACATAGATACTAACTAAATTTGGTCGAATTTTTTATTACTGATGAACCAGGTCAAAGCTACAGTGGTCACCAAAAAGTGCTTAAATAACAAAACGCTGCCGGGAGATCGCCTAAGTAGGTATAATTCCATTATTTATTTAGATATCGCATTGCAAAAAAAAACTACAATAACATTAAAATATATACTTTCGAATATACAACCGTTTATTTAAAAAGGTCTTCAATTTTTTTAAAAAAAAAATCCCGAAAATACTTGTGTTTTCAGACCTTACAGGCGGGCATAACCCCTTAAGTCTATTATTACACTTGCAGACTCAGGCATGGGCGTCCGGAGGGGGGGGTGCAAAAGGGGCAATTGCCCCCCCTGGCTTTTGAGAAAAGATCGCTTATTTTTAAAAACTGATCTTTATTAATTTTATACTAAAAAAGTGAATATTTCTAAATTTCGGATTTAAAATTTTAATTAAATTGGCACTACAAAATGAGTTCAAAAAAGCAAGCGAGCTACTCGTGTTTTCATTACAATATTTTTTTCACCGTCACCTCAAAGTTGCCCCCTCCTGGAAAAAAGTCTACGGACGCTCTTGGACTCAGGTTTTAAAACAGCAGGAATGGCGAGCCTAATTACCCGCAATCGGCTTTGTAATAAACTCATTATTATTATTATTAGCGATCTAAAAAAACAACGCGGCCGCGACGCGAGTCCCGCGGAAATCGCGGCCGGAAGCCCCCTCGGTGCCGTGATTAAGCAGGCTCGCCAGAGGAGTGGAAATGGTGCGTAGTGAAGATCGGGTGCCCGGTTTGCATTTATTGCCCCGCGTGGCCGCGAGCCGTGCCCGAGAGAGAAATCGTTCGTTCATCGATGAGAAAAAGAGGGTTAAGGGCCGGCAGAAAAAGGAGACCGTTGTCGGGCGGTTGGAAATGAGCGGGGAATCGAGCCGGGCAGAAGGGGTTGGGTGGCAGGTGTGGTGGGGATCCTATGGATCCTCGCTCGATTCGCGGCTTTCGTTCGTACGTGCCGCGATCCATGGATCAGTCTTAGTGCAACCGTCCCTTCGAACTGGTTGCTACCGCTTCGTGCAGACGCGCGCCACGGTCGATCGGTTTAAATACACCGGACCGAGGTGCCGGCTCCTTCGTCACCGTAACCGAGTGCGCTTCTATCGTCACGATCACCTCTCGCTGCGAAAGGATTCTGTGCTTCTTGTGCGGGCTACCGAAACGTTCTTCGGGGGGGCGAGACTTCGGTCGCGCGGATCCCGCGAGGTGGAAACGTTCTGTCAACGAGGAGTACAATAGTGATACTTATAAAATCGACGAAGCCATAGCTGGATTTCCGGTCAGGCGTTCCGTTGCGCGGTTTCGGCTCGGGCACTCGGTGACTTCCATGCACGCGCAGACGGTGTCTCGGAACGAAAGCGTTCCGTTGGCTCGGCGTAGCTTTGCTGAGGTATATAGCTGTGTGAAAGGAAGTGGGTATAGTTTGGGGAATCGTTGTTTTTGGTTAATTGGTGTTTGAAAGAGTTCGTAACGGAACAATGGGATCGTATGGGAGAGTCGATAGATTCGGTGGAATGTGTTAGGAAGGTTGAGTAGCTTTGCTGGTAATTAGGGGATATGGAGTAGTATTTAATAAAATTCTTCTTCGGCTGA
The DNA here is from genome assembly GCA_029448645.1 of Andrena camellia. Classification (NCBI taxonomy): domain Eukaryota; kingdom Metazoa; phylum Arthropoda; class Insecta; order Hymenoptera; family Andrenidae; genus Andrena; species Andrena camellia. The sequence continues at coordinate 46,100,333 of CM055676.1, read as the reverse complement.
AATTTCCTTTTGTCAGGTGTATCGTCTGGCGGGGAAGTATTTTTAAAAATTAATTTAACTATCGTATTGCAGTTGGGTAGTAAATGTTACTGTGGGCAATAGAGGATTTTTATTGTGGAATTAAGAATATCGTTTTTTGGTCTGTTCTGGTGGAAATATTGTTCGGTAGCGTCAGAGTTTAGCAATGTTAATGATGGAAGGTAGGGTGATTAGATAGATTAAATATAGATAGACGGATTTCCATCTAAATTACATTTTATGTCCTTATTCGAGACGAAAATGGTATTCTAAAAAAATGTTCGAAGCAGGAAGAAATCTGAAAGTTTTAAATGTGGAGTTCACGAGGAATTAGGTGTATCTGACTTCCGTGTATTAAACAGAGCAGTAATGGAAATACTATTAATCCACAGTAGGCTTACACCACGCCTAATACAAATCTCATTAATTAAAACTATTTTTTTCCCCTGTTCAGGCTTACTATTCCTTTCCTTGAATCTTACAGTGAGTTTTCCACGACACGATTTTCACGTGGATTGCGTATGCAACGTGAAACTCGTGCCTGCCTTATACACCTGCAATTAACTTGAAAGAGGCAAACAAGCATCGCAAGAGCCGAGGAATGAGATTTCAAGGAGGGATTTTTTAGGTGAAATTCGTGGAACAGTTTCCCAAGTCCTCGATCTAAGAATTTCTGGAGTAGGTATCGTTTCGAAATAGCTTAGAAAAGGAAACATTCGTTTAAAAATCAAACTCTTCGATACCGACCTAGTTGATTCATCTATTTTTCATTTACTTCTGTGGATAAATTATTCTCCACCTACTCGTTGCAGCTGATTATCTTTATACAATCCTCACAGACATAGCTTCAATTTATTCTACGGCGAAAAATCAAAGACAATGACGAAAACAATTGGAAGTGGAGACGAATGAGAGAAGTAACACTTGTTTTGAGAGTGGCTTTACTTTCGAATTGCGCGCATAGTGGGAAGTCGGGGTGCAGCCGTTAAAGTTTCAAAACGAACCATTTACGCGCGACTAAAGTGTTTCCATTGGCGAGTGATTGTGATGTGCTTTCAGATGTAATTGACACAGTGTGTTGGAAGTATGGTATAATTTACACCTCTGCCTGGATTACAAACGCTGCACACTCGCTTTGGGGAAACATGTATGGCTGGTGAGTACTGGAACACATCAACCTCGCTTCACCCAAACTTCATGTACACGAATTAATAACACTTAAGGGGCCACATACCCTTCATAAGTCGGATTTTCTTTTCATACAAAGAAATGTCATATTTAAAAATCAAGATATACACCTTGTTGTGTATAAATTAAGCTGTATTCTCCCTAAAAAGAAACTTGATATCTTAAGAAATGGGCCGATAGCAGCCCCTTCTCCCAAGGCCCCTTCACAGTTACAGCATTTACAGTACCAACAATATTTCAGAGATCACTGGACCGATTTGAATAAAATGTTACAGGAATATTCTTAAGACTATAATCTAGCCCTCGTCGGTACCGATTCTGAAAAAAATAATTTTTCTAAAAATGGCAGCTACTCAAAGTCGAGCATGTGATTTTCGCCCCAAGTTTTCATCTTCATTTGTTAATAAAAAACAAAACACGAGACTAATCGAAAAATCGTGTAACACCTTAAATAACTCTTTGCTCCCACGCTACTTCGTACTTTTTAAATATCCACAAAAACATCTATAGTCCATCTATCCCTAGTATTAATAAACCTTAGAAATGATATTAAAAGCTTCAAATCATTCAAAGATTAAAGACTCAAGCCTGACAAGCCTTGTGATGCAACTCAAGTTGCAGCACTTCGGGCGCCGTCACTCGTGCCCCGAAAATTGCTTGTGACCAAAGAACGAAAGGTGATCAGGTACACGTGCGTATGAACTTTATTCGTGTTTCGGACGGGTGGAAGCGATCCCGAAGGAAATGTGCCACATTCTTTCCGACGCCTCGTCCAATATGCGCGAAGCGTTTCTTTCACTGAAAGCGATGACGAAACGCACGGGACGTGGTTCTGTATGTACGAAAGGGCATCGCCGTGGTTTCGTGGAAGCCAGAGTTTAACGTTCCCGTTCATGCTGAAAGGGAACGACGTCGGGCCGCGAAACGTGCGCGTACCGCCCAACGGACGTATCCTGAATTCCCTGGCGGGCTTGCATACCTGCAAATATGGCATGTGCACACGGGGTGTAAGATTATATGCTGGAAACATCACGAGAATATAACTGTGGCAAGATAATTCTAAATGTCAGCCTCTTTGTAAAAGGCTAGGCTTCTTACAAAAATTTTAAGTCAATAAGCGGAGGGATCAGTGTAAAATTATTAGGATTAATGTAAAAATATTAAGTATTAGTTATAAAGCATTAACCCTTCGTTGACACACCTGCTTTATCGATCAACTTTGATATAACTGGGTGGCTCACACCCAGAACAACTTTTGAACGATTGCCATTCTCATCTAAGGAATCCAATGGTTATGAAAAAAATCATGGTTCAATTTCAAGGCCTCTAGAATGTATTCCAATAGTTTTTTTTATTATTGACATTTAATCACAGTTTTTGCAAATAAAATCTAAATTACCATATGTCGAGAAAACGTGAAGAAAATCTTAAAAAAATTGTAAGTTTTACAAATTTCAATATTAGAAGCTAAAAATCTACAGAGTTGTTGTTCAGATATAATATTTTGAGAGAGAAAAAAAATAGTTTGTAAGTCAGCTTTGGAAAAAAGATATTTATTTTGCATATAGAAGGTGCAGAACGTCAAAATCAGTTTATGGGTGGCTCACACCCAGAGTGTCAACGAAGGGTTAAAGTATTATATATTTTCGAGACACGCAGACGTTATTCTGATTTATAGGAAATCTTTGTTCAATTATTTAGGAGAGTCAGCAGTTGAATGGAATTAAAAGAGTACTACTTAAGATATAAATCAAAGAATTACTGGGATATGAAGGTTACTGCAACTCGGGAGCAAAGCATAACTGCAATGTTTATATGAATTTCCTTTATCCTTTTCTTATTGCTGACTATTCCTGCTACGTTTCCCACATGTTGTGTCACACCCTGTATGTATATTTTTTGTCTTCCTTATTCAATATGCGTCTGGCTTGCTGCATGGCGTGGGCAATAACGCGTCTGTCGCTGGTCACGCAACAATGACGGTCTCTGAAACTTTTCCGGTGGCGGGACTCGAGGTCTTTGTTTGAGGTCCTCCTAACGCGTGTGCAATCACACTGTGTGGACATGGTCATGTCGAGGCAACAGCTTGGTTACGCACGTTTTCGATGTTACACTCGCGTTGGTTCGCCGACTAAGGGAGTGTACATAGTTTGAACAAGCGATTTCTCCTGAATTTTGCACACGATTATCGTACAGAACATACATATATGTGCAGTAGGGTGGTCCTTATTTTTCAACTTTAAAATTTGTATTGTCTGACCCTCTTAAAATCTTCTATTCGACAAAAAAATATCTTCGTGTTTTTTATTTGTATATTTTGATATATAAAGGTCGCTCAAGGACTTTACATTTCGCATGTACCACAAGTTTGGCAACCGCGACTTTCCATAATTGTCACTTGTCAATTTTAATGAAACGTGGCCCATATTTATATATCAGAATCCGAAAGCATGCTTTTATCTATGCGTTTAACAACCTGAATAGAATGTAATCTCCAAAGTGTCATCTCGATTTATAGGTATTAATCTTATCGTTATTTTTAATTCTATAGACTGCAAGTTTAATATTCTATAGTCTTCGTTCGCATTACTATTTTCAGAACTACATAAAGGTTGCGTGCTTACAAAGGGAGAGTAAAATTACCTCTCCGCATGTGCTTCAAGTGTATTTAGTGTCATACAAGTGAAATATTTTTAAACGAAGTTGTTTTGAATATTTGTAGGCGACTTCTGTTGCTTTATTAAATGCAAACCTATGTGTCTTTGTAGTAAAATTATACTATAGGAAAATCTTTTGAGCTCAAATAAAAAAACATATAATTTTACAAAACGGGCTGAGTGGAATTGCCATAGTTTCTTATGGTCAGTAGGGTGGTCCTTATATTTCAACTTTAAAATTTGTAATGTCTGACCGTCTTAAAATCTTCTATTCGACAAAAAAAAAATATCTTCGTGTTTTTTATTTATATATTTTGATATATAAAGGTCGCTCAAGGACTTTATATTTCGCATGTACCACAAGTTTGGCAACCGCGACTTTCCATAATTGTCACTTGTCAATTTTAACGAAACAGGGCCCATATTTATATATCAGAATCCGAAACCATCTATGCGTTTAACAACCTGAATAGAATGTACGTCAAAGTTTGCGTCTGCATCTGATTCGAGAAATTTAAATATGCATATAAAGCCTTATGCCACAACACAATACAGTGCACACTCGTTATAAACCCGTTTCGTCTATGCGATGTGTGCCCGAATTTTAATGTTATACTCTCACTTAAAAGTTAATAAAATTATTTCGTCCTTATTGCAAAAATTTCTATCAATTTATACCAAAATAGTCATATTTCAATGCCATTGAGCGACCTTTAATCCTTAAAATATTTTAACAAAATTTTAGACGAAATTCTTTTAAACTATTTGGAAGCTTCTGAGAGGGTCAGAAGAAAATTTTAAAAACTGATTTTTTACCATAGGTACATATAAGGACCACCCTAATGTGCAGTTTACTTTCACAATTTCTGAATTTCTCAAGGAAATCTGTAAAACTAAGAGGTCAACGCTATTAGAATTAGAATTGAATGGAATTAGATTTAAAGGTGGGAATTGTCGAACTACCCTAAATAATAGGAGTATTCAAAGATATCTGCATCGATAATAAAGTATACACAGTTCCTTCGATCATCCACTTCACATGGGAATAATAAATTACTCTTCACAAAGTATATTTAAGTTGCCAAAATTCCCAACAAGCTACTCAAAACACTCCAGTACTCAATTCACTTCACTTCGATTTCCTTTGTATACCTACTCAACTCTTTACAAATTGACATTCTTCAACTTGGAATAAATTCCCTATTCTCCAGTCGGTATTCTAGTAAAAAAATTTAAATAAAACAAATCCGTTTCCAAAAAAAATAAAATCACTAAAAATCATACTCACCCCAGTGTCCCAGCCTCGTAGCTCGAGTTATTTTGCTCTGTCGCGAGATATCGTTCCAAGGGCGTCGTAAAATTTCGCCAACGCCATGCTTCCCTTGTCGCAATTAGCGCGACGAAGAGAAAGAGAGCGGGGGATGTTTAAAGGGACTAACGGTATGGTAAATCACTGTATCGGGGCTGGATTTATGCTCGTTTCGCTAAAAAGGACGGCCTTGGTGGGCGAATAAATTCTATGGAATTCCACGTGGCCGGTATCGTAAGCCGCAGCAGAGCGTAACATTTACGTTTGCAACGAGCTGATATATTATCGCGATTGTATCGGCGAATGCAACACAGAGGGATCTCGCAAATTTCGCGGCAATGCATCAGCGGCGATCCAGAAGTAACGAGTTCCCGATGTTTCTGCCGCTTGACTTCCTGCGGAGCGAACGATTCGCGTTAGGTGAATTTGTTACGTTCATCTATGGCTGTTACGCGCAATGTACCATTCCCTTTGAATTGTGCGAGGGTAGATTTCAGTTATTGCTGGTGTGTTTGAAAAGTTCTGGTGGTGTGTAATAGAAAATAAGAATTTGTATAGGAGGTGTGATTAGGTATACAGAAAGCACTTTTAAAGAAATTACTAAAATTCATTAGATTGGAGCGGTTTGTATTAAATTTTATTACACTTTAGTAGCACCGTGTTGAATTTTCGTGGTTTTCTCTGAAGTCTACTGATTTATGCTAAATTCCACGGAATTTCACTAAATTCCACAAATTGTATGCCACTTTTACGAACTCCCAGTAAATTTTACTGAATTCTCATTCCCCGAATATTATAATCTACTGGATAAAAGCAGAAGCTTCATCGTCGACGTTCAGTTCTCAATAATCAACGTTCCGTTTTCCCTGCGAAGAGAATAAACTCCAGTTAATATTCTGCATTGTAAAAATCTACTCGGCCTTGTAAAAAGAAAAGAAAACTGGATTTTATTCTTTAAATAAATTGTCATAATTACCTAATGAATTTTATTGAATTTGCATTAAAAATATTTTGATCCCTTCAACTCGGCTTCTCCCAAGATTAAATCCTGAGTACGCCACTGGTGAGGCTTGTCCTCGATCTGTTTAATTTTTGTGAAAAGACTATCCCTGCGCTGTTCATGGAGTAGGAGAAATGTAGTAGGAAGTGGCGTATCGCATTGCAGCGTGTGCGTTTAAGCAGAACTTCGCGCGTGATATCGCGACTGTCGTACAAGTCACAGCACACCAGCCGCCATTCCACTTCTGCGTGCATCTTGCCTTAGTCTGTCCGCCACGCATGATCAGAGTAGCCTGGGACTTGGACGCGCACCAGGTGGAGCGGGATCAATTAAGCGTTGCTGATGACTCAATTTCCAGGTTGATCGGTCGTGTCGATCCCAATGGGCTGTAAGTCCGGCCGTAAAAGAATCCGGTGAAATGCGATTCTTCGGGCGAAAGGCTGCCGCTAATGGCACCCCTTTTTACACGTGGGTATAATAGTGGTTTTCAGGGAGAGAAAAACGAAGGAGAAACAGAACATGTATACTTCTAGAATCTTCACTTATTGAATCCTAATTTCTCTTGCCTCTTCTTATACTGTCGAAACTTCTGCAGGTATAGGTACAGTTGAATAGTCCTATTGTGCAGTGTGGACGAATATAATTGTGTGAGAATTGTGGAGAACACTGCCCTTTTCAGACACCAAATTGAGTATATTACAAGATTATTGAGTTGTTGAAATGGTAAATGTTGTATGAAGTGGAATTTTTCAGTACTTTCTTCTCAAATACAGCGACGTTGGTATACTATATATAGGTGTATACTTATCTTGCGACAGCTCTAGAAACTGAAATAAATTATTCCAGCATTTACAGTGTTTACTGCAAAAATAATTTTTAATCCTTTGATACTTACATCGTTTACCATATTAATTCCTCGACAATTATGCGTTCAAGTCTATCAATTATAGGGTTTATACAAAAACCGACTTTTGAAAAAACCGGTTTTCGAATTCCACTATTCCCAAAAAACCGGTTAAACCGGTTTTCGATTGTTCACATAAAATATAATTAGAATATTATGGAATTACAAAAATATAACAAAATAAAATATACTCTATCTATCTATACAAAACCAAATAAAAAAATTAAAATAACTAAAATCCGTACAAATACCTACGTACAATTTTTGAGTTCATTTAATATTTATGGATCTACGAAAATATAACACAATGAAATAGACTGCATACACAACCAAATGAAAAAGAAACTAAAATAACTAAAATTCGTACAAAATATAAATCTTTTAAAAGGTGGTACCAAATTATAAATCTTTACACCATTTAGTATTTTTTTTTCTGAAAAATATGAACTCATGAAGATTAGTTTTACAGTAAACTGTTACCTACTACAATATGCTTGTGTCAGAGGCGATTTCAAGTCAAAATATTAACGTTTTTAATCAAATAATTAATTCATTTCTGCATATTAATTCTAGTATATTAAACCGGTTTTTTAAATTTAAAAACCGGTTTTCGAATTTTACAAATTTATAAGTAAAAACCAGTTTTTAAACCCGGTTTTTAAAAACCGACAGACCCTAATAAATTACCTTACACCCCCATAACTTTGTTAATTCCCTTTCTCTTATTAACCTTACATCACTTTATACTCAATTATCAATCTACGACACGCGTCGCCATACCCTTTTCCAGCGAAATTTTAATCACTTTTAATTACCCTTGCATAAACATCTGCCTCTTCCACAGACTTTACCATTCATTCGTCAGGCTCCATCCTTATTTGTTCTGGCAATTAACGTTGGCCATCCCCCTCCGTCCGCTGTTCCTCAAGGTCGTTCGATAGCTGATTCTCGGTACACGCATTCCCTCGGCTACATACTTGCATCGGCAGGAGGATGGCCGATTATTACTACCCCGCCGGGGGCAGGGACAGCCAGTAATTAGACTCCACTCTTTTATTATCCACTTGCTTCGGGGATGAACGTGGCCGCGATGAGAGTCCATACTATTCCTGAGTTATTGGCGTCGTAACGATAATTCAGCATCGCCGTGGGGACGGGCGAAGGACACGCCGAGTTCACGTGTGCAGATTGATAAGCGGGTTAACGCAGAGTCCCTGGGCGTCGTATTTTATACGTCCGGGTGTATATTTAACGTTATTGACGGTCGGTGTTCCGCGTCGTGTAATACTTTGTACGTCGTTTCGCGTCCCACCCCTCTCGGGCATGGTCGCATTTCTGCGCATTCGCCGGGCCTTCTGGTCGCGCTATAATTAACGAATTAATAAATATGTAGTTAATGGACGTGCCTGTAAATATTTATCCGCGGAGTATGCGCGGGCTGGTCGAGTTACAAGTGGGTGCAATTTATGGCAATGCTCCCAAAGTTTCGGCCGATCCTCGAGAAGCCCGATGCTCGAGGGCGAGGCTTTTATCCGAGTACTTATCAACGGGGTCGTAAGTTCGAGTTTAAGCTTCGATCGACGGGCTTTATTACTTCGGGCATATCTTGAGGTGGAAGGTTTGAAGCGGAGGGGGCGGTTCGATTAATAATACACTCATCCCTCGATTTACTATACGCGATAAATAATCCCACCGTCTATGCGGCACTTTTTAAACGCCGTCAGAAAATATATCTTTATTGTATGAAACTGAAGTAGAAGAGTTTCGAGCTGGGGACGTTTCCTTGCGAGTGACGAAGGGGTAGGTCTGGGTTAAGGGGTCATTCTGGTAATCACGCCGCAAACTTCGGCAACATTCAAGTTTCTTTTTTCTCAGTGAATACAATGAATAACAATGTCAAACTTTTTTTCATTTATTAAGTTACTTATAATGTATACGGAACAATTTTTTAAATACACTTTCAATTGTGTTTTTCAATGTTATTTGGAGTTAAAAATCGCGCCTTTGAAAAGACGGCGGGAGTGATTTCAGCTCACAGACTCATCTGAAACGAAAAAACCAAACTGGTTCTTAATCATTATTAGTACCGCTATCGCAGGTGCCAGAATTAGCCACGTAAGTAAAAATTTAAACTTCAAGTGTTTAGTCGTCTAAAATCGAGAGACTTTCGGATATGTATCCATAACTTCCGAAAAAAAATAGTTTTTTAACTGAAACTTTTTTTTTAAGTAATTCATAATACTATGTAAAGATAGTAAAAAAAACGGGAAATCTGCATCAAACCGTTGACTTGTAAAAAAATCCACAAAATGTACACATTTTCCGAGGATTCAACCGGGTATACCCCCTTAAGGATTGTATAAAAATTACAGAAATCGACTCGATCCTATTCCATAATCATCCATCATCAATCCTGTTCTTCTAACGTTACTCTACATCGACGGTACCAAACGCGTACAAATCATTCAATTCATTCCTCGTGCTGTAACAATAGATTACGTGTACGCGATAGTGGGTGTTCGCGTTGATGCCTAAGTAGAAACTGTAGGGAAGTAAGTAGCGAGACTCTGGCGTGGACGTTCGAGATTAACATTTCCCAATGGATTTCTGTCGCTTGTAATCGATCTCCCCGATCCTTCCTACGCTGCTTAGATATTGTAAAACCCGTCGAGGTCTCCAATGGATCCGAAAGGTACTCGAGCGGAAAATTCCCGTGGCAGCGGATAGCAAAGCCGGGAGCCATTTATCTAATATCTCGTCACGCGTGTGTACATTCTTGTGCCCCGGACATTAATTAGCCTAATCGCGGCGCTGGAATCGGTACGGGGAGATGTGCGCAACCGTGTCCTGCGGCTCGCAGAATCCCGGAATAGATGTTAAACGGCGAGATTCCGTAATAGTTAGGCAGGATACACGGGGTAAGATGTAATCGTGGCTTAACTAATCAAAAGCAGGGGTCGCCTTTTAGCGTCCCTTCCCGAAACTCGTTTGCGTAATGCGACTGTGTCGAGCGTAAGTCGCCACTCATAAGTGCCTGCCCACTGGCACGAGTTCCTCGTTCGCTATTGTTAACAGATCGGTAAGAAATACGATGGGAAACACGAACAGGGAGGCGATATTTTTGTTAGCTAGTCAGGTGTAGAATTTTATCCCTGCGGGATCAGTTTTGGGGATACTTTTTAATCTGTTAAGTGGGGAAGATGAGTTACCTTGGTATTTGAAAATTCCTTTGCACGTTTTCTCTCCCATTAATTATTTTGGACGTTCGATAATATTATGTTCGCGCAAAAGCAGTAGATGTAGTATTAGATCGCGTGTAAATGTTATTTCGTTTTTCTTTATCTAGGAACGACCTTAATTAGCAGGCTAGTGTGGTGGTGTTTAGTGTCAGAATTCGTGTAGATGATAATTCCATTCATTTATAGGTGTGATTATCGATCTTGAAAGCAATGATAGAGGATGATTGTCATCCTTGTGGCCACAGGATGATTAATTTCGATCGCTGCTACTTAGACAACGAACTCTCTATATTCTTTCAATTATTATTAAGACAAGGTTCATTTGTTGACTTTTACAGGGACAGCGTTAGTTTAGAAAATACAGGAAACGTTACTCAAAATTGCAAATAATATCCACTACCATGCACAGTTTTAAATATTTAAACTTTCCTTGCCTCGCTTTTATCGGTGCAAATAAATTAGCAAGAGACTTCTAACGAGCACCTAACATTACGGTAGGTGGATGCTGGATTTGGTTCGATAGATATCGACAGGGGCGTCCGGAGGGGGGTGCAAAAGGGGCAGTTGCCCCCCAGTGGCTTTTGAGAAAAAATCGTTTATTCTTAAAAACTGGTCTTTATTAAGTTTATACTATAAAAGTGTATAATTCTAAATTTCAGATTTAAATTTTTAATTAAATTGACACTACAAAATGAGTTCAGAAAAGCAAGCGGGCTACTCGGTTTTTCTTTACTATATTTTTCATCACCGTCACCCCAAAGTTGCCCCCTCCTGGAAAAAAGTCTACGGAAGCCCTTGGATATCGACCGAAATTTCGAACATTCCGATCGGGGGTTTTCGAGCTGACCGTGACAAAGGGCGCAGAGATGTGGCGTGTCGAGCGAAACATCTCGGTTAGCTCTCTGTGGACCGGTCTGCCCACCACAACCGCAGGGAAACGGACGAAGAAAAGAGAAAAAAAAGATGGGAAAAGAGGAATAATCCTACCGTAGGAAACGGCACGGTACACGTCTCCGCTGAACACTGTCGTCTTCCAAGCCGATAGCAGGGGCCTTAAATCCTCGCTGCGGTTTCGTATCTACGATACACGGTGACATCGCACATTTCTTAGGTGTGCTCAGTATCACCCGACTTCTTAATCTCGGACGTGACAAATTACCACTTCGTGCCAAGAAAGGCGTATATTTCTTTACCCTCGTGCCATTTTATTTGCGCCCCTCCGCCGTTTCGCGTAAACACGATTTGGTGGGCTGTTTGGAGAGCTCGCGAACTATACTGGCGCGTGTTGGGTCGCTGGCGAAAGTTCCAATGATCGGGGGGATAAAGTAGTCGAGACTTTTTGGTATCCAAAGATTGGGAAGGAGCTTCGTGGGATTCAGTGGGTTTGGGGAAGGAAGGGTATTTTGTAGTAGTATTTTGATAAAGTTAAAAATGTTAGCTACAGAAGGTGTTTTTATTTGTATATACCTAACTATAGTAGTGCTTGTGTACTCTTTGGTTCTCAAATCTTACCTCGGTGTTCTTTGATTCCCAAAACTCTTCAGAAAATGGATTTTTATTACCCCCCAATTGTCAGAATCTTGCTTCAAAGTCTCTACACAGCGTTCCACATTAGAGCATACTGATTTCGCGCAGGGATACACTGTTGATTGGTAGTAAACCGGCAGGGAAAATGCTACGACCAATCACGAAAGTGCTGCGACCAATCGCATGTGTCAGATCCGTGGGAGTTGCGCAGATCGGTCGCAAATCGGTAGGGGCGTCGGTATCCTCTTATATGGAACGCAGTGTACTTGAAGAGTCCTTGTAGAAAACACTATAAGTGCCAAAAATCAAATTCTGTACCGAGTATTATCATCGGCACGTAGAATATTTTCCAATAAGAAAAGCAAAATATTTCATTTCGGCATTTACAGTGTTTCCTACAAGGACTCTTCAATTCTTGATAACTCTTTATTCACTTTGCACCCTCAAATTCTCAAGGTCTCGATTTTTCCACCTTCTGGTCGCCTTCAAGAACACTGACCCCCACACACAAGGCCACATCCATCAGACCCAGAGCAAAGATACCTACTTAACCCATCAGTGAACGAAACACGATCTTCATTAAATATCTGCTAAATCATCAAATATCCAACAGAATCAATCCAACACGAGTTCAACACTCTTCCCTTCTATCTACCATCCGACTTCCATCGAAGTTAACACGTAACACTTCACACGGCTCCCTCATCAGCCACTTCGGCTGCCTCCACTTTCTAATCCCTATTTTCGCGACACTTGAATCGCCCTCGTAAAGCCCTTTCATCCCAATAATACTTCGTAATGAAGCCATTTATTGAATCTGATCGAAACGACAGTAACAAGGAGCTTTCATCAGCCCCATCCACCGCCGAGTTCAACGAGCACCAATGTAACCCACCAGCAGAGAATTAACCCTCCAGACGCGTATCAGATTTTATGATTCACCGTTTCCTTTGTTGCCCCGTGCGTTATACTCGGCGTAACCATTGCATCAGCGCGCGCGCGCGCGCGCGCGTGAACGCGCCTGTACATACGGTGAATTTCGAAGGAACGCAACGAAACCGACGATAATTTATTCCGCGGCCGTAAACTTCGCGGCGGACAGCCTTCCTACGCTTGTTTCCTCTCCGGCCAAAAGTGCTAAGCAAACACGTATCCAGGGGGTCTCGATGTTGCGCATACGTTTTCCCTCCCTCCCGCTGCCACCCTTTTCCTCTTCCTTTTCCTTTCCGTTTCTCCTACGCCTCCCCTGTATCTCGACATCTTCTCGCCCAGCCTTCGCCTTTCTTAACGCTCAGTCCCTTTGTGCGCGACCCTCCAGCTTCCTTTTTCCGTCCCCGCGTCAAATCGACATGAATATTCCAAGCTTGTGTCGGACTTTTTACAAGCGTCTGGAGTTTAGTTTCTTTCGTTTTGTATTCTTCGTTTGGTTGGCGACAAAATTACGGCGGAAGCTTCGTTCTTCACTCATTAATGTTCGAGAACTCGTGTCAGAAGTAAATCGAAAAAGTATATGGGTAGATTGTCACAAAGGTAGAGATTCTTTTAAATGCATCTGAGTAAATAGATTAGTGGACACACAGGTTCCTCTCGCCTTCAATCCCCATTCTCGTCTTCCATAAGACATCACGACTGCTGAGTCGGCCTATTAATATGCACAGTAGCTGTATATAAATACACCTCACATGCGCAGCTTCACGGAACTTCATTTAACGCGAGTATATCCGTATTAACAGCTCAAGAGTTTAAAGTAACCCAAGCATCGCTCCGCGGAGAATCTTGATTACTTGATAAAGCACCTGTCCATAATCCCCGGTAAAGGCCTGTAAATTCTAAGAAAATTGGTTTTGAACTTTCATCGCCATCTTCAACAACATATCTGAGACGAAGGCTATGGAGTTGCACGAAGTTAAAGTCTGCAATTCTGCGTGTGTATTCTTGCACGTTATAAAATTCAGTTATACACTTTGACTGCAGTTGCACAGCCAGCTGGTTCGATTGACATCATCATTCACAGCAGCGAAGTACATTAAGAGGCAAAACAGCTAGGCGATGTCTGCGCGTCGAATAAATAAGAGAGATGTGGTACTTATCCGGCATCGTTCGCTTTATTGCGTAAAAACTTCTCGGTCAAGTTGTACGACCTAAGGCGGCCGACGTACCGTAGCGATCCTCGCTTTGATTAGCGCCCTTCGCGCTTTGCATACTCGCTGATTTCACGTCCACTTCTCGGAGCACACGCTCGTCACCGGGGGAATATTCTTTCCCCGTAATCTCGCCATTTGGCTGGCCGTAAGAAACGATCCTGGGAGAATTCCTATGATCGACGATTCCTGGAAAGAATTCCTATGATCGAGGGCCGATCCTCGCTGGGACGGATTCCAATTAATCTGTCGTTGCGGCGCGGGCAACGGGCGGCGTTAACAAGCGCGATTAGATAATTAGATAATTCACGGACGAGGGTTCGAACGATAAATCTGGTATCCCCGTGTTGTATTAATTACCGGAACGGTATCGAAGGTTCTTTGTACGCGGGGGCTACAAGGTTTAAGGGGATTCAGAGTAGCCTTAGTCGCGGTTGGATCGCGATAGGCGATTATTCTGTGGAATGAAGGTAATTGTAAGGTGGAATCGCGTTGTGAGATAGAAGCTCAAGCTTTGCATGTCTTCGAGGGGCAACATTCTTTTTGCGATTAAGATGTGCCTTGAGTAATAGTGGCTGCGTGGAATGTGGTTAATCGGAGGTAAAGCCTCGGTTGATTTTGTCATTCAATATACGCTACTTTATAAATTGCATCGTGGTGTAAGAGGTGCTTCGAAATTGCAGATCATTTAACTTTGTAATTGTAATTGTGACCTCATATAACTTATCATAGTTATCATAGTTCGGAGACAAAATAAACGCGAAAACGGTAGATCTTAATTGACACATGGACTATACCAGTGTACCAAGCAGTAGTTGTATCTCCAAACACAGAAAAGACCCCCACACTTAAGATTTTAATCAGGATCCCCAACCCGAAAATTCAAAAAATTCTGAAGCTTTGTGAATGTATAGGGGATTTCGTCCTAATTACAACGCAATTTTTGTTTGCCGCCCAAATTCACTCGAAGGGGCTGAAATTAACCCCTGAAAATTCGGCTATTTTCCGATTTTGTGTTATAACTCGCGAACTGTAAGAGATAGAAAAAAAGTTGTAAGACAAAAGTTACTTCATTTAATTAGATCTATCATTTGGTAATAAAATTATTTTACAGTTCACGAGTTGTAACACAAAATCGAAAAATAACCGGATATTCAGGGGTCAATTACATCCCCTTATAGTGAATTTGGGGAGCAAACAAAAATTGCGTTATAATCAGGAGGAAATTCCCTACATATTCACAAAGTTTCAGAATTTTCTGAATTTCGGGATGTTCTCTTGTAAGTTCCTTAGACTATCCAATGTTCCCATTGGTCGCTTGCCACCAAAGACCTCCCGCAAACATCCCCCACCACCCCGTCTGACTTCTCCCACAAACCTCACTATTGCTCGTTACACCTGCACCGCAATCCAAGCGCAACACTGTACACCACGCTCGCCGCGCGTTGCGTGCGCCGCGCTCGACCGGGAATAAATAAAAACGCTTTCGCTTTAGCCCGTGGTTGCGCGGAAAAAGGAAAGGAGAGGATTCCGCGCACTTTTATCATCGCCCTGGGAACGGGTTTCGCATATTAATTGATTCATAGTGACCGTGCCCTCGTCGATTTGCATATGAAATCCTCGCTTAATTCGCGCGGACGCCGGCCGCGTTAACAAGCGTGATTAAATAAGTAGATAATTCGAGATCGAGCCGCGCGGCGGTACGGGGCGAATTCCAATAAGTCAGGAAATCGGCTGGAACGCCGCCGTCGCTGCGAAGGAGTCCCCCTCTGCCCCTCTTTCGCCTTGTCGTCGCTGGCGCGGCGATTCCGGAAACGTGGTGGGTTTTCGTTGCGCGGAGACGCGGCGCGGGAAAAAGGCCTGGCTGCTCCGCGAGGCGTACCGGTCCCATCGGGACGAGATAATGACGGCGCGCACGGCGAAAAATAAAAGACGCCGCAGTTACGGAAGGAGGGGGAAGAAAAGGAGGAATAAGAGGACCCCCTCGATCCGATCCGCTGCACGCATGAATCGTTTCGAAGATCGTATGCATAATTACCGATCCCCTTCCCAACCGAAGCCCCGTTTCCTTTCGGCTTATGGACACCGAGGGCGCTCCACCGTTGCACTCGCGCAGGCCGAGGTGTAACTCGTGGCGCATTCGAGGTACATAGTTCCCCGTGTGCAAGGAATACGGAATGATCTGTAATCGCGCGTCAACACCATAAGGGGGTAGAAATCGGGAGCACGGAATATGTAGCATGAAGCTTTCACTTAAGTTTCATCGTCGTCTTGAAACTTTATACCCCATGTATATGTACCCTCATCACTTGCCATAGCGCTTCCAGTGATAAATTCCAAAACACCGAACCCGATGAATTATTTAATGATTCCCTCCTCGTCGGTAACTCGTTAACAAGGGATCCAAGAAGAGTCGCTCTAGCCTGGCGCTTCGAGTCTACACCGTACCTTTCCAGAACCAAAACAATCGACAGAGGGGTGGGCCGAGGGAAACGTTCAGTAAACGAGCGTTGCTTTATTTTTCCCCTGTCCTCCTCGTTGATTTTCCTCGTCGCCACTGGCAGCGGGCGCTGGGCGTGTATCCGTAGCTGCCGCTTTTTGCTCGCGCTCGCTCCCCGATGAAAAAGCAGAACGATCCAACCGGATCACCTCCAGAAAGCGCAACGACAGGGAGGACATCGTCACTTAGCACTCCTGCGCGACGACGGAGGAGCACGAGCTGGCCCGATCGCGCTTCTTACATAGGCTAATCGCCCCCCGTATTACGCTAATGCAAGCCTGGCGAACGGCGTCGCGCAAACTCGCCCTTAGCCTCTACACGGATAAACGCGCGCAACGGCATAGAGAAGTCGAGGATGATTACAGGGCTTCGCGGCTGGCCTCCAGAGCCAGGCAAACGCGGTTCACCTCGGCCGCGCTCTCGCGAGACAGTTTCAATGGCGGGTTGCAGGCATCCAGGGGGTTGCGGAATAATGGCTCGCTGTCTGCGATGGAGCCGCGCTATTCGAAGGTTTTTCTATTAAACGGGAGCGAAGACACCGCGGACAGGCTTGATACCCCTTTCACGTTCAAGTTTCTTGCGTCGGCGCGAACGCTGCCCGTTGTCAGGCCTCGATCACTGTAATTTTAGTATCTGTTCGCGGGCTTGCGAGTAGGTACTCTTGTTATCGTTTCCTTGATCATTCACTGGCTCAGCTTTCAATTGAATTAGCCTCCCTTCTGGTTTCAACTCGATTACGTCTCGAGATTTGTAGATCATCGATTTTTGTCCTTTTTCTAAATGGCAGTGCATAGTTTCTTCTGGGGGTTTCTTGAGTAATATGTAATCTTAAGTGCTTCAGATTGTGTAGAATGGAAATGAGAATTTTATTGTCTAAAAGGATCCCTGGATAGGAATTACTTTTGCTCTTTCTTTAGTGTACGTACTGTGCGATGCTAAGTATACTGTCAATGTCACGAGGAGCGCGTGAAAATTGGAAAAATATAGGAAGTTTTTCCAGCGATTCGGGACAAGGAGCTGACGTATCGGCGTACCAAGAGACGGAGGGAAAATGATGGGTTTTTATCGCGACATACGTGTAATGTTACGCCTGGTAGCCGGTACAGTTGTTCGAATTAATGCCCTCTTGGCGTACACGTTCGCTTCAACGTTTCATCGAGCACAATTATGGGCATAAAACAGCGTGAGTTTCCTCGCCGCAGTTCCTGTGCCGCTAATCGTCGCGTATTACGATAATACGAGCTCGACGATCGGCGTTGCATTAAACTTAATGACTGCCAGGGTCGCATAAATAAACTTATGCGAGCGTACGAGAAAGAATTAAGGTATCTTGCGAACCTACTTGCCCGTTGAAATACTGTCTCGTTAATACATATATAATTATTCCAAATTTCCACCGATCGTGAGAATCGAGTCGTTTGAAAGGAAAAGGTTGAAGAATTTAGTTATCCCCGTGTTCCTATTCTACAGATCTTATCGGATATCGTAATGGTTGGTTCTTAAGTTTGTAATCGGGTGATAGCATTTCATACCCCTATCGATTTTACATTCGTCTTCGCAGAGATCTTTTGTATCTAATCTTCAGAGCATGTCTTGATCTGTACCTTCCTCCTGAGACGTCTTATGAAAGTCTTAAGACGTCTGAGAAAGTCTTAAAACGTCTAAGCCTTCCTCTCAATTCTCTGTTTCTGTGCACAGAGATCTTCGTTGCTTAATTAGCTTACTAATTTAAGTAGGTACTGAGTCGCGTTTTTCTCCCTACTTTGCGTCTGTCTAGACAGAGATCTCCACTATCTATGGGAATATAAATATTAACTTAGCTCTTTCTCAGTGGCGGATTTAAAAGGCGGCCGATGAGCAGTTGCTACCTGGGCCCCTGCCCAGAAGGTCCCCCAGGGCCCCATCCTTAAAAAAATTATGATTTTATCCAAACTATATGTTTTGCTGTATTATTATACTGAGTCCGTTTTCAGTAAACTACCGCTTTATTTTCCCGAAAAAGGGCCCCTGCTCGAAAGGCCCCCTAGGGCCCAGTCTTCAAAAAAAAATTATGATTTTATCCAAGCACTATACTTTTTTTCTATACTTTTCTGTACACTTACCCCCTTTTAATAAACTACCTCCACATTTTCCCGAAAAAATGGGCCCCTCAAACCGTTTGCCACCTGGGCCTTTTTTCTTAAATCCGCCACTGCTCTTTTTCCCAATTTTTTATACGTTTCCACAGAGACCTCCACAGATAAATACACATATCTTCTTTTTCCTAATTTCGCATCTACCTCCACGGAGGCGCCAGTCCTCCACGTCCAATCACATCTAAAAGGGAAGAAGTATTTTCACCACGACGCTGAAGGGTTAAAGAGCTCACGTAGCTGGGGAGATCGATCGTAACTGGATCGCGGAGGGGTTAAAAACAAAATGTATTGCCTTAAAGCGCTACCGAAGGTCGCGCACACTCCTCGTATTTCTTCCCCCCCCCCCCCCCGACGCTCATTAGGAACTGTCAGTACTTTCACGCCGATCGCATTCCCGATCGACCGGCTCTCATGTGAGAACAGTGCGGCCGATTACTCCGCCATAACAATTATACAAGCCTCGCGGCATTCTACCACGGTTCTCGCGCTTTCCGTGCACACCAGGGCGGATCGGGTTCACGGTAAGAAACCGATGGAATCGCTTAACCCTGGCCGCAAACGGGAATAGTCTCCTGTCCTTTGGGTGTGCTAGCGCGAGCATACACGGTGTATTGCGGACACGCCACCGAATCACTGTTTCCAGCAGCTCGTTCTATGTATTCTGTCGTTACCGCGTGTGTACTTAGTTGATGTAGCGTGGTTTCGCTTAAGGGGGTATTCCACGAACGGTCGAAAAATTAAGCTATTTTTAAAGATTTTCTTCTCAGTAAATACAACATATAATGAAATAAATCTTTTTGGTATTTATTAAGCTACTCTTATATTAATACCAAAAAAATTAAAAAGAATATTTTTAATTTGTTTTACTTGTTTTTTTTACAGCGTCAATATGGCATCTAAACAAAAATAGTGTGTTCGTGGTGCAGGTGATTCCCCGGCTTAGGCTTATCTGAAATAAAAAATCCGAAAAGATTCTTAATCTGTATGAGTGTCGCTATCGTCCGTAGCTCAATTAACAATTTTTGTCGAAAAATAACCGAGATTTTTCTCAGGGAACATTCGAGAAAGCACCATTTTGGAGAAATTTTTCTTTCAAATCGGCGCCATTTTGTTATTTCTCAACAAAAATTGTTAATTGAAGTATGGACGATAGCGACACTCATACAGATTAAGAATCTTTTCGGATTTTTTATTTCAGATAAGCCTAAGCCGGGGAATCACCTGCACCACGAACACACTATTTTTGTTTAGATGCCATATTGACGCTGTAAAAAAACAAGTAAAACAAATTAAAAATATTCTTTTTAATTTTTTTGGTATTAATATAAGAGTAGCTTAATAAATATCAAAAAGATTTATTTCATTATATGTTGTATTTACTGAGAAAAAATCTTTAAAAATAGCTTCATTTTTCGACCGTTCACAATGGAATACCCCTTTAACTCTTAAACGGCGGATAGTCTGAACACAGTTTAGATGTGGGGCCCATTTTGTCCCATAATTACCTTCATATACACGTGGAAATAAGTTTTCAATTTTGGTTCTTATCTTGCTATTTAATATCCTCATCGTTTTGAAGAAGTAATAATAATGTCAAGTAATATGCTAGGTAACGTTTAATTCTCAATGATTTTTAAATACAATTTTCGAGTGCTTCAGGGGGAGGTCCATTGCAGTAGGTAACATTAGGAAGAAATATTATTAAACCGTAGCGAATATTGTAATAATATAAGTCTTTATTACACACTAATATAAGAATGCAAAGTGGTACAGAAAGAGCCAGCAGTGTGCGAAACTCTAACCAAACTACACGGTAACAAACTGAAAAACAGAATAATCAATTCTCGTATGAATTGCATTACCAAACAGGAATCGGTAAAATTCTATTCATATTCTATCAATCGATAAAGTACCGTTCGACACACATCACTTGAACAACAAATGTAAGCAAGCATGTTACACAAGACATACACCTCATATCTCTTATCATCGATGAACCAGTAGCCGTGCTCTCAAGCCCACTCGGTTAAAATTCGCGAACAACGCTCGCTCAACTAATACACCATTGTTGAAGCCAGATTTTTCCCACATCTGATACGTGTTCGAACACTTTTGTCCACGGTTACACCCTGTACATGTAGGCGTGCTCGTGGGCAGAGTGGCGCGAGAGTATTGCAAATGGTCCTGTTGCCACCGCGATAGTTCCCTGGCACGGGGCGGCCTTATTATTTCTCGGTTAAAGGCGGATTCACACGTATCAGTTCTACGACGGTTCAGTGCCATCAACGTCAGTGGAAAATATATATTTCCCCCGTTTTGGAATAGAGCAGTTGACACTTAACACGGCACGTCACTTTCACCACTGACACTAGCGCCACTGCATCGTCACGGAACTGGATATGTGCGAATCCGCCTTTAACCGAGAAATATGTGGTGATGTCCGCGACACGTCAAGTGTGAACTGCTCCATCGCGAAACAAGGAGCCGATATTTCTTACCACCGACACTAGCGCCACTGCACCGTCACGCAACTGATGTGTGTGAATCTGCCTTAAACCGGCGTCCAGCAGTGGATCGGGGGACGGGCGGTCGTAAGACATTTTTCCACGGGTCGTTGAAAGAGATCGTCGCTCTGTGCGCGACGGGCACCGAGCTTGCAGCGGATCTGGTCGTGTGTTGAACAGCCGCGGCTAGTAGATTCAGTGTACGTACGAGTGGCTTGTCTTTGGTACGACATCGGTTCGCGGGGTGGGAAAAAACTCGTCGGACGTCTAGTCTTGCTGGATTTTCAAGAAAACCGTGCGTATCTGCCGGTACGATGGGACATCGGCTGTCGGAAACGATCCTGTCGTTTTCAAGATGCTCGGATGCCAGCGACACGCTCGCATTACGAGACGCGTCGTTGCTGCGGACGATAAAGCTTGAGGGCTCTGTTCGGCGAAGTTCGCACACTGCGACGACTTTCCGTTGACGGGTTTGAGTCCCCTTATCTATCTGGTTTAGATATGCAAATGTGAACGGGTGGCAGTGTGTGTTATATATTATAAATAGTTTGACATGGTTCGTTCGTGGTGGACTTCTGTTGGAGGTAGGGGAGAGATGAATGGGCGGTTGTTGGGTTGGGTTAATTAAATTAAGATTGGAATAATGGATGAATTATTTGATTAGTAGGTGATGAGACGTGTAAAAGAGGAGAATCGTTGAATTATTTATTTTCTGATGCGGTTTTTGCTGCGTTCTGAGGCTTTATGTGTTGTGGGCTTCTTGTGCAGCACTTATACAAATTCGTAATCATGGTGAATATTTATAGCAAACATTAGTGGGGAATACTAGCTTGAGACGCTATTCGACCCTTTTTAATATTATTGTACACTTCGTAAACGAGCTTAGTGAGTAGTTACATCGTTAGACTGTGGAAGTTTATTTTAGAAATATGTACGATATTTATAGGCATGCGCAAAATAAAAAATATATTTTAAAACCCTCTAATGACGAAACATATTTCTATCATAGTCCCACATGTTCAGTCTATTCCTATGAGAATATATATTTGGATAAACATCCGCAGTGTAATGATTACCAACTTCTGCAAAATAACAAATTCCAAGTTCATACAATCAGTATTTTTATTCAAACCTCAATCAAAAATATCAAGCGACCCGTAATATCTTTTCCCACAGCTAACGGATCTACCCAAGAAACCTGTGCAACGATGCGCAAGTGCTCGGCCACCGTGTTGCGTACAGTACGACTCGGCGCGTCCCTATTTTAGCGTATCCTATGGGTGCTTTCTGTTCACAGAGACCCTTGTACAGTTGCAATTAAAATTTCCTTTCGCGTATCTCTCGTTTCCACGGGCATTTCCATATTTCGACCACGCACATGATGCTTACGCGCATGCCCATAAATATCGCTGGACGTCGGCACCCATGCGCATTAACCGCCATCGCGGAAGCGCATCTGTTCTCCACGGAGAAGGATAAGCGTACAATTAATGGCGCGCTTAAGGAATTCATAACCGTTCGGCTGGGTAGCAAAGCGGGGGGGGGGGGGGCTCCTCCCAAGGATTTCGCCGTATTTCGCGTTCACGTGGACGCATGCGGGCTTGATAAATTCACTGTAATTTGCCATGTGCCGACGGCGGCGTAATTGAATTAATAATTTCAGCTGAGATCGAATACCAGCGAACGCAACCAGCCTTCCCCTCCTACGGGTGGCACGAGTCCTACCGGTCTTCAACGGGGCTCGGTAGGTTAGGTTGATTCAGTTGTGTACAGGGTGAAGAGGTGTGACCTGTCACCAGCTGATTCTTCGTGAAAAGGAGAGTGAGAATTCTGGGAGAAATTTTTATTCGTTGTTCAGGTCCAGAGGCAAATCATTTCGAACGTGGACGTATAATACACTTTGTGTATTTGGTGATCGTCTAATTGTTGATTTTTAATTATTAGTATGCTCACAGACGAAGTATAGAATAGACCTGACATCCAATGCAGTTTTCTGTTCGTGGGTTTGAGGGATACCAGGACCCACTTACCATTTTAGTGTCACATTAAATGTTACCGGGAAAGTGTCGAAATAGATTGTAGCCGTGGTAGGAATTATAATTCAATTACAAATGCTTTTTTCGAATAATAATTCACAATTGAATTAACACAAAAATTTATTTTCACAAAAGAAAGAAGGATGACACAAATCGTAAAAACATTCGCCCTTCTACCTTACTGTTCCGTTCCAGTTTATTTAACGCAAAACAAAATTGGAACGTGGTATATTTCAGTAAGGTGGTGAAGTGGAGAGGATATTTAAAAATTTCAAAAACCCATCAGTTCCAGCAGCTGGTTGAAATATTCCGTATATGTACTTCTTTCTTAACACTATACTCGTATTCTGGGGCCGGGTAGGAATAATCGAACAACCCTTGATAATTTCACATAAGTATTTTAATTTCATATAAAAGTTACAAACATTTCAAGTTACATTTATTCTTAAATTCTACCAAAGTATTGCAAGTTAAAGAAATTCTTATATCTAACCAGAATATTTGACAATCACAGCTATCGGCTCGGTTCTCACCGATTACCAGATCTCACCACGAGGAGGTTGCTGCGTTTCGAGACCCGTAGAGAGATAGATGGAATCAAGGTTCCATCGATCTCTCTGTACATGAAAACCTTATCCTACTAAGCCAAAGAGATAGATGGAAACAAAGTACCACCGATCTTTTCGGTTTACACGTAGAATCTAGGGAACTGTCAAGCAATTACTCGATTGAAACAAATTCAGCAAAGAAGGAAAGACGGGAGGTGAGCATGAACTCAGTATTGGGTGGTACAGTTCCTACCACCCCAGCAGTGTACCAAGAGGTACATCCACTACGCCCGAAACTTTTCCCTTTGGACAAGAACACCAGGAGATGAAACCGATCCACCCATACCGATTCCACGCTCAGTCACTTGCTTCCGGACACGGAAGCAGCGGTGACTTCCTCATCGGAGATGAGGAGCCAGCAATCGAACAAAAAAGCTAATAATTCAGTGACTACTTGGCAATTTTACATGGGGCGGCATTGTTAATTCCAATTGCGGAAGGCAGTGAATTCTTCGACAAGAATTGATATTTCTGCTAAAATAGTCATTCCAGTGGCTATTTCTATGATAAATAATGTTAACAACATTTACACTAACCGCCCAGTACAATTAATTATTAACGATGGTCGTTACAACTCGAGATATCAAGCAATTAGTAACATTTGGACTTGGAGTTCGAAATGATTTTCTACGTCGAATGAATTTTATTTCATTCGCAATGTTTCAACGTTCGATAAATGTTAATACTTATACGTATTATAATGTATAAATACATTCTATTTGGACTTCGTGCAAATGAATAGTTGCAGGAATATTTGTAGAAATATTTAGAAGACTAATTTGCTTTCATATCAAGTAGTGAAGTTTCTGAATATTATTTCCTTTAGACTCTATGTGACCGGTGGAACAAATATTTGTATATTTTTTACTCAGTTCTTCACGAGGAACGATGTCTTACGTGGTTCTATGTACCATGATCTATTGGATCCCCTGTGTAACTGCGTTCGTACGGCATAAGATAGAGTTAGCGATTCATTTTCCCAACTATTGCGTCCGAATCGAACGCGATACCGGTTGTTATTATTAATTAGAGCTGTTATGGGTTGTAATTACGCCTTGGGATAGATCGATCTCTGGTATTGCGCAATCTATTACCGCGCAGATAGCGGGTGCTTGAAAGGCTCCGTACTACAGCGACTTGTTTCAACATTGCTGCGACCGTGTAATCGTTGAGCACGATGATTAGGGGTATCGAAGATTATATTTACCCTGTGGACAATCGTGGCCCCACTAGTCCAAGCGTGTGCCTGTGATTTACCCTGTGGACAATCGTGGCCCCACTAGTCCAAGCGTGTGCCTGTGATTTAGCCCGAGACCCAATTAACTGATGTCTTAAAAAAAAATTTAAAATACAAAGTTCGTTTGCCATTGGCTCGCTGCACTGTGTAGGCGCCAAAAATCAAACGAATGGAATATGTAGTTTCTATCCATAGAATAAACGATTCCGCCGTTAATTTCATCGTTTAATGCTCGGCGAACTACATTATGACTTCCTGCACGACCGCGGCAGTGTGTATTTTAAGTGACATGAATTGGCTGGATTTTACACGTTATTACCTACAGGAAGAAGTTTAGCATTTTCCTTTTGAAACGCTGAAACGTAGCCAGCAGACTGCACGCTTGCGCAACTCTGTCTGGTTTAGCTCGGCACTTGGGCAATAAAGTACTCGTGGTTGAAGCTGTTAGAGCCTTTTCCCCGCAAACTTCCTGGAGAAGTGTTCTGACTCTATTCTTCCGACATTAAACTTAGCTTCGTTGGGGTTCTGAAACCGCGTTGGTATTTCGGATTCTCTACATCGTTACAATAATATTACTTCTACAGCCTTTAATTTTTAGTTACTAAAATACTTGTTCGCATCTTCCACTCCTCATCAATGAAAGACGCTGCTTACACGCACTGCCGTTCATAAGCACATATTAGTACACCTGCTGCATTTGCAGAAGTTGCGATATTTGGTACAGATTGAATACCCCCAATGCTTTTAATTTAAAATACAAAATAAATTGAAATTTGTTAGAGCTCTTCAATAAATTTGCAATATTTTTCGCAATTATTCCACACAGAGTAGGTGTCCTAATACTAATGACCCGCAGCGTATATCCCGAACCCTGTAGCCTCATTAATTCCGACAACCCGCGCCATTAAAGCCACGAGGATCTGAATAAATCACTCATCCTCGGAAATCATCGATTCCCACCGTTCTACGTCTCTTCGTGCAAGCCTGCAGAGAGCTTCTCAGGGATCTCCTTGGCCGCGCGATTACAAGATCGGCGTTGTTCCGCCGCTGCGGAGGGTGAATTCGTTAAAATCTCGGCCGGCTGGTCAGCTCGCCGAGCCGACCGCTCAAGCATCGACGATTACACAGCGCGATTTACTCTCATTATTCGTAATTGGTCGCGAGGAGAGGGCCTATGGTCATCGGGCTTAGCAGCCGCCTATTCGTGCCAGCCATTGTTGCCAGGATCTTCTTGCATGCAGAACGTAGGTACACGGCTGGACAGCGGAGCGGAGCCGTCCTAGGAAGCACTTATTGTGCTTACCCACCATAGACTTGGATCGTTAGAATTCGAAAAATCCCGGCTCCCGCTCCCCGGCCGTAATCTCACGACCATAATACACCGACGTACCGTTAGAAAAACTGTTAATGACGCTCGCTGTGCCGGCGTTAGGATGCTCAATGGCTGGCGCACTATGGTTGGCTCGAGTAGGAACAGGGGTCCGCTTAACGCGAACTGTGACAACTTTCGTAATTGAGATGCTGGTAAATGGACGACAGTTTCTTTGGGCTGTTGGTCACGGGTCGTTTGTATCTCTCTCGTGGCATCCTTGGAGGCAAGTTTTTTTTGGAAAATGGGAACTGAGACTTCTTGTTCCTCAGTGCTCAGTTGTGGTAATTTCTTTTGTACGTGCATAGTGGAATCTGGATGTTCTTTGTTTCACGATTCTCTGCTTAAACGTCACCTTTTCTAACGACGCACAAAATTACCCATTTCCTATTCACATTACTAATAAACACGGCGAGGAGGATACCTCCGGGATCCACATCTCCCATGAAGAAAAAATAGTTGAATAATAACTCAGATGGGGATATAATCCTTAATTCCCCAATTAATCAAGCACCGTGCTGCCATTATCTAATCCGCAACCCCGTGGTACCTACATGGGAATCGTAATGACGCGGTATCACGCGCACAGTTATTACCAATAACACGGGTCCGTTTTCTAGAGACGGCATTAACACGTTCCGCGATAAAATATCTTAATGTTACCAGCCATAAAGAGCGAGGTAGGTAACCGTTGTCCCGTGTAATGCATTACTTTGGACGAAGCGCGTGCAAGCACGGCCGCGTGTCGGGGCTTTGACTACGCGCTTTGTATGTCCTGTACCAACGATGACGTACGCGTACGATACCTTTCGTCGTACACCTTGCTGTCGATGTAAATTTACGCATTTCTCACTCGCGCCCACGCGCAAACGTTTCGCCGACTTTTGCCTAGCGCAATGGCGAATAGATCGTCGCTTGTTCCACGGCCACGTTAATGGGGGACTTGTTTCTTCGCTTGCGAAGATACACCGGAGCCTCCTCGATAATTTGTGCGTAGGCACTCGGCGAACTTTTCGCAGCCTGATAGACGTAACGTTTATGTCTTAATATCGTAGTGGGTGTACTGTGCCGTGGAGTAATGCTTCTACTATGAAGTCTACTTGCATCGAGGATTTCATCTATGGGGAGGTCTTTTTCAAGTCTTCGCGAAGGATTCGAAAATGCAGTTGTATTGCAATTGAAAAATTTCCCTTGAGTTATTACTTCTCCAAATTTTCTATATTTCAGCATTCACTGACACTGTGATTTATTTTCAGTTCGTTTGTATGCAAAGAGAGAAATTGAGGACCTTGCGGCAAGAGGGGTGCAACCCCATTTTTTACGATTCTTGAATTATGACGTGTAATACCTATACGTAACAAAAAATTCTGCACGTTTGATGCAAGTAAATAAGTAATAAGTAAATAAGTAAATAAGTAAATAAGTAAATAAGTAAATAAGTAAATAAGTAAATAAGTAAATAAGTAAATAAAATTTAGGAGGCCTCTAGCGGCTGGAGGAATAACTCATTTCTAATAATCACTAGTGGAAGTATTGCACTGGTCAACAAATTCTATTTTTTAGACGCCATATTTATGCGCAAAGATGCTGCGTCGACGTCTAAACTCGTCTGTGTTTTGTACCAGTTTGGCGGTACAACACCTCTTTCTTAGACTGAAAATAATTACCGGGTGGTTAACGCCGTTTGCCACGAACTATCGTGAAATTCGTTACGAGTTTTTTCCCCCATTTTTTATACCTTGGCGTTCGAAGTCAGGTTTCCTTCGGGAGAAGATTCGTTCCCCTCGATCAGATACCCAACGGAATAATCCAGCAAAACGTCTATAGGAGGTTTTTCTAGTAGCCAGTAATACGCGGCAGTTCGGTTTCGCGATCCTGCCGCGATTTCCATTCATCATTTCAAACGAGCGCGACTTTATCTCCGTTCGTTGCGTGCAAGCCACTTGTAATACCGCGATAGAGTCCGTCGATTGAAGAAAGTATAAGGAGAAGGCGTATTACGCACAGCAAGCTCTTTTATGGATCTTATTTTACATTTTGCGCGACCTCTCTCTTATTTCGTAATCGCATAAAATTATGTAGGTACTGCAAGGGGGGCTGGCGACCACTAGGGTAGGTTTTAACGAGACAATTACTTTTAAGGGGAATATTTCAAGCTCCTTTAGAGTTCTTATTCTGTTATTTTGTAATGAATTAACCGATGAAGGTAATTAGGAAGTTTTATGAAACAGTTGGTCAATAGAACCCCTTGGGTATTTATTTATGGACGTTAAAATTGTTTCATCGTTCATTATGAATTTTTAACAAGTACAATTCTTAGAAAATAATGCAAAATTGTTTTCTCTTTGAATGTTTTTGGTAAGAGTTTTAATTTGTAGATTAATTATTAGCTTGTTGAGTAACCCACTAATTTTCTGAGGGTGATTTTTTCAACTGTAAAGAAAACATTTTATCTATGGCAATTTGTAAAATAGGAAGATGAAAATTTGATATTTACGAGAGAATTGAACTTAACCCTTCGTTGACACTCTGGGTGTGAGCCTCCCATAAACTGATTTTGACGCTCTGTACCTTCTATATGCAAAATAAATACCTTTTTCCAAAGTTGACTTATAAACTTTATTTTCCTCAAAATATTACATCTGAACAACAACTCTGAAGATTTTTAACTTCTAATTTTGAAATTTGTAAAAGTTACAAGTTTTTGAAGATTTTCTTCGTGTTTTCTGGACATATGGTAATCTAGATTTTTTGTGCAAAAACTGAGATAAAATATCAATCAAAAATCTATTGGAATACATTCTAGAGACCTTGAAATTGTCCCATGATTTTTTTTCATAACGATTGGATTCTTTAGATGAGAATGGTAGTCGTTCAAAAATTGTTCTGGGTGTGAGCCACCCGGGTATGTCAAAGTTGATCGAGAAAGGAGGTGTGTCAACGAAGGGTTAAATTAGATGGAGAAAAAGTTCAACTGGATAATGTGGTTAGTTCTTGTGTAATAAAATTCTGAATGTGGTAGCAGTATTGAAGTCGTTCTGGAGACTTCAATGCGTGGGAAACAGTAAGCTTGATAATTAAGGAAGTACTACTTAAATAGGAAACTTTTTTTAGGATAATACGAAGGGAGACGAAACATTGAATTCAGTTCTTCAAAGTTCCAGTTCATCATTCAATAATGAATCATTATACCGGGAAAAGATGTCTATATTAAAATACTCCCTACTCTCATCCATTACAGTAAATTTTTATTACCCCAAATTTCAGTAATCGTTCGATATAACTCCATCATCACATCGAAACACATCGTTCATATCTTCCAATGTCTGCACATCCCTTAGTTCTTCCAGCGACGAGCCGCAAAACCAACGACTTAATTCCACCTTGCATTACTACAGATGAAGCTTCCAGATCCCTGTTATAATCTGCTAATCGTAAGGCGCTCCTCTTATTCAAGCCAGTTCAGAATAAATACTTCACCTTGGTAAAAAGCTGTTCAAACGTAAAACTGGTAGTTGAGCGCCTGACATCGCTCTCTTGGCGTCTGAGGCTGCCTCCTCGATCTCGAGAATAAGAACAGGAGCGAGCAGTAGTAATCGTTAATTCGTCCGTTGCTCTGCCTGTCATAAATATTTCTTTGAAGTGTTATTTAACCTAACCGTTGGTGTTTGGACTTAATTAGGTTTCAGATTACTACTTTGTATCTTATTGAAAGATGGTGCACTGCTTCCTTTGTTTCGACAATTGTGTACATTGACATCTTCTGCAAGAATGTATGTATAATACTTCACTGTCACTCAGATTCCTTCGATAAAATCTGTACGCCGTTTAAATACAAATCGTGTGACTCTTCATCATAGAATAAACAAAATTCATACTCCAAGTAAACATCACAAATTTTCTCATAGATGAAATAGGTAAATAATACAATCAGGTGAAGTAAGTAGCTAAGCAACTCGATGCACGCACGATTAAATATTCTTTATTCACACCTCTATAATAGCGACCTTTCTTCGAAATTCTACGAAGCATAACTCTAACTCACAATAAGGTAAATGACTCGAGTAAGATGGTTGGGAAGGCAGACTTACCTCGAAGTGTAAGTGAAGAATCCTCAAGTTTCGAGTACCCATCACCCGCATGTTCAGAAGGCGCAGGCCTTTTCCGTCTCGGGGACGTGATATCGAATTTCGCGCTCCTCGTTAGCGTCCGCCGCGGTTTTTCTCCGACAGGAAGGGGAACTGGTACCCCTCTCATTCCGCGGTTAATTGGGAAAATGATTTTATCCGAGGGTGGATACGTACATGCGCGCGAGAGTCTATCGAGGACAGAGGGAATCCAAGCGTCGGTCAGCTCCGGGACCGAAAGAAATGGCGGACAATTATCTACTCATCCCTTTCGCTGTCCGCGGGAATGAAACACGCCGGTCCACTCTGCCACGCATTCCTCTGCATTCCAGCCATTACCATTGCGGCGCTCGCGAGAAATGCCGATTCTCATGATGGCCGCTGGCGGAGGTACGCTTTATTCTGGCATTAACAGGGGGGGAAATTATAGCTCGTCCTGGTTGTAAAACATCGCTAATGCGTAAACTGGGATAGCGATGGTTTTGCCCAATAAATGGTGGTCTTCGACTGTGACGCGAGAGCTAAAGGCTGGGAAAAAAGGCATCGCTAATTCGTAAGCTGGGATAGTAGGGGAGAGTTGCCAATATCGTACTGGTCACCTAAATCGTACCTTATCAATTTCTCAGTAATTAATGAATGTAAACGACATCTGATAATAAAAATATTAAGTAAATGCGAAATAAGAAATAGAAACAAAACCTTTTGAGCTTACACTCTATTTTGTGCGTGCTATAAACATTTAAAAAAAATCAGGTATGATCGATGTAACTTTTTACCAGTTTATTTTAGCTGATAATAATCAAACAATGCAATTTTGTCCTGTATTTTTGTATTTTTCTAAAAGTGGGTTTAATGTAGAATATTTTACATTCATTTTAAGTACATATTACATTCATTATAAAGTTTAAATTGATATTTATAAATAAATTCATCATGTTTCCTAAATCGTACCACTACAATCGTACCAGTAGGATTTGACAACTCGTATGTTATGTACATATATCATATACATAGATTATTGCGGCCTGTGCGTAATCCATATACATATGTATATATAACTATATAATAATCATTACTTTATGTTGAATATTTTCTTCTGTATTTGTTATTGATACTATTTTTAGTGGAGGTACGATTTTGGAAACCGAGGGGTACGATTTAGGAGACCGGTTGCCTAAATCGTACCTTTTACAGTATGTGACAAAAAGATTAATAACAAATTAATTTGTTCCGAACAAAAGGTTAAGCATATAATAGTAGGTGCCTAAAAGATCAAGCTACAATATCCAATAGTCATTTGCGTTCAAATTAGTACCAAATATGAAATATAAGGTAAAATGTCTTAAGTGGTACGATATAGGCAACCCTCCCCTACTACGTTTGTCGAATAAACGGTCATCCTTGACTGTGTCACGAAAAATCGGAATCAGGAAGATTTATGAGTTGCAAATTTTTGTTCTTTTTAAAATCTTTTAGAATATACCTAAGTAGTAGTGTTTTTATTAAAGCTACTTTGGTAGGTAGTGTAAGATACTTTGGATGTTGTAATTGTAAAAGTGGGATTTCTATCTCGTTTAAACTCGAACACAGGTTTCGACTAAGTAGTAGTGAGTAGAATGACAAACACAATCCCCTGTCTCTTGTGTCCTTCCTAATGGCGTGTAATTTCCGTATCTAATCTTCCTTAATGCAGGAAGAATTATCCCTACTGGAACTGCCAGTTAGAACCGCATTAAAAATTTTTAAATCCGGATTGATGCGGTTTTCTTCCCGTAAATTGCAGATTGAACCAGATGAAATATTTTCTATCAGTTTCAAACCGGATATGCATGTAAAAATCTTGATGGTATCTGTCTGTATTTCCTAGCACAATTTGTCATCGGTTCTGCTCGGATTTACACGAAGTAACTCGCATATTACTAGTAAACTTCTTGAGTAACTTTGTTCATTTTTTAAGCTGGTTCTATCTGGAAATCCAGATCCAAACCAAAATGGGATTCTATTGGGTCTTTTCAAATTATTTTGATACCAGTTCTTACACAGATTTGCACATATCGTAAATGCATGTTCAAACACACATATTTCTGGAAGAAATCGACTCAATTTTTAGTTGTTTCTAACTAGAATCTAGAAGTGTATATCAAAATTCATATGATACTCATCAGTTTTTCCAAACTATTTTACTACCTGGTTTTATTTGTATTCGCGACACATTTATTGTCCCTCGCGACCGATTTACTCACGTCATCAAGGAGTCGTCGAATAACCGTTACCACTTACACCGTGAGCTGAGGTTTGATATAATTTTATTCTTAAACCTACTAAATCAAAAGATTCTGCCGTATCAATCTTGCATCGAAGTTTTGATTACGGAGCAAGCTGCCTCGTTAGCTCGCGGCGCCGATCTTATGTCTCGCGGCGCACATCGCTGCCGCGAGAGGAGTTACCAGTATCGCGGCCACCTAGCGGTGTTCGAACCAAATCAATTATTTCGAAGTATGAGTTTCCTAGAACCGGATAGAACCGCATTATTTTTCTATCCGCCAATCCGGTGGAAACCGAGCCAAATTCTTTCTCTTCGAACCCCATATGCATCCCGTGAATTATTTTCTCTGCCAATCCAGATCGCGACGGACTCAAAAGAGCTTGAGGCATTTCCAGATTGAATCCGTAAGATTTTTGATCCGCAATTTCAGATACGAAACTTTCGGGTTTATACAAATGGCAATTCCTGATAGAAACTGATAAATTTTGGACCTGAAAAATCCTGTTTCATCCATCGATCTGGATATCCGCATTGAACCGGATTATTTTTTGAACTGCCGAAAATCACTGCTTGAAAATCCAGGTAGTACCGCATTGAACCAGATAGATCCAGTTCAAAATACAATGCGGTTCTAACTGGCAGTTCCAGCAGGGATAGCTTAAATTACTTGTTGAACGTGTTTCTCACCATTAAGCTTGTTAGTTTTCGTGGCGACGCTTTCACTTCTATTTTCTGGGGGATTCAGATTACACTTTAGATTGATGTGATAGTGTGTTAGATAATCCATTTTTACTCAATTTCCATTAAAGTATACTAATCCAAGGAAAGACTCCCCAGCCATCTATCGAGAAACAAAATCATTTCTTCCCTCCCTTTTAAACAAGCTCCCCCGTACAGAGAACGTGCACGATTCTAAGTACCCGCAAACAACCCCCTCAACCACTTCAAACACTTATCTACATCCTTCGCAACGACATCCCCCAAGTGGCACCAATTAAACCGCACTTTGTCGTTACCATTCCTACATCCCGTCACCAGATAACCCTATCTTTCTTATAATAAGCTAACGAGGCCTAATTTCTCGTCGCGTTTTCGAATACTTAATGCCGATAACGCGTACAAATTGCCCATCGAGCAAGTCCAGCGACAGGGATCGGCTCGCCCGGCCCTCTAAAGCGGCAACAGACGCGCAGATCAAGATCGCGATGTCTATTTTCTGCCTGGACCGAGGGATCGTAAGTCTCGAACGATCGTGACTCGCGTAATTAGCGCATCCACCTTCGTTAAGATCACCGATATTCAGTCGAGAATCGTCGGCCAGCTCTGACGACTCTTTCGGCTCATTCGTTCTGCATTGGTCTTCGGTAATAATCGGAGATAATTATCGCGACGGGCCCCCGTCAATTTCAGCCTCACTGGGGGCCCCGTCGCGGGCATATTATTTGATTCCATCGGGCCAGTCGCTGGCCGTGCCGCGAATCATCCATTCCCAGTGAACGATGATGGCGACGAAAACGCGTTGCGTAATTTTCAATCGCGTCTCGGTAGCCGGGGCGAACCTCCTCGATCCTCGATCTCGGCGAAACCGGTATCGCCTTCTTCCTGCCTCCGACGATACTCTTTCTCTATCTCCGCGGGCAAGAAGGAACCCCGTGTTTTTGATCTTTCTTGCAATCCCCTCGACCAGTTCCCTCGAACCCCTTTTTACCAGCGATCAGCGAAACTGTACGAAGGGAATGTGTACGCCGCAGGAAAAGTCCAGCGGACTGTTAATTGGGCCTAGTTATGCAGAAAGCTACCAATCCTCAACGATCGGAAACTGACAAGGGAACACCGCGAACCCGGATTCACCGATTGGAACGCAACTTTGTGGGTTTTTAGAGTGACTCATAACAAAAACAACGGTGTGTTTCATTTGGGCCATATCGCCCTTTAAGGTGGTGAAAACTAACCTCAAAGTCAAATTGGCACTTCCACTTTTTCGCGCATAATTCGCAAAGTACAACAGACAGAAAAAAATGTTTCAAACAAAAGTTTAATGGTGCAATGAGCACTGCAAACTTGCGTTCACAAAATTTTGAAAAAAGTTTTTATTCGTTCAGGTATTTTTTTTAAACTCTTTTCAAAATTTTGTTAACGCAAGTTTGCAGTGCTCATTGCACCATTACACTTTTGTTTGAAACATTTTTTTTCTGTCTGTTGTAGTTTGGGAGTTATACGCGAAAAAGTGGAAGTGACAATTTGACTTTGAGGTTAGTTTTCACCCCCTTAAAGGGCGATAGGGCCCAAATGAAACACACCGTTGTTCCTGTTTTGAGTCACTCTAAAAACGTACAAAGTCCGGGTTCGCGGTGTTCCCTTGTGAGTTCTAGTTTGAAGATTTTAATTGTTAAAGAAAAGTAGCTTTATTTCTATTGGGTATATTTTAATTTCTCTTATTGTTTTGCACTGTTTTTTAATGGGTTATTTAATAGTGAGTATCTAGTATAATTAATATTATTTTAAATTTTCTGTAGCTTTTGTTTCTTAAACCTAAATTGAAACTATGGCTTGGTAGTTTTAATAATTCTAAAATGTAAGAGGTGGTCATTTTTTCAAAATAAAGATCGTAACATTAAGCTATATACTATACTGCTTTTAACTAATTTTTTGTCATTTTGAGGGTTCAAAGCTTTCTGCATAACTAGGCCCAATTGATAGTTGCCGTACCCTAGTCCCCTTTCTTCGGCATACATACTACGCATCACAGTTTCGTGTGGTAATAGAAAGTGAACAGAGAAGAAAAGAACATCTTCCCTTGTAATGAATAGGTAATTCACTTTTCCCATATCAGTTTTGCCAAGGACACATCTAATTACCGGGTGTACACTTTGTATCCGGCTGCTGTTTAATATAAATATTGATTGGACGTGTTCCCCTTCGCCGCGGCTACTCTTATATGTATACTCCATTAACTTGTCCCCCAGCGTGTTTTACTTGCTCGCAACTTTATCGCGACCTTTTCGTTTTTTTTCGGCCTTACGTGGCGGTTAATTATAGACGACGTTACTGATTCGCATCCATCAAGTTCGTCTGTTGGCGACCACGTCGTTACCCTTGATCACTCAATTTTGATGCCGGTCAGTGAAAGTTCGCCCCGGATGATCGATTGCATATCCTTGCATATTCCCAGGGATTATCAATCCGCGGGCAGTCTTGAAATAGGGTTTATTAGACGGGGCACTGGCGGCGCGTCGCGGGTGCTTAGTTCGCTGTTTTATCGGGCGGCTGGTAAAATTTAATAGCGGTCGATTAAGATAGCGAGGAAGGTAAAGCGGGTTTAATTGGATTCTTGGCACGCCTTTCTTATGGGCTCGCGTCTTCATTATGCTCCCTTTTCGACGGGAGCCGAAGTTCACGATCCCGTCCTGTACTACTGGTTCTGCCACACTGTGATTCCGAATCTTCTTCCAGATAACGTTACTAGCATCTTTCGTGTCCCGCGTGCGTAAAGTTAAGGGCCGTGGTGGCGAGGGAATACGTCGCGGGGATAATGTAGCGGTAACGGTGAGTGTGAAATGGATTGTGTACTTTGCATACTCTACTGTTGAATGATGATCGACTAATTCTCCGTGTTTTACTACTGTGTCAGTAGTCCACCGTTAAGCTTTTACTGAGGATCCAAGGAGTATCTCGCACGGGGGGTTTAACTTTTCTGTGATATGCACCCCTTTCTCAGTTAGGTGAAAGCTATGGACTATTCTCTAAAACTCTAAATGCATAACAAGAAGAATATTAGATTACATTCTCCTTCTTTCCAAATTGAAAGGTTTCCTTAAATCTAACTTCAACGCCTTGAGGGCACTTGAGCTCTAGATTAAAAATCTCTAATCCAGTAGCTACTTTCAAACAATACTATTCGCCACTGCGTTCACTTTCCATATAAAAATCTAAATCCACGATTACTCCTCTAATAACAGAAATCTAGGGTACTTATAATGGCATACAGTAGTCAACACTTCAAAAAGTGTCCTTCACTCAGCTTCCAAATTCTACCATTAGAATTTCCTACTATTAGGATAGCTCCTAAATCCTACCTAAACTCTATTAAAGGTGGGATTGGAAGCTGAGCAGGGGTTTGAAATATTGCCTACTGTCGACAGTATCAATTTCAGCTCAAAGAATAACTTTTCACTATCTCCCAATACAAGCACTGATCGAATCTCCTTCTATATCCTGGCAACGTGTCCCCTAAGCCTGCCACATTCTTCGCCAAAGCACTCAACCGAGACCTGTTAAACGCTCCCAGGAAGCTTCTTTCGAAATCGAAGCGTTTCCATTAGCACTAAACCCTGGCGTTTAATGCCACCGAGCACTGCCCCGTGCCGTGCGTTGGCTTCCAAGAACGCTGGATACATTCCCGCGGGGGGGGGGG
Organism: Andrena camellia; assembly: GCA_029448645.1. Lineage (NCBI taxonomy): Eukaryota > Metazoa > Arthropoda > Insecta > Hymenoptera > Andrenidae > Andrena > Andrena camellia. The sequence continues at coordinate 46,063,154 of CM055676.1, read as the reverse complement.
GGGGAGGAGGAGGAGGAGGAGGAGAAGGAGAAAGGGGTGTACTGTCCATTTGTTGCTTTTGTTCCCCGGCGCGGTCGTGCACGTGATAACGCGGCTATCAATATATTTTGCCAGCACACGTGCGCGCGAACGGTCGAGTGTCTCGCGACGTGCTCCTTATACGGTCGTCCATGAGGAACCACTCCCATAGGATGCGCAATTAAACTGTCCATGGGGATTAACGGCACAAAGGGCAGAGTGCCATCGCTTAGAAAAATCCCCCACTTTGTGGGCTAGAGCAGCGAGCGAGATTAATTGCTAATCAGTCCCGGGCTAATAACTTTCAGCGACCCCAGATTGTATTCAAAGTAGCGGAGCGATCGAGCGTTGCTCCAGCGCCTGCTCTGATCCCTTAGAATAACGATTTGATTCAATGCCCCGCGTTGATTAACGAATTAACACTTGCGATCTGTTGCGTGGGTGTTTGATACGGCTTTCGGATGAATAATTGTTCTGAATTTCAAATTTCTTCATCGACTCTTTATTTATTTGTAATTATTCAGTATGGGGCACTGGAGAGTTGAGAAGAATATGTTATTATTCACAAATTTGCAAAAAAGAAAGCTGCAATTTTGGGATTTAGTAGAAAATGAGTTAGGTATCTACTGTAGGATATTCTGGTGATTTAGATGCGTGGTAAGTGGGATTATCGCTTCAAATCGTTACATAACAATCTCAATAATTACACGCGAAGGAATTCAGAACCTTCAAGATTCTATTGTAATAATTTATAGAAATATTATTCCCATATTTCCGAAAGTTCGTAGTAATCTCTAGCTTTATTTCTTGCAATATCGTGGGACGTCAAGCGCCAACGACTTGCAAAAGGAAAATTATTTAAATAAATGAGCCGCTCGAGGTGGCTGATGCAGCCAAGATTTGTCATCGTCGCGTGCTATCGCGCATTAAATAAATACACCATTCGAAGCACATCCCGATTTTTCCGTCCGCCTAGATACTATCCGACATTTTTCTCCATCTCCCGCTTTTTTTTTCCATCGGGGATGATCCCGGTCGATGGAGGACATCGATCACCGTCAATTCATCGCCAGTGTACAATTTATCCTGCTCTGAGCCTGGAGATTATAGAGTTGGGCGCCGCGCAGATTCTTCATCAGGATCGGTCTTTGATGTATGATTAGGCCTGGTCGTGCGCGTTCCCCGGTGCACTTTAATGACAGTTGAAAACAATACGGTTTGCAGGAAATAAAATTGGCCAAGTCACGAAACTTCGTGTAGGTACCTCTTGCGTCCACCCGCCAACTTTCGTTCCTCGATCATCAATAAAGCATTAACGATGCGAAGAATACTGTACTTTGTTCGAAGAATGTCCTTTTTTCTTATTCCTTCTGGAGGTATATTTATTCCTCCTCGTTCTTGTTAATACGAAATACATATTCTCCCTTTCACGTTTCGTCCCGTGTTGTACGAGAGATTACTCACGAATCACGATGCAAATGCACATTCTGCCGGCTGTGACGATCCATTTCGAGGGTTCGAGTGGCTAACAATACCCTCGCGAGGGATCGATACCGCGATTCTCGCGAGTCATGGAACGTACAGTGGTGAGATGACATCAAAAGATCGGCGCAACGAGTGCTCTTAGTTTGCTCGTTATGCGGCTTGCTATCGGTTTTGCTTGTGAATGTCCCTCTGGTTAGGATTGGAAATATCGAACAGAGGGATCGGAAATATCCCAGTGACATTTGAAGACTCCGCATAAGGAAAATTCATATTTTTCGCTGTAGGTGAAGAATCTTGTTGCTATTGTGTTGGAAGATGCATATTTCTCTTTTAATTCGATTTTATATAAGAACTGTGGAAACACTAAAACAGAGAGATAAATCTGGTTCCCAAAGTAAATTGACTTTTATTTTTATATAGGGTAAGTCCGGGAGAGTTCGACTATCGGGAGAGTCCGGCCAGTGTTGATATTTTAAGACTGACGCAAGAGAGAGTGCTGTGTGTCACTGACACGAAACAAATGAAGGCGCTTGTTGTTTATCTCACATTGGCCATTGTCACAAATCCAAATTTAAATTATAAGATACAGTTAAGACTTTATGGGAGGCTGAAAGTTTTTAGACCAAGTTACAGTGGTGGTGATATTTGTAAATAAGTTTATTTACACTCTTCCGATACTGGGGGATATAATATGCATATAACTACAGTGTAACACCAACAATACGTACATATATATTCGTTTTTAATTTTTTTTGATGAGGTGGTCGATCACTCTTGATTATCCGTAGTGGGTGGACGGTCTAACCCCGACATGCGGGTGAGACCGACCAGTTGCAGTGCCAATGTTTTTGGTTGAAAATGAAAATAAATATTTGAAATTATCGCACACTATAATTTATATATACCCCAAATTGCTTGGGCTTTGCTTTAATTTGCACGAAACGACAAAAATGTGAAAAACAACGATGCTACAATTTCTTTTCCAAAAAGTGGTCGAACTCTCCCGGACTTGCAATATATGTCAGTGAATGTGAATAATGAAGGGTATGAGGAAATCGTGCCAGTCCTCGTTCGAATACAATGGATTTCCGTGGTGGACAATTTTGAATGTACGATGATTATAATAAACTTCATTGTCTCCTGGTATGCCATCTAACTGTATGGTTAATTAGAACGTGAGCCTCATTGTATTCGCGTGGCACTGTACATTTGAATGCAACGTTCAAAAATACAGTCCCAACTCGTGGAAGCTTCTAATTTTCTATTCGCGAACTTGGAGCTGTGAAAGTGAAGAAATCTCAATAGACCTACAATCAATTTTTTATTTTTTTAAAATTCTAGGCACTGAGGATTCACGTTCATTCAAATGTTAAAGAATTTTAAATATTTCGATACAACGCAGCAGAGTCCCAATAAGCTTTTGGTGTTTCAGAAGGTTGATATCTGTTATACAGTATCGTCCAGTCTGTCCTACAATTTTAACGAACTGCGAAGACAATACTACCCAGGAACAATAAGGTCGATACTGGTTTCGCGTCTCTGGTGATGCTCCGTGAATTCTACTTGCTTGGGGCCCTTTCTTTTTCTCCTTCGCGTCTCTGACCGCGTATCGCCACTTGTTATCTGCTGTGTAGACCCTCTTGCAGTCTCATCGTTTTACAATTGGCATACAATAGTGCGTATAGAATTAGAATCGACGATATGCCGCTTTGTACTCGTTAGGAATCGACTTACGAGCTCGGCGATAGAGAACGGTTCGATGTCCAGCCTCGATGTCTCCACGCAGCCACGCAAATTTTCGAGGCTCGAGGGCTGTTCTCTCCATTCAAGCGAAAATCCTTTGAGAGCCTTGTAGAGTAGAAAGCAGAGGCAATTTAAAACCATTTATAAGTGGAGAAATAGGAAATTTAGAATAGGAATTATTAGGAATACTTTGAATGAGATTATTGGAAATATGAAGTGTCTCTTTTCTTTCTCCTTGTTTCTCAACTTCTTCGTGTAGCTAACTAAAACTATTTCCAAAATAGAAGTAAATGATTTCGGCGCAATAGCTTTTATTTAATCTTTTAAAAATAGACCGAACCAGTGTGCCGAAATCATTTATTTCTAATTTAAAAATTCTTTACGGTCGAAATTTAAATTATATTATTTAAAACTATTTCCACAATTCCGTGAATATTGACTTCATTTTAAATTTCTGATTACTACAGATTCTCTTTGTCGAGCAAAAAGACCGACTTCTATTTCAAACAATGAACCCAACACCAAAACCTTGAAAACCGCAACATGAGTTTTTTAACCCTCGTCGGGCGGCATAGGTACAATTGTAACTTTTGCGTTTTTAAATTGCGATAACTTTTTTTCGAGAAGCCGTGGAGGGCTGATGTTTCGTGACATCTCTAATTTTTTGGTCTAGATTATGCAGACCAAATTTCAGAAAAATATCTCTACCCCCTTCCGAGACAGAGGGTCGAGTCGAGGGTTGCATCCATAACAGCTGCATAGACACAATTACGTCCTCATACATTTTGTATGAAGATAATGCAATAAAAAAAAGAATACGATTTTTTTTTAATGATAATGTTATTTTATTATAAAAAAGTAAAAAATAGATTATTTACATTATAAAAGAAAATTTAGGAAATTTTTTTATTGATTTTCATTGAGACTAAATGTTATCCATTTATCGTACAAATTATACCGATAGAGAGAATATTCATATAATATATGTGAGGGTGCAATTGTGCCTCTGCCGCCTGTTAACGTTGTAAAATTGTGCCGCCTGACGAGGGTTAAACACCCCTCCAATCTTATTAAAACAATATTCACAAACTTCCCAAATAAGTTCCACTTACATACCCCAACCTCCACATCATACTCTTCATCAACCCACTTCAGATCACCGATTCAGATACGCGGCAGAAAAATCTGTTACCCTCGTTCCATAAACTATCAACCCTAATTAATAATTTACAAAGTATCCTCTTGTGCAAGAAGCGTTGCAACTCGCGGCATCCCTTCCTGCTTATCGATCCATCGTCTGCAGCCAGATTTCCAGTCAATTTCCGATCAGAGAGAGGGGGAAGAATTATTTACCCGACATTAGTCGATTACAGGCGAAGGGCTCGCGACGTAACCCCCTATCTTGCCCGCCAATCGTAACGCGACTGAGTTGTCCGTGGTACCGTCGAGGATTATCATTCCTCGCCGTGGATAATAATTAATAAAGACCTTGATACGGCCAGGTTAGTATTAAGTCGTTGGATCCGGTGAAATCGATTGGAAACACTTACAACGGCAATTTCGTTAACCCGTTGCGCGTCGATAGCGCCGGACGGCGCGGCGCGGGCAAAACCGGACAGCGGGCGTATCGCTGTGCTTGTTCCCCATCGTCGAGCGTTCTCCACTGTGGTTTGCGATCATCGATACGTCGCGGTTAAAATAAATAGAGCGAAATCCTGCCAACAAGGATCAGCAGGTACCGTCGAGCGGGCGCGGCGTGTCATCAGAGATGACCAGTTTAGATCGTCATGGTTTTGTCGCGTTGCCACGTCAGGTCCCTTTCAATTGGCGACGTATCGTTTCGCCGTATCATTAGGGCGCGTCGTTTAAAGTATTCTGGCAAGTTCTTTCGCTGGTCCGATTGCCAGTGGGGGAACGATTCACGATGCGGGTTAATGTCAACGGTTACGCCCTGTTCTTTGCCGGGGTATGCGCGGGGGATGGGGAGGATTAGGTGCAATTGAGGGACTGGCTATTGGAAGCTAGTATGATAATTGATGAGTCGCCAAACGACGTAATGTGTATGATTAGCTTGATGGTTTACGGCTGGCTTTAATTATGCGGATGGTTTGAAGTTGCGTTGTTCTTGGTGATTGGCGTTAGAGATGGGCAAAATTTTTATTTAAATAAATTTCGAATAACGAATAAAAGGTAGAAAAAATTATTCGTCATGTGTCGAATAAAGTTCATTTTTTATTCGTCGAATTTTTCAACTTCAGCGTCGAATAAATTTTTCAACTTTAATTTTAACCGTATATTTAACTGTAACTTTATTCGACGTGGAATAATTTTCTGGCGGGCGATCGGGCCGCCTATTTAAAGTTAAAGTAACTTTTATTTGATCTTGTTATTTAAATAACTTTTTATTTAGTTAGTGCCCAACTCTGGTTGGTGTTTGAGACTGTTCGTAGGATGTGACGGTTGTAATGTATCATACTGGAAATATTTATCGCGTCGCTCGAATGTTAAACACGTTATTAATTATGTCTCTCTTATTAAGTATTAGTACTACTTAGGAAAATATTACTCCTCATTATCTTGGTCGAAATAAGTTGGCTACGAATCATTTTGTACACAATTTTCTAATTGTTATGAAAATTTGAGAGTGATGCAATAAATATTTCTAGTAGGGTAAACCAACCAGTAATTGACCGCATACCAGTGAATAAATTTAAAAATTATTATATGTTTATAAATGTAATGTAGTTGCACTTTGAATATCCTATATTTTTAGTTACGCGTATTAAGCAAACATTAATAAGTACAATTCTTATTAAAAGTATGCGGTCATTTACTGGGCTTCTACACGTTTTGCATTTTATAATTTTTTTTTTAAAAAATTACGATAAGAATAAGTAATTATTTTTATAGAAATTTCAAGAAAATTAAATTTAAATACAATTTCAACAGATGTTTTGTTGCTATGCATAAATATATTAAAGCATTAATCTCTAAAATCCATAGATTCAACAATTCGGTCATTCACTGGTTGGTTTACGCTACTTACTGCATTTGTTACTTTGATTCTGATGAAGGCAGATCTTTTGGTATTCTTTTGTTTGATTTTAGTGTTTGAATAGCGATACTTTTGTGCGGTTTAAGAGTGGAGTCATGCGTTATGAAAATATAATTGTCCTGGCAGATTGGGAAAGGAGGTAGTTCAGAGATTTTCTTAAATTTTATCACTTTGGAGGAGTAATCGTTGAAAGTGAAAATACAATTATCGTTGTGAGAGATGTCTGAATAGCAGCAAGTGACATTTGTAACACACCTATGGCATTTGAGTTGTGAAAGGTGTATCGTGAGAATGCAGTATTACATTTTCTAGAATAGTTTGTCCCATTAACTTCATTCGAATGTAGAAACAATTCTCATGCAAGTTAACAATACATAAATACAATCATAAGACCTCTTAAATCTAACTTCAATCGAGTTAGAGGAGTCATATTTAATATTTAAAACTCACTGCCACTCACACATTTATGTAATCTCACCTGTTACTTCAGAAAACTAGAAACTTCCCCTCAAAGAAACAACTTTAAAAACACTTTGCACGATGAAACATCAAAATTTATCAAACAGAAAACCTTAGTACCATACTTTTAAGTAATAACTTATACTTTTCCTGAATTTTTATTAACATTTCTTATACACTCATAATAGCGATGGTGTAGTTTTCTATTTAAAAAAAAAACCGTATAAGATAAAGGAGTCACGAATCAGAGTCACCGTGGAATAGTAAAAAGTAAACTTCTATCAATATCCCCACTAATACTAGTTTCCACACCGGCCACAAATTTATCAATTAACAACCGCGAAGATCGTCGAAGAATCAAGAGAAACCGAGCACAGTATCTTGAATAGGCTGAAGGGTACCAGCGACGGTGTGCCTCGTGTAGATGCGAACTCAATAAAGGCGGACTCGGGGTAACCGCAGATAATTCAGGTAGCGAGGGAGCGGGCTCCATTGAAGCGTCTCTCCGCTTGTATTCAAATTCGACGTTCACGAGCGTGACCGTGTCACGCAATCGATAGGTGAGCAGCTCGCTACCGGACAGGGCGCGTCGTCCTTTTAAAGTCGCGACGTAATCTTGCGCGGCCACGTCAGTCATTCCCCGTGCGTTATCTCGTTCGCATCTCGTTGACTTTATTTCTCCACCCCGTCGTCGTTCAACCCTGGAATCCAGCGTGTTCCTCCGCTCTGCTACACCTGTCGATAAATCCACGGGCGTTCCCTTCCACGCGCGCCGTTTTCGTAGTGAGTCGAGTCTCGTTCTGACAAGGAAAACTTCCCAGCCCGAAAATTCTCATTCTAATGAAACTTCGTGTGAATGTAGAGCATATTCCAGTACGCGAGGAGCAATTTTTCTTCTCTGTAGAAATCCACACTGAAGGGTAATCTGCCCTTAAAGTTATCGCGTTTCTTCGTTTTTTTTTTATATAACTTTACTTTTCTTTTGGTAGTGTGATAGAACATAAAGAACTGAACAATTCGTATATTTAAAGTTTAGGATTATCTCGTACCGTTACAAAGTTATTAAAAAAAGAATTTCTGTAGAAAGAAAATTGCTTCTTGTATACATATTCCAATGTGCTCTACATTCACACGAAGTTTCATTAAAATCAGGATATTCAAGTTGAGAACGTTTGCTTGTGAGTAAGGAATAGATGGTTCAGGGAACGTTGATTGTGTGTGTGAGATAAATTTATTGTTTATGATCAGTGTTTGTAGTTGAAGTTGTAGTTGTAGTTGAAGGTGTACGTCGGGCTTTTGTGACGGATTAGTCGAGGTACGAGTTGAGGTTGACTCGCACTACTTGGTTGGATGGTGGCAGGCATTGTGTTGGTGTAATCTTTGTAATCGATGTAATAGTGTATCGAAAGAATTGAATGATTGTTTAATTGCTGATGAACTGAGGCAGAGTTGAGGTGTGCATGGACGAAAGGTAGCTGAAGGTGATTATTATGGATATTCAAAAAATGTTTTTTGTCACTTAAGGGTCATTCTACTTTAATCGGCCGAAAAATTAAGCTATTTTTATTAAAGATTTTTTTTCTGAATAAATACAACATATAATAAAATAAATCTTTTTGGACATTATTAAGTTACTCTTATATTATACAAAAAACAATTGAAAAGAATTTTTTAAATTTGTTTTAATATTTTTTTACAACATCAATATGGCACCGAAAAAACAGATATATTCATAGTGCAGGTGATTTCCTGGCACAGGCTTATCTGAAACAAAAAATTTGAAAATCACCTGTGCCACGAACATACTCCTTTTTTTAGGTGCCATATTGACGCTGTAAAAAAAAGCATTAAAATAAATTAAAAATTTTTTTTTAATTTTTTTTTGTATAATATAAGAGTAGCGTAATAATTACCAAAAAGATTTATTTTATTATATGTTGTATTTACTGAGAAAAAAATCTTTAAAAATAGCCCAATTTTTCGACCGATCAAAGTAGAATAAAGAGTTTTCTTGATAGTTTCCTACATTTATTCTGTGTATTATCTATTTCATCGAATAATTCCACCCGAAACCAGTTTCTAATTCCACTAATAAATTCGACCGTGCAACACCTTGCACATTCAATTATCATCGTTTGACCACGCATAACGAAGTTGCTAGGTACCTTCTGTATATTAAAAACTATCCTTCCACCGAGAATGTGATCCACGTTGAAACGCGTTGCTTTCTCGAAGAGTTTATTCCTGAATGTAAAGTCATCGTGAAAGCGTCGGAAGGAAGATGAATCGTGAGTACTTGCAGCAGCATTCGATAGAATTTCTAGAAGAAATTACTTGTTAGTTAAATTCTTTCCTTCTTCTCTAATTCCACTTCTGTCGTCTCCATTTAATTACAGAGCCTTTTATTTTTCCTTCTTTTCTTCAACTGAGCTTGCATTACGTAGCGAAATTTCCCCTTGTAATAAGCGTGTCCCGAGTTACCCCAGTTTTTATAAAATTAATTAAGATTCCTCTTCACCCTCTCATTAACGTTTCACGATCTTTTAAATAGCAGCTGCATCGTGCAGAAGCCCGAATTGTGACCACACAGTAAACTTAATTTGCTCTTCATATTTTCTTGCTGCCCTGCATCGTTTATAAACGTCCCGTAACACACGTAACATACGGCGATATCAAACGGAAGTGACTAAGGGAATTGTTACGCAAAAATTTGAAAGCATCTCCAAAGAATTCGACGTTCCACCGTGAATTGGTATAACCTCATGAATATTCATTGCATGGGAGCCTCCCGGACAGAATTAAATGTACCGAGGATTTAATTCCACACTTTTTTCATGTTAAATATCATCGAGCCAGTAGAGAAAAACAAATCACGTCTAAATGAATCTCTAATATCGCAACTGTATTTTACATTTTTTAAAACACTCCAATTTTAACTCCGCACCCTAAAGAATAGTTACATAAATGAATGGCAAGCCCTTCGAACGTGCAACGTTCCCTCAAAACACCCACGATCACAAAACCCTCGCGTCCACACACCCCTGCAGGATTCCAACATCCCCAGAAACGGCGTGGCGTAACAATTCCATCATCAGACCCCTCAGTGTTCCCATTTCCCGCCGCACACATTTGAATAAACGTGATCGACCGTGCAGCATCATGCAAACCATCTCGCGGACGGCGGGCCTGTTAAATATGCTGAAAGTGTAAACAGGGGCCCGCGAGTCCGTGCAAATATGTTACAAATGGTACCGAGAACGGCAGCGCGTTTGAAATGCCAGCCAGTATCTGAGCTCGTGGATCGGTTTTGACTGAATACCTCATTAGAGGCCAGGACACTGGTACCAGGTAAAACATCGTTAGGCGTATCCTATCCGCTCCTCGTCGATGTTCCAGCTCCGCACACTTTCCTTTCCCTCGAAACACCGTCACGCTGCTTTTTCGCCCGGCGATCGTTTAAAGGCAAATGAACGTGCAATGGTTGGCTCGATTCTGTAAAAACCAGCGCTCGGCTTGCTTCTTGGTTCATTCGGGAACTATCCATTTGGTGAGTCAATGGGGGTACGAAATGGATTGGTCACGAATTTCCGTCGGATGGAAGAAGTCCGTCCTTCCTTCTCCTTTTCACTCGCCGACCGTGACGAGGGCAGCTGATGAAAGCAGCGGTGGGCTCCTCTTCCAACGGTTGGAGAGAAGCCTCGCAGTGCGCGAGGAAGAAGTGGAGGATCGTAGGGGAAAAAAAGTTTCACTTCCTTCGGAATAGGAAACGATTACACGGTCGCGTTGTTTACTCAACGCAAGTGTTTTCATTTTCATTCGAGTCCCCTGGTTGGGGATTCAGGTTTCTGTCAGGTTGGGTAGGGCTGTTGGTTTTTTTTTTTTTTCGATTCGAAGCTGAATGTGTTTAACGATCTCCAGCGTCGTCGTAAATAAATATCGTGATTACATCCTGCGGGCCCCGTGTGCTGTTCCTTTTAGTCACAATAGCGAATCGATAGTCTTTTTTCGCTGGAGCGAGTCCAACCGGTTTGCGAACGCGATGGAAAATCTTGAGAGTAGAACAATCGAAGTTACTTCGATTTCATCTTCTGATGTTTTGGGTAGACTAATTTCTTCGTTGGGAATCTTTTACGCGACTGTTCTGTCGGCGGACGAAATATTTTCCAAATACTTATTATTAAAATATTAATACTCTTATTATTAAAACCCTTCTAATTATTATTCTTGCGATCTACAGTTGAATCTATTCAAATTGCAATATAGAAGTTAGGAAACGGTTTTTAGTGTGCTATAGGGAACATAGAATATAAAGAGTAGCTTAATTTCATGGTAAAGAAATTTTATTCATAAAGACTGCACATTTTTCATACACTTTGGAGCGAATACCACGTTAATAATTGAATATCCGAAAAGGAGCAGAAGGATTTAGAGATGATGTCGCGCGTCAGGGGTCATCCTCTGGGATTGGCGTAAAGTTAATCTCTCAGTTGATACCCGGCCAGCTAGGATGAGTATTTAATTGAACGCTTTGTTCCCCGTGGTTTTTGCCGATGGCCAAGTCACTCTCCGCGCTCGTGACCACGGAAGGAATGCTCGTCGACGAGTCCCTGGCCAGGGAGACGGATAACGCGAAGGTGGAGGGACATTCTTATCTCGCGAGATCTCTAATTAAAAGATCTCCACGTTCCCGCCTTCGCCGCGAGACAGCCAGAGACGTATAGCTACGTTGGCCCTTGATCGACGCCGATCCCAGCCGGCGGATAATTACCGACGTGAATCGAGTTTGCGACAATCGCCGAAAACGCGACTCAATGATTCTCTTCTTCTTTTCTTTACATCCATGTGAAATCTCGGTGGAAGAATTGACGATATAGGGGGACGTAAATGGAGAGGAATCTCACGCTATGGGCCATTAATTCTATTGTTAATTTTCTGTGGCTATCTGCTAATTGAGATTAGCGTTGTTTTATAGAATGCTTCAAAGCACTTTGAATGTGTGATGTATGTAGGTATTATTGTAAAAATTGAAAGACCGCTGAATCTGAGAATTTACCAATAAATTTTAGCATTTACCGGTCCTCGAACTGTTACACTAACATAGGCCTCGACTTGGTTCGACTATTATTTGATTTTCAATAATTTTAGAGGTTTTCTATGTGCCCTCTGCTTTTCTCTTTATTCAGTACTTGTCGAGATATTTGAGAACCATCGGGACTAAAAATTCTTGAGATTTAAATAGCACACGCAGGGGTTCGAAATAGGGTGACTGAAGCGATTGGAAATTCTTGCGTGAATGAATTGAATGACCATCACTAATCGCGTTCCCTTCGTTGTGAAGTCAGGAATCTCGTTTGTAGTTTAAATATTTGCTTTACTCACCTCTAATGGTGAACGGTAATTAATTAAAGCCATTAACACCGTCGATATTATCTGAATCGTAATTCGCCATGGTCGTTGATTCCATTTGAGCTTATAATAACACTTTGATTGATCCTTTTACGACTGTAGTAAACGAAACGCTCTTCGTTTTCGAATCGCTCGGGGTTTCACGCTGGAAAGAGTGTCAGAGATTATTATTATTAAACGCCTTTATTGCAAAACACAGCAGATAACAACGAAAAGAAAGTAAACAAAGACAAAAGCAAAGGCGAAGCTCAGTCAGGGACTGTTTTTCAACTTAACCTAAGATGCCTCGAACGAGAGCTGAAGTACTGTTGGATATGTACGCGCACGAAGAAGGAGGGATTTCTCGTGCGTACATAATGTAAGTCTGCTATAGTTAAGTATTCAACTACTTGCTTCGGTATCGGGAAATGGAGAGCGGAGATAATGTCTAATTTCACTCATTAATCTACATGCTCAATTAAATATAAAATGATCCACGTTCTTGGATAAAGTTTCATTCTTCGAAAACTAAACGCCAGAATACTGCGAAAATGTAATATTAAATATGCCAAATCGTGTTCGAGCCATTATTAAAGCTACAGGCTTGTAGACCAAATATTAATTCTGCAAAAAACTCAATAGTTTATTCGAAATCAGTTGCGGTGCAAAACTGATTCCACGAAGAAAATTTGTATTAAGCCAAAATAATGATAGTAATACGATTTACTATTTTTCATAGAAAGCCAAAGCATTGTACGTAATATTACGTATTTTAGTTTTTTATATCCTACACTCAAACATTGAATAAAATATTATTTATATTAAAATTCCATATGTGTGTTCAGTTTTGCTCCTTACTGTGCAATCGAAAGGAAGACTTTCCTATTGGGAAACCAAGAATTTCGACACGCCAACTAGTGACAGAAAATTGAACTACTGAGAGTAGGTCGAAATCCGTCGAAGTCCATATGATTATCAGCGTTTGAATAGACATGTTGTGAAAAACGAGTGTTTTTAAATTTTTTTGAACACTAAATCTTTAATTATTCGATTAATAAATACTTATTCGGAATGTTTGGTGGGATCCGGACCTACTTTCAATAGTTTGCCAATTTACCACCAGAGCGCTGAACTCTAAGCCACGCCTCCACTAAGTTTCCCAATATAAACGTATAAAATACCTACATATGTGCAACTCTCTGTATCTTTGTTCAAAGAGTAATCTATAATCTACCCTAGTTTCTAGAACCATCTCACAGATTGCAACTCGAAAGTGATATAATGAAACCTCATGAAGCATCACTCACGTTTGCAACTGCAACCTGTCATTACATAGTTTCTTGCATTCGGATGTACTGCGTTTCGTCAGATTACTATCTAGGATCTACTAATCCCTTAGCCGTTTTTGCATACTATGCAAACAGGTATGAAACAAACCCTGCATCCTGAAATTGGATCCTTCGCCTGGCTTCATCGATACAACAGGTGCTGCGAGACACTCGGAGGGGACGGTAATTCCCTTTGCATTCGCGATAGTTTCCCCGTGTAATTATTACTGAAAGACAAACGAGCCAAGGAGGCATGCTTTACGATCTTGTCTTTCGAGCAACTGCTTCTGATTATAGAGCTATACAGATTGGTCCATCGCCTGTGATGATTCAAGGTTTCTTACCCGTACTGCTGGTAAATCGTCGCTTTTCCAGTATTTTCATGTTGATAGAACCTTGATTGGACGTCTATCTGACTCTGTAAAATTCAATTTTGCCGTCGTCCTGGAAATTTACTCAACTTTTCTAATTCGCGCTGCTCCAGCCTAGAAAATACTTTTTCGGAAATAAATTCGCTATTCAGTTAGCAGGCTTCGTGCCACAGGTAGCCCACGATACTTATCGAAAGTGGAAACCTTACTGAAAGGAAAAAGGTTTTTCCCAATTCAGTGTCGAAATTCAAATGGAACCAAAAGGACCCGAAATTGTGAACACCAGTAACTATTAATTACCATCCACAGAAATCTGTGTTAAATTTCTTCATAATCTCTTCAAACGAGAATCAATTGGACCTAAATCAATGCCACCTGGACAAATTACAGACACTTCCCTCAATCGATACCCTTCGTTAATACAGATACACCAACCGGATCTTCTTGTTTGATTCCCGTCAAGTGTTTATCTTCGTCGAGGTTTTGTTAATTTTCACGGAGCCTGACCGCGAGAGCGTACCTTCAAAAAGGGCGGAGAGGAGGCGAAAGTAAAGGAGGCGAAGGGAATCTTCTGCAGCTGGGGCAACAAGAGTTGCACAGTAATTAGTGCCCTCGGACGCGTAATTGGAAAAAAGGATGCTTTACGATGTTGCCTTCGATGAGCTTGCCTCGCTCCTGGCATCCCTTGTCGAGGATGTACCGGGGCCGCAGCCCGATATTCCCGTCGCTTTTCCGATCAGGATGAAGCGATAGGATAATCGGATCGTGAGATCGGTAGGACGTATGTGTACACAGGCCACGTTAGCGCTCGAGTTCATTCTGGACCACTCCTGCTTTAACGTCAATCCCGATACCTCGATGAATACCTTGGGCCTGACGGCTGGGCTTGGAACGTTTGATGTCTCGAGTGATTTAACACTGTTCGACTAATTTCGCTTTTTCCACGGGCAGATAATTATTGCAGTGGTTCGCGATTGCTCTGGTAGGTACAGATGGAAATCGAAATTGGATTGTTTCGCTGTGGCTGTTTTGGTTGGGACCAATGAGTTCGAGGTGGGATGTAAACATTGGGATGTCAGTCGCTACTTTATTTTGAAAAGTTAATGGATTTATCGCGATGGAGTGGGATCTTTGTCAGTTTGTTAGTTGAGTGGTGTGTTGTTCGAGTAGTATACGTATAGTGGTTTGGAAAGTAGCTGTAAGTGGGAAAATTAAATGTGGAGTTAAATGAGTATGGGAGGGCAATGGAAGGTAATTGAAGGATTGGAGTGGTAGGTATGAAATTAGTAGATTTAGATGCTTGAAATTCGTATAGGGGAGAGTTTTGTCGAATAAATGGTGGTCTTCGACTGTGACGCGAGAGCTAAAGGCTGGGAAAAAAGGCATCGCTAATTCGTAAGCTGGGATAGTAGGGGAGAGTTGCCAATATCGTACTGGTCACCTAAATTGTACCTCATCAATTTCTCAGTAATTAATGAATGTAAACGACATCTGATAATAAAAATATCAAGTAAATGCGAGATAAGAAATGGAAACAAAACCTTTTGAGCTTACACCCTATTTTGTGCGTGCTATAAACATTTAAAAAAATCAGGTATGATCGATTTAACTTTTTACCAATTTATTTTAGCTGATAATAATCAAACAATGCAATTTTGTCCTGTATTTTTGCATTTTTCTAAAAGTGGGTTTAATGTAGAATATTTTACATTCATTTTAAGTACATATTACATTCATTATAAAGTTTAAATTGATATTTATAAATAAATTCATCATGTTTCCTAAATCGTACCACTACAATCGTACCAGTAGGATTTGACAACTCGTATGTTATATAGGTTATGTACGTATATCATATACATAGGTTATTGCGGCCTATGCGTGATTCATATACATACGTATATGTAACTATATAATAATCATTACTTTATGTTGAATATTTTCTTCTCTATTTGTTATTGACACTATTTTTAGTGGAGGCACGACTGGTACGAGATTGGTTGCCTAAATCGTACCTTTTACAGTATGTGACAAAGAGATTAATAACAAATTTATTTGTTCTGAACAAAAGGTTAAGCATATAATAGTAGCTGCCTAAAAGATCAAGCTATAATATCCAATAGTCATTTGCGTTCAAATTAGTACCAAATATGAAATATAACGTAAAATGTCTTAAGGGGGTAGGCTACCCTCGATAGCCCTAAAACAGGCCTTTTTTCAAACGCAAATTGTAAAGTGATAAATAACAGTAGAGCCAAGGTTTTTTGCTTAGTTTTCATCGCTATTCTACGAGCTTTAACACAAAATAAGAAAAGTCTAAATATCTCTATGTACAAAACAGTTGTGAGTAAAAACATAAAGGCGTGTACGCGGTGCACCGTTTGATGGTGTACATAAAATCTCGAAAACCGCTCCAATGATTTGGATGAAAATTTAATGAGACATGCAGAAAACCATTCCCTAAGATGTGTCGGAAGCAGAATTTCGAGATGAATTCTTAAAAAAAAGATAAAAAATATTTTTCATACAAGAAATCGATAAAATCGTATTTTTCAACATAAACATTGTATTATTTTTTTTCTCGAAAATCTGCTCCCGACACATCTTAGGGAATGGTTTTCTGCATGTCTCATTAAATTTTCATCCAAATCATTGGAGCGGTTTTCGAGATTTTATGTACACCATCAAACGGTGCACCGCGCACACGCCTTTACGTTTTTACTCACAACTTTTATGTCCATAGAGATATTTAGACTTTTCTTTTTTTTTGTTAAAGCTCATAGAATGATGATTAAAACTAAGAAAAAACCTTGTCTCTACTGTTATTTATCACTTTACAATTTGCGTTTGAAAAAAAGGCCTGTTTTAGGGCTATCGAGGGTGACCTACCCCCTTAAGTGGTACGATATAGGCAACCCTCCCCTACATAGTCGAGATCTATACATATATTCAGGATCTACATATTCGAGATCTATATATTCAAGATCCACATATTCGAGATCTACCTAATCAGGATCCTCGTATTCAAGATTCATATTCCCGAGACCAATATATTCAAGATTCGTATTACACGCAGGAATTCACGGCATGCATTAAATTCCTTTTTTGTTCCGAAGTTATTAAGCTACGTTGTTGAACACGGTGATTGCTTCGGTGAAAGACGTTCCTCCTTCATTGATCACGATGACGCAGGATGGATGCGCGATAATTAAATCGCCGCCGGATTCATGAGTATATCCTTGCGAGCTGAACCCGTTCACCGTCTAAGCTGCTCCATCTGTATGCAATACTCCATCAAACTGAGCGGAAAATCGAACGATTTTCCAGTAGCAATTTCACGATGAATGTAACTTTTTTCAATTCCCTCCTGCCTTGTATAATTGTAAAAATATCTGGAGCAATCACTTACAACTTTTTTTAAACCCCTAGTATAGAGAAACACAATTAGCCGAAAATAAATATACTGGTCCATTTTTACGTACCTAACGATAAAATTAGAATCCTTGAGCGTGGAGCTGAAATGAATAAAATTTATCTTCAAGATTCAAGCTGTAGGTTATTTCTGATATTATGATTTACGATGCATTAGAGAGAAGTAATTTTATTAGCTCGATTTTAGATTAGAACCACTGAACGACGCGTGCAGCTGAAGCTATAAACGTCTTGGACGTTGTTAATATCCGTCATCAATTAATTTTTTTCGCACTCAGACCAGTTACCGCTGTCGAGACTTTTAAATTACGATGTAGATACACGTATCCTTCCCATAATTCAGAAGTGAATTTTCTTAAAATAAAATCCACGTAGCGAATAACCAAAATACAGCTAAATTTACTTCGCACGTATTTCAAGCTCTACAATTCCTTAATTGAGGTTTGCTTTCGATGAATATTTATCACGTCGAATTGTACAAGCACGCTTTCGCATTTTTAAGATCATCCGCGATTAAGAGCAATCAAGCAGAAAGAATACATTTTCTCGTCGCCAGTATGAGATATGCAAGTATCTACCTCGAGATCAGTTTCTCAAATATCCCTTAATGAGCTCTGACTGATCGATAATTAATGTCGGGTAAAAAATTTGCCACGCAGAGGCTCTGAGCGTTGTATTTAATTATGGGACATGTTCGCGACAATTCGAGTGACACAGGTATTGCCGTCTGTTTTGCTTTACTTTCGTTCGAAGCCGCAGAGCAAAGTTTTCTTCGATTAGTCGATGCGAACTTAACGCGCCGCGGTTGTTAAGGGGAAACCGTGGATCATTAATCAACGTCCATCGTTGAAAATTTCATGTTGTACGCCGATGCACCTGCGTGCACCCGTGCACGCGTGTCTACACGACGTTTCATTTTAATTTACGATGCTTGTGAAATTAATAGATCACCGTGCCGAAGCATCGAATGCCTCGGCTGGTGAAATAATCCGTTCATTCGTAATTCTTGAATGAAACGTACAATTAATCCTCAACTTGGTTACCGAGAATCAATTACGCAGGATTCGCTGTTTATATTTTAGATCAGAAATTTTTATTCAGATGTTTAGATCGCTGAGGATGTCGCCGATTACACTGATCTCGATGATTAGAGGTGCTAGAGCCCGAGGGGCTTCCTTATGTTTCCTTGCGCTTGGTTACTTTGAAATATTGTTCGCGGAATAAGATACTTTAAAGTAAATAGGCAGTGGAATAAGCAAACCGTTATTTCAAGGTTGCTCTTTTCGCCTTTATTGAGAAAAATGAGTGCTGGAGGATCGTTTGCTTCTTCTTTGAGTCTTTCCCTCTTTTTCGGGTTATTTAAAAAGGAATTGAGGGGATTTTGAGAGATAGGGGTTTTAGGAGCATTGGATCCAGGGGTTTCGAGGATTTTAGAAGTTTTGGGGTTTTTCAGAGGTAATTAGGGCACCTTTTAGGTTTTAAGGATGCTAAAACGAGATTTCTAAAATTGTCGAAAATTACTAAAATTGATGAAATTACCGAAATTCTTGGGATCTCCAAAGCCTTCTAAACTTTGTGAAGCTTCTCCGTGATAACCTTCAGTAGGCACCTGCAAAATCCTAGGAAATCGAAATTCAGAGACTTCCATAACTTTTGGAATATCTGGCACCCATTTATCATCTAAAACCCTCGAAACTCCATATCTTTTAGAATCCTTGAAATTCTACAACCCTCAGAATCCTTGAATTTCTACAACCCTCAGAATCCTTGGACCTTTTTAATAATCCCAGTCTCCAGAAATCTTTCGAAAACCCTAACATCCACAGTATTTCCGAGAGTGTTCCTTCGGGAAGACATCGCGTGCTCGGCCCCAACAGATACATCCCTAAAGATCATCGCCTGGAAAGAAATCGGTGTACAGTTTTCTACATTACGGTTAGCCTAGCTCCCCAGGTACAATTTATCCCGTTAATGAACCGCGCGATGCATAACCGTTCTCCCTCGGCTGGAATCGCATCGCGTAGAATACTAAGTAATCGATCTTGTACTCGTATATCTGCGACGCTGGCCGCTTCCTGATTGGATAATGACGCTTGCTTTTTACATTCAGAGCGAATATTACGTAATCTTGTGTCCTGGGAGATGATCGTTCAGAAAGAGAGAAATAAGTGGTATCAATCGAAGGTTTCGCTCCGCATCCCGTTCATTTTCATCGCTCTCTCCCTCTCCGCTCCGGCGAAAAACAGCGCGCGGCTTGTAAGCGGACAACTTAATAGACGCCGTTCGACGAGTACGCGAGCGTCCTTATTAAAGAAAAAGCGACGCTGGCCAGTACGTGGGTTGGGGCTCGTGAGTGCATCCACTTAATGCATCAGCTGCGGGATAATTTCATATCCCCACCTTCTCGCTGTAACGAGATAACAGCGGGGAAAATGCACCGTTGCGTTCAAGGCAACGAAGTGTGTCCTACAAATGGGTAGCTCCTGCTTAATGGTTGGGAGGATGATTCCGTTCGGATCGGGGCAGATGCGATGTGGAGCCACTTCCTATTACTTACGGTATCAACGTGTGTCGCAGTACTTTGAGGACAGGTATTTGATTACCCCTATTTGGGCGGAAGTTTGAAGAACGCGCTGTTAAATGGTTAGGGGAGTGCAGAAGGTGAAACGTGGAGTGGTGTCTGAAAATGATGGGCTTGTTGAGGACCTGAATTCTTTGGCGTTAGTATGGATTTATTAATATAGTCAGGTTTGATTATTCTATTTCCTATTCCTTATTTCTTATTATAGTATTGTGTATATGGTATATAGTATAACTATAGTAAATTAGTTGTGTAAGTGTAAGAAGTCTG
Source organism: Andrena camellia (assembly GCA_029448645.1). Classification (NCBI taxonomy): domain Eukaryota; kingdom Metazoa; phylum Arthropoda; class Insecta; order Hymenoptera; family Andrenidae; genus Andrena; species Andrena camellia. The sequence goes on along the minus strand of CM055676.1, from coordinate 46,043,027 downwards.
ATTTCTAATATTGTCTCTACAAATTTTCTTATTTTACTTCAGAAAAGACAAACAGATACATAGGGGAGACCGGGGCAAAGTGGGGCGAAAAAAGTTTGAAGTCGAATAAAATTTTTCCCTTTCAATAAAAATGTGTGGAAATAGATTTATAATATAATTTGAACATTACTATTGATAAATGACGAATAGCAATACTTAAAATAAACTTAAAGTATATTAAAATTCAACTTGAAAAGAAAATGCCAAAACGACCACTTTACCCCATATATGTATGGGGTAAAGTGAGCTACTATCCGGAGTAAAGTGAGGTGCAACAAAATAAGAACTTTAATAAGGATATAGGTAAATATTAACCCCTTGCGCTGGAATGACGTGTGTAGCTCGGCAGCTTTTAGTTTTTTTGCACCGTGGTTGTGGCAGATTTTTTTTTTTGAGGTTAGATTCTGTTTCATCGTGCCGCGTGGTTTTCTAGCCAGCTGACAGGTTAGGTTATTGCGCACATCACTTGCGCATTGGTTTTTAGCAGCCATTTGCAGCTCAGTTTAACCCGGTCACTTTACCCCGGTCACTTTACCCCGAATGTGTACTCGGTGGAAAATTAATTATTTAATAATGTTAGGATTAATGTTTTCTCAAACGCGTGTACATCTATGTTTATAAGCTTGTTATAAACACGCAGAAAAAATTTGGAGTTAAAATAACAAATTTAAGACTCATTTATCCAAAAAGCTAAATTGAAAAGACAACCAATTGGAAGTCTCTAAAACTTCATTTTTAATTTTTTAAATGAATTTCCATTATTCGATATCTGAATGTGCATAATTATCATTGTGGTATTACACACATTTATTACGTCACCAAAATTTGTAAATATATTCTATTGTTAAAGAATAAATTAAGAAAGCTCATTTTATCCCGAGGTTCACTTTGCTCCGGTCTCCCCTAATTAATTTATCATAGATATATTTATTTTTCTTTTTTGAAGTATGATAAGAAAATTTGTGGAGGCAGAGTTAGGGATGAAATTTCTTCTACTAGGTATGTATCTACACTTACACAATTCGTATTGTATTATCAACGTCACATTAATTAAATTAGATTAAGATTTATTAATTTCAAGAAATTTAATGTTAATTAAATTAGAGCAATTTTCGGAGGATCAATCATGTTAGTATTAGTTCAGGAGATCTACTACTCTGGCTTTAGCTCGCAAGATCAATTATCTTGCTATTTTAAAGTCCAACCGATTGACATACATACGTACGAATCTCGATGGATGGAAATTGGGGTGCGTTTGCAGGTCATTTAATATTCTCATGAGCGCAGAAGTGACTCAGAACCGTATGGATCATCCACATGGACGAGCACTTTTTATCGACTGGCGAAGTCATCCCGTCCATTGTCTCCGAAAACAATGGCGCCGTGTATCATTGTTCCCTCTGGAGAGGATACGCGTCTTTTTCTTCGTCGTCACGCCCTTCCTTCCCCTTGTAATGAAGATCTGGCTGCACGGGCTACGAATTGTGATTTCGTGTGTAATATTAATTTGGCTGGAGGTGTGCTCTCGCGTTTATTCTCGTCCAACATGTCACCGTGCAAAGAATAATCCTCGTACTTTTCGACTACCTGTGGTAGCAGTGCATCCTTACTTACCACCTCTGATTTCTTCCATCGAGATTACAAAGTGTATTCATAATTAGAAATTTCTTGAAATTAATAAATCTTAATCTAATTTTAATTCTGAAATATTAGGAATAACCAGAAATTATTTTACTTCAAAACTGCATTTAAAAAATATCATATGCTGTGGATGATATGGAGAACCAAATGAATTTTAAATATTCAACACTTTACATCCTGTGCTTGTGTATCCCCTTATTTTGACCAAATTCAATTCCAAGTGCGTCGTGTCCTTCAAGCCGCGAAACCAGAACCAAAATATTTCATTCACCTAGGGCCTGACCCCACTTAATCCCCTTGCCTGTTTACAACTACTATTCGCGGCATTGCGGCTTAGTTCAATGTCTGTCGTTTCACTGTGCGGATCGTTGGCGCGCGAGGCGATACTCGTAACAGCCTAATCGATTCTATACGCGTCTCCTCGCGAATGTTTCTAAAACTGGTTGATACGGTGGAGAATTTTCTCCAGTTCTAATAATTATGGGGAAAGTGTAAGTGCCTTTCACATCCACGCTTGAAAATTAACATAAATTGATATCTTGTTCGCGAACCACTCGGTACAAGTCTCGTTACGCGTTATCATATGCACGTACAGCGCATTCAACCGGTTGACTTCCGGCGGAAACTGTAGTTCCTGGGATTTATCTCCTGGTTTCTGAATAATATAGCCGGATATCGATAAAATGTATCGTTTCTTTTGGGGTATAAAATTAATATCAATTAATTAGGGACTCGGCCAGATAATTTTCGACGCAACGGTCAAGGACCAATTAGCTTATCTGAATATCGTCGGAAATGATAAATAATATAGCGGTGAAAGTTCTCTAGTTTCACTGATTTCATTATTTTCAAGGCTTGCTCGCCTTCCTTGCAGTGTGGAATTCAAAGAAACTACAATTCAGGAATATAATTCTATGAATCGTATATTTCCTCACTCAAAAAAAAAACTGCACAATTCTTCACTTAACAAAAGCTACATCATTTTATCAAATAGTATGCGCTTAATGCTTACAATTAGTTATATACTTAACAGAAATTATCAGTTCTAAATTGAAAGGAGGTATATATTAAAAACGAGACAAATCGAAATTCCAAAAAATTAGAAAAACATAGGGCACGGAATAAATTGTGTTCGAAGGAGGGGGGATGAAAGAAGTTTAATTTATTTCAATATATTTCAGACGCCAGACGTAATAATCCGTCATGGACGGTTGAAGAGCGCTATATTTCAAACGAGTCCTTTTAATAATCGTTCGTTTCCTGTTCTTTTGCAGATGCGTGGCTGGAATGGCAGAAAAGTTGCGCGAGGCGGCCGCACGTGGCGACGCCGCGCGGGTTGCGCGTCTCCTCGACGAGGATATTAAACCGCTGCCGGATGAGGTGAGTCCTTTTCCTCTCTATTGTTTTCGATTCGTCCACGAGACCTTCGTAGCCCGGTTATTGCAACTCGTAAATGTAGCCTGTTTAATATATTTCGCCCTGGACGCGATAATTACGCCTTCTTAGCGAATGAGTCATCTAGAACTTAAAATAGTCTCTGTTACTTTTGATGGCACGAGAAAGTATCTGTGGAAAGATATCTTTCGTAACGCACATAAGAAATTAACGACCTGCCAGTTTAATAAAACGTTCGCATTTGATTAATTATAAGAGATAGAGTGTCGCTGGTGCGTAGATGTAGAGGAATAGTGAAGTCGTCAAATACCTACACATGCTCAGAAACAGAAGGGAGCTCCGCAGTGCGAATTCTGTAAAGATAGCGATAATTAGATTCGAGATTTTGCAGGAGATGTAGTTTCGAGGCATTAGTATTTAGTCACTAGCAATTAAAGACCTCCCATGGACGCCTTTGTTTCTCACACCTTCATCTTATCTTCTCTATCACACCTCACTACTGCTTGGTACTTACATCCTACTCTTCAAGAGCCTTGTGTCTAAATTTAGTCAATTATAAACTTAGGAGTACACTGAATCGACTCACAGATTAGGTAGCGAAAATTCCTGTAACAAATTAGGGAGAAGGTCACACGCTATACGATTCACAGCTTAGATATCCAAAAATTCCTTTAAAAAATTAGGATCAAGTACACGTTATACGATATCATAGCTTAGATATCGAAAATTCCTTTAAAAAATTGGGGTGGAAGTACACATTAGATATGGAAACAATTTTTAAATAAAAAATTGAGAAGAAGTTTACATAGCAAATATTCTTTTAAAAATTTAAGATAAAGTATATATCACTTAGCTTAGATATCGAAAATTCCTTTAAAAAATTAGGGTTGAAGTACACAGTAGATATGGAAAAAATTTTAAATAAAAAATTGGGAAGAAGTTTACATAGCAAGTATTCTTTTAAAAATTTAAGATAAAGTACATATCACTTAGCTTAGATATCGAAAATTCCTTTAAAAAATTAGGGTTGAAGTACACATTAGATATGGAAAAAAATTTTAAATAAAAAATTGGGAAGAAGTTTACATAGCAAATATTCTTTCAAAAATTTAAGATAAAGTACATATCACTTCCATTAGTGTCACGAGAACAGAATCACCAGAGTGAAGAAATCCCCTGCACGGTCTTTTGCGCAACTCCGTCGTGATTGGCGAAACACTCTGGATAAAATCATTATCGCTGGCCCCACTTTTAATTATCGCCGATGAAGTCACAGATTGATCGACCGCGGGCCATAATAAAAGATATCCGCCGCGGGAATGCGGTATATTAATCGTGTTACGTATTTGCAACTTTGTTGTGACGGTGGACGTCGGTGGGAATGCAGATAAGCGTGTTCGGTAGGCATTTGTCAAAACGTTGGTCCCGTACGCTGCGAGGCAACGGGGCCAGATCGCACCGGTGCATTCATTACAATTACTTCTTCCTTAATTGCGACGATGAAATTAATCGTCCAACGGCTTTTCCCTCACCGCTGGCGATGTTGAAGAGCCGAAGCGCTTTATTATGCGCGCGCGATGCATAGGCAAGTCGCTTGGCTGATGCGTCGACGGCGAGTGCGCGGAATAATTGAAATTATGAAGATCGATCACGGGATCGAGGCAACCGTGACAGTGATACTTGGCTCACGTGTGGAGCCACGGATCGCAAATTTACTTACAGTACCCCCGAGCTTCTTTTCTTAAATAGAAAAGGCAAACAAAATCAAATACCGCAATTTCTATACTTCCTACACCAGTGGCGGATTTAAGAAAAAAGGCCCAAGTGGCGAACGTTGAGGGGCCCATTTTTCGGGAAAATGAAGAGGTACTTTACTAAAAGGGGGTAAATGTACAGAAAAGTATAGAAAAAAAAGTGGTTGGATAAAATCATAATTTATTTTTGAAGACAGGGCGCTAAGGGGTGGGCCTTCTGATCTGGGCCCATTTTTCGGGAAACTAAAACTGTAGTTTACGGAAAGCGGGCTCAGCGTAATAATACAGAAGAAGAATATAGTTTTGATAAAATCATAATTTTTTTAAGGATGGGGTGGGCCCCTGGTGGGCCTTCCGAGTAGGGGCCCAGGTGGTAACTGCTCATCGGCCGCCCTGTTAAATCCGCCACTGTCCTACACTCTGTGATGTTTGATCCATTTTGGTTTCTGAGAATGTTACTGTGGAAGTAGGAGAATTTTCTGAGATTTGTTTTTCTCATCAGTCCCTAAGTTCGTGGAGATGAATTCTTTAGCTAGTCTTTGGAATAGATATGGAGAATCTTTAATGAGTTTTGAGGGAGTCTATAAAGAGTGATCGGTGATTTGAATGCTTGAGTAGCCGGTACTTTCCCTGGCTTCGAAGTGTTACACCATTAAAATTCTTCTGTTTATATTAATTATTATCATCCTGAAGAGAGGAATAGAAGTTTAATATGTGTACCAAATTTCTTTTATTTTAAAAAAAATCACTGAAAGTTCAATATCATTTTCGAAGGAAGTACTTTAGCTGCTAGGTGACAGTTGAACATTTCTGTCCGATCTAAATGAGTTATTTAGTCCGTAGCACGGAATTACAATGTTGGTTCGAATGAAATTTACGTTACGTATAAATCTCGTCCACGTGATTTATGCCTACAACTATTTACTATATTGATATATTACACTTCCTGCCACCAGGGAACGGGGATAAGATATACTTCTTCATTAACACGCCGCGTTAGTCCGCTCTATTACTCGAGGCAACGAGGCAAAACCGTACAGGAAATTCGAATGTAGCTTGAGAACGCGTCGAAATGATGTACATACTCTGCGATTTATTAAATTTATACAACATATGTCTTAACTGTAACACGGAAGAAGTCCAATTTTTGTAACAACGTAAGTGGTAATCCCTCAACGCCTCCTACTAAAATTATCACTCTTTGAAAATTATCACTATCTAATTTATTTAGCAATTGCTCCTCATATTAATAATAATAACGAGCTTTATTACATCATAAAATACGAAATTAAGTGATGAATTTTCAATGTTTAGCAGTGCTTCTGTTATGAAACCTAATTAAAGTGACCAGATGAATGTCGATTGAAATAATTTTTTATCACTTCTTTCACTTTTGTATTCTTCTTATTAGTATTCTGCAAAGAAAATGCAATTAGTCCCGTAAACAGTGAGACACAGATTAGGACTCGTGGATATTCTAGAGACGTGGCTGAGTTTAAACGCGAACAGACATCAAGTCCTGTCTCTCGTACCTCCGTTCGGCTAATTAAGGCAGCGTTCTGTTCGATCCCGAGCTAATTCGACGCGAGAAATGCGTGTGCTACAAAGCGAAATGCGGGTAGCTATTAATTACGTCGCTAATTGACCTGCTGATGAATCGCGAAGAATCGATCCAGGGAACGGTTTGGGGAGTTCAGTTTCGTCGGTGAGATTCGCGCTTTCCCTTTTCGATCGACTTTCTCAGCTTCCAGTCTGTACAGAAATAATAAGAAAAGGTGTAACTAATCTCAACTGCTTTCACATTGAATTCCATTGGCACTATTGGAGCTGTGAAACCGACAGTGAGGAAATTTTGTCATATGTCCCTGAATTTGTATACCTTACTGATTGTTCACAATTTTCATAGCACTGCCTCAGTTTTATTATGTGTGTTAAAATTTAGTTTATGTGTCAGATTTATTGTAGGAATTTATACGAAGACGTATTAATAGAATTGTCTGTTATGTTATAGAATGGCAGAAGTCCTCTTCTACTGGCGGCTTCAGCTGGCCACATCGAGGCCTGCGAGACTCTGCTACTTCGAGAAGCCGATGTCAACGCTGCAGACAATGTGAGTTCTGTCCACCAACTTCCCTGTCTTGTTATTTGTCTGATGAGATGATTTCATAGGAAATCACGTACCTATCATTCCATAATCGTTATGGGAGAAAACAGAGGCACGAACAAACGTATTCAATTAATCGAAATTGCTATCCCAAGGTAGATACAATCACTTTAAAGCCTCAACTTTGTGTCACAAATAATTTATTACATTTTGAATATTTTTGTGGGATTTTGAGACAAGCTGTAGAAACAGCATCTTTTTTTTATCTCTGATCTTCTTTTAATACATTTCCGAACTACAGCAGACAGAAGAAGACAGGTACAAAGATGATTATCTGAAATAAATCGCTCCAAGAGATTGATGATCGATAATTGCTTCATGGATGGCCTACGCATCAATCTCGCGTTAATAATAATTGGGATAGCACTTTTTCTACAAATACACGTGCTCGCAAATTGAGCATTCAATTTAGAAAATGTGATATTGAAATATTAGAAGCGACTATTTTACGATGCCTCGAGGTTATATGTTACATATAGTTTCGAGCAATTTATCATTGCCTATGGAGGGTAAATTGAATCTAATTGCTTTCGTTTTGCGTAACAAAATCAGTTTTTGTAACAATAGAGATTTTGAAATCTATTTCTTCTCTTCTGTTTTCTCTCTTTTCTTTTTTAAATGCGTTCAATACTTCTTCATAGGTTCTTTATTTCTTTCGCCATTAAGCTCTTCAAGTTTCAAACAATTTCCGATTTTCACACCGAAGAATATACTTGTGCATTCCTTTCACATTGCGCTCGTCTATGTGCAAAATAGGGTAAATCTTTTCCATTGAATTTTCCCCACGGTTATTTTCATAACCTGGCAAGGATATTTTGCGAGACGAAAGCGTAAAGTCCGACTCTGAAATCGCGAGGCAAGGCTTTCAGAAGCATGGGGACTAAATCCTGAAGCGGTGAATAACTCGGAATTGGCTAATAATTCACGGGGTTGGGTGGGTTGTTCTGCATGTCAGTCGCGCAATATATCAATGTGAATATACCTGGTAATGAACGGTACAGCGATAATTACTGTGTAATTATGGGTTTACGGAGTTGACGATGGAAAGGTGTTCTATAGGTTACATTCGATGGCTGCATCTGAAATACGCGAATAAAAGAAGGAAGGAAGAGGGTCTTGGGAATTATCGAGGCACCAGTTGTCAGTGGTTAGACCATTCACTGTATCAATCAATAAGGGATCGCAAAAGGAAATCATGAAATAATTGCTGGACTTACAATTAGCTTAATTTTCAGAATCTTAGCTTGAAATTTTAGATGTAGGACAATTCAGAAATTTAAAATTAAATGAAGTCGTCAAGCAGCTTTAATGTCTAATTTTCCATCGACCACCCTTTTTCCTCTTTCCTCTATCGAAAGAAGGAATTTTTGTAATCCCATCAAATTTTCATCATCCCATGCCTGTAACAAATAGACATTCTCTTCTACCATATCAAATTCTCAAGTTTCCCCATCAACACTCAGAAATTCAGTCGAGAATCGATTATTCTCAATTCATCTCTGCTATCATCCCCCCCAAGAAGACATTCCATCTAACCCCTACAACCACCCAAGACGTTAAAATTCCAACTACAAAGATTGATTTAAATAACCATCTCATCAACTTTGTCAGTCCACTTTAAAACGATACACCATCTATTTAGCTCTCTCCAGCTACCATCTCTCACAACTCCACCATTCATTCATACACTCACCTATTTAAATTACACGTCGACTGGACGAAACGTCTCTCCAGTATTGAAAAGCTCAGAACCCCCAACCAGTCTACGACGGAAAAGTACAGAAGAAAAGAACGTTGTTCCGCGGCTATCTGATATCGTAACGAGCGAAGACAATGATTCATTGGAAACATCGAAAAAGCGATCGGGATCATCTTCGTTATCTAATAGGGAGATCCAGCTAGGCTCTGGCGTAGGCACAATGCATTCATTGCCACGGTGACTGACGGCCAATCTTCTCCCCGTGGCTGCAGAACACGTTTGGCTAGATCTTGCCAGCAAGGGGTACCAACGTACCTGTATTTAGAGTCCGTACACACGCTGCTGGTGGCCAGTGGATATTCGTACTAAATTCCCGTGGATATCTTCTTGCTTCGCCTCATACTGTGAAAGAAACCGTGCCTTTTTCTCTCTTCCCTTTATCACATGCCAGCTTGCTGGCGATTTTAAGGGAAAGGGCGGTTAAATACACGGCGGAGCCAATTAATACATCTGGAATGTATATATTTCCTTGAACATGAAAATACACGCCATTCGCAGGCTGCCGTTTCCGTGGGATAAACAGGAATAAAATGTGCAGAAAAGAGGAATCCTGCGGAGAAGTGTTAATTCATTTGCTTTTTCTTCGAGGGGGAGAGGGGTGATTTGAAGGGTAAGGGAAAAAACAGGGAATGTCTATTTTTCGTGATTTTTCGATTTATAGCATATTTTATTGGTGGCAACTGGGACTACAGAACTGTCGAATCACAAAGGGTTGTAAAGCTCAAATACCCTCGTAAGATGACTTTAAAGATTTGGTTTAGTATTGGTTAAAAAAAAGTAAAACCGACTTCAAAAAAATAAAATTGCACTAAAAAGTAAAAAATAAATTTTCCCCTTATTTAATCTATGACTCTCATATTTTTTAAGTCGGCGCCAGATTTACACAGTGCAAATGATGAGGCACCGACTTAAAAAATATGAGAGTCGTAGATTAAATAAGGGAAAAAGTATTTTTTAGTTTTTAGTGCAATTTTATTTTTTTGAAGTCGGTTTTAATTTTTTTTTTTAATATTTTTAGTTTTAACTTTTTAGTTTTATATATATTGACACAACATGCTGAGGAGATATGCGGATACGTACATAAAATAATAATAATAATTAGGTGACAATAGTCTTTATTATTAACCAGAACTGGCAAAATATTGGGCCAATATTGATTCAGTGTAGGATGGGACCACCGCGGCATCGCCCTCTTTCGAATAAAAAAAAGATCATCAAAATCGGTCCATATGCTGAGGAGTTATGCGGGGAGAAACATAAAAAAAAACATACAAACGTGTCGAATCTATAACCTCCTCCTTTTTGAAGTCGGTTAAAAAACAGGAAATGTCCATTCTGCACTGGAACAACATACGGAATATTCCCCACTCTGCCTAACAATAAGCATAAGCTTCTGTCGTCAAGGTAAAACAAGAAAGTATTTAAGAAGAAACTTGCCTTTCATTTGTGGGAGGTGAGTTTGTACCTATGATGTTACGAAGTTTTGAATTCGTATATCAAAGGGTGGTTAAATACTTTAGGTTACTAAATTAGGTTACTTAATTTGAAGCAGATAAATTTTTTGATGTAGGAATGTGGAGGCTCTGTCAATGTGGACGTTTGAAACCAAAGGGTTAATTAGTGTCAATGATCCTTGGCTCAAGCTTTTTGTTAATGGGGAACAGTATTAGTGGGCACTGGCGAGCATACACGCACCTTTTCTCTGCATAAGGCAATCCGGCGAAGAGCAGGGCTGCACAGAACGCTGCTTCGGTGTCTGCAAACGAAAGTTCGATATTTATTGGTGACGTAGAAACACTAGAAACGCACAGCGGCCCCTGTCTATGCCCTTTTCGATTCGTTTCCACGTGTGCTGCGAGGACTATGGAAACGCTCTACCGAGCTTGAACAAGTTTTTCGACTCTCTGGAAGTTGAATCGCGAGCTGTTCTCCAACAAATTCCACGTTTCAAATCTCAAATTCCTCCTTCGTTAAATAAAAATAGCGTTCACGCACGCTTTTAAAGAAAATAAAATTTGTCAGTCACAGTCAAAGTTCGCGAGGACTGTAGACAGTATTTCTAATGCATTTTGTGAATTTTTACAATGGGATTCGTGTGCAAGTTCTCGGGAGAACGTTTCACTACAAATTAGCAGAATTTGCGAAATGTTTAGGGGTAGTTTCGAGGCGAATGTTGCGGCAAGAATTTTGCAAGTAATCGTCATGCAATGCACGGGATCCCGGAGCCGGGAAGGGAATACGTATAAAAGGAGATGCTCGAATGGCATTTACAACCGTGAAATTTACGACGATTTACCGTGGTACGCGTTTTACTTTTATTTGCGCCGCGCTGCTGCTGGTACTTTGGCCCGATACTCACGATGAATCTGCGAAGCTTTGTAAATCGATGCATTCTTCTCGCTCGGGGAGATTTATAGCGGGATTTGTGAGGAAGCAATCTGAAGGAATAGGCTCGTGACATTCATACAGCGTTAATGCTTCAGTGATTAAAAATTAGGCGTCACATTGTATCGATTACATCAAACAGTCATAAAAGCTCCGCTTAAATCATGCGACCCGGATGCTTCTTCTGGAAACATCGAAGGAATATTCAAAGTAATTCCTTCCTGTCTACTTTCACTACACATAATGGTACCTCCATACCACTCCATATTTTCGAAATTACCTAGTCAACATTTCCATCCTCACAAAACTCCCAACTTCAATTCACAATTTCCTCGACATTCGATTCATACGCCCACGCAATCCAAGTCAATAACAAAAAAGAGACTCGAATTCCTCTGAAAATTCGAGCCACCTCTCCTAATTGCGCCAGGATTACAAAAGCCGAGGCTTATCGTTACAAAGGGAGCGATCCCACGATTTATCGCAGCCACTAATAGCAGGAAGATAATATAATAGCAGGAAGAATCTTTGGAAGCCTGAAAAAGGTGTAGGCTGATGTCATCTAGGAGCGAGCCCCGGACCCATGTCACCTAATATGTTCCATAAGCTTCCCCCCTTCGTTCAGCCCCCGTAACTCTTTCCAAGTATCGTCGTAGCTAGAAGTGGGCCTAAGATCCGACGGGCCACTGGATAAATCCGATAAATTTCCACGCACACACTGAGAGTGGCCACTCTCGATAAACTCGGGGTGCCCAGCGCCCATGCTTTCGAGATTTCGTTGTAGCCTTCTCCCCTCCCTTTGCATGCCTCCGCCGATTCTTCTTCCCTTCTGGACGAGATTTATACGCGCGCCTTTACGGCTCGCGCGTTTTTGAAAGATTCTGCCCGGAGGAATTTGGCGCACGTTCCTCGCCCGTGCATTATATTTTGTCTGATGCCAGGTCTGTAATTATGAGAGGCCTGAAAATAGCTTTTTAGAGGAGCATAGGCGTCCGTCGCCGCCGTTGCTCCTTTTTCGAACTCCGTCCGTCGGGATGCTCCTGTTGGGTTCCTTTTAGTAGTCCTTTGGACCGAGTGGCGATTATCTTGCGCCCCTCGAAAGGGCTTTAATACCCTTCATTGAAAGGAGCTTGGTTATATTGGTAGCGATCCGAAGATGCTGTAGAATTCTGCTGCACAAAATGAGGGTCTTGAGTTCTGGAGGGCTGATACAGTTGGGTGTGATATTTTTGGTGCAGTGAACTTGAAGTTTGAAATGGGGAGTTGAGTTGAAATATTTTTTGTATCTTTTATTTGAGGATCTGTGACTCACATGTATACACGTAGAATACAGGGATTTAAAGATTTCCGTAGGATTTGGGAAAATATTTAAACCTCTGCGGTCTTTGGTCAATAGGCGCTTCCGGATGCCCTCAGAAATTTAAAGTAGTTACGTGCATGTAATTGAAGATGGTTAGACTACTGGATACAGAACGAACGCTGAGTCTTTCGAATTCTATGTTATTAGGAATTGCTTTCAATTGGAGTGGTATCGTTTTACAATCAGCCATTGTGCTCTACGCCATTGTGAAAGGGTAACCGAGTATTAGAGATCTTGGAACAGGTAAGATTCTTCGCAGATTGATGCGCCTGCCTCGGGGTCCCTGAGGTCCGCAAATGGGACCAAAAAGTATAGTGACACGGACCCGGGATGTTTTTGCGTGTCGAGTGAGATTTAATTTAGCAAACGACGTGACTCCAATCCCATATTTCTGGCCATGATATCTCGTTTATTTGGTCGGCTGGCAATATTTCGCTGGCTCCCGTTTAATCCCCCAAAAGTAAAAACTAAATCCAACCTCATTTATTACGTCCAATATCCGCCGTGTCTGATGCTTGTTGCAGCGTTATTAAATGCTTGCTCCAAGAAATTGATGAATTTCAAATTATAATGGTATGTATGCAGATGGCTGTCCTGTATAATTTCAGAAGTCGTTTCTATGAAAAGTAGTTTTTACTTGTTCCAAGATTCGTGGTTCCTGAATTACTGTAAAATTTTCTCGACTTTGAACAGCCATGATAGCTATAGAGTTATAATCAGGAATTCTAATATAAATTAGTATATTGGTGCCCAGAAGTATACTACTTTTGATAGTCTCTGGTCAACAAAATTAATACTGATATTCTATTTTAGCATTTTAATTCAGAAAGTAAAAATAACGTAGAAAGGAACAAAGGGTTGCTTCTTCCTCCACTGTGTCGTCAAAAAAAAAAAAAACGGATGAAAGATACGGTTACATAAAGATTGAATTCAATTATACGTAATTCGACCGATCCGTCTTGAGCTGGTGTCGACAGACGGACAAATAGACTTCCAACTTCCTTCACTCGAATAGAGAAACATATTTTCTCACATTAAGCGTGCAGTGTGTAGTACAGTCATCAATCTGCCACACCATAAAATTGTCGTACAGCAGGTTTGCGCAATCCAGCTAGGGTTCGAATCCGCGTCGACGGGACGTGCTTCTTTCCTGGAAATAAAACGGCCTGAACCCATCTTCTGGTACTTTCTCCGTAATTATACAACAGAGATAAGACGAATAATCCTGGAAACGTAGTGGTGGGCCAGTGGCTATTACGGGACGGTCTAAAGCCGCGCTCCCACATGTGCAACGTGTAGCGGAGAGCACAGTTGGGGCTGCACATTCACAGAAGTGGAATGTAATTCAGATATCCTGATAATGCTTAAGTTGCTTTTTAAAAGTGATGCTTGTTTGATGGTTCTGACTTGGAAAGTTACTAATTTCAGATTTCGAATCTTAATTCGATCTTCGTAATCTTAATTCTGAAATTCTAATCCCAATTCCAACTTCTTAATCTTAATTATGAAATTGTAATCTAAATCTAATTCTGAAATTCTAATCTGAATTCCAACCTCCTAATCTTAATTCTAAAATTCTAATCTCAATTCCAACTTCCTAATCTTAATTCTAAAATTCTAATCTCAATTCTACCTTCCTAGTCTTAATTCTGAAATTCTAATCTCAATTCCAACTTCCTAATCTCATTTCTACGTTCCCAATCTCAATTCCACCTTCCTAATCTTAATTCTAAATTTCTAATCGAAGTCCAGCTTCCGAATTTTAAATGTAAATTTATATTCTTAATACCAATTTCCTAAACCTATTTTCAACTCCGAAGTATATCCCACACAGTGCATTACACGCGTAAAAGTGTAGCCTAGGACAAGCACTCGAAGAATATTCCTCGTCATTTAATTAGGAATGTGGGAGCGTGGCTTAAGTGGCCATCAGACCTCGACAGCATTATCTAGAGAGCCCGAGCGTTTTTCCACTCGTGATTCTGTTTCGAGTGTGCCTATCGCGAAAGTGCCGATCTAAAGGTCTAATTACCGACCGCGTTCCCGATCGTTTATAACGAATGCTCTGTTATTAACTAATCACGCGGCCGCTGATATATTGTTTCACGTTCCACCATGCATCGTTGTCTCTTTCTTTTCGTCACGCAGGGCTCTGATAACACGCGAAGATTACGCGGCGAGAGGTGAAAATGTTCTCGGTTATGAGCTTGACGGGCTTTCACTTTTGCACTCCGCGCATGATATAATAGGCCTCGACGGTTTTGCGCTCGCGCGATCGTGTCGAAATCGAGGATTTACGATGCAGCCTTCGCGGCCTGTAAACAGCTCGCAGTTTTTAATTGTTGCTTTAGAAAGTATCCTTCCGATCTTCCCTATTGCCACGAGTCATACCATACACACCTTTTACCATGTCAATTTCAAAATTTTATCTGTTAAATAGATAAGTTAGTGAAGTCTAGTTTGAAGTCACGTGTCAAAAATTTTAGACGTAGGTAATTCTCGTCATCCAGTGAAATGATATTTCATTTTGTTACTATAGTTTACCTAGCCTATGTCAGGAGTTCATTGATTCTCCTTAAAATGGAACCTATAATTGGGACATTGACATTGGGAGGTTAAGGATCTAAAAAATTGTTATCGTTCCAGCAGTTTCAATTTAGAATAGACGCGTGTACTTATAAAGGAATTCGAATGTTTCATCGACTGGGTCGTTTTCTGTTCGAATAAAAGTTTATTGCCCATCAACCAATCGGGCTGAAAAAGCATCCGATGGTCTATCGGGGGCATTGGGATTGAGATGTTCACGAAGTTGGTGGTGTCCTTTAATTCGAAAGTTAATCGAATAAAGGGATCAGTTTCTTTGACTATGAATTTTAATCAGAATCAAGACTGAGTCGCAAAAATACTGGATCGTGCCATCGCGGAGGGCCTTGGAGTAAGTTGTACCCGAAGCGGAAATGTGGAAAGATTAAACATGTGTGTTTTATTAAGTCCGTGACCATTACACGCGCAGAGTAGCTGAGATTTATTTCCATGGCTCGCGTTGCAACACCTGTACTAATATATTTTAACTAGCATCCATTTATTTAAAGCGAACTTTAACACTTTATCGGCGACTGGTTTACCGCCTCGTTATATCTCGGCTTTTTCATTTCGCGGCGCAGCTGCTTTTTCGTCCACTTGAAAATTTCCGTGGCGCCGTTTATTGCGAAACAAGTCGCGTTAACGAGGCGGCGTGGTATTTAGGAGCCACAGAAATTTGATCAAAGTAAAGATCTGCGTCTTAATCAAGATGAAATTCTGGAGAAGTGGTCATTACATCCTCAAACCTACGCTCGCGCTGGAATTATATTTATCTGGACATGTTAAAATGTAGCTATTTAGATAGCACAACATTGATTTCAAAAAACGAATATTTCTAAAACCACAGATACTTTACATTGCAATGCAGAGTTGAAGTTTGTAATTTTTTATATCAAGTTTTATAATTTCGTTACTTTGTCGCACTACTTACTTATCACAACAAAACTTCACCCCACCTAAGAATCTTCACAAATGGGGAATATATAATTACCACAAATTACTTTGAAACTCCCATGAAACAACTTTCAATTTGAACCTCCCAAAGATGTCCCAAGTGAAACATAAATACTTACACAAAAATTTCGATTATGCTCTTCAAATTCATTAAATTCATTAAATTTATTAAACTACCAAAAATTATTTTGCACTTCCTATGAAACAACTTTCAAACAGAATCTTCCAAAGATGCCCCAAGTGAAACATATTAAATACTTACACAGAAATTTCTATTACACTCTTCATATTGAAAAAAAGGCTACCACAAATTGATATTCATTAAATTACCAAAAATGACTCTTCAACTCCCACGAAACAACTTACAATCTGAATCAACTGTAACATAAATACCTACACAAAAATTTATATTCCACTCTTAAAATTCAAAAAAAAGAAAGGATACCACAAAATTCCCTTCATTATATTCCCTATTCATTAATATGATAAATACCATGCGGTGTAGCTCCTAGGTCCTCCAAAGAAACAGCATCGAAGACCGCGGTTGCACGAAGGTCCGAACTCGGACTATTTGCGTACGGCTGCGCGGCGCATCGGTGCAGTTGCAGGCGTGCGTGTGCGTTAGCGCACGCCTGGAACAATGATACCAGTTTGACTGGTGCGCTTCTCCCACTCTGCGAGTGCAGCGCGCACTGTATCGCGATCCGATGCGCTCGCTCGTTGCGTCGTCGTGCGTACGCAAAGCCAGGTCCCGAGCGTATCGCGGCAGTTGCCAGCAGTTGCAGCCTGCACAGGCAAGCTGATAAGGACCAATGACACGCGCCAGGATTTAACCACGCTCTTCAAGCACTCGAAAATAGAAGGAGTCTAGGCGGCTTCGATACCAGCCGCCGGTAGGTACTATCTGCGTAATGGGGATGTAAAGAAGCAACTCGACTAAGTAGGATGTGTTGCAAGCAGCAACGAAACTGCATTTTGAATGGCAAACGGGTCGCTTTTTTTCTGGGGTTCTTGTATTAATTATCATATCTTGTGGTCCACGAACGTGTTACATTTGGATTTTTTTCCACTTAAAAATTGAGTTACACTGTGTATTAAGTAGGTACATAGGCAAAGAGACTTTTAGGTGTTCCTTGCATATTTCCTTCGTTTGCTATTGAATTAAAAGTTTGTCACCTAGGGGTAGTATAAAGTTGGATATATGGGAGAGATAGAGTGTGATTTATTACGTTCGAAGAGTATCGTAAGAGAGGGTAAGGCATTTGGAATTAGTTCAAGAAAGAATGAGAAGATAAAGTGTGTTAATGACGCAGAGGGTGAATAGGGCTAGCGCAAATCCGCCGTAGAACTGTCACGCTTTCGGTTTTCGTCGATCGAGCGGCGCGAAGGATACGAGCGTTTTAATTAGGAGAAAGTGCAAAGGCCTCGCGCTAAAAATGGGTCATTCGGGCATCGACATCTGCCTCGACATGCATGCTTCAACCAACGTTGAATGAAAGACGTTGACGTAGATCCCTACTAATTCGAAACTAACAAATTCAAAGTCTTCCGTTTCTTCTTCAAACTAAAACCCAATACACAATTCCCCAGCACTCGCGAAAATTAGCTTCACTCAGCAACGAACAAATTACCGTTCAATTACCACTACCAAAGCACCCTCGATCCAGCCCGCTTGAAAATGCAAAGCCAGATCCAGGATAAGCCGAGATGTAGATCTGGATGGAACACTTTCTATTCCCTCCTTTCAATTACGGATTCCAAGCTATTTCTATTGTCCGGCCGTTAACTTGACGCATACAATGGCGTGCAGTTAGGCACCTTTATGTGCATTTCCCCCGAAGTATTGTGCGCGGTGAATGCTCCAGTGGAAATTGCAGGCGTTGCAAATGGCCGCGTATAGCGTTGTTCCTCGCCCGCGGAGTTCGCGTTTCCCAAGAGCGGCCCGCCATCGAGGGATCGATCACTCTTTATGTGGAGCATCGTTGCTGCGATCTTCGTGCATCGTCGGTCGCCTATTGTGCATCCGCGACGAGGCTCGATGCAACACCGGATAAGAGCCGGTGCACAGGCTCGGGGCCCATCGTATAAAAACGAGAGAAACCACGGCGCAATCGTAATTGAAGATTGGACACGGGACGGCGGGGTTAATTGCGCCCTTATATCTCCGTATTGTTGGCGTTATCGCGCATTAGTTTCTTTGACAACCGCGCTGCAACTGGATTATTCTTCTGGCCAGATAGCCTTAGAAAGGCCCCTTAACTCTCGCGAATGCGTTTCTAATACGGAGCGCGCATTATCGCGTTGATAATTCCTGGGGACGCTTGGTGCGTTCGGGTTCTCTTGTTGGGGCTAGATGGAGCTCGGGGAGCGAAGTGGCACTTGATATCTGGATTTCAAAGGCACCGAAGGAAAGCCGTGTTTCGTATCGCGATCCCCGCCGAAACATCGCCGTGGACTTTCTAAGCGTGTCACGCTCGGTAAATTATCCGGTTTGTTGATTCGATAGACTGTAGACAGCGCGTTAGAAGGTAGCGCGGTGTTCGTTTCAACGTGTATGAGAGGGGCCCGTAACTCGTTTGCATACGAGACAAGACGTAACCGAGACGATCGTTTCCTCGCGATAATTAGATTTATTAGCGCGAGTGTGCTGCGAACGCGGAGCAAATTATTGAGATAATGTAAGACGTCAGGGCAAGTTTGTCGAGCCGGTTGGCATAATTCGAATTGATTGTGTTCGCCTGGAAATGCTCATTTGTAAGATCGATTCATTAGATATCATAATTACGATTTGTTTAGCATACAGGGAGATCTTGGAAGCTCGACTGTGCTGGACATCTGTCCTAAGATATGTAGCTTGAAAAAAATTGGTAAAATAAAAGATTCCATATTTCAACAAACTTTAATTGCCATTTTTCTTCGTCTTTGCTTAGGAAATAATTGTATCCTTTGCTACGTGGGGCTACGACGAAGCAACAAATTTTTCATGTATCACAGTAATTTATAATGAATATTCATTTGATGCATCCTCTGCAAAGAAAATTGAGTTCCAACCATTTACAGTTTTGGGGACCACCTATCGTGATAAATACTTTGCTATCATATGGATGTATATAAGTATCTACTGGAAATAATTAGTGCATCACTCGAATATTAAATACGTTATCACTTATATCTCGCTGATTAATAGTACCTACTACGAAAATATTACTGTAAAATATTTGTTGCAAAAGTGTGTAGCTCACAGACTTGACCAAGATATGTTGGATAAGAATGATTTTATCAATCGTATTACTATGAAAATTGTGCAAACCACGTAAATTTGAGAGTGCCGCAATAAATATTTTCAGTCGTATAGTTCTTTGATAGCTGATCTTTGCACGGTAAACTTGCTTCGCCTGGTTTGGCTTGTCATTGATCAAAAAGGACGAAGAAGTCTCGGCGTTATTTGAGAATTTATTCGCGCGTCAAGCAGAGGGAAGCTCACAGACTCGTTACGTTTCGGTCTGTCCATCGAATTACAAGCTGAAAGCGCGGTATGCATGGCGAAAAAATCGACGCGGGCTAATCGTGTGTCAGGAGTGGCAGACACCTGTACGCCTAAACTAAAAAGAAGAAGAAGATCCAGCAGTGAGGTGACGTTAATTAACAACTAGCTTTTACGTCTCTCTGGCGGTCGAGTAATCGTCGATATGAGATCTCAGGTCCGTATTCGAAGCTGGTGTAATAAGCAGTAGGAGATATGGGTTACTATAGGTTTGCATTAATTTGCGCGAATGAAATGAAATTCACTCCCGGCAGACACCGAAGGAAATCCGAACTTTTTAGTGCCCGTTCACTTCACGTGTGTCTGTTCACATCGACAGGGCTCGTCAGATCGAGTCGCGATCCATTTACCATCGCGATAGATCGCTGTGAATCAAGCGATTCCATGTCCAGCGGAACAATTTCTCGAGTAAAACGACATCCTCGGTGCAACGAGAGGCTGCCTCGATCGGGATGCGCCGCGCGCGGTCTGAAATAAAAACAGCATGCCGATGGACGTCGGGAGCTCGCGACCACTCCTTTTTTCACTCGTCCACCGGTGCCCGGAGACGCTGGATCTTGAAATTCATAACGAGAATACCGACACGTTTGGTCCCCGCAGTTCATTGCGAAGCGTGGCTCGCGATCCCACGCGCACGCGCGCGTATGCGCGCTGGATGAGTAACGAACTGTTTGAAAAATTACTGGAATATAATTAGGGAAACATTCCTGGCTCGTTGCTTGTATATTTCTGGTGCACTGCTGGTACATTACCTGATAATTGCTTGTATATTCTTAGCACTGGGGGTACATTGCTGGCATATTGCTAAAACAATGCTAAAACATCGTTGAAACATTGCTGACGCATTACCGAAAGATTGTCTAAACGCAGCTTAAGGGGGTATAGGACTATTTGAACGACTAAAATCGACGGTTTCTTGTCGAATGGATTGCTTAGATACCAAATAATCACCATACCGGCACTTTTCACAGTTTTTTATGTACGTTTTTACAAGTAATGTAAAATAAAAAAATTGTCAGAATGTTGGAAATTATTCAAGTTATTTGACGCTAAAGATAGTCCCGCGTAGCGCGCAGCTGTAATCGGTGTACATAGTCCCAGGTGAACCAATCATCTAAAAGCAAAATGCTTTGGGGCGAGTAATTTCTACACTAATAGTTATCGTGTGAAATTTTGTTAGGCGAATTTAAACAAAAATTGTAAAAGTTACACACGAATCAATTTTTTCCCCACATTTTTATGGGAAAAAATCGTAATTAATCAGTTGTAAAATGTTTTACAAACACCCAATGTTGATGCAGAAATTCCACACGATAGAGAAAGGAATTATACAGCTGCAGCTAAAATTTTAAGCGAAAATATTCATTCGTTCCAGAGTTATGATGTACACCGTGTCTGAAAATGTAGTTTCGAAATAAACGGCTTCAAAGTTAACTCTGCGAGGCCGTTACTCGACGGTGCACTCAATTACGTTCAGCGTTATAATGTCCGTAATTATTCGAATTTCTTTACGATACATTGTTGTAAATGTTCACAAAGCATGGCACTTTCAGAATTAATAATAATAAAAAAATCGATTTTTCGAGATTTCAATAGTTCTATACCCCCTTAAGCAATGCTACTTACAACATTGCTGAAGCCTTGCTAAAACATTTCTAAGGATTGCTGAAGCATAAATCACCCTCCCCTCTGTACCTACCTGCGATTCTTTGTCCTCTGTCATACACGACCAATGTCGCGAGAAGCAGGATGCCTTTGAAGTTCCCTCGGCTCTCATTGCCGCGTGTGCGCCCTTTTGTGCCGCGACACGGGCGCTTTTGCACGCCCCTGTTTCCTGCTCTCGAAATGGCACTTACACTCTTGTATAATGCACGGGAACGGAATTGCCATTTCGCGTCGCAACGCCGGCCGAGGAGTCAAATATGAGCACGTCGAGCTCGTCCGACGTCTGACTATTATGCGGTTGATGAGATCGCAGCCACGGCCTCTCGGCAGCGTGAGATGCGACGACAAAGATACTGGCGGGGCCGTTTCACGGTGCAAAACGCGCGAAACAGTAAACCCTGAGCAGATGCCGCCGACTGGTTGCCTGCACTGTTTAAGGGGAAAGCCAAGTGGTGTCTGTCCGCGAAACTGTGCTGCGACGAAAATGGTAATAGCGCGCGTTGACGGAGAACGATGTGTCGCGAGCAGGGACTTCTACCGAAACTGAAAATACCGGTATTCTTCGGTTCCATCTTCAAAACCTTTATACCTAGAAAACGAAATACCCAAATACCGGTATGACGTCATACCGATATATGCAAATACCGGTATATTTACCTATATTTACCGGTAATTTTTTCGGTTTTCGGATTTTATTACAGTTTTCAAAATATTATTAGACAAGAATTTTTACGCTAAACGTATACTAATATATTGGTATTTTTATGAAAAGATATTACGTTATGTCGGTGTTTTTACAGCTCGAATTAGTAAGGGCTATGAAGATATTACTTTAATCTACCATGTCACCGAAAGAAGAACCGGAAGATACCGATATTTATTTCGGTTTCGGTACGTCAATGATTTCGGTATTCACCTATGTCGGTACTATAACGGTTTCGGTACTCATCTGTTTTGGTACGATATCGGTTTCGGTATAGCTTTGTTGACGTAATACTGGTATGAAAATTATACCGGTTTGAAGTCCCTGGTCGCGAGACTACGGAATTTTAGTAGAGCTGAGCGATTGTGGAATGACGGCGGATGAAATAGATCGTAAAACGTAGTTGCGCCTCTCCCTTTTTCTGCGATTTAGGAAAATTGTCGGGTCTCAGTCGTGCATCTATGCTGGATGTTTTATACCACGTGGGTTTTGTATGAACTTCTTTGGCCTTGTGCAGTCATTTCTGTGTTTAAGTGGCGATTCTCGTGTAATAGCCCACGAAATTTATAATTTTTTTTTAAAAAAAAGTATTGTTAATATTGGATTAAACTCTTTTGGGATATACGGAGGAAGTTTTAAACTTGTAGAAGTTTATGTTTTTTATGTCGATCCTTCTTATTATTTATTAATTATTGTGGATTAATTATTGAATCGTGTTCACCTCTTCGACGATGTTGGCGTCAGGTGGAGCACCTGTCGCAGTCATCGGATTGTAAATAAGAAGGAAATTTTCTTAAAGTTAAATAATTTACGCTGGGGCTGGACCTAAATTGTTAATTTTAGTTTTTATTTATAATACTTTTTTCGTCGATGTAAAGAATAATATGAAGAATTTGTCTAAGGAAAAAACTTAATTTTTGTTTCAAACGCTGTAACTCTTTCAATTTTTCATTTTTTTTCGTTAAAGTGGACCAATTCCAGCGTAAACTATCTAACTTTAAGAAACTTTTATTTTTTTCGCAATCAGATAACTGTGATATGTGCTACACATCCCGCCAGCAGGAGTTACATCGTCGAAGAGGTGGACAAGATTCCACAATAATTAATAAATAATAAGAAGGATCGACATGAAGAAAATATTTTCTGCAAGTTTAAAGATGCCTCCTCATATCCCGAAAGAGTTTAATCCAATATGACCAACAGGATTTTCAAAAAAAATTCTTGAATATCAGTTACTTTTGGGGCTGTTAGAGGAGAATCCCTCCTGAAGTAGATTAGATTAGATTTATTTCACCTTATAGCCTTCCTTACATTTCGAATCTTCCCTAACTTAACCCAGACGTAAATTAACTTAACGTAACTTACATTTGAGGCATTACATTGAGAGCAAAAACTGACTAACCCACATTTTTTTGCGAAAGTGAGTTAGTAGCAATAATGTATTCCAATAGGCTCTACTAATCAAATAAAATAGAGAAAATTAATTTCTTTCGGTATGGATTAGTCCATTTCTGCCCTCAATGCCTCATTAGCCTCAGCCTGTTCTCGCCACCATTCTGTGTTTAAGTAATTGTCATTAGAAATCATAGCAATGTGACTGATTCCATAAGTAAAGTTATAAGTATTAAGCTGTACAAACTGAAATTTAGGGTAAATCCGTTGAAAGAAGGAAGAATTTCATGTTTCGATTATAACGAAGCATGAACGACATTCCATTAAGCTTTCTCCGCAGTTGACAGAAGATTAGCGTGCATAATGTTTCAAGGTACATATTCAGACTGTGAACCTGTTATTCGAGGATTACCTCTCTCCTTTAAGACTTACGTCCTACGTATAAACGTTTGAATCCCCTGCTCGTGTAGAACGAGTAGAGCACTTAAAATATATGAAATAAATACATTAACACGAAATTCTTAAAATTTAAATGATGCATTCAAAACTACCATAATTAATTAAAATTAGGGTGCATTATATTCGTAAGATGCTCTTAGCAATCAAGTATGATAAAGATTCTACTCCAAAATAAAGTTGTTCGGATTCCTTATTAAGAAACTGTTTCCTATGCGTCACTAAAGCATTCAGATTACTCTCGCCGAAAATCATCCTCGATTTACGTCTTAATGAAGCCCGATTGGAAAGTTGAAATAGGTGTCCGCAGATAACTCATAACATAAGTAGAATGCAGAGATCCATTAACCATAGGAGCCTCTCTCCTAGCCCCGAAATTCACACAAAAACATAACCGTCCCAACTGGTCTCGCGTCTTCAAATTTCTGGCACTGCCTCGAGGCAGACTCGCAAAGTATACCCATACCGAAGAAACGTGTACCCCTCACTGACTAATAATGACACGACTGCGAGTCTTCGATACACCTGTCATAATTTTCCGCAGAACTATCTCCGCGCGTGTATCTTCATATATCCTAGCATCTGTTCCTCTTGCTTCAATTCCCTTGCCCCGTCCTCGTCCTTGATCATGGAACGAGTTTCCTCGCTCATCTTCCTTTCTTCCACCAGCGACCTTATTACGAATTCTGCGCGCCACGAGAGGGTGCCGAAGACAATTTCCCGGCCTGTCGATCGGTCGATTGGAACACGTCCTTTGTTAACCACCGACGCAATTTCGCGGAAGAGATATCCTTTTGGCGCGACAGTAACTGGCCAGTAAAGTCCGGGTTAATCGGCCCAGCGAGAAGTGGTCCTATAACGCGTCGACGGCGGATGACTTATCGCGGAAATAAAGACTGTCCGTATCGTCGATCGAAGCTCAGATATTGCGTGTGCAGTTACCCGCAGCCACCTTGCCCGTCCTCCAATGTTTTATTTATCTCGATTCGTGCGCATGTACGCCGTTCGATCGCGATCGATTTCTTGCCGCGCGATCTGCGTCGACCACCGTTGTACCTGACGCAAACTCTTCCGACTGTTCAAACGTGGCTCGGTTGCACTCTGGATCCGAGGCTATTGCGAATTTTCGAACGATTGGGTCGTTACCCTCCTCGAGTATCACTCCAATCTGATAAATGTGAAGGGTGAACGGTGGGTCTCGAAAGGTTTCACGAACCTTCAACGTTTTGATGGACCTTGGGAGTTTGAAGGTTTGAAAGTTAAATTTTCAGGAGTCTCTTCTTCAATATTCGGTGTACACGTTGGCAGTGAAAGATATTCTTAACAGACGCGTGTCCCTGGGTATACTTCAAGGTATCTATTAGTATTCCTAGAGAAACAGAAGCCTGTATTTTAAATAGAATTCTGTCGCAAAAGTGTCGATTCGTCCGCCACAGCAGAGTCCATCGCTATTCCAAGGAAAATCGCGCGGAGAGGAAGGTGAACGAAGATCCTCGGCTGCTGGACTCGTCGGAGCTCCAGCTCGCGATGCCAGTCCATTAGGAGTAAAGACCGCGCGGAAGAGCGTTCCAGGGAAGATAGAGGATCGAATGAACCTGCCTATCAACGGTATGTCGGTCAAGCTTAAGCAAGTCTTCAGAGGGCGGCCCTCCGAGCGGTGTAATAGTTAAACGATAAATCAGCTCGTCTTTATCGCGAGCCGAGCCGCACGTCTGTAATATATTCCGCTCAGGAGCGGGAAAAATCGATCAGGGGCGGCTCCTCTCTACCTAGGAAACCGCGGTAATTTCTCTATCGGCCTGTCGTAAATAATAATCTCGCGGGCAGATTATGCCACGCAGAGGCGCGTCGCGGCCACGTCTGCTGGAGTGTCAGTCCAGCTCACGCCAATCGACAGAATACTAATCGCTCACTAAACGCTTAACTAAAACCACTCTCCCTGTTTCTCATCTCTCCGTTATTCATCATTTACGCCCAACCCTGGAAAAATGAAATGTAAATAAGGGTGAATTTTCTCGAATTACTTATTTTCATTCTTTTTTTTTCATACTGGGGCATTCCACGACAAATCGAGTTTCATTCAAAATTAATTTTGTGAAATTAGGGGCGGCTAAGTCATCATTGTGCTGGTTTCAAATTTTTTTAATAAATAGGGACAATTACGTCTACAATTTTATTTCAAGCGTATGTATTACTAATCCCTAAAATCTCCTTTTGCGATGTAAGGACAAATATCGTTACTTCAATTCAAGATCACCCTCTTCTAAAGTCCATGGTGTACACCAGCCCACCAGCTCGCAGTGGTTATCGTGTGTGCACCGACAAAGGGTGCTATAGTTCGTGACCAGAAGAATCGCGATGATCCAGCGATAGCCGCGCAGATCTCGGCCCCCGTACACGTGTAAGCGTATGTAGATCGAAATTGCGACACGCCTGGCCCGATGGGGAAAGTTACGTAGTCGTTTCGCCGGGTTTCTGCAGGTGAGATTAGCGACTTTCGCCCTGGGGCTCGATGGGGGCCCGACACCGACGCGCTCCTTCACGCGCCGACCGCCATCACTCGTCGCGCATGTAAAACGCATCCTCCTCTTTGCTGGAACACTGGGGTTTACCGCGAAACGCGCACGTTCGGCTAATTAACGAGCTTTACCTATGTCGCACGTTTTTGGTTTGTAAGTGCTTATCCGTGGTCTTAAGAGTTTGAAATTCGGGAGGGGAGGAAGATCGCCGGGAAAGCGCGATGTCGTTTGCTATGGCTTGAGAGACGTTAATTTGAAACTTTGATTTTTAGGGAAACTTTCATTTTTAAACGATTTGATGGAAACTTTGACGGTAATAAAATTGAAGACTGTTTATTACGATTTTTGCTTGGTGGATTTCAGATGTGATTTCAGTTTTAAATACAGTGGCGTGCAAAAGTATTCGGCCACCATTTAAAATCGCATTACTTTTTTAAAATTAATCCAAACGACTTGAGTTGTTTTGAGAAGCTAGAAGGATTAGTTTGCTAAGGGACGTGATTCGTCGTTTTGAAAAAAATGCACTTGGTCGGAATAGCAAAAAAAAAATAGTAAAGGTCGTTTTTTAAACTTTTTTGTGAGCCTGTAATGAAAATTCAAAAAACCCGTTTGTAGATTTAAGTAAGTTATATACGTGCCTAAAATTTCATCAAAATCGGTTAACGTTGCCCTGAGTTATAAACGCTTAAAGATCGCAGACTAAGGTCGAAAATCGTGAAATTTCCGAAAAAAAATTTCTTACAAAAAAAATTTAAAAAACGACCTATACTATTTTTTTGTTATTCCGACCAAGTGCATGTTTTTTCAAAACGACGAATCACGTCCCTTAGCAAACTAATCCTTCTAGTTTCTAAAAAAAAACTCAAGTCGTGTGGATTAATTTTAAAAAAGTAATGCGATTTTAAAAGATGGCCGAATACTTTTGCACGCCACTGTATGTATCTAGTTTATTTTTGATAATCGACGTGATGAATTCATGAAGAACTAAGTAGCATTACTACTCGGCTTTGCCTGAAACTTAGATTCTGATTTTATAAAAAAAATTTATTTATCATTTTTTTTTCGTGAAAATAGTCACATTTATCTAGACCAGCTAGGCATAATGAGCTGGGACACGTTCCGTGGCCCCAGAGTTTACCGTTCGAAAGTTTTTAGGCGACCGACAAACACATAAACACTTTCTGCTTTATATATTAAGCTAGTGAAGCAAGGGTACTTTGAAGTTTGAGTCAGTTTGTACATATAGGAAATGAATAGGAATTTCAAGCTTTCCATAGCCTTCTCTTCTAAGTCTACTGTTACCGTTTTAAAGATCCACGGAAATTTCGTTGTAAAATATTCTCACTAGTAATAGGATCCTCGACATTGCATAATCTGGTTCCGAAGAATATTTATTCGTCTCCTACGGCCATTTCCACCGTTTGCGATGCACGGTATCGAGCAGCAGACAGAGCCTGAGTGCCTGTAAACGCGTTCTCGTCGAAGTTCAAGAAACTCTGAACGAATTCCGCGCGATGAGGCGTCGTTATCGGCGCAAATTAAAACTTCCCGCGCAGCGGGGACGGCGCTTAAAATTCAGAATCGAGGAGAATAAACGTCGGGCTTACGGGATCAGTTTCCGCGCGCGGGCAAGTAATTGGGCCGCTGGAAACGTCTCTCCTCCTCGATCCTCGCAACATCGTAAATCCTCTCGCTTTAAACGGACACTCGGAGCTTAACGATCGCCTGGTCGGCGTAATCAAAGTTGGTTTATACTCTTGCTGCATCGCGCTCGTGATTTTGATCAATGAAGTTTCGTGCCACTGGCGCTGCTGCGCCGCTTCGAAAATACGAGGCCCCTAGGAAATCACAATATTTATAAATCCTCAGTTGTACGGTACATTTAAACGCAGGCTCATGATCGCAGCTGGCTCGTAAAGAAAAATTGCGCACCGCGAGGATGTGGAATTTCTGGGCTTTATCGAGGTGCAACGGGATCTAGTAGCAGCTCGATTGTTGTACGAGTGTGCAGCATAAAGGAGTAGCAAATAAGTGTACTTTGAGTAGGATTTTTCAGGATTATTCTGGTTGGGTAGGAGAGTAGCTGGAGGGAATGGAGTGAGGTTTATAATTTAATGCATTTCTGCTTTGCTGTGGTAGAGAAAGTATGGCTGAAATACGATCCACAAATATCCTTCTATAGTCGATGGGAAATCTGCTATCAATTTATGTTCTACTACGTGCTGGCCTTGGGTGAATTGGAAAATTATTCATTTATAGATTGCACAGTTTTGTGATATCAAGCTTGTACTTCACTGTTCAAAATCCTTTTCCAATTCCTTTTCTTTAAATCTCATGATTTTATCTTTTAAAATTATACAATGACTAGCAATTACGTTTAGAATTATTTCAATACTCTTTAGACACTATCAAACTCATAAACAATTTTACGACACATCGCTTTACATTGCCACTTTTATCAGAAATCAGATATCTACAAGCTCGACAAGTAAACGGCCAAACTTGTCCTCGCAAACCTGTTGATTGCAACTAATTACCGGCATTCCCTCTACAATTCAACGATCTCTCTAATTTTCATACATTACATGTTCAACCTGCCTTTTGAAATACACGCGGAGCATGGTAATATTTAAGTAGCCGCGCATAGAACATTCTTATCAGTCTGTAATTACTGCAACGTAAAGGACGCTCCCGAGAAGTGGTTAAGCTACATGGGAACGCGTAATATTGAGCAACAAATCTCGAAGGAGCTTTACGTCGGTTGCACGTTTCTTTACGACAGACTCACAGCGAATTTATGCATAAATTCGCGCGGTTCGCGTGCGCAGGGTTCTGTTGGTCGTGCTCGATGCAACGTTGGATCGCAACGCGCGAGCTAACTCACGATTGTACAGGGTGTGTCGCGAGGTTCCACGCGTGGAAAAGTGTTTCCCCGAGTGGTATCGCGGGATAAGATGTACTGTTGCAATTTGAGCAGGATACATGCAGTTCATATGAATTTTTAAAGTGTGGACGATTTACACACCGTCTTGCTGATAGAGGCCATTTAAATCAGATTTCTTAGGCACCTGGGAGAAATTCATTTCTGACTTGAATACCTTAGAAAATTATTATAAAAATAATTATTTGAAACTTTTCAAGTTACCCCCACCACTAATCTGTAATTCGATAATTACTTTTACGTAGTTTTATGGATATAAAGAAAGATGTAACTTTTGTTTACACTTCTCTCGAATATCTCAGACAGTTCTCTAAATATTCCAAAAAGTAAATTCTGCATTTTTTTCAAGGGGTGATTTCACCCCCTAAAATCGCACTATGGCATCAACAAAAATTAGGTTTGTCTTACGCATCAACTACTCCACTTGCATACAAAGTTGCACAGTTTTCTGAATTTCCGCCGGAAATTTTCCGGGTTACCTAACTTCCCTTGTAATCTACAGAAATCACTCCACATAGTTCAGCCAGATAAAGTTAGCCATGCGCCTCGAAATAAATGTAAAACAGAAATCTTTGAGTTTCAAATATACTCTGTTACTCGGCAACCCTAGCTTAACACCAGCCATCGAGCGCATGCGCCTGACATACCGCGAACACCTGTCACACATTACGAACGCACGAAACGCAGCGTTCCCGCGTCCAGCCGAGGTCATTGTAATGATAAATCAGCGGCAGCATTAACGTCTTCGTTAATAAATAGCGCCGCTACCTACACCGTACGGTCTCGTGCTTGCTAACGTCTGCTTGGCCGAATCGATTCTCGCATCTGCCACAGTCGAGTCCGGCGCGTAGGTACCATTTGCCCGAGAGACACGCATTCGCGTGGCTAATGACCAGGTAGCCGAGCGAAAACTCGTTAGTATCAATTCTATGTTGCGGCTCGATAACGTGTCTGGGTCGCTCGGTTATTAAAATTTTGCGCGCGCGCGTACAGGGGGTGGGGGTGGCGATTTATACGGCGACGATCGAGGAAGCACCGACACGAGGAAAGTGACTGTTGAGCAGGATTGATGGGTCTGGTGGAAATTTGGGGGGAAGAGAAAGTGGCTGGAGCGATGGGGGGAAAGTGTTGAATTGGGGGAAATGATTGGGGGAGGGAACGAAGGCTCCAGGAATATGAGTCGATGCTGCGATGGACAGAAAGGAGGATATTAATTTATAAGTCACGTCCTCACTGGCAAAATAGATACATGGGGCAACAGATATTTAAAATGTTCAAAAAATTTACTCTTTGAGGGTGATATTACTGACAAAGCGTTTCAATTTAGTTCTATGCTACCTGTTGATTACGTGGGAATGGAGCTTTATTGTGATTATTTTCTTTCTTTTTTGAGGACCGTATTACGTACTGCGATTCAAAGACTCTTTTCTAGGTCAAAGACTCTTATTTTTGTAATACACGTATTTTACACTACGATTCACCGAAATTGTAAAGAAAATCTTGTTCCAATTAGCAAGCACGCAAACCAACGAAAATATATTATACAAGTTTAAACGAGAACGCAGTTAGACTATATCAGAATCCAAGGAGAGAAGGGAAGCAAAGCGTACGCACTTACACAGAAATTTTGCTAACGCGAGGCAGTCACGGTGGAAAAGCTTCTTTCGTTCTCACCTCAGTGCAAGGGGCACGAAAATGGGTTTCGTACACGGAAACCACTTACATAGACCTAGTGCCTCGTTAGATGGTGAAACTCCAGCATTAGTGTAATGAAATTGCACCGTTTAAGGTGGTACAGGCTGATCCAAAGTGCTTCGAAACGGCACAGCTTAATTAAAGTTCATCTAGGGGCCGATGTTGGTGAAACGCGCGAACGTTGGCGAATTTTTCTAACGACCCACTTAATTGCACCTCGAGCCTAGCGTCATAACACACTCAGGCGCTAATCGCGATAAAATAGGTAATAATTTGTGACGGCGAGCAGGAAAACGTGTGTTCAATAATATCCCAACACTTTAATCGATAAACCCCTAATAACACGAATTATATAAAATTCCGTAAGATTTATATTCGATAAACCGAAGGAACTCAACCATACACGTCGGCAAATTAATTCAATAAATTACACGCCGCTAAATCGTGCACAGTTTAGCAAATCAAATAAATTGAACTTTAACTATACCCTCGCGTTCAATGTACCTACTTACGCGCAAAACAATGTGGCGCACAAATAACCAAACGGAAATAAGGATCGATACCGAGGGTGTAATTAAATATTTACGCAACGGCGTCGTAAAATCACTGTCCAGTATCAGGTTAATTAACAGCCACCGGTGAATCCCTCACAAAAACTTTACGGCAACTCGAAAGTGGCCGATCAATCGCGCGAAACCCTCGACGAGAAATTACCAGGACTGACGGCTCGTTTCTTTCCAGACTGTTTAATCGCGGCCTTAATCCCCGATAAATCTCACGGTACTCATAATTCCCGCCGATATTTGCTTTCGCGCGGGGTATAAATTTATTAACACGGCGCCGGGATTTACTAGTAATTTCGCGGCGAAAAATGCCTGTCTTTCGCGGCAACACGTGTTTCCAGAATGTCTGTGGGATGTGCAGCATGCGAGAGGTTAATGGTGTGCACTGTTCGACAGAGGGGACCGCAGACATAAATTTCCGTGCGCAAAAATTGCGACTGTTGGGCCGCGATAAATCGCCATTTCTTTTCGCGGTGCCATCGCGGCCTCGCCTCCTAATTTACGCGTAAATAAACGCTTCATACTAGTTTGCAGTGGGCCTCGTGAAATTATTTATCTGGTGTCTGTGCGATTTATAAGTACCGCGAGCTGTGTTCCTGCTACTTCGGTTATTGCGGTGTAAATATTGCATGGTGTTCCATTTCGATCCGAGGCTTTATATAATAGTATTGGATATCTCTGTAATCACCATAAGTTGATACAATATTGATACACTTTTAGTACGCGAATTAAACGTCGCACATTCGTGCTTGATCATTCTGGATGATTCTAGCTGTGACAGTTTGGACATTTGAATATTCAATCAGCTTCACCTTCTAATTTGTGGCTGGGGTTGCCAAGTTTTTGTGTGACGTGCGTGAAGCAAGGATGATGAAGGATAATGTGTTTTATTAAATAAGAACTGAAGGTGAAAGGAGTAGTATATTTACCTAAAATTAGAAGATTTATTTCACATTTTATTTCCATATGGTTCATCGCCATGAAGCTTCTCCTATTTCGTTTTGAAAGAAATAGCAGGTACCTATATTTAACTAAAATTAGAAAATTTATTTCACATTTTAGTCTCATATAGTTCATCCCTATTTCGTTTTGAAAGAAATAGTACTTATATGTAACTAAAATTAGAAAATTTATTTCACATTTTATTTTCATATATTTCATCTCCATGAAGCTTCTCTATTTCCTTTTGAAAGTTATTTAGAGGATACATCCTTTCGTGGGGCCTGTGGCAATGTGATTTAGAAGGGCCTGCAGCTCACGAAGACGCCCTTCGTAATACAAATCCCTCTTATCACGCGCACATATTTCCCAAGGATCGGCCTCGTTAACTGGACGCCGTTCCGTTTTAATAAGCAATTATAAGCGCGACCCGCTGACCCGTGGAAACGAAATCATGAATTCTGAGAAGGACTCGTGCCGATCCTTTCCGAGGATCTCTCAGACAACATCTGGAAAGTCACGACTTGGTACACTTTAAAGGCAGTATCTTTCCAGGAAGGTATCTCTGGCGAATTGCTCTTTCGTTTCTTTGAAGGATCTACAGAGGAGGATTAAACACAAAGGTGTTTGGGAAAATTACCTCTAATAAACGATCAAAGAAACATTCCAAAAATTTGCTGCTAGACACAATGACTTCTGTATAATCTTAATTATCCTTCTAAACACAATTTCTTGAAGACGGATCTTTTTTTAAACTATTTTTAGCAACGTTATTTTCAAGATTAGACTATATAAATTACAATAGATTACTGTTAGAGGTGATTATGCAAAGTGTTAATTAAGGGAATAGTAATTACATAGAAGGTAAATCCTTAAACTAGGAAATTAATAGACACAAGACTAATTAGGAGTAAAATTATGAGTAAAATATTCTTAGACAAGATTGTTCGAGGTATCAATTATCAAGGGCGGTAATTATACAGTAGCATTTTAAATTGATAGTTTTCTGTTTTTTCAGGAAATAGAATTTTTGAAGCATCGCTGATGTTTGCACCCTCCTTTTTGCAAATTGTACAGAATTATTTGTGCGTGTATCGCTTACTCTGCCGCAGAGGCGAGGTATTAATCGTTTCGGTGGCAGTGATGTATGCCCGCTGCATCAGGAACTCATTAGACCAAGTAGCGTACACGTGGATAGACGTGGAACAGCGCGAAATTTAATTTCAAGTTTTCCTAGCTCTCCCGGCATCTTTTTTGTCTCGCTGTGCAACGAGAAATTAACGAGGGAAGCTTTGAAACCTGTACTCTAACTCGTGGCATTGTGACACTTCTTTCTAACACATTAACCTTCGAGGAACGTTGATTCATCTGTTCTTGGCGCCATTAATGAAGTCGAAAAGTTTCGTTGAAGATTCGATACTTATTGAGTTAACTCAAGCTAAAACTTGAAATTCCTTAATTCAAAAAGTTTAAACTTAGTTTACAGTTTCAAGTCAAATTTCTTAATTCCAAAATTTCTACTTTAAGTCTCAACCTTCTATTGACAGCAGCCAGAATACCTGTGAAATCTTCTCAAATCCAGATCTGAAGTTTACCTAATAAGATATTGGATTGTGACGCGTGTCTCGAAGAAAATATAGAACACTGCTTTATAAACATATTATTAATTAATTGAAATTGCATCAGGCCAGCACGACCTCCCACCACGATAATTGCATTTTCCAGAAACGTAAATTTCTTAATAGTTGCCGCGAATGTTGCTGATGAAGATTAATGTAGAGCATAGGATGTAGTTCCGCGTTTTCTAATTTATACTGCAGTAGCTAATGGTACATTGATTGAGCATAGGTCAGATTAAATTACAGCAATATCATCGGAGATTGTTGTACGGATTGGCGCCAGGAAAATCTCGGCCCTTTAATTAGGAATTGAAAATTCCTTTTCGCAGTGGCTGATTACGAGATACAGGAAGTTGGGAGTACGCGTAGGTACGTTTTATTAGTAGCTATTAATCTTCCGCCGACAGCACGTATTATTATAGCTGGTATTTAACACCGCGGGATATGAAAATCCTTTATTTTCTGAAAGCGGGTCTATCATCTAGTTACTCCTAATATCAGTATACAACTTCTTCGCGATCCATTCTTGCTCCATACTTACCGAGCGCTTTGTTTTATTTCATCATGGACGGCGCTGATGAAGGTCGGCCGCTGACTCTTTATTCTGGGGAAGGCTTGATACATTAGGAATTGTTTTATGTTAAATTAAAGTGAGTCTCGGAATAGTACAATGAAGATTGAATTTTGTGAAGAAACATTTTAGAATACTTCCTGTTATGTGTACCTGTTACTATAAATCTCCTTGATGAATCTGGGGGCTAATTAAGAAAAGAGATTATAATGGAGGAGCATACTATTTTTAGTTGCACTTACTGTTCCATCACTTTGGAATGCTTTCAATGAAGCGACTCTCCAATCATGTGTTCTGAGACAGAAATGCTTCAAGTCATGACGCTACGGTTAGGTGTTCTTTGAGTCGAATATGTACCATGGAGGCAAGCACCACCGAGTTGAACACCCTCGTGTCGAATACCCCTGAGTGGAACCCCTTTGAATGGGGAAGATGACGCAAAGCTCGGCGCAGAGGGCGCCACTAGCGCATGTACTGTGATTTTGCACGAGTGCGTATGTGTGAATGGTTTGCACGCAAATTTTTCATTTGTGGAATGTATGAAGTAGGTAGTTACATAATGTTTTACCCGTGTGCTGGTGGCGTTACGGGTGGGAAAAAGTTGCAGCCATCTTCCTCATTGCTTTCCCTTGAATCGAATTCCTTCAAGTCCAAATCTCTTAAGTCGAATTCCTTTAAGTTGAATTGTCTTGAGTCGAAACCTTCGAGTCAAACATCCTCGAGCTGAATTCCTTCAAGTCGAAATGAGTCGAATCTCTTCAGTCGAATTCCTTCAATTTGAAATCTTTTCAATCAAAATCCTTCGAGTCGAAATCCATTAAGATGAATTCCTTTAGTTCCAAATCCCTGAACTTCAAATCCCTCAACTTCAAATTCCTCAACTTCAAATCCCTCAATTCCAAATTGCAAACCCCTCAACTCCAAATCTCTCAACTTCACACCCCTGAAATCAAACTCTTCGAGTGAAAAACTCTCAAGGACGAACATTTCCTAGCAAGCAGTGTTCCCCTACTACTTTCCAAGGGCCAACAAATACAACCGTAACCGAACCGCTCGAAGGAGCCGCGATGAGGTTAATGATGCGCGTTCCCTCGGTGTTTCCGGCTTTTTGTCGAGCTCCATCGAACTCGTCATCGAGTAGGCGAGCGTAGGTTGGTAGGCGAGAGCAATTCCGAGCGCCAAATGTCTCACTCAGAAGTTAATCGATGTCAGTGGACTAATGCCGGCGATATACGCGGACGCCTCGGAAACCGACGAAGCTGGCTGTAATCTGTCGAGATGATTGTAATTTGTAGCGAGGGCCCGGCACCGTGCTGGATAGGTGCTCAACTAAATGTTCCCCATCCGGATAATGAGCGGATTCGCTCGTTCGGGCTGCATTAGAGCAAATGATCCGGTAGGTGTGCTCCATCGCTCTTCGGAACGCTGCTGGTTGCGTCTGCAGGCGTCCTTGCTAGCTGGCTTCCTTGGGCTTTTACAGTTACTCGGATGGGGAAACTCGGGCAACGACTCCAACAACAATCTTAATACTCTGAGAGTCCGTCTACTCGTAATTCTTCGGATAAATTATTTATAGGTACTCGTATCGCGAAACAGTCGCATGCAACGCAACAAAGAAAGATCGTGGGACATTTGGTAAGTACTTGTTCCTGTCATTTGAGGATAGGTACAATGCTACTAAGGTCGGTATCATATATATTGGCCGGTGAGTTTCGTGAGGGGTATTCTCCCACCACACAGTTTGCCTGCCTCGGTGCTCCTTTTCTCAACGTTTTCTGACTCGCTCTCGTTCTATCTCGCTCTCGCCTTCGCAGAACAAGAGCGAGCCAGAAGTGGTGGGGGATGGTGCCAAGCTTCTGGCGTGTAGGCTAAACCGAGCTGTCAGCGTAGAAATACACACATCAGAATAGGTGTGCGTTAGCTCCGAAAAAATTCTGGAGCTTTATTGGTCAGAACGTTGATTCTTTCTCGATAGCTTCATCTCGTATTGGTCTACGCATAGCTTCGTAACGCACACAACTATTACGCTAAGAATAAATAACAGCCAAACGGCTAGGTTCAGGCGGAGCCGAGCAGCATTCCCGTTACCCCACCATACCCTTCGGGGGCCACGCAACTCCAACTGACAAATCCACGATCGTCAGATGTTGGTGGCTGATTTCTCCTCGATCGCTGTTCGCGAAAACGAATTCACCTGCCAATATATTTGATACCGACCTTAGTTAAATATTTATACAGGGTTGAGTACAGCTCATGGTATTGATATAATCTCCCCATCCCTTCTAGACTAAATATTTTCTCAGAAATAGATGTTCTTAAATCTTTCTCTGGATCACTCCTATATCATTCAAACCTACGCTATCTTATTACGTCGTTTATATGCTCTGTCAGATTAGTCTTGTGTGATCCTAGGCCTTCCATTCCACTGAACAGAAGTACTCAAGTCTCATCTCGACTTTAACCTTCACTCGTGCTTGAAAAGGTCCTTGAGAAGCTGTATATCCTCCAATCAAACTGGAGTACATACCAGTTCAGAGTGAATCCAGTACCAGTCCACTCTCAATCCCATACCAGTTCTGTCTTATTCTAATCCAGTTCCAATTCCTGCTGTATCGTGGCAACGCTTCTTCTTGCAGCGTTGTATACAATAATTTCGAAATGAATATTCCGCGATCCGGTTTCAGACCGTTCGTTCTACCTTCTACCAATGAATATGCATCGCTCGGTCGGCCGTAATGGTGATTATAAGACACGCGGAAACGTAGAAGCGCGTTCATTAACGGGTTCGCAGGCATCGGGATTATCGAGACTGGTTTGGCGGCGAGGTGTAAGGTTTAATGAATGGATCGACTCGTTTTTTTACGAGCGTCGGCGTCTACGCGTAAGTGAAAGTTGCATGGGAGGAGAACTACTAGCGCTTTGGAGGAATTCAGGATGGAAGGAAGTCTGTTTGACAAGCAAACTGGGAATCTGAAATGTGTTTAGGTCTCCTGTTTGAGTTTCTACTTTGGGGTTGGCTGTTACCTTCGAGATTTTTTAAGGGCCACTTGAAGTGTGCATATCAAATTTCATAAATCTTGACGGCTCTCTTGTTGGATATTCGAGTGCGAGTGTTTGAACTACGAATGTGAGTTCTTCGGGGCTGGGGGCGGAAGTTAGTTAGTTGAAGATCTTACCTTTGAACATAGTGGCTTTAGATTCTCCAAATAAGAATATTAGAAAATTGAGATATTCCTAAGTATTCCTTTTACAGACATTAATAATAATCATTTAAGGGAAGTAGGGGCATGACGGGGTAGCGAGGTAAGATGGGGTATCTCCCTAAAAGATGCTAGGTACGTAACAAATACATCATTAAGAAGCCATTGTGTTATAATAGTGTGGTCGCTGGCAAAAGTGAGTGGGGGAGCACGTGTTTTTTATTTATAGCTGTGAACCGTTTGCGTGCTGCGTCGATGTTATTTCGTGTGATAAAAAGATTTGAAATAAATATATATTTAAGAACGGTAAGTCTATTATTTTTCTTCTATGATAATCTCCATGTCATCTATTTTAATGTGACATATTCAAAATTTCAATATTTCTTTATTTGTTGTACAAATATATTAATCTTTGGAAAACGTTGCTTTGAGGCACGATGGGGTCCTCGACACAGGGAATGATGGGGTACCCCGACCTAACCCCTAATGGGGTTGTTGATGTGAGATTAAGCAACGTCATCGTTCTCTATTATAATTTAATTCAAATAAATCTCCTTATTTTTAGTTCGAATTTATAAAATGGTCAGAACATATGCGAAAAAAAAAACAGAAGAGGAGACTGGTCAATAGAAGTGATGAAAGACGCTATAAATAAAGTTTTGAGCAAGAAAATGGGCTACAAGAAAGATGCTCAAGCATATTCTATCCCACAGACAACATTGGAACGTTACGAACATAGGCAAATCATTTCGGTCCCCATTTTACCCCATTTTTGGTACCCCATTTTACCCCGCAGTAGTGGCAAGATGTTTTTTTTTCAATCTGTTTTGTAAAGTTTAATAACTTAGACGTCTGACCTCAGATAGTCCGAAGTGTGTAACAAATGTTAAATCATTAACTTATAGTTATATTTGGAGTAATAAAGACTTAATTAATAGGTACAATCATCACTTTATTTGCATTTTTCCTTAGCTTCCCCATCATGCCCCTAGTTCCCCTACATGAGAAAAAGACACCCAAGTATTCCTCGAGAAAGCATTCCATACCCTTAACACTATCGAAATCATCCAACACATTAATTAATTCTGTATAATACAAAGCCATAACCTTCTACTTACCACGTATGTATGTATGTATGTACCTATTAAAATTTCACCAAAACATGTGCAAGAATCCAGCAATCTCCACACCGCTTCCCTTTCATCCTGCAACTTCTCCAATCACTATACATCTTTCCACCACCATTATACGTAACCATCCTACCATCAAAAATCTTCTACCAAAGGCTGCCGTTTCCCGTATATGGCGTAACCGATGCTTACGTCCGCGGCCGTTACAGCGCCAAGATCGAATCTAAATCTGGGAAAGGCGACGCTGAGAACCTCCAGCAGTGAAGTTTTATCCGTCCCTGTCACTTCTTACGGTTCCTGATAAAACGTATTTATTAAGAGGCTCGCGTACGCTTCTTCAGCAGTCGTACGGCCGCTGTTACAGTTATCACGGGCAGACGTAAAAACCGCTAAGAAGCCTGTTTCGAGATAAAAACGCGCTGCTAGCTGCTGCGCTGACCTGACGTTCCAGCCTGTACACAGACGGGCTATATTAACACGTTCAGGAGGGCGTGACCCACCGGTGGGTCACTGCAAGCAAAATCTTCGGTGGCAAAACAAACTGACGCGATGTAAAAACGGTTTGGTTTTATTCTGTTAAATGAGAGTACGTTGTATTTTACAATATTATTACAAAATAATTAAGTAGTAAAATCGAGCCGTTGGATGTCCTGAACGTGTCAGCACTTTGTTGTCGATCGTTTTTCAATTTTTCACCTATTTATTGGTTTTCGAAAACTATTAAAATAGCGTTATTATAAGTAGGATATAAATATTTGAATGGTAGGTATAATTCTGTCGGCGATAAATATGAAATACGATTGATTTCTTAAGCTCACAGAAATGTCACAGAAACTGAAAAAAAAACGAATAAATAAAATAGTTAAAAAGCATAGAAATATTTCCATTCGGATTTCTCTACGCGAAACGGCAATTTCATATGCACCAACCTAATACTACTTAGTATTTGGAATTTTTATATCGAAGTATCAGTTATAAGAGGAGAAGGTTTCTTAGAAAAAAAAAGAAGAGAATTTGGGTTAGGTCTAGAGTGGGAATTTGAATGCATTGTGACACTTTATATGACTATATGATGTGCATGTGAGATACTAAACTAAGAATTTAGCGATTAAAAAAAGAAGAGTTTTTCAACTCATAGAGTCAAGAGTTTTCAATTAAAATTAAGAGCTTCTAAGTTAACTAGATAATCATCAGACAGTATAGAACATAATCGTGAAGCTTACATTAGTTATTTTCTGCTGCACCCTCATTAATGTGGTTAAAATAAGTGTCATTTTTCACGCCATCCGTCTTACCAGGTCAATCACATGGCGGTGAGCATGTTGAACGTAGAACGGTGATTCACGAGCGCGTGTACTGTCCCGAGGCCGAAACTAAATAGTCTCACGTCTCGTAATTGTCGTGCAGCAAGTTGGAGGACGGTTGATGATGTACTCAAGTCGCGCTGTCAGCGCGGATATTTAGCTGGAAGATGAGTCGAGGCGAGCCACGACGAGTCTCGCCAGTTCTTTTTTCGCGGATGCTGGATGACTTCGCTTCGACTCCCACCCAGCCCGTTTCCTTTCAGCTCACGTCCACGAGATAGTTTCTTCCCTGGCGAATACACGGGACTTCCTCGTTCGTGGCTACGCTCCGTCGACCGAGGATTTCGATTTCGCGGAGATCACGGGTGCAGTGGCGACAGGTGGACGCGAGGTTTTGTCGCCGATGATGGTGGAAAATAATTTGTGGAATGGAAGGACAGTTGTCAGTTGGCTGATTTTTGATAGTCTTCTACGAAGGTGGACATGTGGGTGCGGATTATAATCTGGAGGGGTGCCTTATTAGGAGTCTCACAATTAGGGATTGTAAACCGGTTTACCGGTTTCCCGATAAATCGCGAGAAATACCCTCAAATTTTTACCGGTAATTCGCCAAATTTTTACCGGTAATTCGATAAATTACGTATAGCAATATAGCGCGTATATGCGTTCATTAATTCGAGGATAATAAAGACGAAAACCAAAGTATCTCATAGAGAACCAACTCTGATCCAAAAGAAAACTAAGAATCTGAATCAAGTCATCAAAATCATGGACGCATTTTCAAGTAGAAAAAGTAAGCAGAGAGTATATACAAATGGCATATGATTTCTTAATGACTACCCGACCAAAAAGTGTAAAATATCCGTGGCTTGATTATTTTGTACAAAAATTAGGTAGCGATCAGGAAACTAAAGTGAAGACAAATGATGTTTTTTACGTGGTTATTTGTTAAAAAGAATTGTTAAATAACAAATATTTAATTATGTATGTAAGATTTGATTCTTTTCATTGTTTTCCTAATGAAGATACATATTACTAAGTATTGTCAATAGTTATACAAATATATCTATTTTGTGTTATATCATTTTATATTTTATGTTCAGAATAGTTTCACTTACATATATTTTTTATAATGCTCGATTAGATTTAAAAAAAGTTTTTTTTTTAAAGTTTACTCTTATATTTTACGTCATGTAATACCTTAAAAAATACCGGTTAATTACCGGTAAACCGGTTTTGATTGAAAATTTTATCGAATTACCGGTAATTGAAAAAGTCGGTAAATTTGCAATCCCTACTCACAATCAGTCTTATCCAACATTTGATAGTTTACTTGCAGCTTTTCTTGATTGCTGTATTACATAATAATTTGGGCTGTCTACTCTATTTGAGTACTCAATTTTGGAATTCTTCAAGGATTTTGGGCGCCTCATACCACAAACATGAAGTTAGCTTCTATTACTTTCTGAAGAACGATAGTCGGACGCATTAGGACGATTTTCTTGAGGTTTCTGTTGGGTTTCGTGCAACAGTTATGTACAATACGTTCACCTGTAGGAGGAATCGGGTGCATTAACGTTACGTACGTAGATGCACAATCGCAAGTGCATAATAATGTTGTTAGCAACGGGGTTATTAATCCTCGGGCGACGGTAATATATCGACTGTCAAGGACGCGACAACAGATCATTCTGATCTACGACATGAAAGTGCAACGTGGAAAAGCCTTTTACATAGTAAATCAATTCGTAATCGCGCGGCTTCTAGCACGACTTACCTTGCTCCGTGGACGCCGCCAGATGAAGCGATCTCTACTGGCGAAGTAATTCTTCGACAGTGAGTGATTTAACGCTAGAAAGCGGCCAAACAATTAAACATTTCGTGCCAGCAGATAAGTGGGAATCGACTAAACATGAATTAACACGTATTGCACTCTAGTATACGTACTTTCAATTAGATTAGACACTTGGGTTATTAATGTGTTGTATAATCATCGAATCTGAATAGATCTTCGAAGATTCCTTTCGAGCAAAAAGTGAATTTCATCAAATTTCGTTTGATTTGAAATTTGTCTCTGTTTTTAGTGGTAGAAGTTAAGTTTAAGCACTTAGAAAGAGTTACTAGATTTTACTAGATTTTACTAGAGTTACGGTATTTCAATTTAAACCCCTTGAACTTTCTTTTCACCACCATTGTAATACTCGAACTTTAAAGTTTAAATCTAAAAGACGTGGTGCATTGAACAGCAAGAATCGAGTAGCAATTATTAAAAATTGAATCGGGAAGAGTAGGTACTTGTTCGCCAACTCGATCTTATACTTGATCGTAATTTGCAAAAATATTTCAATGCCCCGTGGTAAAATCAATTACTCCGCTCGAGTAAATGTAAACAATCAGAGGGAACCTCGATGCAAGACGTGCAGCGCAACGCCTACGCATTGATTTATAGTACCTAATCCTCCCTCCACTTCCTCTCGCCGTGGAGTCTACCCTCTGCAAGCGGATATGCGCCCTTCTCTCGCCTCCCGAGCCTGCACGTACGACTTCCGGTCGTGGGTCAACTAGAGTCTCTCGCCTGATCGGTATTTTATACGTCTCACTTTCTCTTTGTGTCTGTACCACTTATTTCTTCCCTTTTATTTCATTCTGAATTTTTCGCTTCTTCGTCCTCGTCAAGTCACGCACTTCTTCTTTTTTTTTTTTTTTATTCTAATTTCTGTGCCTTCTTTCATAGCTTTGCCCCTATTCTTGCTCTTCTGTTATTGTAATATTTTCCATCTTTTGCCGATATTGTCGAATACGTTCGATTATTGTTAGTGCTATCGTATTCTGATGGAGCATTCAATTTGATAATTCGTAAAATTTGAGAATACGTAAGGGATGAGTCATGGTCCCTCGATAATTCTTCATCTTTTAGGTGATTTAAGTTTTCACTTGCTGCTTCATTTACTTCTTCACTTCTACATCTTCACTGACTTCTTCACATATTTCCTCAATTACATACTCCTTCGCTACTTCACTGATTTCCCGACTTACTCCTTCACTAACTTCATCGCTTCATTCCTCACTTACATACTCCTTCCCTTACTTCCTCATCTAAGTACATCCTCCTTCACTGACTTCTTCACCTACTTCTTCACCCACTTCCTCACTCCTTCATTCATTTCCCCATCTATCCCTCCCAATCTCGCGATCATCTCGGTCTCCTAGTCCTCACCTTTTCTGTTCCACGCTCTGCTCACCCCTTTTCTCCCCCAACAGCCGCTATCGACAATCTGCCTCCGTCCTCCTCCACCGCTTTGTCTATCGCCTCGCTCTCCCTTCGTAGCGAACGTGCATCGCACCGCCTGCTTAACGTGGATAATTTTATTTTCCCCGGGCGGATCGGCGCCTGGCTGTAGAACGTGGCCAGTCGTGAAAGCAACAAATTAACCGACGACACTATCGTAGGTCGATACCGAGGGAGTATGCGCGGTGAATTATAGAGTGTTCGACCGCAACCTTTGCCGGCGTCCGTTTCGAGCGAACTGCGCACGCCGCTACCTAGGCGAGAGTCCCGTTTCCATCGTGTAACAAACGTAATTACGTGTACACCGGTGGTAATTGCACCCCCCCCCCCCCCCGGTCCGCTGTTTTCTGCTCCGCCACCCTTGGGTTACGCTGTTACTACGTAATCACCTTTGGGATACAAAATATCGAATCCTCTTTATCTCCATCTGATCTATCTCTTCATTGTACGAAGTTGGAATTACAAAATGGGTTCAAATTTTGGGGTACAATTAGTAGGTACATGCTATGGGTAGTAATCTGTTAAGCGGGTGGGGCAAATTACTGGAAATTTCGTGAGAAAGTCAGTCTCAAAGATTTATATGATTTATATGTCCGAGAGATTTTATAATAAAATTCCTCGTGAAATTTTAAGTAGCTTGTCATGTCCGTTCAGTATTTAATAAAGTAAATAATATTATGCAAAGTGTACTAATTGCGCAGAATGTGTCTGATGAATTTTCGTAATTATGTGGGAATTATTTTTCCTTCTGAAAATTCACGAGTTCAATAGGGTGTCGAAATAATATTTTCTGCCAATTTTACGTAACGTACAAATATTTTCGCGTTTACTTATACCCGTATCATTGTTCGTATTAGTCGCAGTCAAATTTATCAACACTTTGACGCGAGTACTTTGCTTATCGCAACCGCGCGTAGCCTAGCTTCCGGGAGAAGTGTTTAATCTACTCAAATAGAGTCTTCTGTAGTATGATAACACTTTAATATTTCGTTAGTGGTAGTAAACGCAGCCACTAACAACATATTACCAGAGGAATGAAGTTTATTTCACAGAGAATATAGC
Organism: Andrena camellia; assembly: GCA_029448645.1. Lineage (NCBI taxonomy): Eukaryota > Metazoa > Arthropoda > Insecta > Hymenoptera > Andrenidae > Andrena > Andrena camellia. The sequence goes on along the minus strand of CM055676.1, from coordinate 45,998,401 downwards.
AGATGTAGTCGATTTTATCATCTACTTAAACATTACTTATAAATAAGTAAATATTCATTTACAATTTTTTTCTTCAAATTTGTCATTCATTACGTTTTCGAAAGTATCTGTAGAATGACAGAATGCACGTGAAAAGAACATATTATGCCAATGAATTTTTGGCAAGTTTCATTTCGCAAAATATTTTACGCGATATTTCAACTGCGTTATTTAGTTGAAAATAACGAAAAAAAAATTCGTTTCGACCGTGACAGGATTCGAACCTGCAATCTTCGGATCCGAAGTCCGACGCCTTATCCGTTAGGCCACACGGTCGTATAGGGGTAACTACCCCAAACATGGAAGCCTCTCGTACCGAGCAACTTCAAATCACGTTTAAATCGAATTAATGCGCGATTAGTTTCTCCAATTCTCTACCTTCCGCTTTCAATGTCGATGTACTACCTGTGTATAACTTCAGACTTAGCAAAACATTAAAGTCACAGAGAGGGTGAACTACCCCTAACATACATCGCAGTTTACTCCATTGTATTAATCGTTTAAAATATTTGACCAACAATATAACAGCTTGAATGCTTCTCCTACTCTCGATTGAAATGAAAATTTAGAAATATTATAATATTTTTTATTCTTCTGGGTGATTTATCATTTTTATATTCGTATATACAAGTTCTATAAAATTAATGGGACCTAATATTTGTCGTGATTATGTAGTATGTATTTCTGTGTTGTCTGGGCTGTTTTGGAAATTTCGTCGATCGTTTTCATGGAAACGCGGGGATTCAATGAGCGATTCTACGCGTGCGGTAAACGCACATCGGCGTTCCACGGTCGATATAAGCTTACCGGGGAGTAGGTTCTCCGCACGGACGTGGTAGCACAGTTTTCATCCAAGCCTAGTTTTGGAAAGAATAATTTCTTGCTTTCTGGTATCGAGTTTCTTAATGACTTTACTATTTCCCATTAAATTTCAAAATTCTATTATTCAATTTACTGCAATGGGTTACTAAAGTATTAAAAGTTATTCAGCAGTCGTGGGAATTTTAATTACAATAACTTCTCATCTTACAATTACAGTAACACTAAAAATGGAATATAACCTATTTCATAAATCAAACCAACGAAACACTATCTACAAGAACATCAAATCCGCCGATGAAAATCCACTGTTTGATCAAAGAAATACTACACCTTGTTACGGGGAGGCTTATCAGTCCCATCGACAGATTCATCAGATATAACTATACACTTAGCACTGCCCGTTCTGTTCAAATTAATGAAAGTAACGATGGGGTGCTAGACACACGGCAATTATCGTTCAAGCATTCGAGGTGTATGCCTCGGGGGGACGCCATATATAAACATCGCGCCATAAACATTGATCGCTACGTAAAAATAATTTCTGCGGTAATAATAAAGTCTGCAACACTTGACAGAAGAAGATAGAAAATAAAAAGACAAGAATTTCAGTCAAGCATTTCGGTTGCCGCTTGGGTCTCACACAATTACGATCACAATTGAGGGCCTTACAGCAAGAAGCGTGCAGCTCCATTTTTCACAGGTTTTGGATTATGAAAAATTCTCCAGTAAACTCTCCAGAATGCTCTAGATTTGAGAAATTTGCCAAAAATAGAAATAAAAACTTATCAACACAATAACTACTACTTAGGTACTTATTGTGTGAAAATATATATTTTTCAATTAGTGCTATCTTTCTAACGTTCAGCCAAAGCAATAATTTTATAAACAGTCTTTTCTGATTTACTCGAAGTTGTTAAAGATGGAGCTGCACCCCTCTTACTGCAAGGTCCTCAATTTCTCATCTCTCATTACGATCACAGGTTATTGAAAGAAATGTAACCGGTCATGAATTTCGGTCACTGTTTCGGTCTCGATTCCCTGGTTAATATAGTCATCATTTTCTCCAAGTTTTTGGAAAGTATTGTCTATAGGTACCTACTGTCTTTAAATCTCTAATATAATCCCACATATGTATACACGTTTGATCGCCGATAAACACGCGTTTCTTTCGTTGGTACGCGCGCACGAAACGGCTAACAGGGATCCACCTCGTGGGATAAATCAAGGCCGTGCAATAAATTCCGAAGGGTCGGATGTGTTATCCTTCGTTGAATATACCGATGCAGGATGATTTAACAGTCGCCCCGGTGTGTGCGTTGCTTGTTAGTTAGACAAATGCTGCGTTGTGTCGTTGGTGTTCTCTCTTTCTTGTCCAGGGGAGAGACGTTCTCGCGATCTCGCCTTTATTTGGACGATAAAAGCGGGGCCGGTTTCATTCGGACAAATGCCACGGCTTGTCCTTCGAATTTCGCCTTCCCTGTGAGCCCTCGTTGCACGGTGTTCCGTGGAACTTTACGGTGTAAGAGATCCTGTTGCTTTTTCGTCGAATCACTGAATATATTAGGTTGGTGCAAAAGTTCGTTCCCTCACTGTTAGGTGATGTTTACGGAAGTGTACAGAAATGTCTTGTTTTATGTCTTGAACGGTCATAGATAGCCAAGGAAATACTTTGATTAACCCTTAGTATCATGAGTTTTTTTATTTTACTCAGAAAAATTCTTATCGTTCCATTTTTGCCCACACTTCATCGTAAAAATAAGCAAAAAATTCCTAGTCTAACAATTTTTTATATAAATGAAAAAATATGGATATATTTAACACCAATGTTAAACCATGCATAAAGGTACCTATGTATTATAATGTTAAGCCAATGCTCGGAATATTCGCAGAATGTTACACCAGTGTTACATACATTATTATTATGTTCGACATCAAATTTATTCACAAAAGAAATCCGAAATAATTGAGAGAAAAATTAGCATTTACCTGGTATTTTCAGTGGTTCTGGCGAAATTAAGATTTGTAATCAACAATACGGGGCAGTGTATCACAGTATAATTTCTACGGATGTATTTCTGCCCTAAGGACACTTGTTACATATGGTAATAGTAAAGTAACGCTTTAAAGTTCATGAAAAAGCCCCCAAATGGCGCGCATGATTTTTTCAATTCGTGTAACACGGGTGTTACACTATGGTACTAAGGGTTAAAAGAACTTGTTATGTTTTTAGTTTTGATGAACATTTTGGTTGAATAAAACGATTCATCATGGCAACAATGGGTGAACAGCTACTGTACGATACGTCGAAAAAAGTATCTAATACGTGCACTTTGAAGCATTCAAATATCTTAAGTAGTTGTTGAAAAAAAAAATGATAAAGTTTAGAGTTGTTATCCCCACATCACCCTAACGGCAGGGGGTAGAGATCTGAAATTTCTCTCAGTGTTTTTTAAGCAAAGAGCATTATCTGGTATACATAAATATTAAAATTGGTGCTGGGGCCGTTTTCCCTATGCTTACCCCGCTAGATCCTTTAGAAATTGAAATTAGAAATAACCTCACTTAAGTCAATATTTAATTGTAAGTTATATGCTTTGACTATCAATTATTACTCGATGAAAATGGTGTAATACATATGCGCATATATTGAAAGTAGGTATTAGGTACTTGGAGTTTATGTCTACTCTATGAAAGGAAGTAAAGAATTTTTTTTGTTTAGATTTCGCGGTAATAATGTGATTCTGGAATCACGATCACACGTAGCACCGAGCGCAGACGAAATTATTCCCGATGTACGGTGGAACGTGCTCAGAGGATCGCATGCCAGAGTGGTATCCCACTATTGTCCAAAAGGCAATTAGCATGCCTCGGCTGACTCTTCTGTAAAAGAGGGGTGAATACATTAAACACTCCTCTCCGGATACTCGTCGATCGTGCGTGGGAGAGCGTATTTCTGTGAACGTCGTGCACGATGCACCCGTGCAACATATTTATTTCATAGAAATCGTGCCACTTAAAGGTTCCTACGCGCGCACAGACATCAAAGAAATTTCCATCCTTCTTCATCAGAGGAAGAAAAATTATATAAAAAAACGTTTAAACTTTAAACTTCTTTTTCACCATAAATTATTTACGCCCTAAAAGAATCTACTCGAAGCTTCGCCAATTCCCTCACTCCCACGCGTTCTGCAAGATCAAAGCTAAACAATCCGGACAATCAGCCAGATTTATCACGTTCCGCGTAAGCGGACTGCTCGATCGATTCCCATTCGCGAAAAGCGAAGCGGGGGATCACCGCGGAGTGCTGGTCGCGAAGATGGCGAAGTAAACGGTGCAAAGTGAACGTTTTCGCTGGCGCTCGTCAGCAAAAGATTTATCGTCGTGGGATTAATCGCGGTCGATTCTAAGCCTACCGGTGCACAAAGCTTGAATAAATCACAAAGAGCTGCTACGTGCTCGCGGGGATCGCGAGGAAACACTTGTTCGCTCGAAACCACCAGCGAGCGAAGAGACAATGGTCCCCGCTTTCACCGGGGCTGCCTCCATCCCGTGATCCGCGGGCATCGGTATATGGCAGCCCTTCTGGACGCGTTATGCCACTCGTCGTTAGTTAGCGCCATAAATGGGAACGGGCAGCGGCTATGCGAAAGTTCATGATGCACGTTGTTACGTCAATTACGCGGTTTAGTCGTGGCTTCCACCGCGTTTCGACGTTACCTCTGCGCTGGACGAGGCGCACGCAGGAATCTAAATTAACTTGGTCTACCTTGGGGCCCTTTGTTGAGGCGGGGAACGCTTAATACAGTTCACTTTATCGTCCACTCTGGCCCATTGCGCTTCTGTTCGAACGGTGTAACTTTGCGCGTTGAAGCTGCGCGGGGATTTGGCTAACTCTTTAACCCGTAACCTGCCGTGGTGTCCACTTGGATATTTTAAAAACATATTCCCATTAAATCTATCGAAGAACCAAACTACCATATTAGCTAGTGGAGAGGGAACATCAGTTTTTATTTATTAAAACACCGTAACCATTGCGTTCGCGATTACCCCGCGTTCGTGCCCCTACAAAGAAATTTTGGAAATAAAAGTTGCCACTTTTTGTGTTAATTTCTAGACGTTAACCATCCTTTCACTTTTCTAGCCCTGAGTCCATGTATCTCGATTCATGAAAAAGAGGAACGGTGTTTTAAATCTGACTGTGCGGTGTCGTCCACACTTCTCCCTCTAAAAGATCCTAGAACCTGCAGTGGCGTGTTTCGAATTCAGTTTCATTATCAGTCTCAATTCTTACGGGTGTATTCTACTTCTGTCGCGATTAATTAGCAGTTGAATATCAAGCCAGGTCCAGTCTCGGTAATCTTCAGCTTGCAGCGTGCGTTTTGTACTTGTTAAATCTCCCCGCACGACCATTTCCAATATCCATTTTACCACAGCTACTCGACATTAATCCCGATCATTAGAGTCGGCCACTGCTTAATTACATAGCATGTTTTACGATAGCATTAGCGCCTATCGGTAAATATGACGCTTAGACGGCTAGCGATAAATGCATAATGCCCTGTTTTATTATTAGCTATCGGCGCGAGTGCGATCGCTGGTGGCTTTCCGTCGTCGCATTTTCAGAGATTAGCAGCAAATAGGAGAAGCCCGGTGTCCCGGCGCGGCGGTTGCCTAATCCTCGGATTAAATGTGTTCGCTGTACAGCTGACAGGAGGAGGCCACGGTGTTGCTTCTTGCGCAAAAGGAAGGCACAAGGTGTTGCGTTGCAGCTTTCAATGGCCGCGTCCGTCCACCACTTCCTGTATGAGCGATTTTGTTGGATTCCCAGATGTTCAGTCGGTAATTTTAACGTTAATCGTCGGGTTTCAGCTGTAATTATTGATTGGAGGTCTCTTTGCACAATTATCAATCGAAATAGGAGAATTGTAGAGACTTGACGAGGCATGGGACATTTTATCCGCGAAGTTTTTGAAAAGCTAATGTAAAGTAAGTAGTTACTTTGATGCACTGGAATATTTTACGATTGGATTTTCTGTTCACTAAGTGGCAGTCTATTAGTTGAATTTTAAATTATTTGTTAACCCAGGGTGGACATGTAAGTCTACCGATATTACCGTGTTTGGTAATTGAGGCATTTGATGGAAAAAGGGCACATAAGCCTTTTTCCTTAAATCATTTAAATCGACTCAGGTATGTGTTATATATATATAATATATCAAGGACATTACTTCTCTCGTGTTTAGATTAGCTAGATGCTTCTTTATTACGTAGCGTGATCGACACGCAGCTACATAGTCGATGAGCGATCGCGCTACTGTCGTGCAATAAGTACTTTTGTTTCATAGAGGATTTTATGTAAGCGAGGAAATATGGAAAGTGAGGCGAGTATCGAATCCGCAAGGAAAGAAGTTAACTTAGGAAAGAAAAAATTGATTTGTAAGACGGCTTGCTGCAAAAAATCGAAGAAACTAAGGTCGGTATCATATATATTGGCCGGTGAGTTTCGTGAGGGGTATTCTCCCACCACACAGTTTGCCTGCCTCGGTGCTCCTTTTCTCAACGTTTTCTGACTCGCTCTCGTTCTATCTCGCTCTCGCCTTCGCAGAACAAGAGCGAGCCAGAAGTGGTGGGGGATGGTGCCAAGCTTCTGGAGTGTAGGCCAAACCGAGCAGTCAGCGTAGAAATACACACATCAGAATAGGTGTGCGTTAGTTCCGAAAAAATTCTGGAACTGCTCGCGAAAACGAATTCACCGGCCAATATATTTGATACCGACCTTAATACAAAACATTACATTTTTTGTTTACTTTTTTACTTCATTTTGTATTTTCTATTTAAGCAATGTATACAAAATGCGTAACGAAGTAAGTAAACAAAATTATATTTAAATAACTAAACAGAGAAGCAATTTTGTTACGAATTTACCACATTTACGGAAAAAGGGCACATAAACCACTTGCTTGAAACTTATAAATAAAGACACATATCATTTTCAAATCATGACTTCTGTTTTCAGAACGTTTGAAGGACACGGTAACTACATCCTTAAAAAAATTGTATTTAATTGCATTACTTTTTATTAAGTTATACTATAATGAAAACTTTGAAATCGCTTTTCTTGAAATGGCATTTTGGCGTATGTGCCCTTTTTCCATCAAATGCCTCAATTGTAAATGTGTAAGGTTGCATTGAAGCAGCGATAATTATAATCACGATAAACCTATATCAATTAATTTCGAGAATTTCAGAGCAAACTGTGTCTATTTCCCATTTAGCTGCGCAAACAAATCATCATCGTGATTCTAAGGCACTTGATGAGGAGGAAACGCATATCGCGCGTGCATTAAATGCTCCTGAGTATAAAGGATGAGGGATTATGATTAAACGCATCTTGCTTGGTATCGCATGTACTATTAAGCACTATTAAACTATGTGGGAGTATGAGGTTCCTTTCATACTAACAATAAGCCGCATTTCCGCGTGTACAATATTCGACACGGTTTACACTGAATCTCATATCAATTAATATACTCCCATCTAGCAATCGTTAGGAACATATTTTATAACGTTTTGAAAATTGCCCTTTCTAAGTGTTTCAAATTCTTCTTGCACCGTATATTTTACCTGTGGGAACGCAGCTTTAGAAGTCATAATATATAGACTCTTCAAAAAGTAATTCTTTATAAAAATTTTAAGTAATAATCGCACCATAATCTTTGCACGTGGAAAAGTAGCTTGAGGCACTGTTTCCAGACAAATAGGACATGCTTGCAAGGAATGCAAGGGCATTTCACAGTATCACCGAGATCGTCGTCGAGTAATTACGATAGGGGAGTTAAGTTATGTACAAGGTTCATTTCCAGAAGGCGAAGGGACGTTAGCATGTGTATTAACGCGATTTTCCTTTGCACAGCGTGTCCCCCTTCTTGTTAGGTGCTCGGTCGTTACTCGGGCTAACGTCGCGTGAAATCGACGCCTTCTTGGAGCAGTTCGGTACCTACTTTGCTAACGGGACAGGAGTTCGTTCCGCACTAAAGTTTAAAAAATTCGATAGGAAGTGACTTCTTACAAAGAATTATGTTTCGTAAAAAGGAAAATTTCTAATGGGATCGATACTTTTTTTGGTAGCACTCAATGTTTCCCTTTATTTCTCGCATTATTTCATTCGTTCTTCACATATAAAATAATGAAAAAGACAGTAACGATCCTGGTCTCTGAGAACATGTAGTTTTAATAATTTTCAAAATTTCGGCCCACTTGTGAAAACACTTAGTGGCTCACAAAGCATATTCTTCCATAAAAATATTGCAAATACTCCCTCGAAAGATACACTGTTGAATACTTCCCCTCCAGTGTGAACCAGACTTTAGGTCGATTTCCAGAGTCCAGACGCGACCCCTTCAGGAGTTCTACACTCCTAACCGAGAGCTGGACGGAGACCGCAAGCTAACCACGGGTTAATTAATACTCATTCCGCTGTAAGGCATTCATTTTCGTAATGACAGCGAGGGACAAAGGGTGACATGGCGCCCGACAAGCATTTTATTAGCGACAGAGGCAGCCAGTTATTGCTTGGCTACTCGACCAGAGATCCCAGGAGTGACCAATGACGCCATAAATGTTGATGAACGCTGTAAAAACCGATTCGCGGTAACTTGGTTGCTGGCCACCATGTCGCCACTGAGAAGTTTATTGCTAAATTACGCAATATGTAGTCGTCGCGCGATAGTGTACCTTAATACTTGGCACAAAGTCGACTGCTCTAGGCGGAGTTTATCAATGAGGTAGGTGGAAATGTTCGTCGAAATTAATTCCTTAAGGTAAATGTCCCCATTTCTGCTCATTTCGTATTTTTCTTATTATTATAAGCGTCACGTTTGTACTATAGTTGCGACAAAATAATTCTAAATTATTTGAACATTTACGCGAGTGTTGCACGAGGTTGGGGCTAATCAAAGTGCAGCATAAGCAACGAAAAACTTAAAACGAGGGACTCATGATTTTTCGATCGTGTTCTAGCTGGTTGTGCTAAGGAACAGCATCGCTATTGGTATTCGATAATTGGGCAGAAAATAGTTTTTGCAGTAGAAGTTGTCATTTAATAACATAAACAGATACCGTATTGTGCTCTGGATTTAGATTTTTTAATATTTTTAATTTTTTTTATGTAGAAAACAGGTGAGCAGGTTTAGGGTCAAGTGAATCATCGTCATGTCCGCATTTCTACTCACCAAAATTTTAGTAACATAACCTCGCAATTCAATGTACGCTGTAACCTTTATTTCTATTCGAAGGCATTTTATTTTTTGTTTATCATTATTTTATGCTTTACTGTTGTGTTATAAAACCTCTCCATAAAAGATGTAACTTATTTTAACGTGAATAGGCAACATATTATGTGAGCAGAAATTGGTACAAATGGTGAGTAGAAATACGTACGTCGCTATTTTTCGTGAGCAGAAATACGGACATTTAGAGCATTGTATTTAATTACAAATTACTAATAGTTAAACATCTTGAAATATCTTTCTTAGTTTTCGAATTGGTTGATTTATTATTAAAGAATTAATCAATTACTCTGTAACTTTCGATCACAAACAGATTTTTTACACCTTCTTTATGGTGAGTAACCTCTTAAATGAGCAGAAATTGGGACATTCGCCTCGTCTGATTTCAAGTCACTAAGTAAAACCAAAGGAAGAGGTCTATAACGTTTTAATCGATGTTTCACCAGTGCTTATGAAAAGCATTTCAAGTTTCAAGCTGCACCTTGGACACCCCATGAGAGGACGACTTTGAAACTTTAATTGGCCCATATCCTTTACATTAAGTAGAGAAGTTTGTTGAATACTACAACTGTATAACTACAAAACCGTCAGAAGCTTCGCGCACCTCGTGATTCCCGAACGCTGCAGCCATCATTTACAAATATTCCAAAATTATGTAAAGGCAGGCTCACGTTGCGCGGCCAGAAATGGAAACAGCGCGTGTTTTCTCCTTGTTAAAGGAAGATTGCTCCTCGCAGCGAGTGTTCCATCGCTCGCGCAGGTAATTTCAATGATTCATGAGTGCACACGTCGCGCATCCGCGCCGTAACCCGCGAGGGGGGCGGGGGGGGGGGTGGGCAAGAGGGAAAGAACGAAGTAAACTTTCCATTTACAGGGACGCGGACTCGCAATTTTCGTGTAGGGCTTGTCAATGACTCCTCGCCGCTCGTTGAGGAGTCTCTGTAGCTTGGCGCTGGGCGAAGGGGAGGGAAAGTTTCTCTCCGAGGGATGGCTTCATGATTTATGGAGGATGCGTCGAGTACCTACCGCGTTGGAATTATTGGCAGGATACTGATACGTCTTCGTCGCGGTTGTCGTCCTGATTGTAAGACGGTAGTATCCTGCCACGTCAAATAGTCCCGATGGTCATTTGTCCGCTCGTGATCTCGTCGATGCGCCGACCTACGAGCAGCCAGCCGCCATTGGGCATCTCTGGAGAAAAATTCTCGAATAATCTATATAAATGATACTGCGAGGTGTTCGCTGGAAACTTGTGTCGAAACTGCGGGTTTAATTTTTAAATTTAAACGCCACTCGAGTATTCAGTGAAGAACAGATTAATCACACTTTTGGTTCTTGATTATGCGAGGTTGTATATTATATTCAAAATGAAGCTTCTTGTATTTAAGATATTATTCAGTTTCTAGTACTAAATCTTTTAAAATTGGTGAATATGGGGTCTCTTTAACGCCCACGTTAAAGTAAGTGGTTGGTGCCTCTTTTTCTTTGTGTTCACCCTAACGGTACAAACTCACCTGAAACGTCGAGCATGTGAGACAGCCTTAACAATTTATGCACGACAGTCTCCTCGGTTCTAATGCTGTTCTTCCCTGCGGGCTACTCACAGTTCCTCTATCTTTGGTAAACCTTTTCCTGGGAACACGATCGTCCAGGACCCTTCGAGTAATGATGGAGATAACACGTCCCTCTTACCGTGGGATTGCTTAATTTGTGACCGTACGAAAAGTCCCCGAAACCTGAGTTTCGTGTCTCTGTTACCTTTTAATGAGATTGGAACGGCCACGCCGAAGAGTTTATTGCTTTGCTCCTATCTGTGTGTCTGCTTCAGAGAGGCTGGGAAGATATCGACAAAATTGAATCGTTGGATAACTTTGTATTTTGAAAATAACTCAATAGTCTTAATATTTAATGCGCCTTCCAGTGAATCTACTTAGTAAAATATAAAATTCCATCGTTTACAAGAAAATTCCTGATACAGGATTGTTGTGGAGCGACTATTAAAACTTATTTTCAGTAAAAACTGCGTAGGTACAACGGATTCCGAGCTCAGACACGTTTTCTACAAGAACTGCTGCATTTCAATTTTAAAAAGGAAAATAACACGTTCGCGGCTGCAATATTTATAAGTAGAAGAAAGCTGCTGATAAATCTTTCATGGTTTAGAAAGTTGCCAGGAGTCTTAAGGATCTTGTAATACACGCAAGAACGAGATCAGCGCGTTTCTAATGTTAAATAACAAGAAGAGGTGTTCACCGAGTGATATGCACTAAGGCATTAATAACTTTTATTTTTTTTTCTATTTCAGACTGGCGTCACAGCTTTGCAAAAGGCAGCTTCGGAAGGGCATTTGGAGGTAGTCGAGTTGCTGCTGAAGCACGAGGCGGATGTCGCGCGTCAGGATAATGTAGTGAGTAATCATCGAGTCGTATTTCAATTAATTATCACCAGATAATTAAATGGCTGTCGCGTAGCGCCAGCTATCGACGATGTATCGCTTCGTTACATAGAATTTCGTCGAGCACATTTAATATTAGAGAAGAAAGTAGGATAACAACCTTTTAAATTATAAGAAAAATATTACCATAGTTTGAGGCAATGTTTTTGCAAACTGGAAGACTTAGGTGTAAATTAGTATCGTCTGTTCACATAAATAAGAATTGCTAATTGCTTCTGTCGAACAAGTGTTAAAAAAAGAATATTTAAGGATCTTTCACACTGGTGCTCTCGTGTACTGGTGACTTCAACGCGTGGTGAAGCGCGAACATTGTAAAGCCTTCTCCAAACTGATCACCCTTTTATCTCGCAACTACAGTGGGGGACGAAAGAAAGTTTACAACTTTTAAAATCGCATAACTTTTTTAGAATTGGTCTAAATGACATGAGTTTTTTTTGAGAAGCTAAAAGGATTAGTTTGCTAAGTGACGTGTTTCGTCGTTTTGAAAAAAAAATGCAATTGGTCGGAATAGCAAAAAAAAATAGTAAAGGTTGTTTTTTAAACTTTTTTTGGAGCCTGTAATGAAAATTCAAAAAACCCGTTTGTAGATTGAAGTAAGTTGTATACATGCCTAAAATTTCATTAAAATCAGTTAACGTTGCTCTGAGCTATAAACGCTAAAAGATCGCAGAATAACATCGAAAATCGCTGATTTCGGTAATTTCCGCGATTCTCGACCTTATTCTGCGATCTTTAAAGGTTTGTAGCTCAGAGCAACGTTAACCGATTTTAATGAAATTTTAGGCATGTATACAACTTACTTCAATCTACAAACGGGTTTTTTGAATTTTCATTACAGGCTCAAAAAAAAGTTTAAAAAACAACTTTTACTATTTTTGTTGCTATTCCGACCAATTGCATTTTTTTGCAAAACGACGAAACACGTCACTTAGCAAACTAATCTTTCTAGCTTCTCAAAAAAAAACTCATGTCGTTTGGACCAACTCTAAAAAAGTTATGCGATTTTAAAAGTTGTAAACTTTCTTTCGTCCGCCACTGTATTATTCTGATCATATTTACAATTTGCCATCCACTGTCATCTTCTTTTCTAAACAGTTTTAACAGCAACAAGCAATTTTCACTCTCGTTTAATTCAAACTCCTACATTCTCCTTTCTTTCTCTAATCTATACTGCGTTCCACATTAGAGCATACTGGTTTCGCGCAGGGATACACTGTTGATTAGTAGTAAATTGGCAGGGAAAGTGCTACGACCAATCGCGTGTGTCAGATCCGTGGGAGCTGCGCAGATCGGTCGCAAATCGGTAGGGGCGTCGGTACAGTCTTATATGGAACGCAGTTTACACCTTTATCTTATTATCACAGTCCTTACTATCCAATAAGGACGTATTACTATCATTTCCTAAAACCAGCACTCTCTTCATCCCTCAAAGCTACCCAAATTACAAGTTACAGAGGCTTTCAAAAAGCCCCCCACCACTCTTTAGCACAGAAAGTCCCTCGTCGACACTCCATTACATACTCCAATAGGCACAGTAATGCGCCCGATGCCCACTTCAGCTGCAATTACAGCGCTTTCGAATGAAATTTAATACAAAGAGAGGCGTCGCGTCAGAGCCGCGGGGTTCGCCCGTGGAAAATCGAACCTCTCACGCCAGACTCGCATAAACGCATTTTTCTCCGTCTCTTTACGACCGCTTCGGCCCAATGAACAGGGAGAGTATCGCTTGTGCACGCCGATACGCGTATATTCGTAATAAGAGTCCCTAGCACGCAGCATGTGGTTCCCGAATGAAAAAAAAAGTACCATGGAAAAAGCGCGGAGAAATCGCTACCAGGGAATGCTGGAAGACGGTGGCAATAATTTCTCGTTCTTTCGGAAGAAACAATTTACGGGGATTTTTGCGCGGCCAGCAGTGGCAGCGGTCCTTTATCACTTTCTCGGAGCTGCTCCCTCGGGGCTGGGACGTTCGTTCGCTTCGTTTCGTTTCGTAATAGCTGACGTGCGTCCGTGGTTGTTAACGAGAACGCGACACTCTGACGGTGGGACATAAATCTGCGGCGCGGAGGCTGGTCGGTTGATAGATGCGATTATGGGAAGGAAGAATAAAATATAGCCGCCTGGCAGGCCGACTGTCGCGAGTCGACGAGTGGTAAATTGGGAAATCGGCGGTCTCGCAGGCGACGAAGAAGCTCATTTTTGTGGCAGCGTGGTTTGGTGGCTGTGCTATGTTCAGGATGATAGCGGAATGGTGATCAGTTAGGCTTTGGAGAGTGGGTGGTGATTACACGTGGAGGGTCTGGATTCAAGATTGATGATGGAGATGATGGAAAATAGGGCGGAGCGAAACTATATAGGCGAAAATTTAAATTTGAATTTTCAGTTGGCCTGGGTGCGAGATAGTTGTGTTTTGATTAACCAAACACAACTGTAAAAAAATTTTGGAAAAATATTCATGTCTGCAGGTTCATTTTTCTCTTAAAAATGTGAAAAATAACATTGTGAACCTTATTTTTTACATTTTTAAGAGAAAAATGAACCTGCAGACATGAATATTTTTCCAAAATTTTTTTACAGTTGTGTTTGGTTAATCAAAAGACAACTATCCCGCATCCAGGCCAACTGAAAATTCAAATTTAAATTTTCGCCTATATAGTTTCGCTCCGCCCTAATGGAGAATGTAGAGTTATAGTAGATTATTTAGTTGGTATCTGGAGCTCTCATATTAGGTACCTAAGGATGTATCGGACCTATCTTCAAAGTGGTACCAAGTTGATGAAAATTTGTGAGATTGTTCTTTTTAATCTTTCTGATGTGTTGCAAAATTTTTAAACGAATTCACTAAACGGTTGCTGAGTTATAACGATTTTAATTTTCACTGATTTTACACGTACTCTTCTGGAAAGAGACGATCTTGACAGATAAAACAGCTGAAAAAATGTTGAAGAAATGGTACAAATGTTTTCAATTTTTTTTTACATGTAGTATAAGGGTAGATGAAAATATCTGTCGAGTTTCAATTGTTTTCACTACACCGTTTTAAAGAAATAAATTATAACTTGAGAAAATTGTCAATTCTGGGCATTTGCACTGGCAAAAGTTTAGCAAATAATGCTTGAGAAAACATTTGTAAAGTGAAAAATACCTTCCTAGGATCAAAAATAAGACTCCAACTGTCGTTCGAGTTCGTTGCATCTAGATTTACTATGCGTAAGACGTAGATATTCAAGTATTTCAAATTTCATATACTTTTGTCTAATATTGTACGTCCGATACATCCCTAAGGGACCCCCCTAGTGTGACGGTCTGAAAAGAAGGCGACATCTGGGATTTTTTTTAAGAGAACACCTTTAATTATTAAGTAAAAATTTTACGCCTATATTTGTACATATTTAGACAACATTTTAAAAAATATTTAATTAAAAAATAACAGAACCTACTTAAATCTTTAAACTCGTCTTTCTCAAAACGATATTTTTCGAATTAGTTAGCATGATATCTCAAAAACCAATCACCTGATTTACTTCAAACTTTGTACGTATATTCAATAGATGTCCGATTCTCGTTGTTTCTAAAACTACTTAAGTTGGTTTTTGTAAAATTAGACTTTTGCGACTTAAAAAACCAGCAAAGTTTTTGCAGAAATCGATTTTTTTTTTACTTTTCCGTAGATATTTCTCATTTAATCTAGCTCAGATGATAGCCACACTCATACAGATTACACAATTTTTTAACTTTTCCATTCCAGATAACTACAACGGCTGATTTTATGCCAGCCATGCGCATATGATTTTTGTAAGACGCTCTATTTGAAGCACTATAACTCCGGATATAACCACTATTTTTGCATACATTTTGTTTTTCATATTCTCTAAAGATTGACAAATAAAGCCACAAAACTGCAAGTAAATATATTTAATGGTTTGTTTTAAAAAATTCCCAAAATGTTCGCATCATTTTTTGTCCGTCAAGGCAGGGGAAACCCTTAAATTCTTTTAGAGCTTGTAGCAATTTGAAGTGGACGAAAGTTTATTAAAAACTTAAATATTTCGCTTACCTACTAAGAGTAGACTTCCAGAAGATCAATTTCAACATCCATAACAGCAATCGTAAAATAAAAAATGGAGGATCAACCGCGATCATGATCTTTTACATACATACTTAGGCATCTAGAAACCCACTGTAATTGTGAGGAACAATTTGTAGCCACTTACCTCGGGTTAAGTGTCTCGTTAATATCGTATGCAAATCCAGTGCAGCGCCTTTCTTCGGGTGTTTCTTCCGAGTAAATGTAGCGCGATGAGCATCACGATTCGGTCGCCTTTCGTCGACAATTATCTTGTCCTCATCGACATCGACGGCGAGGATCCTGCTATCCAAATGTCAGAAGTATAGTGGGATCGATATCCACGCTATCATTACGTCGTAAAGTAGTTAATGGCTGCCATTACAGATATTGTATCACATTTACCAAGCTTCGCGCCAAGAAATCTCTCTTCGTCTCCCCAGAGGACACAGCCCGAGCAATCTGCTCCGAAAGTCGTTCCTTCAGTACCAACTACCAATTTCGCCACCGGAACACACGCGAGATAAACGACACGTAAATCATGATGGGCGTGTATATTTTACGTCTTAATGGCGACCAGCGATTGATCCCGATATTTGCCACGATCAGCTGCGAAACACGGTCGATGTTTTCGTAAATGGTATTTATAATCTTTCAGGTAGGTTAGGAGCGAGCGGTGAAAGAAATGTGTAACAAAGATGGCCCGTTTTGAGTGCGTAATTAGGATCAACCAAGTAACCTGAGCTTTTCACAAAACGAAGAACAGTGTTTCTTTTCGAATACAGCGGAAACTATTCGAACTCTGCTTAAATTAAATCTATGTGCTTAATTCGAGGTCATATTCCGCGCAAATTAGAATTTTTTGTATCTCGAAGCTTTTCTTGGTTTCGAATTTTTCTGATTATTAAACACTAGCTTTACTACTCGACTTCGCCGGAAATTTAGATTCTAATTTTATCATTTTTTTTTATTTCTTTTTTGTGAAAATAGTCGCATCTGTGTTAGCTAGGCATAATGAGCTGGGACACACTTCGTGGCCCCAGAGTTCACCGTTCGAAAGTTTTTAGGCGACAGACAAACACACAAACACTTTCTGCTTTATATACCTATTAAGATATTCAATTATTCTATTCAGTCGAAGTCCTCGAAACCCAGGCTCCCCGCGTATCAAACTTTCTACTCAAAATGGATTTTCTCGTACCAAAGAATTGCACTCTACGTTTGTTATTTATTATTACATGCGAATACAAGCGCCTCCCGTCGGACGCGCGCCGCCTATCGACGTACAACGGATCCGGGATCGATTAATCCGCGCCTCGCGGAACGAAACATCTCCGATTGATTATTATCGCGCCGATAATGATAGCCGGTATCGGTGGAATCGTTTAATGAGCATCGGGCACGTACTTACGCCGGGAGGACCGATCCCCTCCCGCTGCAGTAATGTATGGTATTAACCAGCAGGAAAATATTTATCCTCTCTCTGTCCCCGTCCACTTGTTTCGCGGAATTCGACGGTACGCGTGTAAGATGAATCGGTTATTTCGGGAAGCGGTTAGCCGTAAGAGGAGGAGAATTTATTATTCCTCGGGAGGATTGCGCATGGCTGACTCGTAACTCTTTAAATCCTTAAAAGGATTCGAGCACACTATATGCATCGTATAAGAAAACAAATACGATCGCACAATAAATAACAATACTTTCCCGCAATTATATCTGCCCTCACAGTCGCCCGCACGGAAACCCCGGAATTTATTCCCAGCGCATGGTAACCATCATTCAGGGATATACAACTACTAAAAATTCACGCAAAAAGACTTACCGGCTCTTCAAACTTAATCCCCGTCCAATGTTTCATTAAATCGCACTTCCCACTTCGGTACGGCGAGTCCTCAGCCGCAGGATCTCTCTCAACGGGGAGTCCTCAGCCCCCATCCTCTTCCCCTTCGCGATACACGTTCCCGATGTTATCCGGGATAGAGTGACGCCTCGATATCCCGCGTCATCCAGCGTATTCGCGGCAGCCAGGATGCAAATGTCAAAAGATTGGCGCTAGAGGCTGAAGCAAAATGTCGTAGTAAGCCAGCGAGCTAAGCGAGCGTGGCGCTATCGGCGCTCGCGTGCATCGATCCACGATCGCGGAAAGAAAGAGACGTCGGTAATGCGCTGCCGCGAACGGCTTGCATTCTCTCGGTGCTCCGGCGTCTCGATGTCGGTGGTTTCGTCCGCGACCCCGTCGAGCCTCGCGGAACATCCATTATGTCCTTTTTCGACGGCAGCCCGACATCCCCGTGCCTCTTGGCCGGTGCGCGGAACCACCTCGAATCCGCCAGCCGATTTTTCATCCCCGATAAGAGGGAGAGGGAATCCGTGGATTGGCGCCCGCACGCGGGAAGATCCGAGCGGCAGATACGCGCCGTCGAAATGCTCGACGATGTTCGACAGTTTCCTCTGACGGTTTTACAGGATTTTTTCCGATAATCCGCGCGTCGTTGGAGACTTTTTCTGCCTTGCTCGCCTCGGTGTACATGCTTGATTCCGTATCATTTGAACGGGGATCGCAATCTGCCCTCGAGCAACGCGCGCGCGCGCGCTGATAATTGCTTCATTTGGGTGTCTTCGGAGGGGGAAAAAGTGGGACGTTTTTTCTGTGGAGATTGTGAAATTTGGAGGGAATTGGTGTGCAGATTTTAGGGATCTGGCTCTCTTAAATGGAATCCTATAAATGTTTCTTCTATATAAATTAATACTTCTAAGTAGTTATTCTGTGGATAGAAGTACTAAGGGATAGTTATCGGGAAAGTATGTATAATAATACAGTGGTGTGCAAAAGTATTCGGCCACCATTTAAAACAGAATAACTTTTTTAAAATTAATCCAAACGACTTGATTCGTCGCTTTGAAAAAAATGCAATTGGTTGGAACAGCGAAAAAATAGTAAACTAGGACCTGTCCTAGTCACCAGGAAGAATCATTTCTATGGTTTCTTTGAGGAAGGAATTGCGACCTTACAGGCGTATGTGAAACGCTGCAACTCTCAATTGTCATTTCTATGACATTTGATATGGTATTCGGCCACCATTTAAAACAGAATAACTTTTTTAAAATTAATCCAAACGACTTGAGTTTTTTTTGAGAAGCTAGAGGGATTAGATTGCTAAATGATGTGATTCGTCGTTTTGAAAAAAATGCATTTGGTCGAAATAGCAAAAAGAAAATAGTAAAGGGTGTGTTTTTTACCTTTTTTGTCTGTGCTCGTAATGGAAATGTAAGAAATGCCTTTTGTAAATTTAGGTAAGTTGTATACGTGCTGAAAATTTCATCAAAATCGGTTAACGTAGCTATGAGCAGTAAATAGTTAAAGTTGGTGAAAGTCACAGTTTTCGGCCGAAAATTGCCAAAATGTGTAATTTTCACCAACTTTAACTGTTTATAGCTTATAGCTGCGTTAACCGATTTTGATGAAATTTTCAGCACGTATACAACTTACCTAAATCTACAAAAGGCATTTCTTACATTTTCATTACGAGCACAGACAAAAAAGTTGAAAAACATGACATTTACTATTTTTTTCGCTATTCCGGCCAATTGCAAGTTTTTTTCAAAACGATGAATCACATCACTTAGCAAACTAATCCTTCTAGCTTCTCAAAAAAACTCAAGTCATTTGGACTAATTTTAAACAAGTTATTCTGTTTTAAAGGGTGGCCGAATACTTTTACACGCCACTGTATGTACTTCATGTCGCATATTTGGTGTGGTTTCTAAATATCAAACTTGCAGTAGCTTTACAATTGTACTGTTGGATGCAAGAAGGGCCTCAGTGGCAAAAGTCAGTTTCGAGAAAAGTATCTGTAAATATTAAGAAGTTAGATATTTTTTATACATAGTGAAGTTGTTGCAAAACTGTCTATACCTAGGTAATATTTAAAAATTTGATACGTCTTCTTTGTAGTTGCATTATTTTCAAATCGGAATTATGTAATAAAGTAATCAGTGAAATCAATTTTAATTATCGCCCTCTCAGGCCCTTCTTGCATAAAATGGAGCAATGTAGAATATAGTGTTAATTTTTAATATTATTTTTTATTATTTATTTAATATTTGCATAATATTTGAAAAAATATAGCCATTATGTCAAGATCGATTCACAAAATTGACCATAGCTCTGTCAATTTTAAAGATTCGGAAATGAAATTTAGAGGGCATATGCAGAAAAGAACGAGGAATATAATTACGCGTTTCATGCAAAAAAGGCCCGAGTTTCCTGAGGCCGTTCTTGCATCCAACATTACAATTTTCATTTTACCATTCTAATTAAGTAGTGACTATTTCTTTTATTTTAGAACTCGAGTGGAAGATGCAAAAATTGTATCGTTGTGCACCGTTACTTAAATGGACAGTAACTACTTAATTACTTCGCATTATGTCCCGAATTAATCATTATTAGTCTCGTGTTTACACAATATTCCTCTTATCTCGCTTGTAATTTCTTAATGGTTATTCATCGCACGTATATAATTTAACTTCGTTTTTTGTAAGTGTTATGGGCCAACTCGCGAACGTAAATCGTGCAAGTATTACAGCATTCTTGGAATGCTTGGACGTCATAAGTATCTCACTCAACGAAAATTTATAGGATATTCAGGGATGATAAATCGGTTTCTAGCGTACAAGGGAAAGTACTTATACGCTAATCAGTCCATCGCGGGCATTAAAGTCCTGGTCGTTTAATGCAGCGGAGGGGAGAAAAATTTGGATATTGCTATTAAGGAGGGATAACGATAATTTCGTCTTATTGCTGGTAAGAATTTACGGGAGAACTTGCTTCACCGACAGCATCCTTTTGTCACGTACCTATCTCGCGGCGATTTCGTTCGGCTTTGCGTAAGTTCGCTGGTTCTACCGCGCTATTTTCTTGCTGCCTCTTCTATCTGCCCCTCGAACTGCATTCCACCACTCCAAACTTGTATAATGATCATTACTCTTTGCGTATAATTTAAGCAACGCGAAAGTTAAATGAATTGCGGTATGTAAATCGCTGGAATCTAAAAGTTACTTTGAACCTTTGAAGTAGGAATATATGGAAGTATAAAGTAGCGTTCATGAAATGCAGAATTGTGTCACGTATTAGTGTAATCTGAAACGAACGATATTTTTTATTTTGGAATATGCAATATGAAGTGTAGAACACTGTGGATGTAGTATAGAAGTCTAAAACTCAGTTCAACTATAAGCTGTTTTATTTCGAGATTTTAAAAGCCGTACATTCGTGTCTGCACGAACATTTTGAGCAAACAGATGTAAAAGACCGTCGGAAATTTTTACAAAGCGGCGCATTAGAGCCTGGAGAGCCCTCTAGATCCCCGAAGAGGGAAACCGAGTTGGAGGAACGTCGACTCGAGTTGAGGTTGATTTCGAGTGCGTACATTTGGCGGCAGTTTTGTTCATTCGAGTCTCCTGAGAATGCAGGATGTCCTTTGGACCATTGAGAATGGATAGGATCGTCTCGATCTCTTTCTAAAGTAGGTACTTTAGAGAGTACTGTCAATGCGGAAGGGTTAAGCAAAGCATGAAGTATCGAGAACCTTTAAGTGTACTCAAGGAAAACTTCTCGATCCTGCAAATAAGATATGGGAAATGCAAAATGTAGAATAGAATATCAATTTTACCGAGGAAAATATTCTTCTGGTGTAAACTCCAGTATTCAGAAAAAAATATTAGATTTAATACAATCTTTAACCGTACACTTTGACTTAAAATTTTGCTATCACAATGTACAATGCAAAACTCTTCTCAACTAAATACTACTGTAGTTTCAGTTTTCAATATTCGTCTTTGATATTCACCTCATCTTCACTCGCAACTTTATATTCCCTTATAGTCTACCAAGGGAACACCGCGAACCCGCATTCACCGATTGGAACGCAACTTTGTGGGTTTATAGAGTGACTCAAGACAAGAACAACGGTGTGTTTCATTCCGGCCCTATCGCCCTTTAAGGAGGTGAAAACTAACCTCAAAGTCAAATAGGCATTTCCACATTTTCGCGTATAACTCCTAAACTACAACAGACAGAAAAAAATGTTTCGAACAAAAGTTTAAAGGTGCAATGAGCACTGCAAACTTGCGTCAACAAAATTTTGAAAAAAAAATTTTTTTTTCGCGCAGGTATTTTTTTTTAAACTCTTTTCGAAATTTTGACGCAAGTTTGCAGTGTTCATTGCACCATTAATCTTGTGTTCGAAACATTTTTTTCTGTTTGTTGTAGTTTGGGAGTTATACGCGAAAAAAGTAAAAGTGCCTACTTGACTTTGAGGTTAGTTTTCACCCTCTTAAAGGGCGATAGGGCCCGAATGAAACACACCGTTGTTCTCGTCTTGAGTCACTCTATAAACTCAGAATGTTGCGTTCCAATCGGTGAGTGCGGGTTCGCAGTGTTCCCTTGTAAGTAGTAGGGTAGACCGGGGGCGATAGTAACACGATTGTAACACGTTAAATATCTTAGAAAATATGATAGATATTAACACAAATTTTGTATATATGATGAAGAATGACATTTGGAATACACACATCCATGTCCTAGCAGTATAGATACACAATAGACATGTATAGTGAAGAAAATAACTTTTCGATACCCTAAAGTAACTTTTTCTTACCGATTTAAAATTGTAATATAAATACTCCCTTTGCAAGTACGTGTTTTTTCTTTTTTTTTTTAATATTTAATCTGGCCATTTTAAAAATAATACTGATCGTTAGTTATAACTTTTAAGTGTCTCGTTAATCAAAATTTATAATTCAAGTTCAAAAGCCTGGCTGGGGTCGATTGTAACATCGGCAGTCGGGGTCGGTTGTACCGCGACAGAGCCAAATAGTGACAAAGAAGATGAATAATATTGTCTTGTTTGCATGGAATAATATAGCACAGCACAAGCAGACAAATGAAAAATGGGTGCAATGTACTGAATGTAAGGATTGATCACATGAAGAATGTACCAGCCAAAACGTTTTCTATTTCCGCCACAATTGCGATACCGCATAATTGGTTATAAATTTTACTTTTTTTCATTTACTATTATAATTAAAATCAATAAATATTTTAATTTTGTAAAGTTAAATTTGTGCTACTATCGACTTCATGCAGTGTTACAACCGACCCAGGGTCAGGGACGGTTGTAACACTTTGTCCGGTTCTCATTTTTTATTAATAACCTGGATATTACTTGACAAACAGCGAAGCTGTTGTGGCTCAATAAGTGTCAGATAAGTAAGTAACATTTTCGTATAAAAACTTTTGTTGTAACTTTAATAGTTTTTGCATAATCGTATTCCAAAGTCAAAGTGTTACTACCGCCCCCGGTCTACCCTACCTCCACTCTCACTAGGCACCTACCATAATATTTAGATTCTATAACGTTCCACACTACACTATCCCATACCTATATTCCACACTATTCTATATTACATATCTATATTCACCACTACTCTATATCCCATATCTTCATTAAACACTACTCCATATTCCATATCTCTATTTTCTCATCGAACGAGAATAGTCGCCAAGTAATCTCATAATCAAAAATACCTTGCACCTCCTCCACACCTCTAATTTCCATCTTCTATTCCATCCTCCCCTCACCCTTGCCCCCCCCCCCCCGCCCAAACTATGCGCGCAGAACCCGCGACTTTCCCGCCGCGCCTGCGCCAACGTGCTCGAGTAGAAATCTGTTCGTCCTCGCGGCCTCATCTTTCTCCGTTCGATGGCTTAATTGACTTGGGCCCGATGGGGGCCAGTCCCGACGGGCACGGAAGCGCGGGACGTTTTAATTTCCAAAGCACCGTGGAGAATGTGAAATGGAGTTTCAGCGGCCAGAAACCGGCTGGCGGAGGCTGGACGCGAGCGCGCGGTTAACCGACATGATGCTTCAGAATCGCGAAGGGCCCTCGAACGCGCGAACGTGGAACGATTTCCCGCGGACAAGTCCACTCCGCGTGCCAGCCTTCTCTTCGTCTCTCATTTGTCGCATTTGCAACGCCTTATGGCCGAGCACACTTGACCGCGTATGTCGACCACGACTCTCGGCGAACCGAGGTCGAGCTTCGCGGCCAGAGATTTTCTTCACTGAGCCGGCCGCAGGGTGATCCACTTTTGGTTCTTGCTACTTTCGGCTCGAACGATCTCCCGATGCCACTTATAACGACGTCGATTCGTGGAACTTACGTTCCGCTGTCCAATTAGCTCCTGTTCGGCGGATGCGGGGTCAATTCTGACCCATCCTGCACATTTATGAAGCTACTCACGTGATTTATTATCCGCTAGTGTCACCTCTTTGAAAATATGGAGAGCTTGGATCATAAAAAAATCGCAATTTAATATCCAAATTCTTCTGAAGTGTATATGTTTCAAAGTCCTGGCTTTGGGACTGTAGAACCTTGTAGCGAGTGGCAAAAAACACATCCGACAACTGTTACCATCGAAGGTATCGATTTACAAACCACTCGGGTGGGTATCAAGAACTGTTATACATATATCTGTTTCAACCACAATACCACTGCCGTTTCGACTGTTCCCCAGGGCTTGGGACTTGCCTCTATGAGTGTTACAAATCCCAGGATCAAGTCCTCAGGACGGGAACTTGCCAACTTCAAATCTCTGGGGTGTGCAAAAACTCGATCAAAAAAGTGTACCTACATTTGGTGGTTAGCATCTTCAGAGATACCTCTTTGCAAACCACTCGACTAGGTTTCGGTCGCACTCGCTACATCTCCGCAAAGTACACACTCTTAGCAGCTTCAGCTAGGCGCAACGTCGACTGGTGTGTTTCTAAGGTTGAACGCATTCCATTTGAATGGCCGGGCGCGAACAGTCGCAACGCTGGTCTCGTGCAGTAGAGAGACTGGGCACTTGGACACGTGAGGTATATACGCATGTAAAGCAGACCGTGGCTGGGAACACACGCGATCTCGTCCGTCACGACACGTAGCGCGGTAACCGGGAAATCGTCGATCCGCTGGTGAAGCCTGAAATTACTAGATCGTAAAGGTAACTCGGTACCAGCACGACGGAGGCAGTAAGTGCTCTAAATTCACTTACGAGGCCTAGCGTAACGGCGCAAGATCATTGAGCGGATGGACAAGAACGCCGGCGCACGAACAAGCTTCCCCTAGAACGAAAACCATCGGGCCTTGTGCACGCATCCGTGAACACGGGACAGAGAATGTTCTTCTGGCGGGCTTGGGCTTAAACCTTCGCGCTGCGACTTGTTCGATCGTGAATCGATCAGAGGTGTCTTTGTCCGAAGATGCGCTTGTCAACTGCAGGGCTTGTGGTAGGATAGGAAATAATAGAGTAGTATCAGCTTACCAGTAAGTAATTTATTAGGAGCTACGATTTCTTGTGCTTCTATTACAAAGTTTCAAGTATGATGTGCTCCATGGATGAATACTGGGGACCAGAATTGGGCATTAGTCGAATGATCTCGGATACAAATTTATTCGTTAATTTCGAATAACTTCATTCAAAGATTATTCGAATAAATTTTTATTCAAATAATGCCCAACTCTGCTTGGGAGTGCGAAGGCTCGAACTAGGAGATCCTACCGCGTCCATGTAGTAACCAAAGCATTTCACTGAGCATTTATCAAAAATATTCAAACGTAAATTGAGTACCTAACATCTGAATGTCAATAAGAATTCGGTTTTTTACCTTGATTAAAATTTCTAAATTCTATCCACTGGAGAAGAGAAATACAGACCAAAATTGTATTAATCAAGCTATCGTTTCAAAATCAAATCAATGGATCGTCGACTTCCAGAACTACGTCCACCAACATTGTGCTGCTCGATCCAAGGACCAATTCTTTCCTACAGTCTCTCCCTCCCCCAAATTAAATACACCTAAAGTGGCTGCTTCTTACAAAGCCAATCAGGCTAAGAGCCTCGTTCCACCGATACGATTAAAGAACAGGACAGCCGAAAGAAAACAAGCGGCAAGCAAGAAGGTAAATAGACCATCGGCTCGATCCTGCTCAGCTTCCTTCTTGCCGAGCAAAAAGGGCGATCGATCGGCGGTGCCCAGGCACGTCCAGCGCAGCGGCCTTGCCAATCGGCCGTGGTGCACGAAACTGCGGGACGATAAGAAACACGATCTAAACGATGTGTAATCGTTAACTAATGCGAAACGAAACGGGGCCCGATACCTTATAAATCGCCGTTGCCGTGCACCGAACACGCGAGATCGGCCTGGGGATCGTGAATTCTTTATTGATCGTCGGCCGCCTCGCTCGCGCTAGGCCCTCCATAAATTGCTTCTGTAAATAGGGTTCAGAGAAATTGTTGTATCTAGCGTGCACTTAATCGTTCGCGTAGCGAAAGTGCAAGTACGCGGCAACGATCGCTCGGTGTAGAGTTTCGTTCGCCTTAATCGGTATTCGAAACCCGATTCGCCTGTAAGGGAAGAGGATATATGGGAATCGCGACGCCGCGAGTTGCATCCTGCGTCGGCTTTCTAGCTGGAGCATTCGATTTGGATTTTTCTCTTCCTTTTTCTTGCTTTTGTGAGACTGACTGGCGATGACAGAGGCTTGCCCGCATTTCATTTGCAAGGTATTTGGCGCGTTATGGGTATGAGACAAAGGAAGGGGAGTTATATGAGCCGTTGCTTTTGAAAGTGATATAAGTCCATTTATTCATACGTTGAGATATTTAAGGGCTTGCGTTTGAATCAACTTAATATTCGCATTCGTTAATCAATTCGGGTAATGTTCCTAAAACTATAAACTTGTTAAATTTTATTATGGAATAATAGGGGAGAGTTGCCTATATCGTACCACTTAAGACATTTTACGTTATATTTCATATTTGGTACTAATTTGAACGCAAATGACTATTGGATATTGTAGCTTGATCTTTTAGGCACCTACTATTATATGCTTAACCTTTTGTTCGGAACAAATTAATTTGTTATTAATCTTTTCGTCACATACTGTAAAAGGTACGATTTAGGCAACCGGTCTCCTAAATCGTACCCCTCGGTTTCCAAAATCGTACCTCCACTAAAAATAGTAGCAATAACAAATACAGAAGAAAATATATCAACATAAAGTAATGATTATTATATAGTTATATATACATATGTATATGGATTACGCACAGGCCGCAATAATCTATGTATATGATATATGTACATAACCTATATAACATACGAGTTGTCAAATCCTACTGGTACGATTGTAGTGGTACGATTTAGGAAACATGATGAATTTATTTATAAATATCAATTTAAACTTTATAATGAATGTAATATGTACTTAAAATGAATGTAAAATATTCTACATTAAACCCACTTTTAGAAAAATACAAAAATTCAGGACAAAATTGCATTGTTTGATTTTTATCAGCTAAAATAAACTGGTAAAAAGTTACATCGATCATACCTGATTTTTTTAAATGTTTATAGCACGCGCAAAATAGGGTGTAAGCTCAAAAAGTTTTGTTTCTATTTCTTATTTCGCATTTACTTGATATTTTTATTATCAGATGTCGTTTACATTCATTAATTACTGAGAAATTGATGAGGTACGATTTAAGTGACCAGTACGATATTGGCAACTCTCCCCTAATCAATAAAAATGTTACAAAAAATAAACGATTTTTTAGCTACAAATGGACTTATACCACTTTCAATAATAACATATTATGAAAAATACAACCAATAGCAATTTTAAATTTATACTTTAATAAAAGTTGGCTTTTGTGAAATGTATTTCTTAGTGTAAAAAATAATAATTAAAACGAAGACATACGTGTCTTCATTAATTACAAGTAAACGAATAGTCGAGTTTATTAAGAAATAATTTCAGTTATATTATAATGAATTTATAACTAAACTAGTATGAAAAGTAAATTACTTTGTTAAGGTAACTAGTAATAAGAAACTTATTCATATTTCAATCTTATTTCCCCGTTACACTTAGCATAGTGAAGTATTTTTTCCAAAAAGTGGACTTATACCACTTTAAAAAAAACATTCCTGTGATAACATTTTACAGTTCAACTTTTTTTGGTTAATTTATGAGGATATTGTACACCATTAACTGTGTGATTATAAATATAAAAAGAGGATATCTATATCTGACTACAATTACCATTAACTCATTTTTTCCAAATAATGGACTTATACCACTTTCCAAAACAACGGCTCATATGTAGGTACATTAGAAGATCGGTTTTGATTCTCCACTCGGCATTGGTTACCGAGTTCGATGAGCTGAGCTCGTTTGTTTAGTAATCTGTATGGAACATTTTAGTCGATTCGGTAACTGAAATTGTGAGTTAAGATTTATGGACGCGTAAGTTAAAACTTGTCTTCTTTTCTGTCTCTATTGAATCATTAAATTTCGTGAACCAATTTGTATTTTTTTAAAAGTATATGCATCGAAATACCTATCTCCAAACAGTGTTATTTGAAAAGTCATCAAATTTTGAGAGATGTAGTCATTACCACTGCCTACTTAATTTTTAAATCCTCCATCAAATTTCTCTTCACTCACACATTCCACTCAACAAGGTAATGAATGCTTGAAAAAATCTCCCACGTCACAATCGACACATTTTTCCATAAAGATTTATTACAAACGAGATCCTGAACTTAAATCCCCCAAATTTCGTAAGCATCTTTGTTTCAAATTAACACGCCCACAGAATCGATGTTTAATCGTACTTAGATAATAATCTCCAGGGCATGGCGTTTGGATTGTAAACGATTACTTCCACCGTATTCGCAAACGTTGCACAATGTTCCTCGATGACCGCCATTATGCGGAGCCCTCGCATACACAATAATTAATACGCTCTGTCTAAAAGCACGAAATAATTTACGTAATGACGCGGCTGGTCTTTTATGATGGCGCTAATTAAACGAGGCGCTTCCTGAACGCGTACGCACGCGCGCGTTTATCGTCTTATCAATTAATTGGACCATGTTAAGTGGAACGCGAGCTTGGACGCAGAGTGACCGTAATAGAATTCGCTTATTACGCGATAACCAATTAATTTAAGGCTCACTTTTATCAAACGCACATTGAATATTCCGATGATAATTGCTCGGTAATTGAACATTTCTGATCTTGAAATAGAAGGTTAAATGAGAAGGTTGTAAACGACGACGCAGGTGGAATGTTGAGAAAAATGTAATTTCATAATAAGAACGACGAAAGAATGGAGGAAAGTATGTTTAATAATGAATACGTTCCGCTTTCGAAGAGGTTATCCGTGATTAAAAGCTTGGAAAGCGATTCATTATCGAGCAAGATATGCGCATAGAGCAAACACGCGTTGCAAAGTATAATCGAACATTATCTCTAATCATTTGTTTTTCATATAACTGTGAAACGCGCAATTTATCGTCTTTTAAAAAGATACCAGGAAACAAGCTGACGATATTAATTTAATACATGTTTCAAATATTAAACTGTACCAAGACACAGTAGAAGCCTAAGAACCTTTTCACATCAGACACTTCAGAGAAAGGTCACTGGCGCATTCACAAATTTTCAGCCTCCGCTTTTTCAAAACTAGTATCTCAACCAAATAAACATATCTGAATTATATTTCGTAAACACTTGCATTCTCACATTTCTGCATATCGCCCTTTACAACTCAATTCTTACACAATTGAGGAGTGCGAAAAGTGAAATTTTTCAGTATTTTCTTTTCAACCACGGCGATGTTCGTACTTATGATCTCAACTCTATCTTGATGAGACCTCTAGAAACTAAAATTAAATTATTCTAACACTTACAGCTTTTGCCACCGTATTCAATATAGAATTTACATATCTTTCCACTAAAAAACTAATTTTTTATTTCTTTGGCACTTACATCCTTTACCATTTCAAGTCCTCAATTCTCTTGCTTCTTACCCTTATTATACTATCACATTATACCTACCCTTATTATATCCCAAGGCAAAAATCAGTAATCTCGTATGGAAAGGCCCTAAGCATATTGGCGACCCAGAAAACGTATTCCCGAGACAGTTACAAACACTATCGGTAGCCGTGGTCGAGTGAAAGCGAGCGTGTCGCTGCTCATCTATTACTCTTTCTGCCAGGCTCGTGATTTGTTGAACTTTCACGTCCTCGCTCGTGTGCAAGCGTATTCAAGTGCAACACGTTCGACCACTGCAGAAGCTCGTGGTGGACTTTGCGTCGCGTGGCGAGCGCGGCCAGGAATGCATCATTAAACAAACAGGCCCTGCGGACGGGGAAAATGCGATTCACAAATATACACCACTGTGGTGCAGTCGTCTGTATCACTGTTTTCACCTTCCACGTTTTTTTACCCCCGGCGCAGCTTCATTTGCGGTCGCTCCAATTGTGGTTTCGGAGAAATTGGTTCCACTCGTTGGCCAGGGAACAAGGGGGAGATGCAATGGTGGTTAGACGAAAGTTTAAAATGATACTTTGCTACGCGTCTACCAGCCGACTTTAATATCAAGTCTGTTTGCCACGTTGGTAGCAATAGTTTGCTTTGGGCCAGGGCCGGCCACCCGGGGAAAAATGAAGGAAAGAGAAAATAAAAGAGAAATTTTCGTTTCATTGAAATTAATTTAATTTTATAAACTGACTTGAATTTCATGTTCTAAACACGCCACAGTTAAGGGGTAATGCCACTGTAGAGCCCGGAAAGGCAGCCTGATTTTGAGAATTTTTTTATGCGAGTATAGTGAATGGAATACAACATTTGTTTAAAGGCCTTTATTCTACATACCTTGAAGTATGATCACAATTTTTTTTAAATTTTTTTAATACAAAATGACGACGCCACAGCTCAGCAAAAGAAGCTTTTTCTGAAAAACAGTGTTCCGCGACTGGGAAAGGTTTCTCCTTCAATTTTTAACCTAGAAAAAAAAACCGAAAATTTTTGAGTCCTATATAAGATTATCTCGGGAAGTACACGAAGAAATTAAAAAATACTGATTTTTGTAAGAATGGTGCGTGATTGAACAAAACACGGAACTGCCACAACCTCGAAATTGTTGAGACGTTTTGTTCAATCGCGTACCGTTCATACAAAAAACAGTATTTTTTAATTTCCTCGTGTTTAACGTCCCGAGATAATCTTATATAGAACTCAACAATTTTTGATTTTTTGTTCTAGGTCAAAAATTGAAGAAGAAATCTTTCCGGCCGCGGAACACTGTTTTTCAGAAGAAGCTTCGTTTGTTCAGCTGTGGCGTCGCCATTTTGTATTAAAAAAATTAAACAAAAAATTGGAATCATACTTCAAGGTATTTACAATAAAGGCCTTCAAACAGATTTTGTATTCCATTCACTATACTCGCTTAAAAAATTCTCAAAATCAGGCTGCTTTTCCGGGCTCTACAGTGGCATTACCCTTTAATTGCGGTTGTGGTGACCATACCATGGTACCCGAGGGTTGTTAGAAAAGAAATTAGAATATAATTTCTAATATAATAATATAATAATCTAATATTATTAATGATATGTCAATAAGAATCTTTTTCCGTGAAAAGAAATTATGCATTTTTTATCCTTCAGAAATTGTTTAGGGCCCCATAATATATCTTGCAGACGGACCCCTGTATAGAGAAGGTCGGCCCTGCTTTGTGGAATAGGTGTACCTAGCAATAGTGAAGTTTGTGTGCGTTAAGCGAAGGGAATGGAAACAAAGGAGTCCATAGGAGATGTCTGATTCGCAATCCAGGAGTGACACTTGCCAGAGCTTCAGTCTAATCATCCCCGTCTCCACAGAATTAGCAATTTCACACTGACAGTAGAAACCTGCCAGATCTTGAATCTAATCATCCCCATCTTCACAGAGTTACCAATTTCACTTGCAGAGCTTCCGCCTATTTAAATATACTTTCTTGGAGATCTCGCTATTACTTGCCAAGCCTATTACATAAGTATACGAGACTAATCATATTGGTCCGCAATTAGCTCGCGCAGAAAATAACCAGGAAATAATCCAGGATGTCCCCTATCCAAGGCAACGACTTCAACCGTATGAAAGACGGTCGAGGGGCTCGCCTAACAACGAGGTGTCGCCGAAATGTAAAAACTCTCGGACCCCACCCTGCTCGTAACTCTTGCCGGTAATGATACGTTGTCCACCTAATTGCCACGGCCAAGAAATTAGAAGGGAAAGGCAAATGGCAATCCGAATGTAGCTTACTCGAAAGTCGGCTAGGTCTACGTGTGCACCCGTTGCTCTTTTCAGGAACGTCGATCGAGCATCAATCAGGGGAGCCAGCGTGGTGCTCGTTAGTAGAAGGCATGGTACACGGGTGGAACAAAGTCCAGGGGAGCCGAGCCGAGTCATAAGTCACGGAGCAAATGACGTTTCGCTTTTAATGTAGGTCGATAACGCGGCCGAGGAGCTTGGCTTTCCGTGCTTCCGACAAGCCACGCTCGCTTCCAAGATGTATCGATCGGTGGACAGTTACTTCTTTTTCCTCCGCGGATGATGAAGTGGACGTGTCTGGGCCTGGAATGTCGGCTTTGACATAATATGGTTGATTAGCGTTGCTTGCCGCTGGCTCGAGATTTTGTCGGCCACGTCCTTTACTGAATTGCCTTGTTTCGCTTATACAAACGTAATTCGGTGGATGGTAGAGCCTCGTTTCTTAATGACATGCGTGGTGGGAGCAGAGTTGGGCATTAACTGAATAAAAAATTATTTGAATAACTTAATTTATGTTATTAATAAGTTCATTTTTTTATTCGTCGAGCGTTTCAACTTCCGCGTCGAATACATTTTTCAACTTTAACTGCAACTTATCCTTTATTCAACACATGAGTAATTTTTTTTTTTTAACTTTTATTTGTTATTCGAAATTTTTATTTAAAAAAAAAAATTGCCCATTTCTGGGTGGGAGAGAAGTCGGTGACCTGGGACCTTGGGAAGAAAATTAGAATTGACGATTTAAATTTCGAGACGTATAGTGTATTAGTCGCTGTATTTAGAGAAGGTAGAGCTTATTATTCCAGCTTAAAGAAAAGTGGAGTTCGTTTAATTTTCTTCAAATTTCAAGGTAGATCCTTTCCTAGAGGGAAACGAAATTCCTAAGTGGAACCTGAAAAGGAATTACAAGATTCGAAAAAATTTAGTTTCTAAATTTAATATACGATTAACTGTTCGACGTTACTTATCGCGTTTTAGACGCGATAAATAACGCGCCTCTAACAGACCGCATTTCGAAGACTGTAAATTTCATTAAGCGACAGCGAGAAGATAATACGGGCCATATGCCAATTCGTTTCGCGCATTCGAAATGCCACTCGACGCCTTTTAAGGGCATTATTACGCCACACCGCGATTCTCAGCGCACCTTGGTTCATTGTATGTACAAGCTCGTGTCTATTGTGTCATAGGGCGCTGGTAACTAGCAATCGCGTGTGGGAAAGAGGAAAAATAGCAACGACAGAAATAGGCCGCACTATGAAGGCTAGGCACAGCCGTTGTTCGTGTCATTTTATCGGCGAGTTGTCTCAGAAACACTGCAGATTTCGAAATTACGGTCGTTAATTGGACGGTGTTAAGTAGCGGCTGTTAAGAGAGAAATAAACATTAAGGTTTCAACATGAGTTTGTAATTTTCACTTTAGGATATATCAGGCGCTTTAAAAAATCTTTGCGTATTTCGTAGCGCAGAGTTGTGACGTTCTAACCGTTTAAATATCAAAGTGAAATTCGTGTGAATTTATTTTTCTCCTCGCGAACCTATTTCTGTTCCATAGATACAATTTTTATTCCATTTTAGTATTTATATTTGTTAATTATTTCGTATTAATTGTTCTATATGTGTTTTTCGATATATCTGGAAGATAGGATTGATTATACAGCAGCACATTAAATATTTTGAAATAAAAAAAGTATATTGAGTGTAGCGGGATTTGAACACGCGACGGCGCTGAGGCCGCTCGTCGCTGCACTCGAGTGCGTCGCGAGAGATATTATCGACAATTGCGTAGTGTATAATTAGATTTTTAACTTGATTAATGGTGTCGATGGATGAGTGAGTAAGTGCAAAAGAATTTTTGTCAGAAGTGGGATTCGAACCCACGCCCTCAGAGAGGACCAGAAGCCTCGTTATGGACCCGTTGAACGGGCAAGGTATCACCTTGAGTCTGGCGCCTTAGACCGCTCGGCCATCCTGACATTGTAGAATCGTAAGTCTAAATTCATAATGACAAGGTACACACTACATATAGTTTTAAATATACCACAAATGAAAACACTCGTGTTATACGTTGTGATCATTAATGAAATAATTAAAAAAAATTATTTAAAAATATCTTTGCTTTCAATTTTCTATATACGTCAAAATTACTAATAGTGATTTATACGTATGTACATATATCACCCCAAAACTTTAATGGTTCACATCCTACTGCGAAGAAATATATTATCATTCGTGCATTTATTATTACGGAAACAAGTATTGCGATGTGTTTGGTAAAAAAGTAATGAAGGGTGAGGGACCTTAATTTTAATTTTATTTTAGCGCGCAGAGTCTTGCGCAAACACTGCAATCGCAGAAATCAATCTAAGGTCGTGACGTTCAAATAACTCAAATAATATCCGTGCACACGTGTCTCGCTGATCAATCTCTTCGCGCATGAAATAAATTAGCCACCGGTTTGTCTCTTCGAGAACTCGATTTCGCGGAACTCCGTTAATATACGAGCCATCGATGCGTAGTAACGGAGTCGAATAAAGTTAAAGTCCAACTCTTTATCGATTAACATTATAAGATTTTTGTTTCGAAGGTAGTCAACACGAAGGAAAGGAAACTAATTTCATAATTAGTCGAAGTCGTTCAGTAACGCTGAAGTAGCATCAGGAAACAAACAGAAATTCGATAGTTCGTTTCAGGCATTAGTTCTAACCCATCACTACCAATTCCACTCGTTCTAATTCATTCTTATCTGGTCCCGGGACCCCAACTTCGTTCCCTCCATCGATCTGTCCCAAAAAGAAGAACGTACGAAAGGGGACAAGGGGCAGGGACACTATAAATGGCTCATTGCCATGGATCCACCCATATACGAGGGTCGTTCAGAAAGTAAGTTTAACGGTCTAATTACGCTGTGAAAGAGTAGTCAAAACACAAAACAAGGTCATTTTTGAAATTTTCAGACAATCTTTTATTTTTCGACATAATCGCCACATCTTTCGATACATTTCGTATAACGAGTAACAAGTTTTTTAATTCCTAAGTCGAAATGATTTTCTTCCAGTTTTTTGAAGTACTGTGTCACGGCGTCTGAGATCCCTTGCGTCGAATCGAATCGCTAGCCCCCAAACGCTTCCTTCATCACGAGGAATGGGTGATAGTCGCTTGGGGCGAGGTCAGGCGAGTAGGGGGGATGCCCGAAAATTTCCCATTTAAATTTCTTCAATTTTTCCTGGGTCACACGAGCCAAATGCGGACGAGCATTATCGTGAATCAAAAAGACTTTTCGACTCAATAAACCTGGCCTTTTGTTCTTTATTGCGACTCTCAAGCGATTCAGCACGTCACAGTAGTATGCCGCGTTGATAGTCTTACTTTTTTCGAGATAATCAATTAACAAAACACCGCGATAATCCCAAAGCACAGTCGCCAGAACCTTTCAGGAAGAGAATGTCGTTTTGTATTTTTTGGGGGGTCGGCCGCCTTTCTCTACCCATTGCATCGACGATCGTTTCGATTCAGGCGTATAGTGGTACACCCAAGTTTCGTCTCCAGTTACGACGCGGTGCAGCAGTGATTCCCCTTCCTCCTCATACGCATTAAGAAATGAACGAGCGGCGTTCATGCGTTGTGTTTTGTGCTGTTCAGTGAGAAGACGAGGCACCCATCGCGCGCTCACTTTACTCAGTTGAAGTTCGTCGTGAATGATGGTTCGAATGGAAGATCGACTACATTCGCCTCTACTTCGGAGTTTTTCGGCCAACTCGTCCAGGGTATACCGCCCATCTTCCTCAATCAGCTGTTTCACAAGCGCGACGTTCTCTTCGTTGACTGTGTGCGCTGGTCGTCCTTCGCGCTCTTCGTCGTGCAACTCTTTGCGGCCATTTAGGAACGCTGTTCGCCAACGCGTAACCATCTGCAGGCTCACGCATTTATCGCCGTAAACAGAACATAATTCTCGATAAATTTCTGTGGCAGTGAAGTTTTTACCGGTGAAAAAACGTATCATACTTCGCGATTCACATTTGGACGCAAATTTTAACGGAATCTCCATGATAAAATGTTATAAAACACGCAACAATCGACCGACCAGACTCTACGACCCACGAAACTGATCAGAATAGATGAGAGAACACGTCCCTAAAATTTCGTAGTTCTACCTTCTCACCAAGCGCAGCGCTAGCATCGTTAAACTTACTTTCTGAACGACCCTCGTATAACCCTGAATTCAAGTGTAGTATCTGCTTCATTCGTCTCTAAATACCTTTTCATTCCATTATATTACTTTAGAACCAACATTTCAACCACACAATTGATCTCTTCTTACAAAATATCTTCCTTCTCCCAAAAATCCACCGTGTAGTAACTACAGAAGCGATGTCCGGTAGCTGCAGTAGCATTTGCAAGAGACTATGTTTTGCAGAAGCAAACTGACTTTCAATGGGGCAAGACGCCGTACTATATAGATGCATACACAGCAGATCATGATCATAAAGTCCCAAGACCCCTCACTGTTAGACCTCGTTTCCTCCAGGTCAACGTGTCTGCTATAATAGATTCCACTTGAAAAGAAAGATCAGTGGACTTCCTAGAAACGTTCTACGCGGAGATGACATTGGTCGAATCATCCGACACTGGCGTTAGGTAGAACCGGTTAAATCAAGAGCACTAGGAGCCACCCACAAGTCCGACAGTGGCGTGGGAGCAGCGGAGCTGCCAGTTGGAGCGCCATATTTTGAGATGATTATACGAGGGTGGTTATAATAGAGATTATCTAGATTCTAGCCCACCGAAATGCTCGTATCGAAGATACGCGTGTCATTATGGGCACCTAGATGACTTTGGTCCACAAACATGAGTCTAATTTACTTTTACTAATTTTATAAGGGTGAGTTAACTTTATTAAGTTGGGGTGACATCCGGACGTATTAACCCTAGACCGACACTGCAAAGTGGAGGAAAAATTGAGTTTCATATATTCAGATACCTTTACGAAAGATTCCATTATCCAGTTGGAGGTATTAGTTTTCGATTCTCCTCATGGGCGTTCGCAGGGGGGGGGGGGCAAAAGGGGCAGTTGCCCCCCCTGGCTTTTGAAAAAAATCGCTTATTTTTCAAAACTGATCTTTATTAAGTTTATACTAAAAAATGGAATATTTTTAAATTTCGGTTTTAAATTTTTAATTAAATTGGCACTATAAAATGGGTTTATATTTTTCTTTACTATCATCCCAAAGTTGCCCCCCCCCCCCCCCGGAGAAAAGTCTCCGAACGCCCCTGATTCTCCTTAAAGTATTTAGAATTTTTTTTGTGAAATCCTTCGATACTTAAAACGCCTGCGGGGTTCAAAGAATGTTCAGGATTCTTGATAAAATATTTCATCATTCGGGAGAAAATATCTCACGATTTACCAGAATTTAAGAGAAACTTTTCGTTACCGATTGCACAGTGAGTTAAAATTCTATTCTTACTGACTCTACTCGTAGCTACCACTATCGAACCAATTTTTCACAAGCTATCTCATTAATGCCTCCAAATGGAATATATCTACATATACAGTGAAACATTTATGAGATCCCGGCCTGTGAATCTCGATCCCTTCGAGAAAAAAACGAAGCGACTCCGTTTCGCGGGACTGTAATTGAAAACAAGTCCCCGCGCGGCGACGCGAACGAATTAATCCCCGTCGATTTTTGCCTGCGCGCCGCGGAGGACTGGTTTCGCGAAACGATCGCTGTGATTGCAATTTATTAGCAACGTTTACTGCGGGGTGACGATTCCCGGAGTGAAAGTGCGACAAACCGTCCGCGAAAAACGCTGTCGCTGCGTACACCGGGCATCGCAGCCGGGATAATTAGCCGTGAAAGTGTATCGGCAAAAAGCGCTCGCTGAGAGAAAGAAGAGGAACCTGTCCATTTTTCCACGGTGCGCGGCGGTGGTGATCACGTTATCAATCTTCCAACTGCCACCGGGGCCGAGGAGAAATCGCCGTGGCTGGCGGAAAAACTGTCTCTAGCCGTGTCGTCGATACCCGATACCTGTAAAACCGCGTCGTACCTTTATCCAATTAAGTTGACACGCATTTCAACGTTGTCACGGAGACACGGTGGTATTTTACGCCAGCGTGGCCCAGATTTCTCTGCGCGCTTTATATGGGGAAAAACGTGCCCCACGATCCGTAGGGCCTCCACTTAACTACGCTAACATTTCCGCGGCGGTTGACATTTCTGCCCGACGGCGGGTGCCGAAAGGTTAGGGAAGGAAAAAGGATTAGAGGCGAGGGAGTCGGGAGCTGCAATTTGTGGGAGCTGGGGAGGGTTCGGTTAACACATTCGAGAATTTTCACGAAGCTTGAGGTATCAGTTTTAGAGTGATGCACACGGTACTCTAGAAATGAGGCGTCAATATTACTTAACCTTCGGAAGACGAATGGTGGATATGGTCGCGTGAGACGAATGCAGGGTCAGTTTGACCCATAGCAACATTTCTATTGTACACGGGTTGCACAAAAAAATTAAATATAAGTTGAATTAAATAATTAAAATTTCTAAAATGAACTAAAATTTATTAATAAAGAAATACATAAAAAAAAACATTATTTATGTACATTTGATACATAAAATAGGTGTACCTCCTGTATGATTTTTACAAATAATGTTACTGCAATTTAGGCATCTTATACTATATTTTGCCATTGCCAACATAAATACAACATCGTAATAGACTTTGTCAGAGTTGGATCAAAATGACCCTGCATTCGTTGTACGAGGGTTAACAGGATAATACAATTATTCACAAAATTTCTATTCTTCCTCCAACTTTTTCTTTAAATAGGTACATAGGTATTTAATTGTGCTCTCGATTCCGTAGCAGTATTAATTGATCTCACAATTTTTCTATAAAATTCGTATCAGTTCGTTATCGAAGGGGGTGTGAGTACACTTCTTATATCTAAAATCTGTAGCGCCCTCAGGATTTAATCTTGAGGGGAGCCGAGTTGAAGGGATAAAAATATTTTTAATGCAAATTCAATCAAATTCGTTAGGTGATTATACAAATTTAATTAAAGAATAAAAATCGAGTGTTCTTTTCTTTTTACAACGCTCTTGAATTACTTCAGTCGTGGTTACCCCTTAGTATTATGATTTTTTCATTTTACCCAGAAAAATTCGTATCGTTGCATTTTTGCCCACACTTCGTCGCAAAAATAAGCAAACAATTCTTAGTGTAATTTTTATTTCAAATAATTTTTTGCCCATCTCTGTGTTACACTATGATACTAAGGGTTACATTAATCTCCTTTTACCTTTTTCTTTGGGGGTGCCTGGGTCCCTTGACCCCCTCTGGGTGCGCCACAGTCTAAACTCGTCTATATAATACTAAACCGTGAACTACCACACCCCCCCCCCCCCCCCCGCATAAATTTCGTGCAGCTTCCCTCCCTCAGTTCGTCGAATGCCGAAGAAAAGTGCCAGAGCGAACGCGTCCACGTGGACTTCCAGCCCGAGGGTATCTAATATCGTGTAGTACCTACTACTAATCCGTGAACAACCACCCCCTGCATCAATTTCGTCCGGCTTCGCTCTGCCAGTCCGTCCAGTGCCGAAGAAAACTGCAAGGGCGAGCGCGTTCACGTGGCTATCCAGCTCGAGGAGGCGCAAGAAAAAGAGTGTGTGCCTCTTCCTGCACCGTGACCGACACGGAATGTCGAGATCTCGCAGCTCTTGGCGATCAAACGGATGAGCGAATCTGCAGCCCCGAGCTGCGACTAGAATGCAGCCGCGTGCAGTGTATGCAAAGATGTTATGCGCTCTTGCGTCGGCCATGGCTATACTTACGGCCGGCGTTACACGAGACGCCGGCAGAGGTGAACAAACTCTCTAGTCTGTTTAATATTGCAATATGTATCCGTCTATATTCAGCTGCGCTTGTTTCATTGCAAATAACTCCGTGGCTAATGGAAACTGGCTTTCCAGAGCTATTCTGCGCCGGCATTTGGAAGTAATGAAAAAATTGACGCTGGAAATAGTTGCAGTCTCCGTTACGTACGATAAGGAAAACTCTTCGAATGACATGTCGTATGTAATAAAAGCGATAAAGAGCAATTACCAGCATCGTAGTTTGACCTACCACGGAAAAATGGCGGCTGGGACTTATTACCCGCAGTTACTTTATATTTATTTATGGAGAAGTGTTAAACATTGTGATTATCTGAAGTAAAAAATATATTCCATATGAAATTTGTAGTTGTTCGTTTTAAGTGAAGAATTTAGTGTTTGGAGAGTGGGAAGGGGAGGGTGGGATATTTAGTTGTTTGATTGAGTATCTGGAAACTTGGAATATATAATTCTCTTGTATAAAGGGAATATTAATCGTTTGTATCTGTTATTATTATTTTGAGGACGATTCAATGGTTAAATTTGTCAATTTAATTGGTGTTTTAAAATTCTTCTTCCTGCGGCATAGGGAAGGTAGTGTTAAACAATTGCAGAGGTTTCGTTGTTTGAAATACTGTTTAAAACAGTGTAACAGCTTCTGTGATTCATACAGATGCATAGAGTCACGTGTATGGCAAGATTGAGGTGTTGTATTTTTGCCAGAGGTGCTCCATTCCCGGTGGACAGTTAATTAAACGTTAGATCGTCCTTCCTTGGCCGTGAAGCTTAATTTTGCGCGCATCATACATTTTTTGCGAGGTGCGTGGTATGACAATGATACATCTGGAGCTTTCCGCGTGTCTTCGTGGAATTATTCATAGAGAAAGGAAACGAGCCGCGCCTTGATCGCAGCGACGAACGGAACTCTTAACTCGAATCATTTTTCACCTGTCATCGATCCAAATGAACCGACGAAGAACAAGTGTAAGTATATTAATGAACTAACCTTGAAATATTCAGCATTTAAAGAAAATTAAAAGAAAGTCAACGTGAATTAGCAGAAATCGGAAGAAATATATAAAATTATAGAAAATGAAAAGAAAGTCAAAGAGAATTAGCAAAAATCAGAAGAAAATAAAATTAAAGAAAATTAAAAGAAAGTCAAAGCTAATTAGCAGAAATCAGAAAAAATTTATAAACTTCTATACAATTACAAAACACCAAATTCACAGGAGCAACCCTGAAATTTTCTTCTACCCCTGCACTCATAGAATAAGTATTTCATCCTGAAATTCTCTAAAAAGGTCGAAGGTCTCAACCCATGATAGGACGTAAACGAAAGTATTTCACGTTAAAGGATTCCTTGATCCAGCTCACAAGTTTATCCAAACTCCCTAGAAGCGTGTGATCGGTATCATACGGCGCAGGAAGATATATATTCGAAGCAAGATCATTTTCAAAGATGATAACCACTTATCAGGCTGGAAATCCTGCGGCCTCACTGAGCCGTCTCGCTGCGTCCGCGAGATAATGGCCGCTCTGCTGCTGGCAACTTCTGACGTCGATTCTCTTTTTGCTC
This sequence comes from Andrena camellia, assembly GCA_029448645.1. Classification (NCBI taxonomy): domain Eukaryota; kingdom Metazoa; phylum Arthropoda; class Insecta; order Hymenoptera; family Andrenidae; genus Andrena; species Andrena camellia. The sequence goes on along the minus strand of CM055676.1, from coordinate 45,957,069 downwards.
ATAAATCGGCGGCCCCTTAGAACCTTCGATAAATTACTTTACGCCTGAATCAAGGGCTAACATCGCGGAATCCCGGGGAAACGTGTGTATACACGTTCATCGACGTTGGTCCATGGGTATCGCGTTCGACAGCCTTAATGACTCCGCCTCGCCATGTTCAACTCGAACAACAAGATCAAAACTTGAGTACCTAAATGATGTCAATCTGAGGTGAATCAGGGTAAATTCGACAGAGATTTTAAGGGGACCTTCCTGTCTAAAAGCCGATTTTTTTTTTTTTCATTTTTCGAAGGTTCAACCTTTTAGGAATACGTGTTTAAAAGGATTTGTTGAAATTCGTAAAATTTCCGAAGTTATAGGCATTTGAGTAGCGGCAAATGCATGGGTCACAACCGGCCGCTCGGCGCCACGTAAAACTTTAAACGCGCTTTTCCCGAAACAGTGTTCTCAAAATCGGTGGGACCTGTATCTCCAAAAGTTATTATCCTAATCGACTGAAACTTTTTTTATTTTGAAGAATATACTACTGGCTAGGGGGAATACCAGAAGAAATTACACAAAATTGAAAATTTATAATTTTCAAAGGCGTTGAAAGGATGAAAAATATAGGGAAAAGTGATTTCAAACTTTAAGTATCGTTATTTTCCAAAAAAATGTAATTTTTGTGATTTTTTTCTGCCCCCTCCCCCTAGCCAGAAGTATATTCTTCAAAATAAAAAAAGTTTCAGTCGAATCGGATAATAACTTTTGGAGATACAGTTCCCATCGATTTCGATCAATTTTTTGACGCCTTGACTTTAACGACTCCCCAGTGCCGTGTGCAATGATTAATTATAAAACAAAAAATATATTTCTATAATAAAAGACATCCTTAATACAATGCAAAAAGTCCCATTAAATTATATATAGTAGTTTTCCTTTAATTAATTCCTAAAGATCACCTATTTTTTTGGGCTCTAGACCGGAAGGGCCCCTTAAAGAAACTCACACCACACTATATAATGCTTCCTTGCTGGTAAACGTCTCCCGAAATCGATATTTAGAAATGAGAATCCTTGAACATATTCTATTCCCTTCAAATCGCCTCTGTAATCTTAATAGTTTTTCAACATCTCACATGAGAATTTAGTATTAACTTTTCGACTGATTTTAGTAGCTTTCTAACTCTAGAATCGATAGCCAGTTGACTGACTTCCTTATTATAGAAATCAGTATTTTAACCCTTTAGCGCCCACTGTGACATATACGTCACATCATTGTCGAACGTATAAAAAAACTCGATAAGTAGTAAATAATTTTGGGAAACTTTCCCGGAAACTTTTTGTTTATGGGTATCCGGACGCTAAAGGGTTGAGAGATGGAGAGATGGGCAAGCTTTTATGGTCGAAGTTACTCCAGAATTCTCGTGCAGAAATAAGGTTCATTATCAAGTTTCTTTCGAACTCTGCGTAACTACAGTTCAAGCATAGCACGCGACACTGTGGACTCATCTAAAGCCAAAAATACAATAGAAAGAAGTATAGGAAGCTGCGTCTGGAAAGTTCATTTCGCGCCGATTCGCCAGAGCGTATCCCCCGCATTTTTCGGGCTTGGCGTATCTGCGAGAAGCCGCGTGTAATGACGCGTAATTGCACGATCTAACCACTTGTCAATTACGTTGTTATCAGGCCCGAGACGATGGCCGGCGAGGGTAAGACTATACCCGAGATGAATCTGCATTATGCTGTTGCTTGAGCGCCTAGATCCGTCTAAACGGATACGGTGGAACTGGTTTCGACCTCACAGAACGTTTCGTTCGCGGTTCCTGGACTCTGCCTCGTCCTTAATCCGGCATGCAGATGCGTTATCCTGCGGAGGGAATCTTTCTTGGCCCTCCCCATCCCTCCTCGTCGTATTATGCGCCGGTTGGCTACCGTAAATCTGCCAGTAGGACCCACTGCTTGTCAATTATTTCGTTATCAACGCGATAAATCTCTCTGTTCGGCTGGACAATCGTCAATTGGCCGGTTATCAGGCCTGGCGAATCTGTCCGTGCCACTTGCCAGGTGTTCGTTACCTCGTTATCAGGCTAACCTACATTGATAACGGAGAAGGGAGCTGAAACGTGTCGACACGCAGCAGCGCAGAACCGATTCCTAGGAGATTCTTAGGTGGTTAGCCTTGCCTCAACGTAGTTACGATTTGGATGAAGGGGAGATAGCTCCAGGGAGGTTTCCTCGATCCACGGACACTCGAGTCAGCTTCGCAACAAGAGTTTATCGAAGATACGCGTTTTACAATTGGAATAGAACCACACCGAGCAGAATGTTCGCCGACAGAGGTTCGGCACGCTATCACATTGAGGCTTATTGACTTGCTTGGGGTTGGCTGCAAGGGTTTTTATATTAAAACTAATGGTATGGTGGTGCGTTTGTGGGGGACGAATTGAGGGAGGGAATTTATGGTCCTTTTAGGTAACAAGGTATCATCAGATAACACACTGACAAAGTGGTGGATGTCTTCGAGTCCTGGAGTTTTGGATTGCATTGGTGATAAGATGTGTAGTTATTCTGGACTGCTCTGAATGTGTTCTGGTTGAATGTTAAGGATGTATTGGACCTATTTTCAAAATGGTACCAAGTTGATGAATATTTGTGAGATCGTTCTTTCTATTCTTCCTGATGTGCTCCAAAACTTTTAAACGAATTCACTAAACGGTTGCTGAGTTATAACGATTTTAATTTTCATTGATTTTACACGTACTCTTATGGAAAGAGACGATCTTGACAGATAAATCAGCTGCAAAAATATTGAAGAAATGGTACAAATGTTTTCAATTTTTTTTTACATGTAGTATAAGGGTAGATGAAAATATCTGCCGAGTTTCAATTGTTTTCACTACACCGTTTTAAAGAAATAAATTATAATTTGAGAAAATTGTGAAATTTGGTCATTTTCACTGCCAAAAAGTTTAGCAAATAATGCTTGAGAAAGCATTTGCAAAGTGAAAAATACCTTCCTAGGATTAAAAATAAGACTCCAACTGTCGTTCGAGTTCCTTGCATCTAGATTTACTATGCGTAAGACGTAGATATTCAAGTATTTCAAATTTCATATACTTTTGTCTAATATTGTACGTCCGATACAGCCTTAAGCTTTGATGGATCTTGTGTGAATGGTGTAATTTGTTATAAGGTTCGTGAAAGTAGGTTGTTTGTAGTAGGGGTAGGTTTGAAGCTTATTAAACGATTAGTTTTTTTTTTTGTTTACATGGTCTGCCTCCAAAGGTTGAAAGTTTCTTGACGAAGTCTGTAGGGTAGGGGATGGTTTTCGTGAATTGGTAAGAATATCCTAGCCCAAGTGACGATTCTAATCTCCAGCGCCGAGCAGTCGCCAATTACCTCGTTATCAGACCGACTGTCAACCAGGTAACACGAATAATAGTAGGAGCATCGGTCGAGATAAATCCGTATCAGTTTACCGTGGCAAAGGTGCATTCGGGCAGACGTGGAGGAACTGGTTTTCTAGATAGTTCCTCCGCGTCTGAGAAGTGTGAAAGCTCCTTCAGAGATTCTTCAAACTGAACAGAGACCGTTGTTCCTCAAGATTTTGCTAAAAAAACCATTACGTTTGTAATATTTATGATTTCTGCGTCAACTATCTAACTATAATACTGAAAAGGGATGAGAAGGATTTACAGAGCTGAGATTTTTCAAATTATAAAAAACTCAAATCTTCCGTCAACTTATAAAAATTTTCACCAGTAATTTCGCGCAGCATTAATACAATCCTCTGACGACTTGGAGAGTAAGTAGGTACTTTTATTAATTTCGCTTCTTTGGGGAATGCAGAAATCGTTTTGGTTTCGAAAAAATATTTCTTTCGAGAAATAGACGTAGCTCTACGTCAAATTATCTAGTGAACAAATATATTACACTACCATTGGCAGACTTTAGTACGCTGGAATATCAATTATTAGATCCTCGGAGTGCCAACGAAAATATGAAAGCCATAAAAGCATCAGACGCACGAAAGGCTATTCCGAGCGGAAAACAATGCAGGAATAAACGACATAGAGAGTAATAGCCCCTGGCTGGATAATGTCTTCACGGTGAACCATGACTGCGCCAGGCGTTGTTAATGCAACCACGAAGAGGACGACGACGAACTTGTGATCCCGGTCGGGCGTCGTGACCCGGCTTGCATTAAACTCTAACTTCTCCTTCACCTTTCTGTCCATCTTCCTCCCTCTCTTCCACAGTCGATTCACACCACTCTGATAAGATCAACACGCGCAATGGCGCGCGTCATAAATATTCCAACGAAAGCATGCGACGTGGGTGGATCGTGGATAGCACGAAAACGATTCGCTCGAGTTCATTAAGTTTCGGGATAGGAGTGCTTGAAAACTTATATTTAATTCGCCATCAACTCCCCGAAATGAAAGTAACTTACAAGCGGAAAATTCTGATCTTAATGAAACTTGTAAAATGCAGAGTAATCCATATTGGAGTATACACAGAGCAATTTCTTTTTTCTGAGGAATTTCACTCTGAGGGGGTGAAATCAGCCCTTTTAAATATTTAAAATTTTAAACTCTTACGGTATCGGAGTAGAATATTATAAAATTCCTCGAATTTTAAATTCTAAAGTATCGTTAATGAATATTCAGAATATCAGTGATTAAAATTTGAAAGTATATTTGAAATTCCACTTACTAAAATATGAAAGTGGGATTTCTGTAAAAGAAATTAATGTACTTACGTGTAACGAGCCCAGATCACCTTCTTCTACATCTCCACACTTCTTCATCGTTATCAAAGTATTACGCGTTGTTATTTCAAGTAGCAAATTCCATGTGCTTAGAGGAAGGCTAGCCATTGCAGACAAAGGCCTGTTCTACCCATGCGTGGATAGGACTCGAGAGTCTGGGGGGGGTTCTGGCACGAAATGCACGCGTGCATCAAATGCGCCGGACACTCAACGCGAGTTCACGTGCGTGCCTGCACTTCCTTGATCTCGACCAAGTCTCTCCTTCATTCCTTGCCATGGACTGACAGTTATTATGCGCTTAATCATTGTTTATCATTCCACGGCGTTCGCAGTCCATATAATACCGGCGTAAGCACCGCGATATAGACCGCGTTAACTCTTTTTCTACTAGGAAGAAGATTCTTCTTCTTGCGTACCATTTCGCTCACCTTTCCAGTACAACAGGGCAGTATTATTTAGATAAAATTTTCCCTCGATTATCGTCTGAATAATCGTTTCATTCAGGAGAATACCAAGCTGAAGGCACGACCACTTAGATCTTTACAGACTCCTCTTCAGTCTTCCAATCACTCACGTCGCTGTTACACAGGTAACCGCCCGTGAACTTACAATTAGATACGAGTCAGAACTTTCATAAAACTCTGTAATAAGTACCCGATCAGCTCTTAGCAAGTCAGAGGTTAGCGCCATTACACTCACCTCCGACACCTTCCTCGCTATCGACACATTCAACTTTTTATCCGCCCTCAATTTTTCACCTTTCCTCTCCACCTAACAGACAGTAACGCATCGCGTTACCTCTGCGCAAGGAGCGTTCAAAGGCGTCATCTTGGTACCAATACTCGCGCTATCAAGATATCTATCCAGCAGGAGGACATTAAATTTCTAATCAGTGTTCCGGCGGTTCGTTAGCATTGGAATAGCGATTAAGTACCTACGCCACACCGCGGCTGAATATCGCCTATCGCCTCCGTGTAAAGCGACGCCTAATTCGCATTAGATTGCCAGTAAGGTGAGAGTAAATCGTTGACATTACGATTGACCTTTCGCAATGAGCCGAGCGCAAGAGCGGCGATTCCCGCGAATGTTGCAGCGTTGTAAAGACACTGCTAATCAAGTAACTCGGATCGCGAGATGAGATGCACACACGGCTCCTATTAGCCGAGTGGCGGAGAGAGGAAGACAGAGGGCGCAGGGCGGAGATCCATGGATCGTAAATTGAATCCTTCTGCGCGTGGCGAAAAATCGTGCTTGGTAATTGAGGAGGATCCGAGTAATTGTGTATCTAATTGACTGTCTATTTCATGCGAGGCGCACGTATTAGCGTAGTTGGGCGCCTGTTAGGCTCGGCATACGATTCTTCTCTTATCGAGCTAGGGAATTTGCTGTCTCGATCTGTGATCGATGAGACGGTACACTTTGATTTTGTCGAATTGGTGCTATTATGCTTTGGATCTAGGTTTCTGAAGCGGGTTAGTTTTGAGGTAAACCATGCAAAGGGTGATACGTTGTGTTTAAAATTAATATTAATGATATTGGTGACATTGGAAAAGGAACATTTTGGTGGAAGGAAAAATTCTTCAGATGAGTTCTTTGGAGTAATAAAATGTATTAGTCTGAAATTTGTTTGAAGTTCTTCACTTGGACACATCGGTAGGATAGGGTGGGGCTAATAGTCCCGTTTTTTCGTATAAACCTGTGCAAAATTTAGTACTAACAATCTAGAGATATCCGGTGTTATTTTGTATAAATTATAACTATTATGCTTTACGTTCACGAAGTTCGTTTGTTGATACTGTTATTTTCTGTTGAGTTATATCACAAAATGTTCGTCAATGCAAAATGGACTTCTTGCCCCACAGACGGGGTAAAAAGTCCATTCCATAGGGTAGAAAGTCCCTAATATCTTTTCGTGTAATATTAAACCGAATAAGTAAAAAACTCTTTTCACATCAACAAATATTTATTAAACCAATTCTTTTTGATACACAATATTGAAAGGAAAGCATGACTTCATTAACAAAAAATAAAAATATAACTCAGAAGCTAGCTTTAAAATAAAAACTAAAAAAAATCGCTGAACTAAAACAAAAACACCATTTAAAGACTTTGGCATCAGTTCTTTATACTTTAGCCATTTTATTATGAAAACAAATAATAAAATATATATTTTCAGTCTGAGGGACTTTTTGCCCCAATGGTACCTCTATAGTTTCTGCGATATATACGTTAGAAAATATTATCATTCAGCAATAAACAATATCATGCACACATTACTAAAGGAACATACAATCTTAACGCACTTGGCTGATAAAACAATAAAGACAACGTATTTCTTTTAGTTTTCGATACATAAAATAACGAATGCGTCGTGTAATTCGCACGAACGTCCAGGAGCGACTGGCGACTCTGTGGTTACCTCCGTTTCTTCTCGCCTTTTACATAGAATACGTCGAAACTCGATATATTGTTTAGGAATAGAGATTTTGAATTCGGGACTTTTACTCGCCGGACTTTTAGCCCCACCCTACCCTATATCGTCGGCTTATTAGTAAAACTGACCACGTCCACTTTTTTTAAAAAATGAGATTCTGGGCTTTAGTAAATGCCAAGTGCATTATCTTACAGTAAAGGCCCAAATCTCATTTCTGAAAAAAGTAGACTTGGTCAGTTTTATCAACTAGCCGACGATATTAAATGGACCGTTGGTAAAGTGTTACAGTATAATGCTCCTCGTTTGCTTCATTTGTGTCTCAATGGGTTTCTTTGACTAATTAAATAAGCCGTTTATGGGACAGCTTTAAGGAATAATTCCCATCGGAATGAATGCATCGCGAGTCTTTGATTCAGTCTTTCGGATCTATGAGGCAGATTTTTGTGACAGTGCCTGTTTTAATCCGCGACGCTGTCAATGCGCAGACTCGGTTCGACAATTCGAATTACACGAAACGTTTCCTTTCGTCTCCGCAGGATACGTTCAAGTTAAGTAGCGTGTAAAATCGTTGCGCCGAGGGGAATAAAACAGAGAAAACAGTATTCGCGCAGCGCGAAGGATAAAGTAATTAAAACCATGGTTGAAACCCGCCGGCGGGGTTTTTATAATTCCAGAGTAATTACTCCTTCAAACGGTGCTACCAATCGCGAGGGGAGCGCTTCTTTCTTGCCGCGGACATAGTCTCTACCCTTCCCCCATTTCCTTTATCAAACGCAAGCAAAACGTACAAACTCTAATGCAATTAATACAATTTTCTGATCCTCTCGCTGTTTCGCAAACATTTGTCAATATTGCTGTTTTACATTTGTAAGAATATTCTCCGATATTTTAAATCGAATTACTCTTGCGACGACTTTTCAGCATGGCAACTAGGAGGATTCGAAACTATTTATACCTTACAACATTCCATCTCCACTACCACTTATCAAAACATTAAGTTCGTCTGCAGAAATGTATGAGGAAATTATTTACAGCTACCAACATACCAGTACCAAAGAGTTCACCTTATTTCTGATATTCGATAGATAAGTGATCGTGGATCGGAACCGTTATCTCGGGCATAAGACCAAAAGTAGGTACCTAAGTGTGATAAATGAATCCAGTGGGCTTCTCACAGGAATGCAGGGCACCGCTACTACTCCCATTCTACCGGGTGTTTCTAAACTACTCTCACAAATCTTACGTCCTTCGCGCTTCAACCCCCGAAAAAAACAATCCCGACAACTACCACCAGCCTACAAAGTTAGCCATTTCCAAGACGAACAGTACCTATCCACAAAGCTACAACAGTGATATAGTCAAATCTATCACCTTCTCGTCGTCACTACTCCACTCCACATCACCCCTGCTTCCTAATCGACCAGTCACCCAAAGGTAGAAAAAGAATCGTGCGATCGTCTGGTGAGATAAAGATTCGAACCCGGATCTCTCGTCCAGCGAGAGCAGCTCTCCGATTGAGCTATCCAGGCTGCGGACGGATACCTTTCCCCAAACCGGCCACTCGAAATGGCCGTGCCGCCTACATTACCGTCCCCCATTTACATATCACCGGAAGAACAATCAGACCCAGCGTAATGCCCCCCAACGGCTCTATGAGGCCCCTCCGGGAGGGAAGTGGTCGCGTGAACACGAGGCGTCCCGATCGTTATTGCGCAGACGTGTTTCGGCATTTAATTCGTAGCCACGGGGAAACGCGATCGAGCCGCGTCCAACGGCCACAGTATTTCCTAACGGGAACGGCGGCCGTTAAGCCGCGGTTACGGTTGACGGTCCTCGAAGACATCGAGTTATGGTAATGCCGCGTGCCCGCTGCGCAATCAACATGCGAAAAGGCTACTTAGTGGACGGCTCGTTTCACCCATTCACCGTTTCCTCGAGCACCTACGACGGCGATCCCCTTTACCTGGACGCCGTGGAGGCCCACTAAGGGCTTGCGCACGTCGTTCAACGGGGACACGTGATATCCGTGTTGTCATTCTATTGAAAAGCTGCGGGTGTCTGGTTCTTGACGATTTCAGGGAGATCTCTGTGGTGTAAGGTTCGGACGGGATTGAATTTGATTGGGGGTGTTGAAAGGGGGTGTGGATTTTGGGGGAGGTTTTTGAGCTTAGCAATGCTCTGAAGTGTGTAGGGGAGACCGGGGCAAAGTGGGGCGAAAAATGTTTGAAGTCGAATAAAAATTTTCCCTTTCAATAAAAATGTGTGGAAATAGATTTCTAATATAATTTGAACATTACTATTGATAAATAGCGAATAGCAATACTTAAAATAAACTTAAAGTATATTAAAATTCAACTTGAAAAGAAAATGCCAAAACGACCACTTTACCCCATATGTGGGGTAAAGTGAGGTGCAACAAAATAAGAACTTTAATTAAGGATATAGGTAAATATTAACCCCTTGCGCTGGAATGACGTGTGTAGCTCGGCAGCTTTTAGTTTTTTTGCACCGTGGTTGTTGCAGATTTTTCATTTGTTTGAGGTTAGATTCTGTTCCATCATGCCGTGTGGTTTTCTAGCCAGCTGACAGGTTAGGTTATTGCGCACATCACTTGCGCATTGGTTTTTAGCAGCCATTTGCAGCTCAGTTTAACCCGGTCACTTTACCCCGAATGTGTACACAGTGGAAAATTAATTATTTAATAATGTTAGGATTACTGTTTTCTCCAACGCGTGTACATGTATGTATATAAGCTTGTTATAAACACGCAGAAAAAATTTGGAGCTAAAATAACAAATTTAAGACTCATTTATCGAAAAAGCTAAATTGAAAAGAAAACCAATTGGAAATCTCAAAAGCTTAATTTTTAATTTTTTAAATGAATTTCCATTTTTCGATATCTGAATGTGCATAATTATCATTGTGGTATTATACACATTTATTACGTCACCAAAATTTGTAAATATAATCTATTGTTAAAGAATAAATTAAGAAAGCTCGTTTTACCCCGAGGTTCACTTTGCCCCGGTCTCCCCTATTGGGATTGAGTTATATTTTTGGACGACTGTGGGGTTTCAAATGGCGACCAATTTTGGGCGAAATATATTGGGAAAAGTTTAAACACAGAAGCTTGAGACAACTTTCAAAGCAATTCATTTTTATTTTTTCATGTAACGAATTAGCGATAACTCATACAGTGGGTGGCCAAATTATTATACTCAAACAAAAAGATTTGAGATTTTGTAAGTTTAAGCGATGGAATAAAATAGATGTCTCGTCTTTAATGTTATTATATTATTTTTTAATACTAGTATATGTATTTAAGAATGCAAATTAAATACATTTAGGCATATAGGTTTAAGCCTATATTGTACGAGAAATACAATTACTCAATATTTGGTGACTCCGCCTTCAGTTTTTATGAAGGCTTGGATTCGGCATGGCATACTTTCAATGCATTCTATGGCTACTTCCTGCAGTTTTGGAATATTCTGCCATACTCTGATGATATTCTCTATTATTTTTGTCTTATTTGTAATAATTTTATCCCCGCCCTTTTAAAAACAAATGAGATTTATATGTTGAAAAATTACTCACAATGTTGCCAGATGTTGTAGATAATCAATAAATGAAAAAACAATAACATTCATGCATTGTTACTTTAATTACAGCCACGACTTTCACAGATTTTTACGAAAATGTTTTGAGTATAATAATTTGGCCACCCTCTGTATGTGACCTGCCATATTGAATTAATTTTGAAATTGTTTCGACTCCTTTGAATTAAAATATTTGGTGATATATCGCGGGAGCTTAGGATCGTGAAATCTTCAAATCCGCCCCCGGAAATCGTTTTCTTAACCCTTCGTTGACACACCTCTTTTTTCGATCAACTTTAACACACCTGGGTGGCTCACACCCAGAACAATTTTTGAACGACTGCCATTCTCATCTGAAGAATCCAATCGTTATGAAAAAAATCATGGGTCAATCTCATGGTCTGTAGAATCTATTCCAATAGTTTTTTTATTGAAATTTCATCACAGTTCTTGTAAAAAAAATCTAGATTACATATGTCGAGAAAACACGAAGAAAATCTTCAAAAAACTGTAACTTTTACAAATTTAAATATTAGAAGCTAAAAATCTACAGAGTTATTGTTCAGATATAATATTTTGAGAGAAAAAATAGTTTGTAAGTTGGCTTAGGAAAAAAGGTATTTATTTTGCATATAAAAAGTACAGAGCGTCAAAATCAGTCCGAGGATTAAATTTAAAGAGGGTAATACGATTCCTCTCGATGAAAGCTTTCCAAAAAGGTTACCTTAATCGCAGCGCAGTTGTTTGATTGAAAATGAACGAAAGTGAGTGAAATTTTCCCCCGACCGTTAATACAGTAATCTCGACGAAAAACATACTCGCCCAGCGTGTACGCCATGCAGAAAATATTCGCAATTACGCTCATCCCAGCGGAGCGCGTTTCATTACAGCGGAGATTGATCGAAACGCAGTGTTCTGCGCTCGTGTAATTTGCATCCGTTCCAATTTCGTCATGGAGCGCCTCTTCGGCGGCTGATACAGCGCGTAATAACGCCAGCATTTTCGCGAAAGTGTGTCAATAATGATCGCGTAAGACGAATTGCGGCGGAAGTCGTATGGGGACTGGTCGACGCTGAATAAATTAAATGCATCGTCGGCATTTCGGCGCAGCGGATGCTCGTCTTTCACGGTACACGAATTAATTACAACGGCTGTAAGAACAGGGATCGTTACAGGGGGGTCTCCGTTTGATGGGAGCTTAAAAGCAGTTGCTTCGTAAGAAGGAATATTTAAATGACACTTGTTTCTTATGGATTGATCAAATCAGACGACGGGATTTCGTGATTCTCTCGTTTATGAATATTTTTAATCGTGAATTAAATTGAGGTTTAATAAACAGTGTAAAATGAAGAGGAAACGTGAGTGAATAAGAAGAGTTTAGTAGACGAAGAATGTTGAACTTGAATATGGAATATGAAAGATGAGTTGCAGCTAGCAATTTGCTCACCAATTCCATCCATCAATATTGGTAGCTGCAACTTCTTCCTCAGCGTGCACTTTGTCTGGATTGAAATTTATACCTCACACGCGTTTACCGTGTCAAAGCATTATATAATGTTTTACGTATCATCGGAAGATATTCATCAAAACTTCAAAACATCGGGATTTATCAGTAGCCATCTGAAGATCGTTTAACGTTTCTCAACGTGGCCTCGTTTGGCATTAAATGTGCTCAACTTGCGCTAACTTGTAAGTTGCATGTCAATTATGTCGGTGCTCAATTAGATCGGCGAGATAAGTGATTGGAGTTATTCGAAGGATGCAATCCCCTGTATTATCTCAGTTATACCGTTTCACAGAGCAATAAAATTGATCTTTGTGGCTGATCAAGCAACGCTTTTCGCTTCGATCTGGTACAGAACAAAATTGAATTTCTTGTAATCAATGTGGCAAATGTATTTAAGGGTAATTGAATATTCTAAATTTGAAGGTTGTGTAGAGTTATTTGATATTTAATTTCATTAAAAATATTTAGATTAATTTAATAATTAATTAATTATTCAACTGTATTTAAAAACACAAAGGATTAGTGCAAAGGTTATACATCGAGGTCTCCATGGAATATTTGATAATTCAAAGCCTTCCTAAATATTTATAAAACTAACACGACGTTGAATTATAAAAACTGCACCGTTTTCAAATTAATCTTAAATTTCCATTTCATCTAAAGTCAGTAGCAGGACACTTCTCGCGACGAGTGTGCAAATTTAATTGCGAATCATAGGGAAAAAATTGCGCCAAACCGTAGCACCGCAAAGACGATTAATCATCGTGACTCTCGAGCGAAGTAGATTGAAGTTTCTACTTCGTTTTATCTCGCTCACCGTTCAGCCATCGTTCCAGGTGATTTCATGCGGTAGTTGGCTCGTCTGCATCACGCATCGGGATGATACGACAGGATGCTCGTCTCGTTGGGAACACGAAATGATGGATGAGCGGCGAGATCGGTGACGATTGATACCGAAAGGCCACTTTCCCTTCTAGCTTTATCATTCTCGCTTCTGTCTGCCTCTAAAATCGTATCAACCCCAATTTTCCACACTTCTGACTGCAGAATAGCTCCGAACAGAAATATTATTAATATTATTTATTTATTAGTTACTAATATTTACTAATTATTATATTAGTATTTACTTATACAGCAATAATTAAATAAATAGTTAGTAAACCAACCAGTGAATGACCGAATTGTTGAATCTATGGACCTTTGAAATTAATACTTGAATATATTTATGTATAACAACAAAACAACTGTTGAAATTGCATTTAAATTTATTTTTCTTGAAATTTCTATAAAAATAATTACGTATTCTTATCGTAATTTAAAAAAAAAAAACAATTATAAAATGCAAAACGTGTAGAAGCCCAGTAAATGACCGCATACTTTTAATAAGATTTGTACTTATTAATGTTTGCTTAATACGCGTAACTAAAAATATAGGATATTAAAAGTGCAACTACATTCCATTATTATATGTTTATACATATAATAATTTTTAAATTTATAATTGACATTTTTGGCATAATTGTCATTCACTGGTATGCGGTCAATTACTGGTTGGTTTACCCTACTACTTACTGATTTACTAAATAGCAAACTGAATCCAGAATCACGTCAATTATATGCCACCCGAAAGCTTTTCAAAAAGACGAAACTGGTTTCGAAGAAAACAAAAGAAACTGCCCGAGTAAGGAGAAACTCAGTTTCGAAAGCAACTTTTCAAAGGATACGGCCAGCCTTAATTAATATTTCTAAACCGTGACAGAGAGATAACACGTGACGCTGGGACAAGCTTAATTGAACTTAATGTCAGATACGCGTGGATGATCGAAATCCCCCTGGGCAGTAATTAATCATGGATCGTTCGCCAGTGACCGCGGAGTAAATGAGTCACGTTTATTCGTAAAGGAAGTACGAGTGGGGAAGTCACGATGGTAATCGTGACGGTCAGATTCCTGACTAATTTACAGCGAGCTAAATCTGTCTACGCTGCGAACTAAGTAACCGCGACCTGGGTGAATCTGGCGAGAACGCGAATTGTCGATTAGACGGTGAAAAGGGCGGAAGTATCGCGCGGGGAATCTCGTTTGAGTCTTTTGTGGTCTTCGAGTGGAAATTCTAAAACCGTGACGGATGGGAAGAAAAAAGTTCGATTGTGTAGCTAAATGAATTTTCACGCGGAATCCATTAAGGTTTCTTGATAACCGATTTGTAGTAAAATTCTACTATCCTGTGGTTGATGTGGCAAGATTGTACCGTTGATGGTTGATTGTTGCAAAATTGTGAAGATGGCTGTCAATGGTGAAATTACGTCCACACTGTTTCCTCTGACAGGTCTCGTGAACGTTTTCAGAATTATGACAAAGGAAATTGCTGTAGAAGCTAAGTACTGTATCTTCTTTTAGGGAAGCGGTTATGGGGAACCTGTGATGATGATAGGTTGCGGTAGAAAATTAAATCAACGCAATTTCCTTAGAAATGATTTATTGAGCTTTATGTAACATATAAAATTTGGTAAATTTTGCTGTGCATTTATATATAAATCAGTAATTCTTACCACGAAATTTGAATTTCATTAGGAAATTGTATTCCCATCAGTGGCCCATCTTATATCGAAGATTAGTCACATTTAGATAACATTTCTATCGAATGGAAAATCCTCGGAAGGTCCACAGTAAAATAACGATTCAACATCTCAAGTCTGAAAGGATTTGAAAATTAAATCCATCCTTATAAACTCGCCAAACTCAACAAATCGCATTCAACTCCATATTCCCTTCATCAGAACTCGAATTTAGCAGCCTGCTATTGTTATCGAATTCGCCTCACGGCGACAATGCAGTTAGCTTCCATTGTCCCTGTCGCTTTTCACGATCGCCAGCCACCGTTACAATTGGTCACAATCGTGAATGATGGCCGAGGTAGGTGTCCAGGAGACTTCTGACTCGGTGGCACGAAGTCAGCCACGAAAAAAATCGAATGTACATCGCGTTTATGTCCACGGAGAAACCGCAGGATGACTGGAGAGACCATCCACAACGTGGTCGCTCGTCCCCTGAATGCGCTGGCTCCAACACAAGAACTTGCTGTGGGACAATCGAGCTCTGTGTTATCGATGTTCCAGAGTGGAGTGGACGATAATCTTCACGGGGGCTCATTACACATTTCGTTAAAACGTATTTCAGTGAAATCCTGTGCTTGCAGAAAGGAAGTAAGGGAAGAATATTGCCCTATGAAGGAACAGTAAAACAAATCCGTCCTTGTAAATTATTTCGTGGCTACAAGAGGTCTCTACACCGAGCTTGGACACTTTTAAAAGGTGTTACCAGATATATTAAAACCTCCCCCAAGACAAATTCAATAATAATCCAACAATCTCTAAAATTCTAATTGAAAGTAGATATTAGTGAAACAGAAGTCTTTCCCAGTTTACTACAAATTTATTTCTTCCACCACAGAAATTTCAATGCCACCGTTAAAAAGTTTAAGTTATTAAGATTCATGTATGTATTTTAAATATCCTCTTGGGCATAGTTCCCAAAGTTCAATTTTATAAAATAAAAATGAGCGTAGCTATAAGCGCAAGATTCCGGTACTTTCGTGGTAGGGGCCTCTTTATCGAAATTACAACTGGCTTTTCGCGGCGAGGAATTTTAAAATCGACAAGATCGACGCCGTTGCCCCTTGGCAAGGCTAGGCCCGCGATGGCTTCAGCCTTGGTAATCTCGACTACTCTGCGCAAAGTGTCTTCTACGGTGCTTTCTGCGTTCATGCAGTATCATTACTAGATCAGCGGAAGTGGAGTCGCCAGGCCTCTCCAACGTAAACCTGTCACATAACAAGCACGCCCGACACTTGGCTCCGTACGTACGGTACACCGAGCTTTTTGCCTCTCCACGTTAACATTCAATGACTGGGCGTCACTGCTCCGAGCACATTTAGATTTTCATTTGCCTGTCTGATAAATCGTTTCGATATTCCCGGCGGGAGATGTTTCGCGTTAGACGCGGGTATTAATATGTTTCGTTTATTAGGGGACGTCAGGTCGGGTAATGAGATTAAGGGTCGTTCTTGTTTCGACTTCCTTCTCTGACACTTTCACTGTTTCCTGTGGCGTAGTGGCAATTAGTTGTCCGCTGTTTGTAAGGAATTTATCATGATTTGACTGGAAAAGGTGGGGGAGAAATTTTGCGCGACATTTGGAGGGGAAGGTTTTCTGAAAATTTTAAAATAAATTAAAGTAATTAAGGAAATTTTCATCGTTATGATGGAACGTTCTTCTGAATCCTTCCCTTGAGGTTTGATGAATAAAATTCAAGATGAAGCAGTGATAGGAATTCCATTTTAGCTAATTTATCCCTGTATTAAAAATGTCTTCCTGTATCGTAGGAGTAAAATATTATAATCGAGAATCCAAAGAACGTGGAAGCTTCGCACCACCAGGTATTATGCAGAAAGCTATCAAAATTGCAAGTTCAAGCACGCTGTCCGACGAATAGCATTCTCTCTGGGCTGCGGCAGACGGTACACTCTAAAAATGGTATTAAACGCCCCGCTGCTCAGTCTCAGGGTACGCGTTGCGATTCCGTAATGACGGAAAATAGTTGCATTACACTGCAACAGGTTTCTTGCCGGTGCGTGTATTCGAGGATACGCCCGCCTCTTTTGCTTACCTCGAACGAAAGGCTGCGTGTAAGAAAGTGTATGCTTCAACTGGTCTAACGAATCATTGTGCAACTCTAAACTTCTTTCGAAGAAGTAAGAGCTTTGAAGACGGTGCACGTTGAAGAACTGGTCGCGGAGAATTCCTTATGTATTTTCCATTGCTTTCCCATGTGACGTACAAGATTGACATCAAAGTACACCGTAGCCACCAAATCCCCATAATCTCTAATTAAGCAGTAGGTACTTAAAATCTACCAACACTTTAGATTTAAAAATCTCACGCAGCCTGAAGTCAAATTCCTCTTTCAAAGAAAGTCCCGCATAATAATTCTCCACAACTCCGACCATCAGCAACCAAAACATCATTACCGGTACAAAAACCTACTCTAAATATTATCCACTACCATTCAAAATCAGATCAACAATTTCATCCCCAACTTGCACACCTGAAACCTCCATTTACTTAATCTCTAAGCACAGCACCCACTGTGTATCACTCATCTAAGGGGTCATTCCGGTCAGCGCGCCGAAAAATTCAGCGATTTTCAGGAATTTATTGCGACGAAAATAATTACAGTAATGGAATAAAACTTTTTTCTATTTATTAAACTACATTTCTACAGTAAATAAAAAATATAAAAGTAATAAACTTATTGCTTTTCAAATGCTTTTGAAAGTGGTCTTGATGACATGTTTAAAAATTCATGCCTCGTTCGTGCAGGCGATTTCAGCTGTTAGACCTATCTGAAGCCAAAAATCCAAACAGATTCTTGATCAGTATATCTGTCGCTATCGCTCGAACTATAATTAGTGATTTATCTTCAAAATTAGCAAAAGGGCGGGCCAAATACAAGAAAAATGTTTTTTCGGCTTTTTTCTTTTGCTATTTTCGATTTTAAAAGTAGGTTAGACTCAATGAAAATACTTGGTTGTAGTCCCTGCGAGAGTCGCAGGTGTGCAAAATAAGCAGTAAAATTTATAAAGCAATCGGTTCGATAGATTTTGAGATTTTATCTTCACGGTGTGGACAAATGACGTTTCGAGAAAAACGCGTTCAAAGTTTTCATCTATAGAGGCCGAGCCTCTTCGCTCCCTACAAAATGCCTCTGTAGAAGCTAAAATAATCGGAATTTTTCCATGAAAATTTAACAGTACATTCTTGAGTGTATGTACTTTCGAAAAATGCTTTAAACAAAATCGATTTTTTCAATCCGTCTAACCGGAATCACCCCTTAAGGACCTACGCACACATGTCAGTTCTCTGAATGTGAGTGGTAAAGTATATCGTTTACCTATTTTGGAATGGAGCAGTTCATCCTTGTCTATATCAGTTACTGGCACTGAAACAAAGAGACCATTGCCACTGACTTCACTCAGCCGTCACAGAACTGATATGTGTGCGTAAACCTTCAACATTTCCCCAGCGTTCCTTAAGGGTGTCATGCCTAGTTTGCAGGTGTGATTTTCAGGAATTTTTTGTGAAAAATCTAATATATATTTTTTACAACTATTTGCTTATTTTAAAAGTACATATATTCAGCAACTCTCAGTAATTTTATTATAGAAAAATATTAAAAAATGAACGAATAACAGCCACTCTTTGGGAAGCTATTTTTTTAACGGTGAGCACGATTTCTCAGAGCCGGATCATCTGAAATCGAAAAGTGAAGAAGATTCTGTTAGTATATGAGTTTATCTAGTTCGTGAACGAAGGATTTTTTAAAAAAAAATGCTTCAGACAAAATGACGGCCGTTTAACGCAAAATCATGATTTTTCGATGTCTGAATTGTTCGTTTTTCGTGAATTAAAAATAGAGTTTTCATCAAAAACCAAAATCCTTCGTTCACGAACTAGATAAACTCATATACTAACAGAATCTTCTTCACTTTTCGATTTCAGATGATCCGACTCTGAGAAATCGTGCTCACCGCTAAAAAAATAGCTTCCGGGAGAGTGGCTGTTATTCATTTATTTTTTAATATTTTTCTATAACAAAATTACTGAGAATTGCTGAATATATGTATTTTTAAAATAAGCAAATAGTTGTAAAATATATACATTAGATTTTTCACAAAAAATTTCCGAAAATCACGCCTGCCACTAGGCATGACCCCTTAAAGGTCTGCGCACACATATCAGTTCCGTGTCAGTACCGTTCAAACATACTAGTGATAAGAAGAAGAGCGGCATAGAGGATCTCCTCTTCTTACCACTTGCACGGAACTAACACGGAACTGATTCTACGTGCCCCGGCCTTAAAGCGCTAAACTGTCACGCAACCCCTCGGAGCAACGACGCCCAGCGTCGGCCATCGTGCCCCAGAAGAAACGACTAATTCCCCAGACTCAGAGCCGCGCAAGCTACTAAATTGTGGACGGTAAGAACTGTAACGCAACCGGATGCTCGTGCGTCGGGACAGCAGATGGCCAATCCCTGCCGTGCATACGTTTCTTGTACAATTCCCGATAACTTGCAATAATTACCGCGGTAAATTGTTTCGCCCGCGGCCGGAATCTCACGGTCCGCGGGGATACCAGCGCCGACAAATTTACATTTCTTCTACGGCGCGTTAGACCGTCACGTGTACGTGTCTCCTCTGCCTGCTCCAAATAAAACACCGCGCCCCAGGTAAATACATATGTCGCACGCAACGAACGCATCGCGCTGGCACGGCCGCGACGCGTCCCGAAGGTGAATGGCTGGAGAAGCCGGAAAATCGACCGTGGCATTTATAACTAGCGAGTGTCCCTCTTTTTTTTTCCGCGCGCCTCGGTTCGTTGCACGGGCTCCCCAGGTGTTCGTCAGGGGAGGAAGTCGACGGGCGAGAGTAACAGTAACGGATTCTTGATTTCAGAACGGTAATTTCGGGGAACGGATTGAGGGGGCTGGAAGTTTGAAGTTTCCGGCAAAATGGGATGCTGAAGGTGGGGCATGAGAACGACGGGGAGGAAGAAGCGAGGGGAGGGAATTTTGGAAGATATTGTTAGGCGTTTCTTAGGTTTGCGGTTTTCATGGGTCCCTAAGTAGTGTTTAGGCGAAGGTGCAATGGTACCTACGGTAAACCAACCAGTGAATGACCGAATTGTTGAATCTATGGACCTTTGAGATTAATACTTGAATAGGGTAATTCCGGGAGACACGGCCGAGCTGGAGAGTTGGTCGAAATAGTTGATTTCTAGAGAATTAATTGTTCTGAACCTTAACACATTTTTACATATACACAGATGTAGAGTCTGAATATAGCAACTCGACCAACTCTCCAGCCCGGCCGCGTCTCCCGGAATTACCCTATATTTAGGTACGTATAACAACAAAACAACTGTTGAAATTGCATTTAAATTTATTTTTCTTGAAATTTCTATAAAAATAATTACTTATTCTTATCGTGATTTTTAAAAAAACAATTATAAAATGCAAAGCGTGTAGAAGCCCAGTAAATGACCGCATACTTTTAATAAAAATTGTACTTATTAATGTTTGCTTAATACGCGTAACTAAAAATATAGGATATTAAAAGTGCACCTACACTCCATTTATAAACATATAATAATTTTTAAATTTATTATTGACATTTCTTTACCTAATGGTCATTCACTGGTATGCAGTCAATTACTGGTTGGTTTACCCTATAACAGACCGGCGAAGCTAAATTTATTGGAACTCGTTGAGTGGCAAAATTCGCCCGGCAGAATTCCAAAGAGTGACCCAAGAAATAGCCTCTTTTTAGTCCCACGATTTTGGAACTGAATTTTATGCGAAACGATACCCTATGATGAGACATCAATCACACGAAATTTTCAAGTTGGGGTGAAAATTCGTCTATTAACGAATTTTTACTTCTTTGACCTCCCATATCTCAGAAACTAATTGTCACCTCAACTTGAAAACTGATTGCGATTGATGTCTCATCATAAGGTATCATTTGGCACGAACTTCAGTTCCAAAATCGTGGGACTAAAAAGAGGCTAAAGAAGGCCTCATTTTTTGGTCACTCTTTGCGTCGCGGAGCCTTGTGCCTGTGCATGCACGGTGGTGGACCTCGCCACTGCTCGTTTATACCCGTACACGCGAGGCAGGCAGGCAGCGTCTCCCAGCGAAATAATCGCGCGGTCCTCGCTTCCTGCATCTGGCCGGGCAGATAGCCGCGCACAATTGACTCGTAATTCATTTACCTTGCCGAGCATCCTGTAATCGATGCAGGGGAGCAGTCGTCGCTCCCTCGCGGGGTACGGTCCTCCATCGGCTGCTCTGACAATGAGCAGAAGAGGCCAGGCGAGTCGCGCCACCGGAAAGTCAGCGCCATTTGCATGGGCGCGGACCGATTATATCGTTTGGACGTTCGCAGAAGAGGAACGCAGCCAAGCAACCGTTCACCGAATAGAAAAACGACCAACGTGCACGCGAAAATCGATTAGGGGCCGTTTTAATATTCTTGGTCCCTTTGTTTCTCCCGAGAAGGATGCACCTTTTTCATCTTGCTGATCCTTTCATCTTTCTTCGTTCCTGCTTACTCTGCGCAGATGTATGTAGAGGATCGATATGGCATTGAGCGCGCGCGTCTATCTCGACGCGCTCCTCAGCGTCGGAGAAATGAGTTGAAAATGATTCGCGGAACCGTTAGCGTTCCACATGCCCGAGGATGCACGGGAACGCAGCTTTCTTGTCCGAGCGATCGTAGAGATTTAGATCCATTTTTTGGCTGCGCAGAGGAATTGCGGGAGAGGGATTTGTGCCACTGGCGATCGCCACTGGGGGCTTTTAGGCGTTCAGCACTGTCTAGTAGTGATGGGATGAAGTATATTGGAAGTAGGTTTGAATCTGACTGAATAGTTTCGAACAGTTCGTGAGTACGTCGAAAAAGAAAAATAATACTTTTAAGTGGACTCGAATCCCGACAAGATAGGTTCGAACTCTCTATAACTACTTTGAGAAACGTTAGCGGTACTTCCAAGTATAATCGGACATTTTATGAGTACTTTAACCAGGAGTTTTCTATTCTGTGCAATTATGTGATTCGTCGCTTGTCTTTCAGAGTTCGAATACTACTTTCACGAGATTCGATTCTTTCAAACGTCAAAGTACTTACAAGTACATTCTCTAACCCTGCAGGTACTCTTTCTGAGGTTCGAAACCATCTTGTATAACCCAAGTACTCCTGGAACTACATAGAATGAAACGCCAGCTCCTATGAGTAGTATTCGAATCCCATGAAGTAAAACTTTTGTATTGGAATTGACTCGGATTCATGAGTACATATTGAACTTCATCCCATCCCTACTGTTTACTATAGCGAGCACAGTTTAGTCCAGTTTTAGTGTTATATTGTTACGTTTCTTTGGAGCTTTTAAGGCCATATTGAGAAATTTTAATTACACCTGCTCTTTGACACTTCAATTGTGATTAATTAGTTGGAATATTCTCTGTACATACTTTATGGATAATCAAAATTTCAGAGATAAATTGTGGTTTATCAATATTGATAAAGGTAATGCCACTATATTAAATGTCCTTCGATTGACTTGCTAAAATAACTTTTACGAAATTGCAGTTTACCTTTCATGTTTGCGAATATATTAAAAGGAATGAGAAATGAGAAAAAGTAAACTGTTAAGATTAACGGGATACTTTTTACCGAGCTGACAGCAGGTTTTGTTCGGGATAAAGGCCAGGATAAAGTGAGTGGTAAAATAAGCGAGGAATGCACTTGCCCTTGAACCTATAGGTCCTGGGGTGCTAACCGAGTCCCTCGCGTCCTGTTTACACGGCAAAACCTTTTCTTCTGGAAGATATCTTTTTCGATTCGGTATATAGTAAGTACCTACATTGCTGAACTTTACAAATTCATCCACTCACACTGCAGCAACGTTTACTTACCCACACTTTAAAACAAAATAACTTGTTTAAAATTGGTCCAAATGACTTGAGTTTTTTTTTTGAGAAGCTGGAATGATTAGTTTGCCAAGTGACGTGATTCGTCATTTTGAAAAAAATTGCAATTGGTCGCAATAGCAAAAAAAAAATAGTAAAAGCCGTTTTTCAAACTTTTTTTGTGAGCCTGTAATCAAAATTCAGAAAACCCGTTTGTAGATTTAACTAAGTTGTATACGTGCTGAAAATTTCATCAAAATCGGTCAACGCAGCTATGAGCTACAAACAGTTAAAGTTGGTGACCAAGTTTGAAAAACGGCTTTTACTATTTTTTTTTTGCTATTCCGACCAATTGCAATTTTTTCGAAATGACGAATCACGTCACTTAGCAAACTAATCCTTCCAGCTTCTCAAAAAAACTCAAGTCATTTGGATCAATTTTAAACAAGTTATTCTGTTTTAAAGTGTGGCCGAATACTTTTGCTCGCCACTGTATACTACAACATCCCCACTCACTTCCACTAATTCCTACTTTATCTGGAAAAGCGAAGACTGCAGCTTGAACCGAATCCACCGATAATCTCGGACCAAACACTCAAATTCCCCCTCGGACAATTCCACCGAAAATTACAATTATCAATTTCTACCGAGTCCACTAAAAACTATAATTATTAACTTTTGCCGACTCCCCCAAAATTAGAATTATCAATTTCTGGCAAACCCACCAGAGACCTCCGTCCGGAAAAATAAAGTTGCTACGTACAACCAAGTCCAATAAAGCCCCTCGAATGAAAAACCCCGCGGACACGGCGCGAAATAAGAAACCGGAGATGCGATTTGAGTCTCCGTCTGATGAGATCGCTGCAACCGTGAGGCGCATCGCGGCAGCTGCATCTGGCCCGGTGTTCGTATATGGAAATATAGCGTGTAGTTGCCGTAGCAAGGCAGGCGATCCGGTGGTTCTTGCCGGCACGATTAATGCGGGGCATTTTTCCGCTCGATCGGTGAATAATACCGGCGAATTCTCGTCGGTATTTCGTATTCTTTCGCCGCGCGGCGCCGATTTCCGTGCGCGCGCCGGCAGCGGATGCCTCGCGCGCGCAATGCATCTTCCCTGAAAGAAAGGGACATCTACATACCGCGAATTCAACGCGCTCTGGAAGCGGCCAGACTCGGACCTGAGCGGGAGTTAATGGCGCGCCGGTCTTTCCACTGGGGCTCGTTGGAAATCGAAAGGAAATCGTGGCGTACCTTGGCGATCCTTCTCCGGGGAAATGAAGATTTTAAAGTAGTTAAGACTTCGGAATTTGGGACCGAGTTAGGTCTGGAAGATTAGATCTGGATGGTTGGGGGGTTCAGGAGTTTGGGAGGATTGGAGGTCTTTCATTTAGAACCTGAGATTTACTATTAGATATTTAGAATCTATGAATTTGGACCTTCCAACTTTCATGCTTTATATGTTAAAAAGCAGAACGCAGGGTTTCAAATTTCAAAACGTGAGACTTAGAAGTGTAGAACCTAAGATGTGAGCTTCTAACTTTCGTGCTTCTAATGCCTATTCAAAATGGGAGCGTGAAGTTTAAGCGTAAAATTTAAAATTTTACGACTCTAGGTCTTAAAGTGTTTAAATAAATGTAAAATTAATGCTTACATAAATGTTTTTCAAGTGTTTACTCAATATTGTTTGAATATCCAAATCACATTTTCTGAATACCTATTTATTTCACATTTCCTGAATATTTATTTCACATTTTCTAAATATTTACTTTACATTTTTTAAATATTAATTTCACATCTCCTGAATATTTATTTCACATTTTCTAAACATTTATTTCACATTTTCTGTACGTGTATATAATATTTGGAATCAACATTTTTTTTCATATTAAAAAGTGTGGCTAAATAATATTTTTTTAATATTTAGAAAAAATATTTAACCAATATTTTCTGCTACTAGGGTACTTGGCAGCTAAGTACCTGAATACTACTATTTGTTCTTTCAAACATTTGGAAAGTCAAATATCAATGTTGCCCTCCTCCAGGGCTTGGGGTTTGCTCCATAGGTGACTATTCCTTGAAGCACATCTTCAAGACGAAAACTAGCGACCCCGGGGTACCTAAACTAAATAGCTCCCTCATATTGAAATCGTCAAAGAATCTTCACTGTGATCTTAACAGTCCCTTTTAGGGCTAAATAAGAGTCAAGGGTGTCAGAATTCAGGTTTATCCATATGGATTTCTTCTGTCTCCCTCCTAAAGGTCTCCAGACGTCCGAAATTCCTCTTAGCCTCCCAAATTAGGCAAAATTTTCATAAACCCATTAGCTCGATCCACCCTAAAATTAGACTCCGACTCTCATGGACAATGATTGTACCCCAAAAATACGCGAGTCACGAGTCTAGACCTTTTAGAAAACGTAGTATGTATCAACTACTTGCTCTCCCGTTACCGGAGCGCATGGTTGGAGGCATAGATGAAAGACTTGGTGCAACATTGAATGTCGACATTACGCTCCCTTGTATGTAGTCATCATCATTACACGTGCAACGCGCCCCGTTAACGCACGGAAGCACGACAGCAACAGCAATGACACGTAGCCAGTGTCGCACCGCCGTGAAAGCAGAAGAGCTTCCGCGAACAGATCTGTTTGCCCATTATGGCTGTGAGCTTTGATATATAGGGTGTCCAGTGAAGGAAGTGTCTTTGGGCAATTCTGCCGGGAATTTTTATTGAAAACTGTACAACTTGTGTTCGAGTCGTAATAGTTACTGTTTATGTACTTACACTTGAAGGTTCCGATGCAGCAGTTGCGTACAAGTGCTCACCAGTATGTAACAAATTCTTCATTGAACAGAATAGAAATTCAAGAATGCCTCTTGCAACTGGATAGTCTTCGAAGTCGTGTTTACGCGTCCCTTAAGGGACCCTTCCGGTCTAGAGCCCCCCAAAATAGGTGATTTTTAGGAATTAATTAAACGAAAACTACTATATATAATTTAATGGGACTTTTTGCATTGTATTAAGGATGTCTTTTATTATAGAAATATATTTTTTGTTTTATAATTAATCATTGCACACGGCACTGGGGAGTCGTTAAAGTCAAGGCGTCAAAAAATTGATCCAAAACGGTGGGAACTGTATCTCCAAAAGTTATTATCCGATTCGATTGAAACTTTTTTTATTTTGAAGAATATACTTCTGGCTAGGGGGGGGGCAGAAAAATTACAAAAATTACATTTTTGTGGAAAATAACGACACTCAAAGTTTGAAATCACTTTTTCCCTGTATTTTTTATCCTTTCAACGCCTTTGAAAATTATAAATTTTCAATTTTTTGTAATTTCTTCTAGTATCCCCCCTAGCCAGAAGTATATTCTTCATAATAAAAAAAGTTTCAGTCGAATCGGATAATAACTTTTGGAGATACAGGTCCCACCGTTTTGAGAACACTGTTTCGGGAAAAGCGCGTTTAAAGTTTTACGTGGCGCCGAGTGGCCGGTTGTGACCCATGCATTTGCCGCTACTCAAATGCCTAACACTTCGGAAATTTTACGAATTTCAACAAATCCTTTTAAACACGTAATCCTAAAAGGTTAAACCTTCGAAAAATGAAATAAAAAAAAAATCGGCTTTTAGACAGGAAGGTCCCCTTAACGAACTTAAATTAATTTCATCCATTCCAACTTCTTGAATACAGCAGTATTAGCTAGCAAGCCAAGGTAGGAACTTCTATATTTCAATTCCATGCTACTGCATCTTGTTTCAATCTCATCTAAACCCTGTACCCAAAGGCTAAACTTTCTTATAATACCTTATCGAACACAATTTTTTATTAAATTCCATGCGTCACATTAACTAAATAAAAATCTAAAGCTGCGTGAACAGTGAACACCCCTACTACATCACAATCTTAAAAAACAGATTGCCAGTAGCTACCAAAAATTGAATATTAATTGCTACAACCTTTTCCACCTAGTTGCACTACTTCCCCAATTTTTTTCAAGCCATTTCCTGCCCGAACACCCCGTATATACCGCTTCTCCCCGCGTCGTCCTTCGCCTCGTCTCGCGTGATATCACCTGGCAGCGACAAGCTCGCGTTACTTTTCTTTTCCCCTCGTTAGAAGCTTTCTCGCGAAATCGTTAGCCCCCGAGCCGAGTCGAACAGCCACTGTTTCCGGACGAGAATTTATAGTTTAATTAGCAGCGCTGCTACAACCGCGGGACACGTATTTCAGGCGTTTAACGCGGTTAGAGGTGAACCGCGGAAAGGTGAACGGTACCCTGCACGGCTGCAACCGGCGTGACACGCGTCGAGGCCGTTTCCGCGAACCCCTGTTCTTCGTCAGACCGGTAGAAGTGGGACTGGCTGATAACTATTGGTGTCTCAAGCATCTGTGATAATTAATGACGATCGAACGGCGCGATGAGTCGGTTAACAAACGTATTTTAGTCAACATTATTTATTTTATTGAATTCCGAAAATGTTTCAAGTTACATCTATTTTATTAGACTACAAAAATTTTGCGAGCCTTTATGTCTTATTAAAATATTTTTAAATAAGTGTTATTTACTCTATGATCTAGGGATCTAGGGAAAATAGTTTCAACTTTCTCTATTCTAGTTGTCACTGAAAATATTCTAAGTATGTACTATTTAGCACATTATTAAAGTTTGTCAAAAGAATTTTAAACAAGTTTTAATCGTTCGCGATTCTGAAGTATCACTGATCAAGTACCTGTTAACAGTTATCACACAGTATTCGTTTCAGATCCCTCTCTGAAACAGCCTGGAATAATTTGTTGCGAAGTAAAAGCCCGCCGACACCTCGACGACCAGCCATAAAAGTCACTCCACCGTGTTTAATCTCGAGTGATGTCGAACTAACTCGCCCCGATCGTTCGACTTTTCCCTCGGCCTTCCACTTGTTCGAATTCCCGTCAAATTAATTTTTTATAACGCGCACGAACGAAGCGCCTGACAATCGGATTACAAATGGAGGGCTCTCGGTATTTCGATATTTAATTCAATTTCAGAAGCACATTACGAGGTCCCCCATGGATCCTAACGATTCCTATTAACATTTGCACCCAATCCCTCCGTTTTTACGGCTTTGTTATGGCCATCAAATCAAAACCCTCCCGAGGTCCCACGTGAAATGGAAAAGCCACGGAAACACGCGTCCCCGTAGGTCCTTCGAAATGGGTTATTATTCCACACAGAGCGGTTTAAAAACTCGTGCCTGAAAGATGCCCGACGATCGTTAAAACTTTACCCCACTTTTATGTTTCCCATAAATTCCGAGCATCAAATTTCCATGTTGGACATTTAAAGCTTCTAATAATTCTAGCAGTGCCCAGACCCGAGGCGTCATAGATCGGAAGAAACTTTATTGCGTTACTCGTTGTGGTATTCGCGATTGCATTACAAACTTTCTAATATTTTGTATTCAAGGAGCAATGAAATCGACAATGAAATCACGAAGGAAAATTAATGTTTACCAGCTTCATTTGAAATAGTAATTAATGTTAGGACAATTTGTCATTCTTTTCTGTACAATCAGGAGTGGAATTATAATCTTACAATTGCATTATTTAGAATCGCACTTGGAATTAGGACAATTCGTATTCCACGCGTGTCTTACCGTAACAAAGATATTACGATTCGTGATCGTTCCGCGTGCAATCGTAAGTAAATATAATAACACCTTCGAAGTTCTTCTGAATGGAAATTACAGTAATTCAGCGATTGCTTCGTTGCCAATCGGCCACGAAATTAGCGGAGTGCCTCGCATTGGATGCCCCGACTAAAATACACCGCGATTCGTGGCTGCTCCACTTACATTCCCCGAGAGAAAACCAACAGAATTTACGACGTCCTGTCTCCGACTGCGAATAAGAGATCACGGTAATTTCGCGATCGTTTTACCTCTCAGTCTTATGCAGGAACGGTCAATTCGCGTTCCGAAGTAAAATTGGCCATTACACCAGCGCTCGAGGGCAGGTGTAACAGAAAGTCGTAGAAATCCTCCCTTATCGCGTGCATCTCAGCATCCACCGCGATTATAACGTCGTAAGCCGTTTCCGATCGCAACACTGTTACGTCCTGTTCACCACCCATGAAACTCTGAAAAAAAGTAACACAATTTCTTAGAGAAAAAAAACACCAAAATAGAAACGGAAAAATTCATAATATATACTCGATGGTGTAACACGCTTTATTTCAGCCCGATTCGGCGTTCCGTGTGTCGATACAGGTTTCGCGTGGTGGTTTTTCGTTGTGGTTAAGACGATCTCTCGTTTGGAGGAGGCAGCGATGCGAGAACGTAGTAATGATCCTTTGCAAGGGAGGCCATCGTGGCCGCCGCCGACTCCTCTAATGACTCGGGACTGATAGATAGCCCCGTGACGATCGACAACTTCGGCTCGGTACCGTGGACCTTGAATAATAAGTTACATAAATTACACGCTTACCGTGGCACCGACGAACGACGCCAGAGAGCGAAGATAATGGCGAAGCCCTCCCTGCAGGGTTTTACTCCGACCGACGGAAAGCTGAAACTTTGATACGATATAGTAATCCGATTTTTATTCCAAACCTCGGTTGATACTTTACTTCGCGAAGTATGTTCGTGATAATGTTCATTGGTGTCTAAGGACTTTTATAATTATTGTGGCGTATATCGGTCAATGCAGAGAATTCAAAGGACGGTGGATTTATAATATGTTAGTAAAGAATTTCGTTCCCTTAGTGTTTTTCCTGGTATATCCCCGTCGACGATAGGTCGTGATTGATGATCTTGTTATAGAACAGGAGTTTCATTTCGTGTGAGTGATGGGCGTTATTCGCAGTGATCGGTCTTTTAAACGAGCTACGTGATTCGATTGTTCGCATAGTCGTTTTGGAGGCTCGCACTGTGCTCCGTGCAAAACTCTTTGAACCTCCTTGTTACGCTTAAATAATAGAGTGTGAATGGTAACAAACCGTCCCTCTTTTTTTTATCGATTTAACCCTGATTGTGGTCCTTATCCTAAATCCATCGCCCTTATACCAACACAGCACCGTAACATTGCAGCAACGTCTCTGCAATGATGCGGTGCAAGATTGCAATGTTGCGCCATAACATTGCAGAGACGTTGCAGGTTCAGTCCTATGTCCGCCTACGCAATATTGCAGGTGTGTAGTTTTGCAATGTTGCGGCAACATTACAGATATGTAGTCCTGCAACATTGGAACATTGCACGTCGATGTGCGCGCAATATTGCAGGAATATTGTAGGATCGTTGCCAATGGAACATTGCACGGCAACGAACTTGCAATATTGCTGGAATATTGTAGGATCGTTGCCAATGGAACATTGCACGGCAACGAACTTGCAATATTGCTGGAATATTGTAGGATCGTTGCCACTCCAATAATGCGCGACAATATTGCAGCATCGTTCCTGCAATATTGTAATGCAACCTGCAACAACACAATATTGCAGCAACGTGCCTGCAATACTGCTGCAACGAAGTGTGCTGTATGGGTAATTCCATTGTACACCTCCCCACACCAGGAACTATGTGTACACCGCATCCAACCACACATTTCAACAACGGCAACGACGTTTACACGCGAGCCAGGTGAACCGATAGGCGCACCACGGAAATCCCCGTCGTTCCTCCACTTGGACTCCGTTCCACCGTTTCGCGTAAACGGATACCTTCCGCGGCTGATGCATGGCGACCAGGGGAAACGTCAGAAGTTAACAATGCCAGCTTTTGCTGGTGATTTAGAAGCCCGTGGCCGGTGCTTCGTGGGCGTGCGCGCATTTGTCCTTACTCGCGCGCACGTCTCGCCGCGTTCCTTACTTAGGTGGAGGATACAAAGCGGTGGTACAGATGGGGAACAAGGCTACGACGGCGAGTTTTGCCTCGGCGGATTCCTCGAGGAGCCTGGCTCTTCCCTTTCAGAACGCACGTCGCGTGGAATGATAATGCGCGGAGTTCGTTACGCTTTGAGTTTCGTCGTTGCTGTGCCAAGCAGGGCTGAGGATGCCATATTGTTTTCGCTGGGGGAGCTGTCGCAGTGGTCGTATTCTCTGGGGAGAAATCGCCGGATTTGATTTTATATTAATGGGTACGAGGGAGAGGAGAAAATGCATACTGAATCGTTAAAGGGAATTTGTAAGAGGTTTATTTGAAGCTTCTTGGGAAGTGTATATGTATTCCATATTGGTGACTTGGTGTAGGGGGTGAAAGCATATAGTGAGATTATGAAGGAAGGAGTGAAAATCATATTTCATTTGTGGGTTGTGATTTGAGGAACTGAGCATACAGTTTGCATAGCTCTTGGACACTATAATATCTTAAGGATCTGAGCGCATCAGGGTGAATACAGTGGCGGAGGAAAGAAAGTTTACAACATTTAAAATCGCATAACTTTTTTAGAATTGGTCCAAATGACTTGAGTCTTCTTTGAGAAGCTAGAAGGATTATAGTTTACTAAGTGACGTGTTTCGTCGTTTTGAAAAGAAAATGTAATTGGTCGGAATAGCGAAAAAAATAGTAAAGGTCGTTTTTTCACCTTTTTTGTGAGCCTGTAATGAAAATTCAAAAATCCCGTTTGTAGATTGAAGTAAGTTGTATACATACCTAAAATTTCATCAAAATCAGTGAACGTTGCTCTGAGCTATAAACGTATAAAGATCGCAGAATAAGGTCGAAAATCGCGAAATTCCCAAAATCAGCAATTTTCGACCTTACTATTTTTTTTTTTTGCTATTCCGACCAACTACTTTTTTTCAAAACTACGAAATACGTCACTTAGCGAACTAATCCTTCTAGCTTCTCAAAAAAACTCATGTCGTTTGGACCAATTCTAAAAAAGTTATGCGATTTTAAAGGTTGTAAACTTTCTTTCGTTCGCCACTGTTGGTGTTCTGGACGTATGTGGTTCTGGAATGAATGTGGGAAACACATTGAGCAGCTTGTACCCCCGAAGGGATCGCTTTACACACCACTTGAGTGTGCTTCAAGTATCTCACTATGCTGCACTCATCCATTACAGGACTTTGCATCTCAGTTGTAATTACTTCAGGTGTTCCTTGAATGCTGAGTAGATGCACTTATTTAAAATAGCTTTTGTTTCGTTGCTGTCACAAGATCGTCGCCAGACACAACTTAAGGGGTTATACTTAGTCAGGAGGCCGAAATAAAGCGAATATTTGAGAATTTTTTTTAAAAAAGTATAAGCATATATTGGTACAGAACTTTTTGGATTTAAAAGAGTAACATTTGAGGAACATTCAGTAATATTTTCGTGTAAAAGTATTCATTTATAGGAAAGTTACAACCGATGTCTGCTAAGCACTTTTTGAAAAGTAGTTTTGCGGTGAGCACTGCCATTCGGAATCAGGTTATCTAAAATCAAAAAACCATTAAGATTTCATTAGTATATTAGTTTATCCTCTGATTAATCGATAGAATTTCCGAAATATTAAGTTAAAGCAAAATGGCGGCTGATTAAATTTAAGGGTCCGATTTTTGCAAAAAAACACGGCCGTTTTTCGTTCATAAAATCGAAAGTATATATTCAAAAAAAAAATCCTTCGATCAACCACTAGATTTTTATATCTACAATAAGCCCACAAAATTTCAGAAAGATTGGTGGAGTAGTTTTTGAGATATCTTACTCACCGTTATCAGAAAGGCTTCTTGGATGCCGTTATATTTTTATTATAAACGTAAATATTTTTCTACAAAAAAATTACCAAGTGTTCTCCAAATGTTGCTCTTTTAAGTGCAAAAAGTTCTGTAAAAATATATGCTTCCACTTTTAAAAAAAAAACAATTATTCGCCTCTTTTCGGCTTCCTGACTACTTAGATATAATCCCTTAATTTAATATAGTTAGTAGAACTCAGCTTTGAGTGGAATTGCAACTGAGCTAGATTAAAATTTGACACGGAATAAAAAGATAGAAGCTTGGTGCATTAAAATGGAGACCTTTGGGGAAGTTTGACTCACGGGTGGTGGAAGGGCTAAAACGATGTAAACTCCTGCGAGGACTATCCTTCTACAGAGTCGCAAAAAGTGCTGGAGCGTTGCGAAGACCTCGCGTGTAAAACACCGTGCTCCCCTTCCGCGATTTTGCTTGGCAAAAAAGATGGCGATTGGTGCACTTTGCGCGCTTAGAAACCGGAATCGGTTTCCGTAATTTCCAGCGTGCCAGAACGGACAGCGATGATCAATCTTACGGTGATTCGACGCAGCTGGCTCGTAAAGAAGCCAAGAAGTTGGATGTCCTTCTGTAGAAAATGGAAGTAAAGGGAATCGATTTCATTGGCCGATTACGATCGTCGCGAACGAAAGAAAGCACTTTGTCGGGGAGTTCAACTAACCCTAAAAGAAACTAACAGCATCAATTTGCGCGTATAAGAACAATTTATAAAAATAGAAAACCCAATTTGCATATCATCAATAATATCCCACAATTTTATTCATATTAAAAGAAACCGATCCGTTCAGAATTTCAAAGCGCCACTAAATCCGAGCCTAAAATTTTACACCAAAACTTCTAATCCTCGCCGTTTTACGCGATTACAATATTCTCGTTCGTGGTTCGCATTTGTCCAGAATAAAGGGATGCCAGGCGTCCTGCAATAAAGCACAGCGTTGTCCTCGAATCGCTGGAGGAGAACCAAACGACGAATAAACATCCATGCAGAAACGATCTGGATTCCTGGCTGTAAAACCGCGAACGGGTTGCGGTTTCGAGAACAGTGTGTGTTTTAAATCACGACACCGATCAGATATCGCACCTACTGCATTCAGCGACCTCGTGGTCTCCGTCCACCTTTTTTCCCCTCGTTTCTTAAATCTTCTTTTTTTTAAGAACCGAGCGGAATTTTCACGCCGCGGTTTACAGGGACCACTGACGCGGTCGATACCGAGAAAAACATGTCCGTGGAGTTTTTTTATTTAGAGCACCATTACTTGTCCGTGAACTATATGGGTTGAGTGTATTTTTTTTTATGAACTTCTTCTCTCTCCTCGATTTAATTTTTACATTACGATGAATGATTAAATTTCTTCAAACTGTGAATATTAATTGTAACTTTCGTATACTGGATAGTATTATTTAAATAGTGATTATTGGGTGACAGTTGCCTCGTTTTATATTGCTAAGCGTAGACAAAGGGATTGGCCGTAAATGGTGCAGACGTCGAAGCAGTAGTGTGGAGAAATTCACGAAACGAGAAGCAAAGTGTTCGTGGCGTGAGTCAGAATAATGGCTCGGCTATATTATGCACATGCAACAATGCCCCGAGCAAGGATCATCTTTACAAAGCCACCGATCGGCATTCTGAGTGGTACGTGTCAGGGACGCATCAAGAAATCCGCCCTTTGCTTTTGTCAGATCCTGTTCCACCGTACACTCGAACGGAAATAATGTTGCAGAACGTTGTGGAGCATTGGTGTACCCGAACGAATGCTGTATATTTAACTCTTTAATGATACCCCCTAAAAAACAAAAGATAAAAAGTTCCACAATTGGTCGGTTCTTGACAGAGTTATTTCAGAACCCTTATGGAACTAAAAAAAAGATAGGAATCATGTGTATGCTTAAGACGATTTTATTGGACACAATATTTATTAAGTAAATTCTTAACCATAGAAGACTTTTATTTAAAAAAATTTATGAAGACAGGTTTTGGAGCTGAAGCCATAATGTGTGGAAAAGTAATTTTTTGTAGTCAACTGTTAAAGTGGTATATCTTCAAATTTAATTTCAAATAATAGGTGCTACTTTGAGATTTATTTATTTCAGAGATTTAATCGTAGAGATTCATTTAATTTATTCTTCTTCTGAAATAGAACTGGGTAGAAGCTATCGATATCAATTTCGATTGCCAAAGGTTCAATTTTAAAGAAAAAAATCGCATTGAAAGTTGCATCGACGCATCCGTTCATAAATCAGCATACTTTTAGCATACCCAGTCTGATTACGGCACGCAGGATTTCCAGGTGACTGTTTATAGATGTCAGATGCCTATCAGGCAGCCACCGTTATCCAGCTATTCTTACGATCAATTAAGCGCAGGATCTATGGCTTCGTTTGTCCGCACAGATCTTTTGTTAGAAATCTCTGTCCCTTTTCCTCATTCCGTGTTAATTGGAATTAATTAGGAAGACTTTTTCATCTTTCAGCCTAGATGCCGGAGAATCTAAATGGGCAATAGGGTCAAAACTATTGAGCATTTCAGATCGAGGTTAATGGTTGTACAGAAGAATCACAATTATGTATTATAACTACCGACTGCTTTCCTACATTTACATAAAAGAAAGTATATCTACTTCTTTAAATTTTAAAAATTCTACCAAAGTGTCTTTATTTCTATCACTCCTCAAAGAATAGACCCAGAAAACACAAATTTCCTTCTGTCGCAATAACATTCCTCTTTGAAGCACTGAAAAATTTCAACACTTCTTAAATCGGTTAGTGAAAGATGGTAACATTCTTACCCATCACATTAATATTTCAAGCCTCTAAGCGAGCCAAGGTGGACAGACATCTTGGGTCTTAAGGCCACGTAGGGAATGGCCAAAGACAAATCTGACAGCTTATACTTTTAAATAACCTGCTTCACAAATCAGTTGATACAAGCTTCAAATAGTTCACCACATTTTTAAACTTGGAGAAGTGATTTTGGGTGGATGATACAAAGGATGTATATACACAGTGAACTATCACGTTGTCCAATAAAAAAGTATTGTTGAACCTTTCCTATTGGCTTCAGCTATTTATGGTGAACAGTGCATCTTATCAGCATCCTCCAGAATTAAGACCTCCACTCGATCTTCATTGAAGGCTGACGGTCGCTCAGAACGATGCTCGTCAGAGATATCAAAATGGAAAACCGTTTTCGAGCTGTTCTCCCTGCAACGGAGTCTCCTCCATAAATGACACATATGTTTCGAGCAGCTTGGGACGTGGTACACGTCGATTAAACTCGGATAACCGACGCTGCCCGAAACGGTCGTATTTATCACCTTGGCACCCACAGTTTTAAATTCACAGCAAAGAAATGAAAAAGCAGATAGGGAAATCTTGAACGTATTAAAATACAGAAAATTACAGGCTTTACAACGGTACAAACGCGAACCCAACATTCAAATAATGTTAATGGAATAATACACCAAATAAACTGGTAGAGAAGCGAAATTAAATAAAGTCGTTTAAAAACGGCGGGACTTATTGGACACCCGAATACTCGAAGCTTATATTTAATATCAATCCCTTCCCCAGCTTCGACACTCCCTCCAACCCCCTCCAGCCAGTCGATCTCGCAAGCTCGTGGGTGCCCGAGCAGATATGCCGCCGAGGCCCAAGCTTAAGCCACCAGTGGAAGAAAAAGGCCCGAAGGAAACGGATCGCATTATCGTGTTACCGATCGCGCGTTAAAACGCGGCGAGGTAAACAGTGAAGGGGAACCGGTTCCCCGAAAGCGTCCGCGGGGCCCCTGGGCCCGCTCCCTGGGTCCGTGTAGGCGAGAGCGGTGCGCGGCCGTAGACGCTGCCGTGGCTCGCCGAAATTAGAGGAATGTCAGCTCGGCGGAGGCGATCGGTTTCGCGCCTTGTCCGCCCCTGGCCTCTGCATTGTGGTTTATTCGACGGGCAACGGAGCAACCGGCGGCGGCGGCGGCGACGAACCGCGGGCCTCTGGTACTTACAGAAAGTGTAGAGAGCAGCGCGCGCGGGCAACAAAGGAAAAAAGCCACACGCTGCAAGGAAGAGAAGAAGAAGACCGTGTGGCAGACCAGCCGGCATTCGAGCGGCAACCAGCCAGACCTGACCGTAGCTGGCGAACAAGACGATGCTGCTGGTCAATGAACCGTGGCACCACGCGACTATACACGCGCGCATCACGGCCCCCTCCTCCCCGCCTCCTGTGCGTACACGCGTCGTCCTCCTCCTGTGTCCCTCTCGTTATTACGCGCGATACGACCCACTGATGGGTCGATCCAATCGACGCGGCCGGAATAAAGGCGCGATGCCCCGTGCGTCGCAAGAAGCGCCGCGGAATGGTGATCGAGGAAATAGAACGAGGATGCCAAGGGTGTTGGAGATGGCGCGTGTTTGCGAGGGTGTGCTGCAGGGGAGGGATAGAGTGGTAGTTTGGTTAATGGAATGTTTGCTTGAGCGAGCTATATTTTTTAGTAGTTTAACTCTTGGCTGGTGGAGATGGATTGGCAGTCGCTCGCCAGGGCGGATGGCGGGCCAACTTTGACCTACTTAGTAACGTTTTGCATTAAATTTGGATCTTGCGGTGTCAGTGGAGTATCTAGGGTGGGGCAAGTAGGGCTCGTGTCTTGGGCGCAAAAAAAAAAGCAGAAAGAAATAGTGTTTCTTGAATAAATTTATTTGGAGGGTTAATGTTAGTAATTTACGCTTGTTAGTCGTGTGCTTCGCATGCCTCTTTATAGAAGCTTCGAAAAAAACTTTCTGGACTTTTCGGCCTCATTTGCCTCAAACTTTCGTCTCTTCCGCCCTTCAGCTCCACTTTCTTTAAAAGGATTATCTAAATTCTGAATAAAATGTTTTGTGTGATGAACACTTTTAACAAAGAAGTAGAACAGAAAAGATGGAATTGGAATGATATGCATGGGGTGAAGGGGGTGGGGGGGGGGCGCAATTCTACGCTTGCCCTAGGCACTGTTTACACTAAATACGCCACTGTGTGGTGTACTTAATATTCGTAACGGGTAATATGGAAAGTTTGTGTTTTCGGTTTCGTTCAGTTTCATATTGGGGGAACGCGGTTCTTATTATCAGAGGCAATGGGGGACGGTTACTTACTCGTAGGGAATACAGTCCCCGGATTCCGCGATCCCGGTTGTTTTTTGGATTCCAAAAATCCCGGGATTTGATATAACTAATCCCGGGAATTTCCGGATTTTTTAAAAATGAGAATTACTTTATGAACACCTGAAAAATATAAAAATTAACAGAATAAATAAACATAGTCATTTCATAATAATAAGGAGAATAATAATAATAATGACTTATTTAAATAATAATATTAAATCGCATATAACTAACTAAACTATATTTATTTTTACAATAATATTCTCACTTTCCGCTATTTCGAAATCGCGCGAGTTGCAAATCGCAACTTGTCTGAACACGTAAAGTCGAAACATTCTAGATACATATTTAGGTATCTACTTTAGGTGTTTTGCTATTTCGTTGTTCGCATTTCCAAAAATTTTCATAATGGTTTACTGATGTTATCTACTTATTGATGTTATCTACTTTATTATTCTTCATTGTCCTTCCGTTTTTATTATTAAAAATGATTTTAGCTTATGTTTCAGACTAATGATAGAAAGTAAGTTTCTTTACTTTAAATAAAGATTTAGAATTTTAAAACATAATAAATTATTTTAATTACTGAAATTTTCTATTACCGAATCCCGGGATTAGTCCCAGAATCCCGAGGTAGATTTTAAAAAATCCCGGGATTGTATTCCCTATTTACTCGTGACCTTCTGAAATGAATTCCTTAAAGAATGACCCCTTGGTGATTCCACGGCTGAATCCTCACTTTCAGTCACCAGAATTTCCCTGGTTCAACGTTACACGGGGTCCCTATCAGAGCTCCGAATTAATTTGGAATAACTGAAATCATGGAAAATGGAGATCACCGAAAGTGTGCCACACTTCTTCCCACATCCTGGCATCCACGTTTGATCCAGAATCGTCGTAACTCCTCTACCACCACACCGAGCGACTACAAATAGACGTTGCCTGCGCGGATGATTGTTGAAGTGAAGGGTAAAAATCGGATGATGCATCGCCGTTGGCCAGCAACTTCCGAAGCTCGTGTCGGTGGCTCGTGCAGCTCGCATGCAACGTCCTCCCCGGCCGCAGCAAAGAATAAACCGTTCTTTCTCTCGCTTGAGCGATAGCATCGTCGTGACCCTCGGAGCGGTCGCCTCCAAACCCTGACGCGCGATGGTTGACCCATCGCGGTCGCCGTTGTCTACGGGCGTATATATCGACGTGCCTTCGCCGCGGAGGCGCGTCGTGATCGCGCCGCTCAGGGTCAACGAAGGCTAGAACAGTGAAAGCAAGAGGAGCGCGGCTCGGATGAATAGGCTCGGAGCACGAGGGGGTTCAACAGCCTGAATAAATATATAATAAATCACGCGCAATGTATTACGCTAAACGCTGCGACGTCATTGCCAGCCGACGTGCACCATTTCCACCGTACGTGGATAACAGAAAAGGGGAAAATTAATATCCCTGATTGAATACGCCATTGAGGGGGGTACGCGTAGGTACGAGGAAGTGGGTATCGCGGAAGTGGGCAACGTCGGAGAGAGGAATGGAAATGCTTAATGTATGCAATAGGCGAATAGTGATGAATGTGACGTTTACTGTTAGTATTGTCATCATTTACGGCTTTTCGTTTAGTGCCCGCGGTCAGGAGCTGTTGGAAAGCTGGTTTTGTTTCTTGCACGTTTGCAATCTTTTGGTCCTCAACGGAAGTCTAATAAAACACTTGCCTCTCAGTTTTTAATCCTCCGCAGTATTACTATCGCCATTAACTACGACTCCGCCTTATACGATCCTCAGCTGGTCATGTAATTCTCAATCAGCGTCTGTGACGCAGATAATAGCACGCAGGGCCACCCTGCTGTAATATTCTCCGTTACAGTATCGTTGCCAGTCTTCCCCACTAAATCCCAATTTTTACCCAGAGACTCAGGCGAACGCGCGATTTTATGTATACCTCGCGTGCGATCGTCAACAGTGAACACCGAGGGATTAAACATTAAGCCACTCAGAGGCGAATGAAGATGAGAAAGGGTCGCTCCGTCGACTGGCCGTCGCGAGATTTATCCCCGACGAGAGGAATCCTCTTTCTATTAGACGGCCCCTGAAAAACGCTCGCCGGTAATACGCGCGAGCCTGGGGATCATCGACGTCACTGCACGAAACCGATACGTGGGCTGGGTGTATTCGCCGCGGGACACCAGCGGCAAATTGCCCGCGCAAAGAGAGAAAATAGAGGCCTGGAATACCGTGGAAGCTGGTATGCGAGTCATTCCGCGTCAAATGCCACGAGATTTGACGCGATAGTCACTACATCTCTCGTACTTTCCTCTTCGTTTCTTTTCCAAGGACGCCGGCATTAACTCCTCGGCAAGGAGGTCGCCAGTCATCCTCCCGTTCACACGGAATAAGGCTCACGCATTTCGGGGAACCCATGTTGTGTCTGTAATTAAGATGCTACCGAGAATCGACGAATATTGGTCAGGCACACTGCGGTGCAAATATGTACATCGAAGAACTGTTGAACTTCTAATGAATTTGTGTAGTGATAAGTAAAGTGTTTGGGAAACCATGATGAGGTGAACTATTTAACGTTTCAGAGCTAACCTTCAATATAGGAAATGTTCATTGTTGGTTCAGATGTTAGTATCTTTTCAAATCGTGTCAAGATCAAAATAGATCTGGTTCCTGTACAGTAGATCAGTGGTGGCAAACATTTTTATCTGCGCGCGCCGAAAATTTATAAATAATATTTATCGAATTGGTGACTTGCTTCCTTAAGGGGTTAGGCCACCTTGGACGTAGCAAAATTGCAGTCATTTTCGGCATTTTTTATAAGAAGATAATGAAATAAACAGAAAATTCCATATGAAGCCTGTTATTTTAGAACTCTCGCCGAAAAAAATCTTGAGGAGTGACGTTTTGCACGGTGTTCAATCTCACGGCTATACCGTTTGACCTAGAACACGAAACCAAAAAGATTTATTTTCTGCATGCCTAAAACTAGAGAAGTATGTATGGAAATCCAGAAACATTAATTTGTCTCGAAATGGTGAACATGGGGAGAAAAAATGCATTTTTTTTTATAAAAGTGTCAATTGCAAAGAATATGTTCAAGATATCGCAAAACCGATACGTACTTCTCTAGTTTTAGGCATGTAGAAAATAAAACTTTTTGGTCTTTTGTTCTAAGTCAAACGGTATAGCCGTGAGATTGAACACCGTGGAAAACGTCGCTCCTCAAGATCTTGCGTATCACGGCTCTACCGCCGCCATTTTGTAAGAAAAAAAGTACGATCTTTTCCGGCGAGAGTTGTATAATAACAGGCTTCATATTAAATTTTCTGTTTATTTCATTATCTTCCCAAAAAAATGCCGAAAATGACTGCAATTTTGCTCCGTCCAAGGTGGCCTAACCCCTTAAGGGGTCACCCTACCTTGACGGACGAGAAATGATGCGAACTTTGGGAATTTTTTAAAACAAAAGCATTAAATATATTTACTTCCAGCTTTGTGGCTTCATTTGTCAATCTTTAGAGAATATGAAAAAAAAAATTGTATGCAAAAATAGTGGTTACATCCGGAGTTATAGTGCTTCAAATAGAGCGCCTTACAAAAATCATATGCGCATTGTCAGCATAATATCAGCCGTTGTATTTGTCTGAAATAGAAAATTTAAAAATTTGTTTAATCTGTATGAGTGTGGCCATCGCCCGAAGTAGATTAAATGAGAAATACTGAAAATTAAAAAAAAAAATGGTAGCGTCTAAAACAGACATCGATTTCTGCAAAAAAATTCACAGGTTTTTTAAGTCGCAAAAGTCTAATTTTGCAAAAGCCGAATGGGACATCTACTCAAGATATGTGCCAAGTCTGAAGTAAATCAGGTGATTGGTTTTTGAGATATCATGCTAATAAATTCGAAAACCATCGTTTTGGGGAAAACGCGTTTAAAGTTTCAGGTACCATTTTTTTTAATTATTTTTTTTAGGATGTTGTCTAAATATGTACAAATATAGGCATGAAGTTTTCAATTAATATAATTTGAGGGTTTCTCTTAAAAAAAATTTCAAATATCATGCTCCTTTTTAGGCCGTCAAAGTTGGGAGACCCCTTAACCCTTCGTGGTCACACCTTCTTATAATCACAAGTTGGTCACACGGGGTTCACTGTACCCCAGCGTCATTTTGAGTTACCATTTTCGTATTTTTGAATCTTTTAACTTTTCAGTGATAATTGTACATTCGTAATACTTATACAATCATGGTCTAATAGTCTTTTTCTAGAAATGTAAATTTTGATATGACAAAATTCGTAGTCGAAAATGAGCGATTGTCCACGGTTGTGGGAAAAAGCGATTTTTTAACTTTTTTTTATTTTTTTTCTTGCGATAAATCCCCTTTGGAAGTCGTAAAGGCACTACATTTTAACGCGAAAATTATTCTTGGGGTACAATACACCCCGTGTGACCACGAAGAACAGGCTAATAGAGGAAACAATTAGTAGAAAATTAATCATTGCAGAATTC
This sequence comes from Andrena camellia, assembly GCA_029448645.1. Lineage (NCBI taxonomy): Eukaryota > Metazoa > Arthropoda > Insecta > Hymenoptera > Andrenidae > Andrena > Andrena camellia. The sequence continues at coordinate 45,914,899 of CM055676.1, read as the reverse complement.
TATTTAGACAAGTTTAAAAATTAACATAGAAATTCACAAGAATGAACTCGTGACATGGCATACACTTTGTCGTAGGTAGGTATAGTAAAAGCTAGCCAAAAATATTTTAGTGTATCATCTAATCACATAATAATTATTTTGGATTAACGCATAGATATTAATGACATCACCTGTGAATCATTGACGTGGCCAGCAAATTTTCCCTGCGTGTCATAGGTTCGCTGTGCCTGCAGTAGATCATTGTTGAACAGTGGGATATCAAACGTATTTGCCAGTGGTTGCCAGCTTACGTTCCCGTATCCCTGTAGGAATGATATTTGCGACTCGGTAAACATGTCAATCGCGGAGGTAAAGCGTGCACGGGCACGTGAACGACCCCGAAGTGGAGAGTCCAAGTAATGGAGATGTGAACGTAGCCGGAGGTACAGCCAGCGAAGCTTATCGTGGGCGGTTCCCTTCAGGGTGGGTAACTTCGTGCACTACATCACAAAACGTCTATTCAATTTAGATCAGCCCCGCTTGTATTCGCGTGTACACGCTCGCCACTTGTCCGGATAACCGTCGCCGATATGCCATTTTGCGGATTCGCGTCTCGAAACGACGCGATCCCCGTTTCCCTGCGCACTTCCGTCAGCTATTACGTTCCACTGCGTCGCATTTTTAAACACCGCGCAAACATAAACGGGACGTTGCTATTCACTCAGGGAGTATATGTAATTGAAGCTTCTCAACGTAACGTAGGATTGTAGGATTATCCAAATGTAATCATCGGAAGACTCTATATTCCCTTAAAATCTACTCTTCAAAGCACTAAATGAAGAATTGAGGCATTGAGAATAAAAACGGACTAACCCACATTATTTGCGAAATTCAGTTAGTAGCAATAATGTATTCCAATAGGTTCTACTAATCATATAAAGTAGGAAACATTTTTTTTCAATGTAGGTTAATCCGTTTTTGCTCTCAATGCCTCAATTTAACTGCCCCTTGACAGAAGCAACTAGATTGCCGTCCCTGTAAAGACTCCTAAACAGCAATTATGTATATTTTACCAAGATCTTGAAGCTATTTAAACTGTACGCACCACCTAGAACACTGACAAGGGAAGATCCCGAACCCGAAAATTCAAAAAATTCTGAAACTTTGTAAATATATAGGGGATTTCCTCCTGATTAGAACGAAATTTTTGTTTGCCGCCCAAATTCACTCGAGCGGGGTGAAATTAACCCCTGAAAATTCGGCTGTTTTCCGGTTTTGTGTTACAACTCGCGAACTGTAAGAGAGAATAAAATTTCAAAAAGAAAAATAAAAAAATTATTTTACAGTTCACTAGTTATAACACAAAATCAGAAAATAACCGGATTTTCAGGGGTCAATTACACCTCCTTAGAGTGAATTTGGGCGGCAAACAAAAATTGCGTTGTAATCAGGAGGAAATTCTCTACATATTCACAAAGTTTCAGAATTTTTTAAATCTCCGGGTTCGGGATGTTCCCTTGTAAGAAGGGAAGTCTTCTATCAAAATTCATACAATACGGTAAATTCAGTGAGAAGTTGAACTTGTTATAAGCACCAAACTCTAAATAGCTAACATAATAGGCGACCTTATACCTATCATATGAGCCCACAATTTTAATTCTATATTATGTATTTTTTAACAATACACTTTAAATCGTTCATTACTGCCAAAGGGTACTGTCCGATATTATTATTATTATTATTATTATTAGTAGTAGTAGTAGTAGTAGTAGTAGTAGTAGTAGTAGTAGTAGTAGTAGTAGTCGGGTACAATACACCCCGTGTGACCACGAAGAACAGGCTAATAGAGGAAACAATTAGTAGAAAATTAATCATTGCAGAATTGTATTTAGACAAGTTTAAAAATTAACATAGTAGTAAACCAACCCCTAATTGGATAATTCCAAAATCACAATCTTCACCTGTCTACATCATCTATCACCTCCCAGCACCGATACCAGTGAAATCCCAAACAGACGATCCATCCCCCTCAGAAATCTGCTCCATGTAAGCACTAACCCTTCTCAAACCCCCACCTGTCGCTTCCTCGATTACGTTTCCCCTGCAAAAAAAAGCGAATCAATTAATCAATGTACCCAACGAGAACAGGGGGAAATCAGCGATCAACGATTCATCGTCGTTTTGCCCGATTTCATTGGTACTCGATTCGCCTGGAAAGTTGCGCGTGCGCGTTCATCCCTGCCCCTTTCGCCCTCCGCCGTCGCGTTCCCGGTAATCGCGACGGTGATCGACAGGCGGCGGAGCACGCCGGGGCATTTGATCGATCGATATCGAAACGAGCCGCGTTCGACGAGGCTGTTCCATCAATCGAGCTGCGTGTTTTCAGCATGGAAACTCGGCGCTGCACGAAGCGTCCTGGCGCGGCTACAGCCGAACCGTGGCCGCCCTGGCGAAGGCGCTCGGGACCCAGCGCGCGCCCCTGCACGCGAGGAATCTCGCTGGATTCGCGCCGCTTCACCTCGCCTGCCAAAACGGGCACAACCAAAGCTGCCGCGAACTACTCCTGGCGGGGTGCAATCCCGACCTTCAAAACAACGTGAGTAATAGGCCTGGCCTGCGTCCACACGCGCTCTCCCCCCTTCGCAACTGGACACGTTTATCGCGTTTAAACGCCGACGATTAAAATATACGATCCTCGGCGCGGCCTGGTTTTCGCGCAGCTTCCGTTGCGCGGCGAACAGGCTCTGTGTTAAATCTGCAATTTAAATGCCTGCTGGAGAGGGAGGCGTAATTTGCTTTACGTTTTGATTAGTAGTATCTTACGTGTTATATTTTATTTTTTAGTACGGCGACACACCCCTGCACACTTCCGCGCGATACGGTCACGCGGGCGTCACGCGGATCCTGATCTCTGCGCTCTGCCGCGTCTCTGACCAAAATAAAGTAAGTGAGAATCATGTAGGTATTCATTTTCTCGTTATTTAAAATTTCTGAGTAGATTTCGGAGGGAAGCAATCTACGATGTTACCTCCACTTTCTCACGACTCTTCGAACTCCCACCTTAGTGACTATATGTATATCGCGGGCGTAGAAGGAAAATTTACCAAGTCCATTTTTCTGCAATTCATATTCTACCACCACTAAGCTGACAACTGTTGCCTACTTACGTTTCTTCAATTTTGAGAAAAATTGAAGGGTTTTTTCCTTGCACGTCTACGGCATACAAGTCGATATACTGTCTCCCCCATTTTCCCAATTACACCCTTCAATATTCACATATCCCGCGTGCAAACATTCCATATGCACAGGGCCCGATCTAGGGGGCGCACGCAGGGCAACTGCCCAGAGCGGCAAATTTGGGGGTGGCAAAATGGGTTAATTTGTAATTTCTGAATATTAAATTTTTTATAAATAAACAGGCTTTCGTTATTCAACAAATACCTAGAAAAAATTTCACTCACTGTCAAAAGTGATATTTTTAAATAATTATTTATAATTAAATGTAACGGGCGGCAAATATCATTTTTGCTCAAAGCGGCGGAAGAACTAGATCGGGCCTATGCACTTTTACAAACCGCCACACACTGCCGAAGTATCCGCTCGACTTCCTCCTCCCAAAGCTTCACACATTCGTCCACCCCCGCATGATGCTTCCCCCTCATCCCTCCTGACACTCGTCCGGCGGCAAATGGCCGTGCTTATCAGCCGTGATGCCCAACCGTAGAACGGCGACACGGCGCTGCACATCGCGGCGGCGATGGGCCGTCGAAAGCTGACGAGGATCCTGCTGGAGGCAGGCTGCGACCGTAGCCTGCGTAACAAGCAGGGGGAGACCGCGAAGGACATAGCGCGACGCAAGAACCTCGCCGAGATACTGGAGATAATCGGTAAGGCGCGGGGCAAGAGCAGGACGCGCAGCAAGAGCCGGGAGGAGGACGTGGCGGCCGTGGTGGACAAGGTGGACAAGGTGGACAAGGTGGACGGGAAGAGCGTCGGGAAGAGCGAGAAGAAGCGGGAGAAGGCGGGCAGCGGGACCAGCGGCAGCAGGGACAGTTGCACGAAGAAGGAGAAGAAGAAGCTGAAACCGTCCGGCGGCAAGCAGAACCGGGTCCACTTCGAGAAGGCGGTTATGGGGAGGCAGTGGTCCCCGTACGGCTGCCACTACTACCCCGACCCGGAAGCGTTCCCCCAGCCCCGTTTGGACTCCCTGCCCCCGGACCCGTTGGCCCGCGGCGAGCAGTATTACCTGGACCTGGCCGGGAACATCAGGAAGGGCCCGGTGGGGGTGGGTTACACGTGCTACTGCGCCCCGTTCTTCCGGCACATGGAGGCTAAGCTGGAGAGGGACAAGGCGGAGCTGAAGGCGCACATAGACCAGGCCCACGAGAGGCTCGACCTGAAGGTGGCTAATCTAGAGAGGAGGACCAGGGGACAGATCTCGGAGCTGACCAGATGCGTGGCAGCGGAGAGGTCCAGGTGCGACGAGAGGCACGTGCACCTTCAGCAACGGCTAGCGCGCGGCGGCAGAGGCAGGCACAGCGAGAGACCAGCCAAAGCAGCGTTCGGCGGGGAACACTCGTGCCCGCCAGCCCGCGCCAGGTCGCTGGAGGACCTGCTCGACGACAGACCGCACGAGAGGAGCTTCGAGATACCAGGCGAGACTACCATCCACCGCGGCAGCTTGGACGACCTCGATATACCAGCCATACCGAGGCTCAGCAAGTCCATGAGGGACCTACCCTCCGGCTCCGGCGTCTCGAGGTCAACCCTGAGGGTACTCGACGTGCCTGCCAGGCTGAACGAGACTTTCGACGGGGTGATCAAGCAGGACCGCAGCTCGCCCCTCGGCGCCGCCTCCTCGCCGTCCATCGGCTCCAGGCAACAGGTCCATCAGCAACGCGTGAGTGTGTAATCGCTGGTAATTTCGCTGGTCACCGAGTGGCCACGGAGGTGTTGATTAAGCCGCGGGTTTAATGACACCTCTTACGCGCGAGGGAAATCAAACCGACGCGGCTTGCCGACTTTAAATAGAGTCCTGGGTCTATTAACGGGACGGAACTGGAGGCGAAACAGGTTCTTTTCGAGCATTTCTATTTGCCCTTTGTACCACTCGCAGCGAAACAGTTCTTCTCGCTAATAAACGTCGGAGTCTTTAATATCGTAGTTTAGAATCTTGAGTAAACGTGAAGATAGAATTGACTTTTTTAATTTTTTGGGTGTTGGAATTATGAGTGCGATAGGTGGATAGCTTCTTAAATTACCTTTGTAGACGTTTATAAATATTGTACCGACGAGGGTGTTAGGGAAGGAGAAATTCCTCTGATAAATCTGTTTGGAATTATGAGAAATTGCGGTGCTGAATTCCTCAGGATCTTTCGTCTCGGGACCACGGCATGGGCTCCTGCCAGGAAGAGAGCAGCGCGACGCGGAAGAACGAGGACACGTCCAGCGAGTGGAGGTCCTCCGGTCGACGGAGCGTTCACGAGATGATCAAGCGGTTTCAGCAAGTACCTGGCATGCATAACGGGTGGCGAGGCGCGCGCTCAGGGAGCAGCGAACCGACCAGCCCCGAGCACAGCCAGTGCTCCCAAAACCAGAGGGTTCAACCCCAGGGTGGCGTGGGAAATGGCTGGCACGGGGAAGGTGAATTTAAATCTTAAACAATTTGACAAATTTTTATGAAGCTTCGGCGCTTCTCTGTTGCTCAACGCTCCCTCTAACTCTGGGATCCAATAGCTTTTGGATAACAAGAGTGAAATTACTCTTATTGCATTAGCGAGAATTAAATTTATTGTACTCGAATATGATCCAGTGGCACGCGCGAGTTCTCTTTGCATTGCTAATTCTTATCGCGACCAACTTGATTTTCTCTCTGACTCAATAGATAAGATCCGTACAAAGATTTTCCGTCTGTTGCGCTGAATATTTCACGTTGTATATTCATGCTTTCCTTTTTTCCTTTTCTTCTTCTCTCTTTTTGGTCTTTGTCTTTGTTTCTTAATATGCGTCCGTTTCTCTACCTCATTTTTGTAATTAATTGTACCAAAGGTTTGTCTAACCCGTCTATTGTAATTAAATTAAAAAAAAAAAATTAAAAAAAAATTATCGCCACAAACGTTGAACACAGGTAACGATAGCGAGAGCAGCGAGGGGGAGGAGGACGAGCAACCGGAAGCACTTAGCGGAGGGATCGCTGGGAAAGGAGTGATATCGGAGCACGTGCATTACAACAGTATCGCCAGAATGCCATTTAGGTCCCGTAATGCGGTTTATAGCCCGACACCGCCTTTGCACGATGCGCACAATGATTCAGGGTATAGCACTCGCATGTACGGTTCAAGCAAGGGTGCTTCACCTTCGTTATCAGGTAAAAATAGTGTCCTGTTACTTGTGTCCATAACACTATTCTAATAGAACTCAAGCTACCTTTTTATACAAATTTATCTGTTTGTCGTAATATCCTTATCTGTATTTTATACACCCTTGTATGTACCTACACATATTTTTTATAAATCCTCTGTGCCTCTCGACATCACTATACTAATCGACGTGCGTTACGAAAAGTAGCACGTTTCAATTTTCTTACGAAAAGTAGCACGTTTGCCTTCGTCCTCACGAAAACTATCACGTTTCGGTTTTCGCTGCGAAAACTAGCATGTTTGAGCGGTTTGCCACGAAAACTAGCATGTTTCGTCTTTCGCTGCGAAAACTGGCACGTTAGAGCGGTTTGCCTCGAAAAGTAGTATGTATTTCCTCTCATTAAAAATATAACATAACATAATAAATCTATAAATTAATGTTCTAGTTTATTTTAAATACAAAGTATACACAATATTTAAGATCTTATTATCTATTTGTAATATAAATGTTATATTTTCAATATTTAATAATATTTTCATAGAAATGATGGAATATTCTGTTGGAATAATGCCGTGATAGTTTCTGCAGTCTGCAGTATAATCCAAAACGTGCTATTTTTCGTGGCCAAGCCGGATAATATGTTATGTTAGTTCTCGCCGCAAATTCCCAAATGTGCTATTTTTCGTGGCGAAACAGTATAACGTGCTAGTTTTCGCCGCAACAGTACTAAAATGTGCTATTCTTCGTGGCGAAGCAGTCAAATGTTTTAGTCTTCGCGGCGGACGCCAAAACGTGCTAATATTCGTCAGGAACGATGGGAACGTGCTTCTTTTCGTGGCAAACCGAAACGTGCTCTACTTGTATTGTTGTATTGTATATTATTTTTTCCTGTTAAACAGGATGGGGCGTTTCAAGCTTTTTTTCGCTTATATTGCCCAACGAACTATAAAAAGTCCCCTTTTATCTATCTTTTTCCTCCTCTCTTCTCCTTTGGGTCCCAACAGCAGCGGCGCACCGGGAGAAAGGTGGTCTCCCATCTTTCCCCAGTACCCGCCCCGTGATGCTTAACTTCGGTGATCTAACGAGAACCGGTGTTTTCCATCACGGCTACAGCCGCTGGTGAAACGTGCTGCTTTTCGTAAGAAAATTGAAACGTGCTACTTTTCGTAACGCACGTCGTAATGTTATCTTACATCCGGAGTTTGATTTTCATTATCGATCAAGTATTTTTTTTAAAAAAAAAAAAAGAGCAGATAGTAAGTTCGTACGTTTCAGGCCAATTGGAATGCGACGTGATTCTCCCAACCACCCCAAACGCATTTCCCAGCGGTGAGCAGCTGGCTGCGCTGTTAGAGCAACCAAGGAACCACGATCTCACGGTCTACGAATGCGGTGCCGACAACGTTGTCATTAACATCGGAACCGCGAGCCTCGTTTAAAACGCGGAGCGCATCATTTAAATGACACGACATTTCGCGTGTCTTCCAAAGACATCCATTCTCCACGACTTAGCGATACCTAGGTACTCAGGTGTTTACAAAATAACGAAACTGTTGTGTATAAACATTTACTCGATATTAAGCGACTTTGTACAAAATGTCCCTCGCTTCAGAGACCGAGGCGCTGTCGTTTTGTAAATAATCTATAATTATACTTTAGGATATAAACTTGTGGAATTGTAAACTCTCGCGGAAAGTTCATCCAAAAATTCTATCCTGGCTACGTATTTATTTGAAGAGGCACCGAACGCACCGAAGTGGATTTTAGATATGTAATTTTAAGAAGACAAGTATTACGAGCAGTGGAGCACTCGGGATTTAATCGTAGGGGAGACGAGTTGAACGGGTAAAAATATTTTTAATGCAAGTTCGATAAAATTCTTTGGGTAATTATAAAAATCTATTTAAAGAATAAATGTCAGCTTTCTTTTCGTTTTACAAAGCCCCTTCTTTGGGGGTGCCAGAGCCCCTGGAACCCTCATCTGGGTGCGCCACTGATTACGAGATGTATTTTGTAAAAATTGAGTAGATGATAGAGAAGACTGTTATCCAGTTAAAGGCTGTCGCGCATTTTGGCGAAGCGCAGCGCGGCAAAACGAATCGAATCGAAGAAATTAGATAATAATAAATAATTAATTATCGCTACGCTTCGGTCTAGTGTAGGAAGCTCCATAAGAATCAATTGTTTATAAACTTTTCTCTTCGTATCGCCGCGCTTCGCCAAAATGCGCGACAGCTTTAATACTTCTTTCATCATCGTGTGTATGTATATCGTTCTTTCAAAAGAAGAGATCATTATCGTCTTTATTGTAGGAAGCGTTGTGTATTTACACGTAGGTTGCCATGTACTACAGAATTAGGTTAAATTATATCTATTTATTATATACGTGTATCATAGTATGTACATGCTTTTCTCTATTCACAATATTGTCACGTTAATGGTAAATATCTCGGTTTAGTCTCGTACGATTAATTACAGTTTAATTCTCTCGTTGCAAAACTGAAATGTACTCTGCAACGATAGACGTGATTAAATAACAAACGATACTTTCGCAAACTATCGTGCCGTTTTATTTATAATACAGACGGTGACGCGTACTCTGCTATCGATGAATGATACAAAGGTATGCCCGTTAAGGAGTTCGAATTAGCGTTATGGATTTCCACAACGACGTAATCACCATTCTGTACGGGCCTCTTAGTGTCAGAGTCTTTCTCAGTTGGCGCTTCTATATTCGGAATCAAAACCCTCGTGTTACCATCATTTCTTCCCTGAAGGTACTCGGTCGTACGTTTGCTGACCTAAGGATCGAATCAAAATTAATTAAAACCATTTCAAATACCATAGAGCCTGCCACAGGGCGGATTTGTACAGATATATAGGCTAAGTAGGCTGCAGCCTAGGAGGAAAATTTTGGGGTGCAGCAAATTTTGGGTAGCGACAAATTTTGGGAAGCGGCGAATTTTGGAGAGCGGCGAATCCCGAGCAAAAGAAATTGAAAAAGATTAGACACAGAGGCTTGAGACAACTTTAAAAACAATTTACTTTTTTGTCATCTAGCAAATTAGCGATAACTCGTATGTGAGTTGTCATATCGAATTAATTTTCAAATTGTCTCAACTCTTTTAAATTAAAATATTTGATGATAGTTCACGGAAAGGGCGGTAGACGCTAACAAGCCTAGGGGCACGAAATCTCCAAATCCGCCTCTGGCCTACTTTTATCGTTATACCACAATTGTATTATTCCGACTGATAAAATTATTTTACCCCGTCGATAAGTACAAGCTGCAGCTGTCCAATCTGTAATTTATTCGCTTTCTCCACTTCACTCCTATACAACGAAATCATCCTACCGAGACGATCCTTCTTCACGCTCTGTTCCACGTCGTCCTTTAACCGGCGATGTGCAGTAGTTTTCTGAAAGTAAGGAACAGTTTTATAGCAGTAAATACCTTTAGTCCCTGTAGTATAAATGTAATTAACAAAGTGTTATCCAATGCGAACTGGAACAGATGTATACAATTATGAGTTACCTCCCGCATGCTGTACGAGAATAAGAAAGCTTTATTGTATTTCACGAGTTTCATCAATGATAACGTATCTTCAAACTCTTCCTCCGTTTCCCCACAGAATCCAGCGATAAAATCGCTGGAGAGATATATATTTGGAAGGATGTCGCGTACATGGTGTACCAGCTCCAAGTATGCTTCTCTCGTGTATCCCCTTCGCATTCTCTCCAAGACCGTAGAATTGCCACTTTGTGCGGGCAGGTGAATTTCGTTGCAAATATTCGGCCTCTCGGCTATCAGTTGCAGAACTTCGTCGGGGAAGTCCTTGGGATGGGGCGATGTGAATCTAAAAAATTATTCTCAATGAACGCTGCATTTTGCAGGGGTGAACGGCTGTAGATATAAATATACACAATCTGTACCTTATCCTCATTTCTGGATTAATAAGCGACACCTCGTCTAACAGGTCGGAAAATCTGCGTCCCCCTTTCTTCTTTTTGTACACTGTTTTGAATCCTTTAGCGAGATGTGTCTCTGCATTAGGAGCCGTATAAAACTCTGATCGTGACGTGTCTCTGTAACTGTTCACATTCTGTCCGAGAAGCACTATCTCCTTTACACCTTCGTCGGATAACGACTGAATTTCGTCGACTATACTGTCGATCGGTCGTGACCGTTCTCTTCCTCGCGTGAACGGCACGATGCAGTATGTACACATGTTATCGCAACCTCGCATTATTGTACTAAAAACACCAGTACAGAATATTATATTCACAGTGTAGATTACGTGTTGCAAGATAATAGTGTAGAACACAATCATTTCGTTCGTCTATAAAAGAGGATAAGTCATTACACAAAAGCCCTTGTGGAGTCTGGATCCAATCGTACCGGCGTAATGTCTGCGTACGTTTCGTCGAATGACAGCAGGACATTAACAGCAGTTTCGTGATCCGGTACAGAGAGAAGCCTCGGTAAGTCCTTGTAACTATCTGGTCCAGCTATTACGTCGACGAGCCGCCCTCTGTCTAATATTTTCTCCTTTAATCGTTCCGCCATGCATCCTGTGTTATAAATAAATTCGTTGCAACGTCAACCCTTTGCATTATTTACAAACTGGGAGAAATTCATAATTATACCTAATAAGCCGATCTTCATAGATTTCTTTCTCTTTCTGATACCATTCAAAGTCTGTAGTTTGTTCCATATCTTCTGTTCAGCGCTATCTCTGATGGAACACGTGACAAGTAGAACTATATTTGCTTCTTCTATACTTTCTACTTTCTTGTAACCATTCGATTTCAGAATTGACCAGATCACCTCTGTGTCGTTAACATTCATTTGACAGCCATAAATTTCGAAATAAACTGAAATCGAAACAAGAGTATATTGTTTTAATTTTATTAGCAGTTTACGATTAATTTCTTGATTTATATTCTCTGTAACTATTCACCTTTTTGGTCACTGCCATCGATACTTTTAACGTAAGGGATATTTGGTACGATGATAGGATCAATAACATCTATACTTTCATGAGTCATGAAGTTTTTCAACGAGGGACCATTCTTTGATAGCTCTCTAAATTGTGTTAGATCGGTGGCTTTTTTATTGACCTCTTTAGAAGCTTCTAATTGAGCAGCAGTCAAATGTAACATTTGACATTGTTGGAAATTGTAAAGAAATGCATTCTTGTATCGAATGGAACGTTTTTTAATAAACCATTCTCCTAACAATTTATGACACACTTTCGGGGACTTAATTTGTTTGAATGAATTCAACACAAATATGATGCTGCTCATGGTTAATGATATTATAATATTACGCTACAATGTCTTGCAAACCAACGGTGAATTATAAATAAACACTGTTGAACTACAGATTAGTGGGAACAACATTTATTCATATTATTTTCGATAAACGACAATGGGAACAAAGAATGTCAATGTAACGAAAACATTTGTTGCTTTCTTTTTCAATTTACTTGCTTGACCGCATATTTGCAAATAGGTTATGTACAGAAGCCAGCAAGTTTGAAGACTTTAGTTCGTGATATCTCGATGTACTCCGAGAAAAGGTGCTCTTTTAATTAAATTTTCACAGCAAATGGATAGTTTGCATTTAATCTTTGAAGAAATGCACTTCTATACGTAATTGCAATGTTATGTAGATACTTGTGTTGTTCATAGACGAAGGAACGCTTCCCATCTACCGGCGATACCTATGAACTACACTCGATAGGAGTATATTAATACCTTGCGAGTAGAACAAAAGCAGTTGTGCCAGTTATTTCAATTCTAACCGCTAGTAGGATTCCGATCGAATTCTACTCTGAATTGGTAACGTTGCGTGTCACACAGAAAGCACCGAAAATATCAGTGCTGAGCACCGTTGGGAACGGTGCAGACCTTTTTTCGTGTAGAGGTATTCTACACCGTCGGTGATATTATCGCTTTTCAAATATGTATAAAACAATTTAGTTTTAATACAAGTAATAATATTATAAATTAATTTTGAGATTCTGTATTTGAGCTGTTCCTTTTTTTTTTGAACTGACTTAAAAAAAATGTACATGAAATTTAACATCCTTTTCTTCAATCTTACAAAATTGAATAACTGTATTACGAAACTTGAGTTTCAATAATTTACAATAAAATTTGAACTTGAAGTAGCTGAGAGCATATAAACATGGAGGAAGCATGCAATGGACGAAAATGTAGACGACGGTAAAAAGAGAAAAACATACATGGGCGACACCCTCTCTCTTTATAATGTCAGGGGCGACAGCGTTTTTTTAAGTGAAGTAGAGATGATAACGATACATCGATGTTTTTATAATCGATATGTACATCGAAATCATCGATGTTTTTCTAATGAATTTTGATGTTTTTGGTTATTATAATATATTAGCATAATATATTATGCTAAATAGAAATTATTTCTCTAGGATAAAAATTATTTTTTCCAGTTTAATGCTTTATCAGCTTTAGCAGCAGTTCTTAAGCAAAGCGATCAGAACTGCACGGATATCAAACCACGATTTTCAATACCTATAACTATCGATAGTGAAAATAAGCTATCGATAGTTTTCGATAGGTACCATCGATAGTTCTCCACCACTAGTCCGAACTCCGGTAGGGTATTTCCCGTGAATACTGCGTATTTCCGCCCAACCCTGCTCGAGCATCAGCGTCAAACAAGACTACAGTGAGTACATGTGGACGATGAGAAAAGATTTTTCTGAACCTGAACCGGCACCTGTTATTAAGGCAAGTATGATATAATATTGGCCACTATCATTTTGATAAATAACTATGCGACGAAAGGTATTGCACGCCGAGTAATCAAAATTTGATTATTTACCATCCGCAAAAAATGAACGATTTTATTAAGTTTTTTTTATTAGAACGTTACGAATTCAAGAAATTTTTAAATTGTCTATACAATCTAAAATTTAAGAGCAAGAGGAAAGAAAGTTACTAAATCTGTGTGTTAAATAAATATTAAGCACCATAAGACGAATATATCAAAATGGTAATTTATGATTTTTTATTAGATAGTTTCTGTTTATTCCTTCAAAATTTAGGCTGTTGACATTATTGAAAAGGAAATATGGGTAAATTGCAATTTATGAAAGATGTACTTCGAGGAGAGTCGCGCAACTTGTAAAACATAAGACATTGGAATTACAAAGATTATTCCAATGTGGGTACAAAAGACATACAGTTTACAGTGACATTTGTTGGTCGCAAGAAATTCACACGATGCAACTTGCAGGGCAATGAGAAATACAATTGATCGAACACTGTTGAACAAGGGTAGTTTCACGTGTAATCTAACAATATGCAAATAATGACTTTTCACTACAGATAATGTATTATGGTACAGTTTTATTTAATAAGAAAAACGTGCAATGGATTATATAAATGGAGAAAAAATTGAGATATATTTTTTCATGCAATAGAATTTGCGTTTTATATCTCATCGTGCAAGATTATTCATGAAAAGAAGTAAAATAATGTTCGATTTACTTGGTAGTGAAACTAAGAAATGATTTATCATAAGGGATTTTATATGTATTGGTGTACAAATTAAATGCAATGCAAGTGTTCCAACGTTATTTTAGGTTTAAGTTATTTTTCTACTTATACAGTGACTCCCGAAAATATTCGGACACTTTTTAAAATCGCATAACTTTTTTAAAATTAATCCAAACGACTTGAGTTTTTTAGAGAAGCTAGATGGATTAGTTTGCTAAGTGACATGTTTCGTCGTTTTGGAAAAAATTGTAATTGGTCGAAATAGCGAAGAAAATAGTGAAGATCGTTTCTGAAACTTTTTTTTATGAGCCTGCAATGAAAATTCAAAAAATCCGTTTGTAGATTTAAGTAAGTTGTATACATGCAGAAAATTTCATCAAAATCGGTTAACGTTGCTCTGAGATATAAACGTTTAAAGATCGCAGAATAAGGTCGAGAATCGCGGAAATTCCCGAAATCAGCGATTTTTGATTGGAAGTAAACTCGTAGGGAAAGTGCTACGACCAATCGCGTGTGTCAAATCCGTTGGAGCTGCGCAGATCGGTCGTAAATCGGTAGGGGCGTCGGTATGCTCTTATATGGAACGCAGTGTACTAGCGCTAGCGTATGAGTGAAGTACGCAGAAAACGTATAAAAGTAACAGGTAAAAAGAATTAGGTTAGGAAATGTATTTAAATGATATCACTTGTTGAAGGCAAAATGAACTTATCGAGAGGTACTACTACATTACAACAGTGGCTAGATGCACATTAAAATCAATTTGTTGTAGTCAGTTACATGTATTCCACGCGTCTATTCTAACCTCATTCTCGCACTACTTTGATTGAATTGAGTAATTTTTCAAACAATGACTCTTTTCAACTTGTTTACCTTTTAGAATCTTTTCTAGAAAACAGAAAACTTACTTAGTGGCGCCGCTATAACTCATACATGGAATAAAATTCAGTAACTAGTTGTTTACATACCTTCTTCGCACCTTTCATTGTAAACATTTTTAAATTTTTAAATAGGTAGTAAGAGGAGAAATTTGTTAAACAAAATAAACTTTTTTTACATATATTTTATTAATATGTAATAGTATAAGAATTTAATAGTGCGTTAGTTAATGATGAGCAGCTGCTTTCCTCATCTGGACAAGGATGTTTCCAAGTTCCTCACGTTTCCTTTTAGCTCTAATATGCGTTCCCAACTATAAAATTGTTAAATGTGTTACTCATGCGGTATATAAGAATTCGTAATATTATTTATAGAGTAAATAAAATTCGTTTCGAATACACTTACCCTCCTCTTTAAGAATTTCAGTGCACGTTTATCCTTGGAAACTTTTAACAACTCCATAGCACGCTTCTCATATGGTGCATGTCCAGTTACCTCACGGATTATATCTCTGACAAACTTGTCGTGTTTTGATTGTGTCTGTATTTACAAAATTAAAAGAGTTTAATATCATCTATTACTAGCAACCAGCTACTAATTGGGTAAAATAATTGACAATTACTCAAACAGAAATACAAGCAAACCAAATACATATTTCACAATGTTTACATTCATACTTTAACTTGTCACCAGCAATTTGAACCAAAGTTTTTCAGTAAAACAATTAATGTATTTGTAAGTTCTCATACGATAGAACATTAGAAAGACATAATAGCGTATCTGTTCATAGTTTTCATCTTATCAAATACAACGAAACTTGTCTAACTCGTGTTTTCAATTGAAGCAGTACACAATTCGACCTTGCTCATTAACATGAAATACCTACCCCCTTCATTCTGGCTGGCAAAACACACACCGTCTTCCTCTTCTCATTTTTATTTTTGGTCGCACGGATCTTGGTCGTTTTGTGGCCCTTATTGAGACCAACCGCTAATTCGTATCTCGGAGCCATCCTGCAAAAATAACACCGTGAGTTTTACAGGTTACGTCACAACCAGAGAATGTTAAATCGCACGTCGCGCGATAATATTGCGTATCTTATATTCCAATAATTTGTGATAGTACATTTAAGTAGAGAAACATTAACGTTTCAACAGGATCATAAGAATATTTTACGATTCAGATTGACACAAACCTTCTCGGCTTGATCACACGCACAGGAAAGAAATACGGTCCTGCTTTCAATGCAAATCATTCGTTCGCGCTTCGTGCGCGTGCGCGGTGGTGTGAACGTATCCGATTTACAAAGAAAGCGATGCAAAATTCTATCCAATCATTTCGATTGATGCTGCGTAAATATTAAGAAACGATCAAAATAGTTAATTGTAATCGCATAATGAATTAATTTTCAATTCTGTTAAAGATATTATAATACGATTATAGAATGAAAAGAATTTCTAATGTTCCCAATATATTTAAACTAAAGCTTACTAAAATAATTAAGTAATAAAGAAGTGCTTTTAATAAAGATTACGCTGATCTCCTTATCATTTTAAACTTTTAAGATATTTCGGTCAGAAAGCGTTTTGCGACAAAATACAATTCCCTATGTTTCATCCGGTGGTCATACTGCTCGCAGCGGTCAAACCTGTTTCAACTTCACGATTATGATTCGTAATTGCTGCGGTGTCAGTTTTTTGAAGTCAATTTTTTAACTTATATTACAAAACGGCATGTTCGTGATATATACGGTCCTACCGCTTTCTTCAGAGGTATTCATTCCGTAACGTTTATTCCTACTGACAAGGAACAATGTCCAAAGTGAAAAACATTCCGAATAACTTAACCAAATGGGATCTGTCAGAGGACCCGCTGGCACCGTTGACCGATCGCCAAAAGGACTGTTTATTAAGCTTGGAGGAGGAATTATTTCCAGACAACACTATCAAGGCCCAACAGATAGATGGTACCGAGTGCACCAACGAAGCAGATAAAAGATCAGTACAAATAGAACGGTGTCAAGATCTGTTGGAACACTATGGTTCGTTAGAACAGAAGTGTATAGCCAGGAAAGATGTGAAGTACATGTCCTACCTTAACGAACTCCAGGCAAGACGCGACGAGTGCCACGAACTTTGCCTTCAAATAGAGGAGGCGCTGGAGAACTTTACGATGTTGTTCAAACAGTATTCGGAGGTGTCGGATAAAACCACCTCTCTGTACAATGCCAGCGAACAGCTGGACTCTGATCAGAGGAAGTTGAATACCACTATAGAGAACATCACAGAATACGTGAAATATTTCAAAGACATCGATATGATGATGGAGAAGCTGGAAGCGCCGACGTTATCTGTGAACAGCGAGATGTTCTTTAATATATTGAATAAGATCGACACGAACATAGATTTTGTGCAGGGCAATTCTTCGTTCAAAGAAAGTAACACTTACTTAATTAAGTATAAACATTGCCAGTCCAAAGCGCTGTCCATGATACAGAATTATATATTTAATTTATTTAGTAAAACGACGGAGAGTATTTTAAATTTGAGGGATAACGACGATTCCCAGGATAACGGGGACGCGGCCTTGGCACTTTTCTATGGGAGGTTTCAAACCATTTTGTCTAAAGTTAAACCAGTCGTAGAACAGATCGAAGCGAAGTCGTACAAGCGGCAGGAGTACGACAGTTTATTGTCGGAATGCCAGCAATATTATTGGAGTCAAAGGGGACTGGTGCTAGGGACTAGCGTGCAAAAGTCTCTAATGTTTGTGAAAGAGAAATACAACGGCGATCATTGTAGTTTGGTACGAAATTCATGCGCGTTACTGTTACACGCATCGATGGATGAATACAAGTTGTTCTACGAATTCTTCTCCAAGCCATCTAGTGGATTAACGGCATACCTTGAGAGTCTGTGTACTTCTCTGTACGATATGCTAAGACCGTTCATCATACACATCAATCATTTAGAAACGCTAGCTGAGATTTGTTGTATTTTGAGGATCGAGATGCTGGACGAACATGTTCAAAACAATTTCGAGCCCTTAGAAGGATTTGGAAACGTTTGCCTGCAACTGTTGCACGACGTGCAAGAGAGGCTTGTCTTCCGGGCGCATCTTTATTTGCAATCGGATGTCTTGAATTACAATCCGTCTCCGGGTGACTTGGCGTATCCGGATAAATTGAAGATGATGGAAGATATAGCGGAGTCGATTAGAGAAGAGACTCGGCAGACAAATATGAAGAAGATATCAGTGTCGTCTAACGAGGATAATATGATGGAACCTGTATCTAGAAACCATATTGTAATAGATTCTATTTATCAAAAGACACACATGGGTAATTCACCTGCGGATCTTCATGGAATGTGGTACCCGACAGTCCGAAGGACATTAGTTTGCTTATCAAGATTGTATCGATGCGTGGACAGATCTGTCTTTCAGTCCTTAAGTCAAGAAGCAATATCTCTCTGTGTCCAAAGTATAGAGAACGCGAAGCAGGAGATCGAAAAGAGGGCGACGCCTTTGGACGCAGAACTCTTCCAGATAAAACATTTGCTGATACTGCGGGAACAAATCGCGCCGTTTCAGGTGGACTTCACTATAAAAGAGTACAGCCTAGACTTCTCCAAAGTGAAAACAGCGGCGTTTGGTCTGCTGGAGAAAAGCTCAAGGTTTTTTACTCTGTCTAATAACGCGTTGCTGGAATTTTTATTAGAAGGTGCACCGCAGATGAAAGAGCAGCTGATAGACTCGAGGAAATATGTGGATAATAAGTTAAAGTACACTTGCCAACGACTTATACAGCACGCCACGTTTATGCTGATACATCCAGCTTTGAAATTATTGGAGAAAGAGAAATCGTACGCGAATGCTAACAATTCAGATAAACCTCAGGAGCACGCTCTAGGGAGCCCGCAGGACGTTGCTGCAGCGATTAGCGAAGTACTGCGGATAATTAAATTCAAATGCCCTGAAATTCAGCAGCTGATGCAGCTGTATCTGTCCAACAAAGAGACAGAATTCATTCTATTTAGACCGGTGAAGAACAACGTGTGCGCCGCGTTTACGCAATTGTATCAGGTATTGAGTAAATATTACAATACGGAGGAACTTCTGCTAATTGCTTGCCCACTGCCGGAGCAAATCTCCGTCATGTTAAGCTCGTCCAGCCTTGTTCATGGAAGGAGTACGCAAACTGCTGCAAAGAAAGTATAGCCAAAACGGACTAACAAATTTCTGTAATTATATACTGTACATTAATACTATTTTCGAATTGTAATCAATTATGAATTTTCTTCAAAGGAAATGTTTGCTTTTAAAATAAATAATAATATATAGAGGTTCCACATTTTTAAATGTATCATATAGAATGTATATAAACGATGGAAATATAATTTATATATAAAGAGTAGTTGAAATGTTTAAGTGAAATTGCATAAACCATTGTAGCGTGTACAATCTTGAATTTAGGGAATAGTACATAATATTTTAATTCTTTGTAACGTACTTTAAGAATGTGCAATTTTTATATCAAAGATGTACATATTTGAAGCATAAAATCACGCCAGATAGACCAGAATTTGTACGCCTCTTGAATTGAGATTTATCTCAAATAAATGTCGACTGGAATTGAGTGTAATAATCAAAACGATACCATACTTCGAAGATATACTGTAATGTCATTATATGATTAGATTTAATCAATTCTTAATTCATCATATGTGTATACGTCTTTCATTTGTTCCAATATCAATAATCAGTTCTTATTGTGTTTCGGTTGGATCCAAAAATGAAACGGCTTGGTTAATTAAAACTGAAATTACAAACCTATTATGTTCGCTATTTTATTTTATGCAATGAATCGCTACTCAGGTAATTGTGAAAAAATATCGATATTACAAAACCATCTGAAACGTGTCAAACTACTATTACACGGTATATTATACAGCACGGACCAGCGGAGTTAATACATTAGAAAGAGGCTGATATTCTTCTCGCGAGTCACTCTGGTAATCTTCCAGAGGGAAACGTCGGTTGAACTCGTCGGTAACGTTGGCAACTGGTGGATTCAAGTATTCTTGTACAGTGACGTATTTCGGCCCGCCGAAAGTATCCAAAACCACGATCGTCATTATCTTCAGTTTGGCAAAGTAGAAGTGATGATCTGCAATAACGCAAGCGATTATTTAGATAACTAGACGCGACAGTATTGTTTACTAGTTGAAATTAATTAATAGGCGGATTCTTACTTGCTGGCATGTTAACCAATTTCGGATGACGATCGAAGAAAACCTTTTCCGCTGTTTTAAGCTCCGCACTGTCGTTCTTCAACTGTTTACGAGAAAGAAGTAAGTAATTAGTAAGTTTGTCGATCGTGTTAATAGAGGCGAATCGATATATTAAGGACTTTAATTTACTGACCGCTTTGATTGTCCCAGTTAAGAGTACCCTCGCGCAGCGAGGATCCATGGGGTCCCATTGTTTCGATTTACAATAGTCTCCTTGGGCTAGCGTCATCAACACTGACACGCGATTATCTTTCTATGATTAAAACATCAAATAGACGGGTTAAGATTAAATATCAGGTGAAATCAATTAATGAACAATCCACGACGATAAAGGCGGTAGATAAAATTTTCCGCGATTTATATCGCAGTAATGATGGGATCTGTCACGTGAATCGCTATCTTATCGGAGAAAGGTAATATCGATCAATAGAGTTGGATCAACATAGAGCTTGTTTGGTAATATCGGGGGTACATGTACCCGTATAGCGGTACTTACAGCGAGATCTTGAGCCGTGAAGTCCAGAGGTGTGAGATAAAGATAGGGAATACCCGATCCATTTCCCAAAAGTCCATCGGCGAAGGAAACTAAAGTTACGGCTGGAAACGACTCGATATCATTTCGCGTGCTTATCGTCGCCACTGGTACCCAATCTATGCAGGCAGCGATCGGTAATAGAATTAGTACGCGATTAGATGTTTTCACGCGAGGAAAACAGTAATTAAGAAATAGTTAGACGATTCACAGTTTCTTTCTTTTTAACAACATTGAACGTCAGAATGAAATTTAAAAATTGGAAATCAGAGACGATTCACAATTTCTTTTTTTTTTTTAACAACATTGAACGTAAGGATGAAATATAAAAATTGGAAAATAGTAGCTCGGTGAACAGATAGTTCACAAAAGTAGCGTACATTTCGTAAACAAGTACGGATTAAAACGTGTAACAAATTAATCGCGGTACGTATTTGCAAGTGAGATAACCCGAACACAATCGTAATGGAACCATTAATTTACAATTGCGTGTTTAAATTGCGAGAAGAATGAAATCTCTGTTTACGGTCAACAATGATCTCACGCGAGGACTTGTATCTCATATCGTGAAAAAATTTAAATACGTTTGCTTGACAATATTGTGAAACAAAGGAATAAATACAGAAAATTTCAAGTGTACCGTAATTACTATGTTATAACTTAGAGCATATAAACATGGAGGAAGCATGCAATGGGTGAAAATGTAGACAGCGGTAGAAAAAGAAAAATATACATGGGGACACCCCCTCTCTTTCTAACATAAAAAAAAACGTCGCCCCTGGCGCTAAAAAGAGAGAGAGTGTCCCCCATATATATTTTTTTCTTTTTACCGCCGTCTACATTTTCTCCCATTGCATGCTTCCTCCATGTTTATATGCTCTAAGTGTTATAACAATGCTATCGCAATCGATTAGTCGATTCAATTAATTGATTCAACTGTGTTTATAAACCGCTATTTACTTTTGCCGAACTTGAACTTTGAACGAACACTCAACAAGCTCGGTTTAATCTACAACACCATTGTTCGATTGGGCTGATCTGTTTCGTTGCGTCGCCGAAGATAATGAAACCACGTACGTGCTTGATAAACTTGAAACCTCGTTACGCGATAAGTAAATCTAACGACACGTGTCGTTTTATATCGCAAATTTGGAGTAGTGCCAAAATTGTGCGCACGAATCTAATATTAATTTCAGACAAACGATCTGCGCGAAGCGTAAGTGCACTCATGCGTGCGCACGCACCAGCGGACGCGTTATTCTCGTCTACGCTCATTTACGCTTTGTACAAATACACTCTTAAATCCCATAATTTAAAATAGTATTTTATATCTCCCTTGATATCAATATTCCCTCCTTAAATATTATCCCTGCCACACTATCGAACTATTGAAAACGCTGCAACTATACTATAAGTGCAATATTCATACCAGCCTGATTCACGATGTATCTTGCCATTAGAGCAACCTCGTTGATTGGCGGTGGATTAGAGATAGATACCTCCTCCTGGTTCGTTTCGTAAATTCTATCCACATCGTGACTTTCGCGATGCTTCTTCTCGTATTTGGCGTCCTGCGAATGATTCTCGCGCTGCTCCCTGATTTTCTTCCACTTCAGAAACTCCTCGAACTGTTTCCATTCATCGCGTTGCGCCGCCGAAGCCTCCGTATACTTTTTCGCCTCGACCGTCAAGACCAAGAGAGCGGCGAATATCGCGAAACGCCAAATCATGGTTGCTGTCCGCGGCTGATTTCCTCGGAGGGTAAAACGTTCCCACTCGACACACTGTACGATCCTGTCGAATCGCGTTGCACTTGCGGTATTCGGTTTGAATTTCGTTCACCCGTCCCTTATATAGGCGCGGATCTGTAAGAAGTATAAACGAATGACGAATGAACGACCTCCAATGACTGTTGAGTTTATCGACTCGAGCGAACTCGAGGCCAAGATATCGAACATCGAAATCGATCAAGGAGCTGCGCTGCGTAAAGAGTGATTGCACTCTTATCGGTAAGCACCTTAACCTAACACGGGCGAAACGTCGAGCATCGCGTTCGGCTTAAGCAGCGGTTAATTTAGAGACTTTTACCTGAAGCGGTGCTGAAAAGTAAATGACAGTGACCACAGAGTTTCACAGAATCGAGGGAAAACTGGGGAAAACTTCAGTCTTTACATACGTGTACGTTACAATGATGCTCCAATATTTCCTTGATGACTCATATCTGAAGACTTTCGAGACGAATTAATGGTTTTTCATCGGAGGTAATTTTATAATTGTTTTCTAATTTATGTTTCGAGCATGTAACTGAAACGAGTATGTAATCATTGAAATATTGGAGTGTAATTATGTAGAGGTTATTATTACCCTCGCATGGTAATGCCGAATGCCACTTTTCAAATTAGTTCGATTTTCGGTCGAACTACGAAATTATTAAACTATAGCGAGGAGCAATTAAAGATGCTTAATTGTAACAAGAATATTTCTATTGTAATGTAATGCTGAGATCTGGTGATTGCCTTTAACAGTGATTGTAATTACAAAACAAATGGTTGTCTTCTACCACTAGTACCTATATTCTATATATATTCTAGAAATAAGAAAATAAATAACAAATTCATGACTTTTACGAAGACTTAGGTGTATTGTTTTTTTATTTCTTAATTACAATATGGATTTTTAAACAAAGAGTAGTGGAATATGAATATCTATGGATACTTCTATGTAATTTGAATTTATGGCTTGCTCGAACAATAGAACAGAACAAGCAAATTTATTATCAGTCTTATAATCTTTACACCTGAATTTATCTCTTTATATATTTTTGAAGAACAATTTTGTAAGGCAAATTTCTGTGTGTACCGCATTTGTCTATTTTAAGTACTTTTCTTATGCAGTGCATTCTTTACACACAATTTCTTTTTCGCGAATGTATTTACACGCGGAACATTGCTATTTGGCAAAGGCTGATTTCCATCCAATTTTAAATACTTCCGTTTCTATTAACAGAAACGTTTTGATTTTGTTCCAAGCGATTGGATTAATTGAAATTGCTGAAATAAACATAAAACACAGCCAATTAAATTAAATTTGTTAATTGTATATTACGAAGAAGGCTCTATGCTCTCAATTTATCCGACGATGTAAAGTATGAAATGTATGCGGACAATAAACGGATTTTCATAAGAGTTTGTGAATAAATTTCTTCAACGATTATTGATGTTTGCCTAAGTTTTAGAAGACATCAATCGCTTCGAAGCAAATCTATTGGCGCTGGGTAGTCGTAGCTTTTCAAACGAAGTATCGCGCGACTATAATGAAAAGTAAATGTCGCACGGGATATAATTTGCAACTTCAAGGGTGACTGTAAGAATTACAAGGTTTTCTTTTATCAAGATGGAGATGTTATGCATATATTTTAGTGATTAAGTCACTGCCTTACAATGTTCCTTCAACGAAAATAAACTTCGTAGAAATTTCAGAGAAATTATGAATAGAAATATTCAACAGGTGGATCTTACAGCACATAAATTGTATTTACACTGTGTACTCGTCAAAAACAATTCATCAATTTACAACAAAACATAATAATCTCTCTGAAAGAATTCGCTACCTCTAGCAATATATATATCGTTCCTAAATTTCTCTTTACAAAACTGTGCGTACATTTGTCGAATACTTGCGAGCCGTAATTTACCAACGAATAAATGCAGCGAACAGAAGAAGAGCCAAAACTGTTTCGCGCTTATTCATGGATGCAATTATTGCACATTTTTTAACTCGGTAAGGCAGTGATTCATTGTTACCGGGGTAAAGATGCTTGATATGTATTAACACTGACCACAAATGGTCCCCGCCTACCAGAAACAGAGAATTTATCAACGCGGAGTGAAGCAACGATCAGTAAAGAGAGAAATGATAAGCGGACGAATAAGGTTAACGATTTGAAACAACGCACATTAATAGAGATAGCGATTCCCTTCGATAAATGTTATACACTCTCTCTCGTACAGAAACAACGTTTCCCTCCTCGTGTTAAGCAAGGTAAATCTTTTTTTGTTATCTCTAATTCGATCCTCTTAAATTAACGCTAAAAAACGTTGTAACGATTGCACTGTCGACTTCACTAAAGTCATATCGTATTTTTACGCAACAAAATGTTACAGTATAAAAAATTACGACAAGTACGGGCTTCTCGAGTTAATTATCGCTAAACGACCACGCTCGTCCCAGCATCGAAACGCTGATAAGTGTCTCTTTCCTCGTTCATTTCCGTCGCTCCGCCCGCGTATCACGCGACGCGCAGCTATGCTAAATAGTCATTCTCGGTTCTCTCACCCATCGTCGTCGTTGTCGTCTCTTGAGCGTAGCACATTGAACGTACCCGATACGTTTCATCCGTTTTCTTCTTTCGTCTCGAACACGCACGGCGGCCATCGTGAACACGACCATCTTCTCTCGTCACGCTCACGCGAATATCTCCGAAATCGTCAACATACATAATAATTTATTTTGTTATATTACAATATAAGTCGTTCTACATAGTCAAGATAGAGAGCAGCGATTTCTTATTTTTTTTCTTTTTCTTTACACTTCGATTGGCACAACGGATGCGCGCGTATAGGCGCCGCGAGCGAAACTGAAGGGGGGGTTGGGGGCTGGCGGCGCCGAGCGGACCCCCGTGCGGCCGCTCACCCCGTTCTATTTCTTCCGGCATTCCAGATCCCTTCAGTTAAGCTCGCGGTGCTACTAGATCGCTGGTTTCGATGAAAGAGAAAAATGGAAGAGGCGGAAACGGGGAGGAGGTTGGGAGCAGAGTTGTGCATTATTCGAGTAATGTTTCAAGTAACCGTTGATGGGCAACTAATATAAGTTAAACAACAATGACATTAAGTTGTAAGAATCCTCTAGCGTCTCCCAATCAGAGGGTTTCTTTACAAGACATAAACAATTGAAAGTTAGAAATCTGTTTCCCCACTCGCTTCATAATTTTCAAACGAGCGTACTATTTTACAACTTAATATTATTCTAGCCAAGTAGACATGGCGTTACATACTGCGCAACGTTTACCGACCGCATCTCCTGTTTTCTCAACATCACTAAATTCTGTTGTATGCAGAATTAAGAGTTATCATTAACAATCCATCTCAATAGTTATTCACCGCTAACGGGTGCTACCCCGTCGATTCCCTAGTTAAAGAGTCTTTAGCCACGAACGATATTCCGTTCCTGGCACAGTAAAAATTCATTCGAAGAAACCCCTCCTCGAATACTCACTTCAACAAGCACTCGGATAACGCCAAACCCTGCTAGGGAAGCGAGGGAGGAATGAAATGAAACAGAAGGAAAACAGACTGAAAACGAACGAGAGCAGAGAGGAAAGAGGGGCCGGGGGGTACAGAGTGACGTCGAGGGGGGAGGGCGGGGGGGGGGGGCGAATAATACGTTTATCACTGATATGCATGATTGGGGGAGAGGGGGCTTTGGGCTCGATTTCAGTTACTTAAGTACACGTGTCTCGCGCACGGGACCACGCCACTAGGACGTCGAACTGTACCAGCCGTTCGTCGCCGACTTGTTAGTCGGATGGTAGATGTGGAAGCCCGGACCAGCCGCTGGATGATGGTAAAATTGCGTCTGCTCGCTCAGTCCTGCCGAGGCGTACGCCGCGGCGGCGTCCAACGCGCTCGGATGGACGGCGGCCGAGTACACCTGCGGCTTCAAAGGCAACGGTTGGGCCGGCTCGTACTGGTGCCGTAGCACGGGGTCTGTGTAAGCCGACGAGCTCTCGTAGTTACTGATCACGTTCACCGGGTGGAGTTGCTGCTGCTGCTGTTGCTGCTGTTGCTGCTGTTGCTGCTGTTGCTGCTGCTGCTTGTCCCTCGGCGAGACGGACGACGGCGGCGTCATCGCCGAGTGGTAGTCGACGCTGTAGCCGCTGGCGGTCGAGTAGGAGGACACCAGGCTGGTGAAGGCGTCGGCGCAGCTGGTCCCCGCGCCGGCTTTCTGATTATGCGCGGCAAGGACGAACTGGTGCTCGCCGTAGGTACTGGACCCCTCCGACCCAGGCGGAGTAGGCAGGGGACCGCTCGGCGCGGTGTCCCCGGCGTAGTAGGTCCCACCCGACGACGGGGTCCTCGTGCTACCAGTGGAGGTGATCCCGTGCACGTTGGCGCGTATCACGCTCTCCCTGTTAGCGTAGAGCTGTCTGAGGAGAGCAGAGGCTGGCAGCGGGGCGGTGGTCGACTGCTGGGGGCTCAGGTGGCCCAGGTGGTGATGAGCACCGATCCACTGTATCGTGCTCCTCTGCTGCTGCTGCTTCAGCAGCGTGTCCGTGCTGAAGTCCGTGGGCTGGTGCAGCGTCGGCGAGTGGGATTTGTTCAGGCTGGCCACGGGGAGGTGCTTGGACATCGCCTGCTCCAAGTCTTTCACGGAGGTGCCTGTACTGTCGGCGGTCGTCGTTCGATCCTCCACGCGTCTGCACTTCGGGCTGGCCGAGCAGAGCACCTGGTCGCCCCCCGAGATCGAGTGGTTCGACGGGGCAGGGCTCAGGGCGTGATTCCTCTCGTTACTCGCCACCTTCGTCGGCGCGTCCTCCTCGTCCTCCTCCTCCTCGTTAGAGCTGCTGTCGTCCTCCTGGATCTTCCGCTTGCGACCCCGTAACTTCACCTCCAGCGTGCTGACGCCACCGACGGTCGTCTGGGGCTCTTGCTGCAACTGGGCTATGTTGTCGTGGTGCCTGCTGCCCCGCTTCTCGCTCTCAGAGCCCCGGGTGTCCTCGCGATCCTCGGGCGGAGACCTGTGCGGGTGCTCCTGATGTTGATTCGGCGGCCCACCGCGGCTTCTACCTTCTGGAATGCGGTGTTAAGCAGTTTGAACAGGGCACAATACGTTTTGCATTTGTGGATAAAAATTGGTAGGCTGTAGTTGTATACCTATTTTATGTTTTTAATGAATAAAGATCGAAATACGATACCTCCTCTATCGGCATCCGGCGATCCATTTTCTGGGTCGTTTCCGGCGGCGTCTTCGCGCTTCACGCCCATGACACCGTCCTCCAATTGACAGCAGTCCATGATTAAGTTTTCATATTCTCGACCACTGAATAAGTGTAAATGATGAATTATTATTTTGCAGGAATATTATAGGGTACAATCAGTGATCGGTTTTCGCCAGATTTGGTGAAAGTAGAATTAGTCTTAAAATGATTAAGCGTTCTATTAAATATATTTGTGATTTTAACCTTTAGAGGGCCGGGCTGGCCACTATAGTGGTCACCTAAGAATTTGGATATTTTGCCGGCCATTTTGGTGCTATATATGCATAAATTTAAGCGAATAAAATTTACAACTTCAATGAAAAAATCCCGGCCCTCTAAAGGTTAAAGAAGATTGAGAAAATGGAATATCCTAATATTTTTTCTATGGCAATGTTAAGTGTATCTTCGAGAAAGATCATTGGAAATAGTGACTGCCTGCAATTTACCTTATGACATAATTGACACAGATGATATTTTGCTCCTCGGCGTTTTTCGAATTGCACACGACAGTAGCGCACGTCTGCAACCACGTGTACCCTCCGCTTTTGTTCATCAACCTATAGTAATGTGTCAACACTTGTCCCTTGTGAATCACTGGAACAAATCAATTCGTATCGATGAAGGCCACTCGATGAGCTATACAACGACAAATGTTTGCAAGTCCTCCTTAAAATATCGACTTATTCGCCTGAACGGAACATTTGTGTTGCGTTCTTTCATTGCTTGCTTTTCATTTGTATCTAGTAAAAGGAGACATGGAAATACTCACAGTCAATGTGAGACTTCCGAAGACGATTCGCATCTTCCCCATGGCACAATGTATAAAGATTTTTCCCCGTTAATTCGTCGGCCGTATAGTCTAATAATTCGGATACCCTGTAAACGAATATGGAGAAATAATTATGTGATTCTGAAGGTTTAATGAATCTTAATAAATCGATAATGGAGAAAAGTATTATGAAACGTGTTCTTAGGGTGGTCAATAAGTACATAGACAACTTTAAGCTTCAATCGTCCCCAAAACAAATTGAGAAATACTTTTGAAATTCTAGAGTACTTTAAGGGGGAACACCACTGTGACGGCCGGAAAAGTAAGCCATTTTTAAGAATTTTTTTCAGGAATAATTTACAGTTTTCATAGAAAATTTTTATTACCTACTTTTAGCACGCTGTCTTAAGAGACTATACAATAAAAAAATAAATAGAAAAACATGCATAAATTTTAATATATTAATTAATCTTCTAGACCCCCCCACGCGAGCTGGTTGAATTGGTAACAATGGAACAGCAGGTCCGAAATTAAATTTCATTTTTTTTTTTATCAACTATATGAGTGTAGTTTCCGTTGTGCGTACGGATTTTTTGATTGAAAACAAACTTTTTGAAATACGCTCGAAAAACTGTCCATCTTATTCGCGGATTTTCGAAACTTTTCTTCTAAAGCACACCATTTTTACAAAAATAATTTGTTTAAGAAATCGGTACGCACAACGGAAACTATACTCATATAGATTATAAAAAAAAAATGAAATTTGATTTCGGACCTGCTGTTCCATAGGTACCAATTCGACCAGCTCGCGTGGGGGGATCTAGAAGATTAATTAATATATTCAAATTTATGCATGTTTTTCTATTTATTTGTTTGTACAGTCTCTTAAGACAGCGTGCTAAAGGTAGGTAATAAAAATTTTCTATGAAAACTGTAAATTATTCCTAAAAAAATTCTTAAAAATGGCTGACTTTTCCGGCCGTCACAGTGGTGTTCCCCCTTAATAGAATTTCACGTTTAATTACATTTTCTCAAATACGCGTTAAATTATTAAACTTCTTGTAAACACAATAGCTTCAGGATAACTTATGACACCTGCATCTTTCCCTTACAAATCAACATTTTTCAACCCCCTGTTTAACAGTTCTCTTTTGGATTAACTTCAAAATTTCTGTGGGTTCTCAAATTTCAGCAGATAATATTTTCAACTGGCATTTCCTTTTTGCAATTTGGTTTCGCGAGCCGACACTACTCAATTTTCCAACCCTATGCCAGCCATTTTAAATCCATTAGTCTTGAATGGTATAAGAGGAAATTCGTTGACCACCCCAACGAAAAGTAAAATGCCGAGTACGAGTTATTAGCAGAGAAATTGTGCTCACTTTGGTTCACAGTGTGCTATCCGAAAGTCGAAGCTGATTCGGGTGACGAACATGTCGGTTTCGAGGCGAATTTCGTGCACACTCGGCGGAGGAAGTGCGATCGCCAAGCCGACCATGCCCATCAAAGGTGGTGCGTTCTTTCTTGAATGGCTAAACGTATACTGCGGTCTCAAACGGCATAGTAACAGTACGACCTGAATTTATAATAGTTAATTAACACCCACGTTTTCGTTAATTAAATGTTGATTCACGAAATGTCGTGCATGGAAAATTTGCTCGCCATCGGGTTAAGAGTATATAGAATTCTGTTAAATGTATCAGAAACTATTTTTAGCAGTCATCTTGTCTAATATACATATATTATATAATAAGATCCGATTATGTACAAGTGGTAAAGTATTACGCTTGACAAGAATATATTAGTTGATAGTTTTGACATTTTTATGGCCTACTAGAATGAGGATATTTTAGAAGAAATTTGGAAAATTCTTCAATGTACGAAGGTGCACGACACTCACCCTATATCCAGAAGACTTAAAATGGCATCCCCGTTTCGTTAGCGTGGATTTCATCCGCACGCAGAACGCTCGGTCGTATCCTTTATAAAGACTGGTTGCTGATAACGACATTACCGCAGACACTGTGGTTAAATTAATAAACATTCAATTAATTAATCATTTACGCGGCCTCTGCGAACGGTTAACAATTTAACTCGAGAAGGTACGATGTGCCCTTCTTCCTAAATCGCCTTTCAAGCAACTAAATAATAAAAAATATATATATAAAAATTTTAAGTTACACGATTTTATTTAAAACGAAAAAAATAATTTTTTTCTTGCACTACAATTTCGATGGTGATATGTCACTTTAAATAAAATCGTGGGGCATCAACTACAGTAATTCGTCGTTAGTGTCCCGTTTTTACCATGCGTTATTATCCCGCTCACTATCCCCACCATTTCTTGGAATCCTTCGGTCGAGAGCGAGAGAACGAAAGAGGCGACGGCAACTTCGTGTCAACTGTTTCGTTCCCTCTCGCTCGGCTCTGGGGTTTTCTCACTCGCGGCATCGGCTGCACGGAATAGTCTTAGAGCATATACTACTCTAAGGGAATAGTGTCCGCATCGCGTTAGTGTCCCGCCGCCAGCCCCGTTCGTCGGGACTATAACGAGGCATTACTGTATAGTTTATCAATTTTCTGTCACATTACAATCTGCATCGCGCAATTAAAATAATTTGTTTCATTAATACGAATGAAAACTCTCTCGCAACAAAGTCATTTCGACCTTTGCTTCTGTATCAAAGCGATTCATATCCTGCTATGAAATATCCTGCCCCACGATTTTACTTAAAGTGACATATCACCATCGAAATTGTAGTACAAGAAAAGATATAGTTTTTAGTGCATTTTAAATAAAATCGTTCAACTTAAAAAATTTTTTTTCCTCTTCAAGGAGTTGCAACAGCCATTCGTAGCTACTTGAAAATTATAAATTGGCAATCTCGTCGCGAACGACCTTATCGCGACATAGACAGTGAAGAAGCTATACAATGTTGCATTGAGGGTGCCCTTATTTTTATCATAGATCCAAGAGGCTCCACAGAGCATCCCAGCGATACCATCGCGATAAGCATTGTGCCATTAATATGCTTACTGCTCCACATATGTAAACATATTGCAAACCTTTCATTTAACCATAATAACTGCATGCCCGAGCAAAAGGCAATCAATGGAGAAATTTACCGTCGGGATTCGCAGTGGACGTGGAGCCATGTTCCTCGGACGCTGCGCTGCTCGGCGACGCTAGACCGGAACTCGACGAGTGCGGACCGGAAGAAGCGGGCGAGGACAACACGAGGCCTAACTGATCAGCGACTTCCGAGTGATCCTGCTGATGAACGTAATCGAAAACGCTTGATCCCGTCATCTCTACCTGAAATCCAAACGCACAGGCTCTACTTTTCGCGCTATTGGCTACTCGATCGATTCTTTTTTTCTTAAAAGAAACTTCTGTAAGTTGTTAAACGGAAGTGCCAGGCACCACTGAAAAGATTCCGCGAGCAAGCTCGAGGAGGAACGCCCCGAATCGCCGTTTCCGTGACGAGTCGCTTCGTGGTGACTTAATCAGAGGAAAACTTGTCTCTGGGAAAGGGTTTCCTCGGGGTGACTTAATTAGAGGGAAAATTGCACGGGTCTGAATATGATAGTATGCTTGAAATACTGGCTTGACGTGACTGCAGTGCTTTCTTTTATTTTTTGGAGACAGGTGGAGTCTTTTGTGCTGGATTTCTTCAGGGACGTTTTTGTTTTTTAAACAGCGAGTGCTCGTAGAGATGTTTGGAGTTACTGATGGAATTGGGTGAGGGGTATTTTTTGATTAATAAAGACGATTAATAATAATAATAATAATAATATTTTGTGGAGACAGTTAAGGGGGGATTGCGCCTTGTTGGACCGAAAAATAGGTAATGTTTTATGAATTTTTTGTACAAAAGCGGTTCGACAAATTAATTTGAGGTTTGGCAGGCTGTTTTATTGTATCTTGAACTATTGTTCTGAATTTTTGTGTGACAGTGAAAAAAAAACATGGTAGATACAGAGAGAGCGTTGAAAAATAATTGGGTGGCCCTGGCGTTGACGAAAAGTACTGTAAGGGTTATCCGAAACACAAAAAGGAAAAGCGATTCTTAAACTATATAAATGTGGCTATGGGTGGTAGTCGATTTATTGCCGTATCTGTTACCGTCCCTTTTTTATTTAAAGAAGTTTTCCCGATTTTGAGGCAAAACCTTTCTCAGACTCAAATCAGGGCGCTTCATCTTCTTCGAGAGG
Organism: Andrena camellia; assembly: GCA_029448645.1. NCBI lineage: Eukaryota > Metazoa > Arthropoda > Insecta > Hymenoptera > Andrenidae > Andrena > Andrena camellia. The sequence goes on along the minus strand of CM055676.1, from coordinate 45,882,296 downwards.
CTGCCACTTTAACATTTTTTTATTTTTCTTAATGCATCTACTATCACCCATAGTTACATTCATGTAGTTTAAGAATCTCTTTTCCTTTTTGTGTTTCGGATAACCCTTACAGTACTTTTCGTCAACGCCAGCATCACCCGATTATTTTTCAACGCTCTCTTTGTATCTGCCATGTTTTGTTTTTCACTGTCACACCAAAATTCGAAACAACAGTTCAAGATACAGTGAAACAGTCTGCCAAACCTCAGATTAATTTCTCAAACCGTTTTCGTACAAAAAAATTCACAAACAATTACCTATTTTTCAGCCCAACAAGGCGCAATCCCTCCTTAATTTGACTTTGTGGGAATACTGCAACAGCGATTAAATTTATTCTAGCGTAGTTTTATTCTGTGATATGTTTCCCGTAATACTGTTAATAGTATCAGTATTATTACTCTTGCTTCCTGAAGTTTCTTTCTTAAGAAATTGAATAAAGTATATTAACTCAAGGGGTTGATCCATAAAGGATGTCTATATGGTTGCCTAAACTTCCCCCAGTGGCCTCGAATTCAAAGTTCTTCGTTGGGTCTACCCTTCACGCATGAATTTCAACTACTTTTTCACGTGGACCATATCGATATCATGATGAAAGAACCTTTAGCTAAAAATTCAGTGTGGTTTTAAACGATTTAAATTAAGCATTAATGTCGCGTTCGTCTGATCGATATCCGTACGAAAAGTAGTTTCGTTCCGTCTATAGTCAGACACGCACTGACGCTTTTCTATTACATTAACTCCAGGCTGATTTTTGTACACTTAAATAGTCCTCTGCATTTCGATCAACCCTGCTAGCACGTAAATTATTATGTATCATTATGTACTACCTAACGAATTAGTATTCCTAGGAAATCCAGTATCATTCTTTTCGAGACAGCCTGCAAAAGAGCTTTCCAACCCCGATGAAATTTAAGCTCGAAAGGGTTAAACCTGATACCATCCTAGAGCTAATCTTCAACTCCTCGATACTAAATCCTGCCAGTATAATCTCCACCCTCGTAGCTATTTTCAAGTTACTATTTCATCTCCAACTTAACCCCGGTACAACTACCCGAGCTCGTACAGTGTCGCATACACGCATCGACTCAATTCTCTAATCTCAGAGACCCTCGAAACGTCTCAAAGGCGAACTATGTAAATCCCGCCAAGTAGATTACCACCATGGAGGGTGGGGGTGGGAGGTGGTGCGGGGGGGGGGGGGAACAGTTTCCTCCGTCCAGCGAGACTCTTAATTCCGACGGAAGTCAATTTCACCCGGCGCTGAAACTTTAATTTCAATCGAACTTGCCCGCGGAATAATAAAACCGTGCTAGGCCCCCGACCCCCCGCGCTGGTATCAGCATTAACGCTACAGGCCTATTAAAAACCGAGCCTATTAAAGTTCGCTAAAGGCGAATGGAAGCGGCCCGTGGGGATGGCGGTGGACAACAGCCGGAAGAGGGCTACCCTGAAACAGCCTCTCCTTCCGTCCATGCGAAATCGACGCCGTCCCGATTTCCATAGCGGGATGCTTCCCGCCCGCTGCGCATTCCTGCCCCCGGTTCCCCGGGGCACGGAGAGATGCCCGTGGAACGCAGGGGCTGGCTGCCTCCGCCGGCGGCGGCCATGTTTGTGGCAACGTCGCCGCCGGTTTCCCGAATCCCCGAAACACCCTATTGATTGCTCTCCACGAGTCTCGCAGAACCGAGCTGGTACACCGGTCACCTCCCGTACACCTCCTGTTCCTCCCGCTATCGCGTCTCTCGCCCTCCCCCTGCCCCTCTCTGTTCCCCGCTACTGCCCCCTTCTTCCAACCACCACCACCTCCTCCTCTCTCGCTCTCTTTCTCTCTCTCTCTCTCTCTCTCTCTATCTCTCTCTCTCTCTCTCTTCTCCATCTACCTTCACGGGCAGCATTAGGAATGGCGAACACGCCGCCGTGCAGAGGCTACGTGAGCCGCATGCGACCACCCCCGCCCCCAACCACCCATCCTTCCCTCGTCTATGTCATGCTTGGTGCCAGCCAGTATGGCCGCCAACTCATACAACCTTCTCCTCTTTTCCTCCCTTGACCTCTCTCTCTCTCTCTCTCTCTCTCTCTCTCTCTTCCTCTCTCCCTCTCTGTCTCTCTCGTTCTCTCCCGTCGTTATCCGCCTCTATACCCAGCCACGTTTCTTCTTCTCCCTTCCCTTTTCCGCGCTTCTTTCCCACCGGCGACCACCTTCGCCTACCCTTCTTCTTCTTCGTCGCCGACTCGTCCTCTACTCTTCATTGAACTTCTCCTTTTTCCACGGCCCTGTTCCCTCCGCCGCTATCTTTGCCCTTCCGGCTCTCGCATACGTGCCACAGCCTCTCACGTGCACGCCTGTGTCTTATATGTCTTCCGCTTCATTTCACCCACCCCCGCGTCACCTATCTCTGCTCCCACACCCACTCACCCCCTTTCCCTCCGCCACGTCCTACCCCCCCCCCCCCCCTCTCGCATGCCCGCCCCCCGGGCCGACCTTCCATCAACATCCCTCGCGGAACGAGTCACGCTCGCAACGACGAGGAGCCCGGCAAACCCAGAGAATCCGTCGCACACTCACCTGTGAGAGTCCAAGGTAAATCGAGACGGTCTCGGATATGTACAGGAACCGTCCATCAGCGGCGACCGCCATCGCGAAGCCGTCCAGAGACTGAAACGGAAAATATGGCAGCGATCGGTCTTCGAGCTGTTCCTCTTTCTAGCCGGGGGCACCGGCCACCCCTTGTCCACCGTTCAGAAAGCGGACGCGCGGTTACGTTACGCGCGGGAACGGCACCGGCCATTTGCAGGACGAATCAGGTGCTGGGTGACTGTATTTTAGTGGAATTTGGCTACGAGCACAAGTTACCCTTGCGCGATGGGAATCTACGGTGGGCGTTCTCCAGGCTGAATAGTTGGTCTGAGACGAAATTTCTTTGACAAGAATTGAGTATCTACTGTGCGAACCTTGGTAATCAGTGGAGTACTTCGGATTGCTGAGGATGACTGCAAATTTTGAAGAAAGATCCAAACACTTCCCTGTGGTGTTACTTTTGATTTGTCGAAGCTGATGGAGGTGCGCACAGTAGGTAGATAATTGTAAGCAATTCTCGTAGAAAGAATCTTGTCTCAGATCGACTGTGAAGGCTGAAGAACAGCCATTTGGATTCACTGTGATTTGCGCGGGGGTAAGTTTGAAGCGACGTTGTTTGCTCGTTTGTGAAACATTTCAGTCCATACTTGCTCCCAAATTGTGGAAAATACAGTTAATAAATACTACTTAGTTTGTTTTACGAAGTGGTTGAGTTATTATTTTAGATATCTGATGCTACGATCACTTTCAAATTCTGCTTCAGTTTTTGAAGTGCTGTGTATACTTTCAATCTTTGCTGGATTTTCTTTTCTGATATTAGTTGCACTGTGAGCCTCAGGGTTTTAAATTCTTGTCCAATTTTAGGGGTAGTTAGTGTTTTTGAAATAGTATATCATTTTTAGGTATTAGTCTATGTAGTTAATTAATTCTTGTGAATTTTGGATGCTATTAGAAACTTTTCTTAAGGGCATCCGCCGGTCAAAAAATCGAAATTTTTGTTTGCATATTTTCATTCAACGACGTCTCAAAAAGGTCCAGTTAAAATTTTGGATCGCAATTCCTAACGGCACAGATTTTATAGGCAGTTCAAGGGGATCAACAGTGTGACGGCCTTAAAAATAGATACTTTTTGAAGATGGATTGTGACGCAAGTATAATACACAGAAATGTGATTTTTCTTTTAATTAATAGTACATTTATTGATCTAAAAAAAGGAATCAATTTTTGTTTTAATCGAATAAACGCATGGAAAATAGGGCAAGTCCCCGTTACTATTTAGACGAACGCGCTCGGCGTCAAACTTTAATTGCGTTTTTCTCGGAACAATTTTTCACGCACTGGCGCCACGATAAAAAATGCAATTCTTGACCGAATCTAAAAATTCAAACGGGATTCTACTCGTAATTACACCGGCTTCCGCGCTACCCTCTATCGCGAATTTTCATACACTCAATTTTTTTTTACGAATCATTTTTGTGCGGAAAAACCCATATTTCGGGGACCCTATCGTTTAAACATTTGGCAATCATCGCCCAGTTGTTTCTTAACACTGCTCGAGAGTAGCGCGATAACCACACATGTGTAATTAAGGAATATCTTTGGTTTTTTGATATTGGATGATCCTGTCTAAAGTTATCGTGGCGCCTGTGCAGGCCAGTTTTTTTTACAACGATGCAGCACGCAACGCATATCAGAGGCAGGGGTGGGCAAAAATGGAACAAAAAAATGTTTTATACTCTACATTTATAGCAGAATAAAGTGCAAAAAGTTTTAGACCCATACATTCTATACTTTCTTCTAGAAAAAATCATAAAAGTCACCTATGTTTTAGCGCGATTTGACCGGCGGATGCCCTTAAAGGCTTAAGCGTATTTTTTATGGTTTTGATTGTATACTTACTTGAAGTATATGGGTGCCTTGATGAACTTCGAAGTGGTCCACCGCAGGGGATGATGTTGACCTCACTCGATTTGCACCTGGAATCAGATATTTTTCCACTGTTATTGAACATTCTAAATAATAAAATTAGTGCACACATATTGTATGCCCACTTTTTATGAAATTTGAGTTTTTATATGCAACAAATAGCTCTCGACTGTTTCTTTATACTATATAAAAATCACATTTTTATCTTTTTTATAAATGTGTCAAAAATAATATTTTTATTCATTGTATGCCCCTGAACCATATGTACCATTGCATCTTTAAATCTGTTTTTCTCGAAAACGCTAAAAATGGACATACAATATGTGTGCACTAAGCCATCGATATTTCATACTTGAAATCAAAGCTTAGAGAAACCTACTATATAATTATCAATGAAATGAGTTTACTTCAACATCTACTTCTAACAGATTTCTTCACAGAAATAGTCAGATCGAGAATATATTAAATACCTATCACCCTCTGCCACATTATTGTTAAAACAGGGAGATCAGAATCGTAGATAATAGCGTACAGATGCTGCGCACACGTGTGACATTTTGTATTCACCACCTACTACCATCTAGGATGTTATCATCTTCTGAGACTTAGAATGATAAATATCAATTCTCTGAGAGACTGTCATGCAAACAAATATGACGAACGATGAGTAACAACGAAAGAACGGAACTCAATGAATGGAGAACCTGAACGTAAACAGTCTACACATAATTTAGAACAAAGGATCCATAAAACAATGAACACTTTTCTAGTCAACCATCCACATAACTTCTTTGATTACCTACACCTCTTCTCCATAGCTCCTCCAATTCTACACGGTTCAATAAAAAGGAAAAGCTTCATTCAAACACACTACTCAAACCCAGCATCATCAACCCTTTTTATAATAATAAAAAAAAAGATATACCAGCACACCAGTCTCTAAAATCACCGCCCTCGCCAATCCAAAAGCTCCCAACGAAAAACCCAACCCCATCGATTTCTAAACTCCGTCGATTTCCAGCATCCAACAGTTGCAAGCGTCCCCCTCGCAGGCGAGTCGAGGCTGACAAGTCAGCAAAGAGTTAATAAAGACGCGTCGGGCAGAACTGATTGACGGCCAATGATCGGGGGGCCACCTTCGGTTTATTCTGACCAACGTGAGTCACTCCGTTCAACCCCCCTCTGGCGAGCAGATAGCCGCTCCGGCAGTGACCCCTTCGCGTCTTCTTTCTCCCCTCGTTTAACAAACAAGACGGCCTTCTCTTCTTACCGTAATAATAAGCCCAGGCCCAGCCACCCCGGGCTGCTTCCGTAATGAAAGACTTAGAAGACTCGATCAAACTCGACGGCGGACCGCTTAATCTGGTAAGCCCCGCGGAGAAACCAGCCCAAGTGGCGGGCCTAACTCGACGGATTGATGACCCTACCCACCTTTCGCTGTTCGGTCAACAAGTTAATTCTGATATTTCGGCCAGCCGGACCCGGATCCCCCCCTCCGTATAATCCAGACGGACTTTCGCCTGTCCAGCGGCGACTCCCTCCGCAGACGGCGACACGTTCGCTTCGTTTCGTTTCGTTTCGTTTATCGCGTACGATCCATGAATACCGATTAAACTTTTACCCATCGACGTCTTTCCCTGCCGCCATCCGTTTCCTCGAAACGTGGGACAAGTAGTTTGATCGGTAGATCCTTCAGATATCAGTTGGGGTTGCTTGATGGGGGCTGTAAAGGGATGTTGCAAGGGAGGGTTTTGCTTTTTTTTTTAACATTTTTAGGTCTGCGTTATGTTTAATAAGTAATGGACCTCAGATTCTAGGCGGGAATCATAGATGTGTCTGTTGGAGAAGAGGTTCTATCGATTTTCGATAAGTTGCGAAAGGGGTGCGTTGGTTAATCGAACTTCTGCTATTTGATGTTCGTATATGTGCTTTGATTTTTGTTTGACGAAGAAGTAGGATTGTTTATTGTGAGGCGTTCGGGGAGATTGTTGGGGGTTGTGTTTTTACTGTGTAGAAATTAATTGTTGGTTGGAAGGTGTTAGCTTTTACGACTTGCAGTGGCAATATTTTGATAAATGTCCAAGGGGATGTTTTGCTCCGCGGTCCAGCACCGTGGCCCGCAGTTATTTCCTCGGGGAAGATGGAAAAATATCCGCGCTGCTACTGTGATCAATTTAGCAACGATCCAACGTCCTAATGCGGTATTTTTGTAGGAGATAAGCGTCCAAGAGAGAATAAAGCGTCGATTTTACTTTGCTTTTATACGAAATTCGTTCTTTTGAAGACTGCGAGAGATCGATTGAGTTTGGGGTAAAGATCGAGGAAAATGTGTTTGCTAGGTACGAAAGGGAAATTTGTATCATAATACGTAAGTGAAATGCAATAGAATTCGAATATGAAACGCGAACGAGTTCTGTTACATTTTGAAAGTTTGAGTTGCGTACTTATAATTTTAGACGAATTTCCTTCTTTCAAAACAGTGGACGATGTCACTTTTCTTTTCAATGCAAAAACTAGTAGAATTATAATAATAAAATATAATAATGAACTTTCAAAAATTTGTGTTTTCTTTAACATTCAAAACATGTAACTACACTAGGGTGAACCAACCAGTAATTGGCCGCATAAAAGTGAATGGCCATTAGGCAAAGAAATGTCAATAATAAATTTAAAAATGATTATATGTTTATAAATGGAGTGTAGTTGCACTTTTAACATCCTATATTTTTAGTTACGCGTATTAAGCAAACATTTATGAGCACAATTCTTATTAAAAGCATACGGTCATTTACTAGGCTTCTACACGTTTTGCATCTTATAATTGTTTTTTTAAAAATTACGATAAGAATAAGTAATTATTTGTATAGAAATTTCAAGAAAAACAAATTTAAATGCAATTTCAACAGTTGTCTTGTTGTTATACATAAATATATTCAAGTATTAATCTCAAAGGTCGATAGATTCAACAATTCGGTCATTTACAGGTTGGTTTCCCCTATCTAAATTAAAAAATCACGTTCGACACCCTGCAGTCTAATGAAACTATACCCTGAATTTATTTCGTTCCCCATTCCCAATTCACGAACAGAAAATACGAAGCAGAGAAGTTAGTCGAGGAGCTTCGATAAGCAATACAAAAAGTCAATTTAAAATTACGTGAGCCATTCTGTGCAATCGAGTGCCCCCCCCCCCCCAGGACGCACTGTTTGGGTGGCGTTACTCCACTTCCGGTTGCTTTGCCAATTTCCATGCAGCTTCAGTGGAAACAGGCCACTCCAAGCGAGTTCGTAAGTGAAATTACTATCCAGAGGTTTTCCCTTACTTTCTTATAATCGTTTGCATTACGTGCATGAAACGTTGCAGAGTTCAGAATTTTTTTAATATCACGGTAGACTATCACTTCGTTTCAGACTCTCTTCTTATTTTAACCCTTCGTTGACACTCTGGGTGTGAGCCACCCATAAGCTGATTTTGACGCTCTGTAGCTTTTATATGCAAAATAAATACCTTTTTTTCCAAAGCCAACTTACAAACTATTTTTTCTCTCAAAATATTATATCTGAGCAATAACTCTGTAGATTTTTAGCTCCTAATATAGAAATTTGTAAAAGTTACAGTTTTTTGAAGATTTTCTTCGTGTTTTCTCGACATATGGTAATCTAGATTTTTTTACAAGAACTGTGATGAAGTTTCAATAAAAAAACTATTGGTATACATTATACAGACCATGAAATTGACCCATGATTTTTTTCATAACGATTGGATTCTTCAGATGAGAATGGTAGTCGTTCAAAAATTGTTCCGAGTGTGAACCACCCAGGTGTGTTAAAGTTGATCGAAAAAGGAGGTGTGTCAACGAGGGGTTAAAACGTAAAATTTAAAAGTAAAACGTCCTTCGAAAGTAAAACAGGGGAGGTTGTAAAAATGAAATCATTCGTGTGGACCCACTAAATCCAACAAATCTCCAATCACTTCTCACTTCATCATCCCCTTCACTACCCCTTACTAAACAGATCACTATTTTGCTGTCTTCGCTGTTCCCTTCCCAGTCCTCACCTTATTCTACACTTCTAAACTTCGCATCCCAACTTCCCCCCGAACCAACACCAACTACCCCCGAAATTATCGCTATAATCACCTTCAAACACAACCCTGAAATTCACATTTGTCCACCTTCTAGCATCCCTCTTCTTAATACCCTGTCCAAAAAGAGGGGATGAAAATCGAACGAAAAACCGTGGAAAAGAAGAAGCATAAGAACGTCAGCTCCCATCAGGGCCGCAGGGCCGGGGCTCGCCATGAAAGAAAGTAAATCAACCGACGTGTCTGGAAATCTTTAACGCATTTTACTTCGTTAAGTCGAGAGGTCTCGCTCCGCTTGTGGTACTGACATGCGGCGAGGGGCTGAACCGTGCCGCGCGCTGGATTTAGTTTGACGAGGAGCTGCGGCGGCGATGTGCGGACGGTGCCTAACTCGATTTCGTTAGTTTAGTTACATCGGCGGTTGGTAACGCGAGGCCCACGCAGCCAGGGGTTGCTGTGATTAGATTTCCATGTAGGTAGCGGTGCAGCCACCTAAGCCTTTATGTGTGCCCGCTTTGTATGTGCGCGCCGAGCCACCCCATCATCCCCCGTTGCCCCTCCCCCGCCCCCTTTTCACCCTGCCCTCCACTCCGACGACAAATATTAACTCAACCAACCGCCCACCCTCCCCCGAATCCCGAAAGTAGTGCCGATGAATAAGTGAATTCTCTCAACCGCCGCCTTATTCTCGCTCGAGAGGAGCCTCCTCTTGGCGCTTGCTCCCGAGCGACGAGCCGTCCGCCAGCGAGAGAAGTCGAAGGGAAAGGGGAATGGAAATTAGTCGATTCGAGTCTCTGCGATTTAAAAAAAAAAATGGAGAAAAGGGCTGAGTAGGTATAGGTACTCCAATTTTCTATCAGCTCCTATCAGATCGAAAGGAAACTTATCGAGGATAGCCTCCTAAGTTTAAGAGAAACAAGTTCTCCATCCCTCCGCAAGTTTTTCAATTTCCAGGTTTATAGAAGTCTCGTGGCATTGAATTAAGAAAGGGAAGTGAGGAAGAACGGGGGGAGAATCGAATGAAACTTTTGTTCCAATCTGACGTCCGTTTCTAAGGAATAATTCCTCACATTCGACCTGCATGCAATCATATCTCCTCTATTGCTACTAAATTCCGAGAACGTTAGAAGCTTAAGAACTTCCAAACGTGGAAGGCTAACCATAAGTACTCTCTGGTACTGCCAATTGAATAGAAGAGTATCGTAAGCGATCCTCCGATCCTCGATCGTGTCTCATCGCTGAAACTTCTGATAGCAACGTGGATGGTTCGTTATCGGCGCACGGTTTCGGAGCTGCTCCGCGAGGATAAACGAAGCTAGCAGCGTTTCAATGTACCCCGATCGGGCGAGAAGATGGTCCCGTCCGGTCGAGGAGCGCCGTCCCCCCACATTTTCGTTAAATGAACCACGAAAATGAAGAAAGCCAATGGCGATGCTATCGTCTCGATCATAGCCGACAATTCTCTATTACTATGTATCCGAGAATCTCGTGCTGGCTGCGTGGTCACTCTTCAGTTATAAAGGGTATCAGCAAGCTCGATCTATTGCCAGCTTGCTTACGCGAATTCTTGAGAACGTTAGTGGCCGACCTTTGTCCAGTTAATTCGATACCAGTGTACCGTGAATTTCCATCGAAATTCGAGGCCCCCTCTCACTCGGCAGTTTCACTCCTTTATCTCTCTGGATTGACGATAGGGCTGATTAAAGTGTGTGTGCTTCCACTGTTTCGCGATTCATTCGCGACGGTGCCGAGATTGCTTTCTTCCTTGAATGGAATTACAGTATTTTTCGGTGGGCAATTCGATGGTCTTGTTGTTTGAAAAGCTGGTGGAGGTGTTGCATGGATTGCAAGTTGGAAATATTGGTTAATTGAAGAAAATTAATAAAAAGAAGACTACTGTAAATAGTAGGAGGCTTAGGCTTGCAAGTGTCAAGTAGTAATTTTCGAATTTTTTATGTAATATAATCTACATCGAGATTTCCAGTAGGCTTCGTTAATTTAATAAAGAATACTTTTAATATTTATAGTATATGGAACTTGGGACTGGCTCACAAGGGAAGATCCCGAACCCGAAAATTCAAAAAATTCTGAAACTTTGCGAATATGTAGGGGATTTCTTCCTGGCTAAAACGCAATTTTTGTTTTCTGCCCAAATTCACTCGAAGGGGGTGAAATTAACCCGTAAAAATTCGGCTATTTTCCGATTTTGTGTTATAACTTGCGAACTGTAAGCGATAGAAAAAAAAGTCTCGAGACAAAAGTTACTTCTTTTAATTAGATCTATCATTTGGTAAAAAACTATTTTACATTTCACGGGTTATAACACAAAATAGGAAAAATAACCGGATTTTCAGGGGTCAATTGCACCCCCTTAGAGTGAATTTGGGCAGCAGACAAAAATTGGGTTGCGATGAGTTTCCGAATTTTTTGAGTCTCCGGGTTCGGGATGTTCTCTCGTCAGTGACAAATCCATTTTGCAACAAGCTCGACTTTTCTCCGGGTGCTTTCACCCCGAAGACACGTTCCACTGCGCGACTACACGGTCGTCGATCTTCAACAGAGAATCAGCTCCCCTCATCGGGGTTAAATACTGATCCATCAGCAGATATCACCAGCAGATACACTTTCTAATAAGCCGGGGGTCCAATCATCTGTGCTGTTTCCACGTTGGTGCAACGAGAGAGGGGTTCGCGGATGGAAGAATGCGACGGGGGTTTGGGAAAATATTTTTCCACGGGGGGGGTTTCCCTCCTCCTTCGTTCAGCTGTCAGTAGGTAATATTTAATTGAAGGACGAATGGAGCTACGATGGGACATAAATTGTTTACTTATCGTCAAATCTCCAGCTAAAGCAGTTTCGAGGACTCTCTTTTTCAAGATAACAAACTAAAAACACACACTAAAATTGTACAAGGAAATTAGAATTAGGGTAACGTTTATGTTGGAGCTAGGAAAGAAACTATAAGAGCGTCGATCGAACGCTTTTATCGTTGGTCATTTCTTAGAAAACGTAGATCTGCTCGTTACTCCAATATAAACACTTCCATTACAAAACAACATAATGTATTTCAACGCTTCGCTCTTATCGTCGCACAGTGTTACGCGTAATGGACAAAAGTCAAGAATCCGAAGTGTTTGATCCACAAATTCTTGTATCTTAAAATGTTAATAAAGGAACGTAGGTTTCAAAGTTACCCATAATTTCTGCTGAATTTACTAATTTGTTGTCAAAAGTGATACTAGAAATTCATTACAAATTTCGGTGCATTTTTTCAAACACGTGCCATTGGCAGAATGTTTATGCTTTTCATTTGGTTTTTATAAGTTGTGTTTAATACTGTCATAACTTTAAAACTATCGAGTCAGTTTTTTACAATACTAACAATTTGTACTAATTCTTTATGTTAAATGTTTATCAACTTCGATGAGACTTTTAAAAAAAATACCTCTGTGATTTTTTGTATATTAATTTAGGGATCATTAAGCTTTATATTAAAGTCAATTTCAACTGCTCGAATTTGCACGAAACAGAAAAAATAGCCAAAATCATTATTAAGACGTTCAACGCTCCGGCCCTTAGCCGTAGTCGCTAGGGCTTCTCTCGTGCGTCCCGCGAAGTCATAAGACAACTTATGTTAATCTACACATCCGGTATGCTTTTTCCAATTGTTTATACGATATCTACCATGACTTTTCCATCCTGGATGCTGTCTTCAGTTTTAAAACAGCAGTCAAACGCGACACACGTGATAAGAATAATTTGATAAAAAAATGTTTCGAACAAAAGTTAGTCAGTATTCAGTTGACAACAAATTGTAAAAGTAAATATTAATAAACAACTTTTTATTCACTGAAAAATCAAGATCGCCTTAATTTTTTTAATGGAACTGTATATATTTTTTATACACCAATCGATGCATTTTTATATTCTCTTTAAAAAAGTATTAGGGTACTTAGGACGAAAACTGATTAGTTCAGAAGTTATGAGTTTTGTCCCGAACGCCCTTACACGCGTAACACTGTGCGTCGCTCTGATCGTTTATCGCAGCTCCAACATAAAAGTACCCTTAGTTTCAAGCGAGCCTCCAGAACCTCGCATCTATTCTTCTCCAAGAAGCCACGACGTATGCTTCTTCCTTTCACAATGCCCTACAAAAACCAAGAAGCCCTCCAACCAAAATAATGCTACGAATACACGATTAAATCTCTGCATTAAAAACCTGCATTTTAAGAGCATCGGTTTCAACCTGATCACATCTCCAGAGGGAAGGATGTCCTGCCTATTTTCTCTAAAACAATCACGAGTCTATCTCTTCTTTACCTACTTTTCTTCCATATTATAAAGAATAATTCGAGCGATATCTACTGTGCAATTTGAACGTGGGAAACGACGACGATCACCTTACCTTTGACAGATTTATTCGGCGGAGGACCATCCCGATTCCATGGCGGGTCCCCGTGGCCGGAGAATTCCCGAAGTTTGAGGTACGAGATGGTTAGCCTTATTATGGAGGCTTTGTCCAATTGGGAGGTAATAGCCGCTGGTAATGGCAGCATTTTCGCCAGCTCGTAGAACTCGAAGTTCTCCTTCCCTCTCCGAGACCTGGCGGCGTCTCTGCTCTTCTCCTTGCGCAGCTCGAGGATACTGTAACACAAAGAAGGAAGCGGGGGCGAAGGTTAGACGAGCAGGAATCGCCTGGAACGGACGAATCTAATTTTTTGGTCGCGGCTTCGATCACGTCGGACACTTTCTCTCGTCAAGCTCGAATGGAACGGGGGGCGAGCTTTAATTTCGGGGGAGGCTTAACGTGGACTTTGGTCCTTCGCGAGTGGCCGGATGAAAGTGAAGTGACGAACGAAATTCCGACTCATTTCCACATAGCTTTGTTTAACGCCTTTAAACGTGAAATATGCGTTCCTTGAAGAATGTGTTATAACTGTATCCTATCATTCAATGTAACTGCAGACACAATAAATTGTTAAGATGTAGAATATTGTATAAGCTACGTTGTATATTAAAGATATTATCCCTAGTAAATATAAAGTATTTTCAATCTCCCATGGTAATTACATCAAAATTACTTAAGGGGGTATTCCACTTTGAACGGTCGAAAAATTAAGCTATGTTTAAAGATTTTTTTCTCAGTAAATACAACATATAATGAAATAAATCTTTTTGGTATTTATTAAGCTACTCTTATATTAATACCAAAAAAATTAAAAAGTATATTTTTAATTTGTTTTACTTGTTTTTTTTACAGCGTCACTATGGCACCTAAACAAAATCAGTATGTTCGTGGTGCAGGTGATTCCCCGGCTTAGGCTTATCTGAAATAAAAAATCCGAAAAGATTCATAATCTGTAAGAGTGTCGCTATCGCCCGTAGCTCAATTAACAATTTTTGTTGAAAATAACCGAGATCTTTCTCAGGGAACATTCGAGAAAACACCATTTTGGGGAACTTTTTCCTTCAAACCGGCGCCACTTTGTTATTTCTCAACAAAAATTGTTAATTGAGCCACGGGCGATAGCGACACCCATACAGATCAAGAATCTTTTCGAATTTTTTATTTCAGATAAGCCTAAGCCGGGAAATCACCTGCACCATGAACATACCGTTTTTGTTTAGGTGCCATATTAACGCTGTAAAAAAAAACAAGTAGGTAACACGAATTAAAAATATATTTTTTTAATTATTTCGCAATAATATAATAGTAGCTTAATAAATACCAAAAAGATTTATTTCATTATATGTTGTATTTACTGAGAAAAAAAAATCTTTAAAAATAGCTTAATTTTTCGACCGTTCAAAGTGGAATACCCCCTTAACAATCCTATCGAGTAGAGTAACGTAGAGAATATAAATATTCTTAAAGCTTACAAGTTCTATTGGAAAAGTAAAATTATTGCGCTCACTTAGGTGCAAATTGTACGTCGCCATAAATCTCAAGTGTAAGTAAGCTGCACTCTCTTTTCCAGTCACTATTCACTTTCTTTATTAAAGAAATGGTCTCATTTCCGGCTTACAATTAATATAGGCCGTCAGTGACCCCCCCCCCCCCCCCGGCACGAGATTCCCGACAATTCGACGTTCCATCGAGGTCGCCGGTTTTACACGTTTACGACAAATTGAAACGTGTTACCGTCGACGCGCCCGGAATCGGAATCCCGCGCCGTCTTCGCCGGTTCCCGACCGAAATTCAATTATATTTGTTGGTTCCTTAATATATTCGTTTCGCGTAATCCTTCTGCAAGGACTCCTCGGTACTTGATATGCCAGCAACGAATTAACTGCTCTGCCGGAATCGTGTTACAGCTATTGACCTAGAGTACGCAGCACTCCAGGGTGACTGTTCCTCCTCGTTCCTTGTACTTGCTTCATGTAGGTTAATCGATCACAAGTCTATAGATCTCCCGGCTCGGGGACTGAACAATTCTTTGTCCTGATAAGTCTGATCTCGCGACTCGAGAAAATAGGAGGTACTGTTTAATGATTCAGCGGGGACGTCTGCTGAAGAAGCATTATTTGGTTTGCTAAAGATGTATGTCTGTTTCATATCATCGATCAAGCGTGGATTATGGATGATGAAATTATTTGGTGACTTCACGAAAGAAAATTGGAAATTGTATTCCAAGTCGCGACGTTTCAGTGATGAATAGATTAAAACTTCCTATTCCATATAGACGCAGTTTTTAATCTTCTACCTACTATTTTTTCCCCACCGAATCTACTGCATCTTTTCAGAGAAAAGGTCGAGGTTTTTCTTCTTAATCCTTTAAGGGGACATTCTTCTCATCAAATCGCTTGAAAAATAGGTGATCTTTAGGGTTTTTTTTTTTAAAAAAAAAAGTATACAATTTGCAGTAAAAAAAATTGATAGCCTTTATTTATTCGTTATTCAAGGATACTATGAAGAATTCTTTTTTTTTTCATTTTCCTGTAGTGGTTCGGCTTCTACGTGCCGCTCAGTGCACTGCTACTACAAAAAGAGGCGTCGACGGTAGCCAGTATAACTCGCCGTAGGATTGTCTCAAATGAAAAAACCAAAGATATTCTTGCATGTTATATCAATCGCTATCGTAGCAGCCTTTAGGAACACAAAGAAAGCAAACTGACGATGTTTGGTGCACGTTTGAACACAAATAATCTAAAAAGCGAGTACTTTTACGCCTAAAAATGTTAGCAACGAGAAATTATGTGTTCCAAAATTTATGATCGAAGTCTGATACGATATTGAATTCAATTACAAAGAAAATGCCACCAAGATTTTTGGAATCGGTTCATAATTTCGTTTGCTGTGGTGGTTACCGTTCGGAAAATTCATGTTTCAAGACAAACGCGTTTAAAGTTTTCTATTTATAAA
This sequence comes from Andrena camellia, assembly GCA_029448645.1. Taxonomy (NCBI): domain Eukaryota; kingdom Metazoa; phylum Arthropoda; class Insecta; order Hymenoptera; family Andrenidae; genus Andrena; species Andrena camellia. Next base: position 45,866,307 of record CM055676.1, on the reverse strand, counting down.
AATCTATACCATTACAAAGGTCGTCTTATAACTTTTACTGAGTATTCTCCAGAGACTACACTATAGATCTATGCAAAACAGAAATCGATTTTCTGAAAAATTTTAATAAGAATGTCCCCTTAAGGATGACAAATCTTGTGAACTAGGGATCACCTCTATCGCCACCTGTAAATTACCAAATACATATTTACAATCCTTTACTCTGCATTTACATGAACACCACACGCCCCTAAATTCTTCAACCCCTTTCCCAAAGCCACCCCCCCAGATTATTCTCAAAAGCAACATTCCCCCTCCCCAAATTCGCCGCATTTAGCCCGGAAATGTCGTACAGTTGCAGCCGACGAAAATCGATGACTGTAGTGCGAACTATCGAGCGATTTGGCGCGGAAATTCGCGTACGAGCGAGAGGCGTGGCGACGGCTCGGAGCGCAGAGCAAACGCGCGGCAAAAGCGGCCACCGCTTTAAAGCAGCATACATTATTCAAACGCTATCATGCCTATGTTTGCTGACATGCCGAGCGAATGTATCTGGGTGAATGTCGACGTAACATTAACCACGCCCCTGTGGACGGCCCCCCGATTCCGGTTTTGCATTTAAACATTAAACGCCGACCAATGGGAGCGTAATCCGCATTATTCGAAACCCGTTCTCCCTCTACTTTCTGTCACGGTCATTAACCTTTTGTTAAACAGGGAACAGCCCCCCTCCTCCCTCCGACGCCTCGTGCTTCCTCTATCGAAATTTCAATCGTTGCACCCCCGGCCCCCTCTACGAGTTCTGTAGCGGGAGAGGGAGTGTAAACAAGCAACCGCATCTCCTTTTTGAAGATTATATTTTTATGGGGGTAACTTGAATTTATTATTTAATATTAATTCTGGGAGGACCTGAAGTGTGTTGACTGTTGACTATTCACTGTCTGCATTTGTTGGTAGATTGTTTATCGTTCGTTTGAAATTTTTTTTGGATGGCGAACTGTTTTGTTGGTTAAAGGGTTGATAGTATTTGAGGGGTTAGTGAAGTTGTAGGTAGTAAATTATTGCAGTGAACGCTAAGTGGATTGTGGTGATATAGATGGGGATGGTGAAATTCGGTTATATCGTTTTGGAGAATATTTTTTAGAGGAGCCTTCAATTCTGTTTTAAGCGGCATTGTGTAAGTTACCGTCCGAATAGAATGAGCTTAGTATTCAGTAAGCGACTCGGTATGAAAGCAAGTGGAGTATTTAATGTAAGTGAAATATGCTTAGCTAGTGACTAAATCAATCAATGTAACCTAAATCGAAGATTGGACGACGCATAGCCGACACCTTGACACGCATAAAACTGAATATTTTCACGTCCCCGTTGTCACTGACTATTGCGTAATTATTCGTTTCTAGACGACTTAATCTGCAGCGTTACTCAATAAGTGATACATTAAAATTGACCGCCGTGAACCAGATATAAGTCAATCAAATTTTTCTCGGAGACAACTGACACGTTGCAGCTCTCAATCTCTCAACTGCTATCCCCATCACATCTCGCGAGACCATGTTCTTAACCCTTCGTTGATACTCTGGGTGTGAGCCACCCATAAGCTGATTTTGACGCTCTGTACCTTTGCAAAATAAATACCATTTTCCAAAGCCAACTTACAAACTATTTTTTCTCTCAAAATATTATATCTGAGCAATAATTCTGTAGATTTTTAGCTTTTAATATTTAAATTTGTAAAAGTTACAGTTTTTTGAAGATTTTTTGTATTTTCTCGATATATGATAATCTAGATTTTTTTTACAAGAACTGTGATGAAATTTCAATAAAAAAACTATTGGAATATATTCTACAGACCACGAAATTGACCCGTGATTTTTTTCATAACGATTGGATTCTTCAGATGAGAATGACAGTCGTTCAAAAATTGTTCTGGGTGTGAGCCATCCAGGTGTGTTAAAGTTGATCGAAAAAAGGGGTGTGTCAACGAAGGGCTAAACCAAAGCCCACCCAAAACCACCCCTACTCTGAAGACACTTTTCTAATCCTTCTTTGGAAGAGATGGAAGTAACACCCAAGATTGCAGACTCAACATGAACCCTACAACGACACTGTGACACTTTTAGAGCATATCTAACACTCTTCAAATTGAAATTTGTATATATCAAAATTCACTTGACGTTTCCGAAAAACTCTTCTGTATTTCTCTTTAGGTATCTTAAGAGAAAATATTTATAGCATATGGCTTTGATTTACAGTAAGAAAATCGAAATTGGGGGTGAAATCCCTTATTCTAGTGTCTATTGACGTGTTTGAAGAAAGCATTAAAATTTTCTCTACTACCCCACAGTGCCGTTTTAGGGTTGAGTTGCGCCTCGAAGTAACAGAACTACTTAAGGGGTTATACCTAGTCAGGCGGCCGAAAAGGGGCGAATGTTTGTGAATTTTTTTTTAAAAAATGGAAGCATATATTTTTACAGAACTTCTTGTATTTAAAAGAGCAACATTTAAAGGACATTTGGTAATTTTTTCGTAGAAAAATATTTACGTTTATAATAAAGTAACAACCGACATCCAAGAAGCTTTTTTAAAAATTTGGTTTCGCGGTGAGCACTGCCATTCGGAACCAGGTTATTTAAAATCAAAAAATAAAAAAAAATTCGTTAGTATATTAATGTATCCTCCGATTAACGGAGGGAATTTCCGAGATATTAATGTAAAACCAAATGGTGGCCATTTAATGTTGAAATCATGATTTTTTCGTGCAAAATTCACGCGAAAAATGTCAGGACTTCAACTTTAAATAGCCACCATTTGGTTTTAAATTAATATTTCGGAAATTCCCTCCGTTAATTAGAGGATACATTAATATACTAACGAAATATTTTTTGTTTTTTGATTTTAGATAACCTGGTTCCGAATGGCAGTGCTCGCCGCAAAATCAAATTTTTAAAAAGGCTTTTTAAGTATGGGTTGTTAATTTATTATAAACGTAAATACTTTTCTACGAAAAAATTACCAAATGTTCTTTAAATGTTGCTCTTTTAGGTGCAAAAAGTTTTGTAATATATGCATCCGCTTTTTTAAAAAAAAAAGTCACAAACATTCGCCTCTTTTCGACCGCCTGACTAGGTATAACCCCTTAAGAAACTTCTGTCCATAGCAATCAACATACCCACGAAATTTTCACACCAAAAATGCCACCACCCATCTTTCAAAAACTATCGAGCCATCGCAACACAATCTTTGTCCCCAAAGCATCCCCACAGACCTAACATCCCTTTTCCTTCTTCCCTCCCAATGAGACAATATTTCCGTCTTCGTGTACCCGTGGAAAATTCGCCAGCACGCTCGTCACCGCGGTATCCGACGACCAGCAGAAGGGAGGCGTCCGTGATTGTCCCCGTGGGACGCTGAGGAGCCTGCAACCGAGAAGGCTTGTTTCGGTGGGTGGTGCGGGTGAACGAAGAGGCTGGAAAGTCGCGGGACCCCTGTTGTAAAACGCGAGAACAAGACGGTGACCCGCTTCGCGCTAGCTTTCACCCCTCTTTGCCCCGCTTTTTACGACTTTTCACTGCCGCGACAGAGACGGCCGTAATGGGCCAACGTCGTTTCGGATGGTGTATCCGCGATCAACGTGGAAGGAACGGCGCACGAAGGGGGCCGGTCGTTTTACAGTCGTTAAGCGCAATAGCGGCCTAATAAAAATCCCATCTTGTTCTCAACCCTTCCTCGCGACTAAATGGCGCATTTAATTGCGACCGAGTCCGTTTTTTCGCGGCGTCGCCGTCTTCGTTAATCCACTCGGGAGGCTTTCGTTTCGGTTTCGGTAGTTAACTACGGCGGGGAGCTTCTTTGGTAATTTCGAATGGCTGTTTGATGCCGCGGAGAAGCTTTCTTGGGAGATCAACCCTTTGCACTGCGAGCACTTTGCTCCACTCGTTGATCGACTATCCACGCCACAAGAAACCCATGCCACGTTAATCTTTGGTGTGGTTGGGAACATATTAATTAAGCCGTGATTCTCGTGTAACAGCTCCCAAAAGTAACTGATGTTTATAAATTTTTTTTTTAAAAAACTATTGCTAGTATTGGATTAAACTCTTTTGGGATATAAGGAGGCACCTTTAAACTTACAGATGTTTTTTTTATGTCGGTCCTTCTTTTTATTTATTAATTATTGTGGAGTCTTGTTAACCTCTAACTAGTCACTTAATTAAGAAAAGTAGCCTGAGGCTCCATCCACTCCAAACCGCCACTTCTACGAGCACAGAAATAGTTTCATCAACCCTCTTTTATTTCCCACCCCCTTCTTTCAATTCCTACAAATGTCACCACAGCTCGGTACACCTACGCGCAACTACCTTCTGCAGAATCCGCAGTAGGCGAGCTTCGCGATAGAAGCTCGGAAAACTTAATCGACCATCCCTCTGCCACTCGTCAATGAGAAACGTCACGCAGTCGTGTGACCGTCGGATAAACTCGTCAGGCGGGCAATGAAACAAACGCGGGACCCTTTTATTGCTCGTATCGGTTCAAGGGTTCCGTCGGAATTTCGGATAGGACGGTCTCGCGCAGACTTTTTACGATGGCGAATGCAGAAACGAGCGTGGCCGCGGTACGTGCATCGCATACGTGGGCCCTGTATGCAACGATGCTTACCAAAATGCGGGCACTTTGTCGTGAGTTACGTCAAACGGTGGCCCCTCGACGGATTGAACCCGCCGTTGTTGGACTCGGCGGTTATCGCGAGGCAAACTGGACGTCAACTATCGTCGAGTCTCGGGGTTTATTGAGAAATTTTTCTCGGGGACCGATGTAGCTCGGGATCGTGGATTTCCATCGCAGATCGATGCAGTGGTAACTTACATCGTTCGCGTGGTACACTTTTGAGGAGGATTGATGTTAATGCGAAGCACAGACACGAGCTATTCGGAGGCAGAGAGACAGCTGTTCTTCTGGGACATTTTTATGAGGAAACTTCCAGATTCATTAGAAATTGGGGATTTTTTTACAAGCTTTTATTTAGCTTCACTTGTGAGTTTGTGACAGAGTTGGGCAAAATGTAATCTAATTACAACTTGCAAATTACGATTAAAACGTAATTGTGTAGTTGATTACACATTATTTTCTGTAATCGTTCATTTAGGTAGCTGACCCATTTGGTTTCGTAAACTACCTAAATTAACGATTACAGAAAATAATTTGTAATCAACTACACAATTACGTTTTAATCGTAATTTGTAAGTCGTAATTAGATTACATTTTGCCCAACTCTGGTTTGTGAGGACGAAATCTTGTAAGCTAATTTTGACCCACTTCCACGTGTCCGATCGACTTGAAATTTTGCACGCATACGTAGTTCCGATGACAATACAATATTTTCATGTCCCCAACCTGATTATGGAATCAGGAAAGCAGGTAACGGGTTACCCTCTCACTAGAGGTATTGCTCGGGAATCCATATCACCGTACGCCAATCTGATCAAATTGGTGAAAAACTAAAAAGCATAAAATAAATTTAAATAAAAAAAATTCTTAAAACAAGCTTTCATTAAAAAATGTACTAAAAGGAGAAAATAATTTTCATACCGGCCTAAATGACTGCCTTAGAAGAATTCCTACATATGACCAACAATAAAAGCGTGGGGCGTAAATATTGAAATGTCCTTTAATATAAATATTTACGCCCCACGCTTTTATTGTTGGTCATATGTGGGAATTGTTCTAAAGCAGTCATTTAGGTCGGTATCAATATTATTTTCTTCTTTTAGTACATTTCTTAATAAAAGCTTGTTTTAATAATTGAATGATCTTTTAGGTTCGAACTTTGTCTGGAAATTTGTGAGACACAGCTGTTTTTGAATTTGATGGAATTGAAAAGAAGATTTAATTGAAACGCGAATGAGATTAATCGAGGTAGTGGTTAATCTAGCCTGGAGAAACGCTGATACATAAATGTCAATTACCTACAAGCCTGCACATGTAACGCATGGGAATCGTACAGTAATTGCATAGTGCTTGGATGTTTAATTGTATGTAGAGGAGAAATTCTCCACATCTTTAATAATCAATTGGAAAGTGGAAATGAGGAAGGCTGCCAGTTCCATGCGGGTTATTTTTCCCTTCCTTTTCCTCGTGGAATCGATAATGAGTACGACGAAAGAGAACAGAATTAGCTTGGAAGTAAGCTGAACAGCTGGAGATCCCTCACGTATCCTCGAGGACATTCTAAAACTGCGCTTTAGTTTACACACCCACGACAAACACGATAAAATGCTAAATTCTTCGTATAAATCTATGGTAAAGGAATACTTGCAACGAGGAGCTCTGACGTCACCTACCAGACCAGCGTGAATCATCCTGGATAATTAAGCGCGTGTTTTATTTGAAGTTTACTTTAACATAGAGTGCTTGTAGTACCCTACAAGGCTGGTCTGCCGCCTGCATTCGAATTGCAAAAAATCCTCAACCTTACTCGCGACACGTTGTGTGCTAATGTAACGAAACGAGCGATACCTTTTAAAAGACAGACGCGCGCATTCCTGTGAAATTACTATTGGAATGAAGAGTGACGAAGTGTATCGACTATTGCCACTGTGCGACGAGGTGGAAATAGGAAATAAATAGTTATTTAAAATTTGGAGCCAAGTAGGATCGAACTTAATAAATGAGGCCTTTCTTCCTCCCCTATAAAATGAGTCTCAAACTTCCTTGACTCCGTCAAACCCCTTCAAAGTGCCTGAAATATTCGAATTATCGGAATACTACAAACTACAGTCTACAATACTTTATCGTTACAAAGATTTATCAATCATGAGTAATAAACTTTCACAAACAACACCTTCATACCAACATCAAACACTCGAATCCCCAGAATACCCTAAATACTTCCCCACATTCATCTACAGCCACCCAGAAGCCACCCACCAATCTCCAGCACCCGCCACTAACCCAAGTGGATAACTCCAAACACTGGCCCCAAAGCAACGAGGTTTCCAGCTCGATTCAGCCTAGTCGCTCTGGTCACGGGGCTGGAACCAAAGTGCGAGGAGAGTGTCTTCCGTCGCTGATTGCGCAAAGATAAAGGAAACAGGGTGCCCTGGTAACGCGATGCCACGAAAGACACGCGGGCACGAGGGTCTGCGTTCGTTTCAAGTCCGTAGTTCCCCAGAGGAGTAGAGGCCAGCTGGACCAAAGAGCAGAGGAACGCGTGCAGGTTCACCGGCGCCTGTAGACGTGCGAAAATAAAATTACGCCCAACTTTCGGTCAAATTTGTTGAAATTGGGCGGCAAGGAAGGCAAGTGGAGCAGGGCAAGGGTCCTCGCGGGCTCCCACGGGACACGGGATAGAAGAGGTCCCCCGTGCAACTGTCGGTGTCGGGCTATATCCGTAGCCATATCGTTGAAGGGTGGCAACACGCCTTGGACACATAAGGATCCTCGTGTTCGGCCGTGCTAAGTACCAGCCATCAATAATTCAGCAGCGGACCCTGACGAGGTTACCGGCGATCCTTTCGATCGGAGCCAGGGCGCCGCTGGATTTTTCATCCGCCAATTTCCAGCGGACAGGGAATTATTAATGAGCCTGGCGTGGGGGAGGAAAGGGGTGGACGGAGGAGTCTTTGGCGGCGTCTTCGTGGTAGGTGGGAATCTTAAGCAGCCAGTCGCCTTTATCTCGGGGATGGTTCTGTTTGTCGGAGTTTCAGGGAAGAAGTGGGTGACTGTTGTTGGGAATTTTGTGGGGAGGATATCGGGTGTTAGATTAGCTTTACTTAGCTTGGTTACTCGGGGCTTCGATATGCGCGGAGACCGAGCAATCGGGGGTGGTAAAGTAGTAAACCTGCAGATTTTACCGTTCAAGTAGAAAAGTGGAATATTAATGCGACACTGAAGACGCGAAGCAGAGTTGAATGAACGATTCTGGTCGAACACACGCGCATTAAGTAGAACCATTTTTCAGGGCTGTAGACTTAAGGGGGGATTGCGCCTTGTTGGCATGAATTTTTTGTACAAAAGTGGTTCGACAAATTAATTTGAGGTTTGGCAGGCTGTTTTATTGTATCTTGAACTATTGTTCTGAATTTTTGTGTGACAGTGAAAAAAAAACATGGCAGATACAGAGACGGCGTTGAAAAATAATCGGGTGGCCCTGGCATTGATGAAAAGTACTGTAAGGGTTATCCGAAACACAAAAAGGAAAAGCGATTCTTAAACTATATGAATGTGGCTATGGGTGGTAGTAGATTTATTGCCGTATCTGTTACCGTTCCTTTTTTATTTAAAGAAGTTTTCCCGATTTTGTGGCAAAACCTTTCTCAGACTCAAATCAGGGTGCTTCATCTTCTTCAAGAGGCTGCCACTTAAACATTTTTTTATTTTTCTTAATGCATCTACTACCACCCATAGCTACATTCATGTAGTTTAAGAATCTCTTTTCCTTTTTGTGTTTCGGATAACCCTTACAGTACTTTTCAGCAACGCCAGGGCCACCCGATTATTTTTCAACGCTCTCTCTGTATCTGCCATGTTTTTCTTTTCACTGTCATGCAAAAATTCAGGACAATTGTTCAAGATACAATAAAACAGCCTGCCAAACCTCAAATTAATTTGTCGAACCGTTTTTGTACAAAAAATTCACAAAGAATTACCTATTTTTCGGCCCAACAAGGCGCAATCCCCCCTTAAGTACGTAAAAGTACGTTTTGAAGAATGATCATGAAAAGATGAAATATTAAAGCATAAGAAGCAGGACCAACAGAGTTCGCGAAGTACCCAATCACGACACAAGAACTCTGTTCATTTAATATAAATGTAGAATCGTAATCTGGCTTCTTAAAAGACTCTTCTATGACCGCTTCATTTTACAGAAATTACGTTTTACTCTATACCTTGTTAAAATACATATGACGCCATCATGTCGGAGAAAGTAAGATCGACGTAGAGAAGTAAATTCCAAGACTTCGAGCATTTAAATATATTGATCAATATTTCCTAAGAAATCGTTCCAAAAAATCACCACATCCGATCAACGTCACGACACACGATGGAGCAAGTACCCCGCACAAAGTTCCGAAAAGCCTCTCCGCATTAACAATCCCTACAAACCTCCACATCCGCCTGAACCCTCCACCACGATCTTCAGCAAGCCTTCATTCACCCTATCGAAGAATCAAAACCAAACCGCCCCCGTGGAAGACCGTTGAAACCACTCGATACTCGGCGAAGCGTGTCCGAAGTTCGATGCCCCCTTAGAAGCAGCTCTGGCCGATGGTCCTCCTCGAGAGTCAGCCGGCCTGGAGCGTCTCGATACATAGTAATCGGGGAAAAAAAGGCGGCCCAATTAGCAGGCACCGGGGGAATTATGATGGCCAGTCGGTAGGCCGAGCGTGTACGCGTCGGCTAATTCAATTAAACAATTCATTTGCTGGTCCGAAGCACCACCTGAGGGCACGTCCCATTCCGTCCGCGCGTCTCCCCGGCTCGTCGGTGTGCCAGGTCGGCCCAGTGTGCGCCGATATGGAGGCGAGAACGTGAGTTGGAGAAGGACCAAGCCTCGGAGAGCTCCCTATTCCCTGGAGGGCCGTAGCCTCGCGCTACAATACAATGCTCCTAATGTTACGGCTCCAGTTTCGACATAATTTTCTTTCGCGGCCCTTTCGGCTATCGGGTGCCTAAGCTTTTGTAGCACTTCTCGACAAAAGAGAATGTCATTTCCGGTGGCCGTTCGATAACGAGACCCCGGGAGGAGCGATCGCGATGGGGGCTACCCAGCTTCGGCCAAATGGGAACGCGTTGGTGGATCTACGCTCGGCCATTTGGGTCAGCCGAGTGTTATCAATTGGCTGCTTTTACGGATTCCTGTAGGCTCGATCTGGTTCGGGTGAACGCGGGCGAAGAATTCTGTCTTGAGCGGTGCAAGGTTTTGGAGAATTGCACCTTCGCACAGTGGTTCGAGTATACTACATGCTAGCTGGACAAAATTAATTTTTCGCGGGTTTGGGTTTATATGGGGTTCAAATTGTTAGAAAACAAACCTGATTCGTATTACAGTTTATTATTTTACTAAAAATACCAATAAAATAAAAATATGACTAATTCAATAAAGAAAAAAGAACAAAACACCAGTATTCTACTTTAACTATATTTATCAGTTATAACATTATGTCTATTCCTGTAATTTCTGAGTTTTGAAGTTTAAAACTTGGTTTTTGAAATCAGTTTTCTCTGCATCGCTATTAAAATAGTGTTTTACTATATGTTCCACGTCGTTCCACGCGACAAGGGTTGAATGTACGGAAAGTAGAGACTTTCTAGTTTCTTTTTTAATCAAATGATCGATGTGCAAAAATTTGCAAAACTATGTTTTGTGAATTGTTTTCGAGTGCGACGCTCAGCAGCCACCACTCACAATCAGTGGTTCGAGTATACTACATGCTAGCTGGACAAACTTATTTTTTCGCGGTATTGGGTTTATATGGGGTTCAAATTATTAGAAAACAAACCTGATTCATATCACAGTTTATTATGTCACTAAAAATATTAATAGAATAAAAATATAACTAATTCAATAAAGGAAAAGAAACCAAAACGACACGACAGTATTATAGTTTAACTTATTCACTACCTGAATCATCCGAAGAACATTCAGTAGAATATAACTAATTCAATAAAGGAAAAGAAACCAAAACGACACGACAGTATTATAGTTTAACTTATTCACTACCTGAATCATCCGAAGAACATTCAGTAGAATGTGACGATATCTCATCTTCACCGCGAAAAAATAAGTTTGTCCAGCTAGCATGTAGTATACTCGAACCACTGAGTGGTGGCTGCCAAAGGGCCGCACTCGAAAACAATTCACAAAACATAGTTTTGCAAATTTTTGCACATCGATCATTTGATTAAAAAAAAAACTAGAAAGTCTCTACTTTCCGTACATTCAACCCTTGTCGCGTGGAACATATAGTAAAACACTATTTTAATAGCGATGCAGAGAAAACTGATTTCAAAAACCAGGTTTTAAACTTCAAAACTCAGAAATTACAGGAATAGACATAATGTTATAACTGATAAATATAGTACAATAAAGTATAATACTGGCGTTTTGTTCTTTTTTCTTTATTGAATTAGTAATGTTTTTATTTAATTGGTACTTTTAGTGAAATAATAAACTGTAATACGAATCAGGTTTGTTTTCTAACAATTTGAACCCCATATAAACCCAAACCCGCGAAAAAATAATTTTGTCCAGCTAGCATGTAGTATACTCGAACCACTGTGCTTCGGTCAGGTTTTCTCCAGCCATTGCTTTTGCTGGGAAAGTTTTGTATAGAGAGGGGCCAAGCGAATTCTGAGCTTCGTTTGTTTAACTTGTTAACCGATACATTTTTCTATACATAGTGCTTCCCAGCTGGGCAGTGAGAAATGACAGGAAACGAGTTAACTCGTCCTGCACTGTGAAGGAGCATTTTCAAATGACGAGTTACTGACTCGTCTTTGCCAGTTAACAGGTTAAAAAGTAAAGGTTCGGTAAATCCCAATCGATGCTCTCCAGAAAATAAGGAAGGTAATTTTTAGCCAGCATGAATGCGTAGATTCGTTTGATCAAAATTGGGTGGTCTATTGGTCTGACTTTTGGAGAAAATGTGTTATTTAGGTGGCCCTTTTGGATGGTACTTAAAGATGATCGGTAACTCGGCAATTCCTCAGTGTTAATTTCGGTAATACGAGTAAGAAGCAGCACTGAAACAGTTTCTATCTGTTCAGGATTGAAACGTAAAACAGCGGATGGTTATAGAACAAAGTCGTGGCACTGAAACGGAAGGACAAGCGTGACATTTGTATGCTTAGCAGCATTCACGATGCTACGATAAAAGAAGTAAAAACTAAGACAGGTGCTGCGAAAGGAAAGCCGCAACTTTTGTATTGGCCACGATGAGACAATAAATGAAGTCGATTTTCGGAATCTATACACAATCACATCTAAAAGAACATACCACAAAATATTTCTACATGTATCGAACCTTAATAACACTAAAAATTCTACAAAAAAAAAAAATGGAACTTATCGAGAAACTTTTTATTCTCTACCTTACCCTCCTTGCTACAAAATCATTTAACATTCAAGGATGATTTTAAAGACTCCTAAACTCCCAAATCTACACAGACTCCCCAGAATATTAAGTCCTCAGCGTCCTCTCATTCCTTCACTTTAAATATCTACTGAATTTCCAAATAATTTCCAATCACGCCACTTTAAAAAATATCCCACTCGCACAAGCCAACCCAAAGAATGCACAATTTCAAAGCTCAACGATGCCCACTTTCTATCCACGAGGGCCAGAAATGCAGTTGCTCTATCCAGAATTCTGACGCATTCACGCAGGCGCAGGACAACGGTACAAAGGAGCCCGCTTTTGGAAAAATATTTTGTACACGACCAGCGGCGGTGTCTCTCAATGAAACCCTTCCCTCTCCCGACGAAGAAGAAAGCGAGCACAGCTCTGTAGGGACGAAGGAGTGTGGGGGGATGGGGCTAGGGAAAAGAGACAATACGATAACCACTAAATTATCCCAGCACATCCGGCGATGTAAATCACGAGGAGTCGCGCGCATGTGTACCTCGTGCCGTGTACCGAGCAGCAGGAGGAAGAAGGAGGAAGGCGGAGGAAAAAAGGAGAAGAAATCGAGGGAAAGAAGACGGGGCGAAGGCGGAAAAAGAAGCGTCGCGGAGGAGGATGGTACGGAGGGAAGAAGACAGAGGAGCCGGATAGAGAGACAGAGGGAAGTTGGTTCTTGATGACGCGCAGATAAGGGAGGGCTTAAAGTCTACGTGATGTGCTTCCCGATGTGTCCGAGCGGAGGTCGAGCCTGAGAACTTTCGGTAAACGTACTCGTAGACTCGGACGAAACGTACCTTCTTCCCTCCGCCAGGAGAACCCCTCCCAGCCCCTCTCTCTCTCTCTCTCTTTTATATTTTCGATGGCAAAACGGAGCCACGGGACCAGCTCGATATTTAATCGCTCGGTACTGACTACTGGAAACTTTTCGGATACCTGGGAACCTGTCGTTGATGGCGCGCATGGTTCATCCCCCTGAACGGGGTGCCTCGCAGTGTTCGATTCGGTCGGAGGAAATCTGGGACTCCGTGGTCACTGGTGTGATGCGAAGTTTTTAAGGAGGATCATGGGTTTCTTGACTGTTCGCAGAAACAACGGAGTTGTTCGGACGAAAGGATATTCAATGGATTAGTCATGTTCTTGTCCACCTGCGCAAGGTGCGTCGCGACGCTCGACGCGACTGAGGACGTTGGGGATTTCTGACTGCTCGTAGACTGTTGCGTGGTTCCAGTGCGTGGTAGATCGTTGCAAGGTAGAAGGATAAGTGCTAATATTTTGACGACTGTACCTCTGTAAGAAAATTTACGTTCGCTGTCAATCTTTTTTAATTTTTTCAACTATTCGGTTATTTTTGGAAACCGTCAAAATGGTACGTTTTAAATGGGATATAAATCTTTGAGTGGTGTAGTTTTGTCGGTGGTTAATGTGAAATTAAGTGTATTTTTTAAACTCACGGAAAGCGGTAGATTGAAATCGCGAAATCACGCATACGTGACAACGGCTGGCAAGATGTTGAAACGTAAAATGGAATTTAAAATGAAAGTACGAATTTAGGTTGAACCGTTTAGATATTTTCGTGGTGGGAGAATAATCGTAGTCTACAATCCTGTACGAAGTTACTGGTAATTGTTTAAATATTCAAGAAGGAGAATAATCTAGTGGATTTCTATTCACCATTAGAATTGTTCTTAATTTAACGAAGATAGTTTGGTAAAACATAGCCTCTGAAATTGTGAGGTTAAATGTTTCAATAAATTCATTTCAATATGAATCCCATGCCACCTTCCAAATAAAATGAAGACACGACACTTCGGTGTGTTGTTCACTTTTTACTCTCTCTACCCTCGAATACAGAGTTAAGTTAGGAAGATAGGAGGAACTTTGAATATTTCAGTGAAGTGTTGTAACAGATGGGACTTTGAAAAATTTCCAAGTCCTCTCTGTTCTATATCATCTTACAGAAATATTCCAACTTCCAATACCTTAGTGAGCTATTCCAAGTTCTCTCTGCTCTATCATTTTCATATGAAAATAAGTGGACCTTTGAAAATTTTGCTGAAATAGAAGACCACCTAGAACTTGGAATATTTCATTACAAGAATAGGTGGATCTGAAATTATTTCAGCAAGCGATTGGAACAAGTAGAACCCAGAAAGCATTCAAAGTTTCTTTTCTTTTTTTAATTATTCCAAGTTCCAAAATCTCATTGAGGTATTCCAAGTTCCATTTGGTCTCAGAAGGTAGCCTCTTTAATATCTGAATCCTTATTTCGTTGCAAATTCAGATTTAAGAAGAATAACCACAAGAATCGCAAATGTATCATCACGAAACTCAAACCAGTCAACTAACTTCTATTATACACGTTCTTTAGATGATTATTTTTATCACTAACCCTGACACGTTCAAGTGAAAGAACCGAATCTATCTTAATGCATTCGAAACAAAAATCCTGTTTCGCTTCCTGCCGCGAATAATCATCGACAGTTGGACGCGCGAGGAAAGCCTGGGTCTAGTCTCCTAGGGGTCTCACGTTCACAACTTGCATCCGGACATTCTCATGTCCCTACTTCCGGGAACGTGAGGCCCGTAACGGCAACACCCTCGCCAAACCCAGACACAACTCGCGGTCACTGCTCTTTGTCCCACTACGCTTTTATTTGATAACGATAAGCTTATCAGCTGGTTGTTGCAACCTTCAATTTACGCTGAAAACGATTTTTATCTACGTAAATCATCGATTCCTTACACTAGACGGTATAACAGCTCTGCGAAACCAATACAACAGGCTACTTCTTTCCATTGAAGCATTGAATCCAATAAGTTTTGGTTAGTTACAATAATTAAGTGCTCCACATGAAATATGGATATAAATAATTCTTTAACGTTGCTTACATCGTATTGTGTATAACGATGCATCGTTAATGGCGACCGAGGCGTCGAATCTGGTGTCAAATAGCCTGACAAAATTAGAAAGTGATCAGTATTTCAAATACGAGGAGGAAGAAGTTGGAAATTCTAATGCCCCATAAGCGGTAAACGCGCGAGTGGAATGTGACAGTAAGTGGTCAGACGAGGCGTTCACTCTCGATACCAGTGATCATCTAAACGATTCCTCGGACACGCAAGTGCGAGTTCTTGCGCCCGTTGTTTAGAAACACTAGTGCACAATCCAAACGTCATTCTACCCATTCCCATGCATTCACATAATCAAACTGCTGCTCAACAAGATCCAAGTTCAAACGCTCGAGACTCTTACTAACAACTTCATCTCTCAAACCAATTCACCTGCACTGCCACTACACAATCCAAAAGAATCAAAATCAAGACCTCCGAAGCAACCACTCAAAACTTCAATCTCCTCGAAGACAAAACCTCCTCCGTCATCGCACAGCACTTTAAGCATTCATAACACCCAGAGATCAAATACCTACTCCCTCCACCAACGTTCAACCAACCTCCCCAGCGACAGAATCGACTTCGTCCCTTTGAACCGTCCCAATCACCCCCGACGCTTCCGTTCACCTCGCTCGATCGGATCCACCGATATTAAGCCACCACCGCTTTCATCCCGCGAGGAGAAGCTCGTCCTAGGCCTGGCCTGTGTAACTATGCGCGCGCGATAATGGGGGGTGGTGGTCGATTCCGCTCGGTTCTAGGAGACGCTGGACCGGCGGGGCCAGCGAACGAGCGCGGAGGAATAATGGAAAGAGAGGGCGGGGTTGAAAATACGAAGGTAGTGTTGACGGGTCCCCGGGATGCCCCGTCAGCATCAGCGTTCCTCTCTAATCGTATCGGTTTTACTGCTGCGGCGTGACGTACTCATCTGCACCATCGGTCCACCACCCTTCAACCCTCCGCCGCCGCCACCCATCACAATTCCCATTATCCACTAGCTGTGACAGAGCTCTCCAGGGACCCGCTACCACCGACGCTATCTCGCCCAGGGTCCGGGCGAATTCTTCTCGCGCCGTACCTGCACGGACCCTGACCACTTTGACGGGGACACGTCAAAATAGAGCACCGGCTACGTGTCGACGGACGATATCGGTTTTACGAAGGGGCTCCGACGAAAGTAGGCTTGCGAGGTCTGCTGATCGAGCAATGCCTCGATACGTGTGGGGTTCTTTTTCTGTTGGAATGTCGCGAGCAGTGTGGTATTCTTGGGTCAGTGCACTGTGCCGAGAGCTGAACTTGATGGGATAAGATTTGCGAGACCTAATAAGCTGGAAAATTGTAGTGGGACTTGAGGTTAGGTATTAAAGTAGCTTTAGTTATTGGGAGACGAGAATAAATATTAAATTCTTGAAGAAATACCAGAGGTAATGGAAATTCTTTGGATAAGAATTATATTAAGAAACATTGCAAAAGTTAAATCATGGTTTTGAAGCTTCTGTCTGACAAGGGAACATCCCGAACTCAGAAATTCAAAAAATTCTGAAACTTTGTAAATACGTAGGGAATTTCCTCCTGATTACAGCGCAATTTTTGCTTGCTGCCCAAATTCACTCTAAGGGGGTGGAATTGACCCCCGAAAATCCGGCTATTTTCCGATTTTGTGTTATAACTCGTGAACAGTAAAACAATTTTTTAACCAAATGATAGATGTAATTAAAAGACAGCTAACGAGTTATAAAACAAAATCGGAAAATGGTCAAATTTTCAGGGGTTAGTTTCACCTCCTTTGAGTGAATTTGAGCAGGAAACAAATATTGCGTTGTAATCAGGAGGAAATCCGCTATATATTCGCAAAGTTTCAGAATTTTTTGAATTTCCGGGTTCGAGATGTTCCCTTGTGAATTAAATTCTAGATTAACATGTGTTAAAAATTTCCAAGTTCGAAGATTAATGGAAGCAAAAGAATTTCCACGACACGACGACGAGTTTCTCCTCCACGACACTTCCCAAAAATGTTGAACTCCTCGTGGAGGAAACAGTCGTTCGCGCGATTTTTATCCCCGCCACTCTTTGAATTATTGACTCGATAATGGCCGCGCGGAAAGAACACAAGGGGGACGATATTACCCTATAAAATCATATCTCGGCCAGTAAAAACAGAAACGTCACGCGTCTGATATTTCCCAGCCACTTTACAGGCTCGTAAAAGCTTCATTACAATCGTCGATAGGCGCGGAACGGAGCCGCGACCTCCCTCGCGACTCCGACGAGGCGGTCGCTCAATTTTAATTAATTATCGCGGCTTCAAATTCGATTGAACCGCTCGGTGGCCTGTAATTTCGTGCGTTCGAACACCGTGTTCCGTAATCTTCAAAATATCTGGCACAGGGGGGGGGGGGGAGGCACGTTATTTTCGATGCGTAACGATATCATTATGCTTTCACAAGGAGATCGTACCGCCAATTAGTCGGAGGGCCCAACAAAAATGCACTCATCCGGTGGTAATAACCACCCAATTATGTAACTATGTTATCAGTGGCGTGTATCACTGTAATGTATCGTTGAAATTATGGTAACGTCTTTAACGCGCCTGGTTTCTTTCTGCCTTTCATTCGTCCGCTTGGATGATTTAATAACGAGCGAAATTTGACAGAGGTGAATTGAATTTTTAGGAAATGGAAACTTGGGGTACTGAATATTATGTTTAGGCTTTACTCTTATCTTACTTTCTCTATTATATTCTTCATTTAATGAGTAATAAAGTCGTAACAATAATAATAATAATAATAATAATAATAATAATAATAATAATAATAATAATAATGATACCGATATTAGTACTTGATTTCCTGTATTAGAATAATAGAACGTAGCATTTCAGAATTTAATTAAATTTCAGAATTTATTATTATTATTATTTATTATTATTATTATTATTATTATTATTATAATTATTATTGTTATCTAAACTGAGTTATGAGATTTGGAAGATTAATTTTGGAAAATTTATATTCTATTTCTTGTGTAGCAATATGAATTTACTTAAAGTTGATACTTTAATGAAATTGAATTTACAAGGACCTCGATATTTCGAGCAAGGTATGGATCATAGAATTTACCAAGTTTTCCAAAGAAATTAAAAGCTACACTTCCTCCGAGCAGAACACTAATGAAACTTGCTAGATACATTAATACCAATGTAATCCTACTGCTATCCAGAGTTCGCAAATTGCAGCCTGTCTTGCGCATAATTACATGCACCTCGCCGCCACTGCGTTTCTGTGCACGTTGCACTCGACGCATTAAAGAAACGTATTACTCTGGAGTGATATGTTACTAAACGGAGGTTGAAAATGCAAATTGCAAGATCTGCAGTAAGATTCTATCCGCGAGATACAATGAAACGTTCGCGCCGAGGGAACGTTTGCATCCGAGCCGAGTGATTTGTCTCCAGCGCGATAAATAAGAATAAATTTTGCAGCCACGTTACGCAATTCCATTTAATCGAAGTCAAAACTGGACACACCAGTACTCCTTTATGATGTTTCTTCCGTGCAACCGGTATCGCGGATCCACAGTTCACGTACGGGCAATAAAAGGCCAACAATATGTATGCAAATTCCAGAATGAGGCAACCAAACCGACGTACATTTAATTCCCAGTTGCAAAATTTAGTTTACTTCTCTTTCGTGACTGTGTCGTATATCTCATCACGATCGTTCGCCAGTTTTTATGACTGTTCAATGAAATCTGAAAGCGTCTGCTTCTTCTTTCGTTATTTTCTTTCTTATAGAAATCACAGTCGCGGATAAAAAATGGTACGTACCATTTTCAATAATATCCACTCTACTTCTATTACTTTTTAACATCGATACAAAACTGCAGCATGAGCCCAATATACATCTTCTGAGAGAGAATTAAAAGCTGTATGAAAGCCAGTCAAAGTTGAATTTATTTAAATAACAAACAAAAATCCTATGTAGCATTAAACAAGATAACACACTTTTCAAGCCGACAAAAGTCACCACTTTTGGAAAGTACTAAAAAAAATTGTGGGTATACCTTTTGATTTTAGGACGGCCTAAAAAGTTACCAAAAGTCGTAACTCCTTTGTCGGCCCCAAAAATATGTTGCCCGCTCAATGTCATATAAGACGTTTGTTTCTTAGTTAAATAAATTCAAATTTAACTGGGTTTTATACAGCTTTAAGTTCTCCACCAGAGAATGTACCTATATTAAACACATATCGCAGTTCCAATTTTGATGCTAAAAAATGACAAAAATAAAACAGATCGACAAAGAGGTCACTTTTTGTCCGTTAGTGTACAGTGGGTGGCCAAATTATTATACTTAAACAAAAAGGTTTGAAATTTTGTAAGTTTAAGCGATGGAATGGCTGTATCTCTGCGAAAAATGGTCGCAAAAAATATTTGAAAAATGCATTTAACGCTTGATGTTTCTAGTTTTTGAATCAAGGACACAATTTTTTTTTCATCCATTATGATACTGTTTTATCAAGATGAAGCGCAGGAAACGAAGTTTCAAAAATTTTTGCCTAGTTTAAACGTATGCACGGGCCAAAAAAAAATTTCCCGGTGAACCCAACGAAGGGCTCTTATAGAGCAAACATTTCTCTTTAATTTCGTTTTTTTTTCGTTTTGTCGTATGATTTTTATTGACCGAGTTATTCGCGATCGAAGCAAAGAAGGTACTTTTCATTTTGAACACCTATAACTTGCGAACTCATGATCGTGGACAAATTTTCATGAGTGTTTTGGAAAGCTAAGAAAGTTTCCTTTCAGAGTCTTTAGTTGCAAATTTAAGATTTTTTTTAATCGTTTTAGGGTAACTCTACTCGTAGTTGACAGTGTACCAATAGTTGACACTTTTATTTTCAGTCACGAATAATAAGCTTTCTATTAAAAAAATGTTTTTGACTAATACGCTGTTTGAAAACGTATTAGGCAAAAACATTTTTTTTTAATAGAAAGCTTATTATTCGTGACTGAAAATAAAAGTGTCAACTATTGGTACACTGTCAACTACGAGTACAGTTACGCTGTTTGAAAAAGTATTAGTCAAAAACATTTTTTTAATAGAAAGCTTATTATTCGTGACTGAAAATAAAAGTGTCAACTATTGGTACACTGTCAACTACGAGTACAGTTACTCTAAATCCATTTTAAAATGATCCCAAAAATTGACGAAAATGGTTTGAGTACAATAATTTGACCATCCTCTGTACATTTCTAATTTCAATGAAACTTGAGTAATAAAGAATCTAAAGTATTACACCCATTTTGAGTCGTTTGGAAAACACTAAATATTTGACAAGGTATTTAACAATAAAAATCAAATTCTCTGTATTTGTGAATTAAAGCCACCTTTGACGGATAAAGCCACTTTTCAACAAAAATCTAGGGCCATCCAAGATATAGATATGCTCATCGACTTCTACATTTTATCCCCGATTTCATCCTAAAAACGTTTACCCTAACCCTAGTCACCCCTACTTGCGAAGAATCTCCATTCAAAAGCACTCAATTCGTCACCAGGCTGGGAAAAATGCTGTTCATTCTTGAATGCTTCGTAAACCATAGAGTGCCTCCACAAATGATCAAACATGGGTGTAATATTTTTCGATTCTCCGACTACCAGCGGAGTTTTATTGAAATCAAAGGGTCACTCTTCAAGTGGTTCGGGCGAATAAAGGATAGGTTAAGCGACCAGCGTAGAAATCTAAGAGGCTTCCTCTAAAGTTTCCACACGCGGCAAGGGGTCGATAAAAATGCTGATTGATGACCTGATAAAAATTCGACATCCTGCGTTACGAAGAATGACTTACAGTTATAACATCAACTTCGCGCCGCACTATTTACAGCGTCGCCCCGTGACGTCATTCTCGCTCTACGAACGTCACATATTAATGGCACACACTTTTTGAATCATAACGCCGCGGGGCTTGAGTGCATCGACGGGAAAAGCGATCGTCGATGAAAGGAGTCGCGTTCGACGCGCATGAAAGTCCGATTAGGAGCACGGGCTTGAAGATGTTAAGAGTTTCCCGTTTTACAGGAGGTGTCGAGGCTGCTCTTACTTTGCTAGGATAGAAGCCGCATTACTTGGGAGCGTTAGAGTGTCTATAATTGAAAGATCGAGCAAATCGTCCCGAACTACCTCGAGAGAGCAGTCCCTAGCCCTTTCGCTGCTCGTACACAAATATGGCGTCGACTGGTTCACCAATCGACGAGACTTTCCACTGAAAATTTCGAGCTTTCTGTGGCAATATTTGAGGGATGAAAGTAGCTAAGAGAATACTTGGAATTCTGTTCTTTAATTAAGTTACTTTGTAATGATCTGTTGCTTCGCACAGTGTGTTATCGTTACACGTTAAATGCTGATTATTGAGGTGAACGCAATGAATAATACCCTTTTGCATCGTTGACGAACACGATTGGCCCATATATTTAAATATTCTTTCCTCGAAACGACGATTCGCAAACACGCAAGAGCGCCATGATGTATGATTCTCGTATGATATTTATATCTCCCGACGAAATATTGTAGACCGGGGAACAGTAATTCAGTCTTCGCTGGGACTTTCACGAAATTATTTATTTAAGACGCAGTTAGAAAGCTTTGGAAACTATGTCCTCTACTTACTCTATTTCGCGAGCTGTATAAAAATTTCTAAAAAATTCTCTGTCGAAATTGAAAAGGAAAATCAAGGCCTGGATGGCAAATTATATTCCACGACGCGTAAAGGTTTAACCGCCACGATCTACCTCTACAAATAGCGAAGTGCGTTTCACCCCTCTGATAATGCTGTCGTCACTTACGAAGCAACAAATCAAAGACAACGTCCCCCTTTGCAGAGGCTCGACGAGCGACTCATACTTGTATAACAACGCGCGACACCCTTTTGTTCCCTCTCGAAGGCATACAGCACCCCCTAACACCATAAGGCAGCACCTCATGAAGGATTAACAACCCTGACCTCCCAAATTTTCTGTATGAGGTCCCGTCGCATCGAGTGGGCTAGTTAACGTGGGTGAAGGAAATGTAGTGAGGTACTTAACAGGTACAAAACTCTCCAAGGTATAAATAGCTAAATGTATTTTCTGACTTAATGTGACGCTCTGGCAAACGTTATCTGGTCGGTTAAGGGTAGTTCCTTGACTGTGAGTGACACGTCAAACGACGCATCAACTCTATCTACTATTCACTATTGATATTTGCTAACTTTAAACTTTAAACTAAACAGCGTAGCAAAATAAACTCGACTCAAAGAGACCAAAGGGCTAAGGGTACAAGGGTTTGTACCCTTCAATAATACTCACCGACCAGTTAATTTTGCGGCAGGTATAGTGCCTAAGAATTGTGCATTAAATGGGTTATTGTCTCCAGACTCTCAACCTTCCAGTAAAGTACCTTTCTCACCCCCCCCCCCCCCAAATTACATTTACTCCACCCACCATGGATGGTAACGCGCGAACGAGTCAGACCGTACATACCTAACCAAGCCGTGTACGTAAAGGTAATAAGAAAAAATATAAGTATAAGAGAAACAACATGCCCTGGCTCGAGGAGAGGACCCTGACTCTGTTTGTACGGGACACAGAGGTCCGCCGGTACGAACCAGGAGTGCGTGAACGCGGGGTTGATGTTGAGCGCCCCAGCGGCCCCCTGATGGGGTCCGCCGACATCGACGCCGACACCGACACCGACCCCGACCGGGCTTTGCCGCTGAAAGCCCCCATAATCCATGGCCACCTGATACGGCAACATTCTCCTTACTTCTCCCTATCAATTCCCTCAGTGTCCTTATAAACTTCACCCTCTTCCCTCCTCTTGTCCCTTTTTTTCCACCGTTCTTTTCGTCCAATCACTGCCACTGTTGTCCGTGCACCACCGAGTTCACCTTTCCCGCACCACACGAGCGCTCGACAGTCATATCATACCGCGGCACGTCACCGTCCATCGTGCGACCCGGCCTCGCCTCGCGTCACCGTCCTGGCGTCGCGACATCGCCGGGGGGGTTGCACGACCAGCAGGAGCGCCGAGAGGGAAAACACGAACGAACGGGGTACGGGCAAGGTGGGTGTACGTAGGCCCCGTGCACGTACGGGCGGTGTTGTATCGACGGCCGAGTAGGGCTCACGCGCGCGCACGTGCGTGTCAACAACTATCCAGGGGCTCGGACTCCGCGGCGTGGACCAGCTGTTACGGCCCGGCTCCCTTCGATCGCTGGAATCACGCGGAGACGCGGGGGTCGCTGAGGCGGCCAACCAGCCAGACAGCTAAACGGCCGGTTCGTGACCGAACGACAGACTAGAACGGACTGTACCGGGTCTGTAACGTGAGCCGCGCGGCGACCCGTGTCGGGGGGAGCGAGACAGCCGCCCCTGGTGGGATAGCGGTGCGAGAGAGAGAGAGGGAGCGGGAGCGTGCGCCTAGTCGCGCTCCGGCAGGCCCCGCCCACGACACAGTGCGCGGGCCAATGAGGCGCGGCCGGGAGCGCGCGACACCGCCACGCCCACCGACGACACCGCGACACCGACGCCCGCGCACACTCTCCCGGCGGTGCTTGCGTCACGGTGCACCCTCTACCCAGGCGGGTGGACGCGCCAGGGTCTCGGTTAGGTCTGGCCGAGCTACGCACACCGTCGCGCTCGCGGCGACCCGGCAGGCCCCGCCTACGACGCTACCTAATGACACTTGGCGGACGGTTAAGAGGTCGGGTCCCACGTACACCCACCAGCGGAAAGGATACCTTGTCGCGAGCCAAGGGCGACGTTCCCCGGAAGTGGCCTGCGAGCGAGCCACGTGCGCGACCGTCGATTTTTCACCCTCGCTGCGCGGACCGGCCGATTCTCTCTAAGTCTCGTCGAACCTGTCTCCTGAGTGACAAGGGTGGATCTTGGGTTTTTTTTTGCTCTTCCCTTTCGGTGGGAGACCAACGTGGGAGTTGATCGTTCCTTCGGTGTCGACAGACGTGGGGTGCTATGATCGTCAAGCGAGGGCTTTATGCAGATCCGCCAAATGCACGCGGCGGTTATTCGACGGAGGAACGTTCGACTGAGAACTGAAACCGTGTCTAATGCAGTTTAACTTTGGCGATCTGACGGGAACCGGTGCCCGCTGATGGTATTATAATTCAATCGTGGACTGTTGCGGGTTTTCGGGTTTTGGGATTGTAATAGGGGTGCCCACTGAAATTAGCCATTGGTACGAAGAAAAATATTTAGAAATATAAAATGTATAGATTTAAGATTAAAGAAATAAATGCACATACTCGCCAGTTTACTTGACAACGATGGCTACTTTAATTATAACCACAAAGAAGCTTTCACTGCGTTATTATTCGCCTTAAGAGGCAGAACATTTCAATATCACCAACGTAAAAATCATGACAACATAACCAGAGAGCAGTAAGTAACTACGCACTATTTTCCTACAAAAAATTAAAATTACACGTACCAAGCTCTGAATCACCCTTTCGCTATAGTCGCCTCAGAACACGTACCATTACTCCCCGGCCGCATACGCTCGTAGCTTCGATACGACTCGCGATAGAATCCCGAATAGAGATTCACGGGAGTCGCACGGTAGGCGAATAGAAAACAGGAAGCTCGGCCAACGCTAGAAATAACGCCCGTTGTTATTTCCGTTCGCCCGCGAGACCCTCGTGAAACATGAGGCGACGATCGGCCCTCATGGATATTCATAAGCCGCGACTTTTTCTGTTACTCAATCGGCCGATCGATCGTCGATTTATCTCACGCAGCGTCTTTATGCAATTACGCCGGGGAATGCGCGGCACGTAACAAAATAGCCGAGAAATCGACGCGAAACGCGACGCAGGCGACGACCGTAGCCGCCATCCGACCACCAGTGAAAAATAACGCGTGGCCACGTTATTTCGCGCTCGCCTAGCAAAGTGGGAGAGCGGGTGTATACACGCGTGTAATCCGACTGCAACACCCACGCCCTTGCCAGACGCCATGATTCTTTTTGATTGGGTGCGCGATACGTGCGAACGCCCGACACTAGCCCGATCGTAATTAGCGGTGGTGTCGTGCTCGATATGCAGGGCGCGGTCGAATCGGTCGTATAAACTGGGAAGAGGTTATTGCTTTTGCGAAAATCAATGGAAAATACAGAATAATCTCCACCTGTGAAAACCTTCGTTTAGGGAAAATCGATGTTGATCCAATGCATCTGTAATTTCAGATAAAGGCAGTGCTGGATTTAAGGGAAAAGGCCCCCGGTGGCGAACGTTCTGAGGGGCCCACTTTTTTCGAGAAAATGAAGAGGTGGTTTACTAAAAAAAGAACTAAGTGTAGTAGTACAGAAAAAGTAGTGTTTGGATAAAATTATAATTTTTTTTTGAAAATGGGGCCCTGGGGGGCGGGCCTTCTGGGCAGGGGCCCAGGCGGCAATTGCCCATCAGCCGCCCGTTAAATCCGCCACTGCTCTATATTATCACTTTGTAAACAGCATGCAGGAGGTTCTAGATCACCTCTGACACCATACTCGGTGCAACTTTCTCAGGTGCAGCGGTGCTCTCTGCACAAATAACACCGTCGAGGAAGCATAAATCTTCATTTACCTTCTCTTCCTCCCACACTCACCTAAACACAATCAATCTTCCAACGAAAGTCACTGCTCATGCGCAGGTCACACATGATAGCTGAAAGAACTATAATCAGGTACCTGATTAAGGAGGGAGGCCTACCTAAAACGGTCAAAACAAAATGCTTCTTTGGGAAGTTTTTCTAGAAAAATCCATAAACTTTTATTATTAAACATTAGTCTATTGGGAAGAGAACATCTTGCGGATATTTCAGTATTTTTTGTCGTAAAAAGTATTGAAAGGTTTGTGAGTTATAGGCGATGTTCGAGACGTCCTTTTTAGGTGCTTCGTGGTGCCAACCGTAGCTCGGTGCAGCATCATCCAAAATTGAAAATTCGATTTTTTTTTAAATAACATACCAAATTATCTAGGCGCTATCGGGCCCGATTTTGGAAAAATTATTTTGAGACAAAATGACGGCTATGCAAAGTTGAAGCATCGATATTTGGCAAAAATCGCTCGTTTTTCGAGTTTAAAAACAAATCTAGGCAAAAAATAGGAAACGCTCCCGATAGCACTTAGATTTTTAACTCTAAAATAAGCCTGCAAAGCCTCGAGCAAATCGGACCATTAATTTTTTGTTATTTAATTATTGAGTGTCGTCACCGACTTTGAAAACGTGATTTTGAAGAAATCGCGTTTAAAGTTTAGGGTCTGAGTGCTACACCGAGGAACACCTACCTACTTACATGCGTATAACTTTGTCAAATTTGGTTGGATTAACTTGACAATTTCGAGGAATATTTTCAAAATATACTTCAAGAAAATATAAAAATCGATTTTTCGAAAATTTCTAGGTAGGTCTCCCCCCTTAAGGGGTCATTCCGGTTAGCGCGCCGAAAAATTCAGCGATTTTCAGGAATTTATTGCGACGAAAATAATTATAGTAATGGAATAAATTTTTTTCTATTTATTAAACTACATTTCTACCGTAAATAAAAAATATAAAAGTAATAAAATTATTGCTTTTCAAATGCTTTTGAAAGTGGTCTTGATGACATGTTTAAAAATTCATGCCTCGCTCGTGCAGGCGATTTCAGCTGTTAGACTTATCTGAACCCAAAAATCCAAACAGATTCTTGATCAATATGTATGTCGCTATCGCTCGGACTATAATTAGAGATTTATCTTCAAAATTATCAAAATAGCGGGCAAATATGCGAGAAAAATATTTTTTTCTGCTTTTTTCTTTTGCTATTTTCGATTTTAAAAGTAGGTTAGACTCAATGAAAATGCTTGATTGTAGTCCCTGCGAGAGGCACAGGTGTGCAGAATAAGCAGTAAAATTTATAAAGCAATCGGTTCGATAGATTTTGAGATTTTATCTTCACGTTGTGGACAAATGACGTTTCGAGAAAAACACGTTCAAAGTTTTCACCTATAGAGACCGAGCCTCTGCGCTCCCTACAAAATACCTCTGTAGAAGCTTAAATAATAGGAATTTTTCCATCAAAATTAAACAGCACATTCTTGAGGATATGTACTTCCGAAAAGTATTTAAAAAAAAAATCGATTTTTTCAACCCGTCCAACCGGAATGACCCCTTAAGTTCTACCTAAATCAAAACCCCTAAAATTACAAACCTGCAAGAAACTACCTACCTCGCTATACTTCTTCCACCCACCACACACCTCAGGCTCCCACATCCCAACACCTAGCTTCGCCACCATCTTCATCCCCCTACCGCGAAAGCCACCCCCCATCCGCCCACAGTCCCGAAACCCACGACAACTTAGAGCTTCTGTGGATCCCGCGCTCCCTGGTCATGGTTAACCAGCCGGGGCGTGAATTCATCGAACTGGCAAGCCCGACAGAAGCGTCGCCGAGGAAACGACGGGCTACCGTGCGCACGGGAAAGAATCGTGGCGGAGAGCGACGCGCGGCCATCGTCTCTGGGTGCAACGGGCGAGCAGCCGAGCGTCACTTAGCATGCATCCCCCGATACGAAGGATTCCTTATTGTATCGTTGCACGTGAGCGTAATGCACAAATATGAACTCGCGGTGCTGCGGGCCCGTTCTCTCCCCAGCCGAGTCCTCTCCTCTCCTCTAGCTCGGTGATAACTCCTAACGTCCTCATAATCATACATATGGATGCCCCGTTGGCCGCTCGTCGGCCGACCGGCGGAGCCGCGTTTACGCGGGCGAATAAACACGACGCGGACCCGGGTATTGTTCGTGGCCGTGCGCGATCGGTAACGAGGCGGGACGGGACGATTTCTAAGCACCGCGCGACACCGTGCCTCGTTAATTGGTATGCAAGCGTCATCGATAAACAGGGGCTGTTTCGTCCAAGTCCAGGAAGAACGGGTTCCAGGGAAACGCGGCTTTCTAAATTCTCGATTGCCTACGTGGCCGCCGGGGTCAATTAATCGCGCGCCACGGCTGCGCCTCGGTGCCGTTCTGCTCGTGGCTCTGGCAGCGAGTCGCTTCTAATTGGAGAACGTGAACCAAGGTTCGTAGGAATACGGGGCTCGTTGGGCGACTGCCGCGGTGACGAATCTCCGTACGTGGATAATTGGCAGCGCGGATAACTGTTCAAAGTATTTGCACCTTTGTGCTTAAATGCGTGTATCGATGATTAACCAGTGGACGGCGGATGGATTGGTCCCACCCCTTGCCTTCTCGTTAAAATAACTTTCTGGGGTTAACTGCACACTGCGGTGATCATTGGCACTCCTGATTAGAAAGCTAAATATTGAGATGTACGAGCTTAGAAATTATTTTTTTACCATTTCTTATTTTCCTGTCACTATAACACTGCGAATTCGAGTAGTTGAACAACACCGCAAAAAATCTTAAAAGCAGCAGTGGACAAAGGGCTGAGTTTTATTGCGTTTTCTTAAAATTTTGATAGGGAGTAAGTATATTTTGTCGCTTTATAATTAAGTCATGGATTGAAATACAGATTTACTAAGTGTTGTAGGTATTTAATAGCGAATGAAATAGTCTGTTTAAACATCGTTTTTAACTATTTTCTTCTATATAGTTTAGCCTCAAATTTTAGGGTGCCAATGAGTGTACTTTTATGCCTATTTTTTTATTTTCATTGAATATTTTTAAAATAAAAGACACAATCAATAGGTACCCAAGATATTTCATTTTAATGGGAAATCCATAATCATGGATAATAACTGAAAAATAAAAGACCATATAAAAACTTCACAGAAAATTATAGACATTCCAATTGGGACTTCCGCTTAGGGTGCCAATCATTGTACAATTTACCCTACGTTCATTTCATTATGCTTTGTAAGAAAGGAAGAATTCCAAGCTTTAAAGTCACCCTGCCACCTTGCACGTGACTTTGATTTCCGCTATTAGACTCGTGAATGAGTCTAAGAATTCTACACGCGATCCTGAATCTTCCACAATCCCAGGAACGTAAATCGAAAACTGAACACCATCGCATCCAAAGTGCACCCAGAAACCGCATCCCCGCGCCACCCTTAAAAACGCACCACCAGCCAAGGCCATTCCTAACCATTCAGCCAACCACCCCCCGTGAAGCGTCCAGCCTCGCCCCGTGAACCGGTCGCTTCTTGAATCGGATATCACTTTTATGTGTATAGCGATCACTATCTAACCCTTTCGAGGGCCATGTATCAGCGCGGACATAAACGTCGGCCGGTGGCGGCGGTGGGGGCTAAAGAAGGGCCCATAAAATCCGCCCCCGCGGACGCGATAAGAGTTATCTCTGTTCTTTAATTGAAAGTTAATTGGTCCACCCGGTTTAGCCCGGGCACGGCGAAGGACGAGACCGTTCGCCTCCGCGGCGCGTTAACCCCCTGCCTAGGGGCGGTAATTTAGCCACGGTGTAGCTACAATAATGAGACCCTATCTTATGGCAACTCCGGCGGCGGGGCCCCTCGCCCACCGTACACACGTATTACCTACCCGTGTTACGTGCCGCGCCAAGTCCTCCCACGTGCTCGTAATAAACCGAGGGGGGTTTGAGGATGGGAGGGGGAGAGGGGGTACCTCTTCCTCTTCGCGTGTAATCGAGAATTTCCGACAAACACGTACCGGGCTGCGGTGTACCGGGCGTCATCAGAGAGATTGCGATCGGGCCATCGGTACACACCACTGTTCGACTTGCTCCGTGCACGTGGTCCCAACCCTGATATGCTTCTCTCGCAGTCTGATAGGTAAAGTTCGACGGTGGTTGGCTAAGACGGGGGGGGGGGGGGAGGACGGGATGGCTCGAACAGTCTTTTTATGGATTTTTAATCGGAGAGGATCTGGTCTGTGAGTTTGGTTGGCTGGATTGGAGGCGATGCGATCAGGGGGTGGGTGGGTGGGTTTTCGCGTCGCTTTTTGGGGCTGGGGCGGTAGGTGAAGAGGAAGTACTGGAGTGGACAGAGGAAAGTTTAAGCTGCGAACGTGGGGAGAGTTGTATCTTAAAATTTATGCTTCATAGATTGAGGATTCTCAGAATAGATCAGTGGTAGCAATACACCTCATAAAAAACTTCAAAAAAAAAATAAAATATGCCAAGTACATGAAAAAGTTGAGGACGGAAAAGAGTATTATCAAAGAAATCACAAAAAATAGAAGATAATAATATAATATTAAAAATTATCTGAAATCATTCCCTATGCAAATTATCTTCGTAAAAAGAAGTGAGATCCCCATAAAAAAACTTCAAAAAAGTAAAAAAATTACGCGAAGTACATGAAATCAAATAAATCACAAAAAATAGAATCAGTGGTAGTAATACATATAAATATTTAAAGCCTAGTAGTACGTAGCCTAGTAGTTATGTAGACATAAAGATATGAATTTTAAACTTTTTTGGGCCACCACTGTAGGCTCAACCCTGTAAGAGTGAAGAAGCAATGATTGTGACTAGGTTTATGTTAATTTTACTAGATAGTGGATTTGAGAGTGATGGGAAGGAAGGAGAAGGGTTGATCTTTTTCTTAAAAGTGGGAGAATAATTTTTGAGCTGAGAATTGAGGGTAGACGAAGTAGCTCGGTTTCTTTCAATTGTTCTTTGGTTTGAGGGTGAAAGATGGAAGTGTTTGACAGCAGGGAAGATAATAGATATTCAGACTTCGATGATTCGTTAGTATGATGCTTCTAAATAGCTTCTTGGAGGGAAACTGTTGGAAGGTTAGAATTATCGTAGTGACAGTGTTAAGGAACCTTTCTTTTTGTGAAAAAGTTTTATCAGTGGATCTTAGATCACGGGTATAAGGCGAGCTAATTGATTGGTTTTTCTGCCAGTCGAAGTTCCTCGAACTAGTTTGCCATCGGTGTTTTGGGGAGCTCCTGTATCGGAAAGGCGTCCAGATTTATGGCGCAGTTCCATGAAGAGTGGAGTAAAGTTCCGTGGTGGAGTATGATATAGTTTCTTACTGGGGAGAAAGATCGGACAACGCGATAATAATTGCTACGAAATGTCAAGTGTATCAACAAGAATCTCGCTTGTACCTTAGACAAACAGATAAAGAGATCTTCTCGAAGCTTGACATGAAAACTTTTTGTCAAGAGAGACACATTTATTTGAAAAAATTCCCCCTGAAATTCAAATTTCAGTTTACCACGCCTAATAAATATTTGAAGGCTTAACGGTTAAGATAGTGTGGAAAAATATTTCGAAATATTGTTTAACAAAACACTTTCTGCCTCATAACAATTATTCTAAAAATAACATAACAACCCGTGGAATTATTTTTCTATTCTCACGAAAAACTGTCTCTTTTATTATTGTAAAAAGGATTTCACATTTTCAACTAGATCTTCGATGTAGAACATTCAATTTCACGATGACAATGTGATATTAGCAGACAGTAGATTAGGAAACGTATCTGTATACATTTTGCAAAGCAAAGGGGTGGCGAGGGTATTCAAACAAAGTTACAGGGAAAAACAAACAAGAATCAGAGACACGCGATCCCGTGAAAACAACCGGCTCGTTGCGTCTTACTCTCCTAACGAATTAATCCGATTAAACGGATTGATTATACGAGGGTTGCGCGGCGTGTTGAGTTGATCGGGGATTGCCCGCAAAATTACAGTTAGGGGTACATGGCTGAACGTGTTTCGCCGCTCAAACACGTCACTTCTCTCAATCATCCCAAAGAAATTAAAGCGTTTCAATATCCTCTAATTTCCTTCCAAGAATCCCAGCAACCATTCTCCCGAAGCATCAAAAATTCCAAACTCACCTGGAAACCTCCTCAACACCTTCGATCTCCGCGCAATCACCCCAAACAACTTTCAAAATTCCAACACCTTCAAACTCTCTTTGGTGTCTCCAGAAACATCCTCCTCAACCTTAAAAATTCCAAAGCCCCTTCTCAACCTTCAAAAATCTTCTTCCCCCTTTTCGAACTCTTCGACCTCGCGATCGTCTTACCCCCAACGAGACCCTGGCCGCGCAAAATCACAAATTCGCCTATGAACCACAGATACTATACGGCTGCAATTTTTCTGCACGCTCTCGCCTCGGGGGCCAGGAGGAATGCAAACGCGCGGAGGGGGTGTATCGCGCGGGGGTGCGTCGGCGCCTGTAATTTTTCAAATTGCAACGCAGTCGTTCAGTCACCCCGACCTTCTGCCCCGCGGACGGAAACGTCGATCCCCCCCCCCCCCCCTCGCCCCACCTTGCTCTCATCCGGCTCGCCCTGCCCCCCCTCTGGACGCGAACCACCCTCCGTTTTCGCCGGCACAAGGGGTGGCAGCCGGCTACTAACGAGAAACGAAGTTATTTGAGGGTTCTGCAGAAAGGAGTCGAACAATCATAATAATCAAGTGCGATTCGCGTTTATTGTCAGCGATTATTGCCCGGCACCCTCTTGGAAATTAAGCGCCCGTGCACCGTCGCTCTTCTTTCGCCCGTCGGGGGTTTCAACCTTCAGGAGGGAGGGGGGGGGGGGCGACGGAGAGGCACGCGGATAAATAATAACAACTGTCGGAAGAAATGAAGTTAAAGGGATACGAGATGACGGAAGAGTTGGAAGATGGATCTGAAGCTGGGGTAGGGGTGGTGCCTCGGGAGGGTGGAGTGGATGGCGACGAATTTGTGGTTGCTTTAATCCAGAGGAATCTGCAGCGTGGTGAAATTATTGGTTGGGTGATAGTCCTGAGGATCTTTGTGATACTGTAGGAAGAGAAGAGAAAGGGGTTAATGTAAGGGAGAGTGGGGTAATTGCGAACACCTAAGCAAAAAAGCAATCAAAACGAAAACTATGTGAGAAATGAATGTGTTTATTATTTACAAACATACTTAAACTATTCATCTATAAAGTACCGTGACGAATTTTTGAAAAATTATAATAAAAATCAACTTTATAGTGAAAAAGCAGAACCCTTGGTGTTCGTGATTACTCGACTGCCGTGGGGTAATCACGAACAGAGTGCTAAATATCGCAGAAGTCGCACAGAAAGCGCGACTTCAATGGTCAACCCATAAAAACTGTTGCTACAACCTATACCTAATGTATTTTTCAAATTCCTCTTCTTGTGCGTTAGAATAAAAATGCAATTGGTCGGAATATCGACAAAAAATAATAAAAGGTCGTTTTTTAAATTTTTTTCTGGGTCTGTAATGAAAATTCAAAAATCCATTTTGTAGATTTAAGTAAGTTGTATACATGCTGAAAATTTCATCAAAATCGGTTAACGTTGCTAATCTCGAAGGTTCGAGATTACCCAATCCGAGTTGTTCGTCAATACCCCACGACATAAAAAAATAATAAAGAATTTATTTCAGAGGTTAGAATCATGATTCAAGAAACGCCTTGGTCACAAAATGTTGGTAAAAAAGTGCTTTATTTCAACTTAAAATAAAACAATTGTATCATTAATTCAACAGTAATTACATGCAATTGAAAATGGACAAAATATTACTTGAAACACGATGAAAATAATAAATTGTGTTTATCTTGAATAGCCTGAGCGTATTTATTACTTTCTGCCCGGCGTTGGATACGACTTAAACTATTAGCTAGTGGAGAGGGAACATCGTTTTTATTTATTAAAACGCCGTAACATCGCATTCGCGATTACCCCGCGTTCGTGTTTACCCCACTCTCTCTTATCGAGATGTGGAACAGACAATGGTGAAGGCTACTAAAATTCACGAAACTTGTAAGATAGTAGATTGAACGACCACCCCTAAATTGCACCCTGCACACGGATGATTACCAACATGCTAGCTCACAAAATTCAATTCCCAGACTTCATCCTTTCCATTGATCGGGAAACAAATTACCCTTCCCCAAAAGGAGTAGCCATTGTCTCATTTAAGAAACCCTCTCCCCTCGTGTATTTCATGACGAATCATTGCTGATGCGCAAAGAAATGTTGTCATAAGGTGTCACGAGGGTTTCAATATCACGCTGCACGATGACGTATCGACAGATGACTTCGGCGGGAAGATAAAAAGATCCATCAGCGCGGAGCATTTGTATCCATTTTCTCGCCACTTGGCAGGCGCAACGTTTCGCGATGCCTCTCTCTTTTTTCAATTAGGCCTGTCGCCGGAGCAGATTAGCGAGATGAATTCTCGGCTCCCTTCCGCCGTAGCCACGATATACATACCGTGGGTAATTTTTTTTCCTCCGTCCGCGCCAGAGGAAAAAAGCCCCGCTTTTTGGGGCGGAGGAGTGTCTCGTGGTCGCGTCTCACGATCTTCCAAACGAGCCACCCCTCTGCGTTACTTAATTATCCTTCGCCGGCTCCGCCCGACCCCGCAAGGAGCCGATCGGTCTAACTTCGTTTTCGCAGGACGACGACCCCTGCGCCCGAAATTCTCCACCGCCCGCTATTTGTCTAGGACCGAGGATTTTGTTAACGTCGCCGCTCCAGGAAGAAACTGACGCGCGTATTTAATTTCTTCCTAACGTTTCTCCCTCATTTTTTCTTCTCCTTGTTACGACGCGCCAAGCGTTAGAAGAACTGACATTTGTAACTAGTTTCATGAATTTCCAAAGATACATTAATGATTTCTGAGTCGCTATTCAGTCGAGACACGTGGCTGCCTTTTACGTTGTTGCCTTGTGAAATAATATCACAGGAATTTAACTTATTGTTTTTGCAGAAGAATCGCTTGCTGTTACTTTCATGAAATTTCTAGGTTCTAGTTAAAACTTTTAAGTTAT
Organism: Andrena camellia; assembly: GCA_029448645.1. NCBI lineage: Eukaryota > Metazoa > Arthropoda > Insecta > Hymenoptera > Andrenidae > Andrena > Andrena camellia. The sequence goes on along the minus strand of CM055676.1, from coordinate 45,831,567 downwards.
CCTTAAATTAGTTTTTCATCATTTTTGTTACACTATAACTCGTATTACTCGTTTCATCAAGTACCTACTATACACATCTTTCGTTGTTATTTCAACATTTCCACCCCGAGAGACCCCTGGGTGAAACGTTTTGAATTATATCGCAGGGTGGAAAAAGTTGCGCGGAAAAAAAGAGTCGCAGATCGGCGAGGAAAGAGAAAGTTCCGACGGGCACCGTTATTTAACGAAGTAGGTGCAGCCGAAATACCGTAGCGCGGCGAGTGTACGAATGCGGTACAATGGGGGCCATTTTAGGTGGAAATCTGGCCGATCGGCCAAGACCCGCAGTTGATTAGACTCTATTTACTGGAGGCGAGTTTAGCGGCTCAACCCCTCTTCCCTTTTACTCTATTTCGTCCCCTTTGTGGCAAATCAACCGGCATACAGAGGCGCGCCGTTCCACCGCCGGATCCTTCTGTAGCGCGACGCTAATTCGGGGTAAGACGCGACTACGTTTTTCACCAAGCGTAACGCTTTCGAAACGAAAATAAAGAGAAACTACAAAGACAGCAAAATGGAAAAGCGAACAAAACTCAGCCGGTATTTAAACGACCGAGTTTAATATTTATTCTAGAGATTCTGCAGAATGATTTCAAAAGCTGTGATATTACACACTTTTTCTAACAGGAATATGTTTGAATGTTTGAGTGGTTTCTTGGATGAGGGTTGGGTTGAAAAGGGAGGTGAATGAATTCTTAGAATGGAATCAGTTTGAGGGAAGAAAATCGTCAATAAGTTGTAGTCTAGAGTACAGTAAGGAAGACGCAAGAGGAAGTATAGTTCACTTTTTAACTGCTAAATGCAATTATAATTAGCTCAAGGATCTATTTTTATATAAAGTCTGTTTTACCTCTCTGGAATTCTTCAAACGTAAGTTTCCCAGAGTAAAATAGACGTTCCTGTTTCTGGTGACATTGCTAGGATTCGTTTCGTGTTCCGTTTTTAACGCGACTATTGCTATATGCTCGTGAAAAGGCAGGCTAATATAGTGACGGGAGTCCCTTGCTGGAGAGGCAGGCATCGGCGTTCCTTCCGGTGGGATAAAGGAAAAGTAGCCGTTTCTGAATGCGCGAATGTGTGCCCTGCGTGGCAGAAAGTCCGCGTGCAGGCCCGCAGTGGTAGGAAATAGGGATTGGAGAACGAAATAATAGGGTTCGACCCTATCCGCGGAGCAATCAAATCCCCCTTCAAGAACACACTGGCATTCACTGAACTTTAAAATCAAATAATGCCTATTAAAATAACAATACGCATCCTCGTCGACCAGGTTAAACATTCTCTCGCCTACGTTAACCCGGTTTCGGCGACGAGGCGCATTACCATACGGGATCGGGTTACCGAAAATCGAGTTACGTGCCGACGCGACTTTCATGCCGCTATCCAAAGCAGCGCTGAAACCTGCAGTCCGAACCCTTTAAAGTCGCGGAACCGAGGCGGTCGACAATAGAATTCGCCCCTAAGAACGACGCCAGTCGATTTTCACTTTCCGACCAGTCGCACAAACTTTCCTGGCATTTGTTCACGAGTTTTCGCGTGATATTGCTGCGAATTTCTCTAGTAACGAGTTAGATAAGTATTCATCTCTTCTGAGTGACGGTTTCAAGTGAACTTCGCTATAGGTATTGTGTAAAAAAAAAAAAGGTGACGGAGGTTTTGATGATTTCTCAAGGGTCTTTAACGTTGTTGCAATTTTTTGAGGAAGGTTGATGGTGTTCCAAAGCTTTATTAGAAATTTAGAAATTGGGGTAGGAATGTTGGAATTTAAAGAAGGTGTATCTAGCGGAATTTTGAGTTACTGACTTTTTAATTTCTAGCTAATTATGGGACTTTGTTCAGTAACTTCCTTGTTCTATCTAACGCAAAAGGATAACGTTGAAAGTTCCTCGAGCCAGTTTTCTCCTGGAATTTACGACTCCGAGAGCTGACTTTAATTCATTCAATTCCCCCTGCGTGCAATATGACGAATCTGACAAAAATGGCGGGCCGAATGAGCGACGAAAATTGCGGATTCGCGTGCAGGCTACCGACAACTCTCCTCGTATGTACGGATTGACATACGGCGGTATGGCAGTTTTCCGCTTTATTTAGGCGTTTGCAATATTTATAAGAGAACGAGCCGCGCAGAATGTTCCCTTGAGACACGGGGGAGACCCGGTTTATCTGTGCCGTTCGCTCGGGGAGGATTCTCGATGGCTATTAGGACCAACAGCTGATCGTACCCGATCGATGCTCATTACCATATACATTCTTCACCGTGACATTAACCGCTGCCGTGACTTTTGCGGATTCTGGTCGTGTTCGGCAGACCTTTAGAGCTGGGACATGATTTGCGACCAATTCCATGGGAAAATTGAATTTATTTCGACGAGAAAAACAAGTTTCTTCTCAACATTTATCAATGTACATTTCCTGAATTAAAAATTAGCTCGAAAGTAGACGTTTCCTTTGGTCCTGCAGAAGAAGTTTCTATACAAATTCCATACAAATGCATATGTACAGACAAACCTATAAGGTGTCACTACTTGTTTTATCTTAAAGGGGGACCCCACCCAGAAACCACTAAAAAGTTTGGGATTTTTTTGTTCGTATAAATACAAATATTGGGTCTAGATTTTTTACATAGTTTTAAAGCAATCTTTATTTTGCTAGAATTTTTTTTTATGGAAAATTGTACAAAATGGCGGTGAACAAAATGTCTTCCCGGAGCACTACAAAAGAAACTGACCCACACTCCCGGGAATGACTGGATCATCTGAGAAGGAAATACAAAAGAGATATATAAACTGGAATATATTATCTTCCATGTAGCGTAGGATTTTCTCAAAATTCGAATTATTTTGGAAATTGTAGCAGTTTGAAGAACTGACTTTAATTTTTTACATAAAAATTTGCACTGAAATGCTTGTAAATAGTCGAATAATTGGAATATCAGTAAAATCCTATGCTACATCGGAGAGAATATATTCCAGTTTATATATCTCTTTTGTATTTCCTTCTCAGATGATCCAGTCATTCCCAGGAGTGTGGGTCAGTTTCTTTTGCAGTGCTCCGGGAAGACATTTTGTTCACCGCCATTTTGTACAATTTTCCATAAAAAAAATTTCTTCTAGCAAAATAAAGATTGCTTTAAAACTATGTAAAAAATCCAGGCCCAATATTTTTATTTATATGAACAAAAAAATCCCAAACTTTTTAGTGGTTTCTGGGTGGGGTCCCTCCTTAACGCACCAACCGAAATAAAAAACCTAAGAATATACATACGAAGGTATGCCTCCAACAGTTGCAAAATGCCTCTGTAAAAGTACACTTGTGCTCGAGAAGTGCTGTCCAGAGGAGCCCAGCCACTTTCCGCCGTGTTTCAAATCCACGAAATCGGCCAGGCGCCGATCAGATGTGGGTCGTCCAAGCCTATCGCGGTCCCATGATTTCCGTTATAAAATTCCCATCGTCCGAAAAGGAAGGCTGAGGCAGCTAAAGGTAGAATGGAAAGGTGAGTTTCGTGGCGGCTATCAACTACCGTGGCGCCGTGGATCTAACGACCGGTGCTGACAACCGGATGCGAGAAGAGAGACCGATACCCGGCTGGCTCGTGAGCTCCCTCCCCGTGCCCCTATTAACATGCAACCCGCGAGCGTACATATTTTGGGGAGTCCTCGCGAAGAATACCAATATTCCGCTTTGACATTCCAATAAAACGCGGCCGTTTTGTTTATGAGCTTGTACGGCGACAAGTCGGTGTGTGCGACGTGCGCTACGTTTATTTGTACATTGCGCGCGCGCGCGACCACCACAGATACGCGTGTGTGGAAGCCTCCCCCCACCCTTTGTCTTCCTCCACCCCCGATTCTATCCCTTCCCTCTTGCTAGCTCATCTCGTATCTTCCATACGCACGTCTGTTCTTCTGTAAGATTTTAATTTTCTTCTTTCTGAACATTTCGTTTATTAGTGGTGACTATTTCCTTCGTTTCACGCGTAGCGTTTCTGGTCCCTGGCTTTAGTGTAATTCCTTTCAGTTTTGTATTATTCAGCTGTAGCAGTGTTTCCCAAATTTTTTGGAGTCGCGATCTCCTTTTATAATATTCAAATTACCTGCGACGCCTCATATAAAGTAAGGTAATTTTAACGAGGTAAAGAAAACACATTAAAAATTGATATTTCAGAATATAATTCTAACTTAATAATATTAAAAAAAAAATCCAAAACTGTGGCGACCTCCTAGAAAACACTTCGCGACTCACAGGTTGGCAATTACTGAGCTACAGTTCTTTGTCTTCACAGTTGCCAAATTGGGGTTTAATGGAATTTTATTTTGTATTTTCATGTGTCCAGGCGCTTCAGTTTTTGCAGTTTTCTTTTTAGAGATGCAAATTAATCTTTTGGTGTTGGGTTTTTTTACTTTCACGGCAGACGATCGAGTCTCTCATCTCAAATCCCTTCTGTTTCATTTGACCTCCGACTCTCTGATTTGCAGCGAATAATGCCACGCTTGACAGTACGATCAAACTAAAGCGTGGATAAGCGAATGACAGTCCGCGCTGCGTCTGACCAAACGAAGACAAATGATCGATGCACGGGATAAAAAAAGGTCGTATGATCCATCGGGGGAATTGGAACAAATCGTGGGGCGAATATCTGATTATCAAGGAAACGCATTTTATTTGCCCTCGGTACATCGTTACATATTTTAATTATTATATGCGTCATTGTCGAATTATTATTTTTCCTCTCTGAAATATATCTACAAAACTGGCGTTAGACTTCGATACTTCCCTTGAAAAATCGAGGACCTTGCAGCAAGAAGGGCGCAGCTCCATCTCTACCAACTTCAAGTAAAGTAGAAAAAACTGTTTATAAAATTAATGCTTTGACTTAAAATTAAAAAGAAAAAATGGAACTGCACTCCTCTTGCTGCAAAGTCCTCAATTCAGATACCTCTTCCTTGCAAAAATAACACTTTCCAAGTCCCTCAAGTTTCCCCCTCAAATAGAGCTGGGACTATTCGAATAATTTAATATTCGAATATTTTGCAAGTATTCGAATGCTACGAATAAACTTTGAATATTTGAGTATTCGAATAGTATAGTGTGATGTGGTTCAAAATTAGCTTACAAGATTTCACCGTGACAAACTAACAAACTCACAATTGAAAATAAATAAAAGCTTGTAAAAAAATGAACCTAAAGGACTTGATTTATAATTCACACCATACCTACTATTCGAATACTTGGATATTCGAATTATATTCGCCAAATAATTGAGCAACTGAAGTATTCGAGTATTCGAATACCGAAAAATTCGACAAATAGTCCCAGCCCTACCCGCAAATAGCCAAACAGAAAGTATTCTTAAATACCACGAAGAATAAGAAACACACGTCGAAACGAACCAGGCCACCAGAAATTAATATCGCAGCTATCGAAATTCATTTTCCACACCCCCTCGCCCTAACGGTACCTCCAGTGATACTTTCAGCGTTCTTAAATTACGACGTTTTATCGTTCGTGTACAGCCGAGTTATCAGCCACGGTCTCGCCCGGGGACCGGTGCATATTTCTTTCGCTGAAAATAACGGAACGCCAGAGAAAACGCGGCGAGATCGTAGATAATTGTTAAATTATTATTTTCGCGGTGCCACGGGGGTGGAGTTGCTCGTAACTAATCTACTGTCGGAAGGAACAGCCCCGGAGACGTTGCCGGAGGGGGCGCGGGGAACGAATTCGTGCGATCTTTCGATCTACAAGAGGGTATTTACTCGGCCCTGTGTCTCGATCGTGCAACACGATACAAGTGTCTTTGCCACGAACGATAGAATCTTTCTAATTTACTCGAGGATGGGTTCTATCAGCGAGGACGCCATATAGGGGATGCTGGCGATTGGTATGTAAATTTTGACGCGATTTTCCGTGGTTCGAGGGGCCTTTTGAAGGAAGAAGTGGATATCAGAGGGATAGTTGTGGGAGGGAATCATATTCGATAGATTTTAAGTGGATTTGTAGAGTTTTCGTAAATTTTTCCATTAATAGGGCTTTCGTTTTCAAAGTCAGAATCGAGTAGAAATATTAGCCTACAGCAGCGCTGCACAAGGAGCTGTTTTCGGTGCCTAGCGGCGAGCAACCCGCCTGTCTCGTTGCTGAGGTTAGCATCGGTGAGGAGAACTGCAGTAGTGTATGTGCGTGCTCGTAGGCTCATAGAGTAAAATATGGCTAGGTTCAAGTCATACCAAATGCACATACACTACTGCAGTTCTCCTCACCGATTCTGACATTAGTAACGGGACAGGCGGGTTGCTCGCCGCTAGGCGCCGAAAACATCTTGTGCAGCACTGGCCTACAGTCTACAGGGAGATATGTAACAGAGGAATATTCCAAATCGATCGTCTCAACTATGGAGGCTCGTGCAAACAGCTTCTGTTACGCATTTTCGAGTTTGAGAAGATTCCAATTATTCATTCACACCTTCTGGAAACAGACTGTCGCAAACGTGTGTAAGAAGGACGAGACAAGCAAAGGGTACGAGGCTGGAGAAAAAGCGCATTCAATCGAAGTCGCCGATGCTCCACGCCCGTCGCAGTGCAAACGCAATTTGCGAGACGCGAAAGAAACAGGCCAGCGAAGCGTCAGTTTCTTGGAAGCTGCAATTACAGTCCTCCCCCGACCGCCGTTTCAATTAACCACGGGCAAAGACTGCCTCCGAAAAACATTGAGAACTGCCACCGCGAGAAGAAGCGCATTCCCGAGGCCGCGAGCGTTATTTACCATTGCGCCTCGCAAAACCGCGTAAACAAGAACGATTCCTGCGGGCTGGAGACAATTTTTCATCGGGGGAGGGGCATTGTCATTTGCATACCGGATATCGTTGCGGGGGAAATTGCCTCGGGCCGATAGGAAGGTGATTTGATGATCCTCTTCGACTTAAACCACGTTATGGACCATCTTCTTCGTGGGCCACCTTATTCTGAGGCCACTTTCTTCCGGGGGTCCCTTCTTTTGAGGTCACCTTCTTCTGGAGTCACCCTCTTCTGAGGTCATCTTCCTCTGGGGGTCCTCTTCTTTTGGGGTCACCTTCTTCTAGGGCCACCTTCTTCTGAGGATCCCCAGAGGGGTCGCCGTCTTCTGAAGTCACCTTCTTTTAGGGCCAACTTCTTCTACGCCCACATTCTTCTAGGGCCACCATCTTCTGATGCTACCTTCCTCTGAGGTCACCTTCTTCTAGGGCCACCTTTTTCTGAGGGTCCTCTTCTTCGGGGGTGGCTTTCTTCTGAAGTCACCTTCTTCTAGGGCCAACTTCTTCTACGCCCACCTTCTTCTAGGGCCACCATCTTCTGATGCCACCTTCCTCTGAGGTCACCTTCTTCTGGGGGTCCCCTTCTTTTTGGGGGTCACCTTCTTCTAGGACCACCTTCTGAGGTTCCCTTCTTCTAGGCCCTAGGGCCACCTTCTTCTTGAACAACTTTCTTTTTGGGTCACCTTCCGTTTGGAGCACGTTCCTTCTTCTCGAACCCGCTTCTTCTTGGATCACCTTCTTCTTGAACTACTTTCCTCGTGGGCAATCTTCTCTGTGATCGGTCTCCTTCGCGGCCGATCTGCTTCGTGGACGATCTCCCCCGCGGGATTATCGTGGACAAAGAATGAATACGAGCGGTAAATAGAGGCGCGGTCGGCAATAAAATCTTAATATATAGATGCGAGCCGTGGCGCAAAAGCACCACCGTGCGGTTTGCGGCTGGACGGTCCGATGAGCGACGTAACGAGGGAGCGGCGCAATTTTAAGCCACATACCAACGAGAATAACGCGCGAGTTGACCGCGAGACCCGAGCCCCCTCGATGCGAGGCCATGTAGACTCTAGTGTGCTTTGTAATTCTCCATTTCCTGCCGGTCAGGATATCCCTCCTTCCATTATCACGAGCCACGGTGCGGTCGCCTTGTCACCTTTTTCAATTGCTTTTTCGCCAGGACGCATACCTTGGTCCTCCCTCGGTCGTTCCTCGTTACAGCAACGCCACGATCCCACGCAAACCTTACGTCTGACCAGCGATGGGATTCCAGCTCGACACGTACTCGCGCGAGCATCGATCGCTTCGTCCATGGTCAGGATCTTATAGTCACCTTAACATTCTTCCTTTTCTCTTCACTTAAATCAATCGTTGGCACGTATTGTCAATGTTATTGCCCGTATCCTACCACGGAGTCTAATCAAAGCTTCATCGAAACTGAACGACGTAAAACAGACTCAACCTCCAAACTCCTTCACCAAGCACCGAGCAATTATCTACTTATATCTATTACAATTCTCTCCATCAGAAAACAAAATTTCTTCCCATTCCACATAGGTACCATCTCATTCCCACCCGATTAAACTCAAACCTACACACGTATTCCGTCACGGAAAAGTCCCCATAAGTCCCAAACGAACGAATACCTCTAATACCAACGCCACGCTAACCCTACCTCCGAGAAAAGTAAGTCATCACACCAAGGCATTAAGTCACTCTCCTCTCCCAAAAAACATATTTCAAAATCAGGTGGCTCGCCACTCGCCACCCTCGACACCTTGCCACGAGCCAATTCCAGGGTTACAGAGGCAAGGAACGTGCCTGTCCCCGAAAGTCGACGGCGATCGAACACTAGCGAACAACCCACGGCTAGCATTGCGGACGGTCGTAGGGGTAACAGGTTGAAGTGGCAGCAGCCACGGGTACCGTTACGCGTACCGTGACACTGCCGTCCCGAAAGGGTGGCAGGGCGAATCTCCGTCCCGATCTTCAGCCAGCGCTAACAGAGACGTTAGAAGGCGCAGGGATGCAGGAGGGTATAATATATTGCCGGACGCAGGCCTAACCGTTAGCTCGGGACCTGCGTCGGGTGACGAGGAAAAAAATCCAGATCGAGGTGTAGATTTCGCTGGAACATCATGCCTTGCAAGCGAAGCGACACTCGATTCCGAAGATACTCCCGTTCACAATGGGTATAATGTACAGTGTCTGGTGTCACTGGCCATCCCTGGAGCGACTTGTTCGATGAGAGATACGGGGCACGGGGGCCAGAGTCGTCGTTGAATCGCCTATCCACGGGGATGGTCCCTAAACCTGGCAGAGGTGTAAGACGTCACCACTGGGACATGATGCTTCTAACGGTACTCGGTCTGGTTCTGTTGTGTTCTGTATACTGGTCTGTTTTTATTTTCCTTCTAGGAAGGCGAGGGAAACGGTAGCGGTGCATCCTGTAAGGGGGTGTCTCTAAGATTGTGGGGAAGAAAGTGTTGGATTAAGTCGTTATGTTGATCTTGAAAATTGATGGGGAGATTTGTATTCTTACGTTTATGTGGACGATGTATCATTGGTAAGGGAAATATTCCACGAGTACGCAGGATTATTGTTAAAACCCCCCAAGAATTATTACTACATAGAAACTATTATTAAAACCTCCCTAATATAAAATTAGTAACCATCACTTGGAATCTCCAAAATCCCCAAAATCTGCGTACACTTCCCAGGGCTTCAAATTAACTGTAAATTAATTACCTGTAACACCAATCTCATCCAACACAATACCAACCCTTTAACTTCTCCTTTACCCACAAACGAGCTACCCGAACGATTAAAATCACGAGTGCCCTACACCTCAACCAGAGGACCTCCCAACCCCTCGAATCCTGCCTGCAGGCTGACGTCGCGAGTTCCACGCAAAGTCGTCTCTGGGAGACCAGCAGCAGTGGCGTTTAAATTTCCAACGACACCCCGGGTGACGTACGTGTATCTCGCGCGGGCAATATGTACGCGAAGGAGCAGTATATTTATCATGTAAGCAAGCAATTTAGGAGCGATCATTTTTCACGGGGTGAGTCGGCTTTGGATCCCGTGGGTCGACGCCGCCGTCACACGGGGGTGGAGAAGGGGGCGGGTGTTATTGGCCGGCGGCCGAAGACCAAACGGACACATCACCCTCCGAAGACCTTCGACCTTGACTGATGGTTCCTGCTTTCTGCTCCGCCACCGCGACATTCGCTCTCTCTATATGCTGATGAACCGTCGATACGATCGTCGCCTTTCCGCCCCGGCACCCTTAGGTAAACTGCGATTAAACGGCGGAGCGTGCTCGGCGAGCCATGGCGACGTGGACCTTCTGGTCAGCGCGTTGCTAATCGAGCAAATTAGCGGTGTTGGCGCACGTTGGCGTTGGGGTGGCACAGTTTTGCTTTGGGAAGGAACTTTGCCTTTATGGTGGACACTGCTCGTGTGCGTGACGATTTCTGTTTTGTTAAAATATATTGAGCAGGGCAAATTCAAATTTCGAGACTTTGCAGAGACGTTGTTCAGGCGATGCTATCTAATAACGTAAAAAGGATTGAAGAAGCATTGTGAAGACAGAACGAGCTGACGAATATCGAGGGCAATGGTGGGAATGTCAAGGAGGATCGGTAGACAAATTCGACGCACGCAATTTCCCGAGCAGAACAATTTTGATTGTATTGTGCTTCAGATTGCGCGCGTCTGATTCTGTTTCCAAGTGAACTTGCCTCGCTCAGAATTCTGCGTTTCGCCTCCCATTTCGTAATTCAAGCTTGTTACTCTCGGCGAGGAGTTTTCGATGAAACTCCTGGCGAAAGATACGATGGTTCCTGTTCATTGTCCTCTAGAAATGCTGACAGAAGCAGGAAAGCTAGCTAAAGCGATGTTCTAAGATTTAATAATTAAATCGACCTTCACCTCTGACGATGATGACTACGGAAAATATCAATTTAGATATCTGTACAACTAATCTTTCATTCTCTTCCCAGCACTCTAACACATCAAAACGTCATAATTCTGCGATCAATTAATTTTTCCCTAGACTAAACATGTTTACTGAATCCCACTTAAGGCTTAAAACGCAAACTATAAGCTTAATAAAATTTGGTAGCTCTTAACATCAAGTCGTTTCTACTGTGCATGTATTAATGAATTTTCTTTATTTTTCTTTTTGCACACGTAGTGCTTGTATTTGGGGTCGTCCTTAAAATGACATAAAGCTATTTGGGGAGGGAGGTGGTCGCGAATTTCTTACGTTTTTAGAAATGTTTTTAATTTTGAAAAAATATTACGTTTTGTCTTACGTAATATTTTTTTAATTAAAAAACGTTGTTTCGTCGCACACGTGAAACCGAGTTAACTCGATTATATAAACCTTTAACAGAATTATAAAATAACTGAAAAAATGCAATGTAAAAAATATTACGTAAGGAAAGTGGTGCGGTACTTTTACGTAATTTAAAGACGGCCTTTTATGATAACGATTGTAAGTAACTAAAGGGCACTTCCCGTTAACTAGCTAACTAAACAAATAATTCAGAATTTGAATCCAGAAGGTTGCCCCAGATCGCCTAAGAACACAACCCTTGATGGCAATTAGCGCAGCTTCTTGAAACGAAGCGCCCCTGGCGATGCGAGGGAAAAGTAAGAGTATCGAGAAACGGAGCGCGGAAAAGTAACGGCCTGTTAAAGATAAGGAAATGAGGTGTCGCAGGCAGCGATCCTCGAGAAGGCCGGAAGGGTCCTTCCGCGTCCTAGCGGAGCACCCCTTGGGGGATTTTTGTCGCTGGCTGTTCCCATCCGAGCGTTCCAGTTGCGTTCCGAATACCTTTACACTCGGACGCCCTGCCCTGGCCAGCCCTTTTCCACGGCAGAATGGACCCCAGCCTCGTCTTCCCTTTTTCGAATAACTACGGGGCAGCGGCCCGTCCAATCCGTAATTCTATTCGATCGATCGCTCGCCGATGGAAAACGGGCGTCCGTCGTCGCGATCGATGGAGGACCGGCGAGTGTCGCTCACTTCGCGCGTACACTTTCCTTTCATTCTTCTTGCAACTGAATTTTTCGGGATATGGGGGTGAGAAATAAGAAGAGCTAGATTTTTGGAGACACTTATTTCGCGGACGGAATATACCTACGAATCCCTGAATAATTCAAAAGTGAATAGTGCAGCAGTGCGCAAAAAATTCTAAGTGCTTCGAACCGTTGTTATAAAAATTCTCGCGAGTGTTCCCCAGCTGGAAGTACAATCTGCGCTCTGTTGATCACCGCGCAGGTTCGCGTCTTAAATTTCATTGTCAAGAAAGGAAGGGTTGGACGGCGAGCAACTTCCCCGACTTATTCGCCACCAAGTCGAATGAGGGACGACCGCGATAAACCAGATAAACGCTACCTATTATGTGCAATAAAATTCCCCCCCCCCCCCCCCACCCTGGATGAGATTCGTAAGTTCTCTCTTTCGGTTCGAAGTATAAAACTTGACGTGACAGTGACTAAAGGCTCGTGGAAAAATTCTGGCGTAGGGACGTGGAATATATCCAGAATTTACTTATCTACACGGTCCCCCTTGCTCCTGTCTTGTTGCTGCACTTATAAGTCAGTTGCAAATTCGATGTTAGCCAGAGTATTCTTATCTTAATGTAGCAAATAACTGGAGGGACCCGACGGAGAGAGCGAGGTAGATAACAGTACCTACCGATCTAATCTCACGGTTGATTTAACTCGCTTCATAATTCTTCAAGCTAATCTCAATCCACGTATAAGCATTACTTCTCTCCCTTATATGCTCCACGAACATCTACATACACATTTAATTAAGTGAGCCCCGGGAAAACGGCGTTTCAGATTCTCTGGCTCCGTTCGCTTTTTCAATTATGTTTGTAGGGACCGCGTCGGGTTCGATGAATCGAAAGAATTTGGTTCAGAATTTTCAGGATTATTAAACGTTTTTAAATATTTACCTATGCCCGACTTTGTGGGAAGTTATTTCTCTTAAGCGTTTACCGGTCAATTTGTTTTAGGAGTCTTACTCTCTCTTTTGTGAGATTAATAAAGCACTCTAAATTTTGTTGATTTATTTCTCTTAAGGTACGTCTATATCACGACACTTTTGTGTGTAGATCAAGTGTCTTTTATGTCTTGTTAGAGCTAGTTGCAGTGCCTTCAGTCTAGCTCTAGCTGCAACTCCCGCGACGATAGGTTGAATTCAGTGTCACGGACTGCTCTAGGCAGTTTCCAATCTTCCGGAAATTTTTCTGATTGTCGTATACACTTGATCTAGACACAAAAGTGTCGTCGTGTAGACATACATTTAGAAGAAACTGTACGCTAAAGTACATTTTATTAAAGGCTAATAAAGTTTTCTCTCAAATAACCATTCCCTTCCACGTCTAAACGGTTCCAAAAACCATAAATTTACCAACAAACCCGAGAATCTGTCTTCCTCAAAAAATTACAACTCAAAACACTTCCACCCTCAAATTCGGTATTTAAAATGAGAGAAAGATCATTGCACGTGTAATCCAAGTTCAACAGCCGCTTGCTCGTTTCAACACCTTCCCCTGGCGCGGTGGGTGCTGGCCCTAGGTATAAATAACTGAAAATTAGTAGTACGTAAATGTACGACACGTACGACGGCTTCGATTGACCGGAAAGGGGGAGCGATAGCAGACGGGCAGGCAAAGAAGAAGAAGACGAAGAAGAAGAAGGGATCCACGAAGAGGAACGAAGCTGCCAAGAAAGGGGAGAGAGACGACGAATCGATCGTAACGATCGCGCGCGCACACCCACACGCGCGTGTAGATACACACACGAACCAGTCGGAATGGGTGAATGAGACTTGCCCAATAAAGTGTGCAGACTGTTCCAAGGAGTAACGAGGAGAATGCATACCAGGATTGTGCAACGTGTTACGCAGTCCGCGATTTGTCTTGGTTATTAATGACAGGGTGGGGGCGAGCCGTATGCATTATTTAGTATACGATCACCCCTTTATTTGGCAACGAAGGAACGAGCCGTGTTCCAGTGGATTTCGCGGGCGATCACGGTCGTCGATCGTGGACGAATAAGTCGCCGATAGACTCCGGGCACCGTGGTTCCTGAGGAACGTGACCTTTCGACTGGCAATTATGAAAGCTGACAAGTAGACGGGAGGGGGTTTAGAAATTCGGGTGCGTTTGCGCGTGTGTTCATTGACTCTGCACGTCGATTTCACTGCGTTTTACTTTGAATCTAGGGAAACAGGGTGCCGGTGATATGTGGGGTTTCGTAAATAGTGATATCTCATTGACGACTTCAAGATGGAGACGAAGACACTTGGGTGCCTCTGTCCATGATTTCTAACAAGGGAAGATCTGAACCCGGAAATTCAAAAAATTCTGAAACTTTGTGAATATACAGGGGATTGCCTCCTGATTACAACGGAATTTTTGTTAGCTGCCCAAATTCACTCAAAGGGGGTGAAATTAACCCCTGAAAATTCGGCTATTTTCCGAGTTTGTGTTATAACTCGCGAACTATAAGAGATAGGAAAAAAGTTTCAAGACAAAAGTTACTTCTTTTAATTAGAACTATCATTTGGTAGAAAAATTATTTCACAGTTCACGAATTATAACAGAAAATCGGAAAATAACCGGATTTTCAGGGGTCAATTCCACCCCCCTAGAGTGAAGTTGGGCAGCAAACAAAAATTGCGTTGTAATCAGGAGGAAATCCCCCATATATTCACAAAGTTTCAGAATTTTTTGAATTTCCGGGTTTGGGATCTTCCCTTGTAACTCACAAATACAAGAAATCTATTTTTACTTTGGCAGAAAATCGTCAGGATTCGTTAAAAAATAAAGTCTTCAAGTGTTCACTGACAAACTCAGCCTTAATAAATGATAATAAAAATATGATTATGTATTATATATATTTATTTAAAAAAGTTGAATTGGAAATTAAATGTATTAATTTATACTATATATAGTAATTTCTCATTATAAAAATAACGAGGCGGTTTCGATATTTAAATGGTGTATTTTTGGGAAATGATTTTTATTTAGTCGTAAAAAACAGGTTACCAAAAATCCGATGTTGACGGGGAAACCATGAAACCCCTTGCTAATTTTAAAACATGAAAAGTATTTCTCATTTTATAATATAGTAAGCTTCCCCTGTCAAATATCTTACCACCAGGTCTATCAGGATGTTTCAAAACGAACATTTGCAGGTTACTCGAAGAGAAGCCGCCCCCTGCGCGAGCCTCCAAAGTTGTTCGCTTTTCCGTGCCCATTGGACTCGCGGGAAATCGTAACAAGACCGTGCGGTGATTTCGTTTCCACTTGCTCCGGGAGCCCCTTAAAATTCATCGGGTCGTTACACTTTCTGTTCTTCGAAACTTCCTATCCCACTTCATCCGTTGTCTACCATAAATCCACTTTCGATTATGTCATCTAATGGGAGTATTATGCAACGTGATTGCTGGCTTTAAAGCGTCGCCCTCGCGACGCTCTGGGGTCGACGTCGAGTCTTGTAAGAATCATGTATCCCATTATGGGGTAATTAGGCGAAAGCGGGGGGGAGGGGGGGGGCTAGGAAGGTGGCGACACGTCGAAGACAAAAATTTCTTATTAGCTGCAATATTTGGAGATGAAGTAGAACAACTCAAAATTTAAACAACTCAATTTAAAATGACAAATTTTCACTTTTCAGTACAGTCTATTTAGATTCTTGGATCTTTGATAAGTGTTAATAAAAAACAAATACATTTCTCCACAAGGCATTTCGATCTTCAATCTTCTAAAAATTCCAGAATTATCTTCCCCTCATTTTGCACCGTGTAATATGTTTCTCACCCTACGGTAGACTATTCCACCCCCTTTCCAAATCCCCGAATCTCGACTTCTGCCCCGATTATCCGCGGATCCCAGCCGAACAAAGACGATTCCGATACGCGACTTGTTACTGGCGTTCGCAACGACACGGGCCAACACCGTGGGCCGCCGATTTCCGGGGCGAAACGGGATCGCGGCAACCCTTAAACGACTGACAAGTCCTCCCTGGGGGCATCCCCCCCCCCCTCGTCCCGGTGTCTCTTTAAAATCGTGAGATTTTCAAAACAGATGCACCCCGGCCGCCGTGAAATAGCTTTTTAAACTGCTCGACCAATGTAACGCGGCGAGGGGTGGCCACCCCAGCTACCCCCGAACATTCTGATCCTGGCAGTAACAGTCTTAAACGGCCGTTTCATATTTTCCAGTCGATATCTTTCCGCGGGGAACGTCGCTGTGCTTCTTTCCTCTCCTTCTACTCGTTTGTCTGTATATCGGCGAGTATTTATGAACAGATTCGGAGAACGATGCATGCACCTGTACTTTAAACGCGCCTCTTCTGTCGTATTTCATCGCTATCGAGGGTGGTTTGTTGGGGCAGCAACGGGGGGTGGAGATAGGTGAGCCTTATACGAGAAATGGGAAGCGTAAAATTGGTTATTTAAGGATTTGGTTTCAGTTGGGAATACACTTGGGTGTTTCACCCCTTCGTGGATGAATTTTAAGTCTCGTAAAATGGAAGGTATGGGATTTTTACGAATTTTGAGTTGCAGTTAATTACATTCAGAAATGTTATAAATTACATTGCAAAAATTTTACATTCACATGCGTCGATTGCACACGTTTTAGAAAGTGTGCGATATTTTTTTAGGACGAATTTTGCACGCTGATGTGGTGGGAAAGTTCATAGGTATGTTGATGGAGTTTCTCGTATCATCAAAGAATATCAAGTTGCTAATAAAAGCTAGGTAATAGAGATCTACAGCGACATACAATTCCACGGGTGCCCCGAGAATCATCCACGCAATCATTTATTACATTGTTCTGCTAATTCCGGAATCATATGCCGGGCCCACCCGAGCAAATATAGCTGATATTGCGCGTCTGTCGGATCCTAACAGGATTTACGAAGATCTTAATGAATCGTGGGGAGCAAGGTAAGAAGTACCCATAAATACGTCGCCACCCCTGTGTATCACGCGCCCCCGTTAATATCAGAAACGTGTGCCATCGAATTAACGCGCGGAACATTAACAGATCCAGCAACCACTTGTTCCCGACTCCTGTCCGTGGATCCCGCTGTTAAACAAATCATCGGGAACTCTTTCTTTAAGCACTCTGCACCACGGGATAATAAATTTTTTTCACTTCAACCCGACCTCCTCCTACCTATAGCACCAAACAACCACCCTCTAAGTCTCCACACATTTCCCACCAATATAGATTTTGAAAACCACGTAGCATTTCAAATAATCCTGTTCAGTGCACAGAAATTTTTTAATTTAACACCCGAGGAGTGACACGAATGGATCAGCTGCTAATCTGGATATTTTTTAAGCCATACAATTTTAATATTTCAGAAAGGTCGACGTGGTCTGTCTCCTCGACGTAAAATGCAAAATTATCCTTGTCACGTATGTATGACGTTGGTCTGTCGCTAGAAATCGGGACGTTAGAAATTTATGACGCGTAGGTGGGGAAGGTGTTGATTGGAATTGATTCGTTGCCACTTGTATCCTGCTTTTTTTTTACAGAGACACTAATCGCGCGAGTCTTCACGGTTTATGGGGAGCAGATCGCCGGGCAGCGCATCAATTCGGCTAACTCGGTTGTAAACGTGGCACGTCGACAAGTTGCAAAACGGGCACGATCGCGGAGAGCCCAGCATCGTGCCCAGACAGCGTGACACTTTGATAGCGATTCATCATGGTTTGCTAGTTTTTCTTGCACATTCCGCTGGCGACTTCGTCACTCGACAGCCTGGACATCGAATCGTCGATTTATCGCTTCGGTTGCTTGCTTCGCCGAGCACCGTTTATGGTTTGGGAATCGATCGATCTTTCTTTATTTTTCCTCTCTCCATTTTTTCAGAAAATTAAATGCCTGGGACGTAACGTGACTACCGCGCTGGAGTTGATGTAGTTGTGGGGTGGCGATTGTTCGCCGGCCAATGATTGGATATATATTAATATACAAAGCAGAAAGTTTATACGTTTGTGTGTTTGTCTGTCGCCTAAAAACTTTCGAACGGTAAACTCTGAGGTCACGAAATGTACCTCAGCTCTTTATGCCTAACCCATTCAGATGAATGTGGCTATTTTCATAAAAAAAAAAAATGAAACTTTTTTCCATAAAATCAGAATCTAAATTCTGGGCGAAGCCGGATAGTAAAGCTAGTAATATTCATAATCAGTGGATGGGTATGTAAAGGAAGGGAGATGTACTTAGAGCTCAATTTTAGGTGAGTCAAACAAGGGAGTTAAAGTGAAATTTACTTTGATTAAAATTTCACTTGGGTTTATTTAAGGCAAGCGAATTTTGTTCATTTATCGATTTATTCGCGATAATGTTTTGTATTTTATTTAAATGATCATGTTCGCGTGCTTGAGTGTATTTAATTATGATTTAGGTGTAAGTTGTTAATTTGTAGAAGCATGAAATCATGTAATAAAATTGTATTTTTATTTTGATTGGTATTGTAATTATCCTTGCATTGTGAGGAATAAATGAAAAATAATTATTTATTGTAATGTACTAGTTGAATACAATCATTTTTATTTGATATTATTGGTAATTATTTAAATTAAATGTATGCCAATTATTTAAATTAATTTTAGTTTTTGAGGTGGAATAGAATTATTTAGATTTATTTTGCTGAAGATTCAGCAAGCGTAGTTTGGTTAATTGTTTAATTTTTTGTATATGTCGCTTGATACAGAAGGTGCATTTGTCAAGGAACCTACAGTACCGACAGAGTGGAAGCTAATACAATTCATTACTACCGTTTCCCTCCGTGCGATGGCAGACAGATCTACAATGCAATCGCGCCGCACTGCGTTCAAATGCAGAAATGCATCTTAAGTTTCAGCGTTAACAAAGGCAATGCAAATGTTAATAATGCAAAATAGTACACTTTAACTAATAGCTCTTATAACATTTCACATATTCCGGACTGTCGATAGCTCTAACATCTTGCAGAATAAATTATAAATTCAAACGAATACACCATGCAGAGAAGCATGAAAAAATTTAAAAAAAAAGAACAAAGCAAACAACCTAGAATTATTCTTTCATCACTAAAGCATCTATTTTTCTACATATCAAAGATACCTATTTCACTCTAAAAAAAATAACAAAATTTATAGAATCAAATATTTGGCTCACTACCAATGCTCATAACTCATACGCTCAAGGAACCATGAACCCCAAAAGATTGACATCCGAATCCAAACAATATAACATTATTTAATTATCAGACAAACACACCACAGAGAATCAAATACGAAATGCAATATTTCACACAAAAATCCCTCCCACCACAAACTAAAAATGCTATCTCGCAAAATAATGCTACACACCTCCAGTTCCTCTCAAGTTTCCCTCAATTCACGACACAGAAACATAGCCATTCTCTTAAAAGAAGGGCGCGAGTACCTACACCGTTCATCAAGATCACTTGCTCTCCACATCTTCCATACCTTCACAATAACCTCTCCCCTGCTAAAGACCTCATTTCTGTCCGTTTACACGAGAATGAAAGTAGTGATCCAGCTAGCAAGAAGGATTCCTCCGCGACCTCAGGAAGTTTCATAAAGCTGAATCTCGGAAGTGTCGCGCAATTACACCCCGCAGCCATCCCCTGGCCGGTGGTTGTCGCGACGGGATATTCCGGGAGGATGAAAGGAGGGAACATGTAATCACGCTAATTGAGTGCAGATAGGCCTCGTTGACGACTCCTTCATTACGCGCGAGAGGGGTCCTAACCGCACAATTACCCGCTAACTTCGCCACTGTCGTTTCTCACCGGCGTGAGCCTTTCGATGCCGGCGATAACATTAAAATGTCGCGGAACCGTTCCAGGGTGTCGCTGTTCCTTACCGGGCGCAACCTGGGGGGCACTGTGAGAGTCCATTTGCGTTACGGATTCGAGGTCCAAGATGGTAACGATGAGTTGTTGGTCAAAGGACACTGGGGTGGTTATAATAGGTGTGCATCTCAAGTCTGTGGACGTGAAGTTTGAGGAGTTGAATATTCCATCTTTAAGGGGGTCGTTCCGGTAATCACGCCGCAAAATTCGGCAACATTCAGGGTTTTTTTTCTCAGTGAATACAATGAATAACAATGTCAAACTTTTTTTCATTTATTAAGCTACTTATAATGTATACGGAACAATTTTTTAAATACACTTTTAATTGTGTTTTTTCAATGTTATCTGGAGTTAAAAATCGCGCCATTGAAAAGACGGCGGGAGTGATTTCAGCTCGCAGACTCATCCGAAGCGAAAAAACCAAACTGATTCTTAATCATTATGAGTACCGCTGTTGCAGGTGTCAGACTTAGCCACGTGAGTCAAAATTTAACAAAATTGGGCGCATTTAAACTTCGAGTCTCGAAATTTTCCATTTCTACTTAATGTTTGAATGCGCGCAATTTTGTTAAATTCTGACTTACGTGGCTAATTCTGGCACCTGCGATAGCGGTACTCGTAATGATTAAGAATCAGTTTAGTTTCTTCGTTTCAGATGAGTCTGTGAGCTGAAATCACTCCCGCCGTCTTTTCAAAGGCGCGATTTTTAACTCCAGATAACATTGAAAAACACAATTAAAAGTGTATTTACAAAATTGTTCCGCACACATTATAAGTAACCTAATAATCGAAAAAAAGTTTGACACTGTTATTCGTTGTATTCACTGAGAAAAAAAAACTGAATGTTGCCGAATTTCGCGGCGTGATTATCAGAAAGAATTTAAATAAACCAAACTTTGACCATCCCCGTTTCAAATTACCTAATCGTATAATTTTGTCCCCTCCGAAAACAAATTACCCCTTAATAACTTCAAGGTGGAGAAGGTAAGAAAAGGGATAGATTCACGATTATTCTGACCGGTGGTGGGATGAGAATGAAGGGTGGGTCTACATGAACTCCGCGGGATTCGAGCACCCTCTGACACGTGTAAAATGATTAATTCAAGATACGCGATGGAACATTAGATTTTGTGAAGTATCTATTTCCTCAAAATCTAAGATCGCGTTGGACATATCGCACCTTCCTTCAGCAGCTTAAAGAATAAACAGATGCAGGTGCTAGCTGAAATTAAAGACCTGTCCACTCAAGCCCTACAAAATTCTAAAGTCTTAAGAAGAAACAGATTTAAAGCACTTCTAACTTCTAACTACTCACTACAATCTCCAATGCCCCCATACTTCTCCTCAAACAACAGGCTCCTCTCCTTCTCACATCCCCGAGGCCACTGACAATTCGAATTCTCGATTCTCCTAGAAAAACGTCTGCCTAATCTATCCAGTAGTCCGACACAAAGGCGAGCACGCCAGCTCGAGAGAGTGACAGATCCATGCGATTCATCAGCGAGCACCGAAAAACGACGAGAAAAGTCCGAGAAGCCTGCGGGGACGGAGCGGCGCTAAAGAGGCCGTGACGAAAGTCGAAGCGCGCCGAAAGCCATCCGGGCTTTTCTTATTAACTTGAAATTTTTTCGCAAAGTGCCGGGAGAACGGTGCCCTTCGACGGAATACCAATGAGCTCGGGAAGCAGTATCCGTAATGCTCGGCCCGCGGAGACGGCGCGAGCGAGAAAGCTACGAATCGAGTAACTCAGGGGGTGACCAACCAAGGGTGGGTGGGAGGTTAGGCGTCGGTTAAGAGTTGACGGGCGCTGGGCGTCACGGGGAGGGGTTGGCGAAGGAACGGGATATGACGGGGAGGAACGAGCCAGCGACAAACCGTGCGCTTCCATCGGTGATCGATCACCCACCGGGGTCTCCGTCATTCCTGTCAATTAAGCTTTCAGTGGTGTCAGCCTGTCCTCTTTGTCGTTGGACAAGCTGAAATCTAATTCGCCGTTAGCTTCCGACTCTGAGACCACTTGCGCCGACGGCGCTGCGGGGAGGTGAAGGAGGAGAGACACTTGTAGGTGGAATTATTTAGAGGGTGTCTAATCTTTTTGGGCTATGTCTGTCGCTGTTCGAGGTTCTGTTCGATGCGTGGAACGCGGGACAGGGGTAGGGTAAATCCGGGAGACGCGGTCGGGCCGGAGAGTTGGTAGTGTCGCTATATTTCAGACTCTGTACGTAAAAAATGCGTTAATGTGCAGACCAATTACTTCTCTAGAAGCCAAACAATTGAATGAATAGCGCCATTTCGCTTCCTTCTGCGTTTTTCTGGATTTATAGGCTATAAAAGGTAAGTTGAAGTTACATTTAACCTGCTGTGTCAAACAGCGGTGTATAGATTCGTATTTAAAATATACTTCTAAGTTTAGTTTCGTTTAATGTTTGGGATAATAAGATAGTAGAGATATCGAGGGACAATGCAGCCAAAGTATTTGGCCATATTAATACTTCCTCTCAAAGCTAACAAGAAGACCATCTCTCGCTGTAGAAAGGTGGGATGCTCGAGTTGATTTTTTTATTACTTTTTTATTTTTTTATTATTATTTCATTATTATTTTTGTTTATTTATTCACTTTTGTATTAATTTGCCTTGTTAATCGCCAGTAGGTAGTTCACTTTTCCTTTGATGTGTTCTTTACTTGTTTAGCGTAAACAAATTAAATATAAATGAATCTGTAGTTGTATTCACTCATAAATAATTTTGTTTTATCCTTTGTTAATTTTCCATGATTAATTATGTGAGTGGTCTCTGCCAACGACAAAAACCATTTCTCCCGGCACCTCGGGAGAGGTGGTCAGATGTCATGACTTCAGTTTTCAACCCGATTTACAGTAAATATTGTCTTAAAGCAAATATCGACCAGTTCTTCTGAATCAGCATAAAATTCTGAACATATAGGTTCGTTCTGATAAAATAAGTAATATCTATATTAGTTTTAATAGCCATTTTATATTAGGTCGTCCGCGTCTCCCGGATTTACCCTATCACTTTGGAGTGGGGGATTCTTGTGGAAGATGTTATCCAGGCTTTTTGAATCTTACCACTGAAATGAATATTACAATCTGCCCCAATAAAATAGTAACTATAGACATTCTTCGTTATCTCATATTAAAGTTTGAATATTAAAACAATGTGGTGTAAATTATTCAACGAGAAACATACCTACTCCTGGCTGCAAAATTTGTACTGAATCAAGGTCCCGCTAAATTTTACTGAGAACTTTAATTGGAAAACGTTGCCCTGCAGTATTCGAAAGAAATACAGAAGCCTGAAGTATAGAAGCTCCGCATCACCCAAGGAAGAATCGCAACACCTCGCACCCCCAATAACTCGTTCGCGCCCTCAAAGAACCCCCATTCCCCGAGAGCAACACGGAGCACATCCCCTGAAAGTAAGACGTACGAGCTGACTCCAGGCTCTCTCCTCCCAGAACCTTCCCTTCCTGCTTCCCCGGAAATTGTAACGTTGTCGCAAGTGTTCTCCAAGCGGAGTACATATTTCTCGGTGGCCGCGGCACGTTTCACCCGCCTAGGTCCAGATTCGCGGAGGAAAACAAGAGTCGGGAAAAGATGGGCTAGCCGGGAACGATGGGAGGGTGTTGCGCGGGCGGGGAGGAAGCAGCTGGTGCTGTCCTGTCGGGGGCATTAATCATCGAAGTATCTAAATGACGGGATTCCGATGTATTACCATATAAATGACATCATATTTCTGGTCAGGTTTCCCCAGTTTGTCGGGTGGCCCCCGCGTGATGTATGGACGACGGCATATTGGCGGGGCTACACCCGCCCACCACGTCACCCCTATCGGCTCGGACTCTTGCGCTATCGTCTTTCCTATCAACCGTTGCCCGACCGTTACCCCGTCTAAACCCGGCTGCGTCTTGGGCCGATATTGGAGCGTCCTAGCGCCACGAGCACACCAACCCCCGGTTATTATGTACGCGACGTTTATTGACTGGAACATGACGGAGAACTGGATGCCGGGCGCTGCGACTCGGGGTGCTCCTAGATTCATATGTAGGGAAATAGGGATTTTGTTAGAGGGTCTGGAAAGGGTTGCTGCAGGCTCCGAGCAAGTTCCAACGACGGAATCTTTGGTGTCCTCTTTCATTGGGGGAGGAAATGTAATTAGAGTTTTGGAAAGGGTTGCCGAAGACTTCGAACGATTTTCCGAGGAGGAGATGCAGCTATTGTAGAGTTTGAGAGAATTCTTTTCTTCCTCTAATATAGGTCGCTCGATCTGCCTTTCAGTTAGACTCTTGATATTCAAGTGGAGGCACACTTGCTCAGAGCTGCCCAGGAATTCAAAAGACGCGGTGTAGAATATGTAGATACATGTATAAGTGGGTTAACGCGAAGCAAAGGTCGCTCGGCCCTGCGCGTCCATCCGCGCCGAGACACCCACTGCAGCCCCGTTGGGACCGTGGATGATGGTCGGGGTACGAGGAGCGCGCGTCTGTCTCATCTTTTTGCGCGGGGGACGAAATCGAAATTGGTTTTGGAGTTGATAGTGCGCGCAATTATGTATCAACCCGTACGCATGCACCGCAAACTGGCCCGACCAAGCGGCCCGTCGGGTACATTTCAATTATTAGAGGGAATTACTCGGACCGTCCATCATCTTCTATACTTATTTTCTGCTACGGCACAACCACCACGCACACAGGCACACGGTCTTAAACCCGCCTGGGCCTCTTTCTCCCACCACTCCTCCCTCTCTCTCCCCCTGGTCTCTCGCTCTCTCCTTCTCTCTATGCCCATGCCCGGTTCGCCCATGGAGATGATCCTATGAGGTTATATGCGAGGTAGGCATCATCAGAGTGCATCATCAGAGCGGTGAGAAAATAGCCTTCAATTGTGATTACAGGGGCGGCTCTCGGGTTCGCCTTCGCCGCCGCGTCGCTCTCTCGCTCACTGAATCCGTCTAACTTGTATGTCCATTCCGTTCCTTTGCCGGCTGCGATCCAACCGCCCCGTGTGGGAAGATATCGCGATTTAAGTAATACGAGGGATACGTCTTGTCACTGATAGCGCGCGAGCTCGGCCACGCGGGCACGACGTGTTCCCCTCGCGGACGCCTCCAGCCAATTCACCCCCTGGCGGTTCGTTGCCTTTGAAAATTCCTGCGCCACTCTCTGATACACAGGATTTTAGAGACAGGGTTTTCTACGTTGGTCACTTTGTCGGGTTTTCTGAGTCTGAGAGTAGGTGGAAAGCTAGATGCTTGAGACTCCTTGGAGCGTGCGCGGTGATTGGGAGGTGGATTTACAGCGATGAATGGAAGAATGTCTGAAATGTGCATGATAGGATATTCATTCTATTGGGACGAATTGCGTTCGATTGATATGGAAGTATCAAGTTTAGAGGGAGCTTTGATCATCGCTGTAGGTCCATGTTAAGGATGTATCGGACGTATAATATTAGACAAAAGTATATGAAATTTGAAATAGGGGAGAGGTGGGATGAAAGGAACACGTATTGAAGGGGACATGGTCATTATCTCAAAGATAAAGGATCTGCCCGGGCCAAAAGTGTTTTTATTTTGTAGCCACATTCATTCATGTGTATACAAGCCAAATTTCAAGCCGCTATCGTATCTACGACGACAGAAATACACCATTGAATTTTTTTGAGGTTCAAAGTAAAATTTTTAGTATTTCCTTGAACTGTTTTGTGAAGTGCTGTTATCAGCGACTGATTTCTCTATTACTGCATCTAAACAGGTATTTATTTAAGAACGATAACGTATAATGTCCGATCCTTTTTGTTTCATATTGTAATTGTAGGAATTAGATTTTCAATTTTGGTGCCTTATTTATGAAAGGGACACAACAAAAATTTATGAAGGGGACACCTTCAAGTAGCAATACTGAAGATTCCTTCCATAATACAGAATCTCACTCAGCAGAAGATATTTCAGATTCAGAAGTAATTCTTCCAAAACTTAAACGCAATGCCCAATCGAAAGGTCGAGGAGAAGATAATAATCAATGCAACGTTTGTAAGGAAACATATTTAAAAAGCGTTGAAGACTGGTATCAGTGCAAAATTTGTGACCAATGGGTACACGAAACTTGTGGTGTAAAAGGTGTTTTTAACTTCTTTTGCTCAGGATGCCATTAGACAATTTATTATTTATAGCTATTAAGATTGTTTAATTACATAAGCTTAACTGTTGAGTTTTTAGTTCCTATTACGAATTAAAATAGCTACTGTGATTTCGATACTTGCATAAATAATAATTAAAGAAATGATATTAATATTACCTGTTTTCATTAAACTGTCCCTTACATAAACGCCCATGTCCCTTTCAATACAGCCAATTTATGAAGGGGACAAAACACACGTTTTTAGAAAATGAAAAATATGACATGTAAATATAGAGAGAAGCTTA
This sequence comes from Andrena camellia, assembly GCA_029448645.1. Classification (NCBI taxonomy): domain Eukaryota; kingdom Metazoa; phylum Arthropoda; class Insecta; order Hymenoptera; family Andrenidae; genus Andrena; species Andrena camellia. Next base: position 45,805,403 of record CM055676.1, on the reverse strand, counting down.
ATAGGACTGTGTATTGTTATAGCCAGATAAGTGGCCTTTCTAATGTTACCAATTAGAACTCGAAAGGTTATTTAGTTTTTTTACTATCTGGTCCTAAACAAAAATGTCCCTTTCATCCCACCTCTCCCCTACTTGAATATCCACGTCTCACGCATAGTATATCTAGATGTAAGGAACTCGAACGACAGTTGGAGTCTTATTTTTACTCCTAGAAAGGTATCTATCACTTTACAAATCCTTTGGCAAGCATTATTTGCTAAACTTTGGGCAATGAAAATGCCCTGAATTCTCAATTTTCTCAAGTTATAATTTATTTCTTTAAAACGGTGTAGTGAAAATAATTGAAACTCGGCAGATATGTTCATTTATCCATATACTGCATATAAAAAATAATTGAAAACATTGGTACCATTTCTTCAATATTTTTTCAGCTGTTTTATCTGTCAAGACCGTCTCTTTCCATAAGAGTACGTGTAACATCAGTGAAAATTAAAATCGTTATAACTGAGCAACCATTTAATGAATTCGTTTAAAATTTCTGGAGCACATCAGGAAGATTAAAAAGAACAATATCACAAATTTTTCATCAACTTGGTACCACTTTGAAGATAGGTCCTATACATCCTTAAGCTAATATGCTGTCTGCTTAGTAGTTTGAACGTCTCAGAACTATAGAGATTGTAGTTGTCACGACTTACCGAGGATGTCAGGCAATGGGGACCGGGAGGAAGGGACTTACCTGGTAAACATAAAGCGTGTAAGTACGTGGATATCTAGAATAATATTTAATTATTAGTAAAAGAGCGGATAAGTGTCTACTATGACTACTTTCGCTGTCTTTTAAGTTCCAATAAAAATTACTAGAAATGTTAAACGAAGAAATATCTGACAAGGGAACATCCCGAACCCGGAAATTCAAAAAATTCTCCAACTTTGTGAATATGTAGGGAATTTCTTTCTGATTGCAACGCAATTTGTGTTTCTTACCCAAATCCATTCTAAGGGGGTGTAATTGACCTCTGAAAATCCGGTTATTTTTCGATTTTGGGTTATAACTCGTGAACTATAAAATAATTTTTTTACCAAATGGTAGATCTAATTAAAAGAAGTAATTTTTGTCTTGAAACTTTTTTTCTATCTCTTACAGTTCGTGAGTTATAATAGAAAATCGGAAAATAGCCGAATTTTCAGGGGTTAATTTCACCCCCTTCGAGTGAATTTGGGCACCAAAAAAAAATACGTTGTAATCATGAAGAAATCCCCTATATATGCACAAAGTTTCAGAATTTTTTGATTTTTCGAGTTCGCGATCTTCCCTTGTGAGATGTGAAATGTAAGTAACATCAAGATCAGCAACTGTTCACCCATCCCGATTCCAAATCTCTCTCATTCCGAGACTTTACATGGGAGTTGAATCGGGATCAGTGGAGAATCACAGCACGCTCTAAACTCCCTAGCGAGAGGAGTCCGCTCCGCGGAGAACCACGAGGAATTCTATTACCCGGCGACGCCACCCCGGAAGTAATCCCTGGTCCGAGTATCGCGGTGCTCGAGTTACACCGTACGGTCCAAGTAACGAGATGACGAAGGGAGGAAAGGTAAGTGAAACCGTGTGCGCCTTGTCTGGCTCCTCTGGGACGAAGGTGCAGAACAATAAGGCAAGAAAGTTATAAGTATGACTAAGCAAGAAGGTAGGAAAGATGCGACACGGGACGATTCCCATTGGAGTGATTCCGCGATGAGGGGCCCCATTTCCAGGGATGCCTGGACACGCTTTCCTGTCCCTAGGCGTGCCGCATTACTAGATTAGATGGGAGAGCGACCCTTAGAAAGTGCACCGCTCCCTTGTTCCCAATGATACCTACGGAATTACGCGTCATATACCGAGCAACGCTTTTCCTGTTAAAATTACCTCCTCCGAACGCCTCGATGGGCTTCAGACGCGAGGATTTAACCTGCTAACTACATACGCACGCTACCAGCTTCGCCGGTGTCGATGGTGTTAAGGGTGATCGTGTAGGTACTTTCTGTTCTAAGGTGTTCTGACATTCCTGACTCGTTGCTGCTGGATAATTTTCGGCTGCTTTCAGGAAACCATTTTTCTTTGAAAATGGTCTGTCGAGCTTTATGGGGGTTGCGATTCTGTGAATATTTCAAGTGTACTGGCAAGGAGAGATTTCTAGGTGTCCGCCTTCGATTGCTTTGGTTTTTGGATATGTTTTAGAGCAGCGCAAAATAAGATATACATCTTTTTTTTTATAGCGACTCGTTTTCATATTTAGGGGGTTAACCACCCATCAAAGTTGTAAGACTTTCAGGTGTCCAACTCCGATTGCTTTGGATTCTGGATATGTTTTAGAGGACCGAAAAATAAGAAATAGGTAGGTGTCTTTTTATTTTGGTCCGTTTGCATGTTTAGGGGGTGAAACCACCCATCAAAGTTGTAAGATTTTCAGGTGTCCACCTCCGATTGCTTTGGATTCTGGATATGTTTTAGAGGACCGAAAAATAAGAAATAGGTGTCTTTTTATTTCAGCCCGTTTGCATGTTTAGGGGGTGAAACCATCCCTCAAAGTTCATAAGAAGAGGTATTTCTTATTTTTCGGTCCTCTCAAAACATATCCAAAAACCAAAGCAATCGGAAGCGGACACATAAAAACTTCTTCTTATGAGACTCTTACTGAACATAATTTGTAGAATAATTAATTACATTTATTGCGATTCCAGGCGTATCTAGTCAGTATTTATAGTTAGATTTAGAGCGCCCCATAACGATCGTACTATTGCTGAATTTCGAACAGTAAAAGGGTTTAAAAGTATCTTACGTTCTCCCATTTATTTTTAAACAGCATCTAATTAAAAGATGCATTGGAAGTCTATCTTACGTAACATTTACGAATATCCACCTCATTTCTGAAATATGTGTACACCCAAGTTTCTAGGATTTAAAGGGGTGCCGGTTTGAATAATATACTTTGTACACGCGTCCCGAAAGCACCACGGAGGGCCAAGAAACGAAACTATGCACGAGGGAGGCTGCTTCGTTAAATGCTAAGTTTTCACTAATGTTTCTTGTTCCGGGGGAACTTTAATATGCTGTTTAAGCCGAGCTCGGGACTTTAATGCTTAACGCTCGGATTTAGGTAACGAGCGGCACGGAGGCTTCACCACAACTTCGTAATATAAGAATAGCTTGTAATGCGGCAATTTAGTTTACAAGCCGGATACTTCGTTAATAGCTCGTGACTAATCGTCCACTTTCTTTCGGAGTTACGCGCTCCCCGTGCCTCAGCATTTTCGTCAGCGTCTCCAATTGCAACATTAAAACTACGACAGAGCAAATTGGAGCAGAAGCGAAGCGAGAACTGTACAATTTTGAACCGACTTCAAAAAGGAGGAGGTTATAAATTCGACCCGTTTGTATTTTTTTTGTCCCAGCATAGGTAACTCCTCAGCATATGGACCGATTTTGATGATCTATTTTTTATTCGAAAGAGGGCGGTGGTCCCATCCTACGCCGAATCAACATTGACCCAATATGTTACCAGTTCTGGTTAATAATAAAGACTATTGTCACCTAATTATTATTATTTTAAGCACGCACGCGCATATCTCCTCAGCACGTTGTGTCAATATATATAAAACTAAAAAGTTAAAAATAAGAAAATTTAAAAAAAAATTAAAACCGACTTCAAAAAAATAATATTGCACTAAAAAGTACAAAATAATGTTGTCCCTTATTTAATCTACGACTCTCATATTTTTTAAGTCGGTGCCTCATCATTTGCACTGTGTAAATCTGGCGCCGACTTAAAAAATATAAGAGTCGTAGATTAAATAAGGGAGAAAATTATTTTTTACTTTTTAGTGCAATTTTATTTTTTTGTTAAGTGCAACAAACGTTCGATGGGATTCTAAGTTTACATAGCACACAAGTTAAAGGTGATCAGAAAGATCCTTCTGAGTGTCCAACTAATTAATCAAATTTAAATCCAAATCCCTTTCCACATCAAATTATTAGAATTACTTCCTAAAAAGATCCTTCTGAAACTACTTAATCGAATTCAACTCCGCCTTTCTCCAAATTCCTCCCCAGAAATACTCAATAGATTCTACGAAGCAATGTCAAATACTTGCGCGTGAAAACGCGAAGGAAAGCCAGAAATTCGTCTACAACCTCCGAGCCGTGGCGAAAGTAGCAACGACAGAAGTTTCGACGTTAATACAATCGCTCATGCAGGTCCATTCCGTGCATAAATTACCGCGCGTTATATTACCCACCGCGGCTGTTTACCCGCTGGAATTCGAGGGACAAAAGAAAGCTAGAGCAACAGAAGAGTAGCATCTTGCCGCCTAATTGCGAACTTCATCAACGGCGGCGCACAGTGGGCGCTCTTAATTAAGAATTTAATTGCGGCTGATTTACATCCGCCTCTCGAAAGGAACATCTATTTTCGGGCCCGCGACTATTCTCCGGTGCGCGCCACGGGCTGCGCTAATTGGCTTTCGAATTTTTCGCGAAAGCGCCGAGCAACGCGCATACTTCACCTGTCCGACGCTGATAGTCCCTCCCCCCCCCCCCTGCCATCCCCCGACGTTAATAGTTTCTTTCTTGGTAAGGAGCGAAAGGAGCGGATAAATTCGCATAAGAGGCAGTGCATCATCGTAAGTCAAGAGGGAGTTGATCAACGGTTTGCATCTCCGGCGTGCGCGCACCAGCGTCGCTCGTTTCGACCGGTGAAGAGGAATAGACAGAAATGCGCTGGTTAAATTAATTACAGAGGCAAGATCGCGAGCAAACCGCGGCCATAAACAAGTGAGACGATCCGGCTGATCATTACCTCGATAGTCTCGATAATAACATGCGATGCAACGCGCCCGCTGCACGTGCAACACCGACGCTTTTAATAAACGCAACTCCACGGCCCGACGGGGTGCCCTCGCTGGGCCCTAAATCCTCCTTGCGTACCGTCCATTCTGTTTTACTTTCGGAAGGTGTAAATGGTGGAGGCTTGGGAGTATTGAGGGGATCCTGACGCCAGGGGCACTGCTGTAGGTCACCATTGGTATTTGGTTTTAGATACATATTCAGTTTACAGGAATGGAGCTGGTTTGAGAAGCTAAGCTACGCTATGCTATGCTATGCCATGCTACGTTTTAAAAAATTTAGCTTCAACGCATTCTTATGGAATCGTTTCCACAAAAAGCTAAGCTAAAACATAGCATAGCATAACATAGCTTAGCTTAGCTTCCAGGTGGATTAGCTTTCGGTGTTTCAGCAACTAACACTGAAACAAAGAGAACTGCCACGGAACTGATACGTGTGCCCAGATCTTTAATTGTTTGATGGTGGAGAGTTTCAGTGTGTGGGTTGCAGGATCCATTTTGATCCATAATTTTATTGATGTAGAGTTTGGAATACCTCGCAAGGTTTCACAGTAGATTCTGATCTGGTGATGATCTAAAATCATCGTCTTCTTCGAGAAGTAATACTGGTGATAAGCGACGCAAGTACAAATGAAGGGTAAGGGGAAAAACGGGGAGTGTCCATTTTTCGTGATTTTGCGATTTATAGCATATTTTGTTGGTGGCAACTGGGACTACAGAACTGTCGAATCACGAAGGGTTATAAAGTTCAAATACCCCCGTAAGATAACGTGAAATATTTGCTATAGGTAGGTCTGGATTAGGTTAAAAACGGGAAACGTTCACTCTGCACTGGAACAAAATACGAAATGTCCTCACTCTTTGCCAAAGCATAAGCTTCAAGCTTCTGTCGTCAAGGTAAAACAAGAAATTATTTAAGAAGAAAATAACCATGCTTCTGTACTGGCGGACTAAAATATTAAAACTTAATTTTCTCGATAAAGCTGTTTTGTGGCATTCCCTGTTTTCCCCATCACCCTTCATATGTATTTTGATATTTAGAATAAGTCTACATAGATCTCGTGTCGACTAGGCGAGGGTTAAAACGAGGTAGCAACGAAACTGAAGAAAGGGCTGGAAGAAATGGTAAAATTTGATAAATGTCCATTCGTAATACGTCGAACACTCCAATGTAAAATGCAAATAGCGAAATCGGCCGCGAGACTGACGCTGCCCCGTATAATAAGGATAATTAACGGAGCTTCGTAATCGTGTAAGCGGTATGTGGAGGGCGGGGCTGGTTGCGCGTGATTTAGGGCTTAATACTGCACACCGAACGGTGACCACAGATGAGTTTTACGAGTTGGCACAGCCGTCGATGCGGAGCTTTCCACTGACGCTCACACTGTTCTGACAATGCCCCTCAGTCCTGATCCAGTGAAAATACTTCCAAACACTTTTTATTCCCTTCGAATACTATTCAGGCACTTTAAACATTCCTAATAATACTACTAACACCACAGCGAATATACGCCCACTAATACACACGTTTAACGAAAACACATCTCTGTCGCGGACCCTTGCCGAGGAGCAAGATCGCAAAACGAAGAAGAGGTCCGCGACGAGCAGCGTGGCACAGCTAGCACGGGAGATTACGGGAGGGAAAAAGAGAAATATGGGAAGTTCCACCTCCGATCCGGCGGCGGCGGAGTTAGGAAGAAGCGGACAGAGCGCGGCGGAGATGATATAAAAAGATGAAGATGAGGGACGAGATTGGTGAAAGATCATCGGGAATCGGAGCTGCAGCGGAGATGCCGAAGGGAGGGGGGGGGGTGAGGGGGACCCTGTTATGGCAGCGGCTCTTCTTGCCCGCTTTACAGGTACACGCGCGTAGCAGTAGGACAAGCTTTGTAAAAGGGGCGTCACAGCATCAACCAGTCTAACTCTGCCTACCACACCGGTGAAGAATGAACTGGACGGGACGTGAGACGACTTCCGGAGTAATTCGGGTGACGTCACTGATACACGCCAATCGAGCACTGCCGCTAATGAGCTCCACGTTCATTGGACTCTGCGGTAAAAGCTTTCGAGGATCAATCATTCTCCAGAGTTTCGAAATTTCTAACCATTTTGGCGGATTACTGATTCTCCACAGTTTCGAAATTTTTAACCCTTCGCACTGGAATTTATAAACTCGTCAGAGTTATTAGAGATATGTTCCTCGACAGTGTGTGTTAAATACTGAACTTTGGAATAGGAAGAAGCGTAGTAGAGGAGAGGTGGGATGAAAGGGGCACGTATTGAAAGGGACATTGCAATTATCTGAGAGATAAAGGATCTTCCCGCGACGAAAGTATTTTCATTTTGTAGCAACACTGATGCATGCCCAAACACGCCTAACTGCAGGTCGCTACCATTTCGAAGATGGCGGTGATACGCGGTTGAATTTTTTCGTGGTTCAATGTAAATTTTTTTATGTTTTCTCGAAACGTTTTGCCAAGTGCTGTTACCAATGACTGATTTCTTTATTATTACATCCGGACTGATATTTATTCAGGAACAATAAGATATATGTCAGATAATCTTTTGTTCAATATTGTAACTGTAGAGATTATGTTTTCAATTGTGTTGCCGTATTTATGAATGGGACACAAGAAAAATTTATGAAAGGGACACCCCTTTTCAAAGTGTTCCCTTCAAAATGTTACTACGATAAACCGAGCATTGTTAATAAAAGAATATTTACCACACATGAAGATGTTTTTGATTAATTTTCGTGCCAATTAAGATCTTTTAATTAACATAGTTTGGATTAATCTAAGAATTATGTGTTTGGTTATTAATGAAAGTATTATCGTTTGTTTTTTAATGTGAGGCTTATTCTTTGTTACTTAAGAATGTAAACTTAATGTAAAGTTTGTTACAGATATTTTTGCAATGCCGTGGTATTTATGTAACTTGAGAAAAACGTCGACTTGTAGACTTGTCGACATCAATACTGCGATTTCGGTATCAGCCGAAATAATAGTTAAAGGAATAATATTAATATTACCTTGTTTTATTACACCCGGTCCCATTCATAAACACCCATGTCCCTTTCAATACAGCCAATTTATGAAAGGGACAAAACACACTCTTTTAGAAAGCGAAAAATAAGACATGTAAATATAGAGAGAAGCTTAATATGACCGTGTGCTGTTATAGCCAGATAACTGGCCTTTCTAATGTTACCAATTAGAACTCGAATGGTTATTTAGTTTTTTTACTATGCTGTCCTAAATAAAAATGTCCCTTTCATCCCACCTCTCCCCTACAGAGGTTTTGAAGTTACTTTAATTGTATTCATTTAGTTCTACGAATTATGAATTATTTCAATTTCAGAGGTTTCGCGATATCAGTATGTAAAAGTAGTTTAAAGTAGGACGTGCTCGAGTGGCACGCTTGGAGTGCAAAGGGTGAACCTGTTCAGTGGGGCGAAACTACTTCTTAACCTCCTCGTTTTGGATGAACCCAGTATCTTCATAGAAATTTAGTAACCAGGTATTTACAGTATTATGTCATCTCTAATATTTGCTGTCGTCACAGAACAGTTAATTATTTCGTTTTCTCATTTTTCAATGCACATTTCAAAATAAGCAATGGATGTGTGTTACCCAGAAATTACACAGTTCAAAGTGCTAGCCACCAGTGAATCCCGCGGCATTGCAAATTTGTCAATTGTAATGGAGTAATGCCGGTTGTACTGCGGCGCAGGGCGGGAAGTAGAAGTGCAGGGGCCCCGGTTTTTGTGACGAAACGCGGCCCCAGTGACCCGGCAACATGCGGTGCAGAGGTAACCCGAGACTTTAACGCACGGCAGATGATATCGTCGCTGACATCTACGTTAGCCCAGCGAAGAAATACCGGTCTGTGCGAGGGCTTCGCCTGCACCGGCTGTTATCGCGGCTTCACATTTGTCAAGTATTCTTAGGAGAGGAGGCTCCTTCTCTCGGCGATTCACGCCAATGCGGAACCTCTTTAAACAATTGCTCCTAGTGGTCGTGTTTCTCGTTGCCGATTAACTGGCGTTCGAGGGGTGGGAATAGTGGCACCAGTAGAAGTCGAAGAAGCTTGTAATACAGATGTGTTACTGTAAAATTAATGTAGGGGAGGGTTGCCTATATAGAACCACTTAAAGTAGGGGACCTTCCGGTCTAGAGCACCCCAAAATAGGTAATATTTAGGAATTAATTAAAGGAAAACTACTATATAAAATTTAATGGGACTTTTTGCATTGTATTAAGGACGTCTTAAATTATAGAAATATATTTTTTGTTTCATAATTAATCATTGCAGACGACACTGGAGAGTCGTTAAAGTCAAGGCGTCAAAAAATTGATCCAAATCGGTGGGAACTGTATCTCCAAAAGTTATTATCCGATTCGACTGAAACTTTTTTTATTTTGAAAAATATACTTCTGGCTAGTGAGGAAACCAGAAAAATTAAAAAAATTGAAAGTTTATAATTTTTAAAGGCGTTGAAAGGACGAAAAATACAGAGAAAAAGTGATTTCACCCTTCAAGTGTTGTTATTTTCTCAAAAAAGAATGTCATTTTTGCAATTTTTGTGCCCCCCCCCCCCAGCCAGAAATATATTCTTCAAAATAAAAAAAGTTTCAGTCGATTCGGATAATAACTTTTGGAGATACAGGTCCCACCGATTTTGAGAACACTGTTTCGGGAAAAACGCGTTTAAAGTTTTACGTGAGCGCCGAGTGGCCGGTTGTGACCCATGCATTTGCCGCTACTCAAATGCCTATAACTTCGGAAATTTTACGAATTTCAACAAATCCTTTTAAACACGAATTCCTAAAAGGTTGAACATTCGAAAAATGAAATAAAAAAATCGGTTTTTAGACCGGAAGGTCCCCTTAAGACATTTTACGTTTGAACGCAAATTTGAACGCAAATGACTATTGGATATTGTAGCTTTATCTTTTAGGCACCTACTATTATGTGTTTAACCTTTTGTTCGGAACAAATTAATTTGTTATTAATCTTTTTGTCACATACAGTAAAAGGTACGATTTAGGCAACCAATCTCCTACATCGGGCCTCCACTAAAAACAGTATCAATAACAAATAGAGAAGAAAATATTCAATATAAAGTAATGATTATTATATAGTTACATATACATATTTATATGGATCACACACAGGCCGCAATAACCTATGTATATGATATATGTACATAACCTATATAACATTCGAGTTGTCAAATCCTACTGGTACGATTATAGTGGTACGATTTAGGAAACATGATCAATTTATTTATAAATATCAATTTAAACTTTATAATGAATGTAATATTTACTTAAAATGAATGTAAAATATTCTACATTAAACCCGCCTTTAGAAAAATACAAAAATACAGGACAAAATTGCATTGTCTGATTATTATCAGCTAAAATAAACTGGTAAAAAGTTACATCAATCATGCCTGATTTTTTTAAATGTTTATAGCACGCACAAAATAGGGTGTAAGCTCAAAAGGTTTTGTTTCTATTTCTTATTTCGCATTTATTTGATATTTTTATTATCAGATGTCGTTTACATTCATTGATTACTGAGAAATTGATGAGGTACGATTTAGGTGACCAGCACGATATTGGCAACTCTCCCCTACTTGTGTTATTTTGAATGATTATAGGGGAATTTGGGGTAAACAGGTAAGTGATGAGTTTAGTGATGGGAGCTGGATCAGAGTTTTATTTTTCATTTCTATGAACTGTGCATAAATAACTATGCTTATATTAATCCGAGGATCTTTACTAACCACGTGTATTCTTATCACACTAATTCCATCCATATAATAATTCTCAAATTGCAGTCGACTTATTAAAATGTATACCTAATAGCTAATAACAGTTCTTATCAATTGCAGATCCTTTCGATTGGACAAATACTCAAATACAAAATTTAATTAGAATCAAGTTTATGTTAAGCAGAAGAAGTGTAAGTCTTTCACGTTTCATGCAAGGATGCGTGACACCAAGAGCCACGCGTCGATGGAAAGGAAAGGGAGGATCATCCCCCGTTAAGACATATTGAGAATTTCCGTGGCGGCACGCAAATCAGAAGAAGACGGGCGGACGTGTAATATAATGCGTGATGCATGGCCACGGCGAGTCAGAAAACACGATGTTCGTAATAAAAGAATAAACTCGTTGGTATATGGGATCGTAAAGTCCGGGGCGGTTTACGCGCACGGGGTTGCACGGTGTAGGGCGACAGGGGGGTGAAAGCGTTGAATATACAATAACGTCATACTTTCGCTATGGATCCGTTTTCTCGCCTTCCTTTATCTCAACTCACCTTTTCTCGAATGAAAAGAAGTTTCGCATTAGAATTTTGAGTAATATTTTTAAATTCTCTAGGAGGCTCTATATTTTTATTTTGGATTTAGAAGGAGAACCAAAGTGGAAGTTTCAGATACAGTTTAAACAATTGATGGGCTGTATTCAGTAATTTAGAAGTAACCTGGAATTGTTTCAAGATTTAATTAATTTTGATTGTGCTCTAAATTTAAATTCCCCAAATTGTACGAATAGAAGAATTACAATACTATTCTCCAATGTCCAACTAATTCTATTTTATCTTTTAATTTTGCAAAACTTTCGACGTGTGTCACTTTTAGTGCACATCTTCTTTCTTTTCAAAACTTCGTTAATGGATCATCACGAAATTTAAAAATGGAAGTCTACAGAGTTTAGAACCTACTTGATGTGACTAAGAGCTGAAGACATCTCGAAAGATAATTTATTGAGGACCTGATATGAGCCATCACGGTTGGTTAAATTTTTCATTGCACTTCACCCGGACGAGGCTGCATTTCACTTTACGTCGAGTCTCGAGGCAGCAATGTCGCCTGAAGGCAAACATAGGTTGAAATGCTCCCTCAGGGACAAATGAAGTGGGCAAAATATGCGCGCGACAAAGGAAAGGACAGAAGAAAATAGAGAGCATGTTCTTATTGTCGTCGTTTCGACTGTCTTTCCGCTTCGACGATACTGTATTGAGTGAGAATTTTTGGGCAATCAGGGAAGTTAACTTGACCTATGAACTACTATTAAATAATTTGACATTTTGTGCACTAAATTCTTAAATAGAATCATTACATTTCACAGTGAAATTAATACTAAATTTGTAATAAATCTTCTCCCATTGCAATAAAAATTCAGTTCACTGGAAAGATGCACCAATTCACGAATGTGTGGATACAAATTTTATGGAATGCTATTTCTATGACTTCAATCTTAAGCAAATATTCTTCCCCCTTACTATGTCTAAATGAAATAAAAAAGAAAGAATCTCTTCTCAAGTCCATTAATTTTTGCGTCAACTCTACGCAATTATTAAACTCATATTAAATCAAAAACTGAAATCCATTAAGTGATTAATATATTTTAACATGGAAAGAAATGAACATTTACGTAATTCGCTTATTCTTTTAAATTATAGAGTCAAGTTTAAAACGACATCTTCACTTTCTAGTATTTCAAGCTTCAACATCAGCTGTAACAACTATGTCCTTACTTTACATTCCACTGAAACAAACCGGGAATCCGTGTTCTACCTACAGTTACCGAAGTACATAAGATTCTCAGGTACTCTCACGCCGAAGGGACACGTAATACCTTCACCGATTTTCGCGACATGTGTGCGAAGCGCGTTCGAGCATTACAAATATTGAACTTGTCGACCCAACGTTCAACGAACGACTCCTGGACTAAAACCAGGAACAACTATGTGGCGATCGTTATGTCAGGATGGAAATGAGCAGATTTTATTGTGTAATTACTCTGCTTACTTACATTTAGGTTAAATATTTTATAAAGGTAACATCTAGAATTTTTTTCTTCGGTCCATCTTATTCATACAGCGTGAAATAATTTGAGAAGTATTTTGAATTAAAGCCTTGAGATGTGGGGATGATATCTTGAATGAGGCAAAGACGGACGTAATAATTCCTTGAAATATGAAAAAAGTCTAGTGCAGTTAGAAAAATAGAGAAAAATTTCCGTGTCTGTGTAAAATCCGACAAAGATCAGAGCAAGGGGGTGATTTCTTAAAATTTAACGCCATTCCAGAAGGAACGGCCATGCGTCTTCTATGAAATACGATTTCTGAATTTCGCTCGATGGTTTCCAAGAAGCGGTAGCCACAAAGACAACGGGGCTCACCACTTTCTTACCCGAGCAAAGTTCCACGAGCCACTGATGGACACTTCTGCCGCGTTCTAAGAAACGCTATCGGCCCGGTAAGCGTGCTGTCCTCGGTCAGGGACAAGAACAGACACGAACTCGTCCCCGTGAACGCAGAGATGGGATCGAACCGGACCGTCATTCACAAAATTTTAATTAATTACTAGGAATGTACATTTGTGAATGGTTAGTTGGAGAGTGGAATTACTGACGGATTAGTACGAGGTGAATTCGTGGAGTCGGACTGATGGTGAGGCTTCTAATTGTTGTAATGAGAATTAGTTTTGAGAACAGGTACAGAAGAAGTGTCAGTAGAGAATGGAATGTTTTACAAGATCATAACGTGTATTGGTAATAGGAGATAATAGAAATTTGGGATGGCGGAACTCTGAGATGGCAGAACTTTGGGAAAGCAGAATTTTGGAAGAACAGAACTTTGAGAAAACAGAACTTCGGGAGAGCAGAACTTTGGGAAAGCAGAATTTTGGAAGAGCAGAACTTTGGGGGAACTGAACTTTGGAAGAACAGAACTCTAGGAGAGTAGAATTTTGGGAAAGCAGAACTTTGGGAAAGTGGAACTTTGGGAAAGCGAAACTTTGGGAAAGCAGAACTTTGGAAGAACAGAACTGTGGGAGAGTAGAACTTTTGGAAAGCAGAACTTTGGGAAAGCGGAATTTTGGAAGAGCAGAACTTTGGAGGAACTGAACTTTGGAAGAACAAAATTCTGGGAGAGCAGAACTTTGGGAAAGCGGAACTTTGGGAAAGCAGAATTTTGGGGGAACTGAACTTTGGGAGAACAGAACTCTGGGAGAGTAGAACTTTTGGAAAGCAGAACTTTGGGAAAGCAGATTTTTGGAAGAGCAGAACTTTGGGGAGCTGAACTTCGGAAGAACAGAACTCTGCGAGAGAAGAACGTTGGGAAAGCGGAATTTTGGAAGAGCAGAACTTTGGAGGAACTGAACTTTGGAAGAACAAAATTCTGGGAGAGCAGAACTTTGGGAAAGCGGAACTTTGGGAAAGCAGAATTTTGGGGGAACTGAACTTTGGGAGAACAGAACTCTGGGAAAATAGAACTTTTAGAAAGCAGAACTTTGGGAGAGCAGAATTTTGGGAAAGCAGAACTTTGAGAAATGAGAATTTTGGAAGGACAGAAGTTTGGGGGAACTGAACTTTGGAAGAACAGAACTCTGGGAGAGGAACTCTGGGAGAGTAAAACTTTGGGAGAGCAGAGCTTTTGCAAAGCAGAACTTTGGGAAAGCAGAATTTTGGAAGAGCAGAACTTTGGGGGAACTGAACTTTGGAAGAACAGAACTCTGGGAGAGCAGAAATTTGGGAAAGCGGAACTTTGGAGGACTGAACTTTGGGAGAACAGAACTCTGGGAGAGTAGAACTTTGGGAGAGCAGAACTTTTAGGAAGCAGAACTTTGGGAAAGCAGAATTTTGGAAGAGCAGAACTTTGGGAGAACAGAACTCTGGGAGAGTAGAACTTTGGGAGAGCAGAACTTTGGCAAAGCGGAAGTTTGTGAGACTGAATTTTGGAGTAGTAGAACAACTGGAGCTATTAAATAGCGAAATCATCGACGAACAAACCTACCATTCCAAAACCAAGCCAAGGGACCGCTACATATTACTCCACCCTGTCCGGTCAATTTGTCGCGGACATGGATCCGAAGTGCCACAAGATTCACCTGCAAGAAACGACCCATAGAGCATGGTAAATGGCTTCGAGAGTCTTTTGACGGTGCAAACGCATCGACTTAGAGAGCCAGAGCACGTGACCTCTGAACACCGCTAAATCAACACCACCGATCTGACTCTCTCGTAGAGCGAAGCCAGGCAATTATTTGCACCGAGATTTATGAGTTTGTACGGACGGGACAGCATTGGCTTCTTCGTACACGGAGCTCGGCCAGAGCAGGCATCTCGCACGCCTTTCTTTATCCCTTTGACTTCATTTATCTCGGACGCACTTGTTCATCCCTGGTCCGAGAGAATCACTTTTCGCATCGTAATTACACGTGCCCGGGCAATCTCTCAATAATTCAATCGCGGATGATTGCGATGCGCGCTCGCGGTCAAGCTCGAATTTTTCATTTCGCCTCGCCTCGTGCCGCGATATCGTCGCTGGTAATTGCCAGGCAAAGATTTTTAAGCCGTTTCCGCGAAACGCGATAGTTTGATGGATATACACCGGGGCCAAAGTGTCGAGGGAACGGGATAATCGCTCGAAATCGTTCGAGGAAGTGCTGCAATCGATATATGACAATCTTTCCCTTTCTAATCACTCTTTACGAGCACCTTCTTAGTCCCTTCCTACCCCTCGAATTATACAGTAATTATATAATTCTATTAAGAATAATGGATTGTTTGGAAACGTTAAAATCAGTGTTTTCAGTGACTAATTGAAGTTAGAGATTTTATTACTGACTTTAATTACAGAGAACCCTATGCAAGGTGCATGTAACTTCGACAGAATGAAATATATTTCAACTGAATAAATATCAGTATCGTGCTGGGTTGTAGCCTCCTTCATATCTTTAATATTTCCAAACATCCAGTACTTCGTTATATTTACAGTGTTACACTCAGAAAAGTTCACGCAATAAAAAGAATCTTGTGAATCCAGAATAAATGTTTGACACAATTTTAATAAAGATCGTGAGTTTCGACCAAGTTCAATATAACCAAGGCCAAAACTTTCGGGCGTGAAGATCAGAACAGTAGACGCGAGAAGAACGAATATAAGCTCGAGTTACGAGCAAGGAAGTTTTTTTTATCGCGTTTTTACGTCGCATATGCCTAGTTCTGGGGCGGTGAAACGATACTTGCGGGGGATAGAATCAACCCCCTTTAGCCCCTCGACTCACTTGCAGTGTAAACAAATTAAGGAATCGTCCACCGTCTCGGTTTACGACCTCCTTCGACCACAATACACCCACCGAATCTTTTATACACGGCTAGGAACAAGAATGTGGAAGCTTCGTTTTATTACGAGACGCTCAGTGAGAGTGGATTTTAAAATAAAAACGAAACGTAACAGTTAAAGTGTGTGCAAGGAGAAACAGGTTCACACTTGTTACTGAAAATTATAATATCGGCAGGATATATTATTGTTTTTCTAAATATTTTGGAGAACAATTTTGGAATCTCTTCGAGCAAGTTTTCTCAGACTTTAAATACTTTTAAACTTCACTTGCCAAATGTATTTATTTCGGAATTCCCCTGTCCCCTATCTTGTCTGAAACCTCAAGTTCTATAAATTTGTTATCAGCTAGACTAAGACTTATTTATTAAAATATTCTCAATCAGCTCTTCTAAAATAACGTCACCCTCCTCGCAAAACTTTCTCAGCTATATTTATTTCTCTCAAATTTTTTTCTCTATGTTCTATCTACATCGAAACCTTCCTTTCCACTCAAATCTAAACACTAATGATCCCAGAAGTGACGTCAAACCACCAAAACTCAATCAAATCAACAGCCACCAATTATTACCAATATCCTCCACAAAATCCGCAACTCCATCCAACACCCAAGCTCAGGAACAGTTCCCTCCAACTCCATTCACCACCATACCCCTGGAGCCCCACAGAACGAGCACCTAGCAACTCAACTCGCTTTCCAAAAGACGTTCCCCGAGACCTCGACCCCTCCACCCGCTACCAGAGAAGTGTCTTTTAAATGGAGCGAGGGTGTTCCGTGTTTGAGTAATTACGATGCGATTGTGGTCGTCCTGGTGTGTCATTTCGCTGCCGGGGAGCAAGATTCCATGGGAAGCGGGGTTGGCAGACGGGGGAGGGAGGAGGGCTGATTCGTCGGTGGGCGGAAGGTACGAGACCTTCGGGGGCCAGAGTTTTAGGGGCGAACCGTCGGTCTCTTATTGCTCCCCGAGTGGCCGCAAAACGAAGTTTGATCAAATTCTACTGCGCCGGCATAAAACTGACCGGTTGGCCGGCCGTCCAGGGTTATGGAGCCGATAAATGATTCATCCGTGCGTTAGATACGACGCGATACCAGCCACCGATGTGTTTCCAGAGTGGCCTTCGATCGCATCTATCGGTCCTAAGTACTCTGGCCCCGTGTTCCCTGCCCGCCTGTGTGCGCTCCAGCTGCCGCCGATCATCATCGCGCCAGACCTTTTACGACCGACTGCATTGACTCGCGCTAAGTCCTCGACGGCCTCCTTTTTTCCTCGCGCTTTCCCTAAGCCGCTAAATCCGTTCAATGGAGGCTCGTACGGAGCGCTATCGCGAGGCTAGGCCGAACGCCTCCACGCGGAGGAGGATCTTTAACGATAGCTTCTGACTATCCGAGGGATGCTGGAGGTATTCAATGAGAGATGGTCAGCTTGACTTCCTGAGGGATGGGAATTGTTGGTGACAGTGGAGTGACGTAGTGCTGAGTGTATCTAGGGGATGGGAGAATGTATCGTTGGGGATCCGATAGTGGTGGTTGGGATGAGATGTTGGATTCGGTGTATGCTGTTGTTAGAATAAATTACGTTAGGTTATGGTGTTGTGGAAATTCATGAGGTGGTTGGTTATGATTTAAACTCTGAAATATTATAATCTAATTCGTTAAAGTGAAGATCTAGCTAATTAAGGGGGTAATCTGGTCTGAGGGGCAAAAAAACTTGATTGTTTTTTTGCATTTTCTACAGGTACATTATATGGGTAATAGGGGAGGGTTGCCTATATCGTACCACTTAAGACATTTTACGTTATATTTCATATTTGGTACTAATTTGAACGCAAATGTCTATTGGATATTGTAGCTTTATCTTTTAGGCACCTACTATTACATGCTTAACCTTTTGTTCGGAACAAATTAATTTGTTATTAATCTTTTTGTCACATACTGTAAAAGGTACGATTTAGGCAACCGGTCTCCTAAATCGTACCCCTCGGTTTCCAAAATCGTACCTCCACTAAAAATAGTATCAATAACAAATACAGAAGAAAATATTCATCATAAAGTAATAATTATTATATAGTTATATATACATATGTATATGGATTACACACAGGCTGCAATAACCTATATATATGATATATGTACATAACCTATATAACATATGAGTTGTCAAATCCTACTGGTACGATTGTAGTGGTACGATTTAGGAAACATGATCAATTTATTTATAAATATCAATTTAAACTTTATGATGAATGTAATATGTACTTAAAATGAATGTAAAATATTCTACATTAAACCCACTTTTAGAAAAATACAAAAATACAGGACAAAATTGCATTGTTTGATTATTATCAGCTAAAATAAGCTGGTAAAAAGTTACATCGATCATACCTGATTTTTTTAAATGTTTATAGCACTCACAAAATATGGTGTAAGTTTAAAAGGTTTTGTTTCTATTTCTTATTTCGCATTTACTTGATATTCTTATTATCAGATGTCGTTTACATTCATTAATTACTGAGAACTTGATGAGGTACGATTTAGGTGACCAGTACGATATTGGCAACTCTCCCCTACGTGTGCAAAAGGATTTTTTCCAGTTCGTAATATTTGCAGAGCTACAGGGTGCAGAATAGGTAGGTATACGACGCGCTCACTGAGCGGGACGGGCGACGCAAACAGTTTTGTTCCTGCAAGTGTATTTCGGCAAAGTTTCGGCGGGGGGGGGGGGGCTTGTGCATTTTTGCGCCTTTTAGAACGCAAAAGTCGACCATTTGGTTACAAAGAGACCGTTAGTGGCTATCGTCCCTACCAGAATTATGATAAAATATTTTGTTTTTAACTTTCACAGACCTTTAAAGTTGAAAAAATGTGCGAAACTTAATTTTCAAACCGCCACCATTTGCTTAATTTTCAATATTTTTTTATCATTCTGGTAATGACGATAGCCAAAGGCATACAAATAAAGAATCTCTTTACATTTTTTGGTGGTGATCGCTAGAACGAGCCCAATCATGGTCACCGTGACCCCATGTTTTTTTTTCTCACCATTACTTTAAAGCAGTCAATTGCGTTTGATTTTAATTTTTTTCTATTGACAAAATTTGTAAAGATAGTTCAAATATCAATAAGCATGTAGCAATAAACTAAATAGTAATAAAATTTATGGGTTCTTTGTAAAAAAAATTCCGAAATAACGCGACGAAAACGCCTCGTCAGACCAGAATACCCCCTTAATAAAATTAAACAAAATAGGAACAGTATGAATTTGTATTATCTATTGAGGTATACTATTTCCTACAAGGTGCGTAGTTGTTCAAGAGACAAATAACTTTAGGAATTGTTAATGAGCACATGACATGCAGATAATAAAATAATAGTAATAAAAATGAAACTTAATACAACTCACCAATGGCACGCAGAGAAATCACGGTCGTGTTCTGCATTTCGTGGACCGGCACACACGCGGACGCTACTTTATTTACGAAAGAAATCTCACGTAAAAATCTCTGATCACTCTCGATAAACAAGTGTAGTAGTTTAAATGAAAGCAGCAAGGCTGATTAAAATCCGTCAGGACCGAGATACATATCTATGCGTAACGCCAATAGAGCACCACTCGCGATGTTATTCGTACGACAGGCGGATGACGACTGACTTACTCCGAGGTCATGGATAATAGCACGATGGCAATAACAAGGCTCGAAATCGTACCTGAGCCCCCCCCCCCCCTTAACGCGCGAGCCCTGTTTTTGTGCCAATCTCTTCCACGTTCACGGTCTATCAAGAAAGCACGAAAGGTCAAGGATCCTCGAAAACACAGAGCCAAATACAAAGTTCCTTTAACGCGCGTCTCGTAACAACGAAAACGACGAGAAATATTCAAGAATTAATTTATTTCCTGCTCGTGCTTCTCCAGCACCAACTTCACCAAGCCCCCACCATTCGACTCCCCAAAATTCCTCAGCAAGAACCACCCTCAATGCCCGCTAACAATGCAGAAGCACTGCACAGAGCCTATCTACCTCTATCTTCTCCCACAGGATCACCGTGCTCCCTCTATCTGAGGACATCAATCCAAGGAGTCCGGTACATTTCACTGGAAAGGAGGTCCGCGCACCACCATAACCTATTCTATGAGGAGGGTACGGGGACCCCATTACAGCTCGACGAAGATATCCAGCGGGCCGGTTCACGTGAGATATTTCTTTCAATATAGCGGAACATCCATCAGACTTTGGAGAGGAGAGCGGGCCGCCGTAGCTCTCGCAGACAATCTTGCAGAAACAATTCCGCAAGATGTCTGGGATGCGACGACCTCTGGCCACCGGGATCCCCGGATTACAGAACTGACCATCTCCTTTGCATAATGACACTACGCTTCTCCCCTTGAGCGCGGCGAGGCTAAAGTCGCCTACGTTCCACCCCGTACAATGAAAACCACCCCCGAAACAGCCGAGGACGGGGCCAACCCTAACCCGCGTGGACGATGCTTACACGCTGCAATAACAATAATATCTATATATGATAGCGGCCGGCGTCACCCTGGAGTTTTCCAGGCTGCACGTGGATTTCATACATAGGAATGGGCCGCTTCGCCGTGGAGGATCAGCATTCAATTGTATCGAACTTTCGTCGGGATGAATCCGACTCCAATTTGGCGAGCAGCTGGAAACTCGGCGGGAGCGTGCCGCGAAAGCGAGGCCAAGAAGTTGGGGAGTTGATGGGCGAGACTTTGTTGGGTTTTTGAACGACGATGTTGGAATTTAGATAGGCTTTCTTTGAAAGCCTTGATGTGGGTAGATTTTGGTGGTGGGTACTGATAATGGGACTCTGGTTTTTTGGTTTGGATCGAGAAGTAAAGGATGACATGGAAAAGAAGTGTAGGTATATAGGGTAATTTGCGAATTTTGTGTCTGGGTATGTCGAACTTTAATAATGACGCGAAATGGAGCGCTGGTCTCTTTATTCGTTTCTTTTCAAATTGTGACAGTATTAATATTGGGTGGGTGGCAGCTAAAGACCTCTAATGAACTCTTTTGCTTCCCACCGCCTCATCTGAACTCTACTTAGGTACAAGTGGTACCTTCGAATTGCTTGATATATACCTGTGAATTTATAAGTAGAGGAGATGCTGAGTTTTGATTACAGTTCAATGGAAGTGGAGAAGCAATTTTATTCTTATTCAAGTTGAGTGAACTTCTTGCGAGTGTGTAAATGGAGCCAAAGTTAAATAAGAACACCCACCCTATAAAGTGTCTTCCAATCGAATACTTTATACTTCTAAATTTTTTAATTCTTCCTTCGATCATTTTTAATATTCCCATAGAGAATATCTCTTTCCGCTACAATGGATAAAATTTACCATCGATGCTACCACTAATAATCCCAACACAACAACCCAGCTGAACAGTAAAAATTGAGAAGAGGAAGGGGCTTCGTTGTCGGTGAACGATAATCGCACCAGTGCCGACTTCCAAGATCGATCCTTCGAACGTGAGATGCAAATGAGAAATTAGGTCCGGTTGGTTGACGTCTTCGGGAATTAAAGAGGCGAGCCGCGCTGTTTCGCGTGCCGCTTTTCTTTTCGCTAATTTAAATGTCAAAGCAAATTGTTTGATTATTTGCTATGCAAATGAAATTGTTTAAGACGATGCCAGGCTGAACGGGAGGCGAACGGGCACCTGGGCGAGCGAACCAGGGGGATTATTCCGACGGCGTTAATTGGATCAAGGAGTCGGATTGAGGAGCGATCCTCTCCTTCGGCGTACAGCGGGGACTCAACCCTAGTTTAATTATGCTTCCCGAGTCTGGAGCGTGTCGCAATAATAGCGATACAATCCGCGGTACGAGCTCCAATTATCGTCTAGCGGCTCTCCTCGACAAGTAGAAAACTCAAAATTAAAAATATCTGTTCTTAGCTATTTCTAACCAACTTTTCATTCAAAGAATTTAATTTCTGAAGGTACGCAAGTAATTTCAGAAATTCAATAAAGTCAATGCAGAATCGATTTATCTTCACTTGCGCTAAAAATAAAGTTGGTTGGTTTTCATATGAAGTTCTAACCACAGAATAAAATTGGAGAAAGGTAGGGGAGATCGGGGCAAAGTGAAGCGAAAAAAGTTTGAAGTCGAATAAAATTTTTCCCTTTCAATAAAAATGCGTGGAAATAGATTTATAATATAATTTGAACATTATTATTGATAAATGACGAATAGCAATACTTAAAATAAACTATAAGTATATTAAAATTCAACTTGAAAAGAAAATGTCAAAGCGACCACTTTACTCCATATATGGGGTAAACTGAGCTACTATCTGGGATAAAGTGAGCTGAAATAAAATTCGAGTTTTAATTAAGGATATAGGTAATTATTAACCCCTTGCGCTGGGATGACGCGTGCAGCACGTCAGCTTCTGTTTTTTTTTTGCACCGTGGTTGTCAAAAACTGTGGCATCTTTCTCATTTTTTTGAGGTTAGATTCTGTTCCATCACGCCGCGTGGTTTTCCAGCTAGCTGACAGGTTAGGTTATTGCGCACATCACTCGCGCATCTTTTCTTTGCAGCTCAGTTTACCCCGGTCACTTTGCCCCGAATGTGTACTCAGTGGAAAATTAATTATTTAATAATGTTAGGATTAATGTTTTCTCAAACGCGTGTACATGTATGTTTATAAGCTTGCTATAAACACGCAGAAAAAATTTGGAGTTAAAATAACACATTGAAGACTCATTTATCCAAAAAGCTAAATTGAAAAGAAAACCAATTGGAAGTCTCTAAAACTTCATTTTTAATTTTTTAAATGAATTTCCATTATTCGATATCTGAATGTGCACAATTATCATTGTGGTATTACACACATTTATTACGTCACCAAAATTTGTAAATATATTCTATTGTTAAAGAATAAATTAAGAAAGCTCATTTTACCCCGAGGTTCACTTTGCCCCGATCTCCCCTATATACCTACAGTAACAAAGCTGTAATACGGATATTAAAAATAGGCAATTTCCCTTCTTCTGAGAGCATGTAAAGATTCTACACAGCTCCCTTTCATTTTCAATATCAAAGAACTTAAAATGCCCTCATTAGCAACCATGATTCGACGTTTCCTTTGCTATAAATTTGTATTCTCGCTCTACACGCAACTTACTTGCAATAATCTTATATATTACCGCAAATAACCGTGTTCAAGAACCCCGAATGAGTTTCTCCGAAAGAAAAGGAACAGCTCTGCTTCGGGTATCAACGAAATTGGCATTTTCGACATTGTACTCGGCTCATTGCGCCACGATTTGCATAATTATCGTGCGTGGCCTAAAACGGTCGGCTGAAAATCTGCCGCTTTTACTCGTCGTAATGGTCATCTATCTTTTCCCTCGGCAAGGAATGGCCGTGCCGGAAAAATTGCACACCGCCGACGAGTATTATAATGAATTTCACGGATAAGGATCGCGCGTAAACCCAGCAACGACAGTTTTAGGAGGACGTGATCGTCGTATGAATATTCATTTCAAGGAGAGCAACCTTGCCTCCCTTATAATTAGTAATAAAAAAAGGGCGTAAAAAAACAACCATCGATTATATATCGATACATTTTTACTCTGCGTAGTACCGTCTGAATATGACATAAATATCCGTATAGTTATTATCGATCATTAATAATGATGCGAAAACGAGCGCTGGTCTCTTTAGTCGTTTCTTTTCAAATTGTCACACTGTGCAACTTTTGAGTAAAAGGTAGCTTTCAAATGATTACTTATAGCATTTTATAAATGGATTTTGGTACACTGAAGCTTCTAATTATGAAACTTTAGATGGCGAAGAATTTTACAGACTTCGTTGTTGGTTACACTTTGGTACATACAAGTAATTAACTTCCAGTGATTAATTACGTCCTTTTGATCATGTCACGTTGTGCCGGAGGTCCGTGAATGATACTAGCAGCCCGACAAGTGTAAACTTTAAGTTATTAATAGAACTTGTGCCCCCTTCATTAGAATGAGGAACATGGTATGAATATTTAAGAAACGTGCTCTTAGTTTACATATCTTTGGTGGATAATTAGTCACTATCATTCGTGTGGTGTTTTTATTCACGGTCACGTAGAATTAAAACAGATTGACAGATGTGTGGAGAATTACCTATTCTTAGTATCAATTTTGTCTTATTGAATATCATTCAGGGGTATTCGGTTTCTAACATTTGCAAAATACAGCATTCCCACGACCTATTAGTTACGAACAAGCTTCCTAGGGGATTCGTGGCTTGCCACTGAAGAAGTGTAACCGCAGATGAAGGTGGGCAAAGAGGACTTATCATTGGAAATTCGAGGAGAAGTCGTCAGAAGGGCGAGTCACCCTTTCGACCGCCTCTCCTCGAGCTACTGCTATTCCTCTCACTCGAGAGCACTCCATGCAATCTGCCGCCTCGCATTTGCATACATAAGCTATTAAGCAGCTCTTTTCATTTCCTCTCGTTTATGACAGTTTAGTTAGAATAATGTTTTACAAGATTGCCGCGTGAACAGCGCCCCGCATAATGGCATTTCCCCATCTGATTAATGCCCTCCCACGTTATCGTCCATCGTCTTCAAGGACGATTTAAACGACCCCTGGAAATCGAACGAATGGAACACGAGGTATTTAATCCGATCTTTCTTGAATAATGCTTTTATTCAATTGTATTGGAGGTTGAGTATTACAGTGCGGTGGAACTTTTAAACAGTTTCTGGTTTCTCTGTTTAGCTTACCCTTGGGGGGTAATATGAATGCACTGAACTATGGGATAGCAAAATTTTGGGATAACAAAAGTCTGGGATGAGAGACCTTTGGGATAGCAGAACTCTGAGCTAACAGAACTCTTGGATAATAGAGCTTTGGGATAGTAGAACTCTGGAATAATAGAACTTTGGGATAACAGAACTCTGGGGTTACAGAACTTTGGGATAACAGAACTCTGAGATAACAGAACTTTGGGATAACAGAACTCTGGGATAATAGAACTTTGGGAGAACAGAACTCTGGGAGAGTAGAACTTTGGGAGAGCAGAACTTTGGGATAGTAAAACTTTAGAATAATAGAACTTTGGGATAACAGAACTCTGGGATAACAAAACTCTGGGATAACAGAACTTTAAGATAATAGAAATCTGGGATAATAGAACTTTGGAATAGTAGAACTTTGGGATAGCAGAACTCTGGGATAACAAAACTCTGGGATAACAGAACTTTGGGATAGTAGAACTCTGGAATAATAGAACTTTGGGATAACAGAACTCTGAGATTACAAAACTTTGGGATAACAGAACTCTGGGATAACAAAACTTTGGGATAACAGAACATTGGGATAACAGAACTCCGGGATAACAAAACTCTGGGATAACGGAACTTTGGGATAACAGAAGTCTGAGTTAACAGAACTTTGGAATAGCAGAACTTTGGGATAGCAGAACTCTTGGGTAACAGAACTTTGGGATAACAGAACTCTGCGATAACAGAACTCTGAGATAACAGAATTCTGGGATAAGAGAACTTTGGGATAGCAGAACTCTGAGCTAACAGAAACACCGTAGACCTTGCAATTTCTAAAAGTAATTTTTACTTAAGATCTCTTGACACTTAAATTCTCGAAAATTTTACATAAAAGATTTGCCAAAGCGTCGACTTCAACTCTGACAAGATATGCTTCAATATAAACTTAACAGAAATCCCTATTCAGTCTCGTCGAAAATTGAGCATAAACGCGATACCTATCAAGTGAAAGTCTCCGTTAATTTTTAACACTTACAGATACTTGAAATATTTAATAATTTTTATATTATAACGTGTCCCGCGAGAAGATCTCTGGTATGCGAGATGCTGACTGGATGCTTTTATTATTCTTTCTCACGGACGACATGTTTTGAAACAGTAATCGTTATTATTTACGATACTGCCTCTATTTAAAATGATACCGCGTGGCTTAAGACGCGAAATTTATAACCGCGATCGCGCCATATGCGTTCCTTTGTGAACACAGAAATGTTTCGAGATATCCATAACGAATACAGGGCACTTGTAATTCATGAGTTCCCGTGACATTATGTGCTAAATATCTCACGTTACTCTTTTGCCTGTAACACGAACGTTACGCCGTTTCTGGTGTAATATCGCAGTTGCGTAATATACAGCGAAATGTTTATCGTAATCGTTTATTTAGATCACTCTAACACACCACGAATAACCTCCATTTAAATAGAAAAATTCTATTTAATAAGCCACTATTATTCAAACAACCTCCAAGAAAAAGCTGCAAGAAACGGAGGCTTCGAACGATAGAACAGAGACAGCAGGAAGATAACCAGTATGCAGATTCACCCTAGAACCGATACAATATTTACAGGACTTTCAATGTTTCAGCAACGCACAGGCATACTGTATTATGTATGCTTCATTGCTTATGAATAACAGCTTCTATCTGAAACGCATACGTATCTCTGCCCAAAGTAGAATTTATATGACGGACCGCTTCTCCTTCCTCGCTACCAACGAATGCTATTTGTGGTTCTTGCTGAAATACTACAGTGCTGGAAATATCTACTTTCACAAAATTACGAATAACGAAAACCTTCCATTCTATACTACCCTTACTAATAACCCTTTTTGAAGCGTCTACTACAACAACCTATCTTAAAAAAAAAAAACAGTAGTCAACCTATACCTTTCACACCTCAATGCCAATCATCCTCAAACATCTTGAAATATCCCCAACAATGAAACACAACAATTTTATCACACCCCACACTCACCATTGCTCTCAAGGTTTCCAATTCAACGGCAGTTCCATCAAGGGACGCGACTCGTGGCCAACGAACAGTTTGGGTGCCGTGTCGGCGGGATTTCATTAGGGGCCGCGTCGATATCGGCAGGCATCGCGAAAGAACTCGGCCGCGATTAATAAACGCTCCCGATCGGCGTCGTATATCAGGATGGGTAATTAAGCGCGTAACTATAGAATCTCGAGGCGTGGCAGCGTCGCTGCACCGTGGGCAACCTGTTGTACAGCGACGAGGGAGGGCGGGTATTATTAGTCGCGAGACGCTATAAATATAAGCCGTTACGAATTAAACGGAGCCCCACCCGTACCTTTATTACAACATTTTTAATTACTGCGAAATGGCCGGAAATTTTTTCTCGCCTCTCCCTCCCCCGTCCCCAGAACCCGACCAGCCGCCAAGCCGCTTCCTTTTACGAGCTGCGAGGAAACACACGGCCGCTAATTAAACGGGAACGCTTCAAATGCCGAAGCGCGTTAGATCGGCCCCCTCCCGACCCCCTTCGCGCTTTTAAATGCCCGCCACGCTCCGCGTAACTTGTCTCCTTCGACTGCTGGGGGGGGATGTGCGCGCGGGTCGAGAGGGAAACAGTGGATGAGGATGCTACTCGATCGTCGGAGACGGGTGTTGCTTGGGGAGTCGACGGGACGATGGGTTCCCAGCAATGTTTAATCGCTTCTGCGATAGCCGGGACGATGAAGTGAAAAGAATGCACTGCGAGAAGGGGGAAGCTTTTCTTTGCTCGTTTATGAGTTCTCTCTCTCTCTCTCTGTAACTGGGTCAGCTTTCTTTCAGTAGAGTGTTCTAATTCTGAAACAACTGAGAAGTCTTGAAATTGGTAAAATGAGTAGGGAGAAACTTGGTAATGATTTTATAATTTGACGGAGGTGTAAGTATGTCTTCTGTGGTCTACTTTAAAATTCAGTTCGATACTTATTTTAAAAGTAAGAAATTTTTTGCAATATACAGATGTATATGTTTGATCTTCTCATGGCTTGTTAAAACAGAAGATAAATCTTTCTACGTCCCATTCCATGAGTGGAGAAGAAATAAAGTCTCCCGAAGGTGCACGATAGAGCACAATAACGAGATTTCCTCTGGCCAGCGGCCCTCAAGCAGGTAACACGGATTCCACGTCAAAGAGGAGCGCGCTGGCATCGTTTGCATATCCCTTTGAAAGCATACACACCACGGAGGAACAGTGTAATCTGTTTCAATCGCTCAAGTTTATTCTGCATTGTGTTAATACACGTACAATGGCGGGCCGTGTAGGAGCAGACGCGCCAGCTATTCAAAAGTAAGTGTGCAATTGAAGAAAAATGCACGGCCCTCCGCTCTCGTCGGGCCGGTCAAAAGCTGGGGAAAGCATTTCCATACATTTACAATTCTATTATGCATCTCTTTATGACGCCGACATTGTAACGAGCGCGGGCCAAACGCGGAGGCTTATTAGCAGTTATCGGTCAACGTTCGACGTCGCATTAATTACACTGCCTTTTTAAAGTACATCTCTTTCACGAAATGATGGGCATAACGTAGTAAATGGCTCGATTCTGCAGCACAGAAGACGCACATTTCGGGAGCAACGTTTTCTGTTTGGTTGAAAATTCAAGATCACACCGACCTTTCAAAGGCAAGAGGTATTCGTGGAATTTCCAACTTTTTCCAGTGTCGATTGACTTTCTTCTTACGTTAACTACTAGGCCATATTGAAAGCAGCGCGATATTCAACTGTAATTAATAATCATTTTTATCTATTCTATTTGCCCGATTAAGGGGTAATGCCACTGCAGAGTCCGGAAAGGCAGCCTGATTTTGAGAATTTTTTATGCGAGTATAGTGAATGGAATACAAAATCTGTTTGAAGGCCTTTATTGTACATACCTTGAAGTATGATCACAATTTTTTTGAAACTTTTTTAATACAAAATGGCGGCGCCACAGCTCGATAAAAGAAGCTTCTTCTGAAAAACAGTGTTCCGGGGCCGGAAAGATTTCTCCTTCAATTTTTGACCTAGAACAGAAAACCGAAAAATTTTCAGTTCTATATAAGATTATCTCGGGAAGTACACGAGGAAATGAAACAATTCTGATTTTTGTAAGAATGGTGCGTGATTGAACAAAACACGGAATTGCCACAACCTCGAAATTGTTGAAACATTTTGTTCAATCACGCACCATTCTTATAAAAAGCAGTATTTTCTAATTTCCTCGTGTACTTCACGAGATAATCTTATATAGAAATAAAAAAATTTTGGTTATTTGTTCTAGGTCAAAAATTGAAGGAGAAATCTTTCCGGCCGCGGAACACTGTTTTTGAGAAGAAGCTTCTTTTGTTGAGCTGTGGCGCCGCCATTTTATATTAAAAAAAAATTGAAAAAAATTGGGATCATACTTCAAGGTATTTACAATAAAGGCCTTCAAACAGATTTTGCATTCCATTCACTATACTCGCATAAAAAAATCCTTAAAATCAGTCTGCCTTTTCGGCCTCTACAGTGGCATTACACCTTAAACAAAATACATTTCTCCACAGATACCCCCGAAATATCCCTCCCCAAGATCGAAAACTCGAAGAAACCGAGCTCGACCCATCCTCCATAGTCCTCACCATCTGCATTTTAATCAAAACGAAGCGGAACTCCGCTCAGAACTCTGCGATGTACGTACATCGACCGCCACCGCCTGCAGATTGTCATGCAAACGAGAACGGAAAAAATGAAACGGAAGAAAAAGGAAAGGGAATGTAAGTATATACAATTTCTAGATGGGAGAATCCTCTGGAAAAAGAGGCTCGGCGATTCCTAAGCAGAAACGGTAGCATCGGCTACAGGTCTTCAATGCTTAATCGTCTGTCAAATTCACGGTAGGCAGACTCGCTATCAATTTCGCCCAGGGGGCAGGGAGGACACGACGAATCGGAGCAGTATGCGCGCGTGTTTGTATCGATGGGCAGCGAATATGCGAAAAGCCACGTCCCCAGCGATGCAGAGAAGCGTCGCTTTTAATAACCATTAATTTCAATGGGCGGCTATTACCTAAAGGGCGGCGAAGCGCAAGGGAACACAGTCTCCTGGACAATCGTACTTTCTCGATAACACACAGGCTGCTCGAGCGGATGCAAGGCAGAAGGAGAAACAGTTCTAGCGGGACGGAAGACGATCGACGGATGTGTTAATTTACCCAACAGGTCCCCCCGTGTGTAAACTAATTTGTTTATGAGAAATAACTGTTGAGGGCAGACACTGTAGCCGGCGATTTCTTCAGGTAGACGTTATCTCGAATCGATATCCTGCAGCAATCGATACGGGTGTGAATGATTATGTTGGGAAAGGACCTTCCCATTGTGATGGAGCGCGTGGAATATAAATTATGAATAAATAGGTGAACCCTTGTCAAACATTCGTGGCAATTATTAATTCAACCTTTTGCGTAAGATGTTCTCCAGTGAGTAATGGAAACGCGAAGGAAGACGATTCTATGTATATGGAATAAAAAAGTATACAAAAAAAATTTTTATGTTAAACGATTTTACAAAAAATGCAATAAAAGCTAAAAAATAATTCTTTTAATGTACTAAAATTTCGATGGTGTTTTTTCACTTTACGTAAACTCGTGGCGCGGGATATTTTATAACAGAATATGAATCAATTTAATACAGCGCCACGAGTTTATTTAATGTGAGAAAACGACATGGAAATTGTAGTACAAGAAAATAATTATTTTTTAGTTTTTAGTGCATTTTTTTGTAAAATCGTATAACATAATTTTTTTAATATATTTTTTTATTTTCTAGTTTTTAGTGTTTGCGGATTTTTTTATTCTTTTTTATATTTTTTCTGGTTTTTAGTGTTTGTGGATTTTTTTATATATTTCTTTTTATATCTTTTTATTTTTGACTTTATTTTTAAAAAAAATTGTATTGTCATCCAACCCACGCACACATGCAAAGTTTCAAAATGGCTGAATTGGTGGAAGTGGGTGAAAATTGAGTTGCCAGATTTGAACCATACACCAAACATACATACAGAGGATCGAAGCTAAGTAAAATCATTTAAAAGGAAGTCGATGTGGAAGTTCCAAGGAAAGAACAAATAAAAAAAAAAGAAGAAATTTAGATTCAAATAGATTCATTTGAAAATTTGGAAAAAGAATTCTTTAAAATCTTCCTTAATTTAAACCGTAACATCGAAGCATCTCCATAACGCAAAGCCTTGCACAATCGCAGATTTACAACTATTATACGATGCAGTTAGGTCCTCCGAGATGCAAGCTTTAAATGAAAAATGTCCTTCAAATTTTCTATCGAGATTACGGAAGTTGACTCGTTAAGCGTCACCACCGTGCAATTCCACTTGGAAGAGAAGCTTCAATATCGTTGTTATTACAAACGCCGTCCGTGGATCGTCCAGGGGTCTCTTCTCAATTAAAGCTGCCTAATGTATGCATCGAGTTCGTGTCCTGTGGCGGAAGCCGCGAGAGGGACTCTAAGGAGGTGGCCGAGACGGTTTGATTTAAGATGAGATGTCAAGTGTAGCAAGTCCTCGAAGGGCGAGGCAAAATCCTCGGTGTCAATTCTCAGAGCAATCTGCTGATGCAGATTAGGAGGCTTCGTCCTATCCTTTTCCTCCTGGCGCGCGGCGGGGCATCCTCCTCGACCTCCGCGCGTCGAGATTAATTGGGGCGAATTGTCCTGACGGAATTAATGCCGCGAGTTCGATTCGCGGTCCACGCTTCGCAAACTAATTGCTCGCCCCCTTCTTTTATCTTCTTGCTCTCTATTTATCGTTGCATGTTCGTTTGGTGGTGGACGTGGGAGGGCTAGTTTAATTGTGTAAAAGATGGAAGTGCTTTAACGAATGAATTGAGGGCAATTAACTTGCAAATTAGATTATTCAAGGGTCATTTTATTACCACGATGATACTGCATTATCTTCGAATGTATTATTAAAAATTCTTTTTATATTTGGATTTAACTTATCAATTGCCTTTTCTTGTCTTCCATTCTTTTCCTATCTTCGCACTTTTTAACGAAATGAATTTAGACCAAGCTTTTCGAGTAATTCAACCTCTCATCACATTTCGCGCGACAGTAAATGATGGACGTGGCGCATGGCACTGGTGGTTACCTCGTTACAGTGAACCGTTCCAAGTAACGCGAACATAAACGCCGCGTAACAGGTATATACGCAAAATTCCGCTATAAACGCCATGGCAATGTGTATGTATGAAAATGAGGTACAAATTCAAAGCTCCATATCTGTCGTCTTCACTGCAACGTATAACCACCCTTGAAACCGAATTGGCGATATCCTTCTACCCTCTAATAGCGTGATTCTTGTCACCCTTTCCTCTTGTCCCTTTCGATCGTCACCAATCCAAATAAACATTCAGTTCAATGTTCCCCAGCTTCGAAGCTTCTTCACCTATTCTTATTGAAATCAAATTCTCCCAGAGAAAGCACCGAGGACTCACCGAAGACTCAGAAAACAACGAAGCACGAATTAAACTACTCTCTTAGTGTAATAAAGACGTTAATAATAATAATAATAATAAAGAACGCGATAGAAATTTAGATCCCAACTATTCGAGCTACCAAGGCAGCATCACTGCAGAGATCAAGTCCTCCGAGCGATGTAAAAGTATTCTTACATATTCAGAACATAATAAAAGAAATGAAGGATGGTAAGTGGGAAACACCACATTCGTTTCCACAGGATTCATCGCCGAAGGGATTCGCCACGAAGGATGATCCGCGCGAAATTTGCGCGACGATCGAGGGAGAGGGGCGCCGTTCTCGTCGAATAATCCGCAGATGTCGAGGTTCGTGGGCCGTCGAAGCCGCGTCGAATCGCGTAATTTAAAGACTAACGACAGTTGAGGATGCACAAGTATGCAGCCACGGACACGCAAAGGCCCAGAACGCCCGTAACGACCAGCTATTTGGCATGGGACGCGTGCTCGCGGAGGGATGCCTCCTCTAGCTCGCACCGCTCCAGGAAGATGATGCGATTGCGGGCG
The DNA here is from genome assembly GCA_029448645.1 of Andrena camellia. Classification (NCBI taxonomy): domain Eukaryota; kingdom Metazoa; phylum Arthropoda; class Insecta; order Hymenoptera; family Andrenidae; genus Andrena; species Andrena camellia. Next base: position 45,772,542 of record CM055676.1, on the reverse strand, counting down.
GGAGGAGGGGAGGGGAGCACGAGGGGTCCCCCAACTGTTATGGTCAGGATTACCCCCGGCCGGGGGACTTGGGGTTCACTCCCCCTTGACCGACACACTTAGAACAACAATAACTCAGTAATCCGCGCCGACCTGCGTCCGTGTGGCGATGAAAAATGTAAAAATCCGGGAAACCACTGCCCCGTGACAGTTCAATACATTTTAAATGCGTTCCGGCGCATTTGTGGGATACGATAAGCAGCCGCGATACCCGAGCCGCACGAACACCCCAATATGCCCGTTATTTATTGTCAGATTTATGGAATAAATGAGGAGCACGCTGGCTGCCTACTGTGGCACCGGGATGGCCCCGCACGCGTCGCCCCGTTTTATTATTAACGCCCGCAGATGTGGACGAGCGCCACTATTGGTTAATAAATACGAGCGCGTGTTAATATTTTAAATACGGATTTTCTGCGCACGCGGATGATTTTTAGTCGAGGAAGAGTGATGGTGAATTCTGTGTACCGTTTGTCGATGTACTTGAGGGAGGATTTCTCATTATATTCAAGCCGGGATTCCATTGAGACAACTTTTTGGCAACCGGCAACATCGTCGCATCTTTTTTTTTTCGCATGCAACACATCCAATCACTATCGCACTCATCGCATGCGACATGTTTCCTTGCGTTGCCTCAGTGGAATCCCGGCTTCAAGCCTATTACTCTACTTTATTTAAAGAAAGGTATCGGCGACACCCTTCTGCTATTCACGATGTAAAGGAGTAAGGGATATTCTAATTCTCCCTAGACACAAAGAAAAATTGAACGAATTATATAGTGACGTATCTTTTAACCAGAATGCAGTCTTGTTCCTTCCGAATCCGTGCAGATTCCCTCAACGAGTGGCGCGATTCAATCATAACGCCGGAATGCGCGTTTCTTTCTCTAACAATCACGCCGTTCCACGCGCCATTTCGAACATGGAAATCTAGTTAGAGGGATTCCTTCTAAAAAAGGCCGCTCGAGCAGGGTGCGGAGTTTACGTTGCCAGCGTTGAGTGGATCCTAATAAAAGGCCGTAGTCGGCTTATCGAATCTCGGGTTTGCGGTGGCGGAGAGTGTTCATAGCCTGTAGCCATTTTCACCCCTCTGTCAACCTTCAACCTCCACTCCATTATCATAGCCTTCCGCCGGAGTATTATTTACCAATGCCTGCAGCTTCTTGAGAAACACTCGGTACACCGCGACATACGAGCCCCGACGATGCAAATTCTTAAACTCGTTCACGTTCAAATGAAATTTCGCAAACGAGTGACAGGGGATGTTTAATCTAAAGGGGAAGCACAAGTATTTTCAAAGTGTAGGGGAGACCGGGGCTGGTAGGCCAGTTTTTCAGTTTTTGATTTTTAATAAATTATGTGGACCAAATATCATTAAATCGGTTACTATATTTAATAGGGCATACATTTGGCTATCTGAATAAATTATTAAATTTGACTCAATGTGACAACATTTAATGTATTCTAATGTTTCTATAACACCTTCCATGCTGGTCAACCAGCCCCATGATCGGGGTTGGTTGACTTAAGGGGGTAGATCACCCTCGATAGCCCTAAAACAGGCCTTTTTTCAAACCCAAATTGTAAAGTGATAAATAACAGTAGAGCCAAGGTTTTTCCCTAGTTTTAATCGTTATTCTATGAGCTTTAACACAAAAAAAGAAAAGTCTAAATATCTCTATGTACATAAAAGTTGTGAGTAAAAACGTAAAGGCGTGTACGCGGTGCACCGTTTGATGGTGTACATGAAATCTCGAAAACCGCTCCAATGATTTGGATGAAAATTTAATGAGACATGCAGAAAACCATTCCCTAAGATGTGTCGGGAGCAGAATTTCGAAATAAATTCTTAAAAAACAGATAAAAAAGATTTTTCATACAAGAAATCGATAAAATCGTATTTTTCAACATAAAAATTGTATTACTTTTTTTTTCGAAAATCTGCTCCCGACACATCTTAGAGAATGGTTTTCTGCATGTCTCATTAAATTTTCATCCAAATCATTGGAGCGGTTTTCGAGATTTCATGTACACCATCAAACGGTGCACCGCGTACACGCCTTTACGTTTTTACTCACAACTTTTATGTACATAGAGATATTTAGACTTTTCTTTTTTTGTGTTAAAGCTCATAGAATAACGATTAAAACTAGGGGAAAAATGTTGTCTCTATTGTTATTTATCACGTTACAATTTGCGTTTGAAAAAAGGCCTGTTTTAGGGCTATCGAGGGTGACCTACCCCCTTAAGGTACGTCTACACGACGACACTTTTGTGTCTAGATCAAGTGTATACGACACTCAAAAAAATTTCCGGAATATTGGAAACTGCCTAGAGCAGTCCGCGGCACTGTATTCGACCTATCGTCGCGGGAGTTGCAGCTAGAGCTAGACTGAAGACACTGCAACTAGCTCTAGCAAGACACAAAAGACACTTGATCTAGACACAAAAGTGTCGTCGTGTAGATGTACCTTTACAGTATGGGGTATGTTGACTATAGGTACAATCATTTAAGAAAATGTTATTAGCAACTTATCTCAGTGGTAATAAAATAACACAATGTCACAAGAGTTGTTTCATTATAAAATATTAATCTCCTTCTTTCATATTTTAATAATAAACTAAAAAAAATTCCAACTTAAACATAAATTATAATGTATTTATAACATAGTGAAATTTAAACAAAAAATAAAAATCGCTTTCCGAATAACAAAATAACAATTTAAACCTTATTAACGTTATTAGTCAACCAGGCCCGACCGATCATTTTGTCTTCAATAATCTATATAACCTTCAATTATTTATGTATAAACAAAAATGCTATGTCAATAGATCGTTTAATGAAGAAACTTTAAAATAGTCCCTTAACATTTATTCTATTGTAACTATATAGAGCGTGAAAAAATAAAATCTTTAAGAAAAAATATTTACTTACGTAGTCAATTTTACGACAAACGCTGATAACTGTTAAAAAACGTGCGATCGCGGGGTCAGACATAAATGCACGGCATAGTAGAAGTGACTTTTTTCTACAGTAAATCTTTCCGCAGTAGAGCATATGCCGGTGTAAAGTTATTAACAATTAGTCAATCCTACCCCTTCAGACAATCAGCCCCGGTCTCCCCTACACAAAGTGGTTGAACGCCTGATACATTAAGCAACCGAAAATTCTATAAAATCAAAAATATCTGTGTCGATTCTACGAAGGATAACGCACAGACGAATTATACCCACCGTATGAGATTGCAACGAGCCACTGAATTCCTTTAAAGACCACCCCTATAAAAGAGCAGAGATTCCCTCGTCCGTTCCCGGGCGTAATGAAGAAGAAAAGTACGTAGGTGTAATAACAGGAAAAGAATGGACCGTAAGAAGTCCCCGATGATGATAGATCGAAACGATGAACGAACGAGGGAAAATATAGAGAGAGAAGAAAAGGGGAGTAGACGGGCGGGGGGAGGCGGGGGGTGGAATGCCTTTATACGCCCGGTCTCTATGAGATTCTTTCACGACACGCCGATTTAAAATGCCTTTTAAGAGACGCCCGCTCGGCTGGTAGGGATTGGTGGAATTGTGCCGAGCTGAATCGAACGTTGAACTCTATAAACCCTCTGATGCCCCGTGTAAGTTGCATTCCTACTTTCCACCTTAATAAGAAAGTCGACGCCCGCTGTCTACACTTATGGAACGAGCCGTGGTCGATTCGACGTTAAACGAGCAATATTCGTTTCGTTCGCAAGCTTTAACAAAGAATCTCCTTGCCCTTCCTCTAATTTCAATTCTACGTAAAGTTTGCTGTGAACGATACAGGGTGATCCGAAGGAAATTAGAGATTGAGAGCAAGAACCTCTGCTTTCTTCTGATGAATTTATTTCAGAGGAATTCTCTATCCTCCTTTATATTCTTAACAGTCTTCTATGTGGAATTAGTAATTGTCAAGGCAGTAAAGGTAATAATTTGAATTTAAAATTTTCTTTCTGCCTTCTTTTGAGTATTGCATCTCCCTACAAGGTTGTCAGCTCAACGTATCACGAAAGAAATCAATTTCTGGTGGATTAATATTTATTTATTTATTTATTTTCTTATAATATAATAATATTGAGATTAACCCTTCGTGGTCACACCTTCTTATAATCACAAGTTGGTCACACGGGGTTCACTGTACCCCAGCGTCATTTTTTGAGTTACCATTTTAGTATTTTTGAATCTTTTAACTTTTCAGTGATAATTGTACATTCGTAATACTTATACAATCATGGTCTAATAGTCTTTTTCTAGAAATGTAAATTATGATATGATAAACTTCGTAGTCGAAAATGAGCGATTTTCCACGGTTGTGGGAAAAAAGCGATTTTTTACTTTTTTTTTTATTTTTTTTCTTGCGATAAATCCCATTTTGAAGTCCTAAAGGCGCGACATTTTAACTCGAAAATTATTCTTGGGGTACAATACACCCCGTGTGACCACGAAGGGTTAAGATTGATTAATAATTATTTCTCATAATATTGAGGATGGTTAGAAGTAAAATGTAAATTGCGAACAGCCAGAGGTAGTTTCGCGAAGAGAAAGGGAAGGGAGAAGATTTAGGAGAAAAATGAAGCATCGCGCGACCCAAGGAAGACGAACGAGGGGTCCAAGCGGTCCTTCGGGAAACAAAAGCGCTCGTTTCGACGCATTATAATACAACGACAGTAAACATATCCCACAACTTAAAATCGCAGTCGACGGCTCCTCGCCCGGCTGCTTTGCAATCCCGCTCTGCACTTAGGATTTTTACATAATCGCGCTTCTTAAGGCCGGATAATGTTTATACGATAATTGACCCCGACACGCCGTTGCAACGCGTGCACTATAATGCACGCGCATTATGGAAATGTATAAACGTGGTGCACTGGCCGAATTTTCTTTCTCCTTTTCTGCTTTCAACATTTTTGGGGTTCCCTTTCGTACGCGAATTGTATTCTAATTCGAACCTGAAGAAAGGGATTTTGACTGAAGCTGCAATTTATATAATCAATAATATTATTTTGATTTGCAAGAAAAATTATCGTTGCATACCATCTCGGAATTGGAAGTTCTCATGTTTAATTTTCAAGAACAGATTACGATATTCGATCAGAAAAAAATAGACAATTGCGTCAAATTCTTCACAAATTCAACTCCTTCAGCTCCATTACAATTTCATATTTAATTTTCAAGAACAGATTACGATAAAAATAGTGACAATTGCGTCAAATTCTTTACAAATTCAACTCCTTCAACCCCATTAGAATTTCATATTTAATTCTCAAGAACAGATTACGATAAAAATAGTGACAATTGCGTCAAATTCTTCACAAATTCAACTCCTTCAACCCCATTACAATTTCATATTTAATTTTCAAGAACAGAGTACGATAAAAATTGTGACAAGTGCGTCAAATTCTTTACAAATTCAACTCCTTCAACCCCATTACAATTTCATATTTAATTTTCAAGAACAGATTACGATAAAAATAGTGACAATTGCGTCAAATTCTTCACAAATTCAACTCCTTCAACCCCATTACAATTTCATATTTAATTTTCAAGAACAGATTACGATAAAAATAGTGACAATTGCGTCAAATTCTTCACAAATTCAACTCCTTCAACCCCATTACAATTTCATATTTAATTCTCAAGAACAGATTACGATAAAAATAGTGACAATTGCGTCAAATTCTTCACAAATTCAACTCCTTCAACCCCATTACAATTTCATATTTAATTCTCAAGAACAGATTACGATAAAAATAGTGACAATTGCGTCAAATTCTTCACAAATTCAACTCCTTCAACTCCATTACAACTTCATCTTTGATTTCCAAGAATAGATCGCAATATTCAATTATAAAATAATGACCATCGCGTCAAATTCTTCACAAATTCAACTCCTCCAACCCCATTAGAATTTCAAAACCAATTTCATCAATATCCTGTTTCACTCATATCCTAAATGGCCCATGCGACACAGAACACACTAACAAATAAAAACAGCTTTCATCATTCAACTTACACTTCCCTCAAGATTCACTATCAGCGTGCACCGAATTCCATTAACGATTCTAACGTATCACGATCGAATCGATCGACCTGCCCTTCGAGTTATCCCCTTGATTCGAAAAGCGCCTCTGCAAGGCCCACATCAACGGTGGTGGTTGCGCAAGCCCACGTAAAGGATGGCGGCTTGCAAGGGACACCTTTTGAACCGACCATTATGGAGATTCATAGGAAGTATTATACACGTGATATTATGCGTGTGCAGACGGAATTACGTGGCGCAGTCGTCGTCGTCTTGCTCGCGGATATAAACGCGAGGCGAGAAGTTTCGGTAATAGGGATTATTATCCTGCGCGCGATTACGGTTTCGACGCGCACCGCGTCCACCAGTTTAGTCCCATTTACATTGTTAATAGAATCATTATTAGGTTATCATGCCGGTTTATGCGGTTAATCGGGGGCCCGTTTCAGCTCGGCGGAGGAAAAATGCGCTTGAGCCACCTTCCTTCCATTCCAGCCTGGAATATTCGAACGTTATTACCTCTCCTGATATAGGCTGCGAAATCATAGAGCAGCGAGGGCTTCGCTAAAAAAAGTTAATTGTCGAGTAGCGCAATAATTACTTTCCGCCCCCCCCCCCCACCCACCCTCCTGTCTATCTAAGGGGTTCTACGCGAATTCGTTGGTTACGAGAGTTCCTTTCGTCTTCTCGAAGGGTTTTGAGCGAAAGATGCGAGGGAACAATCGTGTTCACGGGGGAAGTGTGTTATTTTTTGTGAAGGTGAAGATAAATTTGAATATTTTAGAAGCTGGAGTAGGAAAGTTTATTATTAAGTAGTATTAAGTAGAAACTGAACATCTGTATCTATATTACAAATTATAAACTATCGTTTGAAACCTCTGGTACTCTAAATTGAAGCTTCATCTAGCTTCTGTTCTCGGAGATAAGATTAGTCTTCTAGGCTTTGTGCACCGATCACTCAACTTTTTCACAAATCGTCTCCTCGAGAAGGGTAAGGTTTATTAAATTCGTCATCCTATGGAGCATCGCGTACACGTGTGCATCCAGGGCAATTTACATCCAAGCAAAGACGGAAAAGTGTCGGCTCGACACCCTAAAAACTCCCAACACCATTTACTCCTCATTTTCGGGCTATCCGAGTTCACGTAAGCGCTTAAAAAGCACGTCGATTCGCGCAGCTGCGGCGCGTTTAAAAATTTCGTCGAACCTATTAAATCGGACCAGGCCCACCTTCAATTTCATCGCGTCAGTCGATCGCGTCAAGTGTCTCGTAACTGGATATCGGCGATCTTAATAGGAACCAAAGATGAATTCACCACGAGATACTTGGTGCACGAAAATAAATAAGAAGGGAAACTCTGGATGGAAAGGTACTCCAAACAAGTTTCTCGAATTTGTAATAGACCAGATGGACGGCTAAGAGATCTCTAAAAAGTGGAAATTAAATACAAAAAACAGATCTCCAAAAAGGGGACCAGTTTATATGGATTCAACCGATGGGAATTAAATACAAAGATCAAATTTGTTACGAAACAAATTCGACCACTGACCATTTTGAGTTTGCCTGCAATTCAACCAGTGGCTAAGATAAATCACTACATAAAAATATCACAAGCAATTTAGCTGCAGTAATTTGTCTTACACAACCCGTCCCAGCATTGACAGTAAAACTGAAAGCGGCTAGCTTCCTCGTTTAAGGGGGTAGTGGACTATTGGATACGTAAAATCTTTAGTTCCTTTGACGCTAAATTACTTTGATACCAAACAATCGTTACAGTCGTGCTTTTGACAATCTATTGTGGGCAGGTTTGCGAGTATTTACAACAACAACAAAAAATCGTCGGAATGTATAAAATTGTTGTAAAGTTATTAATCGTTGAAAATGGTCCTGTACGGCGCGCCGCTGCAGGTGGCGTACGTCGATTCAGGTGAACCAATCATCTGAAAGCAAAATGCTTTGAGGTGATTAGTCTATACACAAATATCTACAGCGTGGAAACTTGCCGATGAATTTGAACAAAAATTGTGGAAGTTACACACGAATCAATTTTTTCCCCACATTTTTACGGGAAAAAATCGTCTTTAATCAGTTATAAAATGTTTTACAAACGTCCAATGTTGATGCGGAATTTCCACACGATAGAGAATGGAATTCTACAGCTCCAGTTAAAATTTTAAGTGAAAATATTCATTGGTTCAAGAGTTATGATGTACACCGTTTCTGAAAATGGTGTTTCGAGAAAACCGACTTCAAAGTTAAGTGCCCTATGCCAATACCGGTCTGCGAGGCCGTTATTCGACGGTGCACTCAATTACGTTCGCTGCTATAACTTCGACAATTATTTGAATTTCCTCATGAAATTTTCTTTAAAATTTTCATAAAAGGATAAGACTTACAAAATCAGTAACAAAAAGTAATCGATTTTCTGAAGCTGAAATAGTCCACTGCCCCCTTAAAAGTACCCCCAAACCAGCGTTTTCAAAGATCACTCCACTACACTCGGTTCAAGTTTCAATAAGGAATAACCAGTCCCTCTCCACGCCCGACGAATCACGAAACACCCCGCAATACGTCTGTACCTTTAATCCTCCACGTCAAGGTGCACACACAGATCCATCGATAAACCAAGTAGGCGACTTAAAGAAGAATCGAAACCAGGGAAAGGAACGAAAAAGTCGAAAGAAACAAACGGGCACAGTGGCCGACTGGGTGCATGCAGTCTAACTAAATCTATCATACCTTTCGAAAGCGTAGTGTCTCTCGTCGAATCTGTAACACATAAACAAGCTTCGTCACTACACGGCATTACATACCACGGCGCACGCGGCGCAGGGGTCATTGGATCAGAATACAAAACCAGCGTGCCCGACTCGTTTTATAAACTAGTTTCGACCAGCCCCCTCCCGTAGAGAAAAAGTGAGAAGGGGCGAGGGGGGGGGGGGAAGGGGTAGAACGAACGGCTGTAAAGAAAGAAATAAACAACGCGGAGGGTGGAGGACGAAAGTGAAGGGTAGCTGGACGAAGATTCGGGCGAGCAACGGGGCAGACATGGAAGGGTGGAGGGGAAGGAACCGCGAAGATTATTCGAGCCGGTAGACGGGTAGTTTGGGCGCACATAAGTAGTTATACCTATAAGTAGACATAATCATCACCAGCGTAGGTAGGCAGACAGGTAAGGTTAATTTCCAAACCCCGTATTATAGTCCCCGAATCAACTTTTCCATAGTATAATAAGCAATTTTATGACCTGCACGCGTAATTATATTGAGATTAGATAAGAACGGGTCCGTTTAGTTCGCAGCCTCCAGATCGGCGGGCATTGTCCAAGTGGAGAAATTTGGGCCAGCCCAAGGGTGGTGCGCGCGCATCCGTCGGGTGGACGGTTTTGCTTCGTTTTGTTGGACACTTGCTCCTTTATTGGGGATTTTTAGTCGTTTACTGGGCCGCAACTTTGATACTCCTTTCTCTATTAATGCTTGAAGTAAGTAATTGCAGGTGGACGATGGGAGCACTTAACTCAAGTTTGCATAAGAGGCTTCCAAGCTTCTTTTCCTCTTTTTTACGAATACAGTCTGTATACTTTATTTGCGTCCTGGTAATTGCAGGGATGTAACGTGGTGCTTTGCATTTACTAGAACACCCATCTCGAAGCAAAGATATGTTACATGCAATACAAATTATTTGGTCAATGCGGCGCCAATACCTTTAACAATTTAAACTTTAATAAACTTCTCCACCGCACCAAAGATAAATAAAAGAATTATTTAGACTACTGGCTTCACTGTTTTCCTATATAAATTCGATTTGCAAATCGAAGAAATCCATGGGCATTCCCGTGATCCATGGCCACGGAGCGGAGCGCGACAGCCCTCCCCGGCTCAGGCGCGCAACTTTTTGCCCCTCGAAACTCAAGTTCACGACAAACAAGCACCGCGACACGGTGCATTTACAATGCTATTTTTCTCCTAAATGGAACTTCTTCTGATATCGCGATCGAGAAGTCAGCTTTGCGGCCGTTTTTCCGATCCCATCGAGCGGAGCGGGCCCCGCGGGCCGGAATGTCGGCCGAAACCGATAAAAACCGAATCAAATATCTACCGTTCGGCCGGGGGGGGAACCACTCGACTAATGAAAATACCCATTGTTACTCCGTGGGTTTTGCGACGAGAAATTTTGCCCGGCCCCGTGTGGCATTTCACCGCCCCGTACGTATTAGGCTGAACACGTAATTACTGCGTTTCTTTCCGCGAGTTTCACCCTTCGCTGTCCTGCCCTCCGCTAAGCCGCGTGCACTTTCCCTATTTCGGCTGCTGGCCAACCTGAATTCACCTGGCAAAAAATTCCCTCTCGTCCGACCACGCGATTTTTTCAACCTCGATATGGATGCTGGATAACTGAGAATGTTCTTGGTTAATAATTCTTGGAATATTCTGTGCGATGTAACTGTAGCTGTTCTGTTTCAGATCTATTTGAATGAAAATCAATTCTTGAGGAGTTTTAGCCAGAGCGTTGGAGCGGAGCTCGGAGCTGGAGCGCGGAAAATTTTTATTGCTTCACTGCTACAATTTTTTTTTTTTATTATGTGGAATGTTTTTAATAAATATCAATTCTCAATTTTTCATCATTGAAAAAATATTATATCGTAGGGCCGCGCAGCCCGGTGTTAAAGAGGCATAGTACAGCTTTCTTTGTTCGAAAATTAAGCATTCTTTATGATTTTTTTTCTATATGAAAATGAAAAGCTAGAAAGGTGGGGTTTGTTGCAAATGGAAGATCACTGTTTGAAAGTATTAGAAGAGTTTTTATTTATTAAAAAAAACAGCTGGAGCGGAGCAGGAGCGGAGCTGGAGCAAGTATTTTGATGTCGGAGCGGAGCAAATAAAAAATTGGTTTGCTCCAATCTCCTGGTTTTAGTTTAACTTCTACTGCAGTATTTGGAATTTTTATGTACGTTTGTGAATGAAAATCATTTTGGATTAAGTAAATGTAAATGGAACAGTAGTATTGGAAATGAGAGCTGAATTTATATTTGCGAATAGTAATTACGATTACTTTGCCCTATTGTGTAGGAGGATTTCTTTTCTCAATTATCATTTAAGGTGCAGACGATGATCCGGTTTCAAGAGATATCACAGAAGAATTCTTTCCTCCACAGCTAAGGAACGGCGCTATCTCGATAGCCGGTCAATTTACACGGCATTAGGGTCTGCGTAAATAGAGGCACGACTGATTTAATTTCCCGTAATGGCAATTGACTGCGACTGTCGAGGCCCTCGCCGTTCCCGGCGGAGAACGTAGTTCCTTTTTGTGTCGCGAAGGAGGACCGACGACGAACCTTTCCAGGGAAACGGTAAGAATTTCCTCCAGACACTGCCCCCTATATCTTTAAAACACGAACATCATTTTCCAAACCGTGCACCATTATCTGAAGTGAACATTATATAAAAATAACAAGACACCTCGTTCACCTAAACTAATTTCAGAGCCGTGACGAACATGTGTCAGATCGACGTCCGTGTTGATCCCTCACAAAGTTCAATCACGAAAGCAACGACACACGAATACAAAGAACAAAATGACCGAAGCACATTGTGGAAATCCTCATATCTCTATCCAGTAGCCACTAATCAAGATTAACGAGGGATGTTCGGCAACTAGATAATTAAACAAAAATAGAAACTTTGCATAAAAATGTACTTCAAGTGATGCTAATAACGTACCTAACCATTTTTTGTTTCTGCAATGAAATGCTCCTAGGCATGAAAATACATCTTCAAAGAAATTGTGAGTTCTCATATTATCGTGAATATCTGCGAAACCGTAAAAGATGAGAAAAGTGCGATTACAAAATTGTATGGCTTCTGATATCCTACAAAATGACGACAAAGAATTTTCGAGAAAAACGCTGGTGGCCTAATATGACTCAACCCCGCATTAGAGATAGCTAAAACCTGCAGTATATCCACGGCGCGTTCCCCGAGATATAAAGCACCCACTGGATCCAATAATTAACTTGGTAATTCCACAAAAACTCCAGCAAATAACTAAGCTGAACCAGTAACACAGCCACCCACTATAAACGAGAAATCAAAGCCCACGAAGCTCCTCCAAGCTGCACAGCCACGCCGAACGTGTCAACTCGGTGTGCAACGCGCGATCCCAGCAGCCGCGTGGAGCTATTGACCCCCAAAGAAGCCACGACGGTGTTCATTGAGGCTGAGGGGGTCGATATCGCGACGGAAGAACGTGAAAACAATTTGAATCGCGGCCGATGCATTCATTTGGGATCGGTTTTGGAACGGTTTCTCCCTGATCCGCATTTAAGTTAGCCTCACGTTCGGCCGCAGCACGTGATCCAGCTGCTCGAGAGGAATCCCACGTATCCGTGACGTCACCCTATCTCCGTCCGCGAGAGGAGCGGAGCCCCGCGCGCGAGACTTCTGTCTAGTCCGCCTGACTTATTAGGAATTCCGGCCGAACCACGTGCAGAAATTCGGCTGCGCCACGTGCACTCGGCTGGCCGGACGCACGTTCTTATAATTCGGGAGACGTCCGCGGACTGCTTAAATACAACCCACCCTCTACCACACTTTCCACGGGGATTCGTTGACTCGACGACAGTCACTTGCACTCGTTGATGGGGAAGACTGGGTGATCGGAGGTGGTGGCTTCGATACGTAGGAGTGGGGAAGCTTCGATATGCAGATCTTTCATATTTTTGTGGGAAGATAGGTAAGTGGTGTATTGTAGTGTCGTAAAGTTTGCTAGGGATGGTTCGAGCTAAGGGATTACCAACATTTTAAGAAGAGTGAAGGTGTGCGCGTGTGTGAGTGAGGGATGCGTGGCGATGACTGCTTGGAAAATATGGGATGCAGCCACTGTAGCGTGAACCTGACGACGAGGAACTCTGACCTGCGAGTTGCAGTCCCGAGAAAGTATCTTGTGAGAAATTACATTTAGTTTAATTTAGTACAACGTGGTTTAGTCAGTTAATGGATAAATATATTCAAACTTTTCGAAAATTTTCCACAGATTTATTTAAAGCTCCCACGATATTGAAAGATACCAAAGGGACTGGAAACATATTTCTAGCAGTGAAGTGCTCCGAATTGACCTGCGAGCAAGAGACACCGTAAACTGGGGGAACATTGGCAGGTTTTTGAAACACTTTGTTATATAATGTCAAAATGAACATGTTTACATTTGCTTTAAGTATCCTAGCATAACATTGCATCTTTTGTGATTGTACTACAAGTGTCAAAATGCATAAAAATTTTGTCCTTTTCCTTTTTTAATACATGCTAAATACCTGCCAATGTTACCCCGGTACCGGGGTAACATTGGCACATCATATAAATAGCATTAGCAGGTGAAGTTTTACTAATCTGAAGTCAGTATGATACATTGACACTTAAATTTGTTTATTTTATTTTATTTCTTACATCTTAACTAAAATCTAATTGTAACATTGACACATCATATAAATAGCATTAACAGGTGAAGTTTTACTAATCTGAAGTCAGTAAGATAAGTTATTAATAATACAATATGTAACGTAACAAAGTTACCTATAATAAAATCTCGATCTCGAATACGAATTTATATGTTCCATGCGTATAGCTGTCAATGTGACCCCGGCGTATGCCAATGTTACCCCGTGCTGCCAATGTTCCCCCAGTTTACGGCACGTTTCCAGGTCTGCACGGCAGTAGAGTTATTGCTTGTGAGAGGAGAATAATTGTAAAAATAAACGGGATCTGTGATTGTCGCACGTCAGAAATCATTGGCTAATTCTTTCTGGAAAGATGCCCCCTCTCCGTGGCCATGCTATTCTCGAGGCAGCGGTGCGTTTTTGCCGTAAACGATCAGCAGCCCGCGTCATTGCTATTAATCACCACATTATCATTTAATTGATACTCTCGCGGCAGCGTATAATACCGCAAAAATATGCGGAGCCCGCGAGCAGGACGCGTATTCTTCCGAACGGTCGTCGAGCTTTTTAGCTCTTAAATCATGTCGGATAATAAGTCTCCGGCGAGTGTCCTAACCGTGCACCCGTGATAATTCACGATGATAGATACTGTAGCCGAATATTCGCATAATCCTTTCTTTATATTGGTCGATCAAGGGAAAAAGATTTGTGGAGACGCATCGGGGAACCCCGTCGCTACGCGCAACGCTCGCAGGTAGCTCCCTAAATCTTGCGCCATTTTGGTCCACATTCGCCAACAAACACGAGCACCAGATTTCTTTTTCCAACGAAATGTAGGTAGGTACAAGATTGGAATATCTGCCTTCGTTTTTGCCACTTTGCTCGATCTTCCATTAAGAAATTAAATTGGATACATCAATCGATAAATAATATTTCACTGTACGTAGCCCCATGTCTTCTTCACTTTTCTTTAATTTTACGAGATATAAAAAATGTAGCTGAAGTCGTCACTACATATCAGAGTTGGACATTATTCGAATAAACTTTTATTCGAGAAGAACAAATAATTTTTTATTCGTTAGTAATTTTTTATTCGAATAATGTGGGACTCTGCTACACATGCACAGAAATATATATTTCAAACATTCCCATGACCACCACCCTGCATCCCCAATTCTACCACCATCGATACGTCTATTTCTTATGACCTACAGTCAAATCTTATCAAACGCTACATGAAGAATCTCCCCCAGACATTACTACTCCAACCAGGGCTTGAAAACTGTTATAATATCGATGTCGGTTCTGCAAACCGTTATGGAGAACCTTTATTCCGAATAACTGTTAGGAAGAACCGAAATTTCCAACTATTATCTGTTTCGGTTACGGTTCTTATTTCCCTCCTCATAACGGTTATGGAACCGATATGAGGAGGGAAATAAGAACCGTAACCGAAACAGATAATAGTTGGAAATTTCGGTTCTTCATAACAGTTATTCGGAATAAAGGTTCTCCATAACCGTTTTAATCTAAACCTTTATATAACAGTTTTGAGCAGTTATTTTCAGAACCGTTTCAAGCCCTGACTCCAGCAGTCTCGAAGAGGAAGAGGTCAGAAGTGACCGTGGGTTATCAAAACACAGAGATACACAGCTTCCAATCAACCCGACGACCCATCGTTGCCCGCTAGAGGGGACAAAAAACCTCTTAAACAGCCTGCCACCGCCAACAAGCTCAACAAAAACGGAGAAGAAGCAGGGAAGAAAACAGAGGGAAGAATAACGCGAGGAGGACGGTCCACGGCCACGCGAGGCTACACTCGAGGTAGAAGAATGCTCGGTATAGATCAGCCGGTTGGAGCGTAACGCGGGATTGGTTACGGTAGGCGAGAGCGTAGAGACGCGCATTGTCGAGATTTCATAAGGCGGTAGGAAATCGCGCGACAATAGAGGAGGCCGCTCTCCGGTGGCGCGGGGTGGACACGGAGGTGTCACGGGCACAAGAAAAGTCCTGGCCGGCAGCCGACGACCCCGAGAGGCGAGCCTCTCGCGCCGGGGGGAGGGAGAAAATCCTCCTCGTCATTGTTTAGCTCGTTTCCACGGGGCCCCCCTTTTCAGCGTTATTTATCGGCCGGCTGAATATTCAGCCAGCGGTACAAAACCGTCGGTGGGCACAATCAGAGGGGGCAATAGGTGCGCGTCAGTGTCGGCGGCCGTTCAACAGAGAAGTGCCACTTTACTGAAAACGCGCCAGCTACCACACGCTCCTCGGGGAGACGCCGCGCTTGGATATTGTTAGACGTCGTCGGACGCTGGACGACGTCGACGCGAGTACAATGCCGCAAGAACGGCGGAATGCATTAATATTAATAGTGGCAGCGAACGTAGTCGGCCCCCGTAACGGTCGCGAGTCAGGTGAGTTCTTGGCGGCCACGGCAGAACCGTCCTCCGCCATCGAAATCTCTCTTGCGCGGGCTCTGCGAGGTGAACAGCCTAACCTTCTTTTCGGATGTTTTGTTAGGGATAATTAATTGGGAGATATTCGAGGGAAGATAAGGGAGTTGGTATGTGGTGTTCCAGTTTGTTGGGGGAAGTGGTGTGATAACTTAAAGCGTGAATATGAAGAGGGAAGTTTGATGTTTCCTTTTTTTTTGTTGCACGGTTTGGAGAGGTTCGAGGGAGATTTTTGGGGAACAGTGATGACGTGCTTTATTATAGTTTGATCTAATGGTTCGTGTTTCCGTTACATGTCTATGAAATTGGAGATTGTAAGTAGGAGGCAAGGATAGATTCTGGTGTTTGGGCTCGAAAGGGTGTGTGGAAGCATGGGGGTATGCAAATTTTGTGAGTTAAACGCGTGTGGGGTAGATTAGGCTTACTGTGATATTTGTAGGGGTTATCGTGCAATTTAAATTAATGAGGCCTCATTATGGCTGAATTGTGTTTCGTTGGATGCGAGGACCTTCTTTTTGTGATTTTACATAATTGTATTAGAAAAATGGATGATAATACACGTGTAATAATTATAATAAATTTGGTAGGAGATAACTTGCTCTGAGTGATTAAAAAGTAAATATATCCTGCCTTGAGACTACTTTATTTTGAAAGAGAATTAAATATCGAACAATTCCCCGTTCAGACTCCTTTTAGTCATAAATATTTTCTGATCCAAGATAATTTTGCGCGGTCCTTATACCGAAAACTACTTTGATACCTTGTCACAAGGCCAAATTGATATTTCCGGAGTGAATTTCGCGAGCATAAAGCAAAAAAGGACGAGCTTTATAGAAGATATTATACAACAATCGCCACTGTCGGCGGAGAATTATGCGCCGACGGTTTTGTTTAATTAATCCCAGCCGTGACTCATGCGCCTATGGCACACGGTGCGCAACAAAGCATCTTCCACACCGTATCTCACTCCCCATCTCGCCACGTTCTTCAGGACTGAACCTACAAGACTATCAAAACCTTTGCTCGCGTTATGAAGATGCCGCCTTGTAGATATATATAAAATTTCTGCGGAAAGTCCTAACCCAAGTCTCTGAACTTGATGATAATTCATCAGCCTTTTATTGTTGTATGGCCGTAGGACAGACAGAAGGACAACGCGCGGTTCCTCTTATCTCCAAGGAGGCTCCGTCAAAATCTCCAAGGTCTGTCTCCCAGTTAAGAACGTATTACTGGAGCTTGCTGTCACTTTTTGCAAACTTACGAGCACTTCTGGTAGCAACGATATCAATCTCGAACATGAACCATTCCCATCACACTCTTATTCTTACCATCAGAAAACTATAGGGGGAGTTGGGGCACTTTGGTGCAAGGGGCACAATGAAACATTAATATTCTCTTGATATCTAGAAACAGTCAGAAGTTGAAAGCATGATCACAAGACAGTATAAGCTATCATCTTGATAGATGACATAAGATTATAAGATGTTACCCTATAGATATCAAGATAATATTAATGTTTCATTGTGCCCCCTGCATCAAAGTGCCACAACTCCCCCTACCCAAATTGTCTTATCAAATACTAGTTACTTAACCCCTCAGGACTCTTCTAAAGATACCAAGCGTTACACTGAACTTAGATGAAAGAAAAAGATGGACACCCTAATTAATAATCTATGAATCCTTCGAAATTACATTAATACCATAACGACTGAAAAAGAGTTCCCCAACTGAATTTTTTTTTATGGAATTCAACTACGTAACTACGTCTCTGCTCCCACATGGGCTGGTGTTGTTATAAGGCAAGAGGTTAAATGCAACTGCAATCCCAATCAGTGTGTTCAATCGAGCACTCATCATCGTCAGGATCCACTTTGACGATTCTATTAGGCCAGTGCAAAATATTCGTTCGCTCACTGTTAGGTGATGTTAGGTGTGCAGAAGTGGAGAGTCCTTGTAGAAAACACTGTAAGTGCCAACAATCAAATTCTATATTGTAGCATTGCCATTGGCAGGTAGAACATTTTCTGATAAACTTTTTTTTTAATTTTGGCACTTACAGTGTTTTCTACAAGGACTCTTCAAATATCTTCTACTACACCTACTTGCACTTTTAGCAGAAAAGTGGCAAAAGGTCGTGGATTACCAAGGAAAATATGTTGACTGAAAAAAACGTGTGATATATTTTTCCTTTTAATAAAGCGAGGGAACTTTTGCACCGACCTAGTACCAGGTCGCGATTAAAATATCCTGAAGAACTAATTGCACGTTCGCAGGTACTAGTGGCGGAGGTATCAAGTACGGTTGAAGAGTGAAACTGTGGAGGCTCGTGTAACGCGGCGTAACGACGAGCAACCGTGAAGGTGCGATGATAAAGGAAAGCTACCTCTACGTGGGCGTCAACGGGTGGCGACCTCGGAGGCGTAACCAATGCTCCAGGCGACAACCTTATCGAATGGCAAGTATGCCTCTGCTTGGGCTGCCGACCTAACAAGCAGTCGGCTGGACTCATCGCGTGCGCGGAAATATGACAATTTCGGTCAGGGGAGTATGTACGATGTGCGAAGGTGAATTACAGGATGAAGGATCCTCATGGCCGGTGTTCTGGTAATAATCTATGTACTTGGACGTTCTTAACCCTCCAGGTTTTAAGTAATAAAGGAACCTAATTTTAAGGATGAAGAATGGGACACGTTATTTCCTTATCCAAGAGGATCTCTATCGTTTAGGTTTTTTTTCTGGAAGATTCATCAACTTTAAAAATACCTATGTGTTTTTTGACGATCATCAAATGGTGATCATCTGATGAAACTTAACAGAATCAACGCCAAGAATGGAGAAAATATTTGAAACACTTTCGAGAGCTACAGTAGGAGCTGCGAATTATAATTATTATAATTTAAAGCCCACTCAGGCTACCTCAGAGATTCCTATCTCCCAATCACTGGGCCTCTCGAACATCCAAATAAACCAAGCCAGGAGATACAGAACAATCATACCACCGTCTCTGAACACACCCCTAAACGTCCTTAATCGCCGAGGAATCTCGCAGAGCCGTGCCAGAGCGGAGCAAACCGCAGGTCCGAGGAAAGAGTGCACTGGCGATGTGTGCGTAGAGCCCAAGGAGAAATAAAGCAGCTCGTGGAACAGCTTAGGAAAGCCGATCTGAAGTTGGATCAGGCCACGTCGAAGGCTGGGAGGCTCGCTGGTCGGTTGACCTCGCCGGGTAATAAGAATAAATGTGATTCTATTACGGGTTCAATTGTTACGGCGGCAGATAGGCCGTCCTCTCGATGCTGAACGAGGGGTAGATGATCGCGGCCGATAAGATCCGCCCTGGACGATGTTACCTGCGCCGGTTGGCCCTTCACCGGTCATAGCCGAGCGATTTCGATATTCCAGGGGTATCCCCGCGACTGTTTGCGAGATTATTCCCGGTCATTGTCGGACTATCGCGTTCGATCGCCGGGTTAATCAAATTTGCATCGTTTACGAGCGCGACGATCGCCTGACTGACATTGTATTTAACCTGCTCGGCGTCTAGTTACGCGCGGGTGAAGAAAATTCATCAGCTTGCAACGAGGCGGGGCAAGGTGAAGAAATTTCGATTTTTCTCCTATCGGTCCAGTGGGGGAGAATGGGGAAATCAAAGTGGATTGTTGGGTGTTAGCAAGGGAGTGTTTAGTGTTTTTGATATACATCTGTAGTGGCGTCCTTTGGTAGCTGGAGTATTCTAGTATTTGAGCTGTGTTCGTTGGGCTTCTGGAGTAAGTAGGTAAGTTCTATGTTTTTGGAGATCAAACGAAGGTAATGTTAACCCTTCGTTGACACACCTCCTTTTTCAATCAACTTTAACATACCTGGGTGACTTACACCCAGAGCAATTTCTGAACGACTGCCATTCTCATCTAAAGAATCCAATTATTATGAAAAAAATCATGGGTCAATTTCAAGGTCTCTAAAATGTATGCCAATAGTCTTTTGATTGAAATTTTATCACAGTTTTTGTAAAACAATTCTGGATTATCACATGTCTAGAAAAAACGAAGAAAAACTTTAAAAAATTGTAACTTTTACAAAGTTCAATATTAGAAGCTAAAAATCTACAGAGTTGTTGCTTGGATAGGTCGGCTTTGAAGAAAAAGTATTTATTTTGTATATAGAAGGTGCAGAGCGTCAGAATCATCTTATGGGTGGC
Source organism: Andrena camellia (assembly GCA_029448645.1). Lineage (NCBI taxonomy): Eukaryota > Metazoa > Arthropoda > Insecta > Hymenoptera > Andrenidae > Andrena > Andrena camellia. Next base: position 45,752,380 of record CM055676.1, on the reverse strand, counting down.
TCACACCCAGAGTGTCAACGGAGGGTTAATATGAGGTTACACTTAAAGAACTTTTCTGGATGAGAATGTCTCTTAATGGTTCACTTCATCTTATCATTATCTTCCCAATTTCAGTTTGGACTGTTAGTATTACACTTTAGGTTGACAAGTAGAGGAGGAATACATCTTTCAGACGCTTTAAATGTGTTTAAAAACAGGAATCACGTTATCCAGCAGTGCTTCGAATAAGATATTTATATTTTTACTGTGGAAGCAAAACATTTCACTAAAACTGAAAACAATGCAGTGCTCTGGATGTCAGAAATCAATGGACAATTTACATATATATTTCTATTAATATTGACACCCAGCAATAATATACTACTTTATTAAAATTCACCACGGAAATTGCAATTTAATTAATACGTAAAATGTGAACACTGACAGGATATCAGATTGTTCAAAAGCATGAGACACGTTTCACTCGAAGCACCGCCGGAACAGAGAGCCCGCCCATGTTCTTAAACTTTACCAGAAACTACTCAACATCGTAAGCGTACTCACCGCGCGTTGACGGAGGTAGGATTTCCAACGTCGTCCATGGACGGTTTCCTAGAATGAAACCACGAATGAAATTCGTTATTGCTCGTCTGCAGCTGCATAATGGCGGGGTATTTATACGTGCTGTACAGATTTGGCGTTTGCCACATTCTGCTGTAAATTGGCGGGTCCATCCCACTTATTTATCAATCTGAACAACCGGCATCGTCACGCTCGCCGCTAAAACGAGCCAACCCTCAGAGCGCACCCCAATCATAACATTACAGTTCTACGATTTTCTAACCACCACTGTACAGTCTATTCGATCAAACGTTGCTACTCGAAGGAGCCATTGAATCACACTCGCAACAGATTCGTGGCGAAAAAAATTTATCACCATCCACCGTCACCAAAACCACCCAGAATTCAAAATCGTCGCGACGCTCGAATTTTCCTCGGTTTTGCGTGTCCCTCCGTGAATTCGTGCTCGCGAGGATCGGGCACGTGGTCGAGGAACGATTCGATTCGACGAGCGCAGTAGCACAACCCCCGGCGAAGGACGAGGGACAGAAAGGGAGGACGAAGAGGACGCGGGCGCGCGGTACTCGCGAGCCAGCTCGCGACTTTTGACAGGCGCAACAACGCACGCGGTCTGAGGGCGTGTGCATAAGTGTCATCGAGTGGAGGCGCGTGTCGGCCTCATGCTCGGCCTTGCCTCAGCCACCCCCGTCCGACGTCACCCCCACCAGGACGGTGGTGCTCGCTGCGCGTGCCCCTCGCGCCTAGTCTCGCGCGGCACGCTTCCTACCCTACGCGGAGCGGGGCTGCTTCATCCCCTCGGCCGGGCAACGGCCGAGCCGGGCCTCTGGGGAGGGCACGCGTCTCGTTCTTAATTGCGAGTAACGGAACTGTGATAGTTATGAGGTAAAGAAGGGTGTTTTGGTAGTTGAAGATCGGGGAAACTGGAGCATTTGGGTTTTATTTGTGGATGAGGGATGTTTTGGTAGTTAAAAATCGAGGAAACTGGTGGATTTGGATTTCTTGGGAAGAGGAATGTTTTGGTAGACGAAGCTGGAGAAAAGTGGTAGATCTGAATTTTTGAGAAGAGGTATGTTTTGGTAGATGAAGGTAGAGAAGATTGGTGGATTTGGATTTTACTTCTGAATGATGCAGCTACAATGATTTGGAAAAGAGGGATGTTTTGGTAGTTTAAGGGAACGTTTTACTCTCTCGGCCGAAAATTCCGTCACTTTTCGGTGGTGGTTTTTATAATGAAATAAACAGTCAACGTTTTCGAACTTTTGGGGGTATATTGTACCACTCTTGAAATACACAAAAAAAATCTTTGTTGCTTGTTCATTTCATTTGTTTACTTAAATATTTCGCAGTGGAGTTGGCGTTTTCAGAATTTGACCCCTTGCTGGCAGTTAAAATGTCGGACGACTGGATCATCGGAGATAAAAACACTAAACATATTTTTAATTTGCAGGAGTAGGTATGGCTATCCAGTTTACCGCGAATGTGTTAACTTTTTTAATATTTTCCCACTTTTTTTATATCGATTAAATAGAATAGAAATGCCATTTTCGGTACATGCAACTTTCATCGACCGCCATTTTAATAATTTTTGTCCAAAATTGTTCTTTCGTGGTATATCAGATAACCATACTTCTGCGAATTAGAAATATGTTTGATTTTTAAACGATTTTATTCAGCTTCGATCCTCCGTATGTTTGTTTGTATGATTCAAATCTGGCAACTCAAATTTAACCCACTTCCAACTATCCAATTGTCTCGAAACTTTGCAGGCGTTCGTAGTATATCACCATCGAAATTGTAGTACAAGAAAAGAATTATTTTAGTTTTTAGTGCATTTTTAATAAAATCGTTTAACATAATTTTTTTTATTTTCCACGATCTAGTCGTCCGAAATTGCAACCGCCAGCAAGAGGTCAAATTCCGAAGACGCCAACTTCACTGCGAAATATTTATGTAAACAAATGAAACAAACAACCAACAAAGATTTTTTCTTGTATTTCAAGAGTATTAAAATAGACCCCCCAAAAAATCGAAAACGTTAAGTTTTTATTTCATTATAAAAGCCATCACCGAAAAGTGGCCGAATTTTCGGCCGAGAGAGTAGAATGTCCCCTTAAAGTCGGGAATACTGGTGGATTTGGGTTTCTGAAAAGAGGAATGTTTTGGTAGATGAAGGTAGAGAAGACTGGTGCCTTTGGGTTTCATTTGTGAATGATGTAGCTGTGGTGATTTGGAAAAGAGGAATGTTTTGGTGGATGAAGATGCAGAAAATTGGAGGACTGTAGTTAAATTGAATTAATTGTAAAATGTAGCATTAGTGGTTTTGTGGAATTAACGAAGAATTGGAGTGTCTCGACGGTCAAGGGGCGAAGAATGTAAGTTCAAACGACGATTGCAAAATTCCCACCCCTAGGTTCCGCGATCGTGCTTTTTTATCACGACGCGCAAAAAGTCGGTGCTCCATCTTCATTTGCCTGGAGATCAGAAGGGCTCCGCGATACCAATAAAACGACCTATCTCGATGGTGGATCGTGTATCTGCGTCTATGCCTCAACGCGACCCCTCTTACGACCCCGAAAACCTCCACTCTAACGTCGAAGGGAAGATCATCGATTAAAACCCGATTGGATTATATTCTTAGGGTGTACAGATGTCGGCAAATTTATACAAACTAAGTAGTATTAGCCAAATACTTCGTATCACTAGCTTTGCAAGACGAAAGAAGATTAAACTAAGAAATAATCCAAAACAGAGCGAGTAATATTTAAACTAACATATTATCAGAAAAGAGGTAACTGTGCAATTGTTCCAGAATTATTTTCTTATTCTGTAATTAAGAGAAGTGTTAAATGGCTGATTAACGATTTCGTTTTCGACCGTGTAAAGTCTGAAAGAATATTGAGAACTTTCACTGTCTTAATAATGAGTGTAGGATAGTCAGCGTCCCATTAGCAAAGCCAGCGATAGTTTTCCTACGAAAGAAAAAGTGAATCGTAGCCTGGTTACGCTAGATTTTATAGCGCCTTAACCGGTAACTAGTCCGGTTAGCAGGCATCCACAGCGTAGCTGAGGTCTAACCGCTCTGACTTCCTTTTACGAAGACGTTTCCTACGGTGTACTATTACAACACGGTGATGCTCATTGCCACCGTCGTATTTACGGCATAAGTGCTAACGAGCTGGCTCATTTACCCATTTTGCATCCTTCTCGTTTCTAAGAGAAACCGCCTGTCGCATAGATATCACTCCTATTCTCTAAGAGCCTTTGAATCTCATCGATAGCAGAAGCACTCAAAACAAAATTACCACATATTCAGCATATTTCTCCCCACGAACTCTTCGATCTTCCTGCTAACACTACAAAGTACCAACCACCCTGCGTAACAACCCTTCGAAACACTTCCGCTAACGCAACAGGAAAGCTTCCTGGACTTAGAAGCTCGCAGACACCTGCACCACCCCCGACGACGACAAATCTACCTCGGGCCCGCGAAGTCACCCTCCTAAAATCAGTCCCAAGAACCGAGTACCCGCGAAGAGCCGCGAGGAGCTCGATTCCTGTCGGATAAAAACTGCGCTCGCGGATTTCGCGAGGACGGCGCTGATCGGGCCGAGGTGGAGAGGGTGCGCAAGAAAGGACTAAGCCGAGGGGTTCGAACGGAGGGGCAGGAGCCGCGTATCCCGATACCAAATTAAATGATAGGACGCCGTGCGCTGCCGCTACCGCAGACCTGTCCCTCATTCCAGCGCCATTTTCGGAAAACAGCATTTCATCGCCGGCTCTGGCCAACGAAACGGGGGCAAAAAAATGACGGGGCAGAGAAGAAAAGCTCGCGCAGGGACGTACATAATCGCGGACAATGCGGCCCGTATACGGGGCTGGCCGTTGCAAAAAGTTATTTGTCAATTAATACACAAGTGCGCGCTCGCAATGAATACGCATGGACAGTACGCGCGTGTACAGCGGAAGAGGGCGGGTTGAACGCGGCCGTATTACGGCTGATAAGGGGGAAAGTCAATCAGGGAGGGGGGGGGGGGGCGGAGATTTTTTCGGGGCGCGGACGGCGAAAAACCAGGCGAATCCGAGCGGATCGGGTGAATTGTTTCCAGAAGCACCGACAGGGTAACTATAATGGAATGCTTTCAGTGGATCCGATGGCCGTTCCACAGATCGTACGGGACGCGATCTTCAAGATGCCTCGTCAGGCTGTGCGATACCTCGCTATCGATTCGTCACGCATTTTTAGCAGCTCGCGCGGCACAAAGCGCTCGGAATTGGCTTCGACCAAGATACGCGTGTCCCACGGGGGGACGATGCGATTTTCGTCCTTCTTCGTGCGCTGCTTCCGAGCACCTTGGATTTGCACCGTGGGCGGAAGGTGGGTAGGTGCGATGATTGGGAGAAATGCGGGGAAGCACTTTGAGGATGTTTAAATTGGGGCGATGATGCCTCTTGATTCTGTATTCTAAGTACAGTACTGGGAATATTCATTTGCAACACTCTCAAATTTACGTAGTATGCCCAATTTTCCTAGTAATATGATTGATAAATTGTTTCGTATGCAACTTATTTTGGCCAAGATGGTGAGCTACAGATTTCTGCAATAATATTTTCCTAGTACTCATAATTAATAAGAGAGGTTAAGTGATGACGTGAAATAAATATTTCCAGTACTGTGGATGGTGCCTTTCTTTTAGATTTAGACGGTTCGATGGCTGAGTATTTAAATGAGTGTTCGTGAATGGTGAAGAATCGTGGAGGAGGAGAGAATTGTTTAGAAAGAAGCTTTTTTGCTATAAACGATTGTGAAATCATTACAGACAGCTAGAGTAGATGCACCATTTGTGGCCACTTTAAGGTATTGTACCAGTTTTGGCCACTTCTTGTAAAATATAATATTTCTCCGTGTAAGGAATAAATGTAACCTTATATTTCTAGCGGTATACTAAACAAAATATATATGATGTTAAATTCTCCACATAGGGGAGAGGTGCTATAAAAGGGACAGGTCTTAAAGGGGACAAATCGAATTGCCAAAATTCTAAACGCATTACACATGCAAGTTATTTTCCTGTTTATGTCAACACTAGTGCCCAGTTATTTGACGTAAAATTCACTGCGGTGTCACTTGCACCACAGTAGTAATTCGCAGTTGATGTTTTTCGGCAGTAAAAGAAAAAATTTCGTTGGTTTTCTGTGTCGTTTTTTGAGATCAAGTTACATACAAAGTGTTAAAGTGTTATATCGTTAAAATAGCCTGTATTAAACTAAAACGAAAATACTTAACAGGGAAGCTTAATTGATTATTTTATTTGTTTTGAGGTTATTTTATATTAAACTCACTTATAGTCTTAAATGGGACAGCATAACAGGTCTTAAATGGGACGACCGTTTCATGGCTGTCCTTCTCATACACATGGACTGCTGGACACTATATGTATTTTACTTACCTGTAAAGTTATTAGTGTATCATCTGATACATAGATGACATTGTTTTAAATTATCAATTATTAGTTGATGGCGTATTGTTTCAAATTTAAGGATCAATAAAGTGACTATTCAAAGCGACAAACTTTATCGTCAAAAATTAATAATAAAATCTTTAATCTGCAATATGAAAACGTACCTGCCTATTTTAGTATAATTGCTCTCATTTGTGTTCTAGTAGAATTTAATTCTAAACTATTTTATTAATTAAGTGATTTATAGATTGTTTATACACGTACTTATATTTATCACTCGTGGGTATTACTATGGTGAACTTAGTTTGTAAGACATCAATTTTATAAAAAATATTATTTTATAACTAAAAAAAGCTGTTAAAGCTTTAACGATAAGTCACACTCTATGAAGATAGTCAAAAATATTGATGATTTATAGTACAGAGTTAATTTTTTCACAGATTCCATTGTTTTGAATCATTAAGATTTACAATTATAATTGCAATACTTAATAAGTTTGTTTTTATTAATGTGTCCCTTTCATGACTTATAATGTCCCATTTAAAACCACCTAGTCGTAAAAGGGACATTTCCTACTTATTTGAAAATCGAAGATTTTGTTAGTTTCTATCATAATGTATGAGTTTGTAATATACTTTTATTGAAGGGACTTAAACACGCTTTCTATTAGTGTACGTGCTTTTTTAAATACCTATAATGACATTGTCAGAAATGGACGCTAAACAAAATTGTCCCTTTTATAGCACCTCTCCCCTAATAATGATCTGCAAGCAATTTAAAAATAAGATAATTATGCACATGGCCAAAAACAGTGCAATGGTCACAAACGGTACAACTACCTTAGGCTAGTTTTGTATACTAAAGATACATTCAAAGGGAATTGTAGCTTGATCAGATAGGGGGTGTGTGTGACAGAAATCAGTAGGGTCAGTTACCCTTTTTCTTTGTTAGCCATCCTGAGGCACGTCCTGTGCGTGATCCTAGTCCGAAGAGGTATCAATCACTGTTTCTTTTCTACTGGATGCACGAAGGTGGTAGGAGCTGCATCACCGAATCCCCATCCCATGGTTGCTAACCGTCTTCCTCATTCATACCTAATTCATTCTAACCAAGTGAATACTCAGGAGTTTGCTAGCCTCGCGGTCTAAACAGGGGAGATCGATGGAACTTTGCTGTGAGTTCTAGATATTAAGATTCTCGTAACAGGAAATCAAGGGAACTTTAATTCCATCTACCTCTTTAACCTACTAGCTTCGAATTCTGGAATGTAAAATCTTTCAATCCATCTAGCGATCGGTGGCCCACGAATCCAGTGAACTAGCCTCCCACAAAATTCCCCTCGTAACGAGGAATTCGAGATACCACTTCCATCGCAAATTAACGGCACGAAATTTCATTAAATCGCCGCTCCACACTTCTGAACGCATTAACGCACCCGTTTATCGGCCCCCGGCCTTGTCTCTTACGCTCCGCGAACGATATACCCGGAGCGCAGCGCATTTTCCATTAAAGGAGGAGAGCGGTGCAAGAAGAGCAACGAGTCGCCCGCGCGATTATATTAATTAGTGAATACCGTGAACGCGGGCCGAAAAAGAAAATCGCCCCGCTCGCTGCGGCAAATATATATCGGCGGCGCGGCGAAAAAAGCCGGAATGCAAAAGTCAGTAGCAAAGGGGGAAGCGGTTTGGCACATTTTTTGAATCGCAGGAATGCCGATACAAGCTATTAGAGAGGTAGAGCCGAGGGCTTCTTACGTGGAATCGTTAACCTCCGCGGTATAGCCGGCCGATAAAAGACCGTCGCGCGGACGAGCCCTGAATTAATGAACGAACGGATGTTAAAACTATCGCGCCAGGCTAAATGTCGCGAAGAAACGGAAAGTGAACCGGGGTAATGGCTCGTCAACGATATTTTCACGGCTACGCAGACGCGACTCTATTTTACGCGCAGTCATAGTCACGCACTTGTGCTCTTCATACAGAACTGCACACTTTGAAATGACGAATTACCATAACTCAAGCTGTAGGGGAAAGGTGGGATAGTTGATCATCGGGGATACATGATCGCATCAGTTTTTTAATTAATATACTGGCAATTTGTGCCTGCTGTCACGATATCGTGGTAATGCGTGGATTATCGCAACACTTCACGTTGCAATTTTCTCTCGGGAGCATAGAATAATGTAGTTAGAAGCTTCGATCTTATTTGCAGCAAAAAAGTAAATAATTCGGTCACCTTGTTCTTTCTCCTTTACGACTGAACGTTGCATTTTGAACGATTTAAAATATATTAATTAAAAACAGCAATTTCTGGTCTATTAATGCTATTTATTGATTGATTTAAATATTTAAGGTAAGTTTAATCTTTCACCTTTCTCAAATCGAGTGCATTGAGGGATAATTGATCAGTGTGTGAGGTGGGATACTTGAACAGGTGAAAAAGCCACAGAAAAAAAACATAGAACGGCTAATGAAACAGAAAAATACGGCAAAGAAAGTGGGTAGCAAAATCTTTTCTTCATCATCATCTGAATCAGATGATATGTAAGTGAAATATCTTTTAAGAATGCATTTATGTTGTTTTATGTCATAGAGTTTAATTCTTCGGTTTTATTTTTTCAGTAATTCTTTCAAGTTAGTTATAGTTTACTTTCCTTTTATGATATTCCCTTTATTTCATGTTATTGACTAAGAGCTAATAAATATTTTTTAGAAAATGAATGTGTTATTTACTCTTAAAGATCGCTGATCAAGTCTCCCCTTTAGTGGGGGATACTTGTGCATAACGTCACTGCCGGAAAATATTTAAATTCAGTCATTAAAATTAGTCTTCAACTCTCAAATTTGTACAAGTATATTGAGAATACTCCAAGAATCACAACTTAAGTAATTAAATACAAACAAAGGAAACCATTATTATTATTTTAATAAAAAAGCAAAACTGTGATCAACTATCCCACCTGTCCCCTACTCTGCCTTCCGAGTAGAAGGATGCAACGTTTCTTACGCACTATAAAACTGCATATTGTATAAATAATCCCCCAAATTAGAGTTTCCATTCTGGCTATTTGAATTCTCTGTCACACTTTGGGAGCACAGAAAATATGTCACAAATGGCACGGTGCCCATCGATATTCGACCAACTCCTTAGACTCCTTAGAGTATACCATACTCGACACCTGTGGGATACACTGAAGAGTGATGAATCGAGGCAGATACCTCCGCGAAGAGTAAGCCTTGAAGACGGGATATAGCGTCGAATGATTTCATCGGTTCCTCGCCACAAGGGTCAAGTGTACGAGGGAAGCTGATGGAAAGAGAGAGAGAGAAGTCTCGCCAGAGAAACGGAGGGAGGAAGAGAGAGAGAGAGAGGAAGGGAGCGTGCAAAAGAACGGAAGAAAGAGAAGTTTGTACGGCGCGCGTGTGCCTTGTGGTCACCCGTGGGGCTTCCATTCAACCGGTGGCTCGACTCGCCCACTCATTCCTTCATTCATACACGCTGCACGCGATTTGAATCGATAAGCAAACCACGGAAGCGAATCTCTCCTATTGGCCTGCTCTCGCGCGTTAACCGCGTCCGTCCTCGATATCCTCTCGTTTCTTACGCCGCCGTTTCCCTCCTACGACGTGCGCAACGTTTCTTGCGAGGGGGAACATCGAGCAAGTGGTGGACAGAAATTTGGAAATTTTTTGAGTTAAGATTGTGTGATTTACTTCGAGGAACGAGATTTAAGTAATGCTAATGTAGTGTACCATCCCTGAGTGTCTCCATTTGGATTTTTATTACTATTCAGTTTCCCTTCGAAAATCTTTGCATTATTTCCTTAAACTTTACTTTCATAATTCAGATAGAGAAACGGTGCAGTAAGCAACTTAACCAGTCAGATCAATTAGAATGATAGGAAGACAGGTGATCCTGAACTCCTAGACCTGAGAATCAAGGGGACACCAGCAACCCTCGTTCCTCAATTCTACCCCGACGCAATACGAAATTCATAATCCTGTGGGAGATAATCATCAGCGAACAGCTTCAGATTTCTAAAGAAGAAAATATTCGATTCTCTCATGAAACATAAGGGGGTAGGTTACCCTCAAAATTTTCGAAAATTGGTTAGAATGTTTGCATATTCCGCTAGCTACATCTTTTCTACGTATTTTAAGCGCAACCGGGCTCCGAAGTTCCAAAAATTGAAGGAATTACAGTAAAAAATGTACGAGCCTGCACATGAGATCGGATAACGATGTCCAACTTTAAACGCGATTTCCCAGAAACTACGTTTTCCAAAACGGTGAACATAAAATCTCGAAAACCGCTCCAAAGATTTGAATGAAAATTTACAGGGAGCTGCAGGAAACTATTCCCCTCCATGTATTGGGAGCATATTTTCAATATAAAAACAAGATAAAAAACATTTTGCCTACAAAAAAGAATAAAGATCAGAAACATCAACATAAAAATTGTATTAATTTGTTTATCAAAATTTGCTTCCTGGAGAAGATGGAGACTGTCTTACAGATTATAAAAATGCCTTTACTTTGTGTTTTAGGTAATTCACCTGTCCGGAATCGTGTTCACCATCAAATGATGCATCGTGTACACGCTCTCACATTTATATTTATAACATTTTTCCCTATAAATATACTTAAAATTTTCTTTTTGCACATTAAATTCAACGAAATGACGCTTAAAAATTGAGAAAATAATTATCTCTATATTCATTTATTACTTCAGAATATGCGTTTGAAGAAGGGCCTGCTTTTGGGCTGTTGAGGGTAACCTACCCCCTTAAGTAAAACACTCTATATCGTGGGTATACTGGTAAAACACATTAAGAAAATGCCTGTTTGTACTTTATGCTGAAAGAACATATAAAAATAACCTCTTTATATACTGATAATACACGCTAAGTTTGTTCTAAGTGTTTATACTAAACTCAGTCATTTATTCTAAATCTATGCCACGTAAAATACTTACATTAAATTACAACATTAAAATTCAGTAATTTCTGAAAAACCATATGGATTTTTTTAACGCACTAATTATAAGTCAATATATAGACATATATCAGTATACCTTCGATACGGGTATTAACACATTGTTGCCCCAAGATTTCGATTTTTCCCAACGCCACGAAAAAGTTCGGCAAACCCACCACAAATTCAAGTGCATTAGCAAACCCCCACGCACATCTGGATCGCCATCATTCCTGCCCCCCCCCCCCCCCGTTGCCTTCGTAAATACCCCGAACACATTCCCTCCTGTGACCGACCGGTAATAACAGACTCTCGATCGCGGCGCGATCGATTCTTTGCCGGAAGCCGGATCGTACGGATCGGCCGGCGAACAGGAGTACGCGTACCAGTCCGGGTTAGCCGTCTCTTAAACAACCCCGTATTTTTTTTGCCGGATCGTTCGATTTAACTGGATGTCGTTACTACGCTCGGCATTGTTGTCCGCCGATTCGTTCATCGATTCCTTCCTTCCCTGCCCCGACCGTTGCCCCCCCCCCATCCCTACCCTCGCAACCCCCCGGTCCGCGCGCTCCTCTCCGTCTTTCATCGCTCTTCCTTCGTCGGTCTCCCGATCCAGCCGACGACGGTCCCCCGTCCTCGTCCAGCTTGGCCTGCCGATCCGATCCTCGATCCCCGATCCTATATTTATTGGATCGAGGAGACCAGAGCCGCCGCATTCCTCGCGCATGCGCCGCCCGTAATGAGCGGTCTCCAGTCCTGTCTGTCTTTCCATCCCGTCCATCCATGCGTCTGTCCAGCCGCGACCGGTCGTAGCCCCCCTCGCTCACCCTTTCACCCTACCACCTTCGCCTCCACCTCCACCTTCGCCCTCCTCCCCCCCCCCGCCCTCGTCATCCGGGGCCCACTCCCCGCCGCGCCGCGTCGGTCCCCGGCCAGGTCTCCGTCTCTTCTGGGCCCTCTTCTTCTGCTCCTGTGCCGTGGCTTCTGATCGCGTCCTCGCGCGGCTCCCCCGGCGATCGTAGCTTTGCTGAAAAGCGGCGATCGTTGGCCTTGCAGCGGCCGGGACGCGAGGGGATTTTGACGCGATGCTTGGATCACGCTTTTCGGGGAACACTGGCGGCGTCACGCGGCCGTAGTGATGTTTTGTCGACGGGGGGCAACTCGGGCTTGTGGGACTTTTAGTTCGGGGGATCGCGGAACACCGGTCGACAGACAATACATAGTGTGGGCAGGGAGGTGCAATGCATATTCGACTGTGAGAGGATTGATTTTGACCTTTCCGTCGGACAGATAGTTGATTTTGAGTAGGGTATATTTATCTGCTGTTAGATGCTGAATATTGGACAATTCAGGGCAGTTTCTATGTTCATTTGTAGTTTATCGCCTCATCAATAGATTTCAGTGAGGTAACGAAGGAACCCCCAAAACTAACATCGATTCGCCCCAGCACGCGGGACAGAACTGTTAAGGGTAGTTCCTGAATAATCTACTAGCTTCAAGAATTCTTTCAAATTTCGTTCGAAACTAATTTCAAATACAAGAAACCCTTGTGCAAAATTTAAAATCGATTTACCACATAGTTATCGAGAAATTGTTAATTAAAATTGATGCAGTTTGACACAGTGGCATATGGCAGGGTCCAAAAAAGAGGGTCATAGTTTCAGTTTTTCTTCTGGAACAGGAGAACTATATTCAAGAAGTGTACCAAAATTGGCACAAAAATACATCGAAACGTCACGAAATGAATTTATTAATTTCTGCAAAACTGGCCACATGATTTCTTCGCAAATGCCCATAAAAAATAGGTTTACGTGTAATTTCTTTAGAAACTACGTAAAGCTGTCAACGTGGCAACGTCGCACAATCGATATGTTTAGACATTTAAATAGCGAATGACGATTCAAATTCATACGAACATTTTTTCTGACATTTTGGTTATAAAAGACGCTCCGAATGAATGCGACGTTGTCAGATCTGCTGCTTCAATTCACTACGCTAACCAATTTAATATTCTATTTTCGCATTACAATTATTTATATTGACATTGAACTTTTTAAAATATATATACATGATGTTAAAAATTATTATTATTATTTCTATAGTATCATACTACTTTATATTTATCGTTTATTACCTAACTCTAATTTGACTAACATAGTTGGTTAGGAACTACCCTAAATGCTTGCACAGATTTGTCGATAGAATCACTTAAGGCGATCAAGAATCTAAGAATCGAAGGAAACGTATGAATTGCACGCGACAACCTAACCGTCCACGTACCGCGGAAAGCCGAAGTCATCGTAATTGAACGAATTCGTTCGGCGGTAACATTAATTAAAATCATTAGTCGATAAACCGATACAAGATAGGGTGAAAAAAAGAGCAGGGGCACGTTTTTTCATTCATTACCGATAATTTCCCCGAACAACGCCATTAGGGCCAGCAGAGAGGAGAGCGCGCTCGCGCGTTGGCAAGTTAAAGGATCGCGATGCACTTGAAAGATGGGGGACCCGGTTTAAAATTGTAGGGAGCAGGACGCGGCCGATGTATTCGCGATATAAACGCTGATCAATCAGCTCGGATCGAACATTTAATCGATAGTTCAATAATTATTAACCTGCCCCGAGCCGAGGCCTCCGTAGATTGCCCGTTTTACGAATTCCCCTCCTAATGCTTTTATTTCGCGACTTATAAATCACCTGTCCTCTAACGATCTCTTTGAAGGGAACAGCTCATTAACGACACGTATGAATTATTTCGACCTTTTAACAACGTCCCCCGCCGTCGTTTAACCCCCTCCTCGCAAATTACAAGCAATATAAGGAATTCCAATCTCATTGGGAAATAGTTTCGGAATTATTGAACGACGCTTATTCGCGCGATGTCGTCTATGGAAACGGAGGAATACGTTAAACCATTATCGCCAAAATTTTGCGTGTTAAAGTCTGTGTTCTTAGGAAATTAGTTTGTCAGTGAAACGGGGATAGTTTGATTGAAATATTCTGACACTTGTTAGGGCTCTTAGAAAAGAATACAGGGCGTTAGGTTGAGATGATTGAAGAAGTACTTTGACACATAGAAGAAAAGAAGCCGTTAATTATTCCGTTAATGCGTACGAATATTTGACGTACGAGACGACGTGTATTGAATCTCGAGATGCGGTCGAGGGCACCACGAATAAAGACATTAGCAAGGGATGATTTAATCCGATGCACGATCGGAGATGGCGATTTGCTTCAATGAGCGAATTGCAAAAAGGCGATACGGTGAATTACGAACAGCCGAATAAAATATGCACTGTTCTTTCCGCGATGGAATCTCGCGGGCCAGTCACACTGTACTCTTTGCACGAGATCCCACCAGCGTTTTATAAGCGAGCAAAAAGAACGGATGACGCGACAGGCGTATGGTGATTGTATCACGCGCCACTTATTAATTATCCGCGATAGCGTTGGGCCATTTGCAATTAGCTTGACGCGATCAGTTTTGGTTAATCACGCCGACCGGAGCCATTAATTACCTCCCATGCCTCCTTGAACGCTTTTGCAGTCGGCTTTCTTTAAACGCTACTCGAACCTCGAATTCGAACACTTCAAATTGCGTAAGTGGTTCTAGCTAAATGTTTACTTTTTCGTTCAAATACAAATTTTCAATGTTTATTCGATATAAATAGTTGCAGACAGGGGCGTCCGGAGACTTTTTTCCAGGGGGAAGGGCAACTTTGGGATGAAGGTAAAGAAAAATATACCCCTCTTGCTTTTTTAACCCATTTTATAGTGCCAATTCAATTAAAAATTGAAAACCAAAATGTAAAAATATTCCCTTTTTTAGCATAAACTTAATAAAGATCAGTTTTGAAAAAGAAGTGATTTTTTCTCAAAAGCCAGGGGGGGGGGCAACTGCCCCTTTTGCCCCCCAACCCCCCGCGGACGCCCATGGTTACAGATGTAAAGTAGTTTCTTGATACCTACATACACCTCAGTGCTCTTACAAACAGTAATATCAGTAAAGAACACAGTCAACTCCACTTACAATGCACCTGCATCTTACTAGTGCATCGGTGCATCCTTCAAAACAGAATTTAGAACTCGCTAGACAACGCAACATTTCCCTCCAATAATTGCCTCCACCCTCCCCGCGAAGAGCACCAAAATCATCCACAAAATCCAGCATACACCCCATAAATATAAAACATAAAGCCCTTTACGTCCCCCACCGTTGCTTTTACTCCCCGTCATTTCCAAGCGCCCAATCAAAGTGCGGACGACGCGATCGAATAATACCTGGCACCAGGCAACGTAATGGAAAGAGGCCGGTATCCAGCGGCGAATAGTCCGAGCGGAGGGAAAGTATTCCGCGGGAATGGCAAAAAAACCGGGCATCGACATGTCGATCGAAAGAAGTGTCGCTAATTTGATGTAGCCGGTGTATACGCGGGGATCGTATAGCGGAGTCGGTTCGATCGGGCCGCGAGTTGATTTATACCGGTGGGCAAGAACCTCGTGGCAAAGCTCGTTGCCTTGCTCGTTGCTCCAGCGACCGCGCTCGCTCTGTACTTCACTTTGAACAATGGAATTGCGTCGCGAACGTCAATCTCTCTGTATTATTCACCTCGCTCCCGTCCTCCTTTATATCCCTAGCCGCCCCCCCCCCCAACCACCCACCCACCCCTCACCGTTCCCCTCCGTGTTCGCCTCCGTTTTCTTGCTCCCTTTTTGCGCCACGCTGTCTCCCTCCCTCCGCCTTCGTTCTCTCCTCCCGCAAACGAGGAATAAATCGAAACTCCGGAGCGACCGTTTAAAACGGTGCTACCAGCAGCCTCCTTTCGTTCGACAGCTGACACCGCCTCTCTATGCGTTGCGCCTAAAGTATTGCGCGTGACGATCAGCCTAATTTCACGGGTATCAGTTCAAGGCTGGAGAAGGAATTCGTCGATCGACGCGTGATCGATGATATTTCACTGATCCTGATTGAAAGCTGCCTTTTTGTTTTCGTACGGCTCGATTGCGGGCCCGTGTGAATCGAACGGGATGAATCGAGAATTATCGGAGATGTGGGTACTTGAAGAACGCGGGTGGGAGATTTGTTTGATGAATTGCTTGGGGGGGGGGGGGGGGGGATGGTGGTGTTGCGAGATTGCGACTCGATAATTGGGAAGATACTTGTGGAATGTACTTTCTAATTTTATTTAAGATGTAATTTATGATTGGAGAGGAACTACAGCGATCAGTATTGAGTTCTATAGTTGTATCAATTTAGGAATCTATCATTTCTCGTAATGTTCAGTATGCTGGAGTTATCCGGGGATTTTATGTTTCTTATTCTACGACGGATTGTTACGTGATATCGTTTAAAGAAATAATTAAATATTAATAGCTTTGAGGGCGATTGCAAACGAAAAGGATAATTTTTCTAAGAAATAAGGTAATACGACTGTGTCAGTCTTCTCACCTGTCTGTCCAACAGAGAGCGTCATCTCGGTACCTGTAACAATCAGAGAAACTTGCATCAATTTTCTGTTTAAATTTTGTTCCCCTATCGTCGTGTAAAAATAATTGTTAATGGTAACCTAGTGTGCACTCGACACGAATAATTTTAAACCGTACTGTTCATACTTTCTTCCTGTATTTCACATTGTCAGCAGAGTTACCAGGTCTTCGTGCATAAGTAGCCAGTGTTAATTTGTTATAGCATATCATCTCGGCGATCTCCCTCTTACGGCGAACCCCAAGCCCAAAGGACGTATCGCAGCTTACAGGGAAAAGCTTTTATATGAAAGCCCAGCCGTGAATAAGATCGCCGTCGTAAATTGTGCGCGAGGCTAATCTCACGCTTGAACGCGGCCATAGACTTCAGGTTCGTTTGACTTCGTGCAAAACCCTTGGAACAGTCCTCCGTCGGGCGAATTTGCAACCTTTTCACTTGGCGAGTTCTTGCGTGGCCGCCGATTTAATCCTATGCACGATTGAGACCCCTTATTGGTAACAAAGAAGATGCTGATATGAAAAAGATCGATCGAGAGAAGCGAGGCAGAAGACGCCAAGAAGGAAAGGGAAAACTGGAAAAGGGCACAATTCTCCTTTTACCTAACATGATCAATGGGCTGAGTTACTTTTTGCTCAGAAACAGCTCTTGGGTACTTGGAGAGGTGTGTTCAACAATGATTGAAGACCAGTTAACTTATTTTGCCAATAATTCTGCACCAGTGTAATTATTAAACTCCACAGAGGCATTTTCAAATAGAGACACTATAATAAGAGTCTGGACACGAGAAGGCCACTTTTGATTGGTCCGCCATTTTGGTTCTATTCCCGCTGATTTTTAAATCTGTCAATTATACCAATCTTAATTGTAATACATTTTTAAAAAAATATATGTTTGAAAGTTAATAAAAAAAGTTTTTTGTCCTACTATTCTAATTGTTTGTAATATCTATTTATCTGAAAATGTGCATTTGGGTAGTAAAAAAATAATGTATATATACATATTCATAAACACTTTCATAACATAACCTTTTTTGGCCACTTTTGATTGGTCCGCCATTTTGGTTCTATTCCCGCTGATTTTTAAATCTGTCAATTATACCAATCTTAATTGTAATACATTTTTAAAAAAATATATGTTTGAAAGTTAATAAAAAAAGTTTTTTGTCCTACTATTCTAATCATTTGTACTATCTATTTATCTGAACATGTACATTTGGGTGAAGTAAGCAGAAGTAAAATACCGCCATAAACATAAGAGTTGTTAAGAGTGGTTAAGAGTAAAATGGTGTATGTCTCTTTCTCTCTCGTAGGATTTAGACCAAACATGGCGGACAGTGGCTCGTGTCCAGACTCTTATTATAGTGTCTCTATTTTCAAATGATGGGTCATGCCAGCTTCCCTAATTAACAGCGCTACATTCAGTGGTAACTTCCAATGAGGAAGATGACTGCAACTTTTTCCCACCCCCTGACGCCACTAGCACACGTGCCACTTGTCATCGGTGTGTTATAAAACATTAATATGTAACTACCAACTTCATACATTCCATAAATGAAAAATTCGCTCGCAAACCATTCACACATGCGCACTCATGGAAAACCGCAGTACACGCGCTAGTGGCGCCTTCTGCGTCGAGCTTTGCGTCATCTTCCCCATTGCAGTTATCCAATTCACCAACAACTTCAAACACTTTACCACACCCATATTCCCCACAACTTCACATACTTCACCTGCCACCTCCATACCCCCCTAACTCACCCACGATATCACACACTTCCACACCCCCTCGAAAGCCCCAGACACCCACCAAAAAGGGTAGTATCATCCTTCACCAAAAAATCTGCCAACCAAACCCTGAAAACCTTCCCGCTACCAAAAAAACCTCCTCAAGAGCACACCCACCCCCGACTGCAAAGTTCGAGCTGGAAAGACGTCGAACAAGAAAAAGGGCGGGGTGGGGGGTTGGACGGCGCCCAGGGAGGGAGTGAGAATGAGTGGTGTCGCGGATGAATCAGAAGGTGCAAAGAAAGTGGGGCCTGTCAGCGCGACATGATTTAAAGCCAAATATTACGACAGAAGGCGCATTTCTCGGCCGTCCCAGCCTGCTGAACCCCTCTGCCGCGTCGGCCAGTGGGGGAGTGGCGGCGACACAAGGGATGAGCCCGTAAGTCGTGCAGATATGTTGGCCACGGTTTATTACCGGGATGCCGGAATGGCCCAGCCTGGAGGAACATTGATTTAATGCGGGAGTAATTGGGCGACCGGACGTCTCTATGAGGCACGCCACCTTCCACCGCTAATGCGTTCCCCGCCCTTCTAACCTTTCGGTTAACCACCATGCAAGCGAGCCACCACACGGCTTCCTCCGCAGCCCCCGCGCTACGTGAGAAAGGCGAACGCTTTATTGCCGGTTTTATTGCTCGGCGAGTTTTAGCCGCAGTTCGGATCGGCTTATGGCGCTTATTAAACTTTGATGTCACCGAATCGCCCGCGCTACCCCATCGGTTGGCATGTCCGTGGCGTGCATGCTTAGCCGATACAAATTGCTGGAGACGAAAGAGGAAATTGACGGGAAGTTCTTCAAGGCGACTCGGTCAAAGGTGTTTGAGCCCGTGGGAGTTGGGATTTTAGTGCGGTTGGTGGTGGAAAGGGCTTTCGACTTTGAGATGCAAGGGTGTTTCCTGATGGAATTGGGATGTGTAGTTTGTGATGGAAGTAGCGTTTTGGGGGACTGATGGTTTTTGGTATAATTGTATTAATATCGATGACACGAGGAAGTCAGCGTGGGATACGGTAATTGGTAATTCTAACGAACTCTTCAGGGTTTCTACGTTATCGCACAGGTGTACAAAATTTTTCAATACTTGTTATTCATCCAAGATCCGTTAAGTGAGCAAACGGTATTATTTTCGAACGGAATTCACACTGATGATCCGCATCGCGTGCAGAAAATTGACGGTTACGCGTAGATTTGCGTGCGATATCGATGATGAAGTCTTCCAGCTACTCAAATTTTATTAGCCACGAACTCCGTAATCGCCGTGAAAGACATGCAAATGATTTCGCCCGAAATAGGCGGTTGTACCTTATTTTTCCACTCCGCGCAACATGAATTAACCACTTGGGGTAATGGCCGAAAATTACCAAGTATTTAGTCCTCCAAGGAATGCGAGGATCACGACAGATATAACTCATAGAACCCTTCCTGCGACGAGCAACATATCGAAACTATTTAAACTTTAAAATAAAACGAAAAATCGAAATTAACGGCGAAACTGGTCGGTCCGAAATCACCAAGAATCCATATTTCGCCAATTTTCCATGAACCCTCCCAAAGATCAACCCTACACAAAAGTAGAACTCGTCAACATTCACCACTTCATTTGAACTTTTCCACTAACATAAATTCCTCTCCTTAATTCAATTTCTCAACCCCATCTGAACTCCCACTTCCTCCGCCATCCCCAGAAGTAGTTAAACCGACGAGACCAAACCGAAACGCCCGGCGGAACCCGTTCGAAATTACCACTTCGGGGCAGAAGAAGAGGAGCATGATCCTCGCCACGTGTCGATAAGACGAAACGGATCGAAAGACGGGCCTCGTGGCGGGGGCGTACCGCAAACGTGCCCAGCGAGCAGTCATAATAGGTGGACGGGGGGGTTGGCCAGGTTTGCATCCACACATGGCGCGATCAGGCGTCGAGAGAGCGGTGTAAACTTTAACTTTTGGGACACGCCGGCTGCGCGGAATGTCTGTCCCGAGGACGGGCTGGCTTTCTGATCGGCGAGGCCAACGGAGGAGCGCTCGGCCCCGGGGGGTGAGGCCGCGGGGTTGTCGACGGTCTAAACGCAGGAACGGTAGTTTCGCCGAAACAGAACGCACGAACGAGGGGGAGAACGGATACGCGCGACGTAATAACTAAGCGACGTGTCGGCATAACAAGTGGCATTTTCGCTCGCGAACACAAAGCGCGAAAGGAAAGTGTCTACATGGGTGGAGCTCCAGCAGCCGTTTCTTTCGATTTCGCGCGGACCTTCGCGACTTAACGAGACGCGGGATGTGTTTCTAACGGGGTTCGATATTTTGGAGGTTCTTGCCTGTGGATAAATATTAACGTCCGAGGTCGCGGGTTTAGATGTTGAAGAAGAACTGAAGCTCGAACGGGCGGGAGAGGAAGCTCCCATCATTAACCCTTGGATGCAGGGATGGACATTGGATGCGGGGTCCATTTTGCTCGAGACAAGCTGTTAAGTTATGTTCCCACCTTGTTGTCACCTAAAATTGTCCTACTTTCAAGAAGTAATACTAATAACAAAGAGGACACATGTGGTCTGATATTTAAAATGGGTCCATTTGGATTCCTTATATTTGTATCTATCCACTACGCAGGTGTTAAAAAAACTCCATCATTCCTCGACAATCCCAGACCTCAATCCCAAAGAGTGACCCAAGAAATCGCCTCTTTTTGGTCCCACGATTTTGGAACTGAATTTTATGCGAAACGATGCCTTGTGATGGGACATTAATCACACGAAAATTTCAACTTGAGGTGACAATTATTTGAGTCCAGAAATCATGTTCCGAAATATCCTCGAAAAGTCGAAGAGTTATTCTGGAGGTTCCCGATTTTCGCGAGAGTCGAGAACACAGCGAGACACGGCACTATATAACTCTCCGGATAACCGACGCATACAAAAGGAATCACTCGAAAACTAATACACGAGGTGTATTCGATGATTGTTGTGCGAAAAGGATTTTGAAAATCTAAGTTCAAATTCGTTATTAACGGTCAGCAGTACTCACAATCACCAATTCAATATGGTGGGCGATATATTAAAAAAAGCATTCACTACACAGATATTTATATTTCTTGATACTGATGTTTTTTTGTGAATTTTGAAAATCTAAGTTCAAAACCGTTCTCAGCAGTCAGCAAAATCCCTGGAAATAATTGTTTAAATTATGGGACTGACATAAAAGTCCGTACATCGAAGTGTATGGGCTTCGTTAACGAATTTTCACTTCTTTGACCTCCCATATCTCAGAAACTAATTGTCACCTCAACTTAAAAATTTCGTGTGATTGATGTCTCACCATAAGCTATCGTTTGGCTTATGCCAATTTTATAATTCAGTTCCAAAATCGTGGGACCAAAAAGAGGCGAAAATGGCCTCATTTTTGGGTCACTCTTTCCTCCTCACCTTACCTCCACCTAAAGTCGAAACCATATATATTGGCCGGTGAATTTCGTGAGGGGTATTCTCCCACCATACAGTTTGCCTGCCTCGGTGCTCCTTTTCTCAATGTTTTCTGACTCGCTCTCGTTCCATCTCGCTCTCGCCTTCGCGGAACAAGAGTGAGCCAGAAGTGGTGGGGATAGTGCCAAGCTTCTGGCGTGTAGGCCAAACCGAGCTGTCAGCGTAGAAATACACAGATCAGAATAGGTGTGCGTTAGCTCCGAAAAAATTCAGGAGCTTTATTGGTCAGAACATTGAATCTTTCTCGATAGCTTCATCTCGTATTGGTCTACGCATAGCTTCGTAACGCACACAACTATTACGTTAAGAATAAATAACAGCCAAGCGGCAAGGTTCAGGCGGAGTCGAGCAGCGTTCCCGTTACCCCACCATACCCTTCGGGGGCCCAGCAACTCCAACTGACAAATCCACGATCGTCAGATGCTGGTGGCTGATTTCTCCTCGATCGCTGTTCACGAAAACGAATTCACCGGCCAATATATTTGGCTTCGACCTTAGTCTAAACACCTCTTTTCCTCTTCCCAATCCCTTCCCGATCCCACGCTCTCTTTAACCCAAGAATTTCCGATCAGCCCTCCCCCACCCTCGATAGGAACCTCCCGCGGTAAACGATCGCCAAAGTGTCCGCGGGTTCCTCGTTAGTTTTTCTCGCGGTCGCGCGCGATATCGTGGCAGCGTTAATTGTACGTCCGAAAGGTAACCTCCACCCCCCCCCCCCCCGCGTGCCCCTAAGAAATGCATTCCGGTTTCCGTTCGAAGAGATCGACGGCACCGGCCACTGTATGGTATTGGTGGTGTTTTTCTGGCCGAGAAGCTCGTGTCTCTTCCCCCGACATCCGCGCGAATGTAAGGTGCGCGCAGGGTGTGGTGTCCGAGAGCAGCGGCTGCCCCGCTCTGCCATGCCACCGGGCCCCCGTTCGGTATATGCGGCCCCAAGAATGCTCGCCGTGTTGGTTCGATTAATCAGTGGTTTTTCGTGGCCACCGTTGTGGGCCAATAGAGGCAGAAAAACTTAACGTATGTGATAATGCGCCAGCTATGCTCCCTCCGCCCGGGCCGGGAGCGCGCGCGGGGGCCCCCGGGGCCCTCTCCCCTTGGACCGTGGAACGTGGACCCGTGGATCGTGCCGAATATACCTACACCGAAACGGCCGCGGCCCGACAGCCGAGGATCACTGACCGACAGGATGCTGCTGCTGTCGTGCAAGGGACTCAAACTTTTTTCACGGCGACAGCCCCGAGGACACGTAACCAGAGGTCCGGCTCAAATATATCCGAACACGGGCCGCGATATTTCAGCTGTGATCTTTAACGAGCAAACCGCCCCGCGAGTCCGGCCTCGCCGGGACCTTTTGCTCGCGGCGGTTAGGAGTCGACGGTTATTTCCCGATCAGATAAATTCATATGGACTTGATGCTTCTTTTTTTGTTGGAAAAGTTATTTGGTCTTGGTCCTGTTTACTTTTATATTTTTCGTGGGTTTGAGATTATTCTTTGGCCTGGGGATGGGTTAATGGAGAAGTTTAGAGGGAGTCATAAATCTATTTTTAGTGTGTTTGGGTTATTTGTAACATGACTACTGTAAATGTTAGTAGAAATGGTTCTTCGTTGGAATTTAAAAATATCCAACGACGCAAAACTACCTTTTTCTCGTTTGGAGAAGACTACTAGGGTTTCGCAGCGCGATCACTTCGATACCAGACATCCATCAGAGATCAGTCACACGCGTTTACCGCGTGTCAACGTAACAATCAAATATAAAAAAGATTTCTCAGCGCTTAATCCAACCTGAGTAAAATCGAACAATTCCACGGCGAGTTTCCCCGCCGCGTACGCGTATTCGCCCCCTGTTTTTAGCGATATCGATGGGAAAAACCCTCGTCCGAGTGATTAGTCTTTTTACGTTCAAAGCTGGTTAAGATTACGCTTCGCTAGCCGCGGATAAAAAGAGCCCGGTCTCGCTCCAGCGTGATCGAGTTTCGATGGAAAGAAACGTTCGTCTGACACGCGTTATGACATTCCCCGATTTTTGCGAAACACGACCATCAAGTACGATCGAAATCGGCTCCGGCGGCAGAAAAATGAATGGGGACTGGAATCACTTGTCGAAAGGGAATAGCCACTTGCGCGCTCCGTTCGATAACGCGGCGCTTTCCCCTCTTATTGCGTCACGCGACACCTTCACGCTTTAATCGAACACGCCTTTTTACTTTCCACCGTTCCGGGTAAAATTATGTGTCTTTCTCGTCGCTCGTGACGCGCCGGCCTCGCAGTGGCACGGAGCCTCGAGAGATCGGACTTTTGTCGAGACAATTGAGCGCGATTAAGGGAACGGCAGCCAGCTTTGTTGTAGCAATTACTACGCTAATAGAGAGTTGCTAATATTGGATCGCCGACAACGTCGTCGTGGTCTGTCAGGTGTACTTCAGGATCAACGATATGCAGAGCCTGAATCAATTGATTTTGAAAATCGAGAGCTACGCGAGATGTTGCGATAGGGTAGAGTTGAGAACGATGGAATTTGGAGTGGGTGGGTTGAAACGGATCGGCGTCCAAAGGTCTTCGAATTAAAGCCGGGAATCCACTTGGAAACTAAGCTAAGCTAAGCTAAACTATACTATGCTATGCTATGTTTTAGCGTAGCTTTTGGTGGAAACGGTTCCATAAGAATGTATTGAAACTAATTTTTTTAAAACGTAGCATGGCATAGCATAGCATCGCATAGCATAGCTTAGCTTCTCGGTGGATTCCCGGCTTTACCCTCGCCTGATGGATACCGTATCTAAATGGACCCATTCTAAATATCAAACTATAGGGTAGACCGGGGGCGATAGTAACAGGAGGACGATTGTAACACGTTAAATATCTCGGAACATATGATAGATATTAACACAAATTTTGGATATATGATTAAGAATGACATTTGAAATACACACATCCATGTCTTAGCAGTATAGATACACAATAGACATGTATAGTGAAGAAAATAACTTTTCGATACTCTAAAGTAACTTTTTCTTACTGATTTAAAATTGTGATATAAATACTCCCTTTGCAAGTACGTGTTTTTCTTCTTTTTTTTTATTATTTAATCTGGCCATTTTTTAAGTAATACCGATCGTTAGTTATCACTTTTAAGTGTCTCGTTAAGCAAAATTTATAATTTAAGTTCAAAAGCCTGGCTGGGGTCAATTGTAACATCGGCAGTCGGGGTCGGTTGTACCGCGACAAAACCGAATAGTGACAAAGAAGATGAATAATATTGTCTTGCTTGCATGGAATAATATAGCACAGCACAAGCAAACAAATGAAAAATAGGTGCAATGTACTGAACGAAAGGATTGATCGCATGAAGAATGTACCAGCCAAAACGTTTTCTATTTCCGCCACAATTGCGATACCGCATGATTGGTTATAAATTTTACTTTTTCTCATTTACTATTATAATTAAAATTAATAAATATTTTAATTTTGTAAAGTTAAATTTGTGCTACTATCGACTCCATGCAGTGTTACAACCGACCCAGGGTCAGGGACGGTTGTAACACTTTGTCCGCTTCTCATTTTTTATTAATAACCTGGATATTACTTGACAAACAGCGAAGCTGTTGTGGCTCAATAAGTGTCAGATAAGTAAGTAACATTTTCGTATAAAAACTTTTGTTGTAACTTTAATAGTTTTTGCATAATCGTATTCCAAAGTCAAAGTGTTACTACCGCCCCCGGTCTACCCTATGTGTTATTTGTTATTACTTCTTGCAAAACATGAGGGTCTTAGTTACCTAGAGGTGTATCTATGTAAATAAAACTACGATGCAAAATGTGTCGAACGTGCGGTCAAACTGTCCGTCGTTCAAAAGTTAATAGATTCTGGAAGTTGGTGTAGCATTTCTACCTTCAGCGACATACAATTAGTGGCAAGTGCGAAGAACAGTATTAAATTGCCAACGAATCCAAAGTCACAGATGTGACTAATGAACCCCTTTTCTGGTACACTTCCCCAGCTCGTATAAAAGTACAACTACTTATTTCTAAGCTATTCCTTCACCTTCATCTCCACTACGAGAGACGTGCCATCCCTCTCGTCGCCCTCAGCCCGCAAATACCTGCACCGACCCCTTAACCCAGACTTATCCCCAGTGTAGCCCCCGGTTCACTGAAAAACGGGGCCAGTGCTGGCCGAGGCGATTAAGAACGGGCAGAAGCGGATCACGGGACGCGCAGCCGCGGCGAAAGAGACGCATAAATATCCCGTGGGGTGCCGGTGGGGCATGTGGGCATCGGGCGGGCAAGAAGAGGACACTGGGTACGGTGGCATCTCGTTCGGGAGCGGCGCGGAAAGATATCGCGAGGTGTCGCGGACTTGTAAATAAAAGCTGGATACTCGCGGGACGGCAAAAAGGCCGTTTGGAAAAACACGAGATTTCAATTAAAGAGACAAGCTTAGTAATGAGGCAGCGTGGATTTATTGGCTCGAAGGCCGTGGCGCCTAAACGTCTGCGTGTGCCAACACACCGCTCCCTTGGCTGCTCGCGGTCCGTCAGCAGCACGCGCGTGTTAATGTATGCGTGCGTGCACGTGCCCTCGGGCCATTCGGCCCTTGCCCCAGCCCTTTTACACCGGGGGCCCCCGATACCACGCCAACTGTTCACTCCACCGGGGCCCAGCCTGCCTACCGTGGGCCCGGGCTGACGCGTTACTCGACCTCCACCTCCTCCGCCCTTCACCCTTCCCACCGCCATATTCCCGTGGAGTTGCCTCATTTGCATCCGATCGAGATTCATTACCGTATTGCCCGGGTAATAGGACAGTCTGGTTTCACTCGACTTGGTCCTCTCGCAGGTTTCCTCGCCCCTTATCTATCCTGCCCCTCGATATTTCGAGGCTTAATGCGTCTCGTCCCGGTGAATCGGCTGCTCTCCCACGCGATCGGGAATGCTCGCGCGTGGATACTTGTCGGTAGTTACGATTTCGGCGTAATTTCGGAGACTGGGATAGGTGGTGGAGAAGGGGTGCATGTGGGTCTTGTTGGTAGTGGAAAATTGTGATTATTTGTGTAGTTGTACTGGAAATTGAGGACTGCTCGAAGGGTCTGGAAGGTACTGAAAGGGTAGGAATAATAGTTCTCAAGTATCGAAGGATCGGAACGGTTATAGTTTATAGTGCGTGAACAGTGGAAGATAGAATGTTGGAGTTGTAGGCTTGGGGACTGATTAGATGCTGGGATTTTGGAGTTATGGAGGACCCAAGTTTTATCAAGCTCGAGTTTTCAGAATTTTGCTGGCTTGGAATGCTAGATTCTTATAGCCCTGCAGTATTTATTAGTGAAGCAATATAGGAGAATTATTTGAAGAATTTTACTAAGAGTTGTAAGTTAAGCGAATGACCAAACTTCCATTACAGGGAATATGTAAATTATTTCTTAAATTTGGTTAATTCCGTCGCAATTAAAAGGATTCGTAGTAGAAGGAGCGCAAAGAATTTTGCATAATGTTAAGATCCAGCGAATCGAAAGGAGATCGTGCGAAGGAACATTTAAAAGCGATGAGATTGGAAGATGCAGTGTCCGAAATATCTTGTAACAGCGACAATCGATGCCGTTAACTTATCGGCGAGGACAGTGGCCGCAGCACTTTGCATAATTGCCGAAGCCTAATTAACTTCTTTCAACTCGAGGCGGAGCTCACTGCAGAGATAACATTATTTTCGCGGCAATAAATGACACCCGTGAGTGACCGTCTTGATAACAGTCTGCTTCCTTTTTATATCTCTATCTCTGAAAGGAATTCTCGCAGAGTTAATTAAGATCGACAATTTTTGCGCGAATTGCGGACCGTCCACGCCAATTTCATTCTTCGCTCGCTGCTTCTGCAAAATTGTTGCGTTGCAAGAATAAATGCACGCCAAATATAGATACCGTAGTATTTATTCGATAATTCAGGCAATAACTCGGACTGCAGCTACTTATCGTGACTTCTCAGAGAGGCTGCTCGTCGAGTTTTTACTTCCCATAATTCCACTGAAATTATACCTTCAGTTTAATATTCATATCTTATTATTATTTACGTATCGGACAAAATTTCTTTCGGAATTTACTTTCTGTATAAACTGGGGTTACGTTAAGTGCCGCCCTTATTCGTCTAAAGGAAACACTTTAGTTGATGAATATGTTTAACAAGCATACATAGTACAATATCATTATCTCAGAGTGTGGAATAAAACGATTTTACTATCACGCGGAGGATGGAAAGTCTGTTACATCCTGCTACAGGGCACCGAGGATATATCCTGTGAGTGATTTTCAATCAATGGCGCAACTACGTAAATTTAATACTATGAAATCTTTTATACGATATTCAATATTTTAAAAACTAATTACAGCCGATATACTTTATATGTTCGTTACTTTCCTGGCAATATCAAACGAGCTACTAGAACCTCAATTATTATTCATAGCTACTATTAAACACATCTCTCCAGCAAAGCCTGTAATCACGAGTTTATACTCGGCGCTTAACTAAAATTCAAAGGTGTATAAAATAACTTTCTACTTCGATATTGCAAATACTGCTACACCCTTCGATACTGTATCCCATTGTGCATCACATCCTCACTGACAGTGCTCCAAAAGACTATTCTCTATCGCCATTTACAACAACAACAATAACACCACGATCAATTATATTCACGCCTATAAAGAACACCTCCATAAACATCCTCATTCTACAAAACACATTTCCAACAAACTATCAAACTTTTATTACCCACCCTTAGACCCATAGTCTTCCTACATCTACTTCCTATCCCATGTCCCACGACGATCGCCAAAGAGAAAGAAGAAAAAGCAGAAGGCACTTCCCGATTACAAAAGCCTGGCGAACGCCACTGCGGGCGCGCCCGCGTCGCGGGCCGATCGGCAAGAAACCGCGGCGCATAATCGCGCGAATTATCCGTCGTCCTCGTCCGCGGACGGTTTATTCAGTCGCAGTCAAAGTAGGGCTGTTTCCATTTGAAGCGGCAGTTATTCGTTCACGGTGCATCGATTAACAAGCTTCTTATCTCGTTTAAGGATTTTTACGGCGAACGTTATAGCCCGGGCATCGGTGTCCACGGGTAAGAAAACACGGTCGGCACCGCGACTTAAAGACATGATCCACCGAGTAATCGTCCCTCTTCGAGGGCCGAGCGGCCACGATAAAAACGCCAACGATACGAATCGCGCGCGTACCCGAACACCGATCAGCCCCGGGCTACGAATCACCCGTGCCCCCCCCCCTCCCCTCCTCCGCCCCTCGCCGTTATATCATATAATTTTTATCGGATCTCGAGTACGATCTCGCGTACACCCGGGGAAATTATGCATAAGACTTATCATCATTTGCCTCGAAAGTTTATCGCGCTGGCCCGCACGGCCGACGCTTAGTGCCGCGTCAGTGGCCGGGCGTTCGACGAAATTGCTAATTCCTCGTCTTCGCCTATTACGCCTGGACGCGTTATAATAATGCCACCTCACTCGAGGAGAGTCCCTCCTGGTCATCCTCCCGTCCACGTTTCGCGGGGCTGGTGAAACGTCTTAACACTCTACCTGTCGCGTTATGTTTAACGCGAAGGTCTGGCGAGGTGCAGGCTGGAATGGAGGAATTGGATTGGGTGGTGTTTTGTGATAGACGGTTGAAGAATACAGGGACAAGTGGAATGGATGGTGTGCAAGCTAAAGTGGAATAGAGTCTCTTAGTGTTAACCTGGTAATGGGATCATTACTCGATCAAAAATGTCTACAGTTTACTATAAATTATATGTTCAATTAGTATTACAGGCGAATTAACTCATTGAGAATTAACTAACATTTGCACGGTAAATGCGACGTACAACTGGAGATATTAGGTATTCACTGCTTTTGTATGAGTGGGGCTCCGAAACTTTCGTGACGAACCGACTCATCTTATCACACACAGAGAAGTTTTTAACCCTTCGTTGACACTCTGGGTGTGAGCCACCCATAAGCCGATTTTGACGCTCTGTACCTTTTATATGCAAAATAAATACCTTTTTTCCAAAGCCAACTTACAAACTATTTTTTCTCTCAAAATATTATATCTGAGCAATAACACTGTAGATTTTTAGCTTCTAATATTTAAATTTGTAAAAGTTACAGTTTTTCGAAGGTTTTCTTCGTGTTTTCTCGACATACGGTAATCTAGATTTTTTGTACAAGAACTGTGATGAAATTTCAATCAAAAAAACTATTGGAATACATTCTACAGACCATGACATTGACCCATGATTTTTTTCATAATGATTGGATTCTTCAGATGCGAATGGCAGTCGTTCAAAAATTGTTCTGGGTGTGAGCTACCCAGGTGTGTTAAAGTTGATCGAAAAAAGAGGTGTGTCAACGAAGGGTTAAATGACGAGTTAACTCGTCTTCCTAGTAAAGTCCTTCCTTCGTAAGTTCCTCCTATCCTAACTCAAAAGGTAGGTACAAATATTTCAGAGAGGAAGCGTTTCCGGTTAATACCTATGATTCATTTTTGGTCCATAAGATTGGTCTCCTTGAAGACGCAGAAAGCATAGATGGGGGTCATTATTTAAGTCCGAACCCACTGCAAGTAATGCGGCGTGGAAATCGTTTTAACGCCTCACGAGGTGCGTACATCGTCGTTTGGTCGAACGATGCCGTCGAGTGTGAGCAAGCACATGTCCCCGTGTCGCGTGTTTGCAAAGGACCAGGGTGTTCTCGCGAAAGATATCAATGTAGCAGGCGTGGAGGTATGTCGTGATACTTTTCAGCCGCGTAATCCCCCGTTTCGGATGTTAAAGCGGTGTTCCC
The DNA here is from genome assembly GCA_029448645.1 of Andrena camellia. Lineage (NCBI taxonomy): Eukaryota > Metazoa > Arthropoda > Insecta > Hymenoptera > Andrenidae > Andrena > Andrena camellia. The sequence goes on along the minus strand of CM055676.1, from coordinate 45,721,814 downwards.
CGCGTGTGTTATTAGGGGCGATTATCATTGAGCCTGGTGGTGCGCGAACAGCCGCATTTCGGTATCGTTAGTCAGAATATACGAGGCCGCGCGGTTGTTATTAATAACTATTCGAGGACTACGCGTACCGGACGGTTTTCCACAATCTTGGTCGTAAAATTATGCTCTCTCGGAGGCGGAACGGTCCGTGGCCACGAAACGCCCGTCGAAACAACGTCGTTAGGGCGAACCCAAAGGCAGCTGGGCTTGTAAATTTCTCGGCTGCTTAGGAGGATGTCATCACCAAACTCTCGACGCTTTGTTAAAGAATTTTCGCGAATTTTCAACTGCTATATTTTTACGAACTAAGGTCATTGATCCTTTGGAAGATGAACATTCCACCCCTCCTATTTCCTACTAGAATCAGAGTTTTAAGAATTCCATCAGCCACCTTCAAAACCACCGCCACCCAAAAATTCAAGCCCCCCCCCCCCCCCCACTTTGCCGCAGAGCGGCGCGGCGTCCCCGCGGTAACGGGTCCTTCTTATTCCGCTCGAATCCCCGATTACGATAAAAACCGGCGCATTATTCCCCGATACGTCGCGCGCGCCTTGCAATTCAACAAATTTCCGAAAGCATTAAGGGACCCCCGCGGAACGAGGGGGGCGCGCAAAAACCGACGACAATTACACCGAGGCGAACGCATGTACGCGGCAAAGAACGCGGCAGCAGAAGGAAAGCCGCGGTTTTTCTCGGACACCCACCGTATTCGGCCGTGTGTTACGGCCGTGTAAGAAAGGCGAAACCGCGAGGTTCGCCTCCTACGAGAGAGCTGGAGACGTGGCCCCTTTGCCGCTGTACCCGGGGCACCTTCGACTGGACGTGCGCGGCTACCGAACGCGCGGTACCTTCGCGAAGCTACCGAACCGAACCGAACCGAATCGAATCGAACCGGTCAGCCCCGGCAGACCCAATGAATAATACAGGCGCAGCACAATTAGCTTTGCCCGTTTCCAATTTAATCGGCGAATTATCAACCCTTCAGGGAACGTGGACCTGTCCCCGCAAGAAAGGACACCCATTCGACGGGATTCACCACACCAGGCCGCCGCACCGCGCCACACCACGCAGCCGGAAGCCACGCGGCCCAGCAGGTAGCGAGACGCGCAAAGAACCACCGCGGACGCGTCATTGCGTTCTTGTTTTCTGTGCCCGGTGCCGTTCGTCAACCCGATTTCAATCGATAGGATAAATGAATTTTATTGAGGATATCGGGGGAGGGGGGGGGGGGAGAGAACATTTTGCGGTGGCCACTTGAAGGAAGACCGCGGCGAGGGGACTTGTGATGCCGATGGTGGCGGAGGACGTCCGAGGTGGATGGGATATTCATGACGACGGTGATGAACGACGATTTTCAGTTCTCTGGTGATACGTGGGACCGTTCGAGATGAGTGACTGCCCAGGCGGGTAGAGATTGGAAATGTGAGGTGGGCTCGAATAAAGTGGTTGTTGAGTGTGCAGGGTGATTCGAGGAACAGAGAGTGGGAATGAGAGAAGTGGAGGTAGGAATGATTGAGTGTGATAATTTGATTGCTGGAGTAAAAAGGAGCTGTGGTGAGATTAAACTGCGCGACTTGCTGAAGCTAGTATGTTGGAAGAAGGAACTGATGCTGAGGAATCGATGATAAATCGCAGTATTCAAGCTGAATCGTCTAGCTTGACTTATTCGAAGACTTTCAATCTATAAATTTCTTACCACTAAATTTTAATATCATTTGAAATCACTTTCGGTGTCTATATCGCGGCCAAATTACAAACTTCCACTAGGGAGGAATGATTTAAAGTTTAAGGTCAGGGAGAACCGAACGATGTTAACAAAAATGTAACGCATTCCCCATGGGAAATTAACATAGTCAAGAAGAGAGCGTCTGAAGAAAACCGCAGGCGGCCTCATCAGAAGTCAATGCGACCGTGAAGAAAATTTCGATGCAGTACCTTAATCTCCATAGCTGCACAAACGGTTCTTACGGTGCATGAACTCTCGCGGCGATTAGTATTCATTGGGCAAGATATTTACCATACTCCCGTCGTTAATCGACGTAAGTACAATAGCTATACTGATTACTTAATGGCTTCATACACACGGACACCACTGACCTACTCGTCGCAGTACCTGCCACGTTCAACGAGGCACGCGTGCTTTACTTTTCGACTCTAAAAATATCCAGTGCACTCCCAATACCCGCACCGAAGAACGTTGGTCTAAATAAGGAACTGCCATTTTTTAACAGAGAACTGCCAAGTGGATATGCTGTGAACCCTTGTTCAACTCGGTCACAGTCATCCTTCCAATTGGCGCTGCTTGTTTGAAATTGTTCGTGATTAAGTCGCGTTCACACCAAAACACTTGCGCGGTGTTCAAAACGTGCCTCGTACAAAAAAAAAAACGTAGCATAGAGAACTCCCTCGAAAAACTACTCCACTCTATTCTTGGATTATTCGCATTACAATCTATACTCTACATCTCGAAAAACAAACGCTCTTAGAAACATTCATACGAACACGTCAGTATTACGTAAATTCAGCATTTTTTGTTTCAATTTTATTTCGACACTGCACCGAGAAAAAGCTTCTTCCTTTGAATAAAAGTTTCACTTTCAATAAATAGCGTGAGCCACCGGTGGCCCACGTTCTTAAAAAAATTGCTGCCTAAATTCTCTGCACTCACAGTAGTCTTCTAAATTAAAAAAAAAAAGCTTCTACCAACGAGAAAGAACAGAAATTTCATCTCACGAATACTTGCACCTAGTTCCCGATTTTCCTGGGCCAGGATAGGTGATGAAAGGTGGCGGGCGAAACGTTAAACGCGTTCTTGGGACGGTTTAATCGGAAGTTCGGTTTAATCGAAGGTTCGTAGTCCGGCCGAAAGCCGCGTTTACACGGACGGGCACGTACGAACCACCACGACGTTAATCGCGACGGTATGTGGCGACGATGAACAGTGCCGCCCACATGGTCACTTGACCTCCCTACGCCCCCGTATCTCGCAGTTAACCTTATCAACTCGATTCAACTCGACCTAACCGGTGTCGGGCCGATGCGGCTCGAGAACGCGCCGCTTACCTACATTCACGTTTCTCTAGTTCACCGTAATATCTGCAGTCCGCACGGTTCGCGTGGCTCGCGGCCTGAATAAATATCGAACGCCTATCGATCGGATCTGGAACCGTGAACACTGCCTGGGATGCTCGAGTAAACGATCGGTAGAATGCTGTGAATTACTGTATTCGACGGTCGATCTCTATACTGAGTCGTCTGATCTATCGACGGTCAGCGTTCTCTTAAAATGACATAAACAAACATCTAACCATTGTACTACCCTCTTTGGTTAAAATGTCCTATCTAGCATTTTGAAACAACCGAGAAAACTGAAGTTATATAATTTACTTTGTACCGTCCTTATTTCCCTTCATTCAAATTAAAACATGCTGTCGTTATTTCGTAACAGCCTAATATAATTTTTTGTAATAATATAATTTGTGATAGGATATTTTAACCATTTGGGAAGAAGTTAGGTTAAATACATTAGACTGTTTATAAATCTTTACGAAGCACGCAGAAGTTTTCTAACTTTACTTAAAAGGTGAAAGACGTGTGGAACTTCATATATTTCAATATTTCTCAAAAAATGAAAAAATGCTAGATAGGACAGTTTAACTAAGGAGAGCAGTGTAGTCTATGTTATTCTAGTAATTTAAGAGAATCTTTTAGATGGATATCAATTCTTTTGGTTACGTTTTTTAATAAAGGAAGTTAGCGATATTGAAATATACTTAATATCTTTGTGAACAGAAAAGTAAAGTTACTATGTTTTTGTTATTTTTGATATTCAAAATTTATATAATTGAAGTTCATTTTTATATTATTCTAATTAGTCAATGGAAGTTATGGTAGCCTAAGGGTATTTCAAATTTAACCCTTAGTATCATAGTGTAACACCCGTGTTACACGAATTGAAAAAAATTATGCACGCCATTTGGGGTCTTCTTCATGAACTTTAAAGCGTTACTTTACTATTGCCATATGTAACAAGTGTCTTTAGGGCAGAAATACATCCGTAGAAATTCTACTGTGATACACTGTCTCGTATTATTGATTACAACTCTTAATTTCGCCAGGACCACTGAAAATACCATGTAAATGCTAATTTTTCTCTCAGTTATTTCGGATTTTCTTTGTGAATAAATTTGATGTCGAACATAATAATGTATGTAAGACTAGTGTAACATTCTGCAAAACCGAGTATTGACTTAACATTATAATACATAGGTATCTTTATGCATGATTTAACACTGGTGTTATATCCATATTTTTTCATTTATACAAAAAATTGTTACACTAGGAATTTTTTGCTTATTTTTACGACGAAATGTGGATAAAAATGGATCGGTAAGAATTTTTCTAGGTAAAATAAAAAAATCGTGATACTAAGGGTTAAATTGTATATCAGCGAAGAAATTCGCGCATTCCCCCCTCTCAACGCTCCACCAATGTAATTTTAGTGAAATATCGCGGCGACTCCTGCAGAGAGCTCGACGGATTTGTATATGCTCCGAGCAAGGTGAACGGGGGTCGATCGTCTCATTATTATCTCGTTTTGCGCGAGTAATTCATTTTTACGCGCGCCCAAGTTCCGTTCAGTGATTCACGAGCACCTCACGCTGCGCGCTCGAATATATTTGAATTCGGCAGTCCGTGCAACTCTTCGCATTACGCCGCCTCCAAGTCGGAGGAATAAAATATTCCACGTTCCTATTCCTTTCTTTTTCGAGCCCGCGGCTCTCCTATATTCGCACTTCTTATTATCTGCTCGAGTGTCATTAACGACTACGAAACTAATAGGGTGACTGTACCTAATATCGCCACCCCCTATACCTCGCAAAGTAAGCTCTAAAATTTATCGGTTATGCACTGAATTAGTACCTAACCATATGTAGGAAGACACACTGTAATTGCAGCGTCATGTGATCAACAATTACAAAAAGGGAAGGATTTTAGAGATCCTAATAGTGTAAAAATGTATTGGACTGCCACAATTTTACATCACATTCGGAGAAGGTAAGTCTAATAGTTCCGCGAATGCCAGAATATCTACTAGAAATGCCTAATTAATGATGTACTTAAGAAATGAAATCGATTCAAATATTTTTCGTGATGAAAATAGCGTTTTTTTTTTTAGCAGTATGCGTGTTGTGTTCTCAATACAGCCTACCGGAGAACAATGGTTTCGATGTAATGTTTGTTACAGGTGAGGTCACGAAATGTGCGGAGCAACCGAAATAAACTTTATTTGTCCAATATGTACATCGGAACGTAAAAAATAAAATATTTTAAAAATCTAAATTTTTATATTTCTATATTATTCTAATAAAAATAAAATCAAAGATGAATAAAAAAAACATTTATAGAGCAAGAAATAATAAAAGCACATGTGAAAATGACTTTAAAAACTCATATATACATAAATTAATCAAAATTTCTTGAGTAGGCGATATTAGGTACATTTTTTTTAGGACTCGATTTTTGCATGTCTTACGTTTTTTAAGTCCTAATTAAAAATTTGTAGGTTTCAACGATTCTAACTTATGCTACATGAAAGATGAATAATTTCTCTTTACTTTGTAACGAACTGCACGCAAAAATATCAATTAGTATTCAATTGACAGCGATTTAACTTTTGCCTGGCGATATTAGGTACAGTCACCCTATCTCTCGAATCATAACATTCCTTATAGGTTAGAAACCGTCGCGCGATCCACAGTGTACCTAATCATACACCAGCTCGTAAGTGTTGTTACCAATTTGTCTTAATCAAGTGATCACGATCAATTATCCATTGATCAGCCGTGTTTATCTAAATTATTCATCTTGATTACGTTATTACGGAATGACTCGTATTACTGTCTCCCGCGATCGCGTCAGTCGGGATTCCTAACCTTTATGAATATTATCACTCGCAGCGATCGGTCGGTAATTACCGGCGCAGCGAACGAAACGAGCGTGGTGAAAAGGAGTAAGGAAAGTCTCGCTGCTTCTCGGTTGACACAAGACACAAGTCTGACTAATAATACCGGATAATGAATGCAATGTGAGATTCGTGTCTCCTGTCACGCTGGATACGCGTACACCTCAATATGCCTGGCAAAAGGAGCAACTTTAATCTTACCAGAAAATTGAATCCTGTGTTGCTCGGTTGACGCCAATTAGTCACTCGTTCCCTTGTATCCAGATCTGATGGGGAGCAACCACTTCGGACGCGGAATAAAGAAACACTGATGCTTAATGAAGGAAGGGCACGCACTGTAGAAAAATTCGCGAGGTGGTTAATAACCAACCGCGCTGTTCGGCGACTAGGTTAGTACTGAACCCAAATGCGCGCGTTACCGGAAGTCAAATTGCTGTTTAATTGGGCATACTTGAGTATACCTTTTTTACCATGAGCTTTATGATCAAAAGAACGACCAGTTCTCGAGCGAGTGTACATAAAGTTTCTGTTAATATCGCACGAACTGCTGAAAGTGTATGAAGTAAAAATAAACCTGAACGTTAGGTTAACAATCTAACCTAAACATCCGGTTAAGTTTGAAAATTACACTTCGGCGCGGAGCGCTCGCGCCGTCTCTCGGATTTTTTTTTCAATATTGGGAGTATACGGGCGGCAACTGTTTAAGATTCAAACGTGAAATATGCGTTTTGTGATTTTTTGTTTAACGGGTTGTACGTGGTTACGGGTATAAAATAATGGTCGTAATAATAGAAGCTGGATTTCAAGCAGTTAATACCAGTGTATTTCGACAAAAAAGTTTGTCAAAAGGCCTAAAATTGTTGCAAAGTTTTCATGTAAGTGAAGTTCGAGAGGAAATCGATGAAAATAAGAGTCATCCCATAATTGGTCATGTTTTAAGAGAAACACCCGGGGTGATTAGTACAAAGGAGTTTGTCCTTTAACTAATTTCAAATATTTAAAACTTCCGCTAATTTCACCCTCATTCCTTTCCCTGCTATATTCAACCATGTCATACATTCGATTCCTCATCCCACTTTTCAAAAAAGTGACCGCGAGGCGGCGCCCTCCGCGGTACTTACCTAGCTCATGGAACCTTTCTGTGCCGGGAGATTCGTTTTGAAATCGAAGCGAAGATAAATCGCGAAGAAAATTGAATGCACGAAATAAAATAAACCTGTATAAAAATAATTAACTACAAAGCTCCCATCCTTCAAATTCCACCCTAATTCCAAAACACTCGCAAAGAAGCTCCACCTAAAGCGCGCCGATTTCCCGAAAATCAGAAGCAAAGGCTGCGGAAGCATTTACATTCGACAAGCCCGAAGGAACGGAATCGGCAAAGAAGCGAGGGTGTTGATCTCGGCGGCTGATCGGAAGAAGGGCCAGGGCAGAGCTTCGAGGGCACCGAGGGGGCGTGTGTATCAATCTAATAGTAATGAGCAGTGATGCCGGGCGGAAGGACTTTGAAATATACATTATGCGGAGATTATGTTTATGCATGCGGGGAAAAGGCGGCGAGAGCATTTTTCTTTTGATATGCCTTTCGCGCCTCCCGCGAGGAGAGGGCGCCTCTCCTGCGCCGCGGGATCAGATTTGAATAAAAGTATCCGTCGAGTCACTCTGTCCAGGGGGAGGGGGGAGGGGGCGGAGGGGGCAGCAATTCGCCCAGCTGCTTTTTACAACTGCGGTGCTCTCATTAAATATGTATAGATTCGCGCCCCGAGCATGTTCCCCCAATTCCGTTGCCGCTCTCTCATGCCTCGTCGATAATAGAACCGCGCGAACGATTACGAAAAACATATGTTTTAAAGATTGCACGCCGCGGGACAAATATATCGCGCCTCCTATCGTTTTTTTTTTTTTCTTCGTGATTCGCGCGATCCTGCGCGCACGAGGCGCGGTAAATCACCGATAAAGAAAAATGTGGGGGGGTTGGGGGAGTCATTTTTTATTTTACCCCATTCGTACGGATGCTCGAGCGTCTTACTTTACCTTTTTACCTATTTCAAGTCGGTTAAAGATTCTTTAAAAGGTGTTCGCGGAGTAGGCGCACGATGTCGATGCTTATTAGAGGAGACTGTACCATATGATCCGATTTCTGAAGGTACGGCCGACATTTTCAAGTCGATTAACTTGGGCTCACTACCGTCAGTCAATCATTAGGTAATGAGGCCGCGGCTCGGTCGCCAGTGGACGTCGATTGTCCGTTTAAACGTATCGGGCCTCGCATAGAATAGTCGGGCGATCTTATCGCCACGGGTTTCATGTAATGCTAATGGGCGCGCGGCACAGCCTAATATGTACTTAAACGTAAAGGTTAATATGATAGCGAGCAAACGCGCGGACGTTAAGGAGCGAGGCAAGGCGCACGGGACAAATTATGAAGGGAAGCTACTCGGGGAAACGAGATCTCGTTTGCTGGCTGAAGGCAACCGCTCGAAATGCATCGCGCAACAAATTGAGATTCCTCGGTTTTTTGCCAAGATACCGATCCTCTTATATGTACCTACGTACGCTGGCTCAGGAAGCTAGGCATTGCCTTTTGTTACGATCACCGTTGCACCTAAGATCCTGCGCGTCCTTTAACATTTACAATCCCGAGTAATTTGAGAGATGATAGTTAGAGATAATGGTTTCTTTAAGGGGTTAGTGGACTATTACAGCTTCAAAAAATGGATTTTTTTACTGATTTTGAAAGTCTTATCCCTTATGCACATTTTCAATAAAATTTCATGAAGAAATTCAAATAATTGTCGAAGTTATAGCAGCGAACGTAATTGAGTGCGCCGTAGAGTAACGGCCTCGCAGAGCGGTATTGGCATAGGGGACTTAACTTTGAAGCCGGTTTTCTCGAAACACCATTTTCAGAAACGGTGTACATCATAACTCTTGAACCAATGAATATTTTCCCTTAAAATTTTAACTGGAGCTGTAGAATTCCATTCTCTGTTGTGTGGAAATTCCGCATCAACATTGGACGTTTGTAAAACATTTTATAACTGATTAAAGACGATTTTTCCCGTAAAAATGTGGGAAACAAATTGATTCGTGTGTAACTTCCACAATGTTTGTTCAAATTCATCGGCAAGTTTCCACAGTGTAGATATTTGCGTATAGAATAATCACCTCAAAGCATTTTGCTTTCAGATGATTGGTTCACCTGAATCGATGTACACCACCTGCAGCGGCGCGCCGTACCGGACTACCTTCAACGATTAATAACTTCGACAATTGTATACATTCCGACGTTTTTTTTTGCTGTAAATACTCGCAAACGTGCCCACAATAGATTGTCAAAAGCACGACTATAACGATTGTTTGGTATCAACGTAATTTAACGTCAAAGGAACTACGATTTTACGTATTCAATAGTCCACTACCCCCTTAAGGAGGAGTCGTCTACTTCCACCTTGAACAAATAGCAGATCTCCCGTACCTTCGCTCAAAATTCTACATCCCCCGGGCGCAGAATCTAAAGTCCTAGATTTAACAGTCCGAACGCCTTCGATTCTTTATTAAGACGCAATAAGTCGGCGGCGGTTTCATTTCTTCGAGGAACAAATGGCCCGCAAGTTATCACCCCGAGGAGCGCGCGACCCTTCCATTTAAAAAATGTAAATTTGTTAATGCAAGTAGTGGGGGCGTGAAAATTTGCTGGGCCCTTCCCTCCACCCTGCGCCCCCGTCGCCCGGCTCGCAGGCACCCTATTACCTGAGACTATTATCCAATACAAAAAATCAAATAAAGTATGCTAAGTTACGCTTCGAAGACTTTAGGGAGTCCGAACTGTCGAGGGGTTGTAGAAACATTTTTTTCTACTCTCTCTCTCTCTATCTCTCTTTCTCCCTGGTCCCCCTCAGCGGCGGGGCGCGCTGGCAACACCCACTCGCACACTTTCCTCCGCTGCTTCCTATTAACTTTCAACAGGGTGTAAGAATTAGACGAGTCTTAAAGCCTCTCCAACGCGATTTATAAGGTCGACGAACGCGAAATTGCCCCGGCGAAATCTGACAAAATTTTGCCCCGTGCAGGCGCCGCTGGGAGGCGAGACTTGCGAGCCTCCACGATGACGAGATAATTGTCCAGTGAAATTTCTCGTTTTTCTCTTGCGCTGAAAGAGCCGTGATGAAATTGGACGAAAGGCTGTGGAAATTAGTTTCGGTTTAGAGACAGTACCTACAGTGTTGCTAGTCCTTTTACGTCTCCTTCTAAAGCCGGATCTTGGAAGAGGTGGACAGATGCGAATGAATGTTGTTACTATTAAGCCTTTGCCAGCGCAGGCAGTTGAATGTTTAACACACTCGTGCACAGTGATGCTCGGAGCCATTCTCACGTCACGTAAATGGATATAACTTTCTAGTAACAACCAGCTACGCGCTTCGATATTGGCGTACGATTTTCTATCGACTGTTGCATAAGATGTAATAAGGTTGACGTAATGGGACCGAGAAAAAGGTATCGGGCCGAGCAGCTAAGAAGCACAACGCGAAAGTTTGACAAAAACTCACATTTCACGCTTCGATAACTTCCATTGCTCATAGTTGGAACGTATCAGTCGATGTCATTTTATGGAGAAAAAACGGATCTGCACTTGGCTAGTGTTCGCGTAAATACTGGCTCGACATGTGCCTTGGAAAATTAAATCCTGGGAAGTACCTAAATATCTAATAAACATCGGAGGCAATTCATGGATAACGTACAACTCAAAAAATTGATACTTAAATGTGGCGATTCAAAAATCAGGATTTAAAATTTCAATCTAAAACTACATCAAGAAAACACTCCGCTACAAGCACACTAAATAAATCGAGTGTCACACCGTCTTCGTTAAAAAATATCGAAAGTTTTGTAACACCGAGGATTAATCGGCTTAGAATTGCTCTAACAATACAGATAAATTGTAGCTTTATTTCGTCGTTAAAATACACCCCGTCCCGAATAGACGATGCACAGTCACGCGCGTACTGCTTCCCATCGTACATCGACAAATATGGCACTTTGTTCCTGAAAGTTAGCGGCTGGAACGTTTGCGAAACACGCACGGGTAGCTGCATTCCCGTACCGGACCTTGACTTCGCCGCTATAGTTGTCGATTTATGAGAAATATCGGGTACGGGCAATGATTGCCACTCAAGACCAGCGGAATTTCTCGAGAATTTAGTGGCCATTAAAAAAAGTCTATTCAGTTACATGTCTGCTTTCTTGCGCGCGTTACGTATAACCAGCCGTGGAATACCGGTAGCCTCGCGCTGAGACCAAGACTGAAGTTAATCCAGTTTCTCGAGACCTTTGACAAGGATTTCAGGGATGCAGGCCTCGCTTGAATCGAGCACAGTTTCATTTATTTAACGCCGGAGAAATGTGCGATCGGTTCTGCGATGAACACTGCGATCTACTTGGATGATCCTGAAAGTTGCAGTGGAGGGGAAGGTCACACTGACCGAGCACTGTGTATCGCAGTGTCTAATTCAATCTGAAGACAGTAGTTGGGTTCGTTAGTGTAGTCTTACGGTACGCAGATTGCTTCTACAGTCTTACTACGTACAGGGTGTCCCATAGAATTGTGGGAGGAATTAACCCTTCGTTGACACACCTCTTTTTTTCGATCAACTTTAACACGCCTGGGTGGCTCACACCCAGAACAATTTTTGAACGACTGCCATTCTCATCTGAAGAATCCAATCGTTATGAAAAAAATCATGGGTCAATTTCGTGGTCTGTAGAATGTATTCCAATAGTTTTTTGATTGAAATTTCATCACAGTTCTTGTAAAAAAAATTTAGATTACCATATGTCCAGAAACACGAAGAAAATCTTCAAAAAACTGTAACTTTTACAAATTTAAATATTAGAAGCTAAAAATCTACAGAGTTATTGCTCAGATATAATATTTTGAGAGAAAAAATAGTTTGTAAGTTGGCTTTGGAAAAATGGTATTTATTTTGCATATAAAAGGTACAGTGTGTCAAAATCAGCTTATGGGTGGCTCACACCCAGGTCAACGAAGGGTTAAAGTGACTTGTATAAATATTTGTTTTATCTGGCTTTGTTTCTAAATGACAGAGGTTGTTGTGTTTCAACAATTCCCGTTAGAAGCTAAGGTAGCGTGGCAGATCCCCCGACTAAAAACTAATAAGTAACTACTGACTGATTGGGCTTGTATCGCAGACTTGAGCATTTTCTTCGAGGACAGACTTCTTTGAGGATGCTGCGCTAATTGCTGCGGAACGGTAATAGAGAATCTATTTGATGGATCTAACGAGTTACATAGGGGAGAGCTGCCAATATCGTACCGGTCACCTAAATCGTACCTCGTCAATTTCTCAGTAATTAATGAATGTAAACGACATCTGATATTAAAAATATCAAGTAAATGCGAAATAAGAAATAGAAACAAAACCTTTTGAGCTTACACTCTATTTTGTGCGTGCTATAAACATTTAAAAAAATCAGGTATGATCGATGTAACTTTTTACCAGTTTATTTTAGCTGATAATAATCAGACAATGCAATTTTGTCCTGTATTTTTGTATTTTTCTAAAAGTGGGTTTAATGTAGAATATTTTACATTCATTTTAAGTACATATTACATTCATTATAAAGTTTAAATTGATATTTATAAATAAATTGATCATGTTTCCTAAATCGTACCACTACAATCGTACCAGTAGGATTTGACAACTCGTATGTTATATAGGTTATGTACATATATCATATACATAGGTTATTGCGGCCTGTGTGTAATCCATATACAATATGTATATATAACTATATAATAATCATGACTTTATGTTGAATATTTTCTTCTGTATTTGTTATTGATACTATTTTTAGTGGAGGTACGATTTTGGAAACCGAGGGGTACGATTTAGGAGACCGGTTGCCTAAATCGTACCTTTTACAGTATGTGACGAAAAGATTAATAACAAATTAATTTGTTCCGAACAAAAGGTTAAGCATGTAATAGTAGGTGCCTAAAAGATCAAGCTACAATATCCAATAGTCATTTGCGTTCAAATTAGTACCAAATATGAAATATAACGTAAAATGTCTTAAGTGGTACGATATAGGCAACCCTCCCCTACGTCTCTCCAGTTTGTGGATGTGACCTACGGGATACTGTTTTGAAGCGAGCGAATCGTAGTGGCCAGACAAATGTGTGTTGGTAATTTATGAAGTCGACGGTCTTTCCCTTGATTCTGAACATGCTTAAGCCTCGATAAATGATCTCGTTAGTAAATTACTCATCGAGAATGAGGCACGAGGACTTGGTATGAAATGTTTGAAGAAAATTAATATAAATGAACAAAGGATTCTTTTCTTAAAATTCGTGGGAAGGTAGGAGGTTTATCAAGTAAAATTATTGTAGAGTTTTTGCAACGTGTAGAAGAGGACTATTCACTTAGAACTGATAGTCAAGTGAAGAGAATAATAAATTTTATGAAAACAAGAAATACTCTTTTTTGGAAACGTGCATATAGTTTTAATGTTATGATATTTATGTGTTTATAACAAACAGTGGGATGTGTTCTTTAGTGATTTATGTTCCTTAATGGCCCGGACAAGTTGTTGATTACTTACGTCTCATGTTCAAGGCAAGTACGACTTGTGTGATAATCCTGGCGATATTTTTTTAAGATATAGTGACGTATATTTAAATGAGAAGCTCCTATTTAAAATCAGAATTGGGTAAAAATGTGAAATAATTGTAATTTAAATGTCTAAGGGTGTAACTAGCGATTACAATTTAGTGATTAATAATATTACGCGAGACCATTCTCGAAGCTGTTAATACGGAATTTTTCATCGGGATTCCTAAAACACCTGTCTGAACGGTGAACTCTAAACCGCGCACGGCCTTGATAATCAAGGGCGCAACGAAATAAAACGTATCAAAGTAGCGTGCAAGGCGTAGAGCTCCCTTTTTCTCAATGGGCGTTTTTCAAACTAATTAAAGCGGATATTAAATCACTTCTGCGGCACACACCCTCCGGTTTCACTGACGTACGACCCATTAATTAACGTTTCCGATGCTGCAGAATATTACTTCGCCTCCGTTACCGCGGGAAAGATCCTCGAGATATTTCTCTGATTGGATACTGGCTACGAAAATCGAGAAAACGCTGTTATGAAAGTTCGTTGCGTGCTTAGGAACTTTTAGCGTCATTTGAAACATCAAAACTTCTTGATTTGTGTCTGCTTAACCCTCTAACGCCCAGACCCTTGAATCGTTATTTTTCAAAATTGTGAGACTGATACATATGTTGTATCTTGGTATTTTTAAATGAAAAATAGCAATTTTTTAATTTTTATTTTTTATTATAATCCACAATAATTTTTTAAGAGAATGTTTGATTTTCTGAACTGAGAACATTGAAATCTATTTTACCATCAGGAAAACTACGGATGGTTGCTAACAAAAGTTACATATAATCAGGCGATAGAATTTTACGCACTCTTAAAATGAGTGTTGCACCGGTGCAACTCTGGGAGTTAGAGGGTTAACAGCCTTCAGAACCACTAAGAACATTCCGAACAACCCAATACTCTTCACAATCCCATGGAAATTCATTTTCGACAGATAATCAGCAGATGATCTACAATAATACAAGCAGAAACCGACTCCCAGAATAGTCCATTATAAAGCACATCACCTAAGTACCTTTACCTCAATGTTAAATATAAATCCTATATCATATTAGATATAGAAAATAAAATTCCAAAAATTAAACCAAATAAATATATCTTTAAAATTGAAATTTTATCAAAATTAGTTAATATAAAAAAATATTTATCATAAATTAACAATATAAATAAAGTTCCTAAAAAAATTGCTACAAATATTAAAATTATTATTCTTAACCTAATTAATTTACTTTCCTTTAAAATGGAATAATCTATAAAATTATAACAACCAAGAAATAATCAAATAATTACTCGAACAGAATATCTAACAGTAAAAATAATATATAAAATAGAATATTAATATTAAAATTAAATTCCCATCGGACGAGCGTTTCTCAAAATTCTGAACTCCAGAATTTAGAAACTTGTGTGCCCTACCAAATTTCGCAACCCTCGTCCAGATCTGCCGCAGTACAATCACCAATAATCCCGAAGAAGTTAACACGTGCCACCGAACACGAGCATCGCAATCGGTTGAGACACCTCCAAAGTACACCACCGTTCGTCCTCGCGGTGTCCAAGGGCTGAGGACCGGGAGGGAGGGGTTGGTTTTTCAAAGGGGGGGGGGGGGGCGAAATTCGGGAAAGAGGAAGGCGAGAGTAGAGTGGGCAGAGTTCCGACAAAGGACGTGGATCCTTTGGGAGCGGCTCTGGCACGAGTGGGTCAGTGACGTCGGGCACGGGACAGCGTGCATATATCGAGGGGGTCGGTCGAATGACGTTCGCTCGGGGGCCAGCCTGGGCGAGCGTGCAGGCGAGTCGGTGGAAGCGGGCGGGCGAGAGACGCGCGCGGCAGGGCCGCGGGCGAGTTGTATAATATGAACGCGGCGGGGCCGCGGCGGTGCAGTTTCGGCAGGCTATAATCAATTCTGATTGCAGTCCGGCATCGCAGCGCGATCCACCGGCCGATAGCTGAGAAAAAAGTTCGCGCTTCCAACTACCGGGCTGCACGGGTACCCATGAAGGGAACACTGTGCGCGGGGGACGAGGGGAGGGGGATGGGGTAAGGGCGAAGGGCTCGAGCAGGAGAGAAGAGAGAGTCCGTGGTGCTGAGCCAGAGCGAGAGAGAGAGAGAGAGGGGGGGGGGCGATGGGGGAGAATAGAGTAAAGAAAAAGGGTGGAGAAGCTGAGAGAAGGCGGAGGATGGAGGCTAGTGTAAAGTGTAAAGGGAGTATGTTGGAAGGTAGAGCTGGTGTATGGAAAGTGGAGGAAGTATAAGTGAAGTGAGGATGGTGATGAGGGGGAGGAAGGTTTGAGGAGCTGAGGTTGAGAATGTAAAGTGTAAGGGAGAAATGGGAATAATTACACCAGCTGAAGGGACGAAGGGGTAGAAGCAGAGCTGCGGCACTCGATTTACGAATGGAGTTGCACCTGCAGTCTATCAGAAGCAGCTACACGTTCCCTTGCCCTAATAATCCACTGATTCCAATAACAGCAGACGCAGCAATCATTTCATGCGAGACCGTCCGGGGCTGGTTCATTCATCGCCCGATGGGAGCATGTACCAGGGGAGTGATGCCTCGGATAAGAAACGGGGACAACCGTAACAAATAATACCAACAGAGAAGAAAAGCTATCGCTAGCTTACATGCCCGCGGACACAAGGACACCGTTCGCTCCCCGTAACCGGAAATCGCTAAGGTGGCTCGCGAACGTGGACGTAACGAGGCAAAAAGCCAGCCAATAAAATCCATTAACCATCAACCATCCCCCCCTCCCCCCCGTGCGCTCGTCAAGCACTAACAACTCCACCGATGAATCCGAGTAACCCAGCCGCGTCCCCGGGAAAGCCAAGTCTCCTCCAGAAACGCGGCAAGGAACCGATTGAAAATCGTCGACGGACGAGAGCTCCGCGCAGAAAATGCGCTCGAGAGGGAAAATGAATTGGCGCGGGGTCGCCCCCCCACCACCTATCGCTCGTCCGCGGGGCACCAAGAGCTGTCCTACACCGTCCGAACCGCGTGTACGTCGGGGTATAGAAGAAGAGGAGGGAGCACGCAGGGGGTGGAGAGAAAGGGAGAGAGGTTGGGGCGGCATGCGGCCGAGAAAAACGCAACCGAGTTATTTTATTTATCGGTTGGTCAGCAGCCAGCCTGGCTACGCCTGGCAAGAGAGCCTCGCGACTATCTCTCGGCCTCGTCTCGCGGCGGAGGGAAAGAGAGGAGAGGAGAGGTAGGCCCAGGCCAGACAAGACCCGAGGAGGACTCCGGGTTCTTCGGTTCTCCGGCCGTCGAATGGTTCGGGGAACGGCGGAAGAATGCATCCATCGGTTGCATCGGTGCAACAGCAACAACGGGCGAGCAGCGCGTTTCTTACGGGGGCCCGTTTTTTCCTGGGCCCCTCCGCCCCTCTCCCCGCCCCCCCTCCTCGCCGTCGCCGCTTCCCCCCGCGGAGGCTTTTGTCCTTTTCTCTTTCTATCGTCGGTCGCGCGAGCGTCCGGCCCCATTAGCAGTTGGACGAGCCATCATTCAATAACGCTCCTCAATGCCTGTGCGACCGTGTCCTCTTCTGCGTCCGTGTGCACTGTGCGACGCGTGTCGTCGTGCCGCTGACAATCGTGCACCAGCTTCAAACTGGCGGGCTCGCGAGATCGAATTCGGCCCCCGCCCTCGATCCAGCGATATCGGTGCATTGACTCGATGCGTCAGGGACGAGAGGTTCACTGACAGGAAGATCGCGAGGCGCTCTACGCGAATTTTCAAGCTTTTAGGCTTAAAGATTTCAGGCGCGGAGGCGTTATGGGAAACGTTCACTGAAATCTTGGAAGATTTAGTATTTCACGATATGATAGTGGAATGACTGTGTTGGAGGTTGACTGAGGGAACTGGGAAAAGATTGTGTTGAAGACTTTTCAAGCTGACAATGAGATGAAGCGACGATGACGTCAGAGGAATGCTTTTGGAAAAAAAAAAACTAAGTACATAGTCTCCAGGATTGAATTGCAAAGATCTGAATCTAGACTTCAATTAAGTCTAGCTTTTGAACCTTTGATCCCCGAATAGGGGAGACAGAGATTCAACGAATTTGGAGGTTGAAATGGAACGGAATATGAATGTATATTATAAGTAGCTCACAAACCACCTATTAGTCGTACCCTTGAATGACTCAGGTCTAATAGAAGGCTGGTCATCCAATGATAATAACACAACGTTTGCATGATATGCCGAAAGACTTCGCTAATGATTGCAAGATGAGATGGTCACCTCAACAGGCCTGCATTAATTAACGGCATCTCGCTTTCCCCTGTCACGAAACGTTACGGTTTGATGATGCACGCTTCCCAGAGATATTAGACTGGGCTCTGGCCTGTCCGTCCATCTCCAGACAAACTGTCAGCGGATAGTATACACCGATGATCTGCAATTTAACTCGACACTCGAGCACTGCACGACTGACAACGCAGCCGTGTGTTTAACGTCACGATTATGCGCGCTGGATCATGATTTATCTTACGTATCTTAATTCGAAGCTGACGAAAAGTTGACGAGGCACCTCTTAGATCTTACGGTCGTTTAAAACAGTTTTTGTGACGTAAAGATTTCAGTAAGTGTAGGTGCGTTGATTCGATACTGTTGCGTTAATTTATTCAACTACACAGTGACTTTGTTAGTACAGATTAATTGAGAAGCACCCATTGTGTGAGCAATAATTCGTATTAAGTGTAAGTAGTCAACGAATGAAAGGAATATGTACTAAGGTGCATTTGATTTTGTAAATATACTTTAGTACAGTGGATCCTCTATTATCCGTCCACTCGCGTGATTTATAATGCTGATTAAGTCTCTCGTATTTATCACTTCGCCACTGTTGGCACGCGTGCAACCGGTTGCCACGTGTGTAGATTTTCAACGAATTTCGCGAAAGCAACTGCAGCTCGCCTTCATTGAATCATAACGCGACGATTGAAAGCGACAGCAAACAATGCCTTCCTCTGCCCCCTCCACCCTTGTACCAGCGATTATGATTGCGCTTGCCACTTCTTGCAACGGGGAATTAAATGGCAGTCCGAGCTCCGCTCAGTTGCTTACTCTTTTTCTCGTTGCCTCTCACGGTGTACCGAAAAGGGGCACCACTGATATAACAATTTAAAGGAAAGTAGTAGGTTGGCAATAATGAAAACTGGAATGCTGATTAGAGCACTGTCGAGGGGTGAAAGTTGTGATTCCATTTCTGTCATATGTACGGCGCTTGCGATTCAAGCCTCGAAATCTTGTATGCAAGTGGTGGAATCGATGTGAAATGGGATAAGTCTTTAAATTCTCGAAATTAGTAGTGTGGATTTCGAATTCTCGAAATTAGTTATATGGGTTTCAAATTCTCAAACTTTGATTACGTAGACTTCGAAGTCTCGAAATTCATCATATAGATTTCGAACTCTCGAAATTGATAACCTAGATTTCAAATTCTCGAAATTGATAACCTAGATTTCAAATTCTCGAAATTGATAATCTAGATTTCAAATTCTCGAAATTGATTAGGTACGTAGATTTCGAACTCTGAAAATTGATTACACAGATTTCAAACTCTCGAAATTGAATATGTACATAGATTTAAAATTCTCGAAATTGAATACATAGATTTAAAATTCTTCACAGTGATTACGTAATTTCGAATATCTGAAATTATCGTAATTACATAGATTTTAGTCGTTTAATACCCCAGTGAAGATTCATCTTTCATCGGCTAAAGAAAGGGTTTATTTCAATGCTCTGTTACATTGACCAAAGACCCGTATAAAACATGATATCATGCTTAATTTGTTGCGGAAAAGCGTTTCTCTTTTCCTCCAGCCAGCGAATCAGGTAGAAGCAGAATGATACGACTCGTAATTTCGTCGTCGTTTCCCCGTTGCTCAATCGTATTTATTAAAATGTGCGGCTTATTACGCCGCGGCGTATTTCGACATCCGGCCACGCTTCTGTGTAACATCATTATCGATAAGATCAAAGAAACCCGGTCTACTCGAGTTTTCAGTGGAAAGTGGCCTGTCGAGCCTGTTCCCCGTGTTACACGTTTCTACGACAATGAAACGCTCGATTTCTGTAACTGTAAAAGCATGCTCGAGCTTTAGAGACACATAAAAAAGTGGAAAAGTACTTTTCGCGAGGATAATTTAACGATACCAGCAGATGCTTACTAAAAAAATATTAGCAATATTATTAAAGAAAATTACAAGAGTGGCAGTTTAATTATACATACAGTCACTTCAAAGAATCTACGTTGTGTTGTTTAATTGTACAATCCTACGACGACCTCTTAGACACGTCACCTTAAAGGGCTCGCTTTCTGCATTGGGATATTACAATTAACTCTAATGAACCTCATCGTGCGTTGACCTACTTACATCTCACCAGCAGCACGAGTGAGACGATGATTAACGATCTCGATAAACTACAGCAACATCCTTCTCGATGCATAGTTGCAAAATGTAAAAGGTATCTCACAGCTAAACAAGGTATCTGTATCGAATTAGGAGAACCTTGTTTCACATTTGAATAATACGAATTCAAGGTGGAAGCAATTAATTTATAACGAATTCTCCTAAACTCTACAAATTATACAAAAAGCTAAACGTAATTTTATAATTTCTTTCGTTTCTCAATATGTATCTTTACTCAGAGTTGGGCAAAATGTAATCTAATTACACCTTACAAATTACGATTAAAATGTAATTGTGTAGTTGATTACAAATTATTTTCTGTAATCGTTAATTTAGGTAGTTGGCGAAACCAAATGGTCAACCACCTAAATTAATGATTACAGAAAATAGTGTGTAATCAACTACACAATTACATTTTAATCGTAATTTGTAAGTTGCAATTAGATTACATTTTGCCCAACTCTGTCGTTACTTGATAGAATCTGGAAAAGAAGCACAGTGGAATAGGAACTGGATCAGGTTGTCCGAGGTACTGTCTGTCACCAAACGTACTCATTCTACTGTCCAGCTTCGATTGGAACGTGAAGGTAACGGAATAACGTCCGCTCGGAATGCATACATACTTTCAAAGCAGTTTGGTGTTTGGGAACAAAGGAAATCGTTTAACAGGCTTATCTGATGTATAAGAGGAGTATTGGCAGGATGGGAAGCGCGAAGGAAGAAGAGGCACGATAAATTCAATCAGCACGAGCGACGATTATCACAACTGTTTAGTCTAATGCAAATACCGGACGACTGCATCCGTCAATAACAGATAGAGGTTCGAGGCCATCTCGAGTACCACGAGTGCTCTGAGTGTATCGACAGAAGTACTTAAGGTACGACACGGCAACAAGTGGTGCTCGACGCTCCGCTAGGTCAACATCGTCTGCGTACCTACTCTCGTTCTCATAGATCAAGGATGGGCCTCTTTTCGCGAGGCAACTTCTGTGACATTATGCTTGGAGCACCCACTTCAATCTGACCGTCAAACATTGCCGCGGAAAGGGTATACTAAAAGCAAATGCTGCTTCAGCTCTCCAGAGACACTTTAACTTGAACGTAGCAAAGCAGGTAGGCTGTACAAGTTGCAGAAGTTGAGTGGAAAGATGATGCTGGCTCTGTTTCACTTCGCAAAATAGGGAAATATTTGGAGAAGGCCGGGGGGGGGGGGGGAGCATTCGTTAGCAAAACTAATGGCAATATTAATATTCGAAGTGTATTCGAGTAGAAAAGCGAGTAATTCAAAATTAAAGAAAATTGAGTAGCAAGTTCGTATAGAACATGTTATCACGTGAAACATCACACAGGTCACTTCGTCTTCAGAGCAGCTTCATTTTGCAAACGCTACAATGCAATAGACAACTAAAATTGTAGATATGTATTACTATAAAATAATAATTCTAGTTTCAACAGAAACTAGATCCACTTAAAGTACCTGCGCTTTCAAAGCTAACATAATGTTATTAGTTGATCTGAGAAAGTCAACGATTGACAAAAATGGGCAAAGATGACAATTGCACAATTGCACATTCATCACAACGCTATCGATACTCAAAAGAGACTCGTTCCTATACCACTTAAGCGAAAGTAATGACAGTGACGTGTATTGGACGACCGATACAGCTAGAATGTTTTCAAGTGATTAAAGCACGCGATTATTCCGCCGATGAAAAGAAGAAAGATAGGCGGCCGACGGCGGGGGAGAGAATGAGAGGCAGGGAGAGAGCAGAGAACAGCGGTACACTCGTTATTTCGAGCGTCGAGGGCTCCTGGATAATTGATAGCGGAATGCTAATAACCTGGACGAGCCGCGGATTATAATAAGTTTCTTGCGCGCTGCTTCTTGCGCCCCGATGCTGTTCTCGCTAGCGCTGTCACAAGCGATCCCTCCGTCAGCTTATCACGCCGATGCTAATTAATCGACGGGAATCTGGGTGAATAAGGACAAATGGCGGGGTTGTTTTTCTCGGTGCCTATATAGCTCCCCGGTTCGAGGCCATTACACGGCCTTTGTCAGAGCGTTTAACCGTGATCGAATTCCATTGGATACCCATTGATGGGATCTTCCTCGAAAAGAATATAATTCACGCTGGACGGTTTAATTGTGAATTTGCGAAAACAGGTTTAATCTCACTTTTTGCCAGGGAATTGGAGAATTACACGGCATCTAAGCAGGCTCGTGTGCTTTTTATCGTTTGGTTGTTCCAGGGATCGAACGACGAAGACCAACGCTGGTGAGAAGAGATTGAGTTCAGGCGAGGAGCTTGGAAGAAAGTTTGTCACAGTGAAAACTGGGTTCCAGAGAAGATTAAGTTCTGATGAAAACATCCGATCAAATAGCTGTGCTATAGGAAACTATCAGTCGCAGTAAGTTCATCATAGCTCTATCCTTATTTCCCTCCCTTAATAAAAGTCTTCGCATTCAATATCCTAGATAACCAAAACGTGTTAACTTCCACCCACCTATAAACATCGACTCCCCTATCAACACCCCTAATCAAAGCACTACAGATCGAACTAGCTAGCACACAAACCCATCACCTCTTTCACCAATATTCATAGATCCTACAGGCCTAACAATGTTCCTTCGATCGGTAAACACGAAGAAAAAAAGTGGCTACGATAGTACACGCGATGGGCAAATAATACAAGCGAGCGATTAATTCGGCGTTATTGAAAACAGGCGAAGCCCATTCGAAGTACACGCTTCCCATTCGCCGGCAGAATGGATTTACGACACGACACCGCGCACACGGACAGACCGGCGGATCCGTAAAAATCTTAATACAATTTCCTAGGAGATTAAGCCCGTGAAGTGTATAATTACACGAACTGTGCTCGTACACACTTCCTTTTCAGCCGGGGGATTACATATCGCCCCGTGTACCGCATTATGGAGTGTGAATAATTATAGTACACGGTGGAACCAATGAACGCGTGTGCGCGGGACGATTAACAAAGAGGCAGCAAGAGGTTCGCTGCTTTCCGAAAGGCAGCCACCAGCGCGAGGGGGACCGGCCGAGCAAAAACCTCGTATCGAAGCAGCCATCTCGATTAGATCCCGCGATCCGGGCGCTATCGATCGTCGTGTCAATTACATGGAATCGTGTATCGAGACCCGTGTAAATTACGGAATAGACATCTCGCCGGTATAATAACATTGTGCCGGACAAGCCGCGGTCCTGAAAAATGTAATTGCCGCTAGGTGAACTGGCCAGAGTTCGACACACACACCCCCCCCCCCCCCCCGGGCAACCTAGGAGACTAATAATGGATGGGGGATGGTTTGTAAATTATTTTATCACGGGCAAACAAGGTGTTGGTACTTTTAGGAAGCTCTCTGATGGATGAAAATTGAACCTGCTGTGGCGTTGTAGGTGACTCGCAGCCTTTGGTTAATTGTACGCTATAGGGAGAGTTGGGACACTTTGGTGCAAGGGGCACAATGAAATATTAATATTCTCTTGATATATAGAAACAGTCAGAAGTTGAAAACATGATCACAAGACAGTATAAGCTATCATCTTGATAGATGATATAAGATTATAAGATGATACCCTATAGATATCAAGATAATATTAATGTTTCATTGTGCCTCCTGCACCAAAGTGCTCCAACTCCCCCTACCAGAGTGCAGGGTTTCTAATTTGAATCTTTTCTGGAAATAATATTGGAGAATTCGATGAGCAGAGGTGTATTAAAGATTGGATTGTGAGAGTACCTGCGAAGAGGGAGTGGGTTTATAACTAAAATAGAAGCTTCTAGCTGGAATTCTTGGGAGAGTATGAAAGCCTTTGCTGTTGAAAACGCTTTAGAGTATTGAAATGGAAAAACAACACATAGATCTTGATAAAAGTAGATATAAATAGGTACTAAAATAATCTTCCATATTCTCACTTCAATAAATACTGAAACTTCTAGAATCGTTGAGTACTTTCCTTTCACTACACGCAAGATTCAACGAAATCTTGACATTTTAAAGGAACCTCGTAAATCAAGGATGCAGACATACACCCGATGTCTTCTTCTCCCAGGACTCCCTCAAGGAATTACACTCGCTTTCTCGTGCCCATGCACGCTACGAAATCATTTTAATCCAGCAACGTCGCTGTTAATTGAATCCTCAGTTTGATACCGCGCGAGTTATGATAAATGTTTGATCTGTATAGTTTCGCCCGGCGCGAGATAAACTTGTCCGGTGGAAATTTATTAAGGCACGCTGGCGACCGAGTTACGTACACCAGAGAAGAAATCGGCGTTATAAATATTGTACGAGGTGCGCGTGTTCCGGACGCGAACAGGTTCCACGTAAAACCGCTGTCAGCGTTGCGTTATCAGTGAACCAGTTACTGCGCAGTGGCTCCTGCCTATCCCTAAAATTTCGACACTTCACTCGCTACAGTACCATAAACGTGACAGAGTTTTCTATACCCATGTCGGCGACGTGCATGAAGCAAGTTGAAAAATGGTGCCAAAGTTCTGTGACTTTAGCGTTTGGAACGTGCCAGTCGAGTACTTGCAGTTGCACTTTGAATATTTGGGATATTCACGAAGAAACTATGAACGGACCACTTAGAAATCCTACGAGTAACCATATTTCTCTTAACAAAGAATTATCGAACTTGCTAGTGTTTACAGGCTGAAACGGCACACTGTACATTTATCACTGGCGGTTTATAAATCAGAGCAGCACACTCTATAATCCAATCGCCTGTCAACAATTAAGCTCTGTCACACGGTAGCCGGGCCGCCACACTTTGAGTGATTTAATCATCCAGCGGTGACCATCGGGCCTGGCGATCCAGAAGACGAACGGCCTGTGAATTGTTACGCGAGAGAGGAAAAGGGTGGTCGACGGTCCCCATCGGAACCCGACGCACCCGCGTCATTTTTCCTAGGAGAGCGCTCGTTTATGCGCGGCGAATTCTTGCCGCGTGCCAAATTACGTTAAGGCTGGTACGTGTGGTGCATGCCCGCGATGCCCATGCGATACGTTTAGCGCGGCCGATTTCGCGAAATAAAACCCTTAGACCAGGCCAGCCACGGTCACTCGTATGTTTCCTGTAATTTACGCACGGGCGGGGGACATATTATTTGGCATAATGGGCCTGAGAGGGTATGAAACAGTAACATTGTGCGGTCTATGTCTCGCTCGATCATCGCTGAAGGGAGGGAAACGCACGCTCGACCATCAAACCACATAACCAGCTATTGCTCATTTAATTATTGTATCCCGAGCTCATAAATAATTCATTTACGTACGTTTGCCGATCTTCTGGAATTATTTATTGCGCGTACGTGAGGGGGGTAAGGAAACGTGTCTCTAATTATTCGCTTAAAAGACTGATATTTCTGTGCAATTTATGGGTACAGTCTGCCTCGATGCTTCAGGGCGGCGGTACTTGTCTGGAGGCTTGGGATCGACAGGTAGGACACGTGTTTCCATGGATATTTCTGCGCTGCGATAAAATTATCTACGATACTTTATGGTTCTATCGGTGGCGGGAGGAATATTTGAGAGCCTGTTAAGCTGCAGGGATTGGAGGATATTGTGCTCGGTGTTTTAGAGTTGGGAAGATTGTGTGGTATTTAAATAAGATTGTAAGCTGCGGTTTTATTTACTGCCAAGGTAAAATGATTACGGTGTACAGTGCCAGGGAAGCGTCAATGAACCCGATTGTTCTTCTAATAGAAGCCACGGGAGAGGATGGTATTTAAGCAAGGTGTTTGCTCGAAATGGGTAAACAGTGGGAGTATTCGTTTAGCAGGGAAATATTTACAAGGTAAATCTCCAAACCCAACACTGCCTACCTATGCACTTATCGAACGGATCTAATCTGATATGGAAACAACGGAACTAGATTGTAAAAGGGTAAACGCTGCTGTTTGCCTGTCTTAAATAAATATTTCTTTCGTTTTAAAGCGCCTGGTGCTTTGTGCAAAGCGATCTCACTTCTTCGACCACAACCATTATAATGCACAGTCATCTACTTCCTACTACTAATATCCATAACAAGACTCAGAGATGAACAGGGAACTTCTAGAACTGATGACACTTCTGAGCAAAAACAATTGCACCCTGCCGACCTAAGGCACGCACTACTTTTGCGCTTGAAGGAAGGTCACTGCCATATTCAATGGAGCCTACAATCACACTCCAATCATCAACGAGCCTAAAGAACAGATACCACGGTCACGTCTATCAATCTCCACACTTTATCACCCAGCACCAACTCAAGGTGTACAAGTAATCTTGGGAATGGCAACAACATCTAATCTGCGACTGTCCCAGAATGGAATGAAAACACCATTGTTGTGCCGGCTACGAATTGACGCGAAAGGAGAAGAAGCACCTAGGGGACAATAGCCAGGCGACTAACCTGTAGTAAGGGAATCCCTGATGCACGTGAAGGTCCATGGGCATGGCGGGGTGCGTGGGCCCGTGATGTGCCGGCGCTGGGGCGTACTCACCCCCCGCGGACAGGGGTGGCTGCATCATGCCCGCATGGTGGCCGGCGAGCATCGCCCCCCAGTGGAAACCCGGTGCACCAGGCATCGCCGACGGATGGTCCAGTTCTAGGCCGCGGTGGCTCGCGGCGGGTAACGCGCCACTTCCGGCCGATCCACCGGCGATACCAGCCGCTCCAGCAGCACCGCTTCCGGCGACACCGCCGCCGCGGTGCATCAGCCAGCCCTCCACCACGAACGTCGATGTTGCCCTCTACGTCGAAACACCGTGCCCTCGATCACTGGCCCCGGCCGATCAGCCCCTGCACCCACGCGCGAAAACGATCCACGACACTTCCGTCTGTATCGCGGGGGAGGCGCGCGTTCGCCCCCTGATCCCTTTTTCCTTCTTCCGCTCCCCGCGGGCCAACGAACAACACTAGGGGGGGGGGGACCGACCCACCGCGCACCACAGAGAAATCCTCCACACCTCCGCCCCCTTTCCTCCCCGTGGCTCCGCCACCACCAACAGCAACAACAAGAACAACAACGTGAACAGCAGCAACAGAACAACAACCCCGGCAAGAACTTGGATGATGGATCACTTGGCACACCGCGGACACATGATCGGGGTCCAGGGTGGACGCGAGCCGGCGGCCTCTCCGGGAGCCTGCCACCGGCCCCGGAACACGGCTCACCGGACACCCTCGCGTGGAAGCGGCCCGGATCCGGCCAGACGGTAGCGCGATGGCCCAGCTGGTGCTGGTCGGCGGCGGCGGCGTCGTCGTCGCCGGCGCGGTCCTCGCCGGATGCTGACGGTTACGACGCGGGGGAGACAGGTGTTCCCGTGGGTTCGTCTCGCGAGCCGCTGCAGCTGGACGGACCCGGAGAGTGGCGCAGCCTTTAGCTCGGCCATGAATGACGCGCCGTGCTTCCAGCTACTTCGCGGAGGCGGGGCCTACTCGCGCCCACGTGACACCTACCGCCTCCACCCTCTCCCCCTCTTCACCCTCTGCCCCTCGCCGGCGGAGCCGGTCCTTCCTACCTAGCCGCGACCCGCGGAGGTTTCTCTATCCCTCCTCTCGGCCTCTCCACGCCAGCTGCCACCACCACGGGACACCCACCACCAGCGTCGCCGACGCCACCACCGCGACGTCGATACCGAGCTTGCACCCGAACCTCTGGTCCCTCGACGTCGCGACGCCGCTCCGCGGATATGCCGATTCTCTTCTTTCTTGGATCCAGCCCACTTTGCACGAACGAGATTTTCATCGGGGAAGCTTTTTGAGGGTGCTGGGCCTGGATGGAAATTTTGGAGCCTGGGGCTGATCTTTGCCCAGCACTGGGGTTGCTTTTCGAAGGAGTTGCTTTTGGGAGGTGATCGAGGCGGGGGATCTTCAAGTCAAAATAAAAGATTCCTTTTTGGATTGAAATGATCGTAGACGAGGGTATCAGTAAATTGGGGATTCAGGTATTCACTTTACTGAGCAAGGGCGTCCGTAGACTTTTTTCCAGGAGGGGGCAACTTTGATACGCGCAATGAAAAAACGAGTAGCCCACTTGCTTTTTTTAACTCATTTTGTAGTGCCAATTAATTTAAAAATTTAAATTCGAAATTTAGAATTATTCACTTTTTTAGTCTAAACTTAATAAAGACCAGTTTTTAGAAATAAGCGATGTTGCACCCCCCTCCGGACGCCCATGTTACTGAGTATCGTTAACCTTTAGAGGGCCGGGCTGGTCACTATAGTGTCCACCTAAGAATTTGGATACTTTGCCGGCCATTTAAGTACCTAAATAAAATTTACAATTTCAATGAAAAAATCCCGGCCCTCTAAAGGTTAAATAGAAACTGACATAGGATAATTCCGTCTCAGTGTGTGCAAAATTTAAATCAATTAACTATATTCAGAATCTCCTACCTGAGGAAATAGAGCTGATTTGCTTCTGTAACAACTATATTACTCAATTTTTCAGGGTGACCGAATAATTTTCTGGGGATCAGCGAATTTTCACTCGATATGGGGTGTTCCATCGTCGGTGGTCAAATTGGCGAGCCAGAGGAACCGCCTCCGATTACGAGGCGCGGAATGAGCGTGCACGTCGACACCCCCGCGAATCGACCGAACCGTAGACGCAAGCTCGTTCTGACGTAACACTTGTTGAGTCGATTCACCCCCGCGGCCGACCTCGTCCCTCGATGGACATTTCGCAAACGACCGGGGGATGTGCGAAGGAATTTCTGTTATCAGCCTGGACCAAGTTCATACGCGGGATAACTTTCTGCCCGTGAACGATTTTTATCTCTCCTTAGCCTGTTTCGTTGCCTTCGAGATCCGCCCGAAGATATTAGACGGTAAATGGAATTATAATTGGATCAACAAATTCTTGCGTTCGGTATAAATTGTCGGAGGAAAATACAGGAACGTCCTTTTTTGTATGTGAAAGAATTCGATTGACGTTTTGCTATGTTTCCTAGAGTTCGTGAACGTTGATTGAAAACAATCGATAAACAATTAGGGATGTTTGTGCCGGTGGTTATGAAAGTGGTGTAAGTTGGAAAATTAAAAAAATTGAATTTATTACTTATTTTGTAATGTAAGGTGTTGTAACACAAAGTAAGTTTGGAACTTAATTTTTTTTAGATTTTTGACTTACAACATTTTAATAATCACAGATATATTTATATCATGTATTACAACAGCGGTCCTTTCTTCGAAAATATTAGAGGGATTGAAATTGTGCATAAAACGTAATCTGGAAGGGGGAACAAAATAACCAAATAGAGGTTATTGTTGATTAAAAAGAGATAAGTAATACTGCTTCTACTGCAAGAAACATAACAGCAAACATGTAATTTTGCAGAAAAAGAATTTGATTCATTTGTAAGTAATGTGAACGAAATGTTTCTCGTAGTCGGTTGTCTTTAACATTCCTGTAACATCCAGGACCCCTGCTACAGTGATGTAAGTATTGCAGGCAGCAGTTCGGACTTCTGAGAACAATATATAAAATATGTGAGGCGAGGCACGTCCTCATAATTCCATCCTACTACCCCAAAGTGTCAGGAATATATCGTCTATTCGACAGTTTCGACAATTCGTTCGATACTTCAGCGGCGAGGGTGGAATCCAGTAACTACTTAGAAGCTGAGAATTGTATTAAATCGTCGCCGCGTTTCTCAGCTAATAAACATTCATTACCTGCTGGAATTAAATGAAAGAATAACCGAATATATCTACACGGAACTCATAAACGAGTAGGTGCCTAACACATCGCTAACTCATCATAACTCAGGGAACAAAGTTTCAGAAACATATGCTCACAAAAATCATCCCTTACTTTGCGATTTATATTTTCTTCTTATAGCCCTTACTTAACCAGTTCCGAATAACCAGATTGGATTGAATCTAATCGTGATTGAAAACTGAGTAGAACGAAATTGAAAATGAAGATATTATTATTATTATTATTATTATTAACGGATATAACCCTTTAAATACATTATTGCAAACATAAGAAGAAGTAAAAAAAAACTTACTACTATGTTACAAGTCGTTGCACTTAACGTTGATTACTCTTACAAATATATACATATATATATAAGTGTGCAAAGTAGTGTCACCCCTGACCGCCTTCAAGATAGCTAAACACTGATGTTTTGAAGGATGTCGGGGATCCAGAGAAAAGGTCAAGAGAGTAGGAGTATGTCGAACAAGAATTCGCGTCGAGCAGAGGCATACATACTCACTCTGTTTACCCCATTACTTTTCCTTGCGCGCTGTACCCGCGATGGGGATTCACGGGAGACGAATTATTACTTCTAATCAGAGATTCAGGTACGCGAATGGAAAATAAAAACCGGGTCCAGGCGGGAAACTTAAATCACCCTGGGCCTCTGCACCAGACCCCCCACCCCCTCTGGTTGTAACCGGGCTGCTACAATAAAAAATTTAATCAAAATGCCCTCTTGGTAATTTACAGCTCGCTCAGCCTCAACCCTTTCTGGTGGCGAGGGCGTCAAGGGGGGGGGGGGGGGGGGGAAGGTTAAGGGCGGAAGCAAGGCGATCTTGCTTACTTAAACGAAGGGTGCACGGGACGATAGAGAGAAAAAGAACCCCGTAGGAGTCATAGAGGAGCGCGACACAGGCTATTTGCTCACTCGGGGGTCGTCCCCCGTAAAAAATAATGCTTCTTGTCTTCGCTCATTTGCCACTGTTAACCCTGTCTCGCTCCATCCCTCCCGCCCCTCGTAAATTACAAATTAGAACCGTCGTCTCGAGTGTTCAACTCCTCCAGAAGGGGTGCGCGGGTGCGAGCAGCTTTGGTATTAGGGAAAATGAGGTGGAATCTTTTGCGAATGCAATGGAAGCTTCATTATTCGAGCCTCGATTATCCGAAGTGCTCCACTATTCGGGCACAGGACGAGCTTATAATGTGTGGAGTCCGTTTCAGGGGTGCGTTCAGCAATTAAGTGGCCCATAGGGAGTCGAGCGTGCTTTTTGCTCGAGAACATTCGATTAACATTAACACCAAGAAGCTCTATTACAAAGTTTACACCGTACCTTACGACTTTATCCACTTTATGCCAGAAGTGTGCAGATAAGATCCAACGCAGAATTGTCACGGCTGACTCTATACATTAGGGTGGTCCTTATATGTATGGTAAAAAATCAAAGTTTTTAAAATTTTCTTCTGACCCTCTCAGAAGCTTCCAAATAGTTTAAAAGAATTTCGTCTAAAATTTTGTTAAAATATATTAAGGATTATAGGTCGCTCAATGGCAATAAAATATTACTATTTTGGTATAAATTGATAGAAATTTTTGCAATAAGGACAAAATAATTTTATTAACTTTTAAGTGAGAGTATAACATTAAAATTCGGGCACACATCGCATAGACGAAACGGGTTTATAACGGGTGTGTACTGTATTGTGTTGTGGCATAAGGCTTTATATGCACATTTAAATTTCTCTCATCAGCAGCTCTCGAATCAGATGCAGACGCAAACTTTGACGTACATTCTATTCAGGTTGGTAAACGCATAGATAAAAGCATGGTTTCGGATTCTGACATATAAATATGGGCCCCGTTTCATTAAAATTGACAACTGACAATTATGGAAAGTCGCAGTTGCCAAACTTGTGGTACATGCGAAATATAAAGTCCTTGAGCGACCTTTATATATCAAAATATACAAATAAAAAAACACGAAGATATTGTTTTTGTCGAATAGAAGATTTTAAGAGGGTCAGACAATACAAATTTTAATGTTGAAAAATAAGAACCACCCTACTATATATACTCCACTTTAGAAACGTGGCAGAAGACTACCAACCCTCGAAATGACAAAAAATTAGTTAAACACAGTACGGATCCCATAATTTTGTGATCTCTATTTTGCAAAAAAATTAGCAACCCATATAACAACTCTTACATTATACAATTATTCAAACTACAAATCCATAATTCCATTATAGCTTTAAAAAACGAAAGCTATTGCAAATGTAAAATAATATTAATTATACTACTCGCTATTGAATAACCCATTAAAAAGCATTGTAAAGCAATAACCAGAAATAAAATGTATACCCAATATAAATACAGCTACATTTCTTTAACACTAAAAATCTTCAAACTAAATATTTACTCAGTTTCAGATCATCGAGGGTTGGTAGCTTTCTGCGTAACTAGGCCCGCTTAAAGCTTTCCACCAGTTAACCGTTCTGCAAAGTGCCCATCGGCTCGCTGGAATTCAACGGTTAATTCGCTGAAGTCGGTGATTACGTTTAGCGGTTTCCACGCTTGCTAGACGAATTAAGAGGGAAAGAAATCGGCTGTATCATTCGAGGCGATTACGGTATGGCGGCTGGAATCTTACGGCGAAAGAATCGTTCTGTAATGGGGAACTGTATTAGAGAATCCCAGGTGGCGGCGGTTATACAGCGTACGCGATTACGTAACGTACGTAATCCCGTTTCGAGATTGCAACCGGCTGCTATCGTCGCCATGATTAAAGGGCATATCTATGCACGTCCGATTAAAGACCACGGTCGCAGCAATAATTTATTTACGGCGCCCACCGACTTACGATATCCTGGAACCATTAAGTAGATTCCTGGAGAAAAGTTGGCCCCGCGTGCGCGCGCTCGCCTGGCCTGCCCGGGTACAGGTGTGAGTCGTAATAACATGGCGGGCGCGCCCTTTCACCTCTAATATCCCTACCCTCCCGCTGACTTCACTAAGGCCGCCACAATCGGGCCGCTGGTACACCGCAATCATCCTTACCTCTGTATCAATCGCGCCAGCGAATCATTATTGCCGGATACACTTAGCATTGCGCTTTCTCCCCGCGCAACTTTTGGCAGGCTACGAGCGCACTGCGGCGGCGATCAACGGTCGGAGGAATGTTTGAAAAATGGGCTCCTTTGTACGGTGTTTTGAAGGAAAGGGCTCAGGATCGGCAGGGCAGATGGGAGCAAGAAATGAGATTGCCAGAGATTGCCGGGAAGGACTGGTGAATTGAATAAAAATAATATTGCAAATTTGTGAGACTGATATGAGTGATCGCTATTTCATTGGTAGGTATTATAAGTTGAAGTTTGTTGTAAAGAGCTTCTTATGTTGGGGAGAGAAATATTTTGATGCTGGGGCAAGTAGAGAAAGCCTGCCATACACAGACCAGGCTCTGTTGGAGGAATTCTGAGCCGTGACACTTGGATGGAAATTGAAACAGCGGAAAGGAAATTTAATTTACAAAACGAAGAACGGAAAGCGAGTTTTAATTTTGACGTTTTACTCAGTTTAATAAATACTAGGCACCTTTTATGCTCTGGAAGCTTTTCGCAAAGACTCTGTAGAGTTTGGGATCTCCAATTTCATACCACACTACTTAGTGCAGTATTATTTTCACCAAACCTGAAAATACGATTTCAATGACTCGCGCCGCAGAAATCACAGAAACAAGCTTGGTATTTAAAATGTGGTATTTCTACTGTGAAATTAAAATGGGATATTCAACAGGATTAGGGATTTAATAAACCCTGAAAGTATCGTCGAAAGAAAGCAGCCAGTGTGTCGTCCAAAACTGTAATTTATTTCTCCATAGTGCCAAAATACACTAGAATACTCTGTAATCGTAGAAAATATTATCGGTATTGATTCGGATATAAGTATACAATAACGTTAGACGCAAAGATGACGCGTGAATGGCATGACTGGATGACATGAAATTTTTATACGAATGGAGAGGAGCGTACGCCTGAAATGGGGCACATCGTTCATGGCAGATAAATCGCGCAAGACTGAGCAAATAAAATAAACGATACCGTAGATCAAGAAGAAAAAGACGCAACCGTATGGGAACACGTTCCTCTAAAACAATTTTCCAGGTAAATCAATTCTGTTCGTGTCGAGATACCTTCAAAGAATAAACAAGTGGCTCCTTGGCAAGTAACCAGCCATTTCCAGCATTTCGAAAATCGACAAGAAACATTATCAAACAGAGAAAAAGGATAATAGTAACATTTAACGAACGTGTTTCCTTACAGTACGGAATAATGAATGAATTCGACGCTTGAAAATAACACTAACTTTACAGATTAACCGACAGAACGCAAACCTACGAACTGAAAACCGGCATTAAAAATGCCGGTAAAGATTCGCGGGCTGCAATGATCATCATCGTGACGCGATAAGCTTATGCCCGTCATTACGGCGCCCAACTGTAAGATAGAACGTAAACCATTACATGGTACTTAACCCATTGACAGTTTAACCCGTCCGAGGCACGGGCAGAAGAAAAATAAAAAAAAAAACTTTTTACCATAAGCGAAAATATTTGAGAACATAAAAAAATATTCGCTTTTCAAATCGGAATTTGAAATTTTATTAGACTGTCAAAGGGTTAAATTCGATCACGCGTTCAAGGAATTCGAACGAAATCTTATCGACGCAACGAGGTTCAACCCTCCGCGAACTCACTTGCTCTCTCCGATATAATGCTAACAGTGGAAACTTGTTCCGCTGTTGGCGCCGTTCAAACAACACGCGCGATATTTTTGCTTCGACGTAAAGCATACTGGCTCGTAATACTACAAGGGCCGTGGTTCACAGAGGGTTCATCTCGCTTGAACTTTCAAGCAGACGCAACACAAGCAGGCGCTGACTCTCGAGATTATGCATCCCGACAGCTTTGTCGCAAAATGGCCCGCAGTTTCTTCATAAAAAAAAATCAGCGTGCAGTCAGCTCCGCGATTACATACGCGTAACTCTTATTTAAGTAGACACCCAACGAATACGATCACTTAGGTTTGATGAAGAATTTTCCAAGAAACTGTGGACCGCTGTAAAAGTATCGATTATCGTAATAAAAATTCGCAGCAGAGTCGCCGCGAGCGTAAAAGTGTATCGCTTTCTTTTTTTTTTTCTTTTTGGATTTTTTCCCCCGATGTACAGCAATGCGCGCGTACATCGCCTTATATGATAATTTTCGTTTAAAAATAAAAACCACATGCAACGTATATAATCTAAGGGTGGCTGCTAAACAGCAACGCGATAAAAGGGAAAGAAGTGAATACATTTCGCGACAAATCAAGCTCGTAGAAGCGTGAGACGATCATGTTACACGATTACAGGGCTAATGCAACGATAATAATGCGGGTGGAACAGAAAGGATCCTTCTTATAGAATAATAAAATAATATATATATATATATATATATATATATATGTGTGTGTGTATGTATAAGTAATTATTTTGATTTCTCAGGTACTTTATACACATTATCATAGGTAAATAAGGCAGGTGAGGCCCCGTGTTCGTCGAGTCCAGTTTCTCATTCAAGGTTCCAGCCACGTGCCCGTTCGAGGACGAGGCTGGGCGCGTCCAGTGTAAAAACGAAAACCTAAATTCGACGAACAGGGACTTGGGAACCGTGGAATCTGTCGCGCAATGCACCACTTAAAAGATCGAGTTCCTTGAAATGTTTCGTTTAAGTATCACACTGCGCGATAAACCCTGCAAGGTGCATGATAATGTTCTAGCATTATACCGAGAAAGACAGAGCAATTTTTCTCATCGGATGATCCTAATTATATTCTTCTGCTTTGTGTCTGATACTTATTCTAAGCTGTCTTAAATTAAAACGTGGTTGTTGCTGCTATTTGAACTGCAATTTCCTTAGTCAAGGGAAGTTCTACTCCCCCAACTTTATTTCTCACATTTCCGTGTTTCTGATACTATAATAATTTCCTGGAAAAAAATTACTCTACTTCCCCCGTTTAAGTTCTGTCGTCAAGAAAAAGCGACCCCGAAAGGAGTCGTCATCCTGCAGATCTCAATGAAGTTCACTCGATCCCATTCACTGGGACTAGGTATCTGTGCAATGAAAAAAAAAAAACCTTAGGCCTGCAGAGAATACAAGGAACTCTTTAAGTTTCATATCCTGTAGGCTGCCTGCGTGCATGTATGTTGGTTTTGTGTGTTCCGTGTACGTGTAATGCATCGTCACCATTCGTCGTCGCGATCAAGAACACGTAAGTACAGCGTTTAAGGTGCGCACGTAGACGTTTCACGCCTTCCCTATCGAACGTCCCGTTCACATACGGATTATGCAGTAGGTACACTCTCTTAAAAACAATAATAATTCAATCGTGGAAGAAATATACTCATTCCGCACACGCTACGATCACCTTCACACATCGCCATTTTTTTCTTTTTCTTTCTTTTCTCTCGTATCTTACAAAGATATCGTTTACTGTAATTATACGTTTACGAGAACAGTTCTCGGAATCAAGTCCGTTTGCTTGATCGCAAAGCTCCGTAGAGACTGCGGTTTTTGTGGCGCGCGTCGCGCCACTTTCTCACGTGGATATGTTACAACGAACAGCGTCGGGGACGCCCCTCTGATTCTCACACAGTGGCGTGCAAAGTCTCCAGAAATATAAAACACACTTTGGTCCGCGAGACGCGTGGCGAATCTAACGGACCGGTCTAAGGTTACTCTCCCCTGACCTTTCATTTAAAATCTGCGAAAGCTTCTCGACAGATGTTGCTATTATTATTATTGTACGCTAAACACAAGAGAACACAATCGTGAACCTGTACGTTGCTTACACAGTAAGCATATATCTGGTGCAGGATTTTAAGCCGTTCAACTCTGGCCACCGCGAGCGACTCGTTAAGCCGCGCCCCCACGTTCCTAATGCGCGGTGCTGAACAGAATCGCGAGGCTTCGTGAAGCTTATAGGCCTTTCCAGTATTCCTTCACCTTCTTTTCTATTAATATGGACATGAATGCTATGGCAACGTTTCGTTGGGTTTGTAGATTTTACGCGATTGGCGGAATATCAAGCGTAGAGAAATATAAAAATATGTAAAGGGTTTTATGATTGGATACACGAAAGATCTCGTTTGGAATACTTGAAAAGTAATACGAGTTGACTTGCCACGTGAAAATACATCTGTGAATGTAATATTACGTGGTGTGTACAATTTTGTGTGAAAGAATGTTGCACGTTTAAGAACCCGGCTTAAGACTTCTCGATGCCTTTAAATGCTTTGAGTGTTCTGGACAGCGTGTTGCACACGTGAAAGCGCGGCTTAACTCGAATCGTCGTTTCTACAAAAGCTCCAGTTGTGTCGCTCTGTTCCTCAATAAAGCATGCGCACTTCTGTGGCATTATTTATTGGAAAATGGAGCGATGGAACTAACCTTTCTCACCTCAAAGCAACCACAAGATAATCGTGTAATATTCTAGGATTAAAAATTGAAAGAATACATTCTCTATCACCTACGAATATCCCCTTCCCTCGCAAAATATCTCACAAAATAGACTTCTTTAATTTCCATTTCCTCCACGAAAACCGGTATAGTTCTTTTTCCTTTTTATTCAGAAAAAATACTAGTCGACCTTATCGCGCGGTTAGTTCGCTACTTCCTCGCCTATTTACACTACACATTTTTATTTTCTTTTTCTCATAAAAACGTTAACTATTCAACGTACGACATATCGGTCTTTCTGCTTATAGAACTGAATGAATAAAAAAAAAGTCTTAGTCATAGTACAAAAAAAAACCTATAGCTGTGCTGTAAAATGTGTGATGGATTTTGTGTTCGGCATGAATTGATCAAGTCATTATGACATTAGTCGGAAACTACTAATACAAAAAAGTAAACTTGGGTCGTAAAAACTCGTGTACGTGTTCTTTCCCTAAATTTCTGTTGCGTAGACAGTGAAATAAAATACTCACTGTCAGTACTATCAAAAGAAACAAATATTTACCGTACAAAAATAAAGTTCGAAATTTTCCCACACTATGTTTCCTATCACCAATTAAGTTTCACTGCCCCGATTTTCCACCGTTCCTTTAAATCGACCAAATTGAAAGATTCCACGAAGACGTGCAATTAAACCCGTGCACAACCTTGCTACTTCCGTCGAAGATTGATCGCTTGGAAAACCACGTCACCCAGAAGACGATCGTACGGTTGAAACTCTTTCAAGCTGCTTAACTAGAATCAATGAGACTATGTATAAAAAAATCGTGTCCCTTCAAGACGTCGTCCTGAAAGTGTGGTAGTTCTGTCGTTCGAGTGGCAGAAACGAGGAACACTATTCCACTGAAAGAAGCGAGAACAATCGTCTCTTTAAGTCTCTTTCGTATCATCTACCTTCGAACACTTGTCAGAAATCATCCCTAACGCGAAGATCACTCGGTTCAATCGTGTAATGTACATTTTTACATGTCCTTATTATCATTTCACTTAGAAAAAAACTCCCCTTACATTCCCTCTGCACGCGAACCGAGCAGATTTGCTCGCGATTACGACGCATGTCCTCGCGACTCGAGGCATCACGCTCTTCGTGATATATTCTCCTCGAGCTTGGCAGTATTCCTTTTATCCACGTCGGTGAATGTAATGGATAAATCGAATATTCGTTATTATTCATCAAGCTCGCCTACCGTAGGAAATAAATAATTATTATGCGAAACACTCTCGCCACTAATCGTGGGTGTGTCGATGAAATGTATCAATGAAGCTGTGAAATTCGAGAGGAACTTCTGAAAGGATGCGTGTTGTGATTCGTCGACACGAGATGTTCGACGAAGAAGCAAGCTCTTTATGTAGGATAAGTGTTTCGTGATTTGAACACGATTTCCTAGAATTTTAATGAAATTACCAAGGACTGTTTAATCAGTAATCTGGATTAGTTTCGTTAAAGTACCAGGAACTTGTGTC
The DNA here is from genome assembly GCA_029448645.1 of Andrena camellia. Classification (NCBI taxonomy): domain Eukaryota; kingdom Metazoa; phylum Arthropoda; class Insecta; order Hymenoptera; family Andrenidae; genus Andrena; species Andrena camellia. The sequence goes on along the minus strand of CM055676.1, from coordinate 45,682,970 downwards.
TGCAAGAAGTGATCGGGAGATCTGCTCGATCATCCCTGAAGCAAAACCGAAAAGAAAGCCTTCGACTCTCTAGCTATTTGCATCTATAAGCATTCAATCGGTAGAGCACGCGCGGAGAACGCCTAGAGGGCGTTCCCCGGCTATGGTTAACAGACGCGATCAAAGGATTTCCGCACGCAGAGTGTGCTGGATATTCGAATTTAGAGATTCCATTGGCATGAAAGAAATTCAAAGATTTTCACGCGAAAGAACTCCATTCTGTGCAATTTCGATTACTCTATGTCGAATTGTAACTGAACGCTGACGTTCATTAGCTGATTGTAGAAGACAAAAAAGAATAGGAATGATATGAAACTATCATCAGTCGAAGTAGATACCATTGTAAATACTCCTTCCTTTTTACACCTAGCCTGTCCCTTCGAATTTTAAGTAGACACAATTTTCTTTCATCGAAATCATATGAAATGAAGTTCGATCGTCCTCCAAGTAGCACTCAAACGCATTCAATGCTGACCTGCGTTCGCAGATCGCAATCATCATACAAAATAAAGTCACTGAAAACAACAAAATGATGGTATTACTGTCGCTTAACATCGCATGGATCATCAAGCGGAAACGTCTGCAGGGCATGGTTTCCTGCACACACCTAGCGCACCTAGGCGCGCCTGACGAATCATCTCTATCCGGTCGGTTTTTCTTATTAAGAGAAAACACGAGAATTGCCATTCGATTGACGTTAAAATACGACCAATAATACGTACATGTGTATATATATATAACTTGCAACATATATATAAATAAATATTTATACTATATAACAAAAAGTGCCACTGTTTCGCAGGTCGACTATGAAACCTCCCTAGCGCCGTTAAATTATTCGGTTTGCTGCAGGGTTCTCTGGAAAAGATAAAGTTTCCTCTTTATAAATACTCGTTAACCTTATCTTTTGGTAGTCTCGCGCCGTTCTCGCTTCGTAATCAACGGAGCTTTTAAATGACGGGGAGGTTTCGACCTTTTTTTAGTTCGTTCGAAGATTGAATTATTATCATCTGCGTGGCTTCGTCTTCGTTCGCTGGTTCGCGATTGTGGGTATAGTCGTTACCGAAATACGAGCTACACTTACCATTTTCGTTGCTCCTCGCGATTCATAAATATGGTTTCGTAACAATTCCTTTAAAAAATCATCTTCGAATCTTCGTCGATCGTTCATCTTTTATTTGACGTAGCGCTCATCCACTGTTCGCGCCTTCTACGTCGCGCCTCAGCCACTCGTCCGGCTATTTTTCACTTCTGTTGCTTATTTTAAACAGTTCCTTCCTGTTCACGATTATCGGGCGAGCGCGCATTTTGCTAGCAGAAACGCGATTCGGCACGATTGTCACGGGAGAGAAAAGATCAGTCTAACGTCTCGACAGAGATAAAACAGGAACTCTATGTTTGAGCTTGTTCGTTGTGTAATTGACGAGATGTGAACTTTCGAAAACTCTAATGGCAGTGTACAAATAGAAGCGTGTTGGAAAGGCGACGAGATCTAGCATCGATGGTGCCAAGGATGCTTTAAGATTGACTGTTTACTGACGTGACTCGTTGGGAGTTGGTTTTTAGCTGTCGCGTGTCTCGTTTGAAGCGGTGAAGTGTGCAATCTGGCTGTAGAAGAAAAGAAGTAGAAAGTGGAAGTAGTAAAATATGATTCTTGTGCTTCGAAATGAGAAGAAAAGCTTCAGATGAATGTCAGTAAATTGGATGTTCTTCAAACAAGTTCGAACTCGTTGAAACATCCAAATGCTTTTGATCATTGCTCCACAATTGAATGAAATCTCCACCTCAGGAGAGATGAATATGCTATTAATACCTCACGAGCCACAACCGGCTGATCATTCAATAAAATTTATCTGCTGGCAGACAGCAGAATGCTAAGGAAGTGTTAATAACACTGAAAATAACAGCCGTGCACAAAACACACGCAAAATTAAGTATCTTCAAGTACAGTGTATCTGATCCAACTCAATCCCTGCTGCCACTGCTGTGGACCCCGCGCCACGGGTCCGCGAGGTGTTGCCCCAGAATCAGGGAACAAAAGAATCAAACTCGAATCCAACCGGCAACATCGCGAGTCAACTCAACAAAATCCCCTCCCTTTTTTCCTTCATCCTCCACTAAATAACTCGCGCTTTCTCGATCAACCACGAACCACGATTGGCAGTGTTACAGCGGTTTACTCTACAATTTCCCAGAAGATCGTGCCTGACGACAAGTTCACCTACATCGGCCCCAAAGGCGTGCCCCCCAGGAGCACGATCGACGACAGCTGCTGCTCTCCGGCTCGAGGCGCGCTCGGTGACTGAGGAACAGAGATCGGTTCGCCTGAACGATCACGCCTCCGAAGTTTCGGCGAGCACGATGCAACGCCGACGGTTTTTACCCAATTGTACCGCGTGCCGTTCTTCTCTCAGACGGGCGGAGGCCCCCTGACGTAACGCAGCTGAGGGGTCAGCGAGAGATTGAGGGTATTGGCCGCCTCGCAGCAATGCGGCTCTAGCAGGCAAGCGGCGCAGAACAGGGCGACCAGGGCCAGCTGAAAGGGTAACGCCGCCCTCAGGATGCGCCAGACCCAACTGTGTGGTAGATCTGGCTCGCTATCGGGGTCCCCGCCGTCGGTCGCGCCACTCTTGGCCGCTGCAACGGCAGCGCTCCGTCCCGAGCCCCCCTTCGCCATCTCCGAGCTGGCCTTTTTGCGCTTGCTGCAAGACAGGGCAGAGAAACATCGTGTTTACTAGGGCTGGCACCCTTTACGCTGCACAGACTCGTGGACTTCTGGGATCTGAATCTTCTGGAGATGGAACAGGAGGATGCACGAATTTATCCTCTGATTTCTGGAGTTCGTTGTTTTTGGATATCAGCGTGTGGGAGTTTGGTTAAATTTTAAAGATGATTGTGCGGACGGTAGAGCGAGTGTGAGAGAAGGGGGTGAGAGGATTCGTTAGAAGAAAATTAATATGAGAACAGATTAGGTAGAAACTTCTACTACAGTGCTCTGAAACTCGTGTGTCTCGGTGATGAAGGAAATTAATTTATAGCGCCCCATGGGTGAACGTTAGACAGGAAAGGGGAAAAAGGTACGTTCTGAGGGTGATCTAGTCAGACATGCAGCTTCTTATCGTGGAACTTTTGATCCCAGGTGCTCTTTGTCACATTATATCAAATTTTAGTTAAATTTGGTGACATTTAAGCTGAAGTCTACTTTTAGAGAACGCAATTACAGAACGTTATAATTCGGTTAAAAGATACTTCGCCCGGTGGCAATCGTGCGGAATGTTTATATTCATTCGAACGCGAGAATGTTATCGATTTTTGCTTCAAATGAAAAACAATAAAACTAGAAAGCATTCCTAGTAATAAAACGGGGGAAAAGGGAAGAAAAGACACGGGAGCGTTGATCGTGGAAAAAGGGGGCGACGAGTTTTTACAGCTTTTTTTATGATGCAATATGGCGGGCATTCTATGCTCCCGCGAAAAACTAAACCTATTACCGTTGCCACCGCGAGCAGTGATTAAATGCGACTATAAAAAAAGCATCCTTCAAACAAAGTTAAATAAGGTGGCCCCGGGGCGATAATAGGAATTCGGAGTAATTGCGATTGAAAGAGCGGGTCAGGAAACGAATCCCGCCAAGGGGGAGGAAAGTAGAATAACGAACACGCGTTTTAAGACCTCCGTTTCTGATCTCATTTTTCTGCCGCCGTAAATATGAACGTTGAAGGAGTGGAAATAAATCTTACGCTCGCTCCAAATCCGTGTATATCTTTAAGTTTTAAATAACCAGTGAAGAACAATTATTTCATACCTATTTCCACTCGTTACAGCAGAAAACTTGGACACAATGAAACAGCACCAGAAACTATTATTTGAGGGTTAATTGGTGCAAGAGTTTAGGATTCCAGTGTTAGAAATTTATCTCTATACCCCCAAGATTCAGTCGAAGTTAATATATGCCAAAGAGGAAATAAAAGTAACGAATGATCACAAAATGGTAAATTTCGAATATGCGTGGTGTAGCTGCAGTTGAGTGTCGAGTTTTTTAACGTGGCGTTAACGGGGCAGACATGGAAGCGTCAGGGAGTGTTCATTCACAGCTAACTTCTTATATTCAAATGAGTGGACGCGTTATGGGAGTAGAACTATGAACGAACGAGCTCTTGTCCCCGCGTCTAAATAGACGCCTTCATTCTTTGCTTCTCATTTCGACGTTATGCAAATGGGGGAATGCGAGTCGAGAAGGTCGTTCTTTATTCCCTCTTAAAGCCGTGGCGTCTCCAGACGCCTGAATAAATTAAAAACCACGCCGCCCCGTGCGTTTACCTTAAAAATATTTCTGGGTACGTTAACGTTTGCAAGGATTATCAGCATTGTAAGGTCTGAGCGAAGCATGAATTGGAATATTGAGTGAGCGTGATGGAACGAAAGGTTGGAAAAAGTAAGGCATCGTGCAGCGACGAGAATTTTCAGCTTGGTGTCATGCGATGCCATTCAATTGCAATTAATTTCTTGTTTATATACGCACTGTATCGTGGCCACTCCTTCTTGCTACCTCCGCCACTATCAAATCTTAAGATTCTTATCGTAAATGACTTCGGAAAGAAAGGAACAGTTGGAAAGGACATTGAATTACCGATAAACAAACTACAAAATGGAACTGGGTATCCTTGTGTGTAAGAAAGAATCGACTGGAGCAAAATTCTTTTGCTTCATTTCCTTCACTGATATCTAAAACCTTCTACACTTCAAATTCCTAAAATTTAAGCTCAAAAGCACAAGAGAATATACATGAATCCTTAAACCAAAAATTAAACAAGACCCTCTCCCACTACTTTAGTCTATCCCCAACCAATGAACACCATACAAACGGTCTTTCCACTGTGACGCCTTGATAAAGTACTGCTGTTTGGAACTTTTTGTTACAAAAAAGTTTCTTCTATTTATTAATACGTGCTTTGAGAATATAAAATTATTTTTTTCCATATTTTTTCATGCTTGCTTTCGCCAAAATATGTGGATGTAATATACGCTGTGAAAAAAAAAGACGCCTCGATTACGTGGTCGATTTTGGAGAAACCATATATCTGAAACTAAAAACCCAAAAAGATTTGCAATCAGTTTGACTGTCACTATGGCCCGAACTAGATTCACACATTTTCGTTGTTTCTTACTCCTTTTTTGCGTCGCAGAATGATTTAAAAAACTGAGCTAATTTCGATAGTTCAACTTTGGACGTCCGCCATTTTGTTAATTCTTTATCAATCTAATTAATCTTATTCCCTGCGATAGCGGCAGTCATACTGATTACAAATCTTTTTGATTTTTTGGTTTCAGATGCACGGTTCCTCCAAAATCGACCGCGCAGTCGAGGCGTCTTTTATATTACAGCGCATATTACATCCACCTATTTTGACGAAAGCAAGCATTAAAAAAATATGAAAAAAATAATTTTATATTCTCAAAGCACGTATTAATAAACAGAAGAAACTTCAATTTAGTAAACATATTGTTTTTGTGGCCAAAAAAAGTTCCAACCAGCGGTACTTTATCAGGGCGTCACAGTGAAAAGACCCCTTAAATAAAAAAATACTGAGCACAAAATTCTAGCACCTACAGTATCAGAAATATTTATTGCATCACCGGACACTGTATGCCTAATCAACAATCGCGCAAAAGTACTTTCCGAGTACTAATACTAAATTAAGTGGAATAGACGCTAAATATTCGAGTGAGGCAATAAATAATTCCAGTACACTTCCTAATATCCTCAAATTTCTCACACCAACATTCCCAGTGTAGGCGAACGCCAACTGTCCTTCCCTCTCAGAGACACGCTCGCTCCGTCGCCCAAGTCGATTCTTTCCCCAGTCGGACAGCAAATAAAAGTGAAAAACGGCACTCACTCGACGAAATGATGGACCTGGCTGCTGCTGGTCCGTTTCGCAGCACGCGCCTCTACGCTGGCAGCGGTGCGTACGATCAGCTCCCGGCACTGCTTCTGGAGATCCCGTAGCTCCGTCTCGGCGTCCTCGACTCTCTTCCAGAGTTCGGTGAGCGCCTCGCTGCCCGGTGCCAGTTGGCTCTCCAGGCTGCGGGTGAGCCGACGAAGGGCAGCCAGCCGTCGCTCGCGCTCGCTCAGCTCCTGCTCGCTTCCGCTGTCGGAGATCCCGCTGTCGGAGAGCGAGCCACCTTCCTGCGTCAGACTGATCGGCGACGCGTCCCCGAATTTCGACGGCACCCCACTGCTCACCTCCTCTGTGGTCGCGTCTTTCAGCACTGTCCCGTTCTGCAACAAGAACACACCGAGCCGCCTTTGAGTTTGGCTGCTCCAACGGCGGGGCCTTTTTTTCTCGGCTCCGATCATCACGGCAGAGGTTGGTCAAAGGGATTGAATAGCGGTCGGATATATTCGTGTTTATGCTTGCGCAGGAGTTCTTGTACCGGCGGGGGATAATGTATGTGGAAATTAAGGGATGTGTGAAGTTTTGCTCCGAGGTCCCTTGGAACTTAATTCTTGTGTAGGTGGATTGAATTTTCTTTAAACGACGATTTGTACAATTTTGGACATCTGCGTTTGCACTGTACGGCGTGGTTAGTGGAATGACTGTAGATTGGTCAGTGATTTCGTGGTAATGTGAAAATGGAGGGTAAAAAGTTTAGATTCGCGTTAAGGGGTTATACCTAGTCAGGAAGCCGAAAAGAGGCGAACAATTGTGATTTTTTTGAAAAAGCGGAAGCATATATTTTTACAGAACTTTTTGCACTTAAAAGAGCAACATTTAAAGAACATTTGGTAATTTTTTTGTAGAAAAATATTTACGTTTATCATAAAAATATAACGACATCCAAGAAGCCTTTCTAATAACGATGAGCAAGATATCTAAAAAATTACTGCACCAATCTTTCTGAAATTTTGTGGGCTTATTGTGGATACAAAAATCTAGTGGTTGGTCGAAGGATTTCTTTTTTCAATATATACTTTCAATTTTATGAACGAAAAACGGCCGTTTTTTTTTTTTCAAAAATCGGAACCGTAAATTTAAACAGTCGCCATTTTGCTTTAACTTAATATTTCGGAAATTCCATCTATTAATCAGAGGATAAACTAATACACTAACGAAATCTTATTGGTTTTTTGATTTTAGATAACCTGATTCTGAATGGCAGTGCTCACCGCAAAACTACTTTTCAAAAAGTGCTTATTAGACATCGGTTGTAACTTTTCTATAAATGAATACTTTTACACGAAAATATTACTGAATGTTCCTCAAATGTTACTCTTTTAAATGCAAAAAGTTCTGTACCAATATATGCTTATACTTTTTTAAAAAAAATTCTCAAATATTCGCTTTATTTCGGACTCCTGATTAGGTATAACTCCTTAATAGGGAGCACTAAATAATAAATCTATAAGATTATGTTTAGTATTAAAATCCCCTACTGCTATTGATAAGGTTTATGTTTGTAATTATTCATCTTGGAGTGAATTAGTAAACGCTCGCGACATAGGTATTATTGAATTATGTCCGACCACATATAGGGCACTTCTACTTGCATCACTTTTCTATTCTTTCCACTTCAAATTAAAACTGTCTACAATATTCCACTGAATATATCCAGTAGTAACAACATTGTTGCACAAAGACAGATAATATAATTCCAATTTCCACAGGCGTAAGCAAATTGTAAAAGCGTAAATTAAACGTGAATACGCTCAAAATACATTATTCGTTGGTAAAATCCTATTCCGATAACTGATGGAATACTAGGCTGTAATTTAAAAATCTTTTTAAACAAAACTTTCGCCCATCAACGCTCGAAACTTCCCAGCGATCGGTTCCACAGAAAATCACGAAAGGATGTGCTTAACCAGTGCCGCTGATTAGATCACGGGATGCTGATAGGTATAAATATACCCTCGAGAGAATACGATACCGAATATTGCATAATCCAGTGTTGGTTACTGCCGCCGGGCAACCGGAAGGCGTATAAGACGATTATATGGAGGAAGAAAGGGGGAGGATGGGGTGCACGAAAGAAAGGAAGCAGACGGTATGCTGCAGGGGCGTACGATGTCAAACAGAACGTCTCCTCGGTAGATTCTGGTCTACCAGTCGAAATCAAATATTCAACATTTCGCGGTGTCGTTTTACACGAGAGTCTTAGAAATTTGTTAGAATACAGAAGGAAAATATCGCTCCACTCGTGACCCTAATACACAGGGATTGATCACGAAAATTTATTGAGGGTTGAAATTTATCGTTGCCTTTCTATAGAGAAATAATAAATCACGGGTAGGATTTAGGCCGAGATCGTTCTTTCCACAATTGCCTTTGACCCTACAGCCGAACGGGTGACGGGTGGTCGGTGTTCAGAGAAGAGAAAAACACAAATCATACGCTTTGTTTTATCCAAAAGATACAAAGTGTACCTATGGCTAAAAGAGACGTTGAAATTGGAAGGTAAACACAACTGAGGATTTTGCAGCAAGAGGGGTGCAACTCCATTTTTAGTTCTTGAGCTATGACGTGTAACACGCGTAAAAAGAATTCTACATCGTGTTTCGTGCACGTTTGATGCAAATCCCATAACCAATAAGCGATTTATTGCAAACTTTGAACCTCCACCCATTGCTGTTTTGTGCAATATTTTTGTTTCGGTCAGCACCAGATTTGAAAAATTCGCCAAAAATAGAAATAGAAACTAACGAACTCGAGATATAATCCACGATATTATTCCAAGATGGGAGCCACTGTATCAGAAACGAACTCGCTCAACGACCAGCTACCGCAAATTACAAAACCCTGGTACCACCAAATCCCTACATCCCTTGCCTCGCCTGTCATTCAATTCTCTCTCGAAAAAAAAAACCATCGTCTACGAGAATCTTCCCCAAAACAATCCCCCCGATCCTTGTCATGACCTGTGCCAGGCGTCACGTAACCCGTTTCTGGGCTCGATATGAACTAGCTCGCCCCCGGCGCGAGCAGGGAAACCCGAATGGGGGCAAGGAGGGACAGGAAGCCGCGACACGAAACGCTGATACCAGACAGAGCAGCAGTGGTAATAGTAAAAAGCAGGAGAGAAGAAAAAAAAAAGAAAAGTGGCGTGGAGCAGGGTGCGGAGGATTGCGAGACGAGGACGAAGGCATCGAAGGTGTGGGCGAGGGTTTGAAGGCGAGCTAGAAGAGGGGTGGAAGAAAGAGAGGGTTGGTTTAGGCTGTTGCAGCGCCGCAGAGACGGGGAGGGGAGAGGAGGCTCCGGTAATGAAAAGCGCGATCCGCATACCAAGTAGCAACCCACGGCCTAACCTATATATAAAGTCGGTATACTCTTGTATAACGGATAGTAGGTACGAAGTGAGAGCCGAGTCAGAATCCACACCGCCCGAAGGACCAATCACGTAGAAGAAAACTGCGAGAATTCCTTATTTCCGGCCGAGGATTGCAGCCCGTAGCGCGGGCTTTCGCTCCCGGCCAGGCCGAGGAGCAACCCTTTCGATATATCGCTTGTCATCTCGATCCACAGAGGCTGGCGCACCGATAGACTGCAGCACCCGCTAAGAGTTTCAAGTCCAAGATTCGCGATCCCGAACTGGCCAGCCGAAGGAAAATAAATGCACAGGTTGTGTCGAGGCGGTGTATCCGCTTACGTATTATTTCCACCCGACGGTATAATTAGACCCGTCTAATTCGATCGCCGCGTATAATTAGGACTTGGCGACGGGAACGAAACTAATGTAACGGACTAAAGGGCAGGCAGATGGAGGAGGGAAGACGCGTGGTAAAATTGCTGCCGGGTGTTGGGCGAGGAACGCCGAGGTGAACTTCTGAGGGAGGGAAAATAAGACCAGTAGTTTCTGATCCTGTTGCGAGCTGGGAGTCAGTTCTGTGTAACCATTCTCTGGAAACGTCCTACATGTTTGAAGACACAGAATTTTCACAGTCTAAGTAAATAATGTACCACTAATAAATGAGAGTGGAAATTCCTCTTCGGAGCTTCTAGCGACTGTAGAAGCTCCTGAAAACAGTTGGTTTAGATCAAGTGTCGCAGTGCCCAAAGGGTTAAACGCCTCTACTTCTCACCCAACCGAGGTGTGAACAAAGTGAGAACGATGTCCAAATATTATTAGTATTATAATTATTAATCGTCCTTATTACTCAAAGAAATATCACAACACACCATTCATCTTTTGCGCGACAACGGCCATACCGGTAGTGCTAATCAACGGCTAAGTCCGTTAGCTTCTGGTCCACGTAGTGAGTTCGGCTCGTCGACAACGGTGTACCACCCGCGGGCTACAACTGGTCAGTCGGGCGATCCAGCTCGGATATTAAATTTGTATTTTTACGCTGATTCCACGGGCCATTCCCGTACGTGAGGCGAAAGGGAATCGTTCGGGCGATTAACGATCCTAGCTCCCCAGGGTGGTCCCGAAGGTAGCCGACACCCCCGAACGGCGACTCGGGCCAGGCCGTATGTGACCCTAAAACCTCACCTTCCCTCTGCTCCGCCGTCTCCCCCCCCCCCCCACACACGCGCTAATATTTTATTTAATGCCTATCAAAATTTATGGATTTCCTCGCGGCCAACGGTGCCAGTATCGCGAGTCCGCCTCGACTTGAACATTTACTCGAGCCACCACGGATCGGTCCCCACGATCGCGCTTACAGAGGAACAATTGCGGATGCGTTCGATTAAAAATGTAGCCTACGTGCTGCTACCACGAAACGAGAACAGTTCGGAGAGAAGTTAAAGTGGATTGCGATGGATCCTGGTGGTCCAGAGCCGGATGGCTAGAATCGTATAGGGAGAATTTAAGGAAATAAAAGTAAGATTGACGCTGAGGGGGCCAATAAGTTGAGGCCAGCAAAGAATAATACCAAGTTACAACTAATTGACCAGCCTCGCCTCTCGCAGGGAAGCAAACACTGGCGGAATCGGCAGAACTATTACCGTTCCACATCTCGTGCCACCCCCGCGCTGGTTTTATCGCTCCAATCGGAATTCCTCCTCCCATTATCCGCTCCTCCCGTCCCCACCTTCGAAGGGCAGAGCCAGATAGAGGGAAGCGAGGGGGGGAGAATGGGAACGACGGTCGTAATGTCGAGCACTTTGTCGCGCGACCGGCAGCATTTCTTCGTTCGTTGCTCGGTTAAAGGGTCGTCGTATCGGGACGAGAAGAAAGAAGGATGTAACGTCGAGTGCATGAAATTATCCCCCCGAGTGTTGTAGATCGGCGGGGCCGAGAGGCTACGGGGATTATTCCGCCTTGACGGGAGTTTGAATACGTTCAAGCGGAGTCGCGAGTCGAGGAAGGGGCAGGGGAGCGGGGTCGCGAGCGCCACCCCCAGGCACCGTTCTTACCTTTGTTAGGGTAAAAATATCGTGTCGCGAGCCATACGTCTTCCAGACAGGCGAAATAAGCGCCGGGGACAATTGGAACTAGCGACCTGGCGACTGTTTGCTCCACGCCTTCTCGCGAGATCCCCGTTTCTTCTCTGGCTATATCGCGAATCATTTCCGCGTTACTGCGCTCGCTGAAGAATTCGTAACGAGTGGCCGGGGGGGGGGGGGGGGGGCTTATTCTTAGTTCCCTTGCACAGCTTTTTAAATGGAGAAAGGATCAACGCGGGATTGTGGAAGAATTCGAATTCGAATTTGCTCATTCTCGAGCACAGTATATTTCTGCGTCTGGGAAGTTAACTCCTCATCGAACAAGATCACAAATTTGTCTGTCTACCGAGTATTATAGCAAGGAAAATTATTCGAGAGCCAGTACACAGGGAGGAACGCAGGTTACACTGAAACTGAACCAGGAACGAGGCAATACAGAAGGAAATCGACTTCCTCGGTCCAACGTAATAGGTGGAGCAGCGGCGTGCGACCTGTTATTCTAATCGCGTGGCAGTGGAGGAAAAAAAAATGAGCAACCTCGACGTGGAAATATCGCGGGCGGCGCGTTCTCGCTCTTGACAATCGGAGCACGGGGGGCAGGGCAATCGGAAGTGGTGATAACGAACCTGCCACCTGCTTCACCTCGAGCTACTTTTCTCCTTAAGTCCATAAAGTGGGCGAACCGAAGGAGGCCGACCTTGCCATTGAGATTTACTTTATATGCAAATGCAAGACGGATATGGTGGAAATAAGGGGGGGGGGGGGGGATGCGATGGCGTTTAACCGAGACACGATATCGACAAGTGTCATCTGTCAAACGTACCCTTCTCATCTCACCCCTTCTTTCCCTTCCCGCTACTTCCGGATAGCCTGCCCCACTAGCAGATCGCTGGTGCATAAAATAAACTTCTTGGGGCTCAGAAGTGTGAAGGTTTCTTTCAGATTAGCGATGCGAAGAGCGATTTTTTTTTGTAAAAGTTTTGCCAACCCTGTTAGTGGTTAATCTGATTGAGGTTCTGTGAAACAATTGAGGCGTCAATTTTTACGAAAGGAATATAATTCTTGAGCGCATTGAGCCGCGAAGGTGACGGAGAGAAGTGTTTTCATAGTTAGTACACGTTTCCAGGAGTATTCTATATTTTCGAAAAATTTGAATCCGTTATGCCAGGCACAGTGCTCTTCCAATTCCACTGGGAAGGATCCTTTACCGTCAGATGCCACGTCGGGACAAAAACAGGGCCGGGTAAGAAGTTTTCCGCGCGGAACAGAGAAGACGAACCAATAAACATGATTCGCCTTATAATCTCCTCTTCCTTAGAACAACCGTACATCCCCCAGAGCCTCTCTGCTCGCCCAATCTAAGCGGGGAAATGGTTTTATGCACACAAGCGATGCCCCTGGGAACCGTTATCCCATCCAAGGACGTTGAATAATTGCTGGCAGCTATCTAACCGATTGAAAATCAAGGATGCCGTGGGAATATGTCGATTGAACGGTTTTGGCAACGATTTCGTCGTGCGAGTGGAAAATGGAAAAACGAGGGACACATGATCGAATTTCGCTCACATTTAACGATTGACAGCAGATTAGCTTGTGAATTTAAATAGTAGGTAAACCAGGAAAACTTTCGATGGAGGAACAAAACTCTGTGTTTGGCGTAGGGTAACAATTTGATATAACTAGACCACCAGTTACACCACCTAGTTTATTTGGGATTGCACGTAAAATTGAGTAGGCAAATAAGAAATACCATTCAGGTTTAATATCAGGGGTAAATATTGAATTAGCATAGATAAAATTATCTGGGTCTCCTAAAATATAAGGGTATTGTATAATAATTAAGAAGTGAAGTATAAGGATTATAATATAGGAGCCGGAAAAAGAGAGCCACGGCGCCGGGAATCGAACCCGAGCCGCCCTCGTGCTGATCAGTCGCGTTTGCCACCATGGCTACGCCGACTCTCCGCGGTCCCTGTCCTCCGAACTTCTCATAAATGGACGCCACCTATGTGCTAAAGTCACACACTAGGCCGTTGCCTAAATGCCAGTATGCCTACTACAATAATAAACCCTAGAATATCCTTAATTGTAAAATATAACTGGAATAGAATTTTATACTTATTTCTATCTGTATCTAACGGGTTATTGGATCCTTTTAGATGAAGGAAGAACTGTCAGACTGGCATTCTGCCAGACTGTGTTTGGCATTGGGTAACAATTTTTGGGGTTCCTTGAAAAAATTCTCAAAACTTAAGAACATTCGCAGCATTATTACACCAAGTTTCCATAAACTTCGAAGCAGCTGTAATGTTACTGAATAGTTTCTAAACATAACACTACACTTCACAAGCACAGAATACCATACAATACTATTCTCATTGCAATAAAAAAAATGAATTTCTTAAAGGATTCAATCGTTAATGAGTAAACGCACTCACAATTACCAAAACAATTATCCCACACCCCTACCTGCTCCCTTCAGCCGGCAGAATACCACCGATACGCCATAAAACGCAGAAACGTAATCCCTTGGCCGGATCCAACATCCAAATGGTTCTCGCGCGTGAAGGTCCGAGGCAATCTCCGAGGAAGAAGCACGACCAAGAGCGAGAGCCCCTTAGACGCGGTAATAGGTATCGTAGCAGCGAAATAAAGGAGGAAAGGCGTGATCAAAGTGTGAGGGATGCAAAGGACCGACTCGCGGAGTGGAGGCTAGCTATTATCCGAGTGGAAACGTGGATCACGATGCAAAACGCTTCGTCTGTGAGCAGTTAGCGGCCCTTGTCCGCATCCGAGTCCTTCCCTTTAGCCATTCCTCTAATCGTCACGCCAAATAGACGGACGACGTACACGTAGGTCGTGATGGAATTGGTCAACACTGAGATTCGAAGGCAGGTAGTGCTTGCTATTGCGACGTGGAAAACAATTTTATATCCCGTATAACTCTCATGGTTGCGCTTGTGCGAAGCCAAGTGAAATTAGCGTTAGAGCTGAGTGTTTTCTATAACTATTAATAAAGCCGGGAATCCACCGGGAAGCTAAGCTAACAATAAGCTATGCTGTGCTATATTTTAACGTAGCTTTTGGTGGAAACGGTTCCAAAAGAATGTAATGCTAAGTTTTTTAAAACGTAGCATGGCATTGCATAACTACGCATAGCATAGCTTAGCTTCTCGGTGGATTCCGGGCTTACCTATTGTATCGTGTGATTTAAGTAAGAGGTGGAGATAGAGCTGATACCATATTATTTTCAATTGGTGGAGGTTTGCGGGTTGCGATGAAAATACAGGGAGTTGAGTGTTAGAATTTCAATGCTCCTTCATGTGGAGCTTACAAGTGATCGATGAGTGACTAACTCGGATGAGATACGACAAATACATCGGGGAACTATAGCAAGACTAACAGCAGAGATCGGTATGCCGCAGCATTAACGTTGTAACCCTGTTAAATGCTTACGCGTTTCACTCTCACCAGCATGGAGGGCCAGATGTTCATGAAATAAAACGTTACGACGTATTCCCTGCTCTAGCGGAATCACTTCCGACGCTTTTCATGTGGCACTGAAAAACTTTATCGTCCAACCATTTTCCACGATTACTGATCTGCACTCGTTCCCGAGACGCTTACAACGTGTCATTGAACGAATTGAATGGTGGTGTAAAAATGGACGTTTCGCGGGAATACGAAATGATTTGCTGCGGCTGAGAAACTGTGCGAAATGGCTGTGTAGATTCTGTGGCGATTTAAAGCAGAGTGAGAGATCTGTTTCAAAATAATTCAGACTTAATCATTTTGGTAATACCAGCCCTCCCAACAGTTCTAGATCCTTTTAAAACACCAGCCTCTATCTTGACAAAAATGACTGCATCATTCACAATTAATTTATTAACATCTTCGCTTCACTTTATTAACTAACTATACACCGGATGTCTATTTTATGAGTCATTTTGTGTAATTTTGAAAGTAGCGAATTTGAAGAGGAAATCGATGATGATAATGAGCAAAAGTAATTTGAGAACGTGAGGTCTGAAATGTTCTTACCTGAACATTGATGTCCTGCTTTTCGGACAGTAGCCTGGCGACGTGACGAACAGACGAAGCCACTTCTGACGTGGCACCTGCCTGGAGGGCCACATCCAGAACTGCAAGGGTATCCTTATCCCTTCGTAGTGCGCACTGAAGCTCCGCCAAACGAATACTAAACTGTTGGACGGCTTGTAGGGCGCACAGTTGTTGATTGCCCCTGAAAAGATACACAAACGCGGTTTAGAGTATACCGAATGAAATTTATGCAACTTGCGAGAAACTTTGCGAGAATGCAAATCAATTGTCCTTGTCATTCTGATTTGGCTTTACATCACAAGTGGTGTGAATAAATAGCAGAGGGAACGAGGTGGGCAGGGAAACGGCCAAGAGACAAGCAATTCTAATTGGACTAATTCGTGCATTCTTCTACGCCACTGTATCCTTATCAATTTACAGTCTGAGAAACTATCGATCACACTACTTGCCACAGCATTTCTCTTCAGAATTCTCGAAATTTATGATACCAATTAGGTAACTTGTGGGCAAAGATAATAGAATAGACATCTACGAGACAGTACAAAAACATTGTAATGTGAAATCTAATATTTCATTTGACTGAACGATAGATTCCCTGTATACTCAGCAATCGATCACGTCGATAAACATCCGCTGTTCCCGATTCCGTGGAATCGGCGCGAAAGCGGTCAACAAAATCGAATGGGGCAAAATCGCGCGGCGGGTCAACATAATAAAAAGTGGAACGAAGGCAAAGCCTCTCGGCAAACAGTAAGGCGGCAAATTATTAGCGGATCTCCCCGATGGCACACTATCGGGCAAATAAAAGCACTTTACCCCGGTTCAATCTGAACACCCTCGGGCTTGCACGCGAACAGATCGAGGGAAAGTGGTTTCGCGAACACTCCACATTGGCGTGCAATGTCGTAAAATTACCTTAATTTAGCGCAGAAAAGAAAATAAATAAATCACAGTTGACATTACGCCGAATAATCAAATGTGAATAGATGAAGGATGATAAGAGACGGCAGTGAATTGCAGTAGTCGATATAGAATTTCCAAGTGGACCAAATTGAATTGAAACAGACCCGAGATGTTCCTTGAAGGAATGACGTGTCGAGTGTCATCGGGCGATTCGTACGTTGTACGGAAGAGTCGCGCGCGCTCGTGCAAAGAATAGGAATTTCTGGGGAGCAGGGTCGACCTCTGCAAAACCCCAGTGGGTCAGTGGTAAACCCCTTTGCATGGGTCAGACCCCCATCAGACAGGGGAATCAAGCGCTCATACGGCAATTAAAACGCGATTCCGGACTGTTACGCTTGCGACGTGCTGTTTGCTCGGAGCACGTATCAATTTCAAGGTCCGTGATTGCTTATCCGCCTGAGATACTTTCGCGGGGGTTCGAAGATAGGTATCTAGCTCACGAAAGAAAATTCTTCTGGCTAAATAGCCAGCAAGGAAAATTAGTGAAAAAAATTGCACCAGATATTAACGAACTTTGTTATCAGCTTGAAACTTGCTATCATCTCAGTTGTCATTTAAGCGGGGATTGCGCCTTGTTGGGCCGAAAAATAGATAGGTAATTCTTTGTGAATTTTTTCTACAAAAACGGTTCGACAAATTAATTTGAGGTTTAGCAGGTTGTTCTATTGTATCTTGAACTATTGTTTTGAATTTTTGTGTGACAGTGAAAAAAACGTGGTAGATACAAAAAGAGCGTTGAAAAATAAATAATCGGGTGGTCCTGGCGTTGACGAAAAGTACTGTAAGGTTTATCCGAAACACAAAAAGGAAAGAGATTCTTAATCTATATAAATGTGGCTATCGGTGGTAGTAGATTTATTGCCGTATCTGTTACCGTCCCTTTTTTATTTAAAGAAGTTTTCCCGATTTTGGGGCAAACCCTATTTCAGACACAAATCAGGACGCTTCGCCTTTTTCAAAAGGCTGCCATTTTACTATTTTTTTTATTTTTCTTAATGCATCTACTACCACCGATAGCTACATTCATATAGATTAAGAATCTCTTTTCCTTCTTATGTTTCGGATAACCCTTACAGTACTTTTCGTCAACGCCAGCACCATCCGATTATTTTTCAACGCTCTCTTTGTATCTGCCATGTTTTGTTTTTCACTGTCACACCAAAATTCGGAACAACAGTTCAAGATACAGTGAAACAGTCTGCCAAACCTCAGATTAATTTCTCGAACCGTTTTCATACAAAAAAATTCACAAAGAATTACCTATTTTTCAGCCCAACAAGGCGCAATTCCCCCTTAAGTCACTACGGTTCTTTACTTCTATCGTACCAAGATGTGTGCTCGCGAAGGAAGAAATAGTTGAGGAAACAGGATTAACGAAATATCTGTGTAATACTCGATTCTGAGAATTCTCGTCACTTACGCCGTTACTGACGACAAACTTTCACGTCGTAATGTACCCTGAACGAACAACGTCCAAATAGGCGTCCCTTTGGTGTGCCGGACACTTTAGAAATATCCGAGATTAAACTGGCGATCCCAGCTAAAACTAGTAATCCCGTGACACGGGTCAAAATCCCAAAGATCTGAGCCCCCGCTGCCGGTACCTATGCTGTGTCCACGGATCCTGGTGTGTTTACTCTGGAGGCTTCATTGCCTCTCATAATATTTGCCCAACGTCACGCGCCGGCCAGCGAACGGTCAGTCAATGATCCTAAACCAGCTATCCCGCCGCCCCACGAACTGGTGGGGAAAGGAACACACGGAAGACGTCGAAGAATTGCAAATGTCGTTAGTCCCTAATCGTACCTAAAAGTTCATGGCTCCAACACACACACACCTATTCATTGGCAACCAAGTGCAATCTTCTAGACGAAACTCTGCTTATTTTTTAATATCAGTCAAGGGATGCTCACCTTCACACCACTCGCTCAAGTTTCATCAATAGTATTTACGATTAAAACGATCCACATTAGCTTGAATAATTACACGTTGAGTAGTACTCACTTTTGGAAGGTCTCGTCCCAGACACGGTACAAGTCCGCCACGCCGTCTTTCAAAGCCGTGTAGATGAACGACGCGGAGCTACCGAGATCGGTGATCAGTCTGTGCGTAGAGACGTTCAGCGCCAGCATCGCCGCCTTGCGATCCCTCAACGCAGCCAGTTCGGCCTGGAACATTAAATATACATTTTTAGTGGTCGCCTTCTTCGGCTAACTCAAACGAATTGCCCCGCTCTTGCGGAGGGCCCGCGTTTGGGGTGCGAGTGATGTATAAACTGGTCACAGAGGTAGACCAAAGGAAGTGCACTGTATATCTCTTGCAGTGGGAATAAAGGAACTCGATCTCCTAGGAGAATAATGGCCTTAAGATATTACAGAAGGTACGGAAGCTTATTTTCCAAACAGTAAAGGATTATTCCTCTTTGCGTTTGATACTTAAACTCGTTTAATATTTTCTGAAGAACTTCGACAGCTCGAAGTTCGCTTTGTGCAAAAATTTCCTAGCAGAAGCGATCCATTGGCATATGATCCATTTTAAATATTGAACCGCGTGTATTGCTTCTTCAAGAAGATATGGATTTTAGATTATAATAAAATCAGATTCTAATATAAACACTTATTCTAAGGTGTGCATGATGTAATAACGGGGTAAGATTCGCTCTCCATACGAGGTGAGGTCAACGTATCCACAGTCCAAATGATAAAGGGTCACCACCTTCCAAAACCTCGCGCCACTGGAAATGTTAATTTATCAACCCACTCTGTGACGGCATGAAAAAAAGCATTGAACTCTCCAGCCTCCGCGTTGGAAGCCAACCAAACAACAACCCTACGCCTTCGGTGTATGACCTACCGCGACGTCCAGGTTGCTTCGGGCCAGACGGAAAGGGCATGAGGAGCGAAAATAAGCGCGCGTTTATCAGGAAAAGCATAACTGAACTATAAGGGTTGTAAGAGCGCACGGTAGACGATGGAGTAACCACGTCACGTTGTCACGTCCCCGTCGTCCTGCTACAGGAGAGGCGACCGACGAGGGCCGCATAAATAAACCCGGGTTTACGACGGCGACGCGGGGCGTAAGAGAACGAAAACGAGAGCCCCCTCGGTGTTGTTCCTCTTTCTCTTGCACCGCGCCTTCCGTGCCCCCTGCGCATCATTTCTCTCGCTCGTCGCGTGACGAGGAGGGGTTCGAGAGAGCTCGTAAAGCTCGTCCTTGCGGTCATCGCGAGAACGTCTCTCCGACGTCTTACGTCCTCCGCCACGACTCTCCTTCCGTGCTCCCGGAGTAATTCCTCCACCGCGCCGCAGTCGAAACTACGGAATTTACTACTGTTTCCTTCTTGCATTTATATTGTACACCGATCTCTGTCGAATGGTTGATCGTTGAAGGCGAATTTCGAGCGGAGGTGGTCCCCTGGCTTCTCTCTAAATTGAATGTTCCGAGCTTGCGATTACAAAAAGAATGTTAGCCAAGCTTTTAGGATACTGCGTGGAATATTCTTTTAAATCTTAAGAAAATGTACGTAGAATTGTTTTGTTTGTTGCAAGAAGGGGAGTGTTCTTTGATGCGTTGGAGTAGGTACAGCGGATATAGGTCAGACGTAATGAGGCCTGGCTGCGGCTGACTAGTTACGGGTCGCACTACTTAGACGCAGTGGCGCGCGAGGGTTTCCCGTGGAATTGTGGTATGTATTTAGAGGTGAATGGAAAGTGTCAGCAGCAGTTACTCTCTACTAGAATGACAGATACTACCACCTTCAGAACAATGTATTTTATCTCAAAGATATCTCCACACATTGCATTTATATCAAATTCGTTTGTATGAATTCTATACCTTGAGAACACTTTTCTACAGAATAAAGGAAGCTACGATTTTATATCTGAAAGAATTGAAAATTAAGTTCCTTAACCTTACAAAACTTACAAACCTACCACCTCCCTCACTGAAAACTCACGCCTGATAAAGAAGCTACTCTTTTTTTCAAAATGTTTATTGCCAGGTCCTATAACATATATAATGGGATATGTGAGTACAAGGAACATATAAAAAAGGCTCAAACAAGATAGCATAATATACACACACACACACCTTTAATTACTATAAACAAAGATTTGCTAGGAGAATAGAAGAAGAAATAACAAAATATTTCACAGTTATTTGCGCATGGCAAAGAGGTAACGCGGGGAAAAGTTTAACGACAATGAAAAACCCCTGAGTCTTTCTGTATAAAACTATGGCTTATAAACTAAGAGGACAATAAAGAAGCTACTCGTTCCAGCCAGCAATGCCGTGCGCAATAGACAGAGAAACTATCCCAACCCCAAGAACCCACTGTCAACCCCTGTATCCTCCACTCGCGCGACACGCCAAGGTCTGAAGGCAGCGAACGACGAATCGACGATAGTCTTCGTGGGAGCCAATAATTTATGGAAATCCGAGCACGACTAAACGACGGATACAGGCGTGATTCCGGGCACGGTATCAAAGAGGTCAGACGCGTGAAAAGCGGCCATCCGAGCCGGTGTGTGCGTAAAGATTCGAAAGACTGAGAGAGATGGAAGGAGCGGGCAAAGGGAGAAAGAACTACACGTTGGTTTGCGCCGCTGCCCAACAGCGGTCGCAACGAAAAGTGGTTGGCATTGATATTCCAGGCACACTGGAAAGGCAGAAGCAGCCGCTCCGTGCCCGTTCCCCTCTTCCGTAACCACCCACCACATCGCCTCCTTCCCTTTGGGGGCCCCCTGGTCCAGGCTACGCTCCGGAGCCACCCTACATCACCCTCTCTCTTTCCAGCCCACCCCTTTCACGGGCTTTCCCTCCTCTTCCTATCCCCCTCGCCCGCAGAGACACGCACATTCCGATCTAATTCAATTTCCAATCAACAGCCAATCAATTGATTCGAATTCGGTGTACAGAGCGGTCGACGGGCGTTCGGCCGCTGCATGCCTATGAGGCCACGAGCCGCTGCCTACCTCTTCTCCTCTTAGACGGAACAATTGGTACCACCGATAACTGCCATACAGGGTGCATTCAGAAGGTTACTGAGAAGTCTGCGGTAGGTAGAACTTCTGTGCGTGAAGAGAAGGGAGAAGTGTAGGTATATAGACGAACGTGTGCAGATAATAATGATCAATATTTAATTAATCGACAGAACTCTAAATCTATGTCTATGCGCACTCGAATCGTTTTAGTATACAGAATACAAACGTACCAACCCTATGAAACTACGAAGTCACGCTCCGTCTTCCATCCACTCGGAATACCCTTTATCGCCGTTCGCAACGTACAAGGGCGCGAGCTACTCGGAAACGAAAAACACGACGGTCGGCGCGCAGGCAGCAGCCCCTTCCGAAGTAGGGAATTAGGTTTTTGCGCGTCCGCGAATCTGGCCGTGCAACGCGGATCCGCCGCTAGTATTTTAATTGGCGGGGCTTTTTAAAGGTCGCCGCGGGGAGGCAAGAAAAACAGCGTAATGCCCGAACGATCGCGCCGAATAAAGGCACGCGCTGCCACTCGAAATAGCTGGCTGGCCGCGTTTGCTGTACGTATCCACGAGTTGGCTAACGAGCTTCCGAGCCCGAAAGCCTTTCGCGATTAACCTCGCCCCGTGTTACAGCCCCGTGATCTGCTTCCTGACTGAACGTCGTCGAATCTGTGTACGTGGCTCGTTTGCAGGCCTTAAGCTACTTGCAAGTTCGTTACCCGTGGACGCGCGCGGAATCCGTGCACGGGGACTCGATAATCGTGTCGCGCCGAGATGACACCGATAAGGGACTTTTCACCGACTGGGTGGAGGCTTTTATCGATACTTTCGTCGGTTCGACGCGCTATCCGGCGACGCTTCTTTTTTGGGGAACCTGGGGCAGTTGGTCGGGGTATCGAGCTTGCATTGGGGGAGGGAGTTGATATGGGTGGCTCGCGCCTTTTCGGAATTTAGAACAGTGGAAGATAAATATCATAAGAGTGGGAATTTCATAAGAAACAATGTAGTTGAATTGTTGAATCAGGTTTTAGGAAATGTCTATGGATAATTGAAAGATGCAAGTGTGTACGCTTGTATGACTACTTGGGGAGAAAGAATGCATAACGAGAGGAATTCTTTGCTCAATCTATACATAAAGATCTCACGAAGAAAAATAGTTATCTGTATTTGAAGGGTAAGGGGAAAAGGAGGAATATCCATTTTTCGTGATTTTGCGATTTGTAGTAGGTACGTTTTGTTGGTGGCAACTGGGACTACAGAACTGTCGAATCACAAAGGGTTATAAAGTTCAAATATCCCCCCCCCCCGTAAGATAACGTTGAATATTTAGTATAGGTATTACAGTAGAGCGTCAATTATTTCCGAATTGTTCGGATAATCGAACAGTTCGGAGAATGAAGCATACATGTACTTACCCAGTTTGGAACTATCAGAATTACATCTAAAATTACTTATTAAATACAAGAATACTACTGGTGTAATTTGAAATGTAATGTATATTACGCACATATCAATCAATCAATCGGTACCGCTACAATGGTTCCAAGAAGTGGTGG
Organism: Andrena camellia; assembly: GCA_029448645.1. Lineage (NCBI taxonomy): Eukaryota > Metazoa > Arthropoda > Insecta > Hymenoptera > Andrenidae > Andrena > Andrena camellia. Next base: position 45,659,973 of record CM055676.1, on the reverse strand, counting down.
GGATAGCGATGATGCAGCTCTGATTCGGATAATCGACGGTTCGGTTGATCGAGGTTTGGATAATTGACGCTCTACTGTAGTTAAAAACAGGAAATTTTCACACTGCACTGGACCAAAATACGGAATGTCCCCACTCTTTGCTTGAGCATAAGCTTCAAGCTTCTGTCGTCCACGTAAAACATGATATTATTTACGAAGGAAATTATATAAGACAATTAAAATTCATTGAACATTGCTGCTTTTCTGGTGGACTAAAGTATTAAAACTTAATTTTCTCGATGAAGCTATTTTGTAACATTCTCTGTTTTTCCCCTTACCCTTCATTTATGAAATACACTGTACCCTTCGTGTACCATGTGCCTTACACAACGACTTCACAGCGACAAAGTAACTTTCCACGTTCTGCATTGCACATTCAAGACCATACAAAAGCAAAGCACGAAAAAGTCTTATCGCCTCCTCTACTAGAACACAGAAACCTACCCAACGAATCCAAGAACAACGGGAACATAATGCAGCACCAGTGACCCCTCTGAAATAACAAGTCATCCACTTTACGTGCACAAAGAAGTGCACGCCAATCACAGATCGCAGGTCCCCGGACGACGGTAGTTTTCTCACGGATCGGCGCGCAGACGACAGGCATGTCCAGAGGCGAGGCACGCACCGCTAAGCGCGAACGATCGCTAATGAGCGGAATATCGAAACGCGCGAGACGCCGCGCGTTTCGTCTGGAATTACGCAATAACGTAATCAGCGGGGGCCGTGGATGCGCCTAATCGAGTCGTGGCATGCGCCAGCCGTCGCACCGCGGCCGTCCGCAATAGTGTGTACCGGGCTCGATTGAAGCCTGTTTACGAATGCATAATACACACGCGGGACATTCCATTCTGATTCGCGCGCGCTCCGCCACTCGCTCATTCCGTCGCGCTTTTCGTCGTACGTCGCGCATTTCAAATGCACGCCGGCCCCCGGCGCCCTGCAACCCGCCGCCGGCCGGCGATCGTCCCGCCATCCGAGCCGATTCGTATTGACGGTGTTCAACGCTGAATCGGTACGTTTCACTGCCACCGTTCGTTTACAGGCGATTGAAATGTGGATGAGTATGGGAAACACATTGGTATATATACACGATGTGTATGGGGGCTTGGAATTGTGAGTTTTGAGAGATTAAAGGCTGGGGATCATGGGTGTCTATGTATTTGACAATATTAAACCTTAACTGGTATCCTAGGGTCGGTCATGACCCCAAGCACGCAAAGTTCGCTGCAAATTTTTTGATCGTCTAAGTGTGTAAACTGAATTTCTATTTAATTTTAGAATAATAGTTTAACTTTCTGAAAAAACGTTTCTATTATTTTATACATTACCTAAGAACAAAATATTCATAGAGGTTGATCTAGTGTCGACTTTACAAATTTCTTCGTCCTTTTTTATTTGGAGTTTGCCACGACCCCAGTATACCAGTTACGTTTGATAAAAAAAAAAAAACAGTATAGCAGTTAAGGGTTAAATTGTTAATGGACCTAAGTTTGTGCTGTATGTACAGATGGAGTATAGATGCTCTGTCTGACTACCCCTAAATTAAATTTCAATTCCCTGAACTCCCGCTCTAATCCCACATAAAACACCTGTGATCCACCTTAAAAAAGGAATACTTTATTACCCCCTTCTCGGCGCGCTCGATTCATAAAACGCGTACTTTCGACCCCCCCTGCATTCGACGCGGCAACAGAAACCTAATCCCCGACACGCGTGATTTCGCCCTCCGGCCGGATCGTCCGAGCGAAAGATCAACCCTTGCTCCCTGAAAGCTTCCAGCGTACCTCCGACCTTGGTGCACTCCCTCGCGCGAGTACGTGCGGAATATCGCGGGGGTGTGGGCTCGTGCGGCCGCGAGGACGGAACTCGCGCACTAACTTGAGGAAGTTTTTCGACCTCGGGCCGGTAGGTACCTCTCGGCCGAGCCGATACCAGTGACCGGCAGGCGAAGGCATGTAAAACAAGAAGACGAGCCTCGTGCGGGATGGGTTTCGGTAGCTAGACCGCCTCGCGCGGCTCCTGCATAATGCAGCACAGCGACGAGTTCACCCGGCAAATGTTGGACGCTAATACATCTTGATGATAGATAGGGAGCATGTGTTTGGTCTTCGCAATGAGGCCGAGAGGGATGCCGGGGATATCTGGTAGGGAGGAAGAGGGTCAGAGGAGCGAGAAGGAGGGCGCGATGGTACGTGATCGAGCGGGAGGGAAAGAGACGAGCGAATGGGGAAAAAGACGGCGCGGGGTGCGGAAGAGTGAAAGGGGCAGGGGGGGGGGAGCCTGTAGGTGAAAATGAGAGGGAGAGAGGCATCCACGGTGGAGGGAATCGAAGAGAATGATCGGGGGGAGAAAGAGAGAAGCGAGGGTGGCGCGGTGGAGCAAGGGAGAAGGTCAGAGGAAGAGGGAGGGAAACAGGAAGGAGGAGGAGACGGGGGTGTTCCAGAGGTTTCCAGAGAGAGGGGTCGAGGGGGCCCCTGCAGGCTGGGGGATGACTCTCGGGGGGTGGAACTCAGAGGGTTGGCTAGGTTCGCCCGCGAGTTGCGATGCGGAGCACGTCGCCGTCAGACGAGCGTACGTGCGACACGACTACGCTTTTACGCCACTCTCTGCCTCTATCCTTGCCTCCTGACTCGTCCCTCCCTCGCTTTATACTCCTCGTCCTCCGCTCCAAGCTTCGTCCTTCCCTGCGCCAGCCTTGCTCTTTTTCTTACTTCTATTTCGCCTACTTTCATCTCGCCTTCCCCCCTTGCTACCATCCTCCAACTGTACTCTGACTTTCACCGACTCGCTCGCCTTTCTGGACACTCGGTGCATGGCTCTGGGTGGTTTTAACCCTTGTGTGGCGGATAAAAGTCGGTTGCGGACACGGGGTCCATTTTGACCCGTGAATTTACTTAGTATTTTATAATAAATTGCCATCGGAGTATGATATAAAATTTCTAGTTTTCTTTTTAGAGGTGATATCTAGAAGTAATAAGTAACATATGTAGTTTGGAATATAAGGTGGGTCTAAATTCACCCTGTGTCTGCCAGGTGAGGGCTATTAATGGCTGATCTTGGTGAATGTTCGGAGGTTCGGTGAGAAACGAATGTGTTGCACTGGGATCGAATTAACGGGAGATGATTAGGGTGTTGAAGATTTGGAAACTGGACTTGGAGTTTTGAGGGTGCTTCGTGTTTCTGGAGTAGCGATGATTGTTGTTCAGGTTTTGGGGTATTTTGCGCGTAGCATAGATGTTTGTCGAAACCTCCTACTTTTCAAGAAGAGCGTCTGGAATTTATAGGTAACTAGCTTTACTACTCGGGTTCGCACGAAATTTAGATTCTGATTTTATAAAAAAAAGTTTGTTTTTTTTTGTGAAAATGGTCACGTTCATCTGTGTTAGTCAGGCATAATGAGCTGAGGCAAATTTCGTGAAACATATAGAAGCTTACTGCTTTTATATATTAAGATTGTTTAGGATTGTTACTTGAATAAGATTGGATATTTTACAGGGGCATTTATTGTTGCATGTTTCACAGGATGATTAAATTGCTTTCATTTTTCATTCGATGTTCTGTCACCAAAAAGCAAACTTGATGCTCACACAAATTATCAATTATATAAAATACTTTCTGCTATCGATCAAGGTATCTTGCAACCTTAAACACTGATTAGAAAAAAACCCGACTCTTTTGGAATGTTTTACAATTCCCGGTGCAAGGATAACTCATCGCCATCTACACTGAAGCGAATGAAGAGGAAGGTTCGCGACCACAGTCGGTAAAGCGTTTCGCTGCCACTGTTCCTATCGACGAAAGAGAACTGGCTGTGCGGATTATCGACCAAGGAAGTGTGTTATCGACTGTTACTACGCTAGGGGAAAATCTAGGGGAATGTATGTCCGAAAAAAGCCGCGCAATTCAAGGGTGAGATTAAAAGTATTTTGAAAAACACGAAACAAAAGTGTTACGTATAATCAAACTACTATCGAAAAGTGCTAAAAAAAAATGTTAATTTACCCACTATCGTTATAAAAACGCAATACGCTCCACAACTTTATACCAAACTCCAGCAGAAAATATTATTTGTCTTCTACCAGAAATGATTTCTAAAAAATTACGCAGTGTTCACTTTAAAATGAAAGAATTCCAGTGAAACTTGCACATCGTGACTAAGAAGTTACAAGAAACTGGGGAAAAGACTTCCCCCAAAAAAATTTCATTTATGCGCGTGAGAAACAAATTCGCGCAACGAAAGATGTTACGTATAAGCACGTTAAAAGCCAGAAGCTTGTAAAACTAACGCTACATATTGTCAATAGAAAATGATTAAAAGGTCGTGGCACTCAGGCTATACTTTAAATGCAACCATAGAAAATATGGAATTCTTACCGTAATTCGGTTGATCCGCTCGTCCAACACGTGGGGCTGCTCCAAAACTATATCGTACGTAAACAGTCTGTCGTGTGCTGCTTTGAATTCTGCACGTAGGGCCGTTAACTCGCGATGAAGCGCATTGGCCATTTGTGTCTCGTCCACTCTAGTCGTCAGGGACTCCCACTTATCTAACACACCTGCAACACAAAAATTCATACCGTTAATTGTATCAATACACCGAAACACAAGATACTTAAAAACTACGAATTCTAAATCGATCCACTAACACTGTAAACAAAAGACGCAGACGTTCAGTATTAAAAAAAAAAGAAGAAGGTTCTAGACACTTGAAATAAGAAAATGTGGAATTTTACGCATAAGCTTGCAAATATAAGACAGTAAATGGGGTTAAAGGATCGAGGGCCAGAAAAGTTTCAATTAGAGACATCCAGTAATCATCTGGTTATACGTTTGTACTTTGTCGAGCAACAAAGTGACTTTGCAGGCGGAAGCGTTCCATGCAATTACACGGAGCCGTTTCCTTTCCACCAGTATATCCTGATATTACTCTATTATTTACGTCACTCGTGATGCCAGGTTTCCCCAGACGACCCATCATTATGTCAGCGAGAATAAGTGGTCAGACATTTAAGGTCAAGCGGCTTATATCTGCACGCATATGTACCCTGCATGGCTTCAATGACCCGCTTCTTCTTTGGTACTTTCTTCGGACTTTCTTCTTTGAAACTATGTTGCCCTTAAAAACGTACGTTGCGCGTGTTCCCGTGGTATAATTTCAGAAGATAATTGAGGACCTCGCGGCAACAGGGCTGCAGCTCCATTTCTGACAGTTTTTGAGTTAATAAATGTAAAAATAAAATTCTACATCGTTTGCTGCACGTTTCGTGGAAATCCGATGACAAATGAGCGATTTATTGCAAACTTTGAATACCCATTATTGTTTTGCGCAATACGAATATACTCCAGATTTGAAAAACTTACCAAAATAGAAATATAAACTTATCAATTCAATCACTACTTACTGTGTGAAAATATATATTTTTCCATTAGTGTTGTCTTTCTAATTAAGTCAAAGCGATAATTTTATAAACAGCTTCTTCTGATTTACTTGAAGTTGGTGAATATGGAGCTGCACCCCGTTTACTGCAAGGTCCTCAACTGACACTACCCAGGTACTTCAAATTTAAAGTGATCCCTTCCCACGAAAAATAAATAAACCCCCCAAATTGAAAGTGAAATTTAAATAGTACACATATGTGAAGTCTACAAACTCAAATTATAAAGTCTTCTGTAATTTAAACATGAGTAGCAATTATTAACATGACAAGTAATTATCCCACAACAAGAAGTAGGTACTTTCTTCCATCGATATGCACTACTTGTAAGGTTGCTCGCCGATACAAGCCAATTTGTCAGGATTAATCAATAACATTAAGAAGAGCCGAGTTCCCCATATGTTTTATGAAGTGATTAGTGATACGGTATCGAGCAAATTAATCGCAGAATGCGAGCGATAGATGTAGAAGTATTTCAACGTGTGATGAATGTGGTCCAAGCAAGAAAACTGGAGAAAAGATGATTAATAGGCACACGTGTTTTCGTAGATAATCGTTTACCAGGAATCCTGGCGTTCATTTTCTCCAATAAGAAGGATGGAAATTCGCCAGACCGGATGTAAAAATGTTCTGGCATTTATGCTTTCCCCGAGATACCAGTCGTTACTATTTTTCTACTATTTACCAACATCCGCAGTGTTCTCGCGTCGAGAACGAGCGTTCTGAGCGATTATAAATTAAACGGTAGTTAATATCGGTAATCACTGCGTACATATACTTTTCTTCCTTCATACTATAATTGTCTAAGAGCTCATAGCGCTAGAAGATTAGATTTTCTTCCACTTTTCTTCTGCGAGTTGTAATAAAACGAAAGTCAGATCGAAAAGGTAGATACGTTTGGAATATTTCGAGAAACTCGGTTACCCGGTTAAAACGGAATAAATGAATATATTCCGCAGAAATTCGTCTGTTTAAACTAGACAGGTATCCGTGGATGAAATTCATGCAGCGATTTTAGATCTGCTTCGCGCTATCATTGATTTATAGCTTCACTCAACGATGGACGATTTTTAAAATCTTTTTAAGAAGATACACTGTGGAACTGTATATTAGAAAATGAAAGATTAGAGAAATAATTGGTATTAGAGTTGATGAATATACAATCTACTTTCAGGAGAAAGTGACCAGTATTGTAATTAGCACGTTAACATCTGTGCAAGAATACAGTGTAAAAAGTAAAAAGGATTCTAACTACAACACGTGTAACTTCGTAGTGACCCATGTAGAAGTCGAGGGATATCGAATTGATGTGCACATATGACTCATCGATAAATCACACCGAAATCCCGCTTTCGTTCGATTAAACGCGGGCACGTGAAAAATTCGCGAAGTGTCTTTCGAGGTGGATAAATTATTCGGTGAAAGCCGATCGAATTCCCCTTTCTGTGCTACATGGTAACCGTGACCAAGGCATTCGAGTAATTACCGGCCCGTAAATAGAAACAAGAAATGAAAGAAAGTGAATAGATGCGGAGAAAGGGCTGCAAGATTTAGGAAGCCGACAGATTAAAAGCTTTCTGCGAGTGTAATTAGTAGGTACCTAATGAACGATCGCTTAATCGATCCTTTTCACATTCCGCTCACGCTGTTTCACTCGTGTGTACTATAAACTGAGGAAAACAGGATGTTCAACGTTTTGATTTGCTTTTTTTGTTTTAATATTAAAATATTTTATGTGTTGCATGTAGCACGTGGGTCATTGTTTCAAATGCAGTTTTATTTATTATACTTTTTGAATCTTTACACATTAATAATAATAATTATCAATTAATTTTGTAATAATAATATTACAAAAACCAGAAACTGCATTGTTTCAAACACTCGCGTTGCAAGAATCACGCGATGTCCTAAAAAAAGAGTCAGTTTTGTAAAGCACGTGGGTCAAAGTAGGGTAGACCGGGGGCGGTAGTAACACTTTGACTTTGAAATACGATTATGCAGAAACTATTACAGTTACAACAAAATTTTTTATACGAAAATGTTACTTACTTATCTGACACTTATTGAGCCACAACAGCTTCGCTGTTTGTCAAGTAATATCCAGGTTATTAATAAAAAATGAGAAGCGGATAAAGTGTTACAACCGTCCCTGACCCTGGGTCGGTTGTAACACTGCATGGAGTCGATAGTAGGACAAATTTAACTTTACAAAATTAAAACATTTATTAATTTTAATTATAATAGTAAATGAAAAAAGGTAAAATTTATAACCAATTATGCGGTATCGCAATTGTGGCGGAAATAGAAAACGTTTTGGCTGGTACATTCTTCATGCGATCAACCCTTACGTTCAGTATATTGCACCCATTTTTCATTTGTTTGCTTGTGCTGTGCTGTATGATGCCATGCAAACAAGACAATATTATTCACCTTCTTTGTCACTATTCGGTTCTGTCGCGGTACAACCGACCCCGACTGCCGATGTTACAATCGACCCCGACCAGGCTTTTGAACTTAAATTATAAATTTTGATTAACGAGACAGTTAAAAGTGATAACTAACGATCGGTATTACTTTAAAAATGGCCAGATTAAATAATAAAAAAAAAGTAAAAACACGCAAAGGGAGTATTTATATTGCAATTTTAAATCGGTAAAAAAAAGTTACTTTAGGGTATCGAAAAGTTATTTTCTTCACTATACATGTCTATTGTGTATCTATACTGCTAGGACATGGATGTGTGTATTCCAAATGTCATTCTTCATCATATATCCAAAATTTGTGTCAATATCTATCATATGTTCTGAGATATTCAACGTGTTACAATCGTCCTCCTGTTACTATCGCCCCCGGTCTACCCTATAATACAGTGACCCATGATTAGAGTTGGGCATTATACGAATAAAAATTTGTTCGAATGAAAAATTATTCGTTATTCTTGAATAACTTCGTTTTATTCGCAAATCTTATTCGAGATCATCCGAATAAAAATTTATTCGAAGAATCCCCAACACTGCCATGAGAAATTTTACCCAAGTTTCTCTATATTTGAATATTGCAGTCAAATTTTTGTATTATCTTCTAAGGACCCACCGAGAAGTTTAAATTGACGTCGTAGCACGGAGCGTGTTAATGCCACTAATGATTAAGAAGCAAAGGAGAGCACGCACACACAATACTGTAATGACGAAGATAGACTGACGAACACAGAAGGCCTTCGAGTTATTCTTGTTACTATCGTCATGGATGTTAACGAATGAATTAGATGCAACTCTCTTGGATCTTTGCCGATGAATGGTTTATAATTCTTCCCTGACGAATAACTCTGTTATTTGCACCGTTAGCACCAGTTAACGATCGCGCTTAAAACCGGATCCTGTCTTATAATTATAAGAGCATGGAGTATAAGTGTGAATTGAAATTCCAGGCTAACGGGCAAAACCTAGAATCTTTTTCACAGTTTTCGCGGAGAGAAAAAAGAAAACGCGACTTTCACTTAGCCATGGGATGGTTTACAAAAACCTGAGCTGTGCAGCGGACTATGGTCGTCGAGTGAAATCTCGAATTCCGCAGGTTCATAAAAAGGTGTCAGTGCTCGGCCGAACTGGAGAAACAAAGAAAACTCGAGGTGCATAAATTTTGCTCGATTCTGATCGAGGATACAACTATATTAACAAATGCTTTTATAAACCTGTTCCAATCTCCAGGCATCTTTAATTTCTGAAAATACACTTTATAATTGAAGAAGTAAAATGGTAAACGATGTATAAGTCCCAAGGAAACGAAAAATTATTCTTTTAGTAGAAAAGGATGTAAATTTCATGTTGAATACTCTGACAAACACTCTAAATGCTAGAATAATTTATTTCAGTTTCTAAACCTGTCGCAAGATAGATTTGAGATCATAAGTACCAACGTCGCTGCGGTTGAAAAGCAAATACATACTAAAAGCAGCTTGTTTAATAAAATTCTTTTACTATACAATTATTTTATGCTCTTTAGTCTTTGAGAATTTGAATCTTTATCATCTGCATTAAATTCTATAACAGCTTGTTTTTAAAATAAGAATTTGTACTATAAATTATTTTATGCTATTTACTGAAAATATTGTATTGTAATCGGAACTAAGTATGTCTGTAAACTTTCAAGGCGATCAGATATGTGGTTGTGGGTCAAAAGTAGCTTACAAGATTTCACCCTAACTAACTAACGAACTCACAAGTGCAGCTAAATAAAAGCTTTTACAATGTTTACTTCTGGCACTTACATCATTTACCATTTCAACTCTTCAATTTACCCACGTATGTTGAGTCTCCTCCATTCCCTATTTTCCGTTACATTTTCATTACTGTTATCAGTCGTATTACCAACCGCAACCTGCCTCCGGCGCAATAAAATCGATATTATCGTTATTGCTAGGTTCTCCTTCCTTTATAGTACCCTCGTTGCAAGAGTCACGCGATGTCCTCAAAAAAAAAAAGAGACAGTTTTGTAAAGCACACGCGATCCTCAATACCGCCGTGCACCTTGCAACGGATTATTACGACTACATTAACGAATGTATCAAAGGACAGGAACACGGCTAGATGCGAGCACAAAAGGAACGCAGCGGGTTTCAGGGGAATAAAAAGGTCGGCTGATGGAAAGCAATGAATTTCACACTGACCTACAGGAAGCCATGTAGAATGTGTGGAATAATTGCGAGAGCGGAGCGGCAATATGTATCGTGTGTATTACATGTAATATACGATCTGCGTTATCACGCTCGAACGAGTGCGTTCAGTAGAGCAGAAATTGCTTGCTCTTCCTGCAGTAGCCATCCTTTTGCATGGCCTGGGGATAGCGTTAGGTAAAGTTGCATGGAAACTCGGGATGGAGGTAGTAAAGAGGAGCTTGGGCTGCTCGATATGAAATACAACGGCTAATTGCGCTTTGCAGGGTAATTTTGTTAGGCGAGGATATGGAAGTAATCGAGCGACGAAATATGGCCTTGTTGTAAACGGCAAGTTGTAAACTGGAAGATCTTTCGGATAAATTATAGTTTGCGATTAATATCGTTGCGTAACGATTATTATCTGAAGCTTCTTATTTAGAGCGAACTTATGCTACAGTAATGTCGTCAGGCATTCTGATTAATGTCATTATTTACAGACAAAGCCTGGTATCTTGTATACGACCCTCGTGATTATTGTCTAAACGTGGAGGAGTGTAAAATAGATGGGCATTAGATGTACACAGGCAAACAGATCACAAAATTGTATTCATTGTCCTTGAAGCAACCCCATTATACAGATTAATTGAGGGCTCGGATGCAATAAGGGGACTAGCGCTCGAAAATGCGAAAAAGTATTGTCCAAACGCTAAGAAATATTGGAAAATTAAATGTTGTTAAACTGTATTTTAAAAAATATAGTGTTGTAAAGCTCGTCACGACACATATTTTTTCTATTTACAGTTTATTTATCCAATCGTTACTATTCGAGCTAAAAATTATAAACAAAATATTTTTCATCGTCCAAAATCATTATTTCTTTCAACATAAATTGCGATAACTTGAGTAAATATTAAGGGATCGTTATTAGACTTAAAACATAACTTCAGAAAACTCTAGCGAAGCCGTAAAATGTATGCACAAAACCCTTATGTTAAAAAATTTAATAATATTTAATTAATAAGAAATACTGGACATAACCCATGTTTTTCAACGTTCGCCGTTAAAAAGTATCGAGGCAATTTCGAAGTACATGTAACTTGCAGCGACAAAGTTTTTCCTTAATATACAAGGAAGTTTTTCACAAATTTTCACATTGATTAATAAATAATTGTAGAAGATATGACGATGTATATAAATGTCGCGCGCCACCAACAGTCAGCAGCCGCGTATAATGCGCTATTTAGCAGTTTTAGCACTCGCGTTGACAGTTGGCGTCGAGCGAGAATTATATATATCGTCGTATCGTCTACAATTATTTATTAATCAGTGTGAAAATTGGTGAAAAACTTCCTTGTATATTAAGGAAAAACTTTGTCGCTGCAAGTTATATGTACCTCGAAATTGCCTCGATACTTTTTAACGGCGAACGTTGAAAAGCATGGGTTATGTCCAGTATTTCTTATTAATTAAATATTATTAAATTTTTTAACATAAGGGTTTTGTGCATACATTTTACGGCTTCGCTAGAGTTTTCTGAAGTTATGTTTTAAGTCTCATAACGATCCCTTAATATTTACTCAAGTTATCGCAATTTAGGTTTAAATAAATAAATGATTTTGGACGATGAAAAATTTTTTGTTTATAATTTTTAGCTCGAATAGTAACGATTCGATAAGCAAACTGTAAATAGAAAAAATGTGTGTCGTGACGAGCTTTACAACACTATATTTTTTAAAATACAGTTCAACAACATTTAGTTTTCCAATATTTCTTAGCGTTTGGACAATACTTTTTCGCATTTTTAAGCGCTAGTCCCCTTATTGCATCCGAGCCCTCAATTGAGCCGTTGTTTTTAAAAGTGGTATAAGCCCATTTATTCATACATTGAGATATTTAAGGGCTTGCGTTTGAATCGACTTAAAAATATTCGCATTCGTTAATCAATTCGGGTAATGTTTCTAAAACTATAAACTTGTTAAATTTTATTATGAAATAATAATCAATAAAAATGTTTAAAAAAATAAACGATTTTTTAGCTACAAATGGACTTATGCCACTTTCAATAATAACATATTATGAAAAATATAACCAATAGCAATTTTAAATTTATATTTTAATTGAAGTTGACTTTTGGCGTGAAATGTATTTTTTAATGTAAAAAATAATAATTACAACGAAGACATGCGTGTCTTCATTAAATACAAGTAAACGAATAGTCGAGTTTATTAAGAAATCATTTCAGTTATATTATAATGAATTTATAACTAAACTAGTATGAAAAGTAAATTACTTTGTTAAGGTAACTAATAATAACAAACTTATTAATATTTCAATATTATTTCTGCTTTACACTTAGCATAGTGAAGTATTTTTTCCAAAAAATGGACTTATACCACTTTCAAAAAAAAAAAACATTCCTGCCATAACATTTTACAGTTCAACTTTTTTTGGTTAATTTATGAGGATATTGTACACCATTGTGTGATTATAAATATAAACAGAGGATATCTATATCTGACTACAATTACCATTAACTCAATTTTTCCAAATAATGGACTTATACCACTTTCAAAAACAACGGCTCAATTCCTCATCGAATCTCTATTTAAACAACGTGCAATTAATATTCAACTCTGATTCGTAGCAATAATGGCGAGTCATCCTAATCGAATCGTTCTAGCAAATGAAAAATTTCAGAGCAAAGGTTTAAGGACAGTACAGAAAAGATACCATATCACACGCAACACCATTTCCAGCGAGCTTGCATTAAAATTATCCAAAACGCAGGAACATTCAGAGCACTCCTTTGAAACCGAACAGATACCTACAAATTGCCAACAGAAGTATCAAAGCGTCGCAAGCCCATTTCACTGTTTCCCAGTGCTAAATGCGTCCCTCAACCAGGGCCCCATTATATTGTTTTACAAACTGCGCCCATGCGGGTCTCGCAGCGATGCGAGCCACGATACAGGGTGCCCCATTAACAGAAACGGTAACTTAATTTATTACCGTCCTCTCATCGACAGAATCACGGCCGCTCGCGCCAATATATTATTACTACTTTCTCCGCGAGCGTGTCCAGCCATTTATCACGTTAGAAAATGAATAACGAGATGAGGAGATATAGCGGTCTCGCGCCGATGACCACGGCGCGTCTTAATGATTAATTAACGGCCCTCCCCCGGCCGGCGAAAAGATCTCGAAATTCCATGTACGTACATGCGAGCGGCGCAGTGGTACGTCTCAATCCTTCCAGCGACACAGCGTGTCGGGATGTAATCGTTTATTCATAAGGCTGTCTTTCACCAGCGTCATATCTATCCTGGACGCTTTCGTTCCGATCCACCACTTGTTTACAGGGCAATTTACATAATTCCAGCCGGCGTGCACGCGTTAATTGGATAACAGTTCTGCGATCATCGTTCGTTTTTGTTGCGATCGCCTGCCACCAGCAACAGGCTCCTTTCAATTCCGCGGGTTTTACGAGTAATAAGGCGATTAGGCTCGCGAGTTTCGCGTGTCGGTGCACTACTCCCACACGGCGCGTTACGAAACGGGTCAACGTTAACGCGAGAATGAGTGCAAGCTCGTTAAATCGAATGTGTACGGATGTTTCTGTGCGGGGGAACAGTCGAGGGAGGATTGGACGACTACTGTTCTTGGGATTTCTATTCCGTTCTTAATCCTTGACCGAGCACCTTGTGCCTTTGTAGTCCCTCTTACTCGCATGCGGGGGCTCTATGTATCCAAATGAGATTTCACTCGGTAGGTGATTTATTAAGGTATCGCTGGATTTTCATCGATCCTCAACTATCGTCCATCGATACTCGAGTGGAAATGGAATTTCTGATACGAATTTACCGAATATCTAGAATTTAGTAATTGCGTTGTTTCTATTAATAAAGCTTGGCACGCCAGTGACTTTGAACTAGAAAGAGATTGTCCGACCCAATTTACTTTTACTAATATTCTTATCGTTGATATTCATTGCAAGTAGGAATGAAATGTATTTTTATTAATATTGAGTAAGTTTTAGTTGAATTGTAAAATTGTTGGGGAGATCCGAGCTGTTATATTTTAAGATTGGATATCTTGCGAACTTTTTAAAATAAATATAGAATATTCTTTTTGTTATTCTAAGAATAATATCCCGCTTGTCCAATTCTGCAAATGTGGTTTGCAAAGACTGGTGTAATTTATCAGCAAACGCTAAGGGGAATGCAAACGCGGATCGATAGATGTTATTCATAGCGATCGCGTCGTGCAATTTTCATTTTGCGTAGCTTCAGATCCACGTACGCTTGCCCCTGCCGGTCTCCACTCGATCAAGTGGTTCAATTTATTGAAGTTGCGCGGCTGGAGAAAGGAATGACAAACTTTTTCCCTGAGCAATTCACATTTGGAGCTGCCGTGCTATTGGTAAAACGAATATCGATTTGGCAGGTAACGGGACGCTGACAGAGAAGAATATCGGGTAATCTTCCGGGATGATGTCAGCCTTTGAATATACATTACTGCTCCGAAACGCAAAATAGCGTGCTGCGCAAACGTCTGCGTCGCGTTTAAATAAACAGTGTAATAAATCTAGGTTAACACACGTCGATAAAATTTTGCACGAATTCAATCGAAATCGAAGACCAAGTCAATGAACAATTAAAATGAAAATTCGATAACATTTAATACTCTAAAAAACCATCAACTCCCATTCTTAGAATTCACAATATTCAACCACGCAAGTATACACCAACAAAAAAGAAAAAAAATTAATTAGGTCTGAGAATTCGTGCATGGAACAATTAAAACTTAAGTGAAACAAATATTCAGAAGCTTCTTCATTTTCCTGCTCCTCATCAAAGGTATTCGTCAGCGCATTTTTCAAACCGTGAGTAACAACTGATGATGTTTCCCAAGCATGCACAGTTGACTCAAAGATTTTAATTAAATCAATAGTTACGCAGCCAGTTTGATACAATTACTCCTTTGCTACTCTGTGTATTTCGTTCAGCAGAATCAAAGAAATTTGAATGTGACTTGTTCAAGGCCAGCCAGTGTGACGTTCAAAAGGATCTACGGCTGGATTAACAGACACGGAAGCGTACGTACTGGCATCATCGTCTGGCAGATCCTTCGCGATAATCTCCTGGTACGTGAAACAGGTATCCGGTGCGTCTTTCCTGACAGTGCTCTCCGGTTTTGCAAACATCATCGCGATCGACTCTCGTAAGTCGGTTAACTGTTCTCGAAATTCCTGCACCAGTTACAAGCTGCTCCAAAACACCGTGACTGACTTCCACACACACTAACGGATCAGTCGGAAAAAGAACATCGACGAATTTCACTTTACTAATCTCTTGTATCAATCCTAACGAATCGCCCGAGTTTGCCAGTGTACAGGTGAAGCAGGCTTTGCAAGCTCGATCGTTCCAACGTCGATCGAAGCTGTTAAGAGAAACTGGAAGATCTAAGTACTAAATTAATGATTAGCTATTGTTTAAGCACCGATGGTCTATGCACAATTTGATCACTGACTCCGTCGAGTTGAATTCAAATAAGGGAGACAGCCGATCTTTCAGGATAACTTGATTCGCGACTCGAACGTTGGGACCACTCGACTTGCCGCGCGGTCAGGTGTCTGGAACGTCAATTGACGCGTGGTACGATGGATCAGCTGTTGCGACACGAACGAGAGGCAAGCGACTCTGCCCGACGTGTTCCACGCCTGAGGGAAACCAGCTACTGAGCGCGCTCGCCGGACGGACGATTCTCCCACAATTTCAACGACAGAGACGAGAACGACCGAGTACCGGTTCGTGCGGCTCCGTCGGTGGGTGCCTCTTATAAGGTGAGATTCGAAGGTGCACCGATGCACTCGCTCGCGCAGCACGTCCCACCTACGCGCGTGCACCCACGCGCCAGCCAAGCGAGCGGAGTCCTGATTACGGATCGCGATCGATGTATAAAATGAGCAAATACAATCAGCATCGGTCGCGATCTTGGTTGCCTATTTCTGACCTCGGGTGGAAGGGAAGTAAGTTTTCAAGGCTCTGCGGAATACTCTTCACTGTCTATGGTTTATTGTGTTGCTGATCGAGGGGTAAAGCGCTACTGGAAAGTTAGGGTAAAAGCAGGTTGTATGGAACGGCGCGTAATGTGGAACTTCGTAAAATTTCGATAAAGAAATAACGAACTCTTCAGGCAATCGTGTATACTAGATCCCTAGACACAATAGACACGATGATACTGACAACTGAGCATCAGTCGGGCATCCATCATTGAAAGAGAAAGGTTTATATTTTTCGTGGGGTGTAAAAGTTTCTGAAAAGTGCACCGGACAGTTAAATATTGTAGCGAAGGTATGTTACAAAGTATTATTTCGATATAATTTATCATTAAATATGTGTGTTCTTGATTATTCAACAATAGTTTACCAATAAAGTTACTTTCTTCTTAGTATAATTCTTAATTTCTTGTCGGAACATGTGTGTACGTAATATGGAACATATCGAGTAATATAGATGAAGTTGATAATGACGATGACAACGATGATGCGAAATGCTTATTTTGCGATGGTAATTATAAAAATAATCACAATGAAAAGTAGCTGCTTTCAGTGGGCACACGAAGAATGTGGGGCTTCCGACGTATTATTCACGTGCCCAACGTGTAGGAGACGCAGAAAGCAGGAATAAATTCCAAAAATGATGTATATTTATTTATTTGTATCTTCTACTCAATAAATCTTCATTTTTAGTTAAAAAAAAAGGCAAGATTTTTGTGTTTTCTTTACAAATTTCCTAGGTGTTCCATATTAGGACCCATTTTTTTTTCAAACGGCCGATTTCCACTCTTTTCAGTTTTTTTTTACTATAATTGCAAAACAATTGGATTTTTTTACGGTTGACTATGTAAATATAATTATGCATTAGTTCCTTCGTCCCCTCATGTCAATTTTATTAAAAAATAACAAATTCCCCTTGCTTTTGACAAGCTTTTGAAATCAAATGTTCCATATTACCTGCCTATTACCCTATTAGAGGGTAACGTTTTGCTATATTTAATTCTATTTTAGAGGAGTACTTATTGGAGACGAAGATGATGACAAATTGAAGATTACCAAATTGGTTTACCTTGTTCCGAAGGCTTTCTCCACGGGTACCACTTTTTGGGTACAACGATTTTAGAATTTTTAGTGTTTTTAGTGTTATTGCAGTGTTTTTTTTTTGTGCAAATGTTTTAGAAATGCATAATATGTGGAGAGTTATGGATAACTGTAAAACTGAAATCAGTTTCAGATTACGTGACGTGCGAACTGTTAATTGAATAATAAATGACTAGACATATATTGTAATTAAGTCGATGGTTTCTTTGTTTCAATTAAATCACGTTAAATGCTAAACTAAGTAGTTATACTTTAAATGTATATCATCATGTGATATACGTCAGAGTTAATTGGAACCTCTATGAATAATTATTGCTCGTGCTTAAGTACTGCGTAACGACTGCTTGCTACAGCAATTAAGCAAATAGAATTAACGGCCATAGTAATTTCATGCTGCAGGCAGAAAAAGGGTGCAAAAAACAAATATAATTCCGTTATAAGTATTATATAATTAACCGTAATTAAATGAACTGAATGTATTTAAGATAAATGATCCGAATTCCGTAATAATTCATGATAATAACAGATTATTATACGGAATTTGATAAACTTATTACGCATGCCGTTCTTAAAGAGGTTCGATACCTTACTTGCGGGGCAGGCGGCGAGAGGGGTAAGCCTATGCTTATACATGGGAGATCTGCAGTGATATAAATCTTAGATAAAAAAAAAATTATGTAGACAAAAATGTTATTTACATGTCTATTCCTAATAAAATTATTACTACACAGTTTGTTTTGGAATTCAATTAAACAAAAAGTATGTTTAATGCAGCTAGAAACACAATATTTTCATTAAAAGTAGCGTAAAATATGTGAGTGAAATGCGGCAACGTCGCTTTGCGTCCATCTTTTTTTCTCTTTCCATCTCACACTTGTGGCGTCCTTTTGCGCGTTCGTACCGGTTCGCAACAAATTACTAAATACATGTTTACAGCTTGGTAGTGTTTTTACCAATTTTTACTGTATGCTTTGTGCAAGTATACATTGTATAGATGACTACCCGGCGTACAGCGTTGCCACGTTTCAAACAGTTCCTTCAGGCAGTTCCAAAAATACGAGCACATTGCTGTCTATTTATTCAATTATCTAATAAACCGTACGGTTCATGTCCGATTTTCTTTTTTAGAATTTCATAGAAATACTTAAGCTTTTCATTGCAACATTTTTTAGGACTTTCTCACTATTTTTAAGGAGTCTGTGTAACATTTTATAGAAATTTTATCGCTTCTCCCATAACAGCCTGTGTATAAGATCGCAACTTTGATTTCAATTTTTTCAAAAACCGCGCGGTCAATCGACTTGAAATTTTGACACAATGCGGACTACACTTTGAACATTAGATTGAAACACTTTTCAAAGATTTCTCATTATTTTTTCTCCGGTATCGAACCTCCTTAATCAACCTACTGCTCTGCAAATAAACTTTGATATGCAAAAATAATTCTGCGATATGAAAACTCTAATTGTAAGATAAATATCGAACTCGTCGATTGATTCTACTGATTTAACGACATGGTCCTGCAATCGAAATCTCCCCTAAAGGTAACACAAAAGAAACAAGAGAATAATTAGTAAGAAGCCACAAGAAAGCAGTGTTTATTACATAATAATTACAATCAACGTATACAAAAGTCAACTAAAAATGAAGATACTCTAAAGGTCCGTTACAATCGCAACTCTTTATCGTCGCGAGAAAATCAATGTAACAAGGAAAAGTATCCACTAAAAATACTGTATAATCGAGCCGCGTTAGAAAATCAAATATTGATTTCGTACAAGACGAATTCGCGTACAATTCGCGTTTCCTTTCGCAATATCTACTTTTCCATTGAATAAAAGTAATACAAAGGCAGTACATGAATTTTAAATCGATCTACGCGAAGCTTCTGACGAAAATAATACTTATTATTGGTCAACATTTAATGAAACTGTCTCACTCACTTTCTCTCTGAACAAACGATTTAACACATCGCATTACATAAAATTGCAATGAGGTGCTTGCTGCTCGTCAAGGGCATAACGTTCGACCAAAGTGTAAACATGAATGTGCAAAATAATTCAGTAACTGAGCATGCAACTAATCGAGCTATGGTTCAGGCAAAATTTACACATGCACTTATACGTATGCATATACGCTATATGAAGTCTTGTTTCATACACGTTGCTTTCGTGCGCAAAGCATATGGAAGTTAACTTCTAAATTTAACGATTAAATTAGCTTTCCAATGGAAGGTGGTCAGTTTCTAAATAATGTATGCATTAAAATTTCGAGATTTCATACGTGCACGACGTAGCATGAGAATTGCGAAATATTAAGTGGAAAAACTCAGTGATGCGAGAAACTTGGATCACTTAACATGCTTCACAATTTAAATTCCACAGAATTTTATACAAAATTGATCGTCGAAGGAGGGATTGGCGGGTAACGTCGTTTTAAATGCATACACCTTCCAAGAATACGTCTTATAGAGTAAGTCGAAAGTAAAGTTGCATATTCGTTATGCTAATTCTTCCATATCAGTCTTTATAAATAACTTAAAACAGTATTTACACATGAATTACTGAAACGTCGTTTAAATTTACCTTGCTTAGGGATCTACACACGTAAATGAACAAGGTTTTTGTTAGTTACCGCTCTTAACGAATTTACGAAACGTAAAACAGACTAATTCTAAGTTGATAAGTGTCCGCGATACAATTTTAAAGGCTACGAAACGTTTAATCATACTTTGGTACCAAAGTGTATGAAAAAACTGCTCTAAATATGTTTAATATTTAATTAAGGTTTGCAGGACGTTTGCATTAGTACTAGATAAAATTCTCGCGATAAAGATGTTTATTATTTAGCTGGGGTCATTGAAAATTTCATGGCTTGGGGACCTTACGAAGAAAATTAGAGAGAGAAATAGAAAAAGTGATTGGTTTTGAAGGGAGAGCACGCTTTTCTGCCGTTTCTCTCCCTTCATAGGATTTTCGATATAGAGTCGAGGAGCTTAGATTTGGGATTTTAAGAGAGAAGCAAGAAAACGAGCCCGCTCAGAGCAGTAACTAACACAGCGGCCATGTAAGACAACGATATAGAGGTTGATCGTCGTTGAATGTGATTATTGTACTCACCACGAACTTGTTTCACATATTTTTCGCTTCGGAACGAATTGCTCACGGACTCCAATAGCACGTGAAGACACCTTAGATTTTCCCTGCACGCGCACTCAACTTCGGTCTATAACAGAAACAAGTAAATCAGTCATGAAGAAATGAAATTTCTTTACTGTTTACGTTGCTGCAAACAATTGGAGTATCACGGTTTCTGTGTATTTTAATATAACGATACATTTGCTGGCTCTAATAAAGTCACCGAAGTAGATGACCCTCCAATTGTTTCAGCTCGCTTTTGAATGCTTATCTTCTATCATGCATTAAAAGCGAATAGTTTTATTTACCTAGCACTACGTAATCACTACTTGGAAGTAATATAACTACTACAGCTGAATATATATCACGCTACGTACCTTCTTCCCAATGAACAAGACCAAAATGAGCACATGTAACGAGCCAATGGTTTGTTGACAAACATTACCCAAGCAGGATAAGGTACAGTGCTAGCGGGAGGCATATGAGGAACACGTATGAGTGTGATTGTACAGCAACACCTAATTATTTTGTTCGTGACTTAGCATTCAAATATTTACTGCAATGATACAGTGATTACTAAAGTACTTATGCATCATCGATCAACTCTGAGGAATTCCCTCGCTCCTTACGTAGTAAAATGCAGAATATATGTAGATCTTATTAATTTGTGGTTTATTGTACATTCACCCTTTAAATTTTCATTACATAGCCTTTATCTCTACTTTTTCCTAGAATTGTATTAGTCATAAATACTAAATGATTCTGTTTGCGATTGGCAAACACAGAGACTGTTAGGTGAATACACACAGCCACACAGACGGAAGAAACAAACTTTCATATTAAAACGATTGCTTGCAATATAAAACTGTTTATTCATAACTTTACAATATTCCTAGCTACTAAGATATTTCTCTATTTAAAAATGATATGTCAGTCTGTCGCATACGCTGCACTCAAACATTCACTCTCATAAAACTCGCATAAATTACGTATGTATATTACAAACGAAAAGCAAGATTCAACATTCGTGTCGTCGCATAAAGAGCAAAGGGAAGCAGCGTATAAAATAGAATTTTCTGTATTATACCAATACACAGTGTCGCCATTAAAAGCAATATACATATACCATTGTAATCATGATACGAGCTCATTCTAAAATTATCTTACAGCTAGCATTCAAAGCGGAGAAGCAGAAAAAGCAAGCTAGTGGCACTTCTTGAAATTGCGCCACACAAAAGACGTCATATTAAAGAAAAAGCATTTACTGCGCCAGCAGATACGCACAATGTTAGTAACGGTACTAACATTGTAATAGCGAGCGGCAAAATTTTTAACATTCTTTAACCACGCTTGAAGCACTTTCAACGCTTTTCGCGCGAAGTAGTACAGAAACAGTAATATACGTACGCAATCCTCCGCTATCATCCCGTTGTTCTGCCTAAGAAACAGATTTTCGGCGAGCGCCAACTGCGACTGAGACTTCTCCACCACGTTCTGGATATCCTCTATGTCGCTATCGCTGTCTTCCGTCGTATCGACGATTTCCTGCAATGCATACAATCAAACATCATGCTTTTAGTGTCCGTTATACAATTTACAATTTTATTTGCTAGCTACTTAAGAGCGTTACTTTTAATCAATGGCTTCGAACGTGATACAGGAAAAGTGGATTAGCGAGCTTAGGGTGACCTATGGAGTAGGGCGGAGCGAAACTATATAGGCGAAAACTTAAATTTGAATTTATGTTGGCCTGGGTGCGGGATAGCTGTCTTTTGATTAACGAAACACAGCTGTAAAAAATTTGGAAAAATATTCATGTCTGCAGGTTCCTTTTTCTCTTAAAAATGTAAAAAAATAAGATTCACAATGTTATTTTTTACATTTTTAAGAGAAAAAGAGACCTGCAGACATTAGCATTTTTCCAAAATTTTTTTATAGTTGTGTTTGGTTAATCAAAAGACAACTATCCCGCGCCCAGGTCAACTGAAAATTCAAATTTACTGTCTGTACTGATCCGATATGCGAAAATAATTCTTGGAGAACTTTATCGATATTGGGCTAGCTATGGATTAATTAGTGGATGTAAAGTGTAGATTTGTGATTCCTTGTGAATAGGCTTTTTGTTTTATTTAAATGCAGAAAAAATTCGACACCACTCGCGTACCACTGCCAGGGAGATATTGAAGTGAAACGGCGCGCGGCGCTTTTATGTGTTCGCGCCAGTGGCGCTGAGGCCGCGCCAAATTGAAACCGTGAATTTAGAAACCTAAGTAGTTATCGTGGTTATCTTACTGTCTTCTGAAATCGAGATAAGGAATTGATCTCTTTGTATACAGAGATGTTTACGGTATATTTCGTGATGCGTGGTTTGACATACTTTACAGAGTAGCTTTTCGTCGCGTATTTTATCGTATCTCGCAAGAATAAAATGTGTCGCTAAATTAGTCTGAGATACGTGCATTAGAGATGTGTTACAGATACTTGTAAGACCGAACCAGTGCGCCGAAATCATTCACTTCTAATTTAAAAATTCTTTACGGTCGAAATTTAAATTATATTCGATACTTGTAATGATATTAATTATCGATATTTTGCAGAACTACTGCAAAACCTTTAATGAAGTTAAAAGTGCCATTCAACGGAAGTCCGATCAGTAATTCTTGACAGAGGAATTAATAATTATAATGTACGCATACGGAATATTGCGAATTTTTATATTAAACAGTATTGAATGCAAGTGAAATTCAGAAGGGTTTGTGATTTATATTTGTCGTTGAATCGTACTCTATACATTCCACTGCAAAAGAGCTACAGTAGCGACTCTGTCCGTAATTACATCGTTTACCCTCGTTAAGATATCACCATTGCCAGAGACGCATTCATCTCAGACAACTCTTGATAGGCTTGATAGGAGTCGGAGTGATTCGACGAAGAGATGTAAGACGTGAAAGAAACTTTCTTTTCAGAATAAAGATATACTCGAATGTTCCTCGTTACTTAAAGCATTTCATTGCAAAAGTTACTAAGTAGTAAATGATCACTATATATCGGTACATAAATGAGAAAAAGAACATTGAGAAAAGAATTAACGAAGCGAACTTATATGCCGTATAATGAGCAGAAATATTTTAAAAGTGGCGTAAGTGAGCAAATCTGGTAATAAAAGGTAATGATTCGGTGTAAGGTTCCAAGGTAGAAATGAATTTATTGCAGATATTAATAGGCCTCCGTGTTTGAGCACTTCAAATCAAAGTTTTATTTGCTGCAGAGGAATTACATTCTTCCAACAGCAATGTACAAGTGATGATTATTCTCCGATACCTTTATTTCCGTAAACTGGAATACTGTAACTCCTGCGCTACACAAAATACTACCACTAACGAAACTAAAGTACGACTTCGGTATACTTTATACAGAAACGCCTCGATACATTACGATTAGAAAAGAACATCGCCAAAAACTGGAGGGAACCGCAACGCATCGAGGCGATTCCAATTAATCTCACGCGTGTAGAATTATTTCTTACGCATCGTGAAATCGAGAATACTTCTATGAACACTTTTTGTGGATAACAGAAACTATTGCTACGTTTCTGGCATGTCAAATACATTTAGGATAATACTTTCGAGGAACTGTGGAAACGATACCGATGCCCGTCGAGTCGTTACAATGACACAGAATTAATGTGCAGTACGATATGTATAAATGACTCGTAATATGTACAAGATAATAGAAGGAATCGAGTGCAAAGAGTATAACCGTGGTTTCACAGGAAGAATATAGACACTTGGTCAAGAAAGAAGAATAGAATGGAACGTACATGATGCATACGACTTCTAGGCAGCGGGGAACTAGCTGGAACCGCGCTCATACTGGAGGCACAGTCGGACTGACTGTCGAGGAAGTTCCGGTAATCATCTCCGAAGTCCAGCAATCTTCGAGCCGTTTCAACATCCGCCGCTTCGCTGTACGGCTCGCTCATATATTTTTCCTAACGAAAAACAGACCGGTGAACGGCAATAAATAGACAAACAACAGACATTCTATTAAAATACGATACAAAATGACTAACATTAGTCCAACAGAGTTCGCTGCATAATAAGCCTCAACAATATCATTATTACTTGTATAAGATTTCAAAATTTTATTCTATAAATATTTCATTAAGTCTGTGACTCTTATTACTAAACAGCTTCATTGAACAGTTACTCTCATCTCGTAAAACCGTTGAGATACAATATAAGGAAAAGAGGCAGCCAAATGATAAAAAGCTAAACAATTCTCGCAAACATCTCACATTTGCGTCCAATATGAAAGACTGGGACACCATCTCTCACCTGGTAATTGTCCCAGGCCTGCTCGGAGAACGAGTTGTTCCCGAGGCTGTTCATCTCGACGTCGCTGTCCACGTTCAACTGTTGACTGCAGAGCTCCTTGGTGCTGAGGACGGTGTCCAGCAGCAGGCCGTCTTCGTAGGGGAACCGACCGCGCGTGCAATTACGTTGCTCCTCGCACTCGGTCTCGGACGTGGAAGCCACCGAAGTGCAACAGGACAGCCTGAACGGTGGCGTCGGGTCGCTGACTATCGTCCTCTCCGCGGACAGTTGCTGATGAGCCGTGCAACCCGAGAACGAGCCGGACTTCACCAGCGTCGTCAAACGGCCGTGGCAGTCCCTGGAGATGGTGCGAATCGTGCGACCACCGCTCACCTTGCGCGAGGAGGACCGTTGCTGATTCGACGAGCTGCCGTCGCTTCCGGCCGACTGATTCGCGGCGTTCGCGCCCTCCGAGCTGGACTCGCTTTTGCGGCCCTGAATTTCCAGGGAAAGGGAAAGGAGGAAACGTGAAATTATCCGAATAGCCTCGCTTCTTCTTGCCGGTTTCGAGCCAGCGCGCGCGCCAAATCCCTCGTTTTTTGCGGGCCCCAAGCTTACCAAGTTCTTTTTGCGAAGCCTGCTCTTCTTCCTGCGCAACGAGCTGTTCCGAACCACCCGACCGTCCTGGCAGATGATCGACTCCTCCAGCAACGTGGACGTCGAGTTGTTGAACGATTTCCGTGATCCCCTGTAATTTACAATCGGAGAAACGGCGAATGCTTAATGCCAGTCAATCCCTCGGAGCGAAAGTATGGGAGGAATCGCAATAGAGTTCGGCCACGATCGCGGGTACAAGCTTCATTTTAAGAAATTATAAGGGCGTTACTGTACGGAGCCTCGCTTCATTGATTTCAGTAATCATCGCGTCAGTAATGGTCTCAAATTTTCAAGCGACAAGAGAGGATTTTAATCTCGGCCGTAAAAAGAGTTAGGAGCACTTGTACGACTTTGGGTTGCTGGTATTCGCACACGTAAAATCTATCATACTTTCGGGGAATCTTGGTAATACGTGTGAGCATGTATCTATTTAGAGTGCTTCGGTAGGTTGGATCACCGCAAAAGTAACTGCTAACAGTGAAATAAAAGGACAGAAGAGAAAGGAAAAGGTTTAGTGAATGTGCAACTCACGTGGCGTCTAGGGACACAGACTTGGTCGGCGGTGTGGCGATTAGCTGATGGAGCGCGGTCTCCGAGATGGAGAACTGCGAAATGGGGTCGTTCGTTTGATTCAAGCCGGAGTTGTTTCCGATCTGTGAGATGCACGAGACGCTCCACGGCCTGGGCCCGTTCGCTTTCTGCTTCGAGCGCATCACGACTTTCGGCGTGCTCGAGTCCAGCATCGGATGCGCTTCGTTGATCGGCGTCTTCTCCGCGTCGTCGAAGATTTCTTGCGACACCGACTGGGACGTGCAACCGAGGGCACCACCTTCGAACCGGCGATAAGTCGCCACGCTGCTCTGCAGATCCTCCGACGAAACCGACTGTCTCTCCCCGTCGGATTCCTCCGTCGTGTACTCGCCGCTGGCATCGCAGCTATCCAACGGCTGCAATTCGCGTTCATTACAATTGTTACGGAACGTTGTAATCCCCCCCCCCCTCTCTCTCTCTCACTCCCAGTTGGCCCTTGTTAGCAATTGTCGCGCCTAATCGCGCAGAATTAAATCACCAAACGGCTAAATGCGCGAGCAACTGGAACGAAACACGTCTAACGTAACATGGACCCACTACGTTATTTTGTAAACTCGACTAAAAAGAATATAATTTCCACCGACTAGCATCGAGCGAGCTGTCTTCCCGCGCGAGAAACTCCCTTCCTACCGTAAAAGGAGCCCCTCGGACAATACACCGAGCAACAATAGCAATAATTACAACCTACCTGCGACGTGGATCGTCCGTCATGGCCGCGGACGGAGTTGAGCTTCAACCACTCCTTGATCCTCGCGTACTTAGCGCGATGATTGTTCGTTATACCCTTCTTATCGTCGAGGATGAGCGGGGGAAAGGTCTTGGACGCACCGGAGCGCCTCTCCTCCCCGACTAATTTCTCAACCTCCTTAATGAGCCTCTGGATGCTCTTCTTGTCGTTTCTCGTTTCGTCGTCGCTGTCCTTCTCCCTCTGTGAGGACTCGTCGGTTTCGTTCGAAGTCTCGTCCACGCACTCCATGCCGACCTCTTTCGCGCGCCTCATCTTCCTCTCCTCCGCGGTGATTTTCACGGCTCCCTCCGCGCTCTGCGGCGTCGACTCGTCGAAGTCCAGGCGCACCCGGACGTTCGTTTTCCGCTGCTCCGAGGCGCCGTTCGACCGCGGCGACGAGGTGTACGTCCACTCCTCCTCGGAGGAGTCCTCCGCGACGAATGCCGCCTCCTCGTTCTGCTCGGAGTCGGTGTCCAGGTGTCGGAAGTAGAAGGTCGCGCAGTTCTTCGATTTCCTGTCGGATCTAATGGGGGGGAACACGAGCTTAGGCGATGCGCTAGATTCTTTTCTGTCCGCGCGGCGTTCGCGGGGGACGCGACGTGACAGAAACGAGCGAACTTTATCGTTCACACGTGTGTGTACTTCGAGTGACTTTCGTTGAAAAAGACGCTGGAACTCGGGCTACCTTCTACTCGGGAATGTAAATCTTTTATCATGATATCGAAATACAGTTTCTCGGACTACTTAATCCTTTTCTAGACAGTGAATCATGGGGACGTGATATCTCGCGTATCAAAACGGACATGTAAGCAAACGTTTCCGGTCTCTCACGCGTAACAACGTCCAGATAAAACGATGATGCAAAGGAATATGCTCACGGTGAGTCAGGAAATCGCTTCTCGGTTAGCGAAGACGCCTTCGGAATTTGTGACAAGAAGTCACGAAAATGGAACCGCTTCGGGGCTCCCGTGATTCCCGCGGGAGTGAAAGAGTCTTTTGCGAATTTATATTCGTGCCCGTCAACAGGTGGCACGCACGCCCACGCGATAAAAGGTCTGATAACGGGGACTTACGTGTTAAACGAGGCGGCCTCCTCAGTCGTTCTACGACGTTTCACTGGCTCGTTAGCAGCGAGATCGCCGTTCGATTGCCCGACGTTTCCGGGCTGGCCGTCGATTTGATCGCAACTTTCCTCGATGGCCGTGGAATTTGTCATCGGCACGGTATCAGGTGTTGGTGGCATCTCGTCCTCTTCGTCCTCCTCGCTCACCGCGCCTTCCTCGATGTCACCCTCTTCGCCCTGATCGCCCAACGCGGACGCGATTCGATTAACAGTCTCGTGGAGATTTTCCGCTCCCTCGGACTTTGCATCCATCACACAGAGCTGGCATAGTTCGTCCTGCGCAGGGAAATTACAAAATACATCCCTTGCTCCACCCTCCGTCGCTTTATTCCAACCAAACAACAGTGAATTACACCAGAATTCTACCGTAATCATTAACTAAAGGGGATGAATTCGCTAGACAGACTGTCGACTTTATCTGCCACTATTTTTAACGAGTCGCGCCCGATACCGGAGCCCACACGTTTAGATCTGACCGTTGCGACTGCCCACCGCGTAGCTCTGGCCATATTATCGCGATAATTTTCCACGATAAGGAGTTAATTATCGATCAAACGCTGCTAACTGAAACGTTAACGCGTACGCCGGCTCGATTCCATTGAGGTATCGACCGGTGAACGGAAGAATTATTCCTCTTCGAAGAGCGTGGCCTTCGCGGAGGAGACACAGGCGCATGCCAATGAATGATGAGAAATTATTCTATCTTCGTCAACATCAAATACTTTTATCACTTCTTCCGATATACGATCGCGCGATAAGAACAGACCAATCTCGTCGTCTATCTCCCCGTGAGACATCTACATAATAAATTGGAAAGTGTTCGGACCGACGATCATCCGTCGTGACAAGTCAAGGTAAATTTCAAACGTACGGTATTAAATCATTGACAGGAAGCCGTATCGATGTTCCCCGAGGAAAAAGCCTGTTCTTCAAGGTAGAGTACAACGTCTCCGCGACTTACACATATACGTGCGTGTCCGATTAGTTTTATGCAGGCACGGTACAACAGTGCTACGTGCTCGTTCCGCGGCGGATTTCTTTCCACTTAACGCTGTTCAAAGTGGCAGCATGCGAGCGCCGTTCGACCAGATTATTTGTCGCTCGAGAGAATGTAGAGCTCGGACGTATGTACATATTGTGTGGAGGATCGCCCCGTGACGCAATCCTGGCTCATTGATTAATTCGAAATT
Organism: Andrena camellia; assembly: GCA_029448645.1. Taxonomy (NCBI): domain Eukaryota; kingdom Metazoa; phylum Arthropoda; class Insecta; order Hymenoptera; family Andrenidae; genus Andrena; species Andrena camellia. The sequence continues at coordinate 45,630,942 of CM055676.1, read as the reverse complement.
TCACATTCCTTCGCCCGAGCACGCCGTTTCTCAGCGAACACTTTCGTTTAGTGCACTCGCTGCGCCGGCTACGACAAAAACATTCTAATCACTGAAAAGTGAGAGAGGCCCCCCGCCGGCTTTTATAACTTTGTACCAAGTGTTTTCACTTTTATGTATTCCACCGGCAATTTGGAACAGAGGAGAATATTCCTTTTTCCTGGAATTTAATTTCGGTAAAATTGGGTATTATAGGGTCTGCAATTCGAGTGAACAGCAAAATAAGGTAACAGAGATATTTCTGAATATTCCTAAATATTTCTAACACGAAACTTACGATTTAGCTTTCATTGGTGCACCAAGGCTACAGAGGGGAATTGCATTTTACGATCGTGGAAAAAATAAAGCCATTTGCGAAATGGCAACTGCCTGTTTTACGAGGAGCACGAAGAAAGGGAGACGATGGTAATGCAGGAAAATAATGAAACGTAATAACTTGCCGCGCATTACAACGTAAGAAACTGGTTTCCGCCGGGAAATAAAACATTGGAGCGAAAAAATATCGCTTCTGCCTTCGCGGGGGGGGGGGGGGGGAGAGGAGGGCTGATGCAACGCGCAAGCACGTTCCTCAACGTCACGTACGTGTAATTACGCGTCAATTTCAATTTTTATTTTATTTCGCTTCGTGAATATTTCAGAAGGTAAAAGGCCCCGCGCGCACTTTCTCCCGGTGAGTTCTCATTCCGCTCGAGCAGAGCAGTGCGCTTAAACAGCAAGAAAGATTTCCGAACTTCCTCGGGGGGGGGGGGGGGGGGGAAGTAAGAAAAAGAAAATCAGTACCGTTCCTTCGCGATGCCTTCGTCTGCCCACACACCATTCTCTGAACGTCCGCTTTTTGGTAACAACGAAGCGACTTTGTGTTATGAAATTCTTTGGAGGAACCAAATATACCATTGTACTGTTCGAGTAATCGAAAAGAGAGTCCTACTTGCCTGGAATATCTAAAGATTTGGATCGCAACACAATTAATTCCAGCAGTGGCGCACACAGAGGGGAGCAGTCCCGAAAGAAAGAGGAAAATGGAAATTAATGTAACCACAACTGAAGTAATTCAAGAGCTCTTTAAAAGGAGAAAAAATGGATTTTATTCTCACCTAATAAATTTTATTGAATTTGCATTAAAAATATTTTTATCCGGTCACTCGACGCTCCGCAAGATTAAATACTGACAAGGGAAGATCCCGAACCCGGAAATTCAAACAAATCTGAAACTTTGTTATTATGTAGGGGATTTCCTCCTGATTACAACGCAATTTTTGTTTGCAGCTCAAATTCACTCTAAGGGGGTGAAATTGATCCCTGAAAATCTGGTTATTTTCCGATTATGTATTACAATTCGTGAACTGTAAAATAATTTTTTTTACCAAATGATAGATCTAATTAAAAGAAGTAATTTTTGCCTTGAAACTTTTTTTCTATCTCTTACAATTCGCGAGTTATAACACAAAATAGTTATAACCCCATTCAAAAACCCAACTGTTTCTTGATTGAAACTCCAAGCTCCCCACAGATTTCAGTTACTCCGATAATTATAATATATCCGACTTCCACTGAAAACTTTACTGAACCAATTTCACCGACCAACAACAAGGAAATGACGAAACCAACAACTAGAGAAATTCCATTGACTAGCGCGAGTTCCGGCCGACCCAGCGTAATAATATCGTCGTTGCTCGTAAACGGCGCGCAGATCGTTCATCCCAGCAACGTGTGGCGAATAAAGTTATACAATGCACGTTTGATGGACGCCGGGTCGCGCGATAGACGCTCCAAGGAATTCCTCCGCGTCTGCTATTCCAGATTCGTCGATTTCCCAGACGGCGGGGCGAAAACGATGGCGCAACAACAAAAGTACGGAAACGTTCGCTGGGAGTCGCTAAGGTACATCGGAACACCAGTTTCACAAGAACGCGCGGCGTGCTGGAGGGGCGCAGGTCGGCGGAGGAACGCGATCACTTTTGTTCTTGGAAGAAGACAATGGGCGCTAATAAGGATCAGGCTCATTTCCATATCCAGGTATCCGTTGCTGGGCCCGTTACACGGTTTCGGGGATATTGTAGGTACTTTAGAGGGAGAATGAATTTCAACGTCCGAAACCGTGGGGCCCGGTGAAGCCAGAAATTGGGGAGTGGAACTGGCAATAACGTAAAAAAGGAATTTTACTGGCGAACGGTGAAAATCCGGCTGCTCGCTAATAAGACCGCTAATTATAAGTTTGAGGCAGAAGCACAGTTACTCTAATTTAGATTCCGAAACCATTAAGAAAGAATTCGAGTGAAAAATGGTAATGGAAGTTGCTGGGTTTCTCTTTTGAAATTAATCCAGATGCTCGGAGCTGCGGAGGGAAAATTTAATCGAGTAATGATTATTGAGCTGATTTAGCGATCTTTTTAAAAACGAATTTTAATCGTCACAACAAAAAGCAGACTTTCTGGAAGCTTCGTTAATGTAAACAGGATAATGTGTTTCCTAGGTTTCGAAGAGTAATGAATAGAGTAAAATGATAAAGTACTCTGGATTTCGACCGATCGAGGCACACGTGGACGCAGCACGTACGCGAAGTATGGCAAGGCGGTTGCCTGACGCTGTAAACGAGACAATGGCTGTTAGCTAATAAGGATCAACTTTGCTTGCACAGTCAGAAGTCCATCCTAGTCTTCGACCGCCTCACAAGGTCCCCCAAAACCGATCTACCAGCAGGCTACACACGGAACACGAAATTTCTACGCTCGCACTCAGCTCAACCGGAATTATCCGCCTTTTGAATCTCCAAGCAGTCGCGTGAAATCACCGTGGCATTAAATTGCCTCAAAACATATGTTTTGCACTGCATAGTTCGGCTCCTTTTCAAGTCTTATCTCACTTGCGGTCGTAGCGAAACTCCGCGCATGAATCTCGATTTTTGTTGCAAATCGATTTCACAGAGAACTATTCCGAGTATTCATCAACGGCGAAGAAAAGCAGTATAATTTCACTTGGTGCCATATCTACTCTACCAGTATCCAAAGCATCGTCGAGGCACCCGACGCAATTACACGAGCCCCCATTCCAACACGATCACTCCAGTAGAACCGTGAACTCCGGTCGGAACGACAACGAAGTCCTCCATTAATCGGAATCTTCACCAGAATCCACCAACCGGCGACGATAATACGTATAATCGCCGTCCACACTGTCACTGATCAACAACAACGCGCGCGGCGGCTCCTCTTCTCGCATCGCGTGCTCGGCACAAGGAACACCCATTGTTCCTCGGCCATCGGCCATATACCGGTTTCACGGTCCGCGTCGAATCCGGGATTATTAGCTGGCGGAGGAAGGGAATGATACGCACCTCGAAGTAGGATCCGTCGCCGATCGATCGGTTCTCGGAGGACGACGCGTCCGTGTCGGACAGATCGGCTCTGGCTGGATCCTCGTAGTATCGCGATCTCGTGGCTCTGTGGCGTCTCGAGCGGTCCGAGAGCGTCGAACGAGCCGACTGACCCGGGGATTCCCTTCCAGAACCCCGCGAGTGTCTGCGGCTGAGTCGGGGCTGCTTCGTGACTGGCTCCTCGTCGCTGTCGCTACTGCACCGGTAAGGCACTACGCTCTGAAACACCGAATCGCCCTATCACTTTATCTGATAATCCTCTCCACCGCGCCAAGCCAGTCAGTAGCGTAGACCGGCCGACGATATCGGGAATAGGTAAATCGGCTGCTCTGTTTGTGCTTAGGGCACTGTATTTACGTGACGGCCGTAGAGAGCAACAGTTGAGGAGTTTGCTTTGGAAGAGGGGATATTTTGTTTTGGGTGTGGAATTAGGGATGACTCGAACGGGGGTTCTGAGTTTGTTTTGCGATAGCTTGGGTTCCCTTCAGGTTGATATGAACACTTTGAGTGGCGCAAGGTTTTTAGAAATGCCCCTGCAAGTCGGTTAGACTTTTTTGAGTGATGGCTACTGCTGAAAGAAGAAAGTTCTGCTTAACTGGTCCTGAATAAACATTGGGGGCACTTGAAGAATAATTTTATATGGGCGTGGATTAAAATTGTGCACAGGATGCGAGTTCAAAATTAAACTAGGATTTTGTCACAGCTGTATTTTATGAAGCGAGTGAAAGTTTTATTTCTGGTGTACAGTAGGGGTAATTTGAATTCTTAAGAGTGGGAGTTTCATTTGTGATTGAATACTATTTTCTCTGTGATAGATATAAGAAATAACTATTATTATGTGGAGGATCGGTATGTATCGAGTCGTTCTACAGTGAAAAAGAGATGAAACCTTGCAAGTGCAATAAACTCACTTCGGTAGCAATAACTTTTTGCCGCCGAGTTGGTCGATACCTTCGTAAACCGAAGCTACGCTGGGGCAAGAAACTCGGCCTCGACAAAAATTACAGCGGCGTGTATCCACGATTTTTACGCGCATTTATTCTTATTCTCGGTTCAACTAATTTTACTTTGGCACCGATCCAGCCAACGTTTTTCCCGCGAATTCACACAAAACGCCGCTTCCTACTTCTATATTCTCCGAAAATTCAGAGCAGAAATTTCCGCTGGCTACACGCCTCAAAATGTTAAACCATATGAAAAAAAAAAAAAAAACTTCCAAATCTTTACACTTTCCATCGTAAAGTAACTAAACTTCCCATAGTAAAGTAATCTCTGTGTCTTAAATTTCGCAACTTTCTTCGATACTAAAGCAATCTTCCTTCCACGCACAAGCAATCGTTACACCTATCATTCGCAACTTTCTTCGATAACAAACCGATCTTCCTCCCACACACGAGTGATCCTCCCAACTCCCTGGACAGCAATTAAATCTGAGTAAAAGCGAATATCGCGAAGCACGCCGGGCGGATCTCCTTACGCGAGAGATACGAAGATTGAAGGCGATCGGTGTGGTGCTCGTTTAATTGAAGCCCGGATCGTCAAACCCACGGGACGGGCGACAACAACTGCTCCGGTTGTCGAGGACAGAGCGGCCGAAAAGCTACGCCATTGGAGGCAAGAAGCGTGGGCAAACGACACAACGTGACTAACGAAAGATGCTCGATGGACGCGGCTGATATGCCCCGGTATATAAGAGTACTCGAGTATATCGGGCGACGAATAAATGCAAGATTAATGGCCGATTTCACCCGAGCCGCGACTAAATTTAGAAACCACGATCTATACGATTAACTGTATACTTTGAATGGTGAAATTGTCGAAGCATCGATCTAGCCCCGTGCGTTAATTAGACGCGCAGGGATCTCGCGTTCGTTCCTTCTGTCCGTGGTTTCCACCGGATTAAAATGATGGGAATAATTGGGGATAACGTGCGCACGAGATGAAGCTTGGGCTAGAAGGTAACGCGGAGGTAAGTTATTGCCACAAAGTGTGCTTCGGAGCGAGTACTCGATAAGAGTCTGCATCGCACAAAAGATCCCGTTTTACGGGTTAATCTTCTTAAGGGGTTAACTTAATTGACGGTCAAAGCCGAGTGAAAGGCGTGGCTGCGAGTGGAGTCGATAACAATCGCTGCGTTTGCTTAAATCAGTTTAAACAGGGTGGTATCGCTTACGATCGTAATCTGTAAATAATGTGCAAACGTTCTACGACGTTAAGAACACTTTGGTACACAATGAACGATTTCGATGGGATATTGAGTGTAATTGTTTATTTACTGGCGTGATGGGATGTGATGCACTTCTGTCGGAGTTTTAAAGAGGAATAAATGGAAGCAGAATCGATTACTGCAATTAGTTATCGTCGGATAGCTGTTAAACTAGTTTCGAAGTAAACGCAACATTGAAATCGAGCGTCACTTGATACTGGTGCTCTGAGACATTTTTAAGGATAATATCTTGATAGAAGCTTGTTCTGGTTAATGGATAATCCTCAACCCGGGTGGGTAAACTTGTTACAAATTTAGCACCTATCAAGAATATGCGTTTGGATAATCAAGTATCGTTTCGATTTTCTCTGCTTTTGTGTAATAAGAAACTATTGAGATTGGAAATGAGTATTAACTGATACAAACACACGACCACGGGTTGCCTAAGAAACCTACAAAATTTGTTGCCGAACTGAACTTGTTAAATATATCTCAGCTCTAATCGAAACTTCCTTCCTTCATTGAACTCCGTGACATGGCACGATTCTAAATTTTACTCAATGTGTAATTCAATTTGCGATAGGTGGAGAGCAAACACAAACCTCAATGAATCTCGTGCAGAAACGAATGAAAATACATGTAGCGCCTTCGGTTAGAAAATAATAATTGGGAGCGTGTTGCCTGTCTACTCTCACAAATTCCATCGTGATTTTTACTTTTATTTATACGTTCCCACCGAATCAGACGGAGGAGAAAAGTATCGATCTAACCCTGTCTCCGTTCGATTCTGCAGTTTCTTTAGATCATCCTGCGGAAAAGGACAATCAACCGTCGAGGAAACGGACTCGCATGCAGCAAATGTTACTGTGTCCCCGCGTGGAATCGTTGGAAGTTTTCGTCCTCGATTCCTTGGATTGAGCAATAACCTTAATGCGAAATATTGAGTATGAAAGGAAAGCGTGAATGTGCGCGAAGTCCATTGCAGATTGTGCGACCTCTCGGGCAAAGAAAACAAATGCATGTTTCGCGAACAATAAACAATAAACCATCTCGCAACCATCAATCAATGGTATTGGCTTTGAGAAATTCGAGGTATCGTAAATCAATCAGACAGATTAATCCCTTTGATGCTGGGACTTCGGTGCTTAGCTTATACTGTCCGCAGATATAATCAATTAGGAGAAATTAAATTAACCCTTTGCACTCTGAATATTCCTACCACACAGACTAAAATTCAATCTTCGTAAAATTGGGAGAATTCGTGATTCATAGAATCAAATAAATTAAGTCTGACATCACTGAACTGTATTTTATCCTATTTCGAACTCCTATACCGAATAAGTAAACAATTCAGCGAAAGATTTCTAGTACCTCGACGGGCGAATAATTATAAGCGCAAACTGTTTAAAAATCAACAGAATTCACAACCGTTAGGCAACGCTAACTACCTACCACATTTGCCAGCAATTCGAAAAACACCGAATTCGACTGAAAACTCACTGTCTCTACCAAAACTTTCTACTCTCCGCATTCGTGTCATATTTACCAAAAAAAAAAAAAAAGAGCAAGCCCTATTCGAGAACCCTTTCTATTGATTCTTGCACAGAAAACAGCCAGGAACGTATTCGAACGCACTTATGCAATCATCGCCCTCGAGTTTCTCGGACTGATTTCCCGACCGACGGGTTGGCAACTTTGAATAAAGTTCAGCACGATCAGCGGGCCAGAACGGTGTCGATACGAAGGTGTTGCTCGAAAAGGAAAAGTAAATCACTCACGTGCATGTGGCCGAGGCAATTACAACGGCCCCTGATACCGAGCACCAGTTTCCCGTAAATCGTATGAACCATCGTCTAAGGCCACTGTCCACTACCTCACTGCCGTGTGCTCCGAGCTCGACTGACACCGATACCGAACCTCGACCGAGGATTCGGCGCTTCGGCAACCTGTCGGACGTGGGGTGGTGGGCTAGCACCAACCCGATGGTGGGCTACCTGTTCGCGATCTGCCGCACAAAAGGTCTCGTGTCCTTTGGCAGGTACTGGGTGGGGGATAACGAAGGTAAGGGCAGCCACCAAGGGGAAATTAAACGAGGTTCGTTGTCTTCTTCAGAAAATTCGCGCGATTTCCTGGTTAATGGTGGAATGGTAAATATGTAAGTGTAGAAATTGAGAATTGTCAGTAGGTGTTTTCTTTTCAACCACAACGGCGTTGGTAAATATATAGGGTGACTACCTAATATCGCCACTGTTCCTAATATCGCCACCCCCTATATCTCGCAAAGTAAGCTCTAAAATTTATCGGTTATGCACTGAATTAGTACCTAACCATATGTAGGAAGACATACTGTAATTGCAGCGTCATGTGATCAACAATTACAGAAAGGGAAGGATTTTAGAAAATCTTAATAGTGTAAAAATTTATTGGACTGCCACAATTTTACATCACATTCGGAAAAGGTAAGTCTAATAATTCTGTGAATGGAAGAATATCTATTAGAAATACCTAATTAATGATGTACTTAGGAAATGAAATCGATTCAAATATTTTTCATAATGAAAATAGCGTTATTCTTTTAGCAATCTGCGTGCTCTCAATACCGCCTACCGGAGAACAATGGTTTCGATGTAATGTTTGTTACAGGTGGGGTCACGAAATATGCGGAGCAACCGAAATAAACTTTATCTGTCCAATATGTACATCGGAAAGTAAAAAATAAAATATTTTAAAAATCTATATTTTTAAATTTCTATATTATTCTAATAAAAATAAAATCAAAGCTGGGTTAAAAAACATTTATGGAGTATGAAATAATAAAAGCACATGTAAAAATGACTTTAAAAACTCATATATACATCAATTAATCAATATTTCTTGAGTTGGCGATATTAGGTACACTTCTTTCAGGACCCGATTTTTGCATGTCTTATGTTTTTTGAGTCCTAATTAAAAATTTGTAGGTTTCAATGATTCTAACTTATGCTACATGAAAGATGAATAATTTCTCTTTACTTTGAAACGAACTGCATGCAAAAATATCAATTATTATTCAATTGACAGCGATTTAACTTTCGCCTGGCGATATTAGGTGCAGTCACCCCAATTACGACTTCAGCTCTATTTTGAGACACAAGTATTGGTCAGGGAATTCACATCATCCTTTTCCACTGAAAGAGTAAGTAATGATTTCACCAGGTACCACGAGGTTGAAATTGATAGGATGATGAAATTTTTAGAATAGAACAGAGGAAGGAGAATGAATGTTTAACAGACTCAGGTCACTGTTATTAATAATGTCACAGCTAGGTATTGTGTTTGCTGGTGAAATGTTAAGGAATAGACATGACGTGAGGCTTATTAAAAAAACCTACTGAAAACAATCACGGCACGTCTATTATAATCTCCAAGTCACGAATGTTTTCCAAAGGCTCGCTTGCTCCGTTCAGCGCGTGTTTGCTTGAATAAACTTCGACTGCTGGTGATGGTTTGACCATGAACTACACCTTGTTCATCGCTATTTAGAACCTCCACTTTCGCCTTTCCTCGCGAGCGTTTCTTCGCGAAAGAAGCGTGTCACTATTCCCCGTGTCAGAAGATCAACGAAGACCGATAAACGAGGACTCGTTTGGGCACTTCTCACGATAGCAAAAAAAAAAAACACCTCCTCGGGTGTTACTCCTTTTTAAACTTCTGGAACAGTTTCCGCGAAGTGATCGCAAAGCTAAAGAATTTTCCACAATCTAGAAGCAAATGGGATAGAAAAGTATCCCAGCGTCTATTAAAAATCTACGTTCGTTCCATTTCTATCCGAATCCCGAATAAATTACCAGTTCCATTTAAACCACAAGCTGGGAAAACTTTTACCCGATTCGTTGCGGATTAAATTTTTCGCTAACATACTTCCGATCCCTCGATTCGCATCTGCCGATCGTTTACGACTGTCATAAAACGCAAGGCAGTGCAGGAAAGCATGCGAGAGTAAAATCGAAGCGGCGCTGCTCGATTTAAAGGAAGCCAAACGATATTCCACGATTCGCGTGTGGTTCACAGACTTGATCGAGAAATAATCGTCTACCGTTACAGGTCTCAGGATTTACAGTGCACACGGTCGTTACTAATAGTAATCATACCTAAGCCATCCCGTATCTGGAAGGTTGAAAGGTTCGCCGTGATTTGTGGCAGGTAGCTCATTGTAATAAAACAAGGTCGACTTTCAGTCTTAACCGATCAATGGCTAACTATTTAGAAACTGGCGTGCTTAAGCATAGTGGCACTGCTTTCTTCAAAGCGTCTTCATTTCCCTTCGGTGGCACGAAGCGGGGATAACGAAGGGAGAAGGCCATAAACGTGCCCCTTCCGGGCATTGTGGCATTTCGAACGGAGATTTCCCAGTTTCAAAAGACAATCGAATCCTGTAGTAAAACTTTGCGCGTGTGTAGGAAGAATAACAGCTATCATACCTATATCTTATAAAGCTCTGTGTAATTATTGGTACCTATAACGTTCGTAGAACGTCCCTTCTTAAATTAGTAGCCCATCACTGACCTGGGTCAATACAAAGAGAAATAAAATTCGAATTAATATCCCCATATAGCCGATCCTATCTACACAGCCTCTTCGTTCGCTCTGAAATGTGACACACTTTCCTCAAGCAAAGATTTTCTAAGCAAGGAAGATCGTATCAGCGCAGCTACAAGCCTCCAGACATCTCTATAGGTACAGATATTTAAACAAGTAAATAATCTATCGAGGATTACAGTGCAGAAGTCGTAACACAGAAACCACAGTGGTGGCGATCGTTAGACTTGCAAATAAGTAACCGCGCGAGAGCTAAGCGCTGCAATTTAATATCTCCGTGTTCCCCTTGGACAGGGAGGTTAAGTATGTAGACTCGTACCACTAGATACGTGCAATTACGCGACCCTACGCGTGGAGTTTCCATTTACCTCGGAAAACCGCCACGCGGGACTTCAAAATCCCAACGCCAGTCTGTGTACACTAAACTTTACGACATCCACCGTAACCCAATGTTCTTTTAAGGGGTCATGCTCAGTCAGGAGGCCGAAAAAAGGGGTGGTCTTTGGAAATTTTTTACTCAAAAGCTATAACACATTTCTCAAAAAATCTTTTTTCCTTTTAAGGATTGCATCTAGTACCGTGCATCGTAATTTTTTTTATTTAAAAATATTTATCAATAACTAAGTTATTGTCCATCACTCGAAGGTTCTCTAAAAAAAAGGCTTCCGCGGTGACCACTGTTGCTCGAAAGTCGATCATCTAAAATAAAAAATTCAAAAGAATTTACTTATTATATTATATTATCTAGTATTTGAACGAAGGATTTTTTTATCCGATGCTTAGTTTTCTTTTAATTGACGAAAATCAGGCACAATTTATGATAAAAATTGAAACTTTTACTTTAAACATCAGCCATTTTTTCCCAAATCAATATTTCGAAAAATCCTTCGTTCAAATACTAGATAATATAATATAATACGTAAATTCTTTTGAATTTTTTATTTTAGATGATCGACTTTCGAGCAGCAGTGGTCACCGCAGAAGCCTTTTTTTTTAGAGAACCTTCGAGTGACGGACAATAACTTAGTTATTGATAAATATTTTTAAATAAAAAAATTACGATGCACGGTACTAGATGCAATCCTTAAAAGGAAAAAAGATTTTTTGAGAAATGTGTTATAGCTTTTGAGTAAAAAATTTCCAAAGACCACCCTTTTTTTCGGCCTCCTGACTGAGCATGACCCCTTAAGCTACCCGTGTCATAATCCACCAAAGCGCATTTCTCCCCGAGTATTTATAATATTTCTAGGCTGCCCGTTACGGAGCATGCAAGATGGGACAGTAATGCCCACCGTAATAGTTCGTAAAACTTCAAAATCGTATATCTCGGACCCCCCAGCCAGTAATTAAATTCCACGCGATAATGCAGGTACCCGTAAATCGATAATTAATTAGGACGTACTATTATAATTTTCGAGCGGCTCTAATATTAAATCGGTGCATGCTTTCTACCGAAATTATCGTTAAAAAAAATTGTCTTCGGTGAAGGTGGAATGGTATCCACGCCCGTTTGCACGCTCTCCTTCGCGGTATGGAACAAATCGTAACGCTGACGGAGCCTCGGATGCATATTCATGGCAGCAAGTGAATTTACTCCCGTCAGCTGGCCCCGCAAATCATTCGCGAACACGAAATCCGGCGCACTCGAAACGGTGGAGGGCGAAGTTATCTCGCCCGACAGCCCCGTTTCCCAGGGAATATCAGGAGCGGTCACGCGACAACTAGTCGAACCGTGCGCGTATCATATAAATTATAAAACGAATAAGTGAAAACGAAGCCGAGTGTACCGGTATTACGAGATATGGTCTGTTTGCTGTAAACACGTGGCGGGACTTTCACGCGAATCACAAAGTTACACTTTCGCGAATTATTAATGCCCAGGCTGGGGCTGACGAAAAGCAAAAGTATCGCAGGGAATTAGTTCCTCGGGCGTGGATGACGTTTTTTTAGATGTTAACGGGTATATCTTCTACCTGCCCGCCTTATCTCGCGGTGAAAATAATGATATACGGCCGCCACGCGCGCCAAATCCGACTGACAAGAATGACTGGTTCGTCGCCGGACGCGTGCTTTCGATGATATTTTAGCAGTTTTACGAGGGGCCGTGAAAAAGTGGCGAGACGTGAGGAAGAGGCTAGAATGTTTTGGTCGTTTCGTAGGAAACGTGATACTGAAAGTGTGAAAATTACTTTGCATATCTTGAAGCATTTTGCACTACGTTTACACGTGTTTAATATGCAACTTTGAATATAATTAAGTCACCCTTGAAAAATAATTCTTTCATTTTAATCGATAATACTTACATCAGGAAACCGGGAGTTCTATTACAGAACTGCGGAGTTGTTACGTATACCCAAATTTAATCCAGATTTATTTCATGTTTTTACATGTACGCTAACTAAATTGATTAGGTGATCTTCGATTAGCTTAACTTGTACTTTTTGTACAAACGCTTCATAAGTCTAAATGAACATTGCAAAATAGCTTTGTTGTATTATTTTAATTCATTAAAATAATTATTGTTTTAACCTGACCGATCCAGTGCGCCGATATCATTGTATCTAAATGAACATGACTTGCAGTGAAACTCACGCAGAATATTGCACTTTCATGTGTAAGCAACACGAGTCGTTGGGCAGCCTACATACGAAATGAAGTAATTCTCTACGCGATGGTCCCGTGAAACAGAAAAATCATTACGCACACGAGTCCCTCGATTTCGAATCGATTAACAGATCGGTCGATAACTTCATTAGTTCCCGATCCAGCACCGCCAATATATCGAACGCGTCGATTACCTGACGATTAAACCCGAATCAATTAGTCAAATGGCTGGTCGCGCTGAAAGCAAGTTCTGATCACATATAAATTACATATAATCACCATGGTATCTCGTACGTCTATCCTGCAACGTGCAAACATCTCGCAAACAGTCACAGTCGTACCTTCATTTTCTACGAAGAGGACCAAAAGGAAGATTTTAACTAATACGATGTTGAGCTGCGGTAAGAATTAAAATAAAAGTTATCGTCTTACAGAATTCATAAAATAGTCTCTCAAGCCAGGCGAAGATTTTCCATACACAACCCTCGGGACATCCAAAAAGAGGCTCCCCACAAATAATCTTCACCCTTCCATCAGAGTATCCTCGTCACAAAATAAACCATCAATCCCTCGAAAAACTTCAGGCCTACAATCTTTGACTCACGATTGATTATTTAAGTATCAAGACACCCGTTGCATTTGCACAAAATGTGATATTTTGTACAGACTGAACACTCGTCACTGCTTTTAATTTAAAATACCAAAAGTAAAATTCGTTAGACTTCCTGAATAAAGCAACGTATTTCACAATTATTCCAGACAGAGTAGGTGTCCTAATATTTATGAACGACGGTGTATGTACTTTTCCTTAGGGACGTGGCGCGAGGCGAAAGCTCCGCCCCGCCATTTCCGGGCAAAGAAAGTGGCGTTCTGGTTTTTGAAAGTTTTACTGCCGGCCCGGCTGAATACGGTCGCCCGACCTGCGGAGGAAGCTGTGAAAAGTCCAAATTCAGGACGCGGAGAGCACGCTACGCCCCCCCGTGTGTCGTGAAAGTTTTAGGCGACTACGTTGCATCTAGCACGGCCTGCCAGGTGAAACCGCGGGACTTTGAGCGCGGGCCTGATTATTACTCACGTTAATCGAAGTTTATGCGCGGGATCGTTTTACCGTGCAAACACGGCCAGCCGATACGAATGGCCATTGCTAGCTAGCCCCGGCTGCGTACGGTTCGGCCCAGAACCGATCGGGGGAAAAAGGGGAAAAAGGAAGGCACCGTTGGACACCGCTCGCCGGGAACGTGCGCGCGGTGCCCGTTGCCGGATGCAATTCGTCCCGATAATTAACGATTTCCCTCGGCGGGGCTGACACTTTTTCCTCGATTATAAATTTAGTACATCTCGCCGCCGGGAACGATGTAGTTCACCGGGGACGAGAAAAACAGGAACAACGCTCTTCTGGTGCTTGTTGTCCGCGGGATACACGGCCTCGCTGACGGCGAATGCTGATTCGGAACCGATACGCAGCCCGTTCGATCGCTCGCCCGTTCCACATTCAGATCATTCGACGTTTTCGAGAGTTTTCGTGGGAGGCAATGGCTCGCGATTGATTTGAATTGGGATTTTGGACAGAAAATGGTAACACAGAGAAGTGACACGTGTGGAAAGACTCTCAGAGGTTTCTCTCAATTGGTCGTTTTGCTGAAACTTGGGTATATTGTAGTCTTTAGTGATATATAAACGTATCTCGAAGGACTCTTTCCCAAATTTGAAAAATTGTGGAACTTACAGCTCCTTGAAATATAGTGCTGACGTTTTTATTTTTTCAATAAATCATAACTGTTGAAGTAAGAAACTGATAAAAATGAGCTTTTGGGTGCTTAGAGCGGATACATAAAGATGCCTAATAAAAATTATTTCACTTTGAAAAATAAAAAATATATAAAAAAAATTATGTTAAACGATTTTATTAAAAATGCACTAAAAACTCAAAAATAGTTCTTATCTTGTACTACAATTTTGATGGTGTTAATATCACTTTAAATAAAATCGTGGGGCACCATGTGCAACCAGAAGTTGAAGTATTAAAATGATTCATATCCTGTTATGAAATATCGTGCCCCACGATTTTATTTGAAGTGAATTATTTAAATTGATATTAACACACCATCAAAATTGTAGTACAAGAAAAGAATTATTTTTTAGCTTTTAGTGCATTTTTAATAAAATCGTTTAACATAATTTTTTTTTAAATATGCTTTTTATTTTCTAGTTTTTAGTGTTTGTGGATTTACATTTCACAGTTCAGACTTCTTTACAAATATCTTTTATTGCTGTACAGTAATTACCCGTTATGAGCCCGTTCCCCCCCCCCCCCCCCCCCCCGTTGACAGCCCGGCGACTATCCCCACCATTTCTTGGAAGCCTACGGACGAGAATGAGAGAACCGGACAACGAGCGAGAGAAAACGAAAGAGTCAGACACGAAGTTGCCGTCGGGTACGAAAGAGAGAATCATGTCCGCAAGCCACTATGAGCCCGCCGCCAGCCCCGTTCGTCGGGCTCATAACGGGGAATTACTGTATACAGTTTAACAGTTTGCTTAAACGCTGTAGTGCTAAAGTCAGTAGAAAATAATTCTTTTCTTGTACTACAATTTCGATGGTGATATACTAGGAATACCTGCAAAGTTTTAGTTCTAATATTCGTGCATACGTGACGGATCATTTCTCGACAAATTGTGTATTTTCGGTAATCGCGATGCGACAAGCGTCCCGAAACGCAGCGGCTTTTTGTCGTTTCCGTAAAGAACGCGAGTGGCTGATTTCAAGTCGTTTGGATTTATGGTTATGGGTTATATTTATCGATGACTGGGTAATTTTTTCACTCCCTCGGATTAATTTTTTTTTTAAATATTGTATTGTCATCCAAACTACGCACGCCTGCAAAGTTTCACGACAATTGGATAGTTGGAAGTGGGTTAAATTTGAGTTTCCAGATCATTGAATCATACATACATACAAGAAACAAACAAACAGAGGATCGAAGCTGAATAAAATCGTTTAGAAAGACAAATTTTTTATCAAGTTTCAGCAAAATCCGAAATGTTACTACAAAAAGTGTCCTATTTAACGTGTAACGACCCCAATGAGAGATTTCATTATGAAAGATTGAATCTTGATTTGTTAACTCATGAATCTCTACTGAAGATGAGTTATTAGAGATTCTGCTAAATAACATATTTTATTCAACGCCCGAGGACATCCGATGCCAACTGCAATGGGATACTGGCGTTCGTCTTCATGAAAACGTCGGCGAGAAAGTAAACAGTAATGAATCTCTGCAATATGCAATTCTATGGATATGCGGCTGAATGCATGTCACGCGATCGACGAGATTTACCACGCGTTTCCCGGTGTCTAATCGGTGAAATCCGCTGTCGATGATCATCCACGCGTCACAGGAATGGGTTTCGATGAAGGAACGCCTGCACGATGGAAAGCAAGGCGCGGGGATCGCCGAGCGCGGCCAGATGCGTGCGATGACTCAAAGGTGGACGAACCGGGGAAATAAAATGCCGACGATTCGCGTGGCTTGTCGTTGATTTAATTAATTTTTACCAGCCGAGTTCGCGGCGAATCGACTTTCACGCGAATCTCGGCGGGACGAACGGGCAATGAAAAGGAACGCTGCTCGGGATCTCTCTGAGTTAATGGCCCCCGTCAGAGCGCCGAACGTCATGAAATCTTTTCAACGTCCGTGTCTTTGATCGTTCAGAAGTTCGGGTGCATGTGTTAATCAGAAAGAAATTCGTAATTTCGACGCCATCACGGGGTGAAATCACCACGAGGATGACACGAGCTTTATCCTTTCGGCCACTGCTTTCCCTTTATATCCAAGATCATTTTGTATTCAATGGGGGGACAACAGTGTTTAAGTGTACTCGATTACTTTCTTCCAAAAAAGGAGAAGTGTGAAGTGCATGGGAAAAGGAGCACGAGAAGAAGCCACGAACTGCAGTCCTTTGGTTCATTAATGGAAGAGTGGATGACAGAACCTGGCAGAAAAGTGGAACAATTGCGACAAAACGTTTAATTGTGGGCACGTGAATGGCAAAATACAGGTAACAGGGGACTGAAGAAACGTTTGTTTGCTTTTAATCGTCAGGATTATACGTACACTAAGGAGCCATTGCGAGTGAAGAGCCAGTAAAGCCTTGCAACTCACTCAAGATGGAAATAAATGGATATTATTGTAATTAATGCAAAGTAACTTCAATGTTTCTCAGAGTTTCTACTACCGAGCTTGCTCTCCCAGAAAATTCTATCACATGATCTTTCCCCCCGAATCCTCTCCGCGATAACCAGCGCAATTGCAAATGAAGGGAAATCCATTGGGACTGAATAATATTTAACTCCTCTCATTCGTATGTAAAAGACAAATTGTTCATCGTTATAGACTTGTTAAATAGACATAAAGATAAATTTCAAAGGAAAGTGCAATCTCCGGTATCTAATCTGAACAAACATTTGAAATATCTTTCTATTAGAACAAACTATAGAGAAGATCTCGAATAGATATTTACAAAATATTTCGATACACTTTAAGCGAGTACACTTTTGAAATATTTTCATTCTCCTAATTACCATAACATTATTCTGAAACAAGTACAAACGCCGAAAATATACCACATCATCTCAAATCCGTACATCATAATAAAAACGTATTGCACTCCCTTTTGCTCATTATCATCTGCAATATTCTTTAACTTCTACTGCCCATGTCAAAACCTTTAACCCTTATTGACACTCTGGGTGTGAGCCACCCATAAGCTGATTTTGACGCTCTGTACCTTTTATATGCAAAATAAATATCTTTTTTCCAAAGCCAACTTACAAACTATTTTTCTCTGAAAATATTATATCTGAGCAATAACGCTGTAGATTTTTAGCTTCTAATATTTAAATTTGTAAAAGTTACAGTTTCTTGAAGGTTTTCTTCGTGTTTTCTCGACATATGGTAATATACATTTTTTTTACAAGAACTGTGATGAAATTTCAATCAAAAAACTATTGGAACACATTCTACAGACCATGAAATTGACCCACGATTTTTTTCATAACGATTCGATTCTTCGGATGAGAATGGCAGTCGTTCAAAAATTGTTCTGGGTGTGAGCCACCCAGGTGTGTTAAAGTTGATCGAAAAAAGAGGTGTGTCAACGAAGGATTAAATGCACAACATGAATAGCACGCATCTCATAACAGTCACAGAAATAGACACTATAATAAAAAAGCCCAAGCGCAAAATATGAATGAAAATTGCCAAAAAAAAAAGGTGCTAATACCAGGAGACTCACCTTGTTGCTTATGCGAGATACGAGTGTCTCGATGTGACATTGCCATTCCAAAGCACGTAGGAACAGCAGGTGCCATCGACGTTCCAGGGATCTCGCTATTCGTAGGGCTTGTGGCGGTTCCCGTTGTTCCTGTTGCTCTTCTTCGTCCCGTTGCTGCTGTCTTTCTTGTTGTTGCAAGTGAACTTTGTCACCTAGCTTGACGACCGAGCTTACGATACGACCGTGCGCCTCTATGTCTCGTTGGAGTACCTGAAATCATAATGCATTTTATGGTTAGTGGGTGCTTGGCAGTGAAACCGCAAAATTGTAAAGATTGAATGCTTAGATTAGAGATTTTCATAAAAGCGAACAGTTATCCTGCTTTTACACTTAATTAAATTTAACAACGCTTCGAAATTTATCGGTGGTGAAGCTTTTATTCAAAGGAAAAAGATGTTCCAAATCGAAATTGAATGGAAAAGGGCTGAAACTATGGAGAATATTATACAACTACTGTTTTTCTACAATCCAATATTTGAATTTTGTTTTCCCATCACTTTTTATAGTTCTACTAAAAATCTGAGTTTCCACCGTGCCACGGAACGCGCTCATCAGTTGCAATTAGCATGGTATTCTCTAATTTAATGGAAGAGCGTGAATATCTTCGATGAAGATTAACGAGAATTCATGTAACACTGTTTATTGTTAGGATAATAGTGAGGGTTTTAGTGAAAGCTCAGTGCAAAAGATCGAGGTCATTCGACATCACGTCACTTTTAGAGATGACTTTTGGCCAAAAAACGGACGTCGAACAAAAGCATTCGTCATCTTCGTGACGCAACCTGTCAGACTTAGCTATTAAAAATCGTTCGCTTGGAAATGTGAACACCTTATTGAGAAACAGCCTGCAGTTAATTGCCATGTAGACAAAATCGGAACCTAAACTCCTATTAAATATCAGTGGTAATCCCGAAATTAAAATCCAATCGATTCATCTGAGTTTTAAGTAACATATACACCGCGCGACTACATAAATCATGATACCTTGAACACCTAATTATTGTCGTATTATCAATTCGAAAGCGTGCAGAAACGGCCCACCGAGCAGACGATTATTAAGCACCCGAATATTCGAAAGTACGCGGAAGCTTGAATGTAGTTCGATTTATGGGGTTTAAATTACTTTTTGACTAAGTACCGTTATCGCGGGTGATCTTCGAAAGTCTTTCGCGCCGAGGCAGCGGGAGATTAAAGTGTGCCTTTAAGAGGAAGCGGCGCAGAGAAAGAGTGTGTATTAAAGGGTACATTAAACTTCGTTGCCATAAATGGCGCCTGAGAAATTGATGAGTCTGCAGACCTGTTCAACCCGAGCGAGAAGAAAAAAGTAACGAACTTGATGGATCAAGTATCACGATCCATCGATAAAAAGAACGATCCCGCATAAATATTCCATTCATTCGTGTCATATGTTCTTCGCCGACATAAAGAGACGTAGTAACGAACCTTCTCGATAGTCAAACGTTTACAGCCGCGGACAGTGAAGTGTTCGTAACTAAGAGGACGTCTTTCTGTGTGGTCCAAGTTTCTCTTGTACCAGAGACTTTTAAATAACTCGTGATATAACTGACGAGTATGTGCTGGCCTGATACGACGCGCGAGTACATTGATCACAGTTGTAAAATACGATTCGAACGCGCCGAAAGTCGTGGGATCGGACACCGAGGAGCACACTCTGTTGCTTAGTTTTCACTGCAGCCGCCTGGCTTCCTCCTTTCGATCAGCGCCAGGGTGAAATTCATCAATTCGACGCGGGTAATGAGCGACAAAAGAAAAACGAATCGGCGAGGAACGAGGAGGAAAGCGACGGCGTTCACAGAGCACCGGCTAACGTGATTCCCGGTAAAAAGGAAGCATAAAATGGGATTATGATTTTCCTGCCCGCGGCTGGATTGAAGCGAGCGATAAGAACCGCAGATACTGCAAGATATGAACGTTTCTTGTGTGCTTCCACTCTACTTTCCTATCCCCATTCGCGATCATCGTTCGCACGTAATCAGCCGACGGTTTTGTTCAAATTAACCACGCGTATTTCATACGAACGATGGATCGTTAAATTAGAATCCTCGAATTTTTATAGATGTTATAGATTGGTATTCCATGGAACTTGCCACTGAGGATCATTAGCGGTAGGAAATGCTGTCAATAAATAACACTTCATCCATCTAGCAAATTGGCTACTATCACTATTCCGAGTGAAATAGAGGGTAGAACGTACAACTTCATTCTCAGATATCACCAGGGTTGTGGTCAGAGTTGGGTATTATTTGAATAAATTTTTATTCGAAGATTATTCGAATAATTAAAAATTTACTCGTATACATTTGTATACGAATAAATTCTTATTCGAAATTTTTATTCGAAGATTACTCGAATAATTAAAAATTTATTACATTCGAATAATGAAAAATTTATTCGAATAATCTTCGAATAAAAATTTCGAAGAAGAATTTATTCGAATACAAATTTATTCAAATAAAAATTTATTTGGATAGTGCCCAACTCTGGTTATGGTCTTCTTCACTGATCTTATCTATTTACCTTTTTCACTGAAACTGAGAATGGGCAGTCTAGAATTGGGTTCACTGTGAAATGGAACGGGACAGTGACAGAGCACAGACCCGATTTCAAGAGATCTCGGGGTAAGAGCGAGTGGGATAGATCAGAACGAGGGCACGGGAAATTGTTTTCCAATAGGTGAGACGAGCTTGATGCCTGAAGGATGCAGAGAAAGTTACGAGTGTAGGAAAATTTTAGCTGGAAGGGATCGGCGTGTTCCATGGAGCACACTTCGATGCTACAAGCTTCGCGATGATCACGGCTGTCGATCCAGCGCCGATTAGAAATTCATTTTGAACGCGCGAGAGGCCCGGACACGCATGCCTCGGAAAAGCGTGTGATTTCGATCGATCGGATCGATGGGATCGAGAAAGGAACAACGCGAAATTCGCTATTGGGTTCCAATCAGCCGCCGCGATGATTTACGCGGCGAGTTTTCCTTTTTTTCCCCCCTCCTCCGCCGGTGGATCACATCGCTCGATCCATCGTGATTTCTTCCCGGGCTGGAAATAAATCACGGTGGTTCAGGGGGATCAGTGAACGCGGTCGCCGCGTTGTACGCTTCGGTGCAAAGGTTAAGCACACGCGTACAAAAGAAACGTTAAAAGGCTTTATTGCTTCCGCGAAGCAAGTCAAGCATTTCGACACCGCGCTCGTTACGCCTCGACGTGGCTGGAGAGTATCGTACCCTCCTGGAAAAGTCCTAGGCAGCTCTGAGGGGATCGCGTATGTCTCAGCAATTGCCGATTAATACTTTTCTGTAATAGAGTTCTAACCCGCGAAGGATGAAGTGAGTATGTTTCTGCGAGTACAGATTAATATACTGCCTCCAACTGCACGCCACGGTCCGTGGAAAATGGTACGTGGAAGATGGAAGGAATGAGGAAATAAAAGACAGCTTCGACGTAAAGATAAGCCTAGAGAATTGCAATTTGCATATACGTAAATAGAAAGCTGCGTGTCGACTGGCTGGAAAGATCCAGAACAGATTTAGTTCAAGTTAAGACTTATCACCAACACTCGATGGCATTTACAAGAGGACACCGCTATAGGATTATCAACTTTAACGAAACTGGGACGAAAGTGAGCAATGCATATTGACAGGCACATTTAACGTCAAAGTTTTATCAATCAAAGACGCTGCTTGATTAAAATGATAGGGTGAGCAGCGTACTAAACTTGTAATCTGTGGCTGGTGACTCGAGCAACATCCTAAGTGACTCGAACTTTTTTATGTACGTTCAGAGTGACTCGAAGCTTCTTGATACCCATCGCTAGATTCTTTTTGTCTAGTAACTCATCTTGCAACTTGTGCTGTGTATAATATAAACAAACTTCGTTGACTTTCTCACTGACAAGGATACCTTCTCAACGCGAAGATTCTGATTTTAATGAAACTTCGTGTGAATATAAACTAATGTAGAGCATATTGGATTATTCAAGAAGCAATTGTTTTTCTGCGGAAATTCACTGTAAACAGCCCTTAAAATTATCACGTCTTTTCGTTTTTTAATGTAACTTTTTAACGGTCAGAAATAGCACAAAATGTTGAATATAAGAATTGTTAAGTTATTTATGCTCTATCACACTATCAACATATATAAAAAAAAACAAGATGCTTTTAAAAGCTGATTTCGCCCCATCAAAGTAAATTTCCACAGAAAAAAAATTGTTTCTTGAATACTCCAATGATCTCTACATTCGCACAAATTTCATTAAAATTAGAATTGTCGAATTAAGAACCTTGTAAGATTCCAAAGTAATATATCCTGAAGAATGACCCAAATTTTATCACCTTTTTCACGAAAAGCGGAACTGGGACTGAAAAATGGAACTGTGCTGAGAGAATTGTTCCTTGCCTGGCGAAGCCGAGTAGCTGAAATCTCCAAGGAACAAAGGTGTTTGTGCGTTGCCTCCGTAGCTCGCATTAGCCCACTTTCCCCGATAGATTGCGTACGATTACGCGCGATTGTTCTACTTATCCCTTAGCACCGACAGCAATTGCTACTCGCGGTTTGCATCGACGGGTTGCTTTCGACCAGCAGACTTTACGTTCCGCCAAGAGACAATAGCTGAAGCCAGCTCGAGAAAAAAAAGGGAGTCGCAGCTTATCTGATATTGAAGATCGGCATTAAGATAAATGTAATTGGTGTTCCACCGTCGAGGTATTGGGGTTCGCTGCGCGGAGCAGGATGTCTGATAAAAATTCGATAGTATACCACGAAGGTGAACCCACTGGCTCGCGAAATGGAACATTTCAAAGTGAGGTCGAGCAAAAGATGCTCCCCCCTCCTTCCCTCGTTAATCGACATCGATCGTTGATCTCGGCTAATGGTTGCATTCAATTTTCTTGTGAACCCCAGTTAAGGTTAATGTTCTACAAGCTTTTTGCTTAGATGGAGTCCGTGTAATTGGCGGCAAGGGGTCACGCGAACGAGGATTTCGAGCAGCTTTCCTTTCGTCGCGGTAAAAACAGTAGAATTTCGAGGATTCGGTGGGATACAAAACAGACGACTTTTTAGAAACACTTATAGCGCGTGTGAAATGTAAAATCTGATACTGAACCAGAAGCGACCGAAGGAATTCGAATTTCAAACGCCACGGGCGCGATTCTAGCAAATAAAGATTATATGAATAATTTACAATCCTTCACAGATAGCATATTTTATATAGGCGATAAGGGAATGTGGACGATAAAAATTCTGATAAATTGTTACTCGTACGTGACATTTCGAACGATTCTGAAGAGACAGGTTCTAATTGCATGTCTAATGACCTGTAAATACAGAAAGAAGTTCAGCTTCTAGCTATGGGCTACTATCTTAGGAATTCACATCCGCGTTTCTATGCAAACTGTAAAGTCTCTGTTCTTCTACAGTCAGCTGAAGACCTCCATTGTAACAAGTCAACAATATTCTTCTAGGTGTCCTAAAAGAACTGAACGTTCAGTTACTTTGAAACAAATCAAACTGGCCATCAACAAGGTAAAGAGTACAATAGTTGGCCACTTAACCCTCAGAGGGCCGGGATTTTTTCATTGAAATTGTAAATTTTATATACTTAAAATTGATGCATATATATACCATCAAAATGGTCGAAAAAGTATCCAAATTCTTAGGTGGCCACTATAGTGGCCAGCCCGGCCCTCTAAAGATTAAGTAAGAGTGTCACATAAATAATGAATTATAAATGTGAATTTAGTAAATTTGCAATGGAAATCAATATAAATAAGTACGAAAAAACCCCTAATAATCTAAAAATAAATAGAGTTTATGAAAAAAAAATCAAGAATGTATAAAAATATACAAAAAATGTGTCGAAAAAGTATCCAAATTCTTAGGTGGCCACTATAGTGGCCAGCCCGGCCCTCTAAAGATTAAGTAAGAGTGTCACATAAATAATGAATTATAAATGTGAATTTAGTAAATTTGAAATGGAAATCAATATAAATAAGTACGAAAAAAACCCCTAATAATCTAAAAATAAATAGAGTTTATGAAAAAAAAATCAAGAATGTATAAAAATATACAAAAAATGTGTTTCCTACGAAAAAAATATAGTTATTGGCATGGTCAAGACAGTAATTGTCCAATCGGTTCGACAGTGATTGGCCGCTATTTGACACATAATATAACCTAAAAGAAAATGTTACCTGATTTGGTGATAGAAATAAGATTAAAATTATTCAATAAAAATGGATATATTTTATTATGTATGTATTTGTTTCTGTTTTTAACAGGGGGCTAATTACTGTTTCACCATTAACATGGTTAAAAAACAATCACTGGCCGCCCGGCCAATTACTATCATTCAACATTATTCATATGACAGTTGTTGGCCCCCTGTGTTTTTCATAATATATGTATAATTTTAACAAATAAATAATTCTTTTATAAAGTTTCAACTTTTATTTATCGATATATACCGAATATAAGAAATATACGTATCATAAATACATTAAACTATTCGCAAACTTTCAACTGTACTCTTATGGTTTTTTGATTAAATCGCTGTAATTTCCAAGCTTCAAAGCCGAGTCATCCTATTTGCTTTTATATATAATCACAGTATATAATGAGTGGAGAAATATTGATTACATCCGAAGCAAGAAACTACAAGCAATATGAATATGTTCATTAAAAAAATGCATAACATTGGTATTTCTTTATATACATTTATTTCTCAAAATAAGGCCAATCACTGTCACGTGGCCAACCACTGTACTCTTTACCCCTATCCCTCCTATAGAAATTATTACAATCGTCAGATTCGAAGGGTAAAAGATTCTGTAGAAAAGCAGGAAACCTTAAAACAAACAGTACCGAAGGACGGCCACGATAAGACGAAGATAGCTAGCACGCTCATCTTTCAGCCTATGCTACAAAGCTCCCCATTATGCGCCATTCGTGTACACTTGAATCACACTCGCTGCACTCCCGTAAATATACTTTCTTCCGCATACAAGGTCTCGCCCATCCCCATATGTATTTTCTAGCACAACTGGCCACACATTTAAATTTCAAATACTAAAGTATCATGTGCACGACCATTCAGCATCGAATTTATTTATTTATTTACTTATTTATATACGGGATAGAATCCCACGGGTTACTAAATGTACAGTATACAACAATGTTTCCCAACCTTTTTTGAGTCACCATCCCTTTTTATAATATTCAAATAACCTGCACCCAGCGCCCTCAAAATAAGGTAAAGTAAATTTAATAATGTAAAGAAAACACATTAATAATAGGTTCTTCGGAATATAATTCGGTAATTATTTACTTTAGCGATTCCTCACCGATTTTGATGAAATTTGACTATGTTGTAAAACTCCACATTCTGAGCAACTTTTTCCTATACATGTTACCCCCGCTCGGTCTTAGTTTCCGAGATATTCGCAAAAATATTTTTTAAATTTCTCGCTTTGGTGTTATAATTTCGGTTAATGTTCCGAGATATTTGCGAAAAACTTCGGTTGACTTATTCCGACACAACGCATTCCACTTTTCAACTTGTCTCGGATATTAGTATTGGTTTGGACTAGATTAGCGCGGGGGGCGCGCGCCCGCTCGCGGGCGCGTAAAGCATGGTAGCGAACCGATGTGAATCGGGGTGTTGACGGGAGCCCCCACATCCAATAGGTGCTCTCGAAAGCACCCTCTTCCTAGCAAAAAAATTATATTTTAGAACCAGAGGCATCCTAATATCCGGCGGCGCCGGCGCCGCCAAACAGAGTCAGTGTTGACGGGCATCCGCAAGTTTCTAGTTGAAATCTCCAAACTTACATCGATTTGCTACCACGCTTTACGCGCCCGCGAGCGGGCGTGCGCCCCCCGCACTAATCTAGCCCAAACCTATACTAATATCGAGGACAAGTTGGAAAGTGGAATGCGTTGTGTCGGAATAAATCAACAGAAGTTTTTCGCGAATATCTCGGAAACTAAGGCCGAGCGGGGGTAACATGTATAGGAAAAAGTTATACAGAATCGTGTCCCCGACAACATATCCAAATTTCATCAAAATCGGTGAGGAATCGCTAAAGTAAATAATTACCTATAATTCTATCTTAATATTGAAAAAAAAAATCGTGACGAACCCCCAGAAGTCACTGCTATACAAGGTAATAGGATTATAGTGAGGTCAGTGACAAAGTAGATAGATCGTTGAAAATTAGAAAATTAGAAGGTTAAATCTACCTAATCGACTTTAAAAAATCCCAACGCATAGAAGATACTTGAAAAATCGGAAAAACTGCTACGAAAGTCTGTTCGGACCGTTTCATAATCGAGCAGAGTAAGTTACAGAAGCAATCGATACCTCGCGCGCATATAACCGAGCACTGGCGTCAAAAACGAGGAACAGAAGGCAACCCGAGCGCAAACAGAACGAAGGATGAAAAACTTATCTTTATCGGCGTGTGAAATCGATGTTTCACGGGCATGGAATGCAGGCTGCATCGGGCGAGTTATGCAAAGTGCAACGAAAACTCGGCGAGAACTCTAGCGGCACGTATCGACCGTCATAAATTGATCGCTTCTGTTTCGTGTGCGTAAAATTTCATTATGATCCCGGTATCTTAATGGAGATCTTGGGGAATAATTACGGGAGGAAAGTGGCAAGAATTTCCTTGTAGTGGCGTGCGCCAACAAAAAGCTGAAAGTGGCTTGCGCGAGAAGTTTACGGCCGTTTATCCGTGCCGAATGAAAGTCGAAAATCCATCGGTCGCGCCGGGGAAGGAAACAGTGTTGGGTTTCCAATCTAGTAAATTATCGGGACAGCGTATCGGAAAAATTTTCGAGACGACGCTCGATCGCTCCATCTCGCGTTACGCTGCTTTTATAGTAGAAAGTGCCACGACACGTACCCGATACATCATAGAACAATGCGCCATGTTGTTCCTCGTTCGGACTTTACATCAACCAGTACCACAGGAGCACTTATTTCCTGTCGTTATCGCGATTCCACTCGGTCATGAACAGTTTTTCGCGCGCCGCCAGGACATCTCGCGTTAACTTATCAGATCCTTGGCTGGGTATGGACCGGGAACGGCTCTTGATTGTAATGTACTATCAACGCGGCAGAATTTATGATTCTGACAGTAGAAACATTCGCTAAAGCGATGGCTTGCAGAAATGTTGCTTTCTTCGAGATCGTATCTCTGTGGGGCCACTTTTCTGGAATTCGTCCGTGAAAGTTGGGCAGATATGGAGAGAAAATGGGGGGGGATGTTGAAGGCACAAGCGGTATTATTAATTTTTAGGGATTCTGGGGTGGTAGGGGATGGAAATGTGTTGAGAATTAGAATGTGGAAATGGACAGATAGATCAATTTTCATTAGGGGCCGTCCTTAAATTACGTAAGGGTAATTTTGGCGAATTCTTACCCCCTCCCTCCCCCAGTATAAGAATTCGTAAGATTTGATATTCCAACCCCCTTACGTAATATTTTTTACATTTAATTTTTTCAGTTATTAAAATTCTTTTAAAGGTTTATATAATTCGTTTAACTCGGTTTCAAGAAATTTAAACTAAAACTACTTTCCTGGAACATTAATGACAGAATTTGTATTTATTGAAAATTAGGTTAAAAAATATTGCGTAAGACGCTACCTGACTCCCTCCCCCCCCCCCTGTAAGAAAACGTAAGAAATTCACGACCCCCCCCCCTCCCGAAGGCCTTACTTAATTTAAGGACGATCCCTTACAGTAATGAAGCATTTGTATTTGAGGCATTGAGAGCAAAAAAGAGACTGTACAAGTCTCTTTGGAAGTCGTTTGAATATTACACACTAATTTTCTTGAGGGTTGGTCGAAGTTTTTAAAATTTTCTCAGAACCAGCACAGAATGAATACACCTTCCTAGAAAAGCTGGCAAAAAAGGCAGACAGACATTAACCCCGTTAGCTTTTATAGATCCCCGGGGTCTCATTAAAGACCAGAGCAATCATCCTCGAATTTCCCAACTGGCGGACAATCATTAACTTAAAACGCGTGAACGTTCAACAACCGTGTGGTAAACGATAAGCGCTCGCAACTGCAAGATACCCGCAAAAGTGTGCTCAGATCTGGGACTAGAATAACTGGAGGCTAGAGGCTAGAGTAACAGTTTTCGTGGAATCCATAAAGAACTAAGTACACCGCGCAAATGAACCTCTCTGCAGCGTACCGAGAACCGGCGATAGGAATGGCAAAGTAGAAAACAAATTGCGTGCACGATGCGTTTCGTAATTATGCATCTGGTGACGTGTCAAGGATATTTTCCAGCGGTATAGTATAATCGATTGGCGACGTCATTATACGATGGAGACTATAATAAAACACTATCAACTGTACGATCAAACCTGAATAAAGCAAACACATTATCTCCATCCAGGTTCAAAAAACCTTCCTCAACAGGTTCCCTGTCACGGTGGAAATTCAGATTTCTTGTGGAACTATACTATAAAAAGTGATGAGAAAACTAAATTGCAATATTCAATTATAGAAAAATATTTTACTTGAATTTTTTTACACTGAATTGAGATACAACTTTTTCCTTTGAATAACATTCCCAAAATTGGGTGAAAACGTTGTTGCTTATCTCTTTACACACCCACGTCGAAATTGAGGTGATACCGTATTACGCGACGCTGGCAATCTACCAGCGCCAGCAGGGCGAGGCAAGTCGAAGTATGATAACGTTCAGATTTTCCACCAATGAAATTCGTTCGCACTAAGCACACAACTGCAGCCATAATCGCGTCCTTGCGTTCGACAGCTATCGAGTAGGCCACGATGACCGTAAGGCTCGAATCGCATTATCGGCCATCGCGATCGTTTACGTCGCACGATTCGAGTAAAAGTGATTGATACACCTGACGGATGGCTGAGACCGGGTTCGGGGCTCGTTTAATTTACATGACGTCTCGCGGGCCTCGACTTATGATACGCGACAGTGTATCGAGTGTCGCGTTATGCAAAGCACGCTATTTAGTGTCAGCTCCTATCTAGGAGAAACTTGAGTGACTGTTCCTCTCTGGTTAATGGTTCCTCTAGCGTTGCAATGTCGCAGTGTCGTTAAGGGTGCAATGCTTGCGCACCGTCGACTACCATTTGTCAGTATGAACGCAAAGTGAGAAGTATACCGAAGTGACTGGCACTGACTCGATAAAAAGCTTCAGCATGATTTATCTAACACCTAAACCAGCGTTTCCCAACTGGGTTCCTGCGATACGAACTTTATGGCACCGTGACAACTTATTTTATAATAAAATTTAAATACTGAGAAAGCGTGTAAATTAATCAACGAGGGCGCGGAGCCGTCGGCGCGTTGTAAACAAAAAAGAATTTTAGGTTAGGGGTTGCAGCAAATTGTAGTGAATTAATTTTAATTGGGAAACGCCGATCTAAACGAAGCTACTTGTCGAACTACCTACTCGTACATTTTCAGTCTCCGTGAAAATATAAAAATGCAGTAACGAAGGACTGATTCGAGTCTAAAATGCCCTGTACGTATTTCGAAACTTCCATGCCCGCGACCACAAAATTCAATCGACTGGCGCAACCTCGAACAATGCGTTTCCGTCCGATGACGTTATGTTTACGATGTGGAACCCGTCTGGCCACGGCGCGGCGTAACGAAATTTCCACGATAAGCCTCGCCAGTTGATTACGCAATTTGCAAAAAGGGCAAGTGGAATCGCAAACAGTGCTTTCATGCTAGCCAGCGGAACTGCTAACAGTCACGATACACGCCCGCTATCCACTCTCGCCAGATTAAATCCGACCGTGTGCAATTTTTCATCGGGCCAACCGATAAAACCGATACCGTCGCGCGATACTTAATCAGAGGCTTTCGCGGCCGCGCGCACGCGAGCGCGCTGGGGGGAAGAATCGACGATTGACAAGCTATGGGGTTACATACACGGTGATAAAACTGAACGCGGTTAAATAGGTCGTGTAAAACTGAAAGCTAACATGGCACACCGAAACTAAGTAGGCAGCGGGTACGCTGGTCGTTGGCGGGAAAGTTGGCGACCGAGGAATGATAATCGAAACCTCGAGGAATTCTCGAAATTAATGAAAACAGTAGATACCAAAGTCTGTGTTCTATTCATAACGTACTCGGAGAGAACCCACGTGAATTTCTAATTCTTACACCCGGAAGTTCAAACCCAATGATATAGGCCGAACCGAAACGAAAACTAGACTCCAAGAACATTTATGTAGATCAAACAGTCTCTTGGTTTTCATTTCATTTCCTCAGAGATGGTTTCATGGGTCAAGTTAGAGTTTACTAATTAGAGGGCAAACATGTATCCGGCGTGCTGTTGGGAACGTTCCAGAATAACTATGTATAACTATGTGTTTTATCGCCTCAAAACTTCAGGCCTCGGAGGCCTACAGGACCTCCGCTACTCAGAGTGATATCTACCAATATCTTATCACCGAAAAGGACCACAGATTCCAACGCTTGGAGGCCCACCCGACTCCCTTCATTCCTCCTCCACAAACCAGAGTTGGACAAAATGTAATCGAATTACAAATTACAAATTACGATTAAAATGTAATTGTATAATTGATTACACATTATTTTTCTGTAATCGTTAATTTAGATAGTTGGCAAAATCGTGATCAACTAACTAAATTAACGATTACAGAAAATAATGTGTAATCAATTAAGTACATAATTACATTTTAATCGTAATTTTTCATTTCTAATTAGATTACATTTTGCCCAACTCTGCCACAAACGCGCCACCATATCATTAATTTTAGTATTAAACCCGTTGCACCCAACCCCAAGCAAATCAGTAAAACCTCGCCATAACACCACCCCGAATCTCTGTCGGTCAACAAGATTGCTCAGTGTCCTAATTCAAATTGTAAAACGCGTATCTCAAAATAAATTCTCGTTGCGAATTGGACTCGAGAGTCTGTGGATTAATGAAACCTCCCTGCAGTTATCTTCCCTTAAGGGGGTATAGGACTATTGAAATCTCGAAAAATCGATTTTTTTATTATTATTAATTCTGAAAGTGCCATGCTTTGTGAACATTTACAACAATGCCTCGCAGAGCGGTATTGACGTATGGGACTTAACTCTGAAGCCGTTTATCTCGAAACTACATTTTCAGACACGGTGTACATCATAACTCTTGAACGAATCAATATTTTCACTTAAAATTTTAGCTGGAGCTGTAGAATTCCTTTCTCTATCGTGTGGAATTTCCGCATCAACATTGGGTGTTTGTAAAACATTTTATAACTGATTAAAGACAATTTTTTCCCATAAAAATGTAGGGAAAAAATTGATTCGTGTGTAACATTTACAATTTTTGTTTAAATTCGCCCAGCAGAATTTCACACGATAACTGTAAGTGTAGACATTACTCACCCCCAAAGCATTTTGCTTTTAGATGATTGGTTCACCTGGGACTATGTACACCGATTACAGCTGCGCGCCACGCGGGACCATCTTTACCGTCAAATAACTTGAATAATTTTCAACATTCTGACAATTTTTTTATTTTACATTACTTGTAAAAGCGTACATAAAAAACTGTGAAAAGTGCCGGTATGGTGATTATTTGGTATCTAAGAAATCCAACTGACAAGAAACCGTCGATTTTAGTCGTTCAAATAGTCCTATACCCCCTTAATCCAACTCGTAGGAGCGTCCCACCAAAATCTCGGCAACGGGCACGCCCGCCGGCCGTTCGTCCACGGGAAAAGCTGGGCGCGGATAGATGTTATGGTGTCGCGGAACGAGCATGTGCACGAGCCGAGGACACGGGGCGTTGTTATCCGTGAGGCTAGCCAAAGTAGCACATAATTCACGGTTGAATCCACTCCGAGATTACGGTTACGCTGAAACCGCTGGCGGATCGGTCGCTACCACGGTAGCGGCAGCCTCCAGATATCGACCGACAGTTATTGACTTTCATGCCAGATTCCGCGTATCCCCGGCGAAAACAAAACGCACAAGCACATCGGGACGATGCGGAGACCATGGGCAATTTCGCGCGACGCACGGTAGTCCTCAATATGAATGGAATTATTGCCCCGGCACTGGAGCAGCCAGATCGTCCACTCCTTTTCAGCGAGATTAAGGCTGCTACCAGGCGAAGTGAAAACGATGGGCCTGATGGATCGAAATATTTGTCGGTGGTGTATGACGATTGTTGATTTAATACGGCACTGGCAGAGGCGGTTTGGATTGCGAATGGAGGAGGATTTCGTCTAGATGGAGAGAAGCGATGGGACGTGCTGTGTATCTGAAGTTCCTGACCAAAGTAAATGCGATAGGGGAAAGGTGGGATAGTTGATCATCGGGGATACATGATCGCATCAGTTTTTTAATTAA
This sequence comes from Andrena camellia, assembly GCA_029448645.1. NCBI lineage: Eukaryota > Metazoa > Arthropoda > Insecta > Hymenoptera > Andrenidae > Andrena > Andrena camellia. Next base: position 45,598,405 of record CM055676.1, on the reverse strand, counting down.
TATATTGACAATTTGTGCCTGCCTGTCACGATATCGTGGTAATGTGTGCATTATCGCAACACTTCACGTTGCAATTTTCTTTCGGGAGCATAGAATAATGTAGTTAGAAGCTTCGATCTTATTTGCAGCAGAAAAGTAAATAATTCGGTCACATTGTTCTTTCTCCTTTACGACTGAACGTTGCATTTTGAACGATTTAAAATATATTAAGTAAAAACAGCAATTTCTGGTCTATTAATGCTATTTATTGATTGATTTAAATATTTAAGGTAAGTTTAATTTTTCACCTTTTTCAAATCGAGTGCATTGAGGGATAATTGATCACTGTGTAAGGTGGGATACTTGAACAGGTGAAAACGCACCAGAAAAGAAACATAGAACGGCTAATGAAACAGAAAAATACGGCAAAGAAAATGAGTAGCAAAATCTTTTCTTCATCATCATCGGAATTAGATGATACGTAAGTGAAATGTCTTTTAAGAATGCATTTTCTGTTGTTTTATGTCATAGAGTTTAATTTTTCGGTTTTATTTTTTCAGTAATTCTTTCAAGTTAGTTATAGTTTACTTTCATTTTATGATATTCCCTTTATTTCATGCTATTGACTAGGATAATAAATATTTTTTAGAAAATTAATGTGTTATTTACTCTTAAAGTTCACTGATCAAGTCTCCCTAACCTTTTGATCAAGTCTCCCCTTTAGTGGGAGATACTTGTGCATAACGTCACCGTAAAATGTTTAAATTCAGTCATTAAAATTAGTCTTCAACTATCAAATTTGTACAAGTATATTGAGAATATTCCAAGAATCACAACTTAAGTAATTAAATACAAATTATTATTATTTTAATAAAAAAGCAGAACTGTGACCAACTATCCCACCTTTCCCCTACTGATGGATAGTTGGTACGGAGAAGAGGATTCTTTGGTATTAGATTCTAATATATTTTAGTCAATGTTGAATAATAAAGTGGAGATAAAGTGTCTAGGATTAATCAGATAGGAAGCTTTCAAAGAAGCATATAGATCAGCGATTTCCAATTCAATTTTGCCACGGAACCCTTTCATACACTCTAAAATTTGGTAGAACCGCCAATCTCAAGAGTTATTGTTTTATTTATTTATTTATTATACAGTGCGCTGACGTCGTCTCGTTTCTCGTTGAATAATTTGCCTACCTACACATTTATTTTAATATCTAAATTTTGTTATAAGGTAACCGTTCGCGGGACCGTAAACTTCGTATCGCGGAACCCCAATTGGGAAACACTGGTACATAAAATAAAGAGTGGAAGGAGAAATATCCACTACATTGTTGAAGGAACGATCGCAGCAGACATATCATCGAGCAAATCATCTGTTCCCCATAAACTGCCAAGCAATATTGTAGAAGGCACAAAAGTGAATGCCACCCGAACAAAACAGATGGGAGTACCTACTATAAAAAGGATTCGAAGAACTGGCGAAAGTTCGCGGATTCGACTAGCACCGCTCGAAGAAATATTGCAATGGCCAGTTCCCTCTTAGGTGTATCGGATAGCTATCGCCATTCGCGGCTGTAAGAATGGAGAGACGGTTGATCTTTGACGGTATATTCGCGAATGCGAAGTCGACGGGGCTGGTGGAACGTGGGCGTTCACGCACGGCCAGGCTATAATCCTTGCCGGAGCTATTTGAATAGGGAGTCGTGGCGATTACCTTGGAAACGTGTTTCAACGTGTTATCAACGAACTGGCCTGCTCCTTAAAATCTAAGCAACACTGTGTTCGCGGGCCCATTAGCCCCCGCATAAGTAAGAATTATGGATACAATTACGTTTGTCGACATGCACCCCCCGATGGAATACGAACGAGATCTCGAACCGCTGCTTTGCCTGTTTATGCGTGATTGTTTTGCTGCACTTGCTCGCGTGCGTCGTGCGTAGGTACACTGTTTGGTCATTTGCCAGTTTAACCCTTCATTGGGCGTGTTGCGTGCGATCTTTTATACGTCTCGAGAACACGTAGTTCCGATTCAATTGTTTGTTAGCTTTTTCTGAACGGAGTTGGGGACATTTTATTGGCATCTAGGTATGAATCGAATTTTGGAATGGTGGGAAGAAATTGGAAAGTTTCTGGAGTTTAGTTAAGTTGGATTGGGGTTTAAGGAAATAGAAGTACGGTAGTTTCATAGAGTAATAGTCTTTCAAGAAAAGAAAGTGTTTAAAGAATGTATGTCCAGGAAATATGAGTTGTGAAACATGATGGAGGAATTGCAGGAAATTCGAACAGGTATGTGCAAGTCAATTGCAATTTAATGCCTCGGAGGGGATAGAAAAGATAGAAAATAACGCTCTAAAGTATAATACACAAGTTCTCAGAACTGCGTTTCCAGCGTGAGCGTAGTAGAACGCTCGCAGACACTGCTAATGAAGTTACTAACCCCTGTGCTAATATTAAAGAAGCGCTTCCGCTGTTTGGAAACGGTTCTCCGTTAAACGCCCGTCCAGTGTAATTAAACCATTTTCGTATTTTCTTGCTGGTATCTTTAAATCATTATTAAACCACACTTAAATAGATAACACTGTAATTAATTCGTGATCTTTCCCAGCGCTGCACGGCATCGTTTTAAATTCTCGTACAGTATTTCGCAGAAAATTGCGGTTAAGATTTCCTAAATGAAGAAATTGAATATATTTAAAGTAGTCCTACGAGAACGAAATATAAAAATGAGATATGCTACATAAAGTGGAATACGGAAGTACGAGTAGGAACAGTATTAAAACTGCAAGTTGTGTTGCTACAAAGTCAGATAGCAGGGCTCCTGTAGCGCATATAGTATTACTTTGTATTTCACCCCAGTGTACAGCCGACATTCATTAATAATAGTTTTTTCCTTAGGGCATGGACCGCTAGTGGGCAAACCATGCAATATTACATACTGGGTTCATTGATTTATCGATCCGCTGAAAGGGTGAAATACACGAAGTTTAGTAGCGCTAAGGAAATGAGTAAGGGTACGTTTATTTTGGGGCTGCGATAATAACGAAGAAAAAGAAATATTTTTTCTCGACGCTTTTATCGTTGGTCATCCATATAGTAAGCGTTGCTCTGCTCGTTGCTCCAATATAAACACTTCCATTATAAAACAATATAATGTATTTCGACGCTTCGCTCTTATCGCCGCTCTAATCGTTTATCACAGCTCCAACATAAACGTACCCTAACTCGTCAGGGGGTCGATAAGAACAAGAAGTACCTACTTTGTGGCGAAAATAAAAGTAAAACGGAACTGCCTGCACTGTTATAATCACTTTTTCTTAAATATGAGGTGGTACACGTGAGGGTGGTAATGACTACTCGTCTTAATAAGCTCAACAAAGATTTAATTTATTTCGTAACACAACCAAAAATCTCTTTGGAGGGAAATGTTCGAACGAGCAATAAACACACCCGCTCAGGACGAGCACTTCTAGCCGAATTTCTTCGCTTTCCAATAATTTTCTAACCCGAGTACCATCAGACTCAGTGAGCCGTTTGATCACCTCGCGTTTCAAATGTTCATATTGTTCCGTAGCAGGCGGATTAACCACAACGTCCTCGACCTGCTCTATATATTTTTCGCCGAGATTCGCGATTGTAATATTAAATTTGGTTTCGTCACTTATGATGCGCGCGGACGCGAACTGCGCCTCCAACAGCCTGAACCACAACACGATCTTGTGTGGCCAGAACTGTGGAATCCTTAATGAGTGATGCGCAAGCAAACTCACACTTCCACTGTCACTGCCCGTACCGGATGAAATGTTCGGCGCGTTATTCACCTCGTTATTAGGCGACATCGTCACGCACACACACTCGGCAAAAAAAACGATTCGGCTAACCCTTAACGTTCACCTCTTTTCGACTGAATCACGTCGGGGTCACCACTTTGAGGTGGTACACGTGAGGGTGGTAATGACTACTCGTCTTAATAAGCTCAACAAAGATTTAATTTATTTCGTAACACAACCAAAAATCTCTTTGGAGGGAAATGTTCGAACGAGCAATAAACACACCCGCTCAGGACGAGCACTTCTAGCCGAATGCCTAGCCTCGGTCGCGTTCCTCCCAAAACCGAAGGAAACGCGTACCGCGTGCAAAACTTGGGAAAAACCCCGAGTCCTGAGACAGGGGAGGTTTCGTCGCCTGGCAAACTCCAACGGCCACGAAACCTTCCGTTGAACTTTATGGCCCTACCTGGTCGCCTTCTGCTTCGCTCGAAATACGACGCTACGCACGCTACAAATATACTCTATATTCTTTTTACTTATCTTGAATACTATGGTTAACAAGAATTATCTTCGATCACACGTTTTGAAGAAGGCAAAACTGAAATCCCTAAGCCATTCATCAATTTCTAATGCATTTATAACTACATCTTATAAATGAAACTGAAAAAGGACACGATTCCATTTAAAAAGAAAAACATGAAAACTCACTTATACCTCAAACACCACTACCAAAGAAACCACGTCCATCAATATCCTTCCTCCTCGAAGCCCTTCAATATCCCCCAGAAGCATCTGTTAATACAACAAATAATCTGGACACGATCCTCCACCCGAATCGATCAAAACGCACCGAGTAATTACCCACCCACCAAACGAACCACTTCATTTCTACCAACCAGCTGACCGATTTCCCATCCCGAGCGGCAGATCTCTCACGGAGCCAACGAAACGGGGATGCCGATCGAACCTTCTCCAAACGTCGGCCCACTAAACTCTGCGCAGATCCCCTTTCCATTTCCTCGAAACCCGTGGCAAACGGAAGAGCCCCGCCGTAAGGCAATTCCGTCAAAATAGGCCGTAACGATTTTGATTAAGTTTCACCCATTTGTGCAATTGCAGTATCCGGCTGGCGGAGCGTGACTATGATTTATCCGAGAACTCGTTCGCTTTCTAAGTTTATCGATAGGACCGAGGAGGTGTAGTCGTGACTGGGCAACGAATCTCGGCCCGATAGATCCGCAGAAAATCTCGGCGGATCTGAAACGGTAGGCCGATAATCGTAGGCGTGGCTCTTGGTTGCCTCGCAGCGCTTCCGAGCACCGAAAGTCGCGTCGTTGAAATTGTTTCGGGGAATGGATTATCGAGAATCGATGTCCACGAGCTCGAACGATTTTCTTTGCTTTCAACTATCTGAATTATTCTTTTATTTATTTATTAACCCTTGGACAGCGCATAGTTTTTTTTATTGATTCGGAGCTTGTTCTGATTTAGAATGCTTACTTTCTCCAATAAATAATACTGATAATAAGTAGATTAATATTTCTATTTCTATATTTCTGTATTTCTATATTTCTGTATTTCTGTATTTCTGTATTTCTGTATTTCTGTATTTCTGTATTTCTGTATTTCTGTATTTCTGTATTTCTGTATTTCTGTATTTCTGTATTTCTGTATTTCTGTATTTCTGTATTTCTGTATTTCTATATTTCTGTGTATTTCTGTATTTCTGTATTTCTGTATTTCTGTATTTCTGTATTTCTGTCTTTCTATATTTCTATATTTCCATATTTCCATATTTCCATATTTCTATATTTCAGTATTTCTATATTTCCATGCTTATATTTCAATTCTATTCACGAGAGAACAATTTATATCACCCGTGGCGGTATCGGAGAATAGCTAAAGTGTAACTACCAACATAATCTCAACGATTCATCGCGAAGATTTCATTCTTTTCCTTCCCCTCCTACCACTCTGTGGCTTCGTCTGGCATCGACTTCCGAGCTACCAAAGAATTGATCGCGACACTGGTAAAGTCCGTTTGGTTTAACCCTTTCAGTTCGACATGTCGTGGGCGTACAAGGAAAATCCACTAAGTCCATGTCTGCAAAAATTCATATTTTACCACCACTAATTGTAAGCTCACAACTATTGCCTGCTTTAAGGCTTCGACGATTTTTCTTCTACGCCCACGATATATTCTTGTAAATTATTGTACAACATATGTAGCTGCAGAGTCGTCTACCTTGCCCGTGTGATCTTGAATTTCGAGTATCTCTAGCCAGTTTTACGAGTCTCCTTTTTTATTTGTCACTATTAGCTTAGAATAAACTTGTAGACTAAAATGTTCTGCTCGAGTCAGTTGCACGTAAGGTTCGATTGGATACGATTTGGTGGCTTGCAGAAGGGCAGGCCGTCGCGTTAATTTAAATCTTACACTACTCGCTACCCGACAGGTGTAGTCAGACATTTCACTACAATGAACAGCCATACCTTTCCCTTGCGCCAGCAAAATTAGATATAATTTCGTATCCCCCTTTTCCTCCAACAAGAAACTTCCCATCCACCCCACAGCTTCGCAACAGATCACGGTTTTCACACGCCTCCGTAATTAAATTTGCTACGCCGAATTGCCAGTTTCCGCGAAATTGGCCTGGCCGCTTTATAATCAGATCGATGCGCTAAGCAAGATGTAACTGTGCACAATTCGCAGTTTCCCTCCTGCACCTCGATACCGTCGCATGCAATTCATCCCTGCATTATCTCTCTCCTCGTGGAAAACGTAACGCGTGCCGTTCGCTAGCGTTTCTAAAGAATTTCACCTCGAATTCGCCGTTAAGCTGGCATCGATCCTATCCGTCGTTGAGCCTCCACCGAACATAAAGCGCGGGAGAAGTAGCCGGGATCGTTTATCGTAAAATATAGCAAGAAGACCAGCTAGTTTCGCCTGTCTATCGCTCCACGGGGTTCCATCGCAGTAAATCCCACGGCGATAAACGATATCTGTGCGTCTGCATCGACCGCGATACGCGACGATTTATGCATCGCGATTAATAGCAAGTTAATTCCGCGAGAGATACTGGGAAGCACACGGATTCTCGTGATCCCCGGGCACTCTGTGTCGCGTGAATCCTCAGATCCCCTCATCCTCCTTCTTTCATTGTGATTCCATTTAAGTGGAGTCTGCGCAAATATATGTGAAGTGCATGGAAGCCTAGTTCCATTCATTGATTACGAAGTACCTACTGCACACTATTGCTGATCTGATCGTTTCGTTGAATTTGGGGTGAATTGATCAAGGCGTGGGAGCTATAACTGTTCCGTAAAAGCAGTTTGTTTCTTTTCTCTTTTTTTTTTTGCCACGAATTTAATGCTGCCCAGAGATGCTATCGGTCAATATTTCACCGTTCTACTTTCGACAGTATCCGCAACACAATACGTTCTAATTCCTGGCCACGAGGTTCGTTTATGGGCTGTAAAACTAGCCACGTTCTTCCAGGGGAACTATTAACGGCACAGTTTTTGCCACGCAGCCAGGCGAAGTCACGAAACTCTCGTAGCGGTTTTACTCCGTATTTGGAGGGGTATACCGAGACAGAGATGGGCAAAAAATTATTTGAAATAAAAATTTCGTATACAAATTTTTATTTCAAATAATTTTTTGCCCATCTCTGGACCGAGACTCTTCCTAAGTATGTCTAATGGTGAGGAGGTAATTATTGACTGAAATATTTTGTGCCTACTTTTTGCCAAGCTACATGGTTCATAAAGTATCGGGGATACAATGGCATGGTAGGGTTACCAATATCGTACGACTTAAAATATCTTATATTATACTTCCTATTTGGCACTAATTTGTAGACAAATTAATATTGGGTAACGCAGGCTGATGCTTAACCCTTCGTGGTCACACGGGGTGTATTGTACCCCAAGAATAATTTTCGAGTTAAAATGTCGCGCCTTTAGGACTTCAAAAGGGGATTTATCGCAAGAAAAAAAATATAAAAAAAATTAAAAAATCGCTTTTTTCCCACAACCGTGGAAAATCGCTATTTTCGACTACGAATTTTATCATATCAAAATTTATATTTCTAGAAAAAGACTATTAGACCATGATTGTATAAGTATTACGAATGTACAATTATCACTGAAAAGTTAAAAGATTCAAAAATACTAAAATGGTAACTCAAAAAATGACGCTGGGGTACAGTGAACCCCGTGTGACCAACTTATGATTATAAGAAGGTGTAACCACGAAGGGTTAAGACACATACTATTAGTTATTTAACCTTTTGCCAAGAATAAATTAATTTATTATAAATCTTTTGGTAGCACAGCGTAGACTCGACTGCTTTCCTAAATTGCAGGTACCTATCGGTTTCCAAAATCGTACTCCTTTAACCCTCTAACTCCCAGAGTTGCACCGGTGCAACACTCATTTTAAAAGTGCGTAAAATTCTAATATAACAGATTATATGCAACTTTTCTTAGCAACCATCCGTAGTTTTCCTGATGGTACAGTAGATTTCAATGTTCTCGGTTCAGAAAATCAAACATTCTCTTGAAAAAATTGTGGAATATTATAAAAGATAAAAATTAAAAAATTGCTATTTTTCATTTAAAAATACCAAGATATAGCATATGTATCAGTCTCACAATTTTGAAAAATAACGTTCATGGGCTGTTTCAAGGGTCTGTGCGTTAGAGGGTTAAGGGTAATGAATTTGCAAAGGGAAATAATAATAAAAATATGGGCGAGGAAACGAATCTTTTAAGTTTATTAATAAAACGAAAATGAATGCAAATGATCTTGAAAAAGGAAACTGATATAATTACGAATACATAGGTACCTAATAATCAGAGAAATAGAAATAGTAATAGAAACACAGATTCGCGTAATCGGTGATCGATGTAAATGATTTTTAGCGATGCTCAAGAAATCTCCAAGAAATGGAAAACGATTATCAGCCGTTACATCAGGACGCGCAGAATTCAGTTGCAATTAGAATTACATCATTTCCCACATGCCCGTCGACTGGCGCGAGGTTAAAACCTCGAAGGCAATAATTTAAGGGAAGGAGCGAGAAACCGCGTTGCGAGCTACGTAACCGCTCATAAATGCGCGAATGATGCCGTTGCATGACTCATTCACTCGTTCACTCAGCGATTCCCTCGTATTGACACCAACACGAGCGGAGACTGAAAGTCCTAAAATCACTTTCCACGGCTTTTATGCATTTCTGCCCCGATACAGCTATGCGGATAAGAGAGATTTCTCGAGGATTTAATCGTGATAACAAACGAGTTCCTGATAGTCGCGCGCTGCTCGTAAATCAACGATCTCTCCGCCGTATCTTTGATCGTTACTGGTCGTTTTCGCATGCATCCATCTGGCTAGATTCTTGGGGGTGGAGGGGGGGGGGGGGGGTAAATGAGCAATGAAAGTTGGTACCGGAGTGAAACAGAAGTAGCCTTACACTTTTCGAAGCCGGATAATTCTGCAATGTAACACGAGAAACTGGTGTCATTATAGGATCGGTTTTGCACAAGCCTCTGATTGTTTTAAAGTTGCGAAGAGAAGTCCGTGTAATCGAGGGTGGAGGCTGCAAGTCGAGTGCTTCAAAGCGCTCGAGTGTCTGTTTCCTTCCTGTGCGAGCATTAGCGAGTCTTAAGCAATTGGAAGATTTGCTTTTGGGGGAAGAGTAATCGCAGAAAGTTTTGGGTCAATTTGAATATTGTTGAGGGAGAAGTAGGGAGTTTTATAATCCCTCATGAAGCATGAATAAAGTTCAATGAATTATCAAGTGGAACCTTCGCCTGGAAACACGACTCACACTGATCTTCCAAAACGTCAAAGTACGTAGTTTATTTAACTACTTTGAACAGTCGCCTGTGTGGGACTCCACGTACCCCGCCCACAGATTTCGAAATCTACAGTCGCATACATCTAACAAATTACTCGTCGATGCTGCATTAGCATAAGAATGGTAACGCATTCGGTTACATAAAACGTGTACTCCACTTTTCTCGTCAACTTGACCCAATCCTGTCAAGCCACTGTGCAATCAATAATTCAGCCTCCAACCAAGGATCTCCAAATAAAAAAATCAGGCACGCAAGGTTCGCTTTTTCTTTACATTCCTTTAACTCGTCGCTGTTTCAGTTTAGACTTTTAGGCTTTCCAGTATTGATTTCCCTATGAGGGCAATATTCACTCAGCTATAACGGGGATGGGAAAATTCTTGCTACTGAGAAGCCATAACTCCATGGCGTTCTACAGACACGCCAACGTGTCCCCTAAGGTTTCACGTACAAGCAGAATGTTCGCGGCTGCACATGCCTACATAGCTCACACCCATTGGGCACAAAATGATTTCTTAGCCAGGGCATGTGACCCGTACGTGGAATCCCAGGCACGCGAATTCGCACGCCTGTAACTGCGACTCGAAAAAAAAAAAAGGGACACCTGGATTCGAGGGCTTCCTTGAATTTCATAAGCTGAAACGTTAACCCCTTGGAGACGAGCTCGATGCGTGAGGACTAGAATTTCCTCGCATGGATATTCGCTGGTAGGGAGAACTGTTTTGCAGTGTACTAAATTATTAAACTACAGCTAAACTGTAGCGCATTTTTATGATTGCTTTAATAATTAGAATTATTCGAAATACATGTGAATCTCCGAGCCATGCGAACAGAGTTGCATTCTCCAATCTACATAATACGTAGAAATAGTAAATATGATGTATATAGTTTATGCCACTTACGGGGACGGAACTGTAGGACCGTGCTACGTGTACCATATCCGATAAGCATAAAACAATGTACGAATGGCGAAATAAAAAATACTACTACCTACTGCTAGTAAATATGATATTTGAAAAACCAAAGCTTCCGAGATTTCGAGAGCTTTCAAGAAATCTGTACTACCGAGGAACGTTAATCTGGCAGAATTCGACGATGAAACATCAACGGAGTGACATTTACGTCCTCCGAAGAAGGTAGCAGGTAAATTGACCCATCAGCGAATAAATTGTGAAGCCTCTGGCTATTGCGACTATCAACTCACAGACGCTTAGACGCATATTGCGGAATAATGAAGTAATCGCGGAAGCCCTAAAGCCCAGAGGAGGCTTGTCGTCGCGTGGAAGGTTTAACATCAAGCGTCTCCTTCGATGGCTTCCCTTCACTTTAAAAGGACGAACTATGTGACATTGGACGGCTGTTTTTGCGAACTTATCACAGCCGAGTCGCGACGCAGCTTTCCACCCGTGGGAAACAGTGGAGACGTACAACCGTGAGCATCCTGGATTGCATGCACTTTATCCCTGCATCGAATTAAATCCCGCTGCAACCAGACGGGATCCTCCGCCGTCTCGGCCAGCAAAAACTGGCAGGACGCAGAGTCCGCGCGCAGAAACGTAATATCGGTATCGTCGTTTCCCTTGTGCTCTGGAAACAGCGTCATGACTATTTCTTTATCGTACATCCCATTTTTTTTTGGGAGACTATTTCCGGACCGAACGAGTCAAGGCTGTTTTCGCGGACCACTTCTTCATTTAAAATTACATCTGACTTTCGAGCGAAGAATAATCCAACTGCTTTCTCATTTTCACTCATAGAACGTGACACAACTTCTACAGTTAAACCCGATACCTCTTGTATACACTGCCGCTGAAAAGTATTCAATCACTTGCTACACGTACATTCGATGAAGGAGAAAATAGAATAAAAGGTAACAGAGTTCGTTATTGCTTGCCCTTATCAAATTGTTAATTCTTTTTTCTTGGTATACTTATGTGTAATTATATCTCAGAAAGCAGATTACAGGTGGCAATAATAATCGAATTGTGGTTCGAGAAGCACTTTTAAGATAACAAAATAGAATAAAACGATTGCCATGTGCTAAGGAATATCCAAGTGGGACCACAGGCATGTGGAAAAACGTTCTAAGTTGTTTCTCTTTTATCAATCGCACGTAGGTATAACAAGTGACCAAACACTTTTCAGCGGTGGTGTATGTGTGTTTGAATTACCGATCAAAGTATCCTATATCGAACATCGTTCACACACGTAAGTGTCCCCAGACTTTTTTCCTTCTCCATCCGAATGCCATCGGACTGAAAAGTTCGTTAGCCTTCTCTCGAACTACTTAGCCAGGGGTGGCAAATTTTGGGAAGCGACAAATTTTGGAAAGCAGTAAACTTTGGGAAGCGATCAATTTTGGGGAGCAGCCAATTTTAGGAAGCGACACATTTTGGGGTGCGGCAAATTTTGGGGAGCGACAAATTTTGAGCGAAAGAAATTGGAAAATGTTTAAACACCGAGGCTTAAGACAGCTTTAAAAACAATTCCCTTGCAATTTTCACGTACATATTGAATAATATTAAATTAATTTTTAAGTTGTCTCTTATAAATTAAAATATTTGATGATATTTCGCGGCGAGGGCGGCAGACGCTTGTTATCTTAGGGGCGCCAAATCTCCAAATCCGCCCCCCGGAACTACCCCGCGCAATCTCGACGACTGAACACCTCGAAACCCAACGCGAGTATGGGGAATTGATCATAAAGCATTACCGAGTTCGTTGGAATTCTGTCAGCGCTACGACTCGCGGACGGCACAGCATGCAGCGTGCAGAAAAGTTTCGCCCCGCAGACCTTGCACTCCGCGGCATGCCGCCGTGAACGCACGCGCTGCGGTATTCGTAATAAATAGTACCGAGGGAGGGGGGGAGAAAGAAAAAATGTTCGTAGGCAAAAATATTTTCTATTCCCTTTCACTCGAGCCGCCGCGGGCTGCAACGGAATATGACGCAACGGCCCACAATGTATCGACGGTTTTCCATTATGTATCCTCTCGCGGCCGTGCGCCGCGTGTGTAATGCACATTTCAGGAAAGACCGCGGCCTTCTACAGCCCCGTGACTCCGCGTGCCGTAAATATCCCCTGGAATCGATGCAATCCCGCGATAAGTGCAACTCAATTTTCATAGGGTTCACCTACTCGCTGCCCGTCTACAGAAGAATACGAACGCGATTTGCCTTTATAAAACGCACCCACATTTCTCTACAGAAGCGCATGGAAGAAAGAAGTGACGTTGAGGGATCTAAAAGTAAAAGAAGCGGATCCCGTGCTCGTGTGTAGCACCGGGCAAAAAGTGAAGGTAGAATTTTATTACAACGTAACTGCGCTCTGTGCGGAATTGCTGCTTTTACGCGACTCCCTTGGACACAATGTCTAGACAGGGGAGCTCGCGGATGGGGAAATAGAAAAGGGATTAACGTCCGCGACTGGGAGCAACTATTTCTCGGAGTTTATTATCCGTATGTTAAGGTAAATCGACGACACAGTGCAAAACGAGGGCAACAATGAATTAAAGGCAGATTTTTTTAATTCCATCCTACGTAATCAGAGTATTGCCTTTAGCAAGTGTTGGAGAGTGGAATACCACGCGTCTGAACCTCGATATTAACTGCACCACACGGATCTCAAAGTGGTTCGATAATGCCAGCATGAAATTACAGCGATCGTTGCAATTACCAGCGATTTCATCTGTAATTCCGATGCTTCCGATCCTCGACTTGGTGTTTGCATTGACTCGACCGGCCTGCAAAACGTAACGTTAATATTATATTCGAAGGTAACTGGAAACGCCACTTCCATCGCGAGCTTTTCCACGGGCCCCCTACGAGAACAATCTTCCACGATGGTTTAACGTTAAAAACAGTAGGCCAAGTTTAATTTATGCCCGCGCGTTTCATCGCGGAAGAGAGCAGCATTACGCGCATAAATACACGTAAGTGGCTGAAATTATTGGCTGCTGCCGCGTCCTCGTATTATTAGAAGCTGCATCAAATGATACACTTCATCGATTTCGATCGAGCTCGCTTCTTTCGTACTCGGAGGCAGTAAATCATCCCGTCGGTTCCGTTACAAAATTCACCGCGTCCATATTGCCCCTGAATCGAGCCGCCGGTCGACCGCTCCGCGGCCCTCTTTCCACGGTAAAAGTTCTCTAAATTCGTTGCTCCCAGAAACGCGTTTCTAATACCTCGTCGCCTGTTCCACTGACCACAGGCTTGCTTCGAAGATCTACCACGGCCACGAAGAGTCACGTGTTCCGTTTGAATCGTGCAAGTTGCCAGGCTCGAAATTATGTAACTTATTTGCATGGAATTAAAGTCACCGGCGTGGACGGAAACGACTAACTTACTTGCTGGCAGTTGATGGGGTTCGGCGATGACTGACGCTGTCGAACTTGTAATTTGACGAAACCGACGTTACCGAAACTTTGGGTGATTATATGTTGCAAACGACAAGGTTTGCTGTGGCCAGTTGCATAAATGTATGCGCCGTTTTATCCGTGCAGAAGATTCTTACACGCGTTATCATTTTCTTTCGATCTTAATCTCTTATCAAACGTTAATACAGTAGTAATGAAAATCTTAATATATAAAGCAGGAAGCTTCTATATCGTCGGTGATAGTGCAAAACCGCGTATGAGCAGTTTGTAAATATCGCGGATCTGCATTTTACCGATTTTACAGGAGGAAGAAAAAACTTAATATCTTAGCCATTTTAAGGGATTTCTTTGACTGAACTTTTTTGGGACAGTTTCAACACTCCTTGTAATAAATACTAACATCAATGGTGTGACTTTTAAAACAAGCGAAACAGCGCTTGGCAACCGTGGTCGCGAAATCTCAATTTTGCTACTTTTGCAGATCCGCGGTATTTACAAACTGCTCATACGCGGTTTTGCACTATCACCGACGATATGTCTGTGTTTGTCTGCCGTCTGAAAACCTTCGAACGATAGACGCTGGGATCACAACATGTGCCTCAGCTCATTATGCCTAACTAATCCAGATGAATGTGACTATTTTCATAAAAAAAAAAACTAAAAATTTTTTTTTGATAAAATCAGAATCTAAATTTCGGGCGAAGCCAAGTAGTAAAAGCTAGTTGTACTATAATCCAGCACAAAACTAAACCACAGGTGTGACCATAAACTTCTTCAAACACAGAATTGGGTAAATCAGGCGACAGTTTATTATGCCAGCCGATCATTAGTGGCAGAACCAGGGTTGCCACCTCTCCGGTTTTGGCCCGGAGACTCCGGGTTTTGAAGCAAATCGCCGGGCTCCAGTTTTACTGGAAAAATCTCCGGGTTGTAGAAAAAAATGAGATAATAAGACACTGTGATATTATACAATGGTATCAATTTTATATACAATAAAAGTTATTAATTAAAAAAACAGATACCTACTTTTAACTTCTGAATTGTTTGAGCTTAAAAGAATTGCACATCTGTTTTCCGGATATTCGAGAACAAAACTTTTTTTTTGCTTTTTCCATCTCCGGGTTTATATTCGAATCTCCAGGCTGGAATGTGTGGCACTCCGGGATTTATATGGCGATAAGGTGGCAACCCTGGGCAGAACTAACACACCTGAAGTCCAGCATCTCTAACTCAGCGGACAAGTAACACAGCTGCTCGATCAACTACTTGCTCGACATTAGCCGTCCAAATAGCGTAAAATCGAGCAGCTCCGCCGCTCGACGCGCAACCCTTTCTCGTCCCACGACTTCAGTACACCTATAACGAGCACTCGCGCGTCTACCATTGGTAAACATTATCGGAGGATCCGACGCGGGGATCCTAGTACTGAAACGGGGGCGCGATCCCGCGGCGGAAGGCGTAGCTCTTGCTTTCCGTAGGCGAATCTTAATAACCGATGATTACCGGCGAAGGGAGGACGGGTAACATCCACGGCGAGGGATTGGAAATGAAACCGCGCTTAATACGTGGATTAACGGTACCCGAGGCGCGGAGGCAGGTGTTCAGAAAGTTCCTCGACTGGCGAACGGGAAAAAAGGGAACTTGGACGCCCACCTGTAATCAGACACCATTAGCTCCCCAAGTCCGTTTTCTGCTCGCTTTCTGCGCCCGGTGCCATTTATCGTACGCTACTTTTCCCTTCCAGGGTTCTCTTAAAACTAACGAACGCGGCAACGAAGGATATACTTCGGCGAGGGAAAGCCTCTTCCCCGTATCTGCGCGGCGAGCAGCCGATTTCCAATGTTGCGTGACAGAAGAAAGAAGCGCAAAACGACTTGGCAGTCCGATGGAGAAGTTTTCCTTTCCCAGCGGGACGCGCTTGCACGTCAGTTTAACCGGAGCCGTATTAATTGGATTATTAGTCGGCGTCGGGGCAAGCCGGCTCGATAATTGATCGATCACCGATCGACGCGGGCTCGACGGACATGCGGTGGGAATAAGGTAGTTCGCCCCGGCTCGTCTGGCTGCTCGATGGCCACGTCGTCTCCCTTCAATCGCCGCCTGTGCGTATGATGTCATTGCGAGGGACACGCATTTCTAATTCGAGAAACTCGCGCGGACCGGCCGACGACGGGGGCCTTCTTACTACCGTCTGCATTCGTTCCGGCACGCGTGACTGAGTTTGTCATTTCGTTCCTGAAAGCAGATGTACGCGCGCGTCCAGTGGTCGAGCCGCGTCCAACCGTCGCTGATCGAGGGCGGGTGAACTCGCCGAGGCGGCTGGTTCACGTGTCACGCCTCGCCTGTGCCGCAGAAACGATCGCGATGGTATTACAAAAATTGGGGAACTCCTGCGCGGGGAATCGGTAAATTCTTCTTACAAAGAAGGAAAATGTTCGGGCCTCCTGAAGGCAATTTTCATTCTAGCTTTCTCCTTGGGCAGCTCTATTCATGGAGCAATTGGCACTGCTTCGGTATGCAAATTATCCGGAGCATTATTTTCTGGCATGTTTGTTATAAATCAAGGTACAATTCGATCTCTATGTTATTTGGAAACGCTGCTCGCAAGCTGTGGTATAAATAAATATTGTGTCGATTACGCTGAACAGTTTAGAAACTTCGTATTCAAATAAGCTGGGTGGAGGAACTGCTTACGAGATCAATGCCGCATTGTAAAAGTCGTTTTATAGAAAGTCCCCTCTTGTTTGTGCTTTTTAATAACGCGGTAATTAGTATCCCCGGCCACGGAAGCACTTTCAACTGAAACCGACCAAAAAATTGTAGGAAAAGCGACGGGGCTGCGTTGCCCGGCGTGGCAAACAGGAAAAAGCAAATTGCACGGCCCGAAGGAAGGGAAAACAAGCTAAACTGATCTAATCGGGCAAAAGGCAGGAAGCTTTACCATTTCAACCGTTTTGTCTCACGTTTATTTTGCAGAGCCGAGAGCTGAATCAATTGCAACAACGTAACCATCGCGGATAAATATTTAGTTAGAGGCAAACACACTGCGATCGAATCGCAGTGACAGAGCCGTGAAATCGGCAGAAGGAAGCAGATGGCATGCTTCGGAAGTTGAGACGTTTAAAGAATACGAATGACAAGCGAAGGAATTGCAGTGCAGATGGTTTTGTTTGAAGATTAGCGATATTATTTTCACGGGTCTTAGTCTAGTAAACGTTGAAACTGCTCATCCCTGCTATCGATACCTGTCACGCGTTATCAGCGCATATGAGTTTGTTTTATCGTAACCGATACCGTTATCTCCGAGCACGTAAAAATCGATCACACGTTTCAATTACACTTGTCTCGCTCCCTTTTTCCTTACACCGTTGCTGTGATTACTGAATAGTGACTGGAGCAACTGCGGAAACGGTTTCTTTGATAATTTCATAATATGTATTATGCATGGCAATTTCAGTTGAATAAATATAGACCGATCAGTGAAAAAGAACGAATTACGTTATAATCCACATAATGAATGAAATCTGATGAATTCTCTATTCGAGACATTGTATTTTAAAAACAATAAAGAACTCTGATACTCGCAGCACACTGAAATCAATGAAGTAAAACGTTATCAAATGATTAAATTCCTGAAAACGATAACCAAGACGCCTAAAACCAGCTCAATTACAATCATCT
Organism: Andrena camellia; assembly: GCA_029448645.1. Lineage (NCBI taxonomy): Eukaryota > Metazoa > Arthropoda > Insecta > Hymenoptera > Andrenidae > Andrena > Andrena camellia. The sequence goes on along the minus strand of CM055676.1, from coordinate 45,580,732 downwards.
GAAAACGATGTGCGAGAAGTCTAACATTTAAACAAAACTGATGCTGCTTTCTCTTAGAAGTAACGCAAAATCTTCTTACTACGAATCACGCTCATCTCCTATTCCACTCGAAATTGTGACGCAACGGTGCACGTATTTAGGAGCACAAGAGCAGTGCTTCTTCCATGAAAAAGGGAACAGAAGACTCGTTCTAGGGTGGCGTTGTTTTGCGCCAGCGAGTCGTCCCGCGGCGTCCGCAAGCAGGCTCGCGTATAGGCGCGCGCCTCGCTCCGAAACGGGGGCAAAAAGCAGGGCAGACGCAGCGACGATCAAGGTTTCCCGCCATTTTAACCAACATGTGAGACACAGCGGTTCCGCCACACGGAAGAGCGAGCCGCGTGAGGGATACACGCGTGGTCGGCCACCAGACGTTCAACTCACCAGCCATAGAAAAGTATTTTTGGAATCGCACGGCCGCTCCGTCACTCCACGGAACTCCATCCCCTCGCCCCGCGCCAGAATTATTGACCCCTTTCCACCGTAACAAAACGATCTCCCACTACGGGGCGCCCAAGAACCTCGTTTCCCATTCGAGCCTCCGTGAAACGAGCTCTCCTTCGCTCATTTATCTTTTCCAGCAATTTATCAGATATTGAAAGAAAAAAAGTAGAGGGAAGTCTCGACAGGACGTTATGGCTTTATCAGATCACACTCTAGTATATACCTGCTGAACCTCACCCATTGCACTTGCGCTACCAGTTTTTCCTTTTTACTTATTTAGTATTTATGTGTGCAAGCGTTGTGCTCTTTTAGCTTGGTATGGCGGATGTACCAGTAAATGAACACGTACCAGTGAATGGACACGTACCAGTGAATGGACATTTTTTATTAAAATGAGTAAAATAAGTGATTAAAGTAAGCAACTAATTAATTAGAGACTTCTTTTCATTTCTTGCTTCATATCCAAACCATTTTTGCAGCACGTGGAATCAATCGCGCTGCGAATATAATTTTATAACAGTGTTCATTCATTAGCCTTAAGTGTTCATTTACTGGTGCGTTAACCCTATACACTGTGCAGGATACGAAGAAAATTTTGTAGCATGGTCTCGCGAGGCTAAGCGAGTTTCTTTTGCTGGGGATATTGAGGATTGGAGAATTGATCTTGGATGAAGTATGTCTGGTTGAGCCTTGTTTACAATTGATGGGAGTATCAGAAGCGAAAATTTTCAGTATATTCTCTTCGATCTAGCATTTACAGTATTTACCGCTGTATTCAGCGTGGAATTTGCATTCTTTCCCGCTAAAGAAAATAATTTTCCATTTCTTTGGCACTTACATCGTTTACCATTTCAACTCCCAAATTGGGAATGTTATAGTGATAGGGGGGAATTGGAGAGGGCAATTGATGATCGAGTAGGGTGACCGTACCTAATATCGCCACTGTTCCTAATATCATCACTCGCTATATCTCGCAAAGTAAGCACTAAAATTTATCGGTTATGCACTGAATTATTACCTAAACATATGTAGGAAGACATTCTGTAATTGCAGCATCATGTGATCAACAATTACAGAAAGGGAAGGATTTTAGAGAATCTTAATAGTGTAAAAATTTATTGGACTGCCACAATTTTACATCACATTCGGAGAAGGTAAGTCTAATAATTTCGTGAATGCAAGAATACCAACTAGAAATACCTAATTAATGATGTACTTAAATATGTACATTGGAACGGAAAAAATAAAATATTTTAAAAATCTATATTTTTCTAATAAAAGTAAAATCAAAGATGGATAAAAAAAACATTTATAGAGCAAGAAATAATAAAAGCACATGTGAAAATGACTTTAAAAACTCATATATACATAAATTAATCAATATTTCTTGAGTAGGCGATATTAGGTACACTTTTTTCAGGACCGAATTTTTGCATGTCTTGCGTTTTGTAATTCCTAATTAAAAATTTGTGGCTTTCAACTATTCTAACTTATACTGCATGAAAGATGAATAATTTCTCTTTACTTTGAAACGAATTGCATGCAGAAATATCAATTATTATTCGAGTGACAGCGATTTAACTTTTGATAAGCGATATTGGGTACAGTCACCCTACTCTGAAGAATTCATATTCTGCTACCAATGGGAGGCTCTGTTCTCGTGGCATGATGGCATTCCAGGCTTCTTCCTCGTCTTCCAAAGAAATAAATTGCATGCGGAATATCGAGGTCAAGGTGGGTTTTACGGTGATTGCGGTATGTATGCCCGCTTTAAAACAAAAATTAGAGTATGTACTGATAAAATGCTTGCACATACTTTCTCCGCGCCCCAAATTGCTGTACATCGTTGAGATACCAGAGTAGAACGTAAACACACGTGGGCAAATACGAGAAGAGTTTGTGCTGTGAGAGTAGTGGATAAGGCGGGTGGGCCGTTTGGGAGTCCAACTGTACGAAAAGTATAGAGCGGACCAGTGGAATTGAAGGGGGGAAAAAATACTGTCACCACAGAGGCCGACATCCATTCGAAAATAGCAGGTGTCGTTAATTCTGGATCGCCGCGTAATATTCGGGGCAGCGAACTGTTAAGTCACGTAACTTAATATGCGCACGCGGTCGAAGTATCGTACACCTCGAGGATTCTCGAGTTGGCTCCACTTTTTGGCACCTGCCGATGACAAGAATTTGATTCACCGAAATGCAACGGTTGCGTAACGCTGATTTCGTGGAAAACCCACTTTCTCGGTAACTTCTGTCTAACAAGCAATTTGTCAGCATTGAAAATCCAGAAAAGTTAGAGCAGTTTAATGGCTTCTTTCTAAATTATACATATTTGAAAAAATTGCGAAGAAATACTACTCAAAGTTCCTCAAATTATCTTTTTTCTCGTATCCAATACAGAAATTTTAATTACTTGGACCTTCTGCTAATAGAGATCACTGGCCTCGCAACGCACACTTGTACTAGGTATTTGTTCTCTTATATCAAACGGAATGTTTGGCTTACAGAGACTGACGATATCATTAAAAAAAATCTGCCTTATCTAGGTCCATCGTAATTCTCTGAGTTTACTTAAACATTCCCTACGAATCTCATAAAAAAATGTACCGCGAGATACACCACTTCTATTCAAGTTTCTAGTAATAAATCCTTATCGAAATCCTACCGCAATTCTATCACACCCAGGGCATTTCCCAAAGAAGGGAAAAATGTGGAAGCAAAAATCTCGCGTAGAAGGAGCATGCGTGTACGGAACAAATCGGTGGAGGAATGAAGCGAGCAAATGAGGGAACAGCTTGAGCGATAACAGCATTCTTCCGTAATCCTAAACGCGACCGGCTTAATTACGTGGCTGCCGACGGAACGTCACGCTACCATTATCGTCTGCCCGCCACCGGCCCCGATCCCATAAAAATTCGCTAAGATCTACTTTCTCTTTATATGGACAATTCCACGTGAACTCGTTCGACCTCAAACGACCGACTTCAACGACCGCGAATGTCGTTCGTCCGATCGGCGTCTCCACGTGGTTACACAAGGTGTCAGTCGAACGAGCGTGCCACGCAGCCTCCCCCTGTATCCCGATCATTCGACTGCCTGCCATTAAGCCTGCGACACGGATGTGTCAGTCTTTCGACGATGTACAGAACGGGGCAAGAAAACGAGGAGAACGAGCGGCGCGGGAAAAACTGAGGAGAGAATTTTCTATTTTTCAGGCATATATCGGGGAAACATTTCTTCCCGGTAAGGGGGCGCGTCCGGAGGGGGTGGTCTTTGAGAAAAAATCGCCTATTTTTAAAAACTGATCTTTAGTAGGTTGAAAAAAGTGAATATTTTTAAATTTCGATTTTATATTTTTAATTTAATTGGCACCACAAAAAAGTAGCTTGCGTGCAAAAAAGCAACGAGGCTACTCATCATCCGATTCGTCGATGTCATCGCAAGGGTTGTTTTTGCATTACTATATTTTTCTTTAACGTCATCCCAAAGTTGTCCCCTCCTCTGAGAAAAAATCTACGGACGCCCTTGTCTGGAAATACTTCTGCCTTAATAAGATTTAATTAGCATTGCTTTGAATATCGAATGTCCTACTATTTTAGAGTTTCTACCACTGGATTCAGACAAAGTAACGAAGTGCAATCGCACGGAATGAATACAATGTGGTCTACGTTAAACTACACAATGATGCACCCTTCGCAATACTACATTCAATACCGGACGACGCTCCTACTATCTCCGCTGAGTGGGTACACGTCGACCCAAGGGCCCAGGTGTCTGAGAGGCTTTTCAGACCAGACACTTAATGATTGGCGACCGATGTCTGGGAAGTAGCGGCTCGGAAGAGACTATGATAGTTGAGAAAGACTACGAGGAAATAAATAATGGAGGAAGGTATCCCGAATGCCCTACAAGAAGTCTAATCCATTCTCATTACTAGCTTACCGCATCCTGCGAGCTGTTTTACATACATCCAAGGTGAAAGAAGGAAAGATCGATCATGCCACACGAGCGCCCTACGTCTGGCCTGGCTGCATAATCGCGGATTACTCAGGCTCGTCCCTTACCAGCAGGCCAAAGAACCATCGACGCGGCGGACTATAAAGGCGCGGAGGAAATTGCCCGCTGCTATTTGCCTCTAGAAATCGATACATCCGCGATGTAACGAGCACGAACCGATCCTGGACGACGATCCCGCGAAATGCATAGCATCCTGCGCCGGAAACACGATACACGTATCGCGGACTCGAGCATGCACTTCGAATGGAAGGATTGTAGTGAGCTAGTAAAAGCAGCCCAAGCGCTATGAAACGCTCGAGCATCGCGAAGGAAGAAACAGAAAGGCATTTTGACACTTTGTTGTCAAAGTAAAGCTTCGGGGGATTCTCAGACAATACTTTCGATGCTTTTCAGTCAACACGGCGTGAAAACACGACAACGCCAGTCAACGCCAGACATTCCGGGTCAAATAGCCTCATCTGTATCCATTTCGCGATACGTATTTCGCGGTACTATCGGCGGTATCGCTTTGCACATCACTTTGGTGTGTTTCGAGCACTTCGTTACACTTTCACCCACACCACGAGCAGTGGTAACGTTGCAAGAGCCCGCTAACTCCAGCAGGATTCCTGGAAAACGCATGAACCGGCGCGTAACGCGCGGCCCGATAACAACGGAGCGGAAATCGTTCGTTTCCACGAGGCTGGAAACAGGAAGCGGCCGACAACGGCCGAGGGACGCGCAAGGCTTTACGACTTTTAGCCTGAAACCGCGATCGGTCGAGCGGATTTTTATCCGAAGAGCCTCGACCAGCGTCCCTAGACTACCTATCTCTCTCCTTCCCCCGAAAAGCACGCGAGAAACGTGGTTGGTCGCGTACAGACGCAACGTGCCAAGGCGTCTACGGAGCCTATCCTCCGCTGACCCTTTCGTTTCTTTGTACGCGAATATAAGAATGGGGCACGGAGGACGAGGCCAGGCAGGACGAAATGGCGACGCCGCCTGGAGAACACGCCAGGACGATCCTCCGCGTGCGTCCTCCGAAGAGCAGCGAAGACCGGCGACGAATGGCCGCGATGGTAGGCAAGATACGTTACCGAAATGTATGTCCACTCCAGCGTCGCTGTTGAAGACGGGGCCGGAGCACGTGAGCTTGGTAATCAATCACGAAAACAGGTCCAACTGGTCGTGCTTGGATGATCCATGTAGGAGAACGATTGGCAAACGTCTAGCGGGCGGGACGAGGGCAGGAACCGAGAGAACAAATCGCACCACCAACCGGCATCGCGGGCTCCCGCACCAATAGCCCACGGGGCTCTAACACTGCAACTCGCGACTTCGCCGGCACCACATTTTCCTCGCGCGGCCGCGTGCTGCTGCTGCTTGCCTGGTTGCTCGCGTGTCGCTCAAGCCGAGTGTCCTCTCTGGCCGTGGCACGTTGCTGGCGTCGAGAAGCGGTCGGACGGGGCCGATATATATTCCTCTGTGATTTTCTCGTTGTCGGAGGGGCATTCGCGGCCGGGGGAACCGCGGTCGAACGGATGGAGCAGGCGACTAGAGATAGGCGGACAGGCTCAGGTAGGCAGAGGCTGTTGCACAGGATAAAGGAGACGGCGAAGAGAGACAGAGAGTGGTGGAGCGATCCAGGGTGGCGGGGAGAGAGAGAGGGGGGAGGGGGGCGATGAAAAGGGAAGGGAGAGAATAAAGAAACGGCCGGAACGGTTGGACCGGCCGACCGGAGGATGGCACGAGCGATGCCAGAAGGGAAGAAAAGACCGAGAAGAAGAGAAGTCGCCCGGCTGACCCAGAGCTCTAGACCTGGCGTGCTGGCGGACCGGGGAGGTGTTCGGGGTCGGGGCGAGGCTGAACCTCGCGAGGAGGAGGAGGAGGGACCCTCTCTTGTTTTCGAGAGGTCGAACGGAGGGAACGGGTAGAACGAAGGCGAAGATGAAAAAGAAAGAAGGAGGCGAGGGCTGAAGAGAGTGGAGGACGGGAATCTTGGAACAAGGTGCGCGCCACTGCGTCCGTCCACCGACGGCGACCGTGGAACGGCGAACTCTGGTCGGGCCGTGCAGCCGGCAGCCAGCTGGTGCGCACCAACACGCTACGAAGCCTGTCGTTCGCGGCCGAGCGCTCGCCTTCGGCAAACATCGGGCTTCAAACAAAACTACAAACTTTGTTCGCCGGCCCCTTTGCCCGGCAGCCCCCTCGACCGCCGTCCAAGCGCGTTCCTCCTGTTGCTGCTCGGCCCCGCGTTACACACCACGCAACATCGGAGCCAGGCTGCGGGCCGGCTTGTTACACCGCTGCTCACGAGGGGGGAGTCGCGCACGGACGGGGGTCTTTTTCAACTAGGATCGACTCGGATCGTAGGGGTCGATGATTACAAACATGGTGTACAGTATCCAACGTCTCTGGTTGGTCATTTCTGTAAAAAAAGCCGCTTTGTCTGCGACCCCTTAACTCGTGGGCGGCTGCCCCGAACCCTTTGGATGGGACAAAGCGTAGGTCGCGTGGTGGAGGGTAGTATGAACGAAACGAGTGACTGTTTAAGTAGACGATGTATTGTTACGAGCAGGGGAAGATACTGGGAGCGTTTTATTTTGGGGGGATTAAATGAGGGAATTTTGATAAATGGAGTTTGTGTATTTTTATGCGATTTTATGTTTAGAATTTAGTAACTTTTATCTGAAATATTTTCTGGTTGGAGGAATAGTTCTGGGGTAATTAGAGGAAGGAGAATACAGTCTATGAATTTTAAAGGGGTGTTTCACCTCCTCCCCCGAACAATTTATTAGCAATTAGAATTTAGAAAGAAAGAAAATATCTGTGCAATACTTTGTAATTTCATAGACTCGACATTCGGCTCCCTAGATGCTCCCTCGTAACTAAAATGGAGGACGGACTCGCACAGCCCTGAAGTACCAGGAACACGCTGCATTCGCTGGCTTTTCTCCTGCCATTGCTCGCGCTCCAGCCTTCGCAGGATGCTTAAACTTTTCTTTCGCTTTTCTCTCACACTTTTCGCCCATTGTTGCACTCTAACTCCTGCCACGTTTGAATCTGATTTTCAATTGAGTTCTCCCAGTGGCTTCTAGACCCATCTAGACGGCGTCTCGGCCGGGGAACATTTTGTAAACTCCCTGCTCCTCCACTGGAAATACGTTCACACCGCGGTGGCGAGCGGTTACGTAAGCTTTCTTGGAAGCTTCCTCTCGTATTCGACGCGTAGGAGGGCGAGCGTAACGCTTAGCTTTGAAATTTTAGATAGACTGATAACGAACAATTCGTATACGGAACTGGAGGCGATGAAATGGTAAACGCGCGATATCCTTGAGGAAATTGCGATTGCTTGTCAGCGTGGGAGTGTAGAGGGCTTTTCAAGAGTGGGCACCACTGAATTGTTTAGGGAGAATGCGGTGGATGATGCTCGAATGCGTAAGAATGAACTGATGAAGCGAGTACGCGAGGACCTATTCACTGATTTGGTTTTCTTTGCCTATAGGTAGGGTTGCCATAATTGCCAAGCATGGATACGGGACGTTTAAGTGCTAAATAAATAAAACATGAAAAAAGTGGGTAGTTAATGGTTTATTTTTAGGGTTGCCATAATTGCCAAGAATTGATGCGGAACGTTTAAGTGCTAAATAAATAAAACATTTAAAAAAGTGGGTAGGTAATGGTTTATTTTATTCTGTAAAATATTTCACGGGAACAATGAAATACGGGACGTATGGCAACACTACTTATAAGTGCTGCACAGCAAGAATGATAATATATTAAACTCGTAGGGCACGTCACTCAAAATTTCGCGAATGGAAAATTTACTATCAATGGATGGGAATTTTGGACTTGGAAAGCCGCTTATTCGATCGGCAAAGTAGAATCGACTCTTAGGTAGAGTAATAATAGAAAACAGTATTTATTTCAAACCATTGATCTAGTGATTACTAAAAATGTCCTACGCTAGAACGACTTTCGCGGAAGCGTGATTGTACCGATGTTAATGACAAGTTAAACACAGATATCGTGCGTGCTATAATTGCAAAATACGTTGCAACCTAAAAGCCTTGAACAGAGCCCCAGCGTTTTGCTCTTTTTTTTCTCTCGATCAATGGCGTGATATGGATATTATGTCACGGATCCCGGTGTAACGGAGGTACACGTCTCTGTAGCTCCGCGTAATTACACCCAAAGTATTCATCTCTACCCACGACAACGTTGTTTAATAGAAATCGCAGTGCTTGTTATTATTTACAGTGGACATGGTTTTATGTGACGTGAGGTATTATTGATATTGCGTGATATCTAGGATCGAGGACGTGTAACGAGCCTCTTAATGGATATCGAACGAGAAATAAAATGTCAACGCTTTGCTAACCGTCTAAACTTGATTTACCATTCATTCTAACGAGAATTTAAGATTAAAAGGTGGTTGTGGAACAACTGAAAATTAACAGGGAATCTTTCACGCTGCAAATAAAACTACCCTAAAAGCTCTTACCCGAACTAAACACCTGTCGCTATCCCAGCTTGCCCATTAATATTAATTTGCCATGTCATGCCAACTCGACAATTTTTTATATAAAGGGCTCGTAATCGCGCGTCAATTCAAGGGTCAACAGTACAGCAGAAAGCAAGAAAAACTCTTATATGAACGAAGGATATACTTTCTGTGTTATCACAGGATGAATAAGAGACTCTGTTAGCAATAACATAAAATATTATGCATTCTGCAATCCAACACTATATGAAGTAATCAAATGAATAAGTAACTGAGTACCTTTATTTACAAAACATTCCAATTTAGCTTTGATTTATTATAACGAACATATTAAAGTGAAATCTAAAGAAGACCCCTGAATAACACTAAACTCTAACCCACTTTTCTTCGAACACCCAGTACTCGTTTCTCTCTAATAAATATTAATCCCCTCCAATTAATATGAACGTTCCTTGATCCACCTACGAACCAATGCACACTGGGAAGCAATACTAATCAAGGAACAATGCGTTACAGTTACCATTCTTGCACAACGCCGGCAAGATAGTTACAGTTCTACTCTTAATACTAATTGTCGCACTAATTACTGCCATCGGCCCCGCGAAACTCAGTCCTATTCCAATTCCCATCGTGGCCGACGCTCGCGGAACATTTCTTTCGCCGACGAGACAAATTTGTCGGCTCAATTCATTCTACAATGGCGCATTAATCACGAGAGAATAATCTATCTGTCAGCCGGAGCGAAGAAGTGAATGCGCCAAAGACACCTCTGCGCACCGCCAAAAGCGAGCGCAATGCACGGAACGGTGCAACGCTCGAATCATAAGAGCCAAATGACAAATTGAATTCACTGTGCCACGTTCGATCCGAGCGCTTTCGGCCTTCGATTCGCTGACGAGGAAACTTCCGATTTCGCGAAATTATTAGCAATCCCCTGCTCTGATTATTTGAGACATCGAAGTGATTGATACTTCTTACTTTTTTTTTTTTAAATTTATTCGCTATTGACATAGCTTAGGAGCTGTAACTCATTTAAAATAATTTGACATTACATTCTGTTTAAAGGTATGTATAACTTTCATTTAATTTCTATTTCTGTTTTCAAATATGTTACATTTTACATTGCAATTCATTGTTAAGCGTATTTGAACATTATATACGTAAGTGCGTCTATTCAAAGTCATCGACAGCTAGACACGACCATTCGTGTTGGATACTAATTAAGGAAGTACATGCTGCGATGAATATAGCACGTCTGCGACGATAAAAGCGTACCGGCGCGTAAATATCCCGCCTAATTACTCGAAAAAAGCCCATTGTTATGGGATTTTATTGGCTGCACCGTGCAGTCCGCGTGATTCTGTGTGGAACAGTGATACGCTGTTCTGTTGGTTGGGTAACTTGGTTACAGTTACTCTAATGAGTTGTGTGAGTGTATGAGATTTACGTGTTTGTATTTTTGCAGCGTAGAGAGGAATGTATGCACTAATCATTTAGTAGTAGTTTATAGATATCTAAGGTATTTTTGAAGATTTTTAATAAATCGGTAGCAGGCATTGTTCCGGAGTTGTAGGTGGATGTTGACTTTGTATGAAAAAATGTATTAACGTTTGGAAAAGTACTTAACATTGAATATGTACAGTGGCGTGCAAAAGTATTCGGCCACCCTTTAAAATTGCATAACTTTTTTCAAATTAATCCAAACGACTTGAGTTTTTTTTAGAAGCTAGAGGGATTAGTTTGCTAAATAATGTGATTCGTCGTTTTGAAAAAAATGCACTTGGTCGGAATAGCAAAAAAAAATAGTAAAGGTCGTTTTTTAAACTTTTTTTCTTGTGAGCCTGTAATAAAAATTCAAAAAAAAACCCGTTGGTAGATTGAAGTAAGTTATATGCGTGTCTAAAATTTCATCAAAATCGGTTAACATTGTTCTGAGCTATAAACGCTTAAAGATCGCAGAATAAGGTCGAAAATCGCTGATTTCGAGAATTTCCGCGATTTTCGCCCTTATTCTGCGATCTTTAAACGTGTGTAGCTCAGAGCAACGTTAACCGATTCTGATGAAATTTTAGGCACGCATATAACTTACTTCAATCTACAAACGGGTTTTTTGAATTTTCATTACAGGCTCACAAAAAAAGTTTAAAAAACGACCTTTACTAATTTTTTTTTGCTATTCCGACCAAGTGCATTTTTTTCAAAACGACGAATCACATTATTTAGCAAACTAATCCCTCTAGCTTCTCAAAAAAACTCAAGTCGTTTGGATCACTTTTAAAAATGTTGTGCGATTTTAAAGGGCGGCCGAATACTTTTGAGCACTTTCATTATCCTTTTATTTTATGAAGCGGCCGTTATACGTATTTTTCCTACTGCTTAGAAATTTCTTACGCCTCGAAATAACAGAGACTCAGATGAACTTTATGCAAGACCAAGATGCTACCCTTTAATTATAGAATAAAATTACTTGCAATAGAGAAAGGGCTAAGCTCTTCGTGGAAGACGTTGCTCGCTTCCTCGCAAACTTGTTTCGTGCGAAAGTTCGACACAATGCAATCGTCTGTCGTAAGTCGGAAATAAAATCCCGTAATGCAGCCAGACGTAGTATCGATGCGAGTGACTGGTGTAAAAGTACCCCAAGGAACGAACGTGGGAAGTGGTACCCGGAAATGATTAAGGAACAATAATGTGACGTTGCCAGTGTGACGAAACGAGCTGTAATTCCGACAATGAAGCTTTGCAAATTGCCAGCGATATTCTCAATATTGTCACACGAGGCACTGACCGTAAGAGAAACAATTAATCCACGAATAAATCATTTACATAACTCCCATATATTACTAAACCCTTCCTGGAATGGCAGCCCCACAACTTCCAACCACAAACGTAAGAATAAAACGAAGCAAAACAAAGTGAAACAATAAAATGCTCGGTACCAAAGTCCAAATAATATCTTGAACAACAGTCACCAATCGAATTTAATTATACCAAAAATCATTATCCTTACAACCACACTCCCCAAATACAAAATTACAAACTACTTATCCGAAGCCAATCAACTACATTCAAACATCCCTCGAATATCAAAGTTTAACGTTCAAATTAGATCGATTCAGCTCGAAATCTCATACCCGCGATTCATCGGAACAGTTAAACCGGCCAAGTTTCCATTCGGAGCGCGGTCGCTATTTCCAGTCGCAAAGGGAAGCAACACGTACGCAGGATCAACAATCTTTCGTCATGCCCTAGTACGAGCGGCATGTAACATCGTTAAACAAACTCGATCTCCCCCTCCGTCCGCGCGGAACGTAGAGACAATGCTTGATCTGCGCCGCGTCGGATGGATGTGCATCCGTTGGATCCAAGAAACTTCCGACGTAATCTAGAGCCGCGAATTAACGAGGCCGAAGACCAAATCAATTTCGATCAATCTGCCGAGCCGAGTGTAAAATTGCGAGCGCGGGGCTCTCGCGGTGCCGCGGCGCGGCGATTCTGACGTGCCTCCGCTAGAAGCAAAAAGGCGAATGATATGAAAACAGGTTGTGCATTCAATGCGCAGAACGAGCCTTGTTGTACACAGTGTAGTAAGATCGCAGCCGCGCGTCTTGTCGTTAACCTGGCCCGTTCCAATAAATCAGCCGGCAATAGGAAGCCAACGACGTTCAACAGTCAAATAGTTAACGTGTTAACATAATCGTACAATCGAGAGAGCATAATAAGCGACGAGAGGCTGGCCAGCGAACCATCTGCATATCGCTGCGCAGAACGAAACCGACACGCCGGAATGCGCAATTAATTATCCAGGTCTGGTCAAATTACATCGTCCACGATTCAGAGATAACACGGAGGGGTGGTAATTCGCTGTCGATGATAATTCCGTTCTCTCTCCAACAGATCGGCCACTAGAAACTGCACGATAATGGGAATCGTTTTCTTCGCGTCGTGGAGCTTTCAAGCCGATTACGAGATCGTTTCTTGGGTAATTAGACTCTAATAGGGAGTGACTGAGAGATTTCTGTTTTTGGAGGGGTCCGTAGTAATGGAAGTGGGTTATCTTTTAAAGAGAATAGAGCATCCGATCTAACTCTTCCGCGGATCTGGGCAAAAATGATTTTTGCCGCCCTTTATATTTAATTATGAATAATTTTTGACAGTGAGTGAAATTTTTTGTAGGTATTTGTTGAATAAGAAAAGCCTTTTGTTTTATAAAAAAATGTAATATTCATAAAAAGCAGTGAGGAAACAAAATAAAATATATATGTACAGGTAATTTATAAGTTTGATTCTAAATTCAAACATGTGTCACCTACTTTTTTTACCGGTTTTACAAAAAGTTTTACTTTTTTTATTGGTGTTTAGTGAGTTTAATTTTCTCTTTCTATCAATTTTGCCGCCTCCAAATATGGCGCTCTGGGCGGTTGCCCTGCTTCCGCCCCCATAGAGCGGGTCCTGAGAGAATATACATTTTGATTCGTTATAACTGAATCCAAAGATTAACCCTTTAACTACGGCTGTTGTCAATAGACGACAGTACGAAACTTTCGTGAGATACGGCCGTCGTCAATAAGCGATTTGATGAATTATGCCGGGAACGGGAGTCGCTTATTGACTTTTATTTATTTTATCGAGATTGCGTCGACGAAACAAGTGCAGTACGACTTCTTTTTATTTTGCGTTTAGACAGACAGATTTGCGAATATATACCAGTAGCTTAAACGTTAACGATTAGAATCTGATCGCGGTAATGTAGAAAAATATAATTGCATTTCCTCCTATTGTTATGCGAGAGGAACCAGTTTCTCCTTTTCGATGAATTCTTCGACTCAAACTCGACCACCCTTCTACCCACCTATTCCCCATTTTCTGCCATTAAATTTATCATTTCTTCATTCCCTCCTACATATTTTTGTGACACGAAAGTGTCAATAGCCAAGATTCACCTACAGACTGCGAGTACATTAATTTGCGAAACAGCTGACTGGAGTAAAGTGTAAGTAATTACGAGCCGGAGGTGAACAGGCAAATAGACTTTCCTGCTTACATCGTTCAGAGCCTCCCGAGGCGTTTCTTATCTCCCAGAGCATCCTACGTAAATCACGCGAGAAGTTCGCGGACACGCGTTTAGATTCAGTTAATTGCGCGGTGATCGTAAAAAGCTGCAAATACATCTTCATCCATCCCCGCCCAAATGGCCTGAAATAATACACCTCGCAGCAGCGTTTCTTTATCCGAGGGCGAATGCGTTACCACTCGGCTGTGGGCAGCGCGCTGATTGGCTTGCTCGGGACGCAGTGACAAGGAAGTAAGATGCTGCACTCTAAACCCGTTCGCGTAATACCAGTGCGCCGAGTCGAAAAATGGATCGGCTGTACCTGTTATCTTCGGTCACCGAGAGAACGTGAGAGAGTTAATACCGATAACGCCCCGTCTGCGTGTCCGTCGCCTGTGCCCTTTCGCAGCGCCCGATACCACAATATATAACGGTCAATGACAAGTTGTCGGGCGGCTTATCAACGGTGGACGACGATAGCCCCGCGATACCGCGGTCCAATCTCGATGGGTCACCCATTACACCTGAGACATCGAGGGGGTCGATGCGTTTTCGATGTACGTTTTGTTTGACTTCGATTGCGCTAGAGTTCGTTGAACTCTTCCTCTCCTTGTCGCGGGCGAAGTGCGTATTATCTAACGTTCCTTCAGCGATACTTTATTTTTGTAACGCGAGGTAAAGATGCTTGGGAAAATCATACGCAGAGTTGATTAATCGCTGTGTCTAACAGTTTGCAAAGTACCTCTTAACGTTCGAATATGTAGAATTTAATTTGAGGAATTTTCACTAAATTCCATCGTAGTTTTACAAAATTTGAAATTACTCAAGAAAATCCCAAGTACTTCTCGTGGTTGCACTCTTGTGGAGTTTAGCATTGCACCGTTAGAATTTCTTGGATACTTTAATTGTTTTTTTTTTATATCACGTGATCAGGTATTCGTGGCATCCTCAGTATAGATATACGCTATGCCGATCTTTTAACAGAAATTGAACGCGTAGAACATATTTCTGTTTATATATACTATATTTAATTATGAATAATTTTTGACAGTGAGTAAAATATTTTGTAGGTATTTGTTGAATAACAAAAGCCTTTGGTTTTATAAAAAATGTAATATTGAAAGAAAGCAGGAAACAAAATAAAATATATATGTTCAGGTAATTTATAAGTTTGATTCTAAATATATTTTTTTTATATCACGTGATCAGGTATTCGTGGCATCCTCAGTATACATATTCGCTATGCCGATCTTTTAACAGAAATTGAACGCGTAGAACATATTTCTGTTTATATATATTATACTTAATTATGAATAACTTTTGACAGTGAGTGAAATGTTTTGTAGGTATTTGTTGAATAACAAAAGCCTTTGGTTTTATAAAAAATGTAATATTGAAAGAAAGCAGGAAACAAAATAAAATATATATGTTCAGGTAATTTATAAGTTTGATTCTAAATATATTTTTTTTTATATCACGTGATCAGGTATTCGTGGCATCCTCAGTATACATATTCGTTTTGCCGATCTTTTAATATAAATTGAACGCGTAGAACATATTTCTGTTGTCCTTCGAAAAAAGGAAGAAAAAACTGGTAACCAACGTTCCTGTACGCGAATGTTAATTCGAAGTTTGCTGGCCTATACCGTTTGTCGGCTGTTTTTTCGACGGTAAAAAGTGCTCTAATTATGTCAGACAGTTATAATCACGGAGAGGTGAGAAGCAGGGTGTATCCGGCCTTGAACGTGTTAAGAAATAATTACTGATATTACAGCAACGTCGCTGTAACATCACCTTTTTCAATCCGTTCATTCGATCTCCTCTATTTGCAACGGGATAATAGTAAGGCACGCGTAAATAATAAACTGTGAATTATTCAACCAGCGTTATGCAAGAATACCGAGGCTTAAGCTGACTCAAACAGTGAAATCAGTCTTCGATTTAAGCTTCTTCTTTTTTTTTTTTTTGAAACCACAAAATCTCCCCATTAATTCGTGTCAGAAGGAACACGAAGAAGTACAATTTACACGGAAACGAACGGTAAATTTGAAATTGCGGCAGTGGAGAGATGAAACTGCGAGATCACAAAGGAGACCTACAGAGAGGAAAGCTCATTTATGTAACGCTACTCCTTCGCGTAAAGCTACGTGATCCAGGCTCGATTATAATAATCCTGGGTCCTTTGCCTCGTTTCCTGCCGCGGCAGCTGAAAATACGTACCTTTCTCTTCCGCGTCGCTGCGCGGAGAAAAATCGCTTTACAAAGCCAGGTGTCACGGTTACGCGGGCCCCCCCACCCCCCCCACCCTGGCCAATAAAGATCGCCGACAATTTCCCGAATTTTATCAAAGCAACGCGCCGACACGAGGCAGCGCACGCGAGCAGACGCTGTTATCCAACGGCTTTCCCGTCTAAAACTTTCATGCCTGGTCACCGTGGTCACCGAGCTGTTTAACTACGAAACACCGAAGGGGACGTAACGAAACGCGGAAGAGACATTTCAGTGCCTGTGTCCCCCGAACCCCCCTGTGGGGTCACATTTTGCAAAAGGAACACGTTGTTGAGAGTCCTGCCTGACGCTGCCGCCGGATCGTCGCGCCAAGGAGATAAGGATTAAGCTGAGACCCGCCGAAACGCGGGGAGCCTGTTAACGCCAGATTTTTCCCGCCAAAACACTGGGAACCTCCGAAGCTCGCCAAAAGTTAGAAGAACAGCCAACGCCACGCACTCGATGGATATAAAAACCTCGGGGCTCCGCCGACGCAACAGACTCCAAGAGAAGAGAACAAGAGGACCGACTCCGAGAATAGCGAAGCCTATGATTTATAATAAATCACGCTGCTCGAGGAACACGAGCGTTTTTCTTTACCGCGTAAAAACGTCCCCCAGTCAAGCGGCTAGGATCGATTCGAAAAGCTGTCTGCGCGCCGAATCAGGATGATCGATCGGGGAACGATCGCCACGATGAACCAGGTGATAGATCAAACGTGGGGAGAAGGCTTGCATGTAAACGGCGCATAATAATCGTCCGCGTCGCGACTGCTCAGCAACCTTGTTGTCTAGTCACTTTCACGTGAGCCACGGATGCGACCTAACCAGAGGCTCTCGGATCCTAACTCCCCCGCCGCTCTGTCCTGCCCGACTGGCGGGCACGTTCTCAAAAATGCCTGGCTCTGTGCACGTGTGCCGCGTCTTTGTGCGGTGGGTAGCCGCGCGGGTGGCGACGTCGGGCGTCCTTTCGGCTGGTGCTTTGTTTCGTTTCGGTCGAGGTCGACCGGAGAGGCAATTTTACTTGGTTCTCGAATGAGGTGAAGCAGTATTGGGTTACCGCAAAAGTTCTGTCCTACGCGGTGAACGTGAGACTGGGATTGGATCTTTTCGATAGATGGAGTCGAAATTCAGATGCTGCGCGAGGTGATTTGAAATGTGGAAATTTTGGGAAATATTTCGAAGTATCAATGTTGGCGGATTTGGTTTGGTGGTTAACTTTATTTTTCTTTTGGTAGTGCGATAGGGCATACAACACTGAACAATTCTTATATTTCAAGTTCTGTTTTATCTCGCACCGTTACGAAGTTAAATTAAAAAAACCAAAAACCCTGTTTTCGCCCCTTCAAGTGATTTTCCGCAGAATGAAATTTTCGGGCTGGGAACGCTTCCTCGTGAGGTACAATTAGTTTAATTAGGAATGTATTACTAGTATTCGATAATAAATCAAACAAATCGATAATGCTGTCTCGGAAGTAATTTAAGTTATTTATACCCCGATCAATATCGTTAAATTCCACGCTTTCATTCACGGTAACGTTTCCTACGTAAGAATGGAATTTGCAATTCATATCGAGGAAGCTCTTCCTTCTGAACGGGGAACTAATTAACCACCTGATGATTATCCGTCTCTGCATTTTTTTTTCTATCGTTTCTTAATCCACGATTAACCGTAACTCGACTACCACAACGAATATATTCCATCGATCAACGCAGCCCGTTCATTACAGTCGATTTGCTCAACTCAGAAAAGCCTTTCGCTTTTTTCGTCCCATTTATCCACTGATACCTACTCGTTCATGTTCGCGTTCGCCAGATTAAAAGTGCAAAGTATCGAGCAGATTTAGTGAAAGGTAGGCGTATGGATACGAAAGCATTCCAATAACACACGTATCTGTTAAAATCGTAACGAGTTAAACATGCACGCTCGGGCTAGAAACAGGCGTAGAAACAATGCGCGGCGTGCTTCCTTTAACGCGAAACCAATTTCAGCCGCGCAATTAACGCTCTCTGTCGTTGATTAATTAGCGGCCACGGGGAAGCGAGATCATGATCTTCAAGCTATTCTCACGCAACGCGCAGCAGTCTCGTTTGAGGGATGTAAAATTAGAAAATAAATCGTTCAAAAGTCAAGCGATGATTCATGATTTCCGCGAGAAGCGACCGAATGTATCTGACGAGGCTCGATAATAGATAACGGTGTTCGAAGACTTCGATTGCTCCCCTGGGCCTGGAACGAATTCAATTCCCGGATGCAAACGGAAAGCACAATATCCCGTAGAAAGTCTGGCCCCTTCTCTCTCTCTCTCTCTCTCTCTCTCTCCACATCCCACATTTCAGTTTTCTTCACCAAAGAAGCTTCTATTCTTTCCACAGAGACGTAACTCTCTATGACCTACTGTTGTAACATTCAAATAACATTTCACATTTGTCCGAGCACACGCTATAACTTTGAACTTTTCTGTTTTTCTAAGGTGCGCACAATTGTGGCGATGTTTGCGCAAGAACTGTACCGTTTATTCCATTCAGTATTTTCCCTTCTCGCCTACGTTGGATAGAACTACTGTGATTAGGGCTGCCAACCGTACTATAATATATAGTATTGTACTATAATTTTGTCTAGTGTAGGTACTATATACTATTAGAGAAATATATAGTAGGTAAAAATATTATATTTCCGATACCTACATCGATAAAATTCTGCAACTTGAACTATTTTTTATTCTATGGCAATAACAAAATTTTAATTCGGGAATTTAAGCTTTAAGGGAGACGATTTTTTTTTATAATGAATATGAAGTGGCGGGAAGAGAGAAACAGAGCCAGTCTATCTCTCATAAAAAATGAGCTCCTCATTTATGTGAATTTGGACTTCTAGTACAATCAAACCTTCGACATATTTGTTAAAGGCAATAAATGAATTAATAATGCAAAATACACAAAGAATATACATTTAAAAAACAAGATGTGGTTATTTTAATGTAGTTTTTTTGTACCACTTTCCTCTGAAATATATTTTTTATCACATTGACTGTGGAGCTTTTTGGAAGCCACGGAAGTGATGAGATTACTGCTATCAAAAGGTCCCAAGTGTCAAAATCAAAATTCAATTCGCGGCAAGTGAATTTGAATGTAACTCCGTTACTCTTTTACTCACTTTTGTTTAGACCAGTCCTTTCTATTCCTGTTCCATTCTTACCAGTGATATTACATCCATATTTCCCATATTTCATATTAACCATCACATATTTCAAAGTCAAGTTATAATACCCAAAGACTGACCTATCTTAATATATAAAGCAGAAAGTGTTTGTGCGTTTGTCTGTCGCCTAAAAACATTCGAACGTTAAACTCTGGGGTCACGAAATCTGCCCCGGCTCATTATGCCTAGCTAATCCAGATGAATGTGACTATTTTCACAGAAAAATAAATAAATAATTTATTTTTTATAAAATCACTATCTAAATTTCGAGCTAAGCCAAATAGTCATTCTATAATCGCAATCCAAACCCAAAAAGTATTCAAGTTCACCGAACACGAATTCATCTAATTATCATATTAAGAAGAAAATAGAATTCTTTAACGTCAGTGGAAATATCCCAGTGTCGCTGTACAGTTGAGCCAAGATATTCCCCGGGCACAGAGGCCCGAAGGAGAGGCCTGCATCGCAGAGAGAGCGGAGGCTGCATTATAATAATGTAACTCGTACAGGAAACGAGCACTGTCTCCGAACGGCAGCCGGTACACTGTTCGCAGCACAGTTTATTATAGCTCAAATTGTTTCAATTGGTCTTACATGCGGGACCGGCTCTTCAACAAATTCCTCTCCACCAGCCATTGTTCCCTTCATGAGTCACACTTATCTTTCAACTGCCTCCGTTCGATGTACCTGACTCGACTTTCACCACGCCCGTTAAGACAACAGAGCCACGTATTTTCATAACGCTGATAAATCCACGCGCCGTCTATTAACTCTCCCGATCTTGGACCGTTTCTCGGTGCGTGGACGGTGGGCATTGCTCAGATCCGAGATTCGATTCGCAGACAACCGAGCCGTCGCGCCGAACATTCCACGAGTCATGACAGAGAACTTGGAATACCTCTGGGGTCTCATGATCCACTCACGAAAACACGGACACACCGGGGTGATTTCTAATCGCGGCGAGCTGCTTACGTTCGATCGCGGCTTGCCGTGGAACGATAAGTGGGAAATCGATGACGCCAGTGTAATTTCACGGTACGTTTCCGTGTCGCAAGCGCTGCGCGTCAGATCCGATTGAGCAACCGGGGTACCCATCAGGCGAGTCTAACTTGAGGGGGCTTGTGAGCTTCTAAGAGGTGTGCCCTTGGTCCACGTAATTAATCCGCCAAGAATACTCGATTTTCGAGCGACTTGGCTAGTCTCCTTAACAGCCGATCGTGGAATCTTTGATGAGATTTTACATTACTACTAGAAAGATGTACTCGTCGCGAGCTCCAGAATGAAGCACGAAACTGTAAGAAACTGAGGTTTGAGAAGTCTCTACAAGACTCCACTGTTCTCCAGGGAACGAGACGTTTTACAAACCACTTCTGCCCATATTTCACACCCCAGCACGTCCAACAATAAATTCCATTCACGACCAACGGGCATTGCCTAACAACCGTATCGCCTATGCAACGGGCTTTACGTAAACATTAACCTGTACACCAGCGCGGCTGGCGCGCATCAGCTGCCGATTATGGCAATGACCATACGCGGCGGCCGGCGTGTAATTTAGACGGGGGTAGGTGGAGGTGCATCCCCCCGACGCGCTCGAGCTTCTAATAACTCCGGGGCCGCGTGGGCGTAGTTTGCATCGATACAATGTAACGTAAAAGTCCGGCGAACCAGGCGAGCATTATACTTCATTAGATACCAGTTTCGTCACGCTTTCACTCGAACCTTGTCTAACAATGAAATGCTGAATTCAAAATGCATTTCCCCCGTGGTGGTAGCGGGACACACGAATGCAGGGGGAAAGTTGGAGTCGTGACTCGTGGCTTTCCACGATCTACATTGTCATTCACCGGCGAAGCCCGAGATATAGTACTACATAGTAACTAAGGTGCTCTCCTCGACGGCGACCCGGTTGATTAGCAACGTGGATGTAACGATTCTGTCGTGACAGCCTCCCGGACACATCGATTCGAATCGCAGGGATCTAGGTACGCTTGTCTACGCTCGCCGCGGTGCTGCGGAGGAAGTTGGATGATCCCTGGCGCTATCCTAGCGAAACGATCAACTGGGAAGCGTCAAGGATATCTGACCTGTATTTGGTGGAACTAACGACGCTGATTCTCCCCTAATGAGGATCTCCACTCACGTGAAATCCTTTAGTAACGGTCCTAATCTTAATCTTATTGGATCTAGTTTTGAGCCCAGGTTTCGTTTACAAAAGCAATGACGGAGTCCAGCGTTAGATGAAAGTAGGTACTTTGTGTATGGAACACGTTCATATGTAGGGTAGACCGAGGGCGGTAGTAACACTTTGAATTTAGAGTACGATTATGCAAAAACTATTAAAGTTACGACAAAAGTTTTTATACGAAAATGTTACTTACTTATCTGACACTTATTGAGCCACAACAGCTTCGCTGTTTGTCAAGTAATATCCAGGTTATTAATAAAAAATGAGAAGCGAACAAAGTGTTACAAACGTCCCTGGCCCTGGGTCGGTTGTAACACTGCATGGAGTCGATAGTAGCACAAATTTAACTTTACAAAATTAAAATATTTATTAATTTTAATTATAATAGTAAATGAGAAAAAGTAAAATTTATAACCAATTATGCGGTATCGCAATTGTGGCGGAAATAGAAAACGTTTTGGCTGGTACATTCTTCATGCGATCAATCCTTTCGTTCAGTACATTGCACCTATTTTTCATTTGTTTGCTTGTGCTGTGCTATATTATTCCATGCAAACAAGACAATATTATTCATCTTCTTTGTCACTATTCGGTTCTGTCGCGGTACAACCGACCCCGACTGCCGATGTTACAATCGACCCCAGCTAGGCTTTTGAACTTAAATTATAAATTTTGATTAACGAGACACTTAAAGTGATAACTAGCGATCAGTATTACTTTAAAAATGGCCAGATTAAATATTAAAAAAAAGAAAAAACACGTACTTGCAAAGGGAGTATTTATATTACAATTTTAAATCAGTAAGAAAAAGTTACTTTAGTGTATCGAAAAGTTATTTTCTTCACTATACATGTCTATTGTGTATCTATACTGCTAGGACATGGATGTGTGTATTCCAAATGTCATTCTTCATCATATATCCAAAATTTGTGTTAATATCTATCATATGTTCTGAGATATTTAACGTGTCACAATAGTCCTCCTGTTACTATCGCCCCCGGTCTACCCTACCGTGGAGTATATTCGTAATTCCTATGTCGAAGTCTACACGCCCGAAACCTAACAGCATATTCAAGAATTCTCGAAAAAATTGCGCCTGCACGATTAGCACCGCGAACCCAATCGATTTCCTCGTGCAACCTCCAGGACAGTGGACCCGAGTCGCTCGAGTCCGTTCCTTCCTGTGCCCCAAGGCTGCGGAGCGTGTTTAAAATCGGAAAGGTCGATTGGTCTTCGAACTTTTCGCCGTTGCAACACAATAGATCTATCGTGCAACGAACAATGCTCGCAGCACGCGACCACTCTCCCAGCATCGGACGAGGATAGGAACTCCGAATCGAGTAGCTCTCGACTACCGTCGCTGTCGATGCTTGACGATTATTTTAACGCGATATTGTATAACCTGCCCATTATTCTTGGTAGCTTCAGCCTGGTAGTTTATAGCCAATGATCAACGACGTCGCGGCGAATTCAATTAAACCCTGACCTACAGCCTCCTTCGTTCCAATGGATGACAGATTCCGCGTAAAAATGAGTAAAGCCTCCGATTTCCAGAAGCGAATCGTCGACGCAGTATGCAGCGAAGGAGAACAATTAACTTTTGATTGATCTGGCTAGAGGCGAGCTAGCTGCGAGCCAATTGGATGGTGGAAGTTGGAAGGATACCTCTGGGAACGGCTCACCGAAGGCTCATCAAATACCTCTGCGCTCAATCAGCTTGCTCATTTCGCTTTCAATTTCACCCTCGTTACGCGCTGCTGTGAGAAAGTTGTACCTACCGACATCTCCAGACACGTGTCTAACAATAAGAGGTCAACGGTTTTTTGGGACACCAAGATGCAGCTTAGTGTGGTCCTTATATGTATGGTAAAAAATCAAAGTTTTTACAAATTTCTTCTGACCCTCTCAGGAGCTTCCAAATAGTTTAAAAGAACTTCGTCTAAAATTTTGTTAAAATATATTAAGGATTATAGGTCGCTCAATGGCAATAAAATATTACTATTTTGGTATAAATTGATAGAAATTTTTGCAATAAGGACATTCAAGTGAGAGTATAACATTAAAATTCGGACACACATCGCATAGACGAAACGGGTTTATAACGAGTGTGTACTATATTGTGTTGTGGCATAAGGCTTTATATGCACATTTAAATTTCTCTCATCAGCAGCTCTCGAATCAGATGCAGACGCAAACTTTGACGTACATTCTATTCAGGTTGTTAAACGCATAGATAAAAGCATGGTTTCGGATTCTGATATATAAATATGGGCCCCGTTTCATTGAAATTGACAAGTGACAATTATGGAAAGTCGCAGTTGCCAAACTTGTGGTACATGCGAAATATAAAGTCCTTGAACGACCTTTATATATCAAAATATACAAATAAAAAACACGAAGATATTTTTTTTGTCGAATAGAAGATTTTAAGAGGGTCAGACAATACAAATTTCAAAGTTGAAAAATAAGGACCACCCTAATGCAGCTTTACAAGATTCACTGCTGAGGATGTTTCGTATGTTCTTTTTATTTGCATCATAGGGAAATGTTCGTTGTAAGTAGTGAATAATTCACTACTTAGAACGAACATATATCGTGATACATAAGAGTTGGTGATACATTATGTAAAATGATTGAAGTGAACTCTATCACTGGGAGAAGCACATTTATCTTTCTGGGTGATCAGCATCTGCCCCCAAGGTACTGATTGCATCCCATGCTACGGATGCCTGAAATGCCGTTATTTTTGAGGAATATCTTGAGAAAAGGTCAATGAATCGAAGGACCTACATTTGCGAGCAAACGAGGGGGTCAACGCTTCTCGAGTTCAATTATTGCAACAAACTTTTAATTTAATAACTTTGTATCGACTGCCAGGCACTTCTAATGTGGCTCGTATATTATCGACACTTATTGAAACATATAAGATGAAAAATAAAATTGAAAACCGTGTTCTCTTTGCTCTGAATAATAAGAGATGATAGAATAATCTGATCGATATTTCTTAAGCCACGCTATCTTTCATTCACTGATTCAATCTCCCCGAGTCTGAAGCTTATAACCGGCAGAAATAACACTCCAAGACCTAAGAAACTAGAAATTCAGCAGAAGTGTAAAAACTTAATATCCCCTGTTACAGATTTCGTTGCGACTTAATTCACGCCGCGGCGCGCGAAATTTATAGCAAGAAGTTAATCTCGTTTGGAAAGTGGTGGGATACTCGGGATATTAAGCGATCAGGGTTTTTCTGGAGGCGCGGCAGATCGTTACGGGGCACAAGAGATATCGGTCTAACGTTGGTCACAGCCGCGAATTTCACCCGTGTAAAATATAGCGGGACGAGAAATTTGCATAATAATGTGTATGAAAAGGCAGGGTGATCAATTAGAACCACGTGACGCGGCGCGTCTATTAATTACGAACCGCGCTCAATGCGAAACGTCCCGCGGTGAAATTGCGTGCGTGCTACGAAAATCGTTCGCGGTCGTAGCTACGATTCTAAACGTGCCCGTACGCGGGCGTAAATCAAGAAACCGACATTCCATGCTCGTACCAGCGAAACCACGCGAGACCAGAAAAATTTCTGCCGCTGCCTCGCGCCTGGCGAAAATGTAACGCGATGGATACCTGGCTGCAGAAGAACAGGGGCTTGAATAATCTCGACACCACGAAAGTAGAATCTTTTCATTCGAATGCTTCTTACGATATCTAAGACGACACCTTGATGGATGAAGCACACCCAAGGAATTCAAGAAACCACGAAAATATACGCTTTCGTTAATTAAACGTTACTTTCATTCCTGAAGCCCTTCGTCTTTCAAGCCAAGTGCCCTGAATCGTCGATTACTTCGCACAGTATTTATCACCAAACCGTTCTGGTACGATTACGACCCACGAATATCAATTTCACGATTCGTTTGACCGCGTAACAGCGAAAGAGACAAACCACATGAGCAGTTGCTCTTTTAGATTTTCCCTGTGCCGTGGCGTAAAGATTCGAATCAAGATCCAACGAATTGTTTCGTCGTTAGGATCTGTGAGCAGTCGACATACGGTGTACCGAGCCTGTCGAAAGAAATTTTGCCACGACTTTTACCCCCTTATCTGGCCTTAACCCTTGGGCAGGGGATGGCTAGTCCGCGCATTGGATTCAGTGTTCATTTTGATCTATAATTTTATTGACATACAAATTAGACGTGTTACACCGACGTAATTTTGTGTATAGGTATGTAGCCGATGATGAGAGGGCCAGGTAGAGAAGGAACGGACCATGGCAAAAGCCATAAAACAATAAAACACAGTCGCTTTGCAGCTGAGGGCGTTTTCTTTTGGTGCTCGACCAGGAAACCTTCTCACCCTCTCTATTTCGTTACTTTCTCTTTTGTATTAACTCTTCGACAACCACCTCAATATCTCGTACGGACCCTAAGTTTTCCACTGGTCACCCGCCTCCGTATCTCGTACAGACCCTAAAGGCGACAGGTCGCAGCTAGGAGATCCCACCTTTAAAGCCGTATTTCCTATACCGCCCGGGCGTACAGTAATAGGTTTTCGTTCCGAGGGCCCGGGCCTCACGGTCAGTTTTTCGTTTCAGGAGTCGCTCGTCGAAGGGTTAATGCCTAGCCACGTTTTCGGCGGACAAAAAAACGCTTTGGAAGGACAGGCCAGTTAGCGACGAGACACAAGTCAGGACGCTTCCGGGGCTGTCTATTTTATACCGTTGAGTATTCAGCGAAACTATATTGAATTGTTCGACAGATTAAGGGGGAACACCACTGTGACGGCCGAAAAAGTAAGCCATTTTTAAGAATTTTTTTCAGGAATAATTTACAGTTTTCATAGAAAAATTTTATTACCTACCTTTCGCACGCTGTCTTAAGAGACTATACAAAAAAATAAATAGAAAGCATGCATAAATTTTAATATATTAATTAATCTTCTAGACCCCCACGCGAGCTGGTCGAATTGGTAACTATGGAACAGCAGGTCCGAAATCAAATTTCATTTTTTTTTATCAACTATATGAGTGTAGTTTCCGTTGTGAGTACGGATTTTTTGATTGAAAACAAATTTTTTGAAATACGCTCGAAAAACTGTCCATCTTATTCGCGGATTTTGGAAAGTTTTCTTCTAAAGCGCACCATTTCTACAAAAATAATTTGTTTAAGAAATCGGTACGCACATCGGAAACTACACTCATATAGATTATAAAAAAAAAAATGAAATTTAATTTCGAACTTGCTGTTCCATAGTTACCAATTCGACCAGCTCGCGTGGGGGGATCTAGAAGATTAATTAATATATTAAAATTTATGCATGTTTTTCTATTTATTTTTTTTGTATAGTCTCTTAAGACAGCGTGCTAAAGGTAGGTAATAAAAATTTTCTATGAAAACTGTAAATTATTCCTGAAAAAAAATTCTTAAAAATGGCTTACTTTTCCGGCCGTCACAGTGGTGTTCCCCCTTAACAAGACCATTATTTCACTCCGTCTAATAACCACAGGTACATAATGCTCCATATAATAATTATAACTGTACCATTTTTTATACCAAGGGCTAGTCCCGTTTAAATAAGTAATAATAATTAGACTAAGTTCGTATACTATTATCTACATACGTATACACAGTGTCGAGATAATTTCTCTGTATCAACCTCCCCCGGTCTACCTAGTTTAATGCTTAGCGTGGGTCAAAATTGACCCGGCATCCGTCTAGCGAGGGTTAAAGCCATCTATAGAGCGTCGAGATAAGCCGACAGACGCGTTTGGCAGTGGGACTTTGTGAATCCACGTATAAACGAAGTATAAAAAGAACCGCGAATGGTCAATTAAACGCGTGCGTGCATGACGTACGCGTTAAAACAGGTTAAATCGGTGAGCGAGCACGTTTCGGTGATAGTGACCCAGTAGCTGGGAGCGACGCAGCAACGATTCTGTTGCTCTCAAGGTAGCGGTACCCAACGACGGATCCTTCACCCTGCGGACACTTCGCCGCTTCCCGGTAAACAATTAGACGTGGCTTGCTCCAGATGTAGCCAACTACCGTTGTTCGTAACGCGTCCTGATCGTCTCTTGTAGCCAGCAGAAATTCGAGTACGTTCTTCTAGGCTGGCGCGTACGAAACCCCATTTTTCTGCGGTCTGAAATTCCTTGGCCGTGTGACATTTAGGTACCGTGCAGCTTTCATGCTCGATAAACATTTGATATTGAATATCTCGTGTAGCGAAACTGCCCACCTGGGTACTTCCTCTTGATGGTAATTTCGCTTTAATTTGCATATGGGTCTGTGACAATTTTCTACCTTTTTGGTAGGAGGTTCTGATTAGAATTTTGATATTCTTGTGATATCGTTTAAATGTTGTGGTTAGAAAACATCTTGCAAGTTGAGGAATTCAAAGGCATTTTGATCTGTAGTTAATAGTGCCTAATGATAGATTTTAAAAATCTAGCAACTTTCCTGCTCCAATTTGGGGCTACAGAAATAGGGTCAGTGGATATTTCTCAACGAACTGATTGAATAGTTGTAAGTAACGTGATAGCATCGATAGAAAAAGTAATAGAACTTTCGCTTTTTAGATTGGATGTATTTAGAAAGAAAGTAATTGAAGACCTTTGACTGTGTCCTAAAAGTTCGCCAGAAGTACAGCCCAATGTCGCAATCAATTTTTCTGTTCGAAGTTTCGTATCAGTTTCAGAGTAAAGGAAATACAAATAACTCGGAGACATGTATCACACGATTGTATATCGACGGAATGAGTATCGCATGGAAATTCAATCCTTCGGATTGCAGCGCGACTCCACTGGTGCATCAACGCTAGCTAACATTCTAGTTGCATAGCGAAGTAAATAATCCTATCGACTTGCAGCGTGTCAATAACTTGCTACGTTCTATGATTTTTGTTATGTGCGTCCCTTCAGCTGAACCAACTCAAGCAGAATAGTACTGGGATTAATTAGCAACGATGCTTGCGCGCCCCTTCTTTTATTGACGCATTACGAAACGTAATTAAGTCATCGTGACTGGTGTTGAGAGGAATCCCCTTTGATTCCAGCAAACTGATCACTTTGTTTCTTAAGGGTTACTTCCTGTGTAAAACATTTCTTTACGTCTTTAAGTCTTTAATAGTAACTTTACAGTATTTTTTACTTTGACTTCAATTCGGTTAATAAATTTCATTACGATATTAACAATCACACTGTATTGTCACGATGTATTTAATATCGATTCAAAACAATTGTGAACATACTATTATATATATAGAATAGAAAAGTCTTTCACGGTGTTGCTTTAAAAAATGCTGAACGTGTGTCGGGTAATCGTTCACCAACCTTGAGTAATTAAACGTAAGCGACGAACTTGACTGACAAGGGAACCTATAAATAACGAAGCATTTTCACGATACGTGATTTATACACGGGCAAATGAATAAAACTGATGAATATACCTGTTTCACGCGATCCTTCAAAAACAAATACCCCCGCGCAAAACGATTTACGGTGTAGATAGAACGATTTATGATGCGCAGTTCCATTGCCTATAGTAATAACGACACTTTCACGTCGTTCGAATGCAAACGATCGTATAATCGAGAGTTTAATAAAACGAAGACTATTCCCACTGCACGTTGCATAAACCTTTCAACGACGTGTGCAAATAATAATGTAACATTGGTTACTTCGATACGATAGGCACAGTAATTTATATGGCGCGCAAGGAAAGGTTAAAAGATCACTATCGAGAAATTTCATTCTACACAAGTAGGTAATCGCCGATCCATTCTATCGACGAAAAAGAAAGTAAAAGTTTGTAAATAGGCAGCCCATGGAGATTCAATAATTCAAACATTAATTTCAGTTTTACTAACAAAAAACAAGTGAAATACTCTACCTACAAACATCTCGAGATCATTAAAAAACGGAAGTAAAGCGTTTTTTTTATAGTTAATACCTTAATTATAAAGGAAGTGAAATGGTAGCAGTATTGCAATTATGACCCAAGCGAGCTTGCTTGCGAGATAATTTATCCAAAGAACGTTCACTGATGTGTGCAGATATGGGAATAATATAAATAACCGTGCAAATGGCTGGCGATACAGGAAACGAATAATAACCCGGATATTTTGGAGGATATTCGAGTTGCTGCTATTAGAATGTAATTTGAAAACTGAAAAACTCGAAATACGATCAACACCGGCATGATTTACGCTTATTAATGTGCGTCTCCTATGTTGTACACTGTCCCATCATCTACAACATTCGCGCCGTCCGATTGATCGTTAATGTCAACCCTGCATTAGTTCCCAATGAAACGTCCATTACGTACAAATATCAATGAGTGGCCTGCAACATATGTTCCACGAGGGGCATTCTTCTTCGTTGTCAAAGAAGGGTCAGATGCTATGCTGCGTATGTTCATTGAGCGGCCCAAGTATCGCCATCAATCTTCATTAGCGCATTGGAGATTCTATAGATCGAACAACGGTAATACGAGCGACGTGCAACGATATAGGACGCAATATAAATTACGGGTTCCCGTGCACATATCATTATTGTGCCCTCGCTGTTGCTTTCTTTCCGACGTTGTTACTATCAGCAATTCCGTTCTGCTTGTGAGGTCTTATTACCGACTTTCCTTTTATTTTCTATTGAATCCGAAGAGCTGTGCTCACGAGAAATTAATCACCTTCACTTCGGATTTAATACCAGGGTACCGCACAGTTTTGATAGATGCAATGATAGATGTAGTGATAAGTGTATGAATGAACGACGAGTGGGGAAACTGGCGGGCCTTCGATCCTCGGATAACATTTGAAAAATCTACTATTTACTATTAGAGTCGCTGAATAATACATTACAGGACATTCAGCAAGCAGTAAAGTGAAAGATGATGGAAATTGTCGAGATGGTAAGCTTTCGATATGTATAAATAAATCCTTTCCAAAATTTATTCAGAAAGCTTGAATTACCAAACAGAATTGGGCCTAGTTACGCAGAAACCTACCAACCCTCAGAAGGACAAAAAATTAGTTAAACGCAGTACGGATCCCATAATTCTTTGATCTTTATTTTGCAAAAATTACCAACCTATAGAACAACTCTTAAATTATACAATTATTAAACTACGAAGCTATAGTTCCATTTTAGTCTTCAAAAACGAAAGCTACAGAAAATTTAAAATAATATTAATTACACTACTCGCTATTGAATAACCCTTTAAAAAAAAACACTGTAAAACAATAACAAGAAATAAAATATACCCAATAGAAATAAAGCTACTTTCCTTTAACAATTAATATCTTTAAAAAAAGTAAATTTACTACTTGGTAGCTTTCTGCATAACTAGGCCGAATTGATATTGCTGATAGGCATATTAATGGGAAATTGAAGTTGTGGAATTTGATCGTGAATGTTGAAACATTCCAAAAATGAAGTGAGATGGACGTTGCCTCATTACTCCATCCATCATACTAGATTTATCACTTATGTATTACTGTTAAATTTAATTCAATATTTACGTCACCTTCACGTTCTGGCAAAGAAACTCGTCTGATGATTTAAAAGTTAGACTGGATCTGTGTATGGAGCCCTTTAACAGCTTTCACTGAAGCACCACGAGAAGAGCATTGCGCAACCAACAACTCCACATCGTCGAGGCACGTTTTAACCTTCACTGCTTTTTTTTTTATATACACGAGAATTGGGATCAATTTATAGAATGACCATAAAGCCCACGACGTTCGGCGAAACGGCGAACGTGGCCGAGTTTTAGAATACCCGGCCGATCCCACGGAATTTGCTTAAAACAAACACGCGTGCCACATGGTCCTGATAGAGAGCAACGAACTAGACATAAACAAATTTATTCGCGCCAGCTTAGAGAGCTAAATTTACATTTATTCGGTCAGAGCTTCCGCTTGTTTTTATCGATCGTCGATTTAACGCTGGGACGATGTTGAAATTTCAAAACAGTCGAATATGAAAGTAGCGTTAATTAAAAGATTTAGATCACCGACACTGCGATTTGTAGGAACTGATTTACTCCGAAACTATTTTTAACGCGTTTAGCTCGCGTTAAAAGGTGGTCAGCGAAGCAACGATACCAACAAAAAGAAGTTACTATCGAGTCTAACGACGACTTTAAGACAGCAGATTCAGTAAACAAAATTAAGAAATAATATTTACGTATGGTAATGTATTCTTACGTGATTAGGTAAATTCTATTCGTCA
Source organism: Andrena camellia (assembly GCA_029448645.1). Classification (NCBI taxonomy): domain Eukaryota; kingdom Metazoa; phylum Arthropoda; class Insecta; order Hymenoptera; family Andrenidae; genus Andrena; species Andrena camellia. Next base: position 45,548,817 of record CM055676.1, on the reverse strand, counting down.
ATTACTCAATCAGGTGAATTTGCATGTTATTTGCAATTAGAAGTTGAATGAATAAATTGATCCGATGGATGGCGCCAGCTATATGAACAGACATTAGGAATAACGAGATTACATGCAGTGTAATCATTTTAATAGACTCCTGTACGTAACAAGTACGCTGGAATGTTTAGAGAAACAGTTCGATACATGAATCTAGAGTGGCTCTTATTTACTCTTGATAAAAATTTTTTTTCAAGATTTTCTTCGGGGCACCATCCAGAATAGTTCCAAATAATTAAAAAAAAATCCGTGTAAAGTTTGAGCTCGATCGGATAACGGGAAAGGGTGCCCCTGGGCCCTTAAACATTTAAATCATTATTTAACAGCTGGCGAAGTCGATTTTATATAATATCCTCCAAGTTATTGATTAAATAAAAAAAATAATGATTTAAATGTTTAAGGGCCCAGGGGCACCCTTTCCCGTTATCCGATCGAGCTCAAACTTTACACAGATTTTTTTTTAATTATTTGGAACTATTCTGGAGGGTGCCTCGAAGAAAATTCAAAAGTCGAAAATAAGAGCCACCCTAATGAATACATTATAGAATCGTCGTTCTATAAAATTATAAATTACCTAACATGAAATATAGTGTCATTAATATATTACTCTACTTAATCAGTCACTAATTACGTGGCTCTCGGTACCTACTCTAAAAAGGACTTGTCTTACTTTGATTTCGCTGCGCACTGTAAGCTTGTCCATTCAGCGTTGTAGTAAAAAAAATCTTACAATGTTTTATACAAATAGAATTACAAATTATTCCCAAATTTTGGAGCACCAAGAATAACTAGCTTTCAATCTGTAAAACGACTAGTATAGGAAGAAATCAGAACCAAGTGTACTTAAGATGATCTCCGCGTTATACTACACAATACTATAGTCATGCATATGATTATAAAGCCCTGTACGTATCATATTTTGTGCTGAGATGCGATTGAGGAGGGAGAAAAGGAGAGAAAGAAGAAGAAGACAGAGGACTGGGTAGAAAGATACAGAACCAACACGAACGAGTCGGGTTCTCGACGCCCACCTGATCGCACAACAAGGAGTAGAAAGACAATCGTGCTGAAACTGAACGCGTGCTGTATCGTCTGGTCTCAACGAAAGTGTAACTCACTCTGCTATCTTCGACTAGCCTTGCACCATTGCAAAAAGGGAACCGCGACGAGAATCACCAGGTACTAATGCACGATCATTTAAAAGCTACACCCACTTTAGAGGCAGAGTATCGTTCAGTTTCTTGAATTGCTTTGATAAATCTGTACCAGTTACGTATATTCCAAGCATGCCAAACGTAATTATTTACTATTGCCGGCGTTCATCCTGTACGTCTGTTAAAGTGTCAGCTGTCGGCCGTTTCCGTTAACAATAAAGAGACATATCCGGCTTTGTAAACGGAAAGCATGTATTTATAGTATCGATTCGTATTCGACTTTTTTCTTTCAGAGTTTACTTGCCCTCCTTACTTTGCTCTTATTGTAGATTTTGTTATATTTTACGTAATTTCATTTGTGACTGAATATAGCAAGTAACACCTATGTAATTGTTGATTTTCAATTCGGCAAGCGTTTACTAAATATATCGAATCAGAAAATCTGAAGTTGATTTTGAAAACATCTTTGTTTTAAGAAATATTAAAATTTAAATGACTACTATGAACATATTGCTTAGTATCAAGTAAGTTTTCCAGCTACTATAGAAAATTATTTTTTGTGCCACTCACCATATGCTCCACTGCTTTCTCCTCCAATTCGGCTAACGTCCAGTCTATCTGAAAACTTAAGGGCTGAAGATGAGACTCCATTTCACGTAGCCACTTCCGCAAACACTTCACTTCATGCTCGAAATCTGTAACGGAAATTTTTATTTATTTTACAAAACATTCATGTTTAAAATCGGTGCTCGAGATCACAGTATTTTATTGTCATTAGAGGCAATTACCTGCTGTTATATCCTGTTGATTGGATACAGGCCGCTCGACAGGTGCCATAATTTGTTCTACTAAATCCCATTTCGCATTCAAATGGTCAACACGCCACGCCACTTCATCTTTCAAAGCGGGGGCACGTGACACTAATTTTCCAGCTTGTTCATTAAATAACTTTCTTCTATACGCCCTACGTCGCAGCTCCTCCATGTGAGCCTGGGATACACGTTTCACGATTATTGCTTAGCTAACACAATTCTTATCAATATTAATTATTTCTTATTTCATATTCACGATAATATAATCGAGCTTCCATCCGATATAAAAAGAAAATGTATTTAACGTATCCAAATTATACATACCGCACGCAGACTTTTGTCTAGCAGATTCTCTTCTTTGGAGTAAACCAATTCCTGAAGAACCCTGAGCCATGAATATAGCTCTGAAAATTGACTACTAACTTCTTTTAAGCTCCACGATTGTGTAGATACATCAGTCTCATCCCACATTAATTCTCCATTAGCTTCCTATTAACGTTCAAGTAAAAGTGTACATATAACGTATGTTTCATACTTGATTACATCACGCGCACAATGAGATACATACCTTACAACTGTCTATTAAATTAGTGTCCATAATATAATCATAATTAGATCGTATTGCTGCCCAGAAGTCATCTTTGCAGTCTTCACGATTCGCCCACAACCGCTGATTGTGAAATTGCTTTGGATCTTTCCTATAGTGTTCATAAAAGTTTCATAGTTTATTTTCCACACATTAACGCATCTTGGGCAATGTATTTAACAAGACTAGTGTGTTAAATTATCCACTCAACAAAAATACCATTTGCGGTACATTTATGACAGCGTACAAATAAGAACTGGTACAGTTTGAACTATGTAAAGTAGATACGAAGCATAGAACGAACCGTTTTTTTGTGAGACTGTTGTATGGCCTTTCTATCGCTATCCCCGCCTGGCCATGCTTTTCCAAGCCTTGGCCGAGCGGCTGCAGCGAAGATAAGGAAAAGCTCATCTTCATGGCTTTGCAGTGGTCTGTAATACAAAGTTCAAATTTAAAGAAGCTACAAAAACTCGCTACATATAAATAACACAAACACTTCTAATATCAAAATGATATATCCGTAGTCTTAAATTCATACGAAACGATTCGCAGAAAACATACAGTTTTATATACATTAGAGCTCTTACTTTTTGACCCGTCGGGTACCCGGCTACCTGGAACAACTTCAAGCAATTGAATGTTGTATTGTCTGTGGTATTGTTTGATGTTAGCCAAAAATGATCGAACAATACAACATTCAATGGCTTGAAGTTGTTTCGGGTAGACGGGTACCCGACGGGTCAAAAAGTAAGAGCTCTAATATACATACGAACATATACACAGAAGCATCAGACAAAAGGAATATATTTCAAACACTAGTAATTAAGAATTGCAAATTATACATCTGATTTATTACACAGACACCATTGTAGAACATTCTGATGCTAGAGGAAATTGAATGAACATATTCATTTATTGGTCCTTACGTGTATTAGAAAACGAAAGTAGCTGTACTCAGTTATATTTAAATTTACAAAGGAACAATAAAAGAGATAAGAAGATAACCTCAAAACCATTGCTCCGAAAGATACTTTGTTCTGCTTCGGCACTAAACAATCCGTAGTTTTTTACACAATTCACCTACCAAGTAGAACGTATTACATCCCATTCGCGGAGAAATACCAAACAAGTATTTAACAGGGCCAGGTCGCGTAATTTTTCCAAATTCCCAGGTCGAAAAAAATGCAATCAACTAAATTGCATTAGACGCGACACGACATATCAAGCTTTTACAGCCTCTGTTATGTCGAACACATTGATCGAACACACGTGCAGATAAAACATTTGGAGCGTGAAGGTGTACGAGTTGTATACACGCGTATCCCGTGCAGACAAAGTGGCGAAATGTGTAAGGTTTTATCGGGAATACAAGAGTCTCCTACAGAATCCGGCTTAAGTTACGAGATAAGCGTAGAGGAGAGTTCTGTGAACTTGTTCGGAGTGATTCGCGTCGCCCCACCGGAATACTCACTCATTCTTATCGTAAGTAGTCATGAAATAAAGTTAGCATTCTTCGGAACGGTCTCACTTCGAATACATTATTCAGCGCACGGGGGGAAAAACGTGATTGAGGAAACCGGAGAACGTTGTAACAAGAACTCGAGTTGGAGGGGCTGCACTCCACTGCATACACCTTCGAGGCGCCAGCTCCTTGCCTTGCAAGTAGATATGCAAACAATATATCGATACACCGCGGATATCGATACACCTGTCCCTCCAGCCACTTGCCCGACCGTGTAGTACTTCGAACATATTTCATCGGATGTACATTATGCATCGACGCACAGGCCTCGATGCATCGATGCAGCATCGTATCGATGCTCAAGCAATGGTTTTTACATTGTTTCCCGAGGGAAACGTTACTGAAAACTTCATTATCGCATTCACTCACTCATGTTACTCGTCGCAATCCCGGGCATACGGACGATCCATTCGGACGCACTCTTAATTGCTCGTCTGTAACATTCGCACGATTCTTAATGCAACGAGTCCGCCAATTTTTTCCTAACAAAATACCGCCTTACACACCACTCCGTGCACACCGATACGCACCGACGTGCACTTCCATACTGCGCATGCGCGACAAGTGTAAGGAGCCACGACTCATGGCGGATTCTCAGTAAGGTATCTATTCTTGTTATTAGGCGCAAAGCAGAGCGAACCGGCGTGTAATAAACCGAGGTGGAACGGAATTAGAAGAGATATTCCTGCTGCCGCAATAAGAGAACAGACATGGCCGCGACAAATTATTAGATAAAGGGCCTGGCGCGTTGCGGGCGTGCCATACGCGTTACGCTCACTTTTTTAAATGTATTTCGATCGGGAGGCTGTTGGACTGCTCGAGATGACACGCTCAAACTACTCGGACAGAACGGGACCGGTATGAGAAAAATGAAGAAAAATTCAAGAATGTAATGTCAACAGTCGTCACTTTACAGTCTTATAAAATAGAACAAGAATGGTGGCAAAATGTGCCGTACGAAAGTGACGCATCTTCGTTTAGCCATGACGTCTTTTTAAGGGTTTTTATTCCTTTCGTAACATATATGATATATTAAATTTTGCAACAAACTCTGTAAATTGTATTCAATAAATAGAAGTGTTAAAGCAACTTTATGACGACTTGTTTGTCGATTAACGAGTATTGATAACGCCTATAAAACCACAAATTTCCGCGTTCTTAAGTTTCCACGTATGTCTCTCTTTCTCTTGACATTTAATAGTTATGCAATTTTTAAGGACCCATCTGCGAATCAGTATCAGAATGTGTCATTACCATATACGACTGCAACTTCTTTAATGTCCTTGGACAGTTGATTTACATTACCAGTTGAAAACAATTAAGGAACTATCAAATTGAAATAGTGAATTAAATGCATCTTTTTTTACGCCGAATATTACTACAATAAAAATGCAATACCTCTGTCTTTAACTATGACCTCATTAAAAACGCATTTTTTAAATTTTGTGTCATTTCATTTATACTTCTATTCACATTTATCGATACTGATCAAGAAATTCCATTCGTTTATAATCTAAATTTAAGCAGGTTTTAAAATATTCAGAACTGCTAACTGAAAACAATCATCGAATCATGTAATCCTTTCAACACTAAGGTGCACGCTTCGAGCGAATAAATTTTTTACAATTTCTATCTACTGAATATTTATAAACGGTTCACCGCGCATGCCTTATTAACCGACGCAAAAGAATGAAATATTCCGCGCAAAAGTAAGAAAGTCATTTAGGAAAACGTACAAAGGACAGGTAAGGTACCATAAAAGAGTATTATTTGCAAATCCGCTCGTTTATTTCATGATGTCCGTCATGGAAAAACCGTAATGGGGGTCAGTCTAGTATTCTTCGGCTCCCTCTCCTTCGCCTTCCGCGGAATCCATTCCAACCTCCTCGTAGTCCTTCTCCAGGGCGGCAAGATCCTCGCGTGCCTCGGAGAACTCACCTTCCTCCATACCCTCGCCGACATACCAGTGCACGAATGCTCTCTTCGCGTACATCAAGTCGAACTTGTGATCGAGGCGAGCCCAAGCCTCTGCGATAGCGGTAGTATTGGACAACATGCAGACAGCTCGCTGCACTTTGGCAAGGTCGCCGCCTGGCACCACAGTGGGTGGTTGGTAGTTGATGCCAACCTTGAATCCAGTAGGACACCAGTCGACGAACTGGATGGTTCGCTTCGTCTTTATAGTGGCGATAGCCGCGTTAACGTCCTTGGGCACAACGTCTCCTCTGTACAGCATGCAACAAGCCATGTACTTTCCGTGACGGGGATCGCACTTTACCATTTGATTGGCTGGCTCGAAGCAGGCGTTCGTTATTTCCGCGACAGAGAGCTGCTCGTGGTAGGCCTTTTCCGCGGAGATCACCGGCGCGTAGGTTACCAGGGGGAAATGAATTCTCGGATAAGGTACCAAGTTAGTCTGGAATTCCGTCAAGTCAACGTTAAGAGCGCCGTCGAAGCGAAGCGAAGCGGTGATCGACGAAACGATTTGACCGATCAGCCGGTTCAGATTCGTGTACGTTGGCCTCTCGATGTCCAAGTTACGGCGACAGATATCGTAAATAGCCTCGTTGTCGACCATGAACGCGCAATCGGAATGTTCTAGAGTGGTATGGGTGGTGAGAATGGAGTTGTAGGGTTCGACCACAGCAGTGGAGACTTGAGGCGCAGGGTAAATAGCGAACTCCAGCTTTGACTTCTTTCCATAATCCACGGAGAGGCGTTCCATCAACAACGATGTGAAGCCAGACCCGGTGCCACCTCCGAAGGAGTGGAAGATCAGGAAACCCTGGAGTCCTGTGCATTGATCGGCAAGCTTGCGAATGCGGTCCAGAACAAGATCGACAATCTCTTTGCCGATCGTGTAATGACCTCGAGCATAGTTGTTCGCAGCATCTTCTTTGCCTGTGATCAACTGTTCTGGGTGGAACAGCTGACGGTACGTGCCAGTGCGAACCTCGTCTGAAGGTAAGAACAGTTGGAAAATGAATGATTTCATAAAACAGCCATGCAGACGTAAAATATTAATTCAAATTAGATACGAATTACATACCGACTACTGTAGGCTCTAAGTCAATGAAAACAGCTCTGGGAACGTGTTTTCCGGCACCAGTTTCACTGAAGAAAGTGTTGAAACTGTCGTCGCCTCCCCCAATTGTTTTGTCTGATGGCATCTGACCATCAGGCTGAATGCCATGTTCCAGGCAATACAACTCCCAACAGGCATTGCCAATCTGGACTCCAGCCTGGCCAACGTGGATTGAGATACATTCACGCTGGAAAAAAAGGACATCAACTTTACCACCTTCAGATTTTATCAAAAATCTTACCTACGTATCACGTAAAACAATAAATCATAGCTATTTAGACAGAAAACAGACCAGTTACTATAGTTGTTTAACAGAAAACACACCAAAAATCAGATTATTTCAAGTATCGATCGCGTGAGCCAAACGACGCGGCACTTTCCCCCGCCCGACGCCAGACGCCAAACAGCGAAATATCACGTTCCCACATTCTGGGATATTAACCTATTTTCTACAACTAATACCTTTCCCAAAGCACATAAATGATATCTGGCCCGAAATATAAACGATTCAGCTACGTTTTAACGACATCGTGATGTCAATTGCGTGTTATTGCAAAAAGGGCGGAGCCGGCCGGTGCAGGCGTCGCCTTCTCGAGCCGACGCGATAAGTTTTATCAACTTTTTGGGTTTGTCCCGAAGGCGATATTCTCAAGATTTATTCCCTTACCATTTTGAAGTCTGAAGAAGTATTTCACGCTCTCGTGGGTAATCGGCAGTTGATAGTTAGAGCAAGTAATGGAGCTACTGCTATCAAACACGCACAACGCTCGATCGAACACCAAACGATTAATGCGCGAGGGACGCCAGCGACCTGCTTTTATACCCCCTGACTATCGACTCTTTCAGCGCACGCTCATTGGCCGCTAGTGAGCTCATCCCAGTCCCGGATTGGTCGACGGTCAGCCGCAGCACGCCACAACGCCTTCACGCATGTTACCTACTCGCAAAATATAGTACCTTGTTTCTGTCATGCGACATTTATTTTATTGATTTTACAAATTTCGTCCGAGTGCAGCATGGAAATTGGTATGTAACGACCTGTTCCTTGACTAGGTAACGATTGTTTCGTTATGAAACGTTTCTGCTGAAGCAGCGCGATGCAGTCGTAATTTATTCAGGGTGTGAATCGAACGTACGTGTGCAATGCAGCAGGACATGTACGCCAACGTTTGTCCAACTGCAACCTTTTACATACATTGTAGCAGATATTCGCGGGCATTCTGGAAGTCATGTTAAATAGATTATGCTAGAAATCGTGTAATAATGCCGAAGGATGCGTGTTCTATGTATAGCGTACATAAGTATACGAGTAATATGAAGCCCAATTAAGGAATTAATTATCGAGACTGGGTGGGTCGCAGAAACGTGATACGTAATTAGTAAGATTCTAGCAGCAATTACTGTAGTCGTATAGAAATATAATTTTCTAAGGAGATTTTCTAGATAACTATATTTTAATTTTGTTAGGGATCCCTAAATGGAGATTACTGAAATGTATGTTGCAAACATTTTTGTTTTGTGGATGCATCATTCTCGTATAGTGAGTCGTGAAATTCTTGTCATCGGAGTTTCACGTTGCAGATGAGAGAAAGTGGCGTGGTATGAAGTAGTACATACTTGAATCTTTCTCGTGATGTAGGCCTTGCAGAATTATCATCCTTTTCGTGAACAGTATTTTATTAATATTTTTTATTAATAAAGAAACTTCTGTTTTGGACATAACTATGTTTCCCAATTTCTCTTAAGAAAGAAAGAGCGTTCGTAGAGGACTCTGTAAACTCTTTGAGCAGGCATAGAATTTTGCTCTTCGTGGCACAGCAATGCAAAAGAACAGGACTTATTCTTAGTTGCAAAACTACTCGCGATTGCTTATGGGCGTTGAACTTGCCCATTGGCTAAGAATAGACGTTGCACAGCTGCGCGCCTATTTGCAAAGTACGTCTATATAATAATCGTGGAAACCTATCCACCACTAAACAATACTTCCAACGTCTTCTTATTAAAAACGTCCTACTAATTCCGTAC